>CM059564.1:44637537-45949403 GCA_030386875.1 Morinoia aosen | reverse complement strand
TCCCCATCTCGAACCTAGGGCCCTGGCCCTCCCCATCTCGAACCTAAGGGCCCTGGCCTTCCCCATTTCGAACATAAGGGCCTGGCCCTCCCCATCTCGAACCTAAGGGCCCTGGCCCTCCCCATCTCGAACCTAAGGGCCCTGGCCCTCCACATCTCGAACCTAGGGGCCCTGGCCCTCCCCATCTCGATCCTAAGAGCCCTGGCCCTCCCCATCTCGAACCTAAGGGCCCTGGCCCTCCCCATCTCGAACCTAAGGGCCCTGGCCCTCCCCATCTCGAACCTAATTGCCCTGGCCCTCCCCATCTCGAACCTAAGGGCCCTGGCCCTCCCCATCTCGAACCTAAGGGCCCTGGCCCTCCCCATCTCGAACCTAAGGGCCTTGGCCCCTCCTCATCTCGAACCTAAGGGCCCTGGCCCTCCCCATCTCGAACCTAAGGGCCCTGGCCCTCCCCATCTCGAACCTAAGGGCCCTGGCCCTCCCCATCTCGAACCTAAGGACCCTGGCCCTCCCCATCTCGACCCTAAGGGCCCTGGCCCTCCCCATCTCGAACCTAAGGGCCCTGGCCCTCCCTATCTCGAACCTAAGGGCCCTGGCCCTCCCCATCTCGAACTTAAGGACCCTGGCCCACCCCATCTCGAACCAAAGGGCCCTGGCCCCCCCCATCTCGAACCTAAGGGCCCTGGCCCTCCCCATCTCGAACCTAAGGGCCCTGGCCCTCCCCATCTCGAACCTAAGGGCCCTGACTCTCCCCATCTCGAACCTAAGGGCCCTGGCCCTCCCCATCTCGAACCTAAAGGCCCTGGCACTCCCCATCTCGAACCTAAGGGCCCTGGCCCTCCCCATCTCGAACCTAAGGGCCCTGGCCCTCCCCATCTCGAACCTAAGGGCCCTGGCCCTCCCCATCTCGAACCTAAGGGCCCTGGCCCTCCCCATCTCGAACCTAAGGGCCCTGGCCCTCCCCATCTCGAACCTAAAGGCCCTGGCCCTCCCCAACTCGAACCTAAGGGCCCTGGCCCTCCCCATCTCAAACCTAAGGGCCCTGGCCCTCCCCATCTCGAACCTAAGGGCCCTGGCCCTCCCCATCTCGAACCTAAGGGCCCTGGCCCTCCCCATCTCGAAACTAAGGGCCCTGGCCCTCCCCATCTCGAACCTAAGGGCCCTGGCCCTCCCCATCTCGAACCTAAGGACCCTGGCCCTCCCCATCTCGTACCTAAGGGCCCTGGCCCTCCCCATCTCGAACCTAAGGGCCCTGGCCCTCCCCATCTCGAACCTAAGGGCCCTGGCCCTCCCCTTCTTGAACCTAAGGGCCCTGGCCCTCTCCATCTCGAACCTAAGGGCCCTGGCCCTCCCCATCTCGAACCTATGGGCCCTGGCCCTCCAAATCTCGAACCTAATGGCCCTGGCCCTCCCCATCTCGAACCTAAGGGCCCTGGCCCTCCCCATCTCGAACCTAAGGGCCCTGGCCCTCCCAATCTCGAACCTAAGGGCCCTGGCCCTCCCCATCTCGAACCTAAGGGCCCTGGCCCTCCCCATCTCGAACCTAAGGGCCCTGGCCCTCCCAATCTCGAACCTAAGGGCCCTGGCCCTCCCCATCTCGAACCTAAGGGCCCTGGCCCTCACCATCTCGAACCTAAGGGCCCTGGCCCTCCCCATCCCGAACCTAAGGGCCCTGGCCCTCCCCATCTAAAACCTAAGGGCCCTGGCCCTCCCCATCTCGAACCTAAGGGCCCTGGCCCTCCCCATCTCGAACCTAAGGGCCCTGGCCCTCCCCATCTCGAACCTAAGGGCCTGGGCCCTCCCCATCTCGAACCTAAGGGCCCTGGCCCTCCCCATCTCGAACCTAAGAGCCCTGGCCCTCTCCATCTCGAACCTAAGGGCTCTGGCCCTCCCCATCTCGAACCTAAGGGCCCTGGCCCTCCCCATCTCGAACCTAAGGGCCCTGGCCCTCCCCATCTCGAACCTAAGGGCCCTGGCCCTCCCCATCTCGAACCTAAGGGCCCTGGCCCTCCCCATCTCGAACCTAAGAGCCCTGGCCCTCTCCATCTCGAACCTAAGGGCCCTGGCCCTCCCCATCTCGAACCTAAGGGCCCTGGCCCTCCCCATCTCGAACCTAAGGGTCCTGGCCCTCCCCATCTCGAACCTAAGGGCCCTGGCCCTCCCCATCTCGAACCTAATGGCCCTGGCCCTCCCCATCTCGAACCTAAGGGCCCTGACCCTCCCCATCTCGAACCTAAGGGCCCTGGCCCTCCCCATCTCGAACCTAAAGGCCCTGGCACTCCCCATCTCGAACCTAAGGGCCCTGGCCCTCCCCATCTCGAACCTAAGGGCCCTGGCCCTCCCCATCTCGAACCTAAGGGCCCTGGCCCTCCCCATCTCTAACCTAAGGGCCCTGGCCCTCCCCATCTCGAACCTAAGGGCCCTGGCCCTCCCCATCTCGAACCTCAAGGCCCTGGCCCTCCCAATCTCGAACCTAAGGGCCCTGGCCCTCCCCATCTCAAACCTAAGGGCCCTGGCCCTCCCCATCTCGAACCTAAGGGCCCTGGCCCTCCCCATCTCGAACCTAAGGGCCCTGGCCCTCCCCATCTCGAACCTAAGGGCCCTGGCCCTCCCCATCTCGAACCTAAGGGCCCTGGCCCTCCCCATCTCGAACCTAAGGACCCTGGCCCTCCCCATCTCGTACCTAAGGGCCCTGGCCCTCCCCATCTCGAACCTAAGGGCCCTGGCCCTCCCCATCTCGAACCTAAGGGCCCTGGCCCTCCCCTTCTTGAACCTAAGGGCCCTGGCCCTCTCCATCTCGAACCTAAGGGCCCTGTCCCTTTCCATCTCGAACCTAAGGGCCCTGGCCCTCCAAATCTCGAACCTAATGGCCCTGGCCCTCCCCATCTCGAACCTAAGGGCCCTGGCCCTCCCCATCTCGAACCTAAGGGCCCTGGCCCTCCCAATCTCGAACCTAAGGGCCCTGGCCCTCCCCATCTCGAACCTAAGGGCCCTGGCCCTCCCCATCTCGAACCTAAGGGCCCTGGCCCTCCCAATCTCGAACCTAAGGGCCCTGGCCCTCCCCATCTCGAACCTAAGGGCCCTGGCCCTCCCCATCTCGAACCTAAGGGCCTTGCCCTCCCCATCTCGAACCTAAGGGCCCTGGCCCTCCCCATCTCGAACCTAAGGGCCCTGGCCCTCCCCATCTCGAACCTAAGGGCCCTGGCCCTCCCCATCTCGAACCTGAGGGCCCTGGCCCCTCCATCTCGAACCTAAGGGCCGTGGCCCTCCCCATCTCGAACCTAAGGGCCCTGGCCCTCACCATCTCGAACCTAAGGGCCCTGGCCCTCTCCATCTCGAACCTAAGGGCCCTGGCCCTCCCCATCTCGAACCTAAGGGCCCTGGCCCTCCCCATCCCGAACCTAAGGGCCCTGGCTCTATCCATCTCGAACCTTAGGGCCCTGGCCCTCCCCATCTCGAACCTAAGGGCCCTGGCCCTCCCCATCTCGAACTTAAGGGCCCTGGCCCTCCCCAACTCGAACCTAAGGGCCCTGGCCCTCCCAATCTCGAACCTAAGGGCCCTGGCCCTCCCGATCTCGAACCTAAGGGCCCTGGCCCTCCCCATCTCGAACCTAAGGGCCCTGGCCCTCCCCATCTCGAACCTAATGGCCCTGGCCCTCAACATCTCGAACCTAAGGGCCCTGGCCCTCCCCATCTCGAACCTAAGGGCCTTGGCCCTCCCCATCTCGAACCTAAGGGCCCTGGCCCTCCCCATCTCGAACCTAAGGGCCCTGGCCCTCCCCATCTCGAACCTGAGGGCCCTGGCCCTCCCCATCTCGAACCTGAGGGCCCTGGCCCTCCCCATCTCGAACCTAAGGGCCCTGGCCCTCCCCATCTCGAACCTAAGGGCCCTGGCCCTCCCCATCTCGAACCTAAGGGCTCTGGCCCTCCCCATCTCGAACCTATGGGCCCTGGCCCTCCCCATCTCGAACCTAAGGGCCCTGGCCCTCCCCATCTCGAACCTAAGGGCCCTGGCCCTCCCCATCTCGAACCTAAGGGCCCTGGCCTTCCCCATTTCGACCCTAAGGGCCTGGCCCTCCCCATATCGAACCTAAGGGCCCTGGCCCTCCCCATCTCGAACCTAAGGGCCCTGGCCCTCCCCATCTCGAACCTAGGGGCCCTGGCCCTCCCCATCTCGATCCTAAGAGCCCTGGCCCTCCCCATCTCGAACCTAAGGGCCCTGGCCTTCCCCATCTCGAACCTAAGGGCCCTGGCCCTCCCCATCTCCAACCTAAGGGCCCTGGCCCTCCCCATCTCGAACTTAAGTGCCCTGGCCCTCCCCATCTCGATCCTAAGGGCCCTGGCCCTCCCCATCTCGAACCTAAGGGCCCTGGCCCTCCCCATCTCGAACCTAAGGGCCCTGGCCCTCCCCATCTCGAACCTAAGGGCCTTGGCCCTCCCCATCTCGAACCCTAGGGCCCTGGCCCTCCCCATCTCGAATCTAAGGGCCCTGGCCCTCCCCATCTCGAACCTAAGGGCCCTGGCCCTCACCATCTCGAACCTAAGGGCCCTGGCCCTCCCCATCTCGAACCTAAGGGCCCTGGCCCTCTTCATCTCGAACCTAAGGGCCCTGGCCCTCTCCATCTCGAACCTAAGGGCCCTGGCTCTCCCCATCTCGAACCTAAGGGCCCTGGCCCTCCCCATCTCGAACCTAAGGGCCCTGGCCCTCCCCATCTCAAACCTAAGGGCCCTGGCCCTCCCAATCTCGAACCTAAGGGCCCTGGCCCTCCCCAACTCGAACCTAAGGGCCCTGGCCCTCCCCATCTCGAACCTAAAGGCCCTGCCCCTCCCAATCTCGAACCTAAGGGCCCTGGCCCTCCCCATCTCGAACCTAAGGGCCCTGGCCCTCCCCATCTCGAACCTAATGGCCCTGGCCCTCCCCATCTCGTACCTAAGGGCCCTGGCCCTCCCCATCTCGAACCTAAGGGCCTTGTCCCTCCCCATCTCGAACCTAAGGGCCCTGGCCCTCCCCATCTCGAACCTAAGGGCCCTGGCCCTCCCCATCTCGAACCTGAGGGCCCTGGCCCTCCCCATCTCGAACCTAAGGGCCCTGGCCCTCCCCATCTCGAACCTAGGGGCCCTGGCCCTCCCCATCTCGAACCTAAGGGCCCCGGCCCTCCCCATCTCGAACCTAAGGGCTCTGGCCCTCCCCATCTCGAACCTAAGGGCCCTGGCCCTCCCCATCTCGAACCTAAGGGCCCTGGCCCTCCCCATCTCGAACCTAAGGGCCCTGGCCCTCCCCATCTCGAACCTAAGGGCCCTGGCTTTCCCATCTCGAACCTAAGGGCCCTGGCCCTCCCCATCTCGAACCTAAGGGCCCTGGCCCTCCCCATCTCGAACCTAAGGGCCCTGGCCCTCCCCATCTCGAACCTAAGGGCCCTGGCCCTCCCCATCTCGAACCTAAGAGCCCTGGCCCTCCCCATCTCGAACCTAATGGCCCTGGCCCTCCCCATCTCAAACCTAAGGGCCCTGGCCCTCCCCATCTCGAACCTAATGGCCCTGGCCCTCCCCATCTCGAACCTAATGGCCCTGGCCCTCCCCATCTCGAACCTAAGGGCCCTTGCCCTCCCCATCTCGAACCTAATGGCTTTGGCCCTCCCCATCTTGAACCTAAGGGCCCTGGCCCTCATCATCTCGAACCTAAGGGCCCTGGCCCTCCCCATCTCGAACCTAAGGGCCCTGGCCCTCCCCATCTCGAACCTAAGGGCCCTGGCCCTCCCCATCTCGACCCTAAGGGCCCTGACCCTCCCCATCTCGAACCTAAGAGCCCGGGTTCTCCCCATCTCGAACCTAAGGGCCCTGGCCCTCCCCATCTCGAACCTAAGGGCCCTGGCCCTCCCCATCTCGAACCAAAGGGCCCTGGCCCTCCCCATCTCGAACCTGAGGGCCCTGGCCCTCCCCATCTCGAACCTAAGGGCCCTGGCCCTCCCAACCTCGAACCTAAGGGCCCTGGCCCTCCCCATCTCGAACCTAAGGGCCCTGGCCCTCCCCATCTCGAACCTAAAGGCCCTGGCCCTCCCCATCTCGAACCTAAGGGCCCTGGCCCAACCCATCTCAAACCTAAGGGCCCTGGCCCTCCCAATCTCGGACCTAAGGGCCCTGGCCCTCCCCATCTCGAACCTAAGGGCCCTGGCCCTCTCCATCTCGAACCTAAGGGCCCTGGCCCTCCCCATCTCGAACCTAAGGGCCCTGGCCCTTCCCATCTCGAACCTAAGGGCCCTGGCCCTCCCCATCTCGAACCTGAGGGCCCTGGCCCTCCCCATCTCGAACCTAAGGGCCCTGGCCCTCCCCATCTCGAACCTAAGGGCCCTGGCCCTCCCCATCTCGAACCTAAGGGCCCTGGATCTCCCCATCTCGAACCTAAGGGCCCTGGCCCTCCCCATCTCGAACCTAAGGGCCCTGGCCCTCCCCATCTCGAACCTAAGGGCCCTGGCCCTCCCCCTTTCGAACCTGAGGGCCCTGGCCCTCCCCATCTCGAACCTAAGGGCCCTGGCCCTCCCCATCTCGAACCTAAGGGCCCTGGCCCTTCCCATCTCGAACCTAAGGGCCCTGGCCCTCCCCATCTCGAACCTAAGGGCCCTGGCCCTCCCAAACTCGAACCTAAGGGCCCTGGCCCTCCCCATCTCGAACCTAAGGGCCCTTGCCCTCCCCATCTCGAACCTAAGGGCCCTGGCCCTCACCATCTCGAACCTAAGGGCCCTGGCCCTCCTTATCTCGAACCTAAGGGCCCTGGCCCTCCCCATCTCGAACCTAAGGGCCCTGGCCCTCCCCCTCTCGAACCTAAGGGCCCTGGCCCTCCCCATCTCGAACCTAAGGGCCCTGGCCCTCCCCATCTCGAACCTAAGGGCCCTGGCCCTCCCCATCTCGAACCTAAGGGCCCTGGTCCTCCCCATCTCGAACCTAAGGGCCCTGGCCCTCCCCATCTCGAACCTAAGCGCCCTGGATCTCCCCATCTCGAACCTAAGGGCCCTGGCCCTCCCCATCTCGAACCTAAGGGCCCTGGCCCTCCCCATCTCGAACCTAAGGGCCCTGGCCCTCCCCTTTTCGAACCTGAGGGCCCTGGCCCTCCCCATCTCGAACCTAAGGGCCCTGGCCCTCCCCATCTCGAACCTAAGGGCCCTGGCCCTCCCCATCTCGAACCTAAGGGCCCTGGCCCTCCCCATCTCGAACCTAAGGGCCCTGGCCCTCCCAAACTCGAACCTAAGGGCCCTGGCCCTCCCCATCTCGAACCTAAGGGCCCTCGCCCTCCCCATCTCGAACCTAAGGGCCCTGGCCCTCACCATCTCGAACCTAAGGGCCCTGGCCCTCCTTATCTCGAACCTAAGGGCCCTGGCCCTCCCCATCTCGAACCTAAGGGCCCTGGCCCTCCCCCTCTCGAACCTAAGGGCCCTGGCCCTCCCCATCTCGAACCTAAGGGCCCTGGCCCTCCCCATCTCGAACCTAAGGGCCCTGGCCCTCCCCATCTCGAACCTAAGGGCCCTGGTCCTCCCCATCTCGAACCTAAGGGCCCTGGCCCTCCCCATCTCGAACCTAAGGGCCCTGGCCCTCTCCATCTCGAACCTAAGGGCCCTAGCCCTCCCTATCTCGAACCTAAGGGCCCTGGCCCTCCCCATCTCGAACCTAAGGGCCCTGGCCCTCCCCATCTCGAACCTAAGGGCCCTGGCCCTCCCCATCTCGAACCTTAGGACCCTGGCCCTCCCCATCTCGAACCTAAGGACCCTGGCCTTCTCCATCTCCAACCTAAGGGCTTTGGCCCTCCCCATCTCGAACCTAAGGGCCCTGGCCCTCCCCATCTCGAACCTAAGGGTCTGGCCCTCCCCATCTCGAACCTAAGGGCCCTGGCCCTCCCCATCTCGAACCTAAGGGCCCTGGCCCTCCCCATCTCGAACCTAAGGGCCCTGGCCCTTCCCATCTCGGACCTAAGGGCCCTGGCCCTTCCCATCTCGAACCTAAGGGCCCTGGCCCTCCCCATCTCGAACCTTAGGGCCCTGGCCCTCCCCATCTCGAACCTTAGGGCCCTGGCCCTCCCCATCTCGAACCTAAGGGCACTGGCCTTCCCCATCTCGAAGCTAAGAGCCCTGGCCCTCCCCATCTCGAACATAAGGGCCCTGGCCCTCCCCATCTCGAACCTAAGGGCCCTGGCCCTCCCCATCTCGAACCTAAGGGCCCTGGCCCTCCCCATCTCGAACCTAAGGGCCCTGGCCCTCCCCATCTCGAATCTTAGGGCCCTGGCCCTCCCCATCTCGAACCTAAGGGCCCTGGCCCTCCCCATCTCGAACCTAAGGGCCCTGGCCCTCCCCGTCTCGGACCTAAGGGCCCTGGCCCTCCCCATCTCGAACCTAAGGGCCCTGACCCTCCCTATCTCGAACCTAAGGGCCCTGGCCCTCCCCATCTCGAACCTTAGGGCCCTGGCCCTCCCCATCTCGAACCTAAGGGCCCTGGCCCTCTCCATCTCGAACCTAAGGGCCCTGGCCCTCCCCATCTCGAACCTAAGGGCCCGGGCCCTCCCCATCTCGAACCTAAGGGCCCTGGCCCTCCCAAACTCGAACCTAAGGGCCCTGGCCCTCCTTATCTCGAACCTAAGGGCCCTGGCCCTCCCCATCTCGAACCTATGGGCCCTGGCCCTCCCCATCTCGAACCTAAGGGCCCTGGCCCTCCCCAGTTCGAACCTAAGGGCCCTGGCCCTCCCCATCTCGAACCTAAGGGCCCTGGCCCTCCTCATCTCGAACCTAAGGGCCCTGGCCCTCCCCATCTCGAACCTAAGGGCCCTGGCCCTCCCCATCTCGAACCTAAGGGCCCTGGCCCTCCACATCTCGAACCTAAGGGCCCTGGCCCTCCCCATCTCGAACCTAAGGGCCCTGGCCCTCCCAAACTCGAACCTAAGGGCCCTGGCCCTCCCCATCTCGAACCTAAGGGCCCTGGTCCTCCCCATCTCGAACCTAAGGGCCCTGGCCCTCACCATCTCGAACCTAAGGGCCCTGGCCCTCCTTATCTCGAACCTAAGGGCCCTGGCCCTCTTTATCTCGAACCTAAGGGCCCTGGCCCTCCCCATCTCGAACCTAAGGGCCCTGGCCCTCCCCATCTCGAACCTAAGGGCCCTGGCCCTCCCCATCTCGAACCTAAGGGCCCTGGCCCTCCCCATCTCGAACCTAAGGGCCCTGGCCCTCTCCATCTCGAACCTAAGGGCCCTGGCCCTCCCCATCTCGAACCTAAGGGCCCTGGCTCTCCCCATCTCGAACCTAAGGGCCCTGGCCCTCCCCATCTCGAACCTAAGGGCCCTGGCCCTCCCCATCTCGAACCTAAGGGCCCTGGCCCTCCCCATCTCGAACCTAAGGGCCCTGGCCCTCCCCATCTCGAACCTTAGGGCCCTGGCCCTCTCCATCTCGAACCTAAGGGCCCTGGCCTTCCCCATCTCGAACCTAAGGGCCCTGGCCCTCCCCATCTCGAACATAAGGGCCCTGGCCCTCCCCATCTCGAACCTAAGGGCCCTGGCCCTCCCCATCTCGAACCTAAGGGCCCTGGCCCTCCCCATCTCGAACCTAAGGGTCTGGCCCTCCCCATCTCGAACCTAAGGGCCCTGGCCCTCCCCATCTCGAACCTAAGGGCCCTGGCCCTCCCCATCTCGAACCTAAGGGCCCTGGCCCTCCCCATCTCGGACCTAAGGGCCCTGGCCCTTCCCATCTCGAACCTAAGGGCCCTGGCCCTCCCCATCTCGAACCTAAGGGCCCTGGCCCTCCCCATCTCGAACCTTAGGGCCCTGGCCCTCCGCATGTCGAACCTAAGGGCCCTGGCCTTCCCCATCTCGAACCTAAGAGCCCTGGCTCTCCCCATCTCGAACATAAGGGCCCTGGCCCTCCCCATCTCGATTCTAAGGGCCCTGGCCCTCCCCATCTCGAACCTAAGGGCCCTGGCCCTCCCCATCTCGAACCTAAGGGCCCTGGCCCTCCCGATCTCGAACCTTAGGGCCCTGGCCCTCCCTATTTCGAACCTAAGGGCCATGGCCCTCCCCATCTCGAACCTAAGGGCCCTGGCCCTCCCCGTCTCGGACCTAAGGGCCCTGGCTCTCCCCATCTCGAACCTAAGGGCCCTGGCCCTCCCTATCTCGAACCTAAGGGCCCTGGCCCTCCCCATCTCGAACCTTAGGGCCCTGGCCCTCCCCATCTCGAACCTAAGGGCCCTGGCCCTCCCCATCTCGAACCTGAGGGCCCTGGCCCTCCCCATCTCGAACCTAAGGGCCCTGGCCCTCCCCATCTCGAACCTAAGGGCCCTGGCCCTCCCCATCTCGAACCTAAGGGCCCTGGCCCTCCCCATCTCGAACCTAAGGGTCCTGGCCCTCCCCATCTCGAACCTAAGGGCCCTGGCCCTCCCCAACTCGAACCTAAGGGCCCTGGCCCTCCCCATCTCGAACCATAGGACCCTGGCCCTCCCAATCTCGAACCTAAGGGCCCTTGCCCTCTTCATCTCGAACCTAAGGGCCCTAGCCCTCCCCATCTCGAACCTAACGGCCCTGGCCCTCCCCATCTCGAACCTAAGGGCCCTGGCCCTCCCCATCTCGAACCTAAGGGCCCTGGCCCTCCCCGTCTCGAACCTAAGGGCCCTGGCCCTCCCCATCTCGAACCTAAGGGCCCTGGCCCTCCCCATCTCGAACCTAAGGGCCGTGGCCCTCCCCATCTCGAACCTAAGGGCCCTGGCCCTCCCTATCTCGAACCTAAGGGCCCTGGCCCTCCCCCCTTTCGAACCTAAGGGCCCTGGCCCCCCCATCTCGAACCTAAGGGCCCTGGCCCTCTCCATCTCGAACCTAGGGGCCCTGGCCCTCCCCATCTCGAACCTTTGGGCCCTGGCCCTCCCCATCTCGAACCTAAGGGCCCTGGCCTTCCCCATCTCGAACTCAATGGCTCTGGCCCTCTCCGTCTCGAACCTCAGTGCTCTGGCCCTCTCCATCTCGAACTTAAGGTCTCTGGCCTTCTCCATCTCGAAGCTAAGGGGTCTGGCCCTCTCCAACTCGAACCTTAGGGCTCTAGCCCTCTCCATCTCGAACCAAGGGCTCTGGCCCTCTCCATTTCGAACCTAAGCGCTCTGGCTCTCTATCTCGAATCTAAGGGCTCTGGCCCTCTCCATCTCGAACCTAAGGGCTTTGGCCCTCTCCATCTCGAACCAAGGGCTCTGGGCTTCTCCATCTCGAACATAAGAGCTTTTGTCCTTTCCATCTCGAACCTAAGGGCTCTATCCCTCTCCATCTCGAACCTATGGGCTCTTGCCTTCTCCACTCGAACCTAAGGGCTCTGGCCCTCTCCATCTCGAACCCAAGGGCCCTGGCCCTGTCCATCTCTAATTAAGGGTCCTGGATCTCTCGGTCTCGAACCAAATCGCCCTGGCCCTCTCCATCTCGAACATAAGGGCCCTCGTCTTCTCAATCTCGAACTTAAGGGTCCTGGCCCTCCCTATCTCGAATTTAAGGGTCCTGGCACTCTTCATCTCGAACCTATGCATCTGTGCACAAAAGGCATGAAAAAAGCATGATGGAGAGGGCCAGGGCTCTTAGGTTTGAGATGGAGAGGGCCAGGGCCCTCAGGTTCGAGATGGAGCGGGCCAGGGCCCTTAGGATCGAGATTGAGAGGGCAAGGCACTTAGGTTAGAGATAGAGAGGGCCAGGGCCCTTAGGTTCGAGATGGAGAGGGCCAGGCCCTTAGGTTCGAAATGGAGAGGGCCAGGGCCCTTAGGTTCGAGATGGAGAGGACCATGGCCCTAATGTTCAAGATGGAGAGGGCGAGGGCCGATAGGTTCGATATGGACAGGGCCAGGAGCCCTAGGTTCGATATGGAGAGGGCCAGGGTCCTTAGTTTGGAGATGGAGAGGGCCAGGGCCCTTAGGTTCGAGATGGAGAGGGCCAGGGCCCTTAGGTTCGAGATGGAGAGGGCCAGGGCCCTTAGGATCGAGATGGAGAGGGCCATGGCCCTCAGGTTCTACACACCTGCACCACACACCTGCACCACACGCACCTGCTCCACCTACACATGCTCTTATAACAACACAACCACTCAGCCTCACAGTCACACAGCCACACAGCCGCCTCTGCGTCACCATGCATTGTGGGCGCCAATGGATATAGATCCTTGGTACAATAAAATAATTACATCCTCTGAATTCCTATTAGGATTTCGAAGGTTAATAATTTTTATTTTACTCCCTTTCCTAATCTATAGTAATACCTAGCGGATAGAATATTTGAGCCTAACATGTTCCAAAATATCATTTATGGGGCAGAGTTTTGTCACGGAAGGTGGACAATAAATCATCTAGCACGAAAACTGCGGAGGATTTACGCTTGCAGAGAGATAAATTGACAGCGGAAATGATTAAGGGAACCATGCTCACCGGTCGGCCCATAACTTGAATTTCCATCCGTAGATTTTTGTCTATCGGAATTACGTCTATGAAAATTTGCAGACTACTAGATCTCCAGATTCCCAACAACTTTTCTTTCACAAGTTTTTTTGCATTGTGACATAGAAAATGAGTTATTCATGAAAAATAAATAAAAATATATATATAACATTCGTTATAATGGGGCCGAAATTTAGATAGCTAGAGCAATGCGGTTTGTTGCATGCGAAAGTACAACGTGTGCTCCAAAAATGCTGGCGACCGTTTTTTGAATTTGAATTCATTTTGAATATATAGAATTTTTTTTTTGAAAATGCTATAGTCAGAGTTTAAATTTAGGGTAAAAAGTCTACGGAAAAAATTTCACGTAAAATTTTTTGAAAATCAAGTGCTAACAATTTTAGAATACACATCAGACTTCCAAATACATCAAACCACATTGCTCTAGCTTTGTAAACGTCGGAGTTATAACGACAAACGTCTTGAAAACTTACTTGTTTTATAAGACCTATTTTAAGAAAAAAATGCTTCTCCTCCTACAGTTTTTGAGCTTCAGTGATGATTTTGGTATCATTGGATGCAGGGAAAAAGGTCTTTACAATGAATTAGGAAGTTTTTCAAAATTAATTTTTGTTTCAAAGTTATGACGTCATAAATTTGAATTTTCTTGAGAATATTTTGATTTTTTTCCAATTTTTATATTGGAAATTTGAGGAAAAGCATTCAAGTTTTTAGAATGTCCACGTTATTCTGCATCCAATGATACCAAAATCATTACTGTAGCTCAAAAACTATCAGAGAAGAAGCATTTAGAACTCCCCCCCCCTCAAAATGTCGTTTTCAATGATTTCCCATTTTCTTTTCGAGAAAATCGCATTTTGTCATAAATGATGAATGATTCTAAATTGCATTTCCTATCAGTATACCGAATTTAATTCCTCTAAATTCAATAATAATAAAAATATTTGGAATGGGGATGCTTACCTTGAGGAATATGAATGATGAAATATATAAAAAAAATAAAATAAAATTGAAAATTTGAGAATTTTTTTTTGAATGTCCACGTTATTCTGCATCCAATGATACCAAAATCATTACTGTAGCTCAAAAAATGTTGAAGAAGCATTTAGAAAACCCCCCAAAAAATATCGTTTTCTATGATTTCCCATTTTATTTTCAAGAAAATCTCATTTTTTCATGGATGATAAATGATTCTAAATTGCATTTCCTATCAGTATACCAAATTTCATTGCTCTAGGTTCAAAAATGAAAAAAGGTCCGTAAGGGGGATGCTCTCCCCCTCCCGGGGGGGGGGGACGTTAGCTCTGGGATACGTTCCTGATATTTTTACAGACATTCGGGGACATATCTCAAACTCATTTGAAGCAATAAAAAAAATCGGGAGAATCGACTATTTGGACTGCAGATGCCCAAACATGGTTCCCTTAAGTACATATAAGACTTAATAGAATATCACGTACTTCTGATCAGTCGTCATTTGTAAGTCGATCCCCTGCATAAGTGCAGGGAAACGGCAGCAGAGTGCGGTCCTGGGCAGTGTTGGGCGGGGGCGAGGGGGAAGGCTGGGCTGGGGGGAGGGGGAAGAGAGGATGAAGCCGGGCTGGGGTGAGGAGGAAGAGGGGGTGAGGCTGGGTCTCGGTCTCGAACCAAATCGCCCTGGCCCTCTCCATCTCGAACATAAGGGCCCTCGTCCTCTCAATCTCGAACTTAAGGGTCCTGGCCCTCCCTATCTCGAATTTAAGGGCCCTCCTTGCAGCACTACATAACTTGCAGCCGACCCTCACCTCGCTCACCTTCATCACAACACACCTAACTTATCATCACATTACCTAGCCTCGTCTAACCTTTACCACCTAACTGATGACCTCACCTCTCCAACCACTTTTAACCTAACCTAACCTTGTCTCACCTGACCGCACCTGACCACACTTGACCCATCTAACCTCACCTAATCTCACCTGACCTCACCTGAGCTGAATTACCCTAAATTAACCTTGGGAATGGAGTACGTCGCTTTAATGCAATCGGAGAGCAGGGAGTAGATAGCTAATCGACGTTTCACTTGAAATTTTCGCTCGTGCAGGGCTCATGTTTGATGGTCCAAAGCATTCAGGTCCTAAGGACCAATCTGCAGCGGGGAAGAACTCAGGGTCATTCAATGCTAAGTCGTCTTCGCTTTGTGGTCACGCACAGTCTTATTGGAGCATTCATTGTTCCGTGTAAAGCCAACCTTTAATGGCTTAACAACTGTTTCTAAAACATTACTCTGGTAATTCAGTGCCTTCGTTTCTACTACTTACTCATTATACACATGCAGCTGCTTTCACACGTCTCTCACCCCAAACCATTAGAGAAGCTTGGTGATGATGCGTTTCAATTTTTGAGATGACACTACCAGCTTCAAAAGACCTGTGTGAGTACACCCTTCCATTTTGACGCTAAAATTTTTATTTTATCTTGAAACGGTTTTCGTCAGTGAATGGGATCCGTCTTTGTCCAGCGTCCGCGTACCTTGTGAGAAGCTTCTTAGCTCTCGAGGCTCTGGTCTTCTCCAATGACGGAGTCCTGTTGTTCTCCCTTTCGCACTGGGCTTATAGTGAAGTCTGATGGTTTTCTGTTTGCAAAAAGAGATTCACCGAATTCACTGAGCTATCGCTTTCAGAGTTCTGGAGTCTGGGTATGTTATCATCAGAGGACGTTTAGTGGTACCGTGTGAAGGTACGCTAAAAATTGTTAGTTGAAAATTGCTAGATGGATTCAAAAGCTGCAGCGGGTTAGATACTTCAACGACAATTTTGCAGCGCAATCACAGAAGTCGGATTATTCGTCCCATCCCACTCCATGGCTGCTGTTTGACGCAATGACATCAAATGGTGCCTCCAGCAGTCCAGTGTTCAGTTGTCTGCCCAGAACACACCCATTAGCGGACATTGAAGCAGCCACAGGACCACCTGAAATTTTAGGACAGAAATTATGGTAGGATTAGGTAGAAGCCCAATAATTAAAACAAGTAGAAAATTTTGAAATTTGTTACTCTTGGTTAGCATGGCAAAAGCCAGGAATGGCTCTAGGCAAGCTCGAGATTTTTTGGAAACCGTACAACATTAGATCATTTTTATGATTTGTACACACAAACGAATATAAACGTTATTTTTTGCAATTAGATTTGCTAATTCCGTATCCTGTAATGTTGAACTTCACACGATTATATCAACACTACTACTGAGATGAGATTTTGCCGCCTTGCAACACTGATCTTGTAACGTACTACCCGAGAATTCAAGAAAGATGCGAAAGAATGCAACAAAGGCCGCAAATGAAAATAAGAAAGGCCTTATCCCTGTCGCAGAGCAGCCAAATGCAGCGGAAACTCTAACCGTAGCTCCGTTGCAAACAATCGCGCTCACAAACCGACTTCTCAGGCCCCCGCGACCGCGTAACTTCGATTTGCTCAACACCTCTTCATCGCAGAAATTGAGGTTGAAGTTTTCAAGCGAATGAAAAAACCATGGAATGTTTCCACTCACTTTGAAAATTTACACCAGTTTTCATTTTATGTTACAAATATTAGAACGGGGCTTTTCCTAGTAAACTGAGCAGTAATTTAATGAAAAAGATCTCTCTTCATGTACCAGAAAAAGGCTCTTTGAAAGAAAATAAAAAAAACAGTTTATTTAAAATTGAGTAAATTTAGGTTTCTCTCTACAATGTTAGCCATATGTTTGCTCTCATTGATACTGCTCGTCCTGGAAGAATAATTTGCTATACGGCTATATTAATATTCATATTTTGGTGTTAGCCAAAAAATCACCAACTTCCTTTCCTTGAGAACTGCGAGAGCTTGTAACTTGTGTTCTGGCCCGTGGCGTCACTGGATGACGCAATATTCAACTCAGATGCTCGCGTCATGTACTCACGCGGTGTCGAAATAACATATTTTTCCATGCATTGCTGTTCCCTCGGTTCCATCCGCTGTTGGTGAAAAGTTCAGTTGAGAGAAGTTTCCTAAGATAGTAATAACAATGAGACAATAGTTTTTGTTGCAAAAGACTCGTAATTTTGGTAACTAAAAGTGCAGCACTAGTTCAATATAAAATTGATTTAATATTCAGGTCCTCTGGTGCAGAAAAATACGATTAAGATAAGAGTACGGAATATTTGGTGTAATAATTTCTGTCAATTTTTAGCCAATGCTATAGAGATTTATGTAAAGAACTACACATGGATCAAATGACTCGCCTTCACGTTCGTCAAACGTTGGTTTGCGGGCCAGACATTGGTTGCCTCACTTCGCGGTGGCAGAGTCGGCAGTATTGGTGCTTTTTATGCTCAGAACTTGGCTCAGATCCATTTGAGAAAGTCCACTTTTCAAACTACATATTATCAAACTCAACCTAAAAAATTACTTAGGATTTCAGAAATATTGGTTTCTTAGATCGACAATTATTTTCTTCGATACATTACACTACACGTTCAACCATATGAACGAGTGCCTCAAAATCCAAAACTCGTTCATGAATATAAGAAGAGACTGTTCCCAAAAGCATTTTTCAACAGTATGTAAACTTTTTTGAGGTTTGAGTTATCGTACCTAGAGTATAATATCAAAAAAGAATTTCATTTTTTTTCTTAATAATATATATAAATCTTGACATTACTATCGTCTTCCTTTTGTGGCTTGTGTATGAACTTATGACATTTATGTCGTGAAACATTCGGAATTCAGAGATGTAGTAATGTATTTCAAGTATCAATTTTTAATGAAATAAATTAGTTTTCGTTTCTTTTTCTACAGTACGTGTGAGAAGCTATTCGGGAACTCGTGAGAAGCGAATTCATTCGCCGAATACTGCTGAGCACAAAACTTCACCATGGAACATGCCTTGACTTGCGCGGGTTGTGCATTATCGCTTATGTAAGCGAGCTGTGAAACGTTCGCAAGTTTTGGCAGACTTATCAGAACTTTAGCGGATCATCCGCTTGTCTTGAAAATGAAATCTGGAGAAGGGTCACCAAAGGAGAAAAACTATATGCGGCAGCCATGATTTCACTGAGCATAGGTACGAACAGTAAAAATGAATAGAACATTAAATGTATGGCTTGGCCGGCAAGGTTCGCCTCGATGACGTAGCGGTGGGAGCCCGGAGTTTTAGCAACGGGCCAGCGCGGTTACCCTCCGCACTCCTCCAGCTCGCTTCAAGAAGTCTGAGCCAGTACTCGTACCTTCAAGAGAAAATATGATTTTAATATTTAATTTGTATACCTTGCAGGGAAACTAAATGGTCATGCTGAAGCGGCTCACAAAACTTTAGGAAAGATTTAAGATTACTCTATTTTACGAGCCTGCAGCAGCTGAACAATATTAGCCCAAACAATGGCATTTAGCTAACCAGCTAGACTGGTTGCTGGCTTACAAAAGGGTTTAAGCTTATTTGAGCCTAAAGTTTGAAGTTATGTACGGCTCAGACAAAATTTAATTCATAATATCCGTTCGCACTGGCAATTATTAAAATAATCGACGCACTGAGATGGAAAGAGGACACCGCACTGGAATTGCTTCCCAACTCACCATAAAGGACGAGCTTAGAAGGCCGTTCCTCCGTGCAGTAGGGCTCAAGAGACATGCGCCGGCCGAGGAGTGCCGCTGAGCCGCTGCGACGCCTCCACTGCGTGAGGCGAAGACAGAATGGCGCGAAGTCGCTGCCGGAACTTCCCCATGCCGCGCCGGGCCACGAGAGCGCAGAGCTGCCCCGGCTCCAATCTTCGGTTTGGAGCTTCACGAAGAGCTTACATGGTTATGAAGAAGTTCGTATTTTCACGATAGTTGACATCCAATTTTTCTTCATAGAATAATAAACAAAAATAGAATCTTGAATGAAAATGTCTTACATCTAGGTCCCAGGTAAACGACGATGATGTCCCGAAACCAAGGAGAGCTATTGGAGCTTCCTTTCCTGGTGACCGAGTGCTGAAGCCCGAAGCGCTGAAGTGCTTCCAGCTCTCAAGTGTTGAAGGGCCACTCTCCCTCGCTCTGATCTGCCCTGAAGAATCTGATGATTTGCGGTAGAACTCATTTGCGTTCTTAATCTGCAGGTGACTCAAGAAGAAGAGCGGTAATCAAGAACAGCAAATGTGTCATGGTTAGGCTTGTTGGTAGACAAGCCCAGCACAAGCGTTAACTCTTTCCATAGTGCGTTTAACTTTTACTATTGAAATTAGATTTGTTTTAATTGGTGTCACAAAAATTAAACTTACATTTTGCCCATGGCTCGTTTTATTCTACAGCTTGTGTTCCCTGCACCATTCTGAAACCGTGTTTTTATTGACGCTCTTGTTGCAGAGCAAACGTTGCAGTGTGACAGCTTTCGGCAGCGGAGCCAGGTTGTCTGTGGCAGCAGGAAACACACGTTGTGGCAACAGGCGACACACTTTGTGGCAGCAGGCAACACACTTTGTGGCAGCAGGCAACACACGATGTGGCAGCAGGCAACACACGCTGTGGCTGCAGGCAACACAGGTTGTGGCAGCAGGCAACACACGATGTGGCTGCAGGCAACACACGTTGTGGCAGCAGGCAACACACGTTGTGGCAGCAGGCAACACAGGATGTGGCAGCAGGCAACACACGTTGCGGCAGCAGGCAACACACGTTGCGGCAACAGGCGGCACACTTTGTGGCAGCAGGCAACACACGTTGTGGCAGCAGGCAACAAACGATGTGGCAGCAAGCAACACACGACGTGGCAGCAGGAAACACACGATGTGGCAGCAGGCAACACACGATGTGGCAGCAGGCAACACACGATGTGGCAGCAGGCAACACACGAAGGCAGGCAACACACGAAGGCAGGCAACACACCTGGCCCAGATGGCCACACCACCACAACCAGCTGCTCCAAGCAGAGCAGGACGCCTCAGTCTCTGGCGCACGAAATAGAGTCTGAAAGCAAGTGTGAAGCCGTCGATACTTCGGGGGGTCGTAATCGTTGTTAAATATTTCAGAGAAATGTTCATTTTATACGTGAATCACCAAAATAACTGATTGTTGAACAAATGACAGGTATCACTTCCTGCTAATACTGATGAGCATGATACCATCGAAAAAAGTCCCATTCATTTATTTTAACGACGACACGAATGTAAGGTCACATTTCCAATAACATAACGTTAATTTAAAAAAGTTCTTAGATTACATTGGGCTATGAAATGTTTTCCCAATATCCGCAATGTATTAAGAACGATTTTAATACCTCATTTCAATTTAAGGAAAACAACTACAGAGAAAAGAATAATGACCAAATAAAAAACGTCCGATGCACTTGCTTCCTGACAAGCAATCCGGAGGGACTCGTTCTGTGAAATTTAAATTAAAAACAGTTTGTGTGTATAATGGATTCTAAGTTAGGCCAGGTTAGGTTATGTTTTTAGGCAAGGGTGGGGCTCAGAGATCCGATTTTTCGTAAATTTCGAAATTTTGGGATTTCCCAAAAAATCAAAACAAGGTTTTATCTTAAATGTAGACCATGTTTGAGCGTTCAATTTTGCATCAGAGCTTTACAAAGCGTAGTAAAATAACACCTGAACAGTCAGAGATACAAAGCGTGATAAAATAACACCTCAACAGTCAGAGATAGAAAGCGTGGTAAAATAACACCTCAACAGTCAGAGATACAAAGCGTGGTAAAATAACACCTCAACAGTCAGAGATACATAGCGCCGTAAAATAACGCCTCAACAGTGAGAGATACAAAGCGTGGTAAAATAACACCTCAACAGTGAGAGATACAAAGCGGGGTAAAATAACACCTCAACAGTTAGAGATACAAAGCGTGGTAAAATAGCACCCCAATAGTCAGAGATACAAAGCGTGGTAAAATAACACCTCAACAGTCAGAGATACAAAGCGTGGTAAAATAACACCTGAACAGTCAGAGATACAAAGCGTGGTAAAATAACACCTCAACAGTCAGCGATACAAAGCGTGGTAAAATAACACCTCAACAGTGAGAGATACAAAACGTGTTAAAATAACACCTGAACAGTGAGAGATGCAATGCGTGGTAAAATAACACCTCGACAGTCAGAGGCAACTCATTAATTATCCACATACTTTTTAATCCTAGCTGATGTCAGTTCTTCTCAGGCACCGTTCCATGAACAATGAATATCCATGAAATTTTGCCGAGTTGCCCAGTATGTATGATATACCAGCTTAGTTCGTACTAAAATTAACTTCTTAGTTATAATCGTTTCTGAGCCATGTTCATTCAGTTTCTGAATTCATGTTGCAAAAACAGCACTTTTCTGTCTATCAGATGTAGGCCGCCTCAGTTTCGTTATAAATTTTTTTTTTGAACTCTATGGGTGATAAGATACTTCTAAATATCAATACCTCTCTCGTGAAGTTTCAAGAAAAAGCATTATGTATTGTGGCCTCCCTGAAGTTGTATTTCGAATTCTTTTCACGATGGCGGCCATTTTGAATAAACATAAATTAGCATAAATATGTAGGTATAATTTCAATTTCAAAGACAAAAACTACGGAATTGGTACATGGTCAATATAGTTTGAGAGTAAATTAACTATGGAGTTGTTTTATTAGTTGTCTGAGGCTCGCCTGAAAATGCCCTTTTTCACCCTTCCAGTCCCAACCCTTGCCCTAAGTTGGGTGAGGGCAGCTCAGTATGCAACACATTAAAACACAGTTTTCAAGCCCTTCCAGTCCCAAACCTCGCCCTAAGTTGGGTCATGGCAGCTCAGTATGCAACACATTAAAGCAAAGTTTTCGAGCCCTTCCAGTTCCAACCCTAGCCCTAAGTTGGGTCGTTTCAGCTCAGTATGCAACATATTAAAACAAAGTTCGTTGAAGCCTCTGAGTTACAAAGCACGGTAACTAATCTGCTTAAGGGTCATAACCTGCCAGAAAGCTTGAATGTATGTTTATTGTAAAAAATACAATTAATTTTATGGGTAAGGGTATTACCATAGACATGTGGCAGCATTAGGGCGCCACCAAATGTTAAGATACGATTAAAATACCTTATATTTTTTTATAAATGTCTGTACGAAAAGTTATTTTCTGATTTGTATAAACTTCCCCGATTTTCAATTAAAGAACGTCGTAGCACCCCATGAATATTACGTGAGAAAATGAACTTCGTAGATCACCTTAACCGATAACTGCAAAACTTGCTGGCTGAGTAATGAAAAATTTCAGTTCTAATATTTTTTCTCAATCTATTTAAAAAAGCTTAGGCTAAGTTAGGTTAGATTAGCTTGGTTAGCATGAGTCAAGATAGTTCGAATCAAGTCAGTGCGTATCAATTACTAAATAAATTCATTCATAGGTCCTAAGCTAAATCATAGGCACTTATAAGTATATAAACTATATATTTCTGAATATGTAATATATGTAAATATCTCATAACTTATAGTAGGGAGTTGATTTTTTTGCAATATATTCTCTGATGAAAATCCAGGCTGAGACAATCAGAAAACCAATCAGTTACGCTAACAAGCTTGTCAGAGTTTTGTCCGAGAGCAAATTTCTAAATGAACAAGCAGTGTACTACGGTGGAAGAATTTTGAAAGGTCTAACAAAGAAACGTTCACGCTAAAATTGAAAGGTAATATCCATAGCATCATGTATTGTTCGTAACACCACAGTGAAAGCTGTTGAAACCAAGCATCTTTTTATTTGCATGACAAAATTTGAAGCTTTCTTCCAGAGAGAAAGTGCTTTCGCACGAATCATCAATTGCAACCTCGACAACCTCGATTAATACAGCATTAATTTGCGACCTAAATTATTTGCATGAAAAAAGAGTAGAAATAAAGTTTGAGTACATCAGTAGAGAGCCAGTCACAAAACCCCCTCAAGAGCTGAACTATAAAATGAAGAAAGAACTAGTAAGAGCTATGCAAGTGTTATAAGGCTAATACTTAACATTAATCCCTCAAATGAACTCTTGCGAGTGAAGAACAGCTATTTATTATCGTTATACAGATGACTTTCCACGAAATGTTAACGTTGTATTAGGGGTGTAAAATGAAGAACCTGTGTATGGTAATTGAATTATTATTGATGGAATATTATTACAACAAGTCACTATAAATCCGAATAAACCCAAAAGAGCTTCTTTAAATGTTCAAATACAAATTTGGGTTCAAGTATTGAAACATGAATTAATGTTGGTGTTTTTGTGGAGCCAGTGTTCCCATGCGAAGTGTTGCAGCGGACCATCCTAGACAGGGCAGGATAATCTGGATCAGATTGGCGGTGTTTTGAACGATATCCTTTCCAGGGCTGAGATGTTTTCGACACTTTCCGCTCGAGGAACTCGCCAAAACATCGGCTCACTTTTCTTGGACCTTGGCATTGGCTTCCTTAATATTCTGAGCTTAGGTTTAAAATAACCTCAGGAGTGGCATCAAAAGAACTTGGTGCCGTGATCACTACCGGCTGGGTCTTTGAAATGATATACTCGAAAAGATTCACCAGCACATGGAATTGACGAAATTTTGGGATTCATGAAAATACGACACGGCTTATTTCTTCATCCCCAGCGGTTTTTCTTGCTCATACCGCTCGAAGGCTTTATCTCGAAAATTATGAACGTGAAGCAGCTAAAAAGCGTGAAACACTATGAAGGTTTAAAAAAACTGTCCTGAGATTCAGCATATGTAGACTAACCTTTTTAAAAAAAACAATGATTGCAAGTGTGCTTTGTTTATCAATATGGTTGATAACTGGCTAATTTGTCCAAAGTTCTATTGAAATATTAGTCTAGTTTTCTACCGTTTATTATTGAAAATTTTACGCAGCCTCAGTTTCAAATCCAATCACTGATATTAGTTGCGAAAACTATGTATTACATTCCGCTATTCTGCGACTGCGATTTAATAATTCACTTTAATAGAAATTTTTGGACCGATCACTATTTATTGAGGTATAACTTCTTCAAGAACTAGTAAGATAGGATGTTAGAATGAGACGTTGGAGAGCATGGGCAAAAGGTCAAGGAGGACTAGGAAACAATGGGGCTATAGTTAAGGAGGCAGGGAAGGAGCTCCCAACTGGTCTGCAAAACATCGCCCGCCTTTGGTGGCCGGCGGAAACTTTGCTCGTTAGCCACAGGAACACCCGGACGACATTTTCAGAGGTGCCCCGGAAATTCACTTACCGAGAAACTACGTCGCTCGCCAAAAAGAAGCTGCACCCTGAGATTGCAGTCCCCAACTCTAATGACAAAGATTTAACTCATAATTTGGCTACTGACTCACCTTAAAAGTTCCGGTAACTTTAAACAGGTAAAAATTACAGAGCAAACTGAAAAACTAGCGTTTCCTACAGAGCGGGACATTAGCAGAGACGTCCAGGCCAGTGGACTGTGAGAGGGGCTTCTGAAGCGATAATTGGTGTACTTCTACTAGGGGAAATTAGTAGAGACGTCCAGGCCAGTGGACTGTGAGTGGGGCTTCTGAAGCGATATTTGGTGTACTTCTACTAGGGGAAATTAGTAGAGACGTCCAGGCCAGTGGACTGTGAGAGGGGCTTCTGAAGCGATATTTGGTGTACTTCTACTAGGGGAAATTAGTAGAGACGTCCAGGCCAGTGGACTGTGAGAGGGGCTTCTGAAGCGATATTTGGTGTACTTCTACTAGGGGAAATTAGCAGAGACGTCCAGGCCAGTGGACTGTGAGAGGGTTTTCTGAAGCGATATTTGGTGTACTTCTACTAGGGGAAATTAGTAGAGACGTCCAGGCCAGTGGACTGTGAGAGGGGCTTCTAAAGCGATATTTGGTGTACTAAACTACTAGGGGGAATTAGCAGAGACGTCCAGGCCAGTGGACTGTGAGTGGGGCTTCTGAAGCGATATTTGGTGTACTTCTACTAGGGGAAATTAGCAGAGACGTCCAGGCCAGTGGACTGTGAGAGGGGCTTCTGAAGCGATATTTGGTGTACTTCTACTGAGGGAAATTAGCAGAGACGTTCAGGCCATTGGACTGTGAGTGGGGCTTCTGAAGTGATATTTGGTGTACTTCTACGGGGGGAAATTAGCAGAAACGTCCAGGCCAGTGGACTGTGAGAGGGGCTTCTGAAGCGATATTTGGTGTACATCTACTAGGGGAAATTAGCAGAAACGTCCAGGCCAGTGGACTGTGAGAGGGGCTTCTGAAGTGATATATAGTGTACTTCTATTATAGGGGAAATTAGCAGAAACGTCCAGGCCAGTGGACTGTGAGAGGAGCTTCTGCAGCGATATTTGATGTACTTCTACTATAGGGGAAATTAGCAGAAACGTCCAGGCCAGTGGACTGTGGGAGGGGCTTCTGAAGTGATATTTGGTGTACTTCTACTAGGGGAAATTAGCAGAAACGTCCAGGTCAGTGGACTGTGAGAAGGGCTTATGAAACGATATTTGGTGTACTTCTACTAGGGGTAAAGTACTTTCGTTCATTTGGGTACGAAATTCCACAAATAACCAAAGGGAAAATTTTTTCCTATGTTGTGACACCTAAGAAACCTTTCAATACCGGTTTGCGATACCAGTCCAGTAACAATCAAGCAAATTGATTGTCATTTAGTTCGGACAATCACGTCCCGTCACAAAAGTGATACTAGTCACTTGACCAAACACTTCAATTTTCTACAAATCATACCGTGCACCAAAGGTATTCGCTAATTTTTTCACAGGAGCAACGTTAGTAATCAATATTCACTTTAAGAGCAGCGCACACCACAGCAAACACCTACATTGGTTAACATGTCATTACCTACTATGAAAAGGTTCGTTTTCATTGAAATGTCTTTATACCTTTCGAAACTAATTCATTGGAATATTTTATTCGAATGATTTTGTGTACAAAATTCGTTTATGAAATATTTTCGAGACTTGAATATTAGTTGAAGAATAGCACTGTACTACAGCGACAAGAAATGAAATGGGAATATATTTTTTGACGTAGATTCACCCAAATGAAGAGGGTTACGAGCATTCGTTCCTGCGACCCTACATTGTCTCCGAAACTTATGGTTCCAAAAAGATAGAGTGGAAATAGGATTGGGCCAAAACTTACCACTCCAAATATTTTAACGTCAACTAGAAGATTGCAGGAGATGTTACTGATGAACACGAAGAGAGGCGCCAACCAAACGTGGCGTCAGAGGGCGCTGGTGGAGGTGTATATATGTATATTCCTGCCAATGTTTGCAATTAATACCAATTTTGACGTAACATTAAACGTATTTTGCTCCCAAAGTGAATTGGAATGAGTGCACTGTAATTGCTCCCCAATGACATGATGAATTAAAAAGTAAATTTTAAATTTTTAAAGTAAATTTTTCAATTTTACCATTTACTTCTTCTCTTGTGAGACGTCCACCGTGCGACACTCTCTTTCATTGGGTCATATCATGTCATTGGGCAGCAATTACAGTGCACTCATTCCAATTCCCTTTGGGAGCAAAATACGTTTAATGGTACGTCAAAATTGGTATTAATTGCAAACAACGGCATGAACATACGAGGCCATCAGACGCGGGACAAAAGTTTTGCTTCGAAATTCGAATTTTAGACCTTCGACTCCATAAAAGAATGCGTATGAGAATTACGTTTTCCTCGACAGTGAAATTTTTCGCACAGTGCAAAATGCATATGAAATTGTGGGTAGCACACCACTGCAGTAGCAGGAGCATTTCTGCAGTCGTTTGTACACTCAAGGAAATAACGAATAAAATAACGAATGCAGTCGTTTGTACACTCAAGGAAATAACTCCTGATACGGCTCTTACAAGCAGCAAAATAAAAGGAACATTTCTCGCTCGGCTGTTACACGGCGATTCCATGATGACCCGGTGCAATATTTCCCGGTGGAGAGCCGCAATCTCGGTCGCTCGTTTGGTTCAGGCTCATTGAGCCAGTCTCGAGGGAGCCTCTAATGCTGCTCACAGTAGACAGTTGACTGGGAGATCGTCTCACGATACCCAAGAATTTATGTGGCTCGGCGACAATGAAATCTCATTGACTATGGAACTTGATATTTTACAACGAGGAGAATAACTCTCAGAGCTTCTTGAATTCACATCTGAAAATTAATTAAGTGAACTTGGTATTTCTGGAGACAAAACTTTCCTCGCATCTTCTTTACTCCCTTGATCGTAAGAACAATGTGATCTGCAACTGTCAACTTTACGATGAAGTGGCTGTATTTAAACTTTTAAACTACTTCCGTGAACAATGTAGATGCGACCTCACATGCATGCGATCGGGTGAATCAGTTAAGTTATGAGGATTTAATTTAACTTTTTGGAATCTGACGTGTTTCTTCAATCCTCTTTAAACAGATAAATATATATATAAATTTTACTCTGTAAACTGCGAGTTCACCTTTTCAGATTCTTTGGATATTTTTATCTCCTTAAATGAATGCCGATTTCTTACAGTTTTGCAACCAGAAGACAAAATGTGCCTCGTATTAGGATTCCATTAAGGACGACCCCTCTACGATCAAGGTATGGGAAAATTTTTGCTGAAAACAAACAAATTCTGTACAACGTCGAGATCGACTGTACCTTTTGTGTAAGAAACTTGCATAAAACTTCGTGAAAGATATCCATCATTGAAAAATAGCCAGGAATAAAATTTGGCTAATCAGAATAACAATGATTAAAACTACTGTGTGTAAAATGCAATATTAATGAATAAAATACGACATGAAAGCAAATAACTCCTTTCTACAGGGCTCTTTTGATTTTGTGGTAGCCCTGAGTGATGTTCTCGTGAAGATTAGATGACTAGAAAGCTAAAATCAATATTAATTAACTGAGGGATATCATGGTCTTATTTCCAGTACTCGAATTTTATCGAAGGTATTCGAGATGGTAGTTGCTGGCAAGCTCTCTCGGTTTTGTGAGCTGAAGATGTAATTGCTGGCAGCTCATGCTGCTGTTAGGAGACGTCTGATTTGCATGGATGCGCCGTTCTCTGTGTCGGACTTCCTTCAGTCGCTGAGTTGCCTTTGGCAGGTCGCGAGGTTCGTATCTGCTTCGATTTGAATATTCTCGCAGAAAAATTTGACGCAAAGCTAATATTTGAGACGCACATTCGTGGGGTAGTTTCCCCCAAATCGCACTAAGATTCCTTCGTGCTCTCATGCCCCACTCCCACAGCACGCCCCACAGTGCGGGGCCTTCGGCCGGTGGGGGCGGGCACGTCGGTGCGGCAGCGACGCGCGTCCGCCTGCAGTTGGGGTTGCCCTTGCTCTAGCGTAGTAAGCCTACACACCCGCTGGTTAGTCCAAACTTCTTCAAAATGTTTAGAAACACAGCGTTGACTGCATGTTAATAATAATGAAGGCATCTACGGATGCTTTATTTCCAACCAAGCCTGATACATAGCACCTTGTACATTGGATTTTCAAATGCCTTATAACTAACGCCAAGACGCCATGACGCTTTCCCCCGGTCAAGACCGGTACCCATTTCAGACACCTGGGTAGAGTGGGGTATTGTGCTTGGAATTTTTCTCCTATACCCAACAGAGAAAATCGCCACCGCCAGCGCCGAGTTTCGAACCCGGGTCTCTGCCCCACGGCGGCAGAACCTCTAGCACATGGCTATCGCGAGCACTAAGATCCCCCCTGGCACCAGGCGTGCCTAGGTTACATGTATTGCAGTTCGAGTTGGAGGGGGCTAAGTGTATTTAGGTGTACTCAATTTTTGTCACAGCTTCGTTCTTTGGTCCGCAGTGTAGAGGAACTCTTCCTTTCCTGGTGTTTGTGTTCGGTGCGAAGGATGGTTTCTCCTGTCCCCCCTCCCTTCATTTCCTTCCTTGTCTTCCGTTGTGCTCCTCTGCGCTGCAGCTGCCGTCAGGTTACCCGGATAATTTATACAACCCTCTTCTGCCATCGGGGATTGTATCACCTAAGTCAATAATGAATATGTTATTACTTGCATTAAATATTAAACCAATAAAATGGTACAATAATCGACTAACAGGAAGAGTTCTTAAATGAAAAGTATACTGTAGATTTTCCGCAGTCATCCTCTACCTTATTTTCTGCGACTCGCAGGGCTTACGTAAACTCAAGTAAAACTTTGATGTTAGACAGGAACTTTCTACTTACCTGTATGTTGGTAGAAACGATATGTATGTTGCAACATAAATCTGTAGAGGATGGTAATTGTATGTATTGTTACGAAACGCTTGCCCCTTTCTAGGCTGCATTTACGAGGGAATTTTGGATTGGAGGAACGGCACGTGTACACGCAAGCATTTACAGGATAGTGCGATTCGCCCGAGTGTATCATAAAGCAGTATTAACATAACTATAAACGATAATTAGGTGCAAAAATGAAAATTATTACGGTTACTCATCAAGATCAAGTGACAGACAGACTTACAACTTCATAACCCAGTTTCTTCACGGGATTTCCTGTAACCTTGAGGCTGGACCTGTTCCCTAAATATGCATGGCACATAATACGATTGAAAATTTTACGAAACTGTACTCAACCGAATCAGGTCTCAGTACACGATCGTTAAATAGAAAGTTCACGATTACAAGTTAGTGTGCATCAATTATGACTGCGGTCCCCCAACCCCCGGGCCGCGGTCTGGGGATCACTGGGGACCACTGGGGACACAACCGGAGGAGCAACATACACCATCACCAAATAAAGGCGTCCGTCATTACAAAGTCTTGACAGTTTCCAGTAAAATGTTTCGACTCCTGAACAAGGTGCGATCAGTTGGATAATAAGTCTAATGTAACTTTACCGCGGCCATCACTTGGAGATACTGACACCTCTCACTCGTGATGTATATTCGAGGCTTCAACAAGAAAAACGTATTTGGGTCAAAATATTAAATCAGAAGAATATTCGTGAATTTTTTCACGTGCCCCAAAAACACTATTTTTCATGGTACGGATACGTTATAGAAATAATTAAAATTTGCCCATCGAGTTCTATTGAATAGTTTATGGAAAATATTCATCACAAAATGAAGGCTTGGAACAAATTGTATTCACAATGCAACATGTTGGCTTGATGCGATGAATTTCACGTATATGAACGTGAATTTCTCCCCTACGTGACAGTAAAAACTCGTGTTACTTGCAGTGTTTTCAGTATTTTATTACTGCATTCATCGTGTTGAGTTTTGTTGAATGTTTTGACTGAAAGAAGAGCTTGGACATTGACCACTCGTGTACTGGTGCTTCAGGCTGCTTCACTTTTTTTGAGAAAAACGTGAGAGGGTTATTTGTTACTAAACTCAACCATAGTACACCGAGTAAGATTATTTTCATTTATGACCAAGAAAAACGTGAGTTTCATTCAACGTATTACGAAGCGATTATTCAAAATTAAAAAGTTGAATTTACCCATGTTATTGAAAAACGCATGATGTTGATTGTTTGCAGTCTTTTTTTACTGGAAGCATGTGATAAATTTTGTCTCATGCGAACGCTAAAAGCAATTCGTACATATACGGGGGCAAGTGACAAGGAAGCAAGCAAACAAACATGCATAGAAGCAAGCTAGCAAACAAACACACCTACCCAGCAAAATTAGCAGAGTTTTGTTAGTATATATAATAGACTACTCGTGACCCGCTGGGTCGTGTTGCTGGTATTGGTAACTATTGGGGAACATTCTTTGTAACACGTTCAATCACAACTGATTACAGTTGTCAACAACATAACAGCTAATAATAACCTTACATTTTACTCAATGTTATCACTAAAGCTGGGAGATGACTTTTGCCCTATTTTATGACTGATGTCAAAGCGTGAACGGGGACCAGCACATGAACATAGATGATGCTCTTAGCTTTATGGTTATGCCGGATCACCTGTGATCCACGAGGACAAGTTTTTTATTCAGTTAAATTTTCTATCTGAGAATTTGGTTGCTAATTATAGCTTTTTATTCCGGAAAAATAATTAAATACCAGCGAAAAATCTCTTTAAAATACTTGATGGAGAGAAATGCTCACTGTAGAGTAGAAAATGTAACAGACCGACCCACTATGCAGTTTATGGGATTAATAAGATCGAGCAGGGCCGAGAAGGCCGTGAATTTCACTCTCCGTCTCAACGAAAGATTTCAATTATTTGCATTTTATACGAAACTCCTTTTTTTCCTATGCAATTACTGAGAGCAGCACCGCTGAGCTGCCCTCGACGCTATTCCTGGAAGTAGAGTGTGCAATTCTGTCATATGTTAACAAAGTAGGGAAGGACGGTAACTAGCAACTAAGATATCGACTAAACAAATACGTACGATTGCCAGTTTCATAAGTTTATAGTTGGGTGCATTAATACTTCATACTATTCTGTTATGAGCTGCATCAGGTAACAATCGTTCTTTTCTCAGTAAAAGGTCATGTGGTTCCGAGTAATTTTAGCTTCCATTAATTTCACCGACGTTCAGCCGCTATATGATGGTGTTTTTCCCCCTCATATTTCTCTATCACGTTTCATGAATAGACTTCTCCTCAGCAGGTGATGACTAAGAATTAAAAGTGTTTCGGTACTAAACTCTGGATGCATAAAAATGCTTTGCAACAAAATTTCGAAGTCGCTTTTTCAAAATTTGAGCTCCTGCATTAATCGGGCATGACTAGGACCTTTCACTGTACTTACTACACTTGATGCTGAAATGTTCGCTGACTGTGTGTATTTTGATGTGAAATAAAGTGTTCGATGCATTAGCTATCCAGCCAGGCGGCAGTGAACGCAAATGGCTGCATTGTGCTGGGTCAAACATTCGGCCCATTGTGAGGCGGTCAAAGCACCTGACACTGGCCTAGTCTAGGCAGTATTTGTGAGAGAATTGCGTCAAAACCAGACCATGCAGCTGAATAAACAGCCCAACCAGTCCCCAGGCTTGCCTAGACAACGTCGACCGTCGGAATAAAGACAAGGCCAAGGAGATCTTGACAGCGATGCAAATGCAGGAATGAAACGCTCTTCCGTGCCTTGGAAGCGAACTTGAGAAGGGCGGACGAGCGCACATACACTGTCGATAGAAAATGTGAAAAGATGTCGGTGTTCGCGTCTCAAATTTGAGAAAACTGAATCGTAGAAATAATGTACAAAAACATAAATGCGGAAAAATGTGGTATTGTGAACGAGAAAACCATGCAGTTGTTGAAAGAATAGGGACTTTGCTGAAAGGGTTCTTCAAGTAAACTCTGTAGTAACAAAATGTGCAAACAAAATGTCACAAAACAGGTTTTTATTCCAAAATCTGTTAAAACAGGACTTGTAACAGACGTACCGATCGCTAGATTGCCACTCCAAGCACTGACGTTCTACGCACGATGACCACGAAGAAACCATCTCACGTCATGGCCCTCTGAGTGGTTTGGAGCGAGGGGACGTCTATACCTACGTCTTCGACGTCAAAGAAAAAGGGAATGCCGAATCCCACCGAAACATCTTGCAAACAGAAATCATTCTGTGGCTGAAAGCCTCGGCTTTAAATAAGCAGTTCTTGTGCCAACAGGACTCGGCTCCCGTTCACATTGCGGGCAGAATCGTCCACATGCTGGAGATACCGTGTGCGACTTTGGGAGAAAGTCTACTGACCCGCCTGACCGGAACTCGTTGGATCACTATTTTTAAGCATCAATTGAGGCCAAAGTATGTGCAAAGCCCCACGACGCCACCGCAACCCTAAAGAAGGACTCCAAATAGGCCGTGGAGTCGTTAGAAACGGCAGATGTCATCCGTACAGAGTCCATGCTTTGGAAGAGTGCAGGAGCCGTCATCATGGCTGGAGGCGGTCGCATCGGAAATAAATTTTGTCCTCTTTGTCTGCTAAATAAACTGTCAGAATTTCAAAGTATTATGTGAATTTTTCACAAGTTTTTAAGGTTTAAGGATGAAAAGGCAAATGGTACACATTTATCTCTAAGACCCTGTTCATGATATTTCTGATGCATTATTTACACTAACTAATGGAAAGATGCAAGTGAGAATTGCATTTGCAAGGACCGGTTCAAAATGAATATTTTAAAACAATTTATTTAACATTTTGGACTATCGAAGACAGAGTGGATAGTTTTTTCTTGACTGATAGATTCATACATTCGTAAATAAATGGAATAACATTTAAGTTTATTCACAAATGTTTCGCCGATATTTTTCTTACGGATGTTTGAAAACATCGAGAGTAGATGTGGTGTATTTAGAATTTCCATCCATAAAACTTCGAAAGATAATGGAAAACGCGGCTTCTATTATATTACATTTTTTTAGTGCTGCTGTAATTAGTCTTAATATGCCATTACAAATTATATTCGTATTTTTGCACAGCTTATATTCTGAATTATTCTTTTAGTTTCACGGGGCTTGTGGAATTGCGTGTGCTCTGAATTTAAAATTGATTACCCACTGTTGTTTTTTTTCAAAAAATAATTAATTATTTTTAAACCCAATGTGTAACTCTCCACATGGTTTGTATACAAGTATTCAGATGCTGTCATAGTTATCGACACTTACTTATAGAGCAGTGTGTCTATTCAGTTTTTCACTCACAGCATTTCTGAGGCGGAAAATAATTTGAAATAGTTAGAAATTGTTCCTGCCAAAAATAGCGCTACATAACCAAAATGTGCCTGAGAGGACTCGGATACTTTGCAAAACAGTGGAATGTTTGAGGGTGAGAAGGAAGCGAAGCCATTCCTGATGAGAAGCAGGCAGTGGTGGAGGGTCTTGCTCGTCCGTAAAGAACTATGTAGCTATTCGAATTGGCGAATACCCACAGAAGGCGTCGGAGAGCTGAATGCGATGTTATTCCCCATTACAGTACACAGACACTGTATACTCCGGTTTTCGACTAGGAATCACTTTCAACCGTACATCCTTGCTTTAATGGAGCAATCCTAAACTCAATCATGAATCAAAGCTATTGTAGCGGTTTTTGTTTTACACATTTACCACAGTAAGTTAAAAATATACAGAGTGCTCAAAAAATGGTTTCGTTTTTTAGGAACTCATGTCATTTATTTCTATTGTAACAGTTCAATTCAGTTTGTTGAATACGATTAGAAAATTTAACTTTTGTCGTTGGAAGTTTGTGTGAACAGATTTTTTATTCCGGAAAAATGATTAAATACCAGCGAAAAATCTCTTTAAAATACTTGATGGAGAGAAATGCACATACTCTAAGTGGCAAAGACAAAAATTCACCCAAATAATTATTTCTTCTCTCCTAGTGACTCAGAGTAATAAACGAAATAAAAATGCTGTATCTCTGATACAAAGAATATAGATCTAAGCCCACAAGTTCGTCCATATGTTATGTTTTAATGAATTCCCAAAATGAATTTGACTGCTGAGCAATGAATTCTAATTGCATTAAAATTCACCTTACTCGAAGATGTCAATGCGTTCCCATAGAATGCAAGAAAAATTTTTCCAGATAGGAACTCTGGAAGTTATGACGAACTGTAGTGTAAGCATGACGAAATGAAATGGAGACGGTCATCAAGAACCGTTTGGAAACTACATTCACGGCTCTGGCAAAATTGTTTTCACTGCAGTGCAGGGAGTGAGAGATGAGGCGTTAGCTGGCGTGTGTGGTCCAGCGGCATATAGATCCAAGGCTTGTACCACGTTAGGTGTTGTGGGTAACTCAAACTTGGTTACTGTTTATTTCTTTTGTATTTTGTTATATTGTCTTGAAAACTTTTAATACACTTTTGATTTCAGAAAGTGTAGCGTAATGACTTTTTGTACATGAGATGAGAAATCCGTGTTAATTTAACTGAGTGCTGAGCGATCGGTATTCCTGCGTACTACCAATATTTCCATTTTACACAAGATCAAATTTCTTATCAACATGCACCAAATAGAATTTAAACATTCCATTTAAGATAGGAAATTACTAGAACTAGTAACACTGAGAAAAGTTTTCTTCTCATTCCTGCATCAGCAATGATGATAAATTAGTCAATTTATCCAAATATTTCTGAATAAAAATCTAGGTAATGTTTAACTTGCTAAGGTTTGAAAATTTGCATTTATCTTTGAGACTTTGAGTTCGCCCAAGGCACATTTGGGGCCAGATGTTAAGGCACATTTGGGACCAGATGTTAAGGGTACCGTCCGGGATTTTGACCTTTTTTCGTCCGATTCGCTTGAAAATTGGCCAGTATATGTATTTTTTGAAAGTAAACCTTTTTTACTCATGTCATTTTTTCGATTTAGGCCTTATTTTTTTACGAAAAATTAGCTTTTTGATGCATTTTTATGTAAATTTCAAGACGTATCAACTCATTGAATTTTGGTGCTAGAACAAAACCAGAGACAGTTTTAGAATCCTTGAAGCATTTCTAACAGAGTTTTAATTTAAAATTTTAACATTTCGAAAAAAAATTTCTGTGATAAGCGATACCTTATAATAACATCACAAACAATTATTTTTGGGTTTGTAGCCATATAACTTTTTTGTTTTCTAAAAATTAGGAAAATCCAATTTATAACTTTGTTTGAAATGTTCCAAGGATTCCAAAACTGTCTTTGGTTTTGTTCTAGCATCAAAACTCAAAGAGTTGATACAGTTTGAATGTTGAAAGGTATATGTTTTGGGTATAAACCAAAACAAAATTTTTGTTGGTGGACAATGGACAATTTATGTAACTCAATGCAGTTTTAATTTTTTATTTCGATAATTTCCATGCGTAACTTCATATTCACAGTGTGAATTGTGATTTCCCCAAAAAATTAAAATAAAATAAATTTTTATATATTAAAATTATGAAATTCTTCATTTTCAGTCTGATTCTTATGAAATTTGACTATAATATGTAACTTTTAAAAAGAAACACAATTACTTCTATTCATCTTTTTGATTCAGGTCTAAGTTTTAAAAAAATTTGACATACTGGTTTTTGAGTTTATTTTCATGGATATTTCAAAACGTATCAACTCATTGAGTTTTGCTGCTGGAACAAGACCAGACACAGTTTTAGAATCTATGAAACATTTCCAACAAAAGTTTGTTTTGAAACTATCCATTTACATTTATCTTTTTTGTTTATATGGGGATGAAATCAGGTCGAAAATTCAAAATTTTTGTCCTAAATTAATTGTCCTAAATTGTCACAATTGACTGAATTGACTTTATTTTGCTGAATAAATTTTGCTGAACTGAATAAATCCCCCCCCTGGGGGGGGATCTATTGTCCGTAGCGCCATAAAATTTTAGGACCGAATAGTCTACCACCTAAAGGTTCTTTTCCAACAATAACATGAAAAAAGCTCGCCGAACCGACAGGGGCCTGGCAGAAGCTTCGGACAGTAACCTAAAGCACATTTGAGGCCAGATGTTGAGGTACATTTGGGGCCAGATGTTAAGGCACATTTGGGACCAGATGTTAAGGCACGTTAGGGGTTAATGTTAAGGCACATTTGGGGCCATATGTTAAGGCACATTTGGGGCCTGATGTTAAGGCACATTTGGGGCAAGATGTTAAGGCACATTTGGGGACAGATGTTAAGGTACATTTGGGGCCAGATGTTAAGGCACATTTGGGGCCAGATGTTAAGGCACATTTGGGGCCAGATGTTAAGGCACATTTGGGGCAAGATGTTAAGGCACATTTGGGGCCATATGTTAAGGCACATTTGGGGCAAGATGTTAAGGCACATTTGGGGCCATATGTTAAGGCACATTTGGGGCCAGATGTTAAGGCACATTTGGGGCAAGATGTTAAGGCACATTTGGGGCCATATGTTAAGGCACATTTGGGGCAAGATGTTAAGGCACATTTTGGGCCATATGTTAATGCACATTTGGGGCCAGATGTTAAGGCACATTTGGGGCAAGATGTTAAGGCACATTTGGGGCCAGATGTTAAGGTACATTTGGGGCCAGATGTTAAGGCATATTTGGGGCAAGATGTTAAGGCACATTTGGGGCCAGATGTTAAGGTACATTTGGGGCCAGATGTTAAGGAACATTTGGGGCCAGTTGTTAAGGCACATTTGGGGCCAGATGTTAAGGCCCATTTGGGGCCAGATGTTGAGCCACGTTAGGGGCCAGATGTTAAGGCACATTTTGGGCCAGATGTTAAGGCCCGTTAGGGGCCAGATGTCAATGCTGCACCGATCAATGAATTAACTAACACTCGACAGACGAGACCGCCGGACAAGGGCATAATATTTCAATCAAAGCATTTCAAAAGAAGCAAGCCTTTTCTACGGTTATTATACATGAGTTCTCCTGATGAAATTAAAGGCATCTCTACAAATGCACCCTTGTTACCAAAAGTTGCTTGTCATCACTTCACTTCTTGTTAAAAATCAGGAGTGATTATTTTTTAAAACAAACTATTCTGGCTGTTAGGGAAAACCAATTGCATAAGACCACCATTCTCATAATTTTGATATTATTATTTCCGTAAGTTACAGAGTATAAGGAGGAGGCTCGTAAAAAATAGCACTTTTGTATCATGCGGAGCTGTATGCTTTACATTCATCTTAGCCTATAAAATGCGGAAACTATGACACCAAATTAGGCGAAATCGTTTCTCCGAAGGGAATATTTTTGTAATGTTTTCATTTGACATGTACGTGATTCCTTTGCAAATGATGTGCACTGTAGCATGAAAACACTTTACATGGAACCTGAAACTACTTTAATCGCATTTTTTTTACGCTGGCATCGACACGGCTTGCGTGTTAAACAATTACATTTTAGCGAAATGCTTGGAGCCTTTGTTTCGGGAAAAAACCTTTATTATATTTGTAAAATCGTTTAAAACTAATCACTATATGTTTCAATGTTTCAAGTGAATTTCCCGTTATTGAAATAATTTTACAAGAATCATCTCAAGTACCACTTATGGTGAAGTTAAAAATCTTCGAAGGTGTTACAGACAACTCTTTCTGTTGGGTAAATACTCTTTATCACCATTCTCTTATTCGTACTTACGTGCGCTTGAAATACAGCAAGAAAATTGGAGATTCGATGTTAATTTATACTTATTAAAACTTTCCTCCTGTTTTCTTGAACGTCTAAAGTAACCATATTCCGCAATAAATTTCATGTTAATACTGAGACACTATTTTAAGATCATTTCCTTCAGTGAACCTACACATTCCTGAGCTACACATTCACCAAACTTTGACTCAATACAATCATCTTTTTAACAGAATAATCTTGGAATCTTGAAGCAAGCAGTGACCTGAGGAGAGATGAGGTGAGTCATTTTTCTTCGTTCGTATAGAGTCATATGTCAATCTGAGACGCCTGGTCTGTCTGGCGCAGGATCATTAGTTAGGGACGACGACACGACGCCAGGGCCGACCAGCTGATGCCACCGCGGCCGTTATTTGTCTCTTGATCAGGCCGCTCTGTCTTGGCTGCTGGTGCGGGCCTCTCTGTCTTGGCTGCTGGTGTGGGCTTCTCTGTCTTGGCTGCTGGTGCGGGCCGCTCTGTCTTGGCTGCTGGTGCGGGCTTCTCTGTCTTGGCTGCTGGAGCGGGCCTCTCTGTCTTGGCTGCTGGTGCGGGCCTCTCTGTCTTGGCTGCTGGTGCGGGCCGGTCTGTCTTGGGTGCTGGTGCGGGCCGCTCTGTCTTGGCTGCTGGTGTGGGCCGCTCTGTCTTGGCGGCTGATGCGGGCCTCTCTGTCTTTGCTGCTGGTGCAGGCCCCTGTTTCTTGGCTGCTGGTGCGGGCCTCTCTGTCCTGGCTGCTGGTGCGGGCCGCTGTGTCTTGGCTGCTGGTGCGGGCCTCTCTGTCTTGGCTGCTGGTGCGGGCCGCTGTGTCTTGGCTGCTGGTGCGGGCCTCTCTGTCTTGGCTGCTGGTGTGGGCTGGTCTGTCTTGGCTGCTGGTGCGGGCCGCTCTGTCTTGGCTGCTGGTGCTGGCCGGTCTGTCTTGGGTGCTGGTGCAGGCCGGTTTATCTTGGCTGCTGGTGCGGGCCGGTCTATGTTGGCTGCTGGTGCGGGCCTCTCTGTCTTGGGTGCTGGTGCGGGCCGGTCTGACTTGGCTGCTGGTGCGGGCCTCTGTGTTTTGGCTGCTGGTGCGGGCCGCTGTGTCTTGGCTGCTGGTGCGGGCCTCTCTGTCTTGGCTGCTGGTGTGGGCCGGTCTGTCTTGGCTGCTGGTGCGGGCCGCTCTGTCTTGGCTGCTGGTGCTGGCCGGTCTATCTTGGCTGGTGGTGCGAGCCTCTCTGTCTTGGCTGCTGGTGCGGGCCGGTCTGTCTTGGCTGCTAGTGCGGGCCTCTCTGTCTTGGGTGCTGGTGCGGGCCTCTCTGTCTTGGGTGCTGGTGCGGGCCTCTCTGCCTTGGGTGCTGGTGCGGGCCTCTCTGTCTTGGGTGCTGGTGCGGGCCTCTCTGTCTTGGGTGCTGGTGCAGGCCGTTCTGTCTTGGGTGCTGGTGCGGGCCTCTCTGTCTTGGGTGCTGGTGCGGGCCGTTCTGTCTTGGGTGCTGGTGCGGGCCGTTCTGTCTTGGGTGCTGGTGCGGGCCTCTCTGTCTTGGGTGCTGGTGCGGGTCGTTCTGTCTTGGGTGCTGGTGCGGGCCGGTCTGTCTTGGCTGCTGGTGCGGGCCGGTTTGTCTTGGCTGCTGGTGCGGGCCGGTCTATCTTGGCTGGTGGTGCGGGCCTCTCTGTCTTGGGTGCTGGTGCGGGCCTCTCTGTCTTGGGTGCTGGTGCGGGCCTCTCTGTCTTGGGTGCTTGTGCGGGCCGTTCTGTCTTGAGTGCTGGTGCGGGCCGGTCTGTCTTAGCTGATGGTGCGGGCCTCTCTTTCTTGGGTGCTGGTGCGGGCCGTTCTGTCTTGGGTGCTTGTGCGGGCCTCTCTGCCTTGGGTGCTGGTGCGGGCCTCTCTGTCTTGGGTGCTGGTGCGGGCCGTTCTGTCTTGGGTGCTGGTGCGGGCCGTTCTGTCTTGGGTGCTGGTGCGAGCCTCTCTGTCTTGGGTGCTGGTGCGGGCCTCTCTGTCTTGGCTGCTGGTGCGGGCCGCTCTGTCTTGGCTGCTGGTGCGGGCCGCTCTGTCTTGGATGCTGGAGTGGGCCAGCCTGACTTGGCTGCTGGTGCGGGCCAGTCTGACTTGGCTGCTGGTGCGGGCCGCTCTGTCTTGGATGCTGGAGTGGGCCGGTCTGTTTTTTTTTTTGCTGTGAGCTGTTCAGTGCCTAACTAACGCTACTCACTAGCCTGTGGTGCGATTCATGTGAGATTGCAGGCGTTGTTCCAAACAATGGAAGGAAGATTATGGGACCTATTGTCTTTCACTTATGTACTGTTTTGATACATATCTAATATTCGTTGTGACTTTCAGGAAACTGACTATTACTACAATTAGCTTGCAGATGCGTTTTTGATGAGATGAAATGCTACACGGTTTGTCATGTCAAAAGAACTAAATAAGAAAAAAAAAATCCTTAAATGACCAACGATTAACAATTTGATGGATTATTTAATGTGTGTCTCTTAGAGAACGCGCCAACTGAGTTGCATTTCCAGAACACAGGAGGCTGAATTAAGAAAATCAATGTTCCATAAGACTTTGACAGAGAATGGCATGATTTATTTAAACAAACTTGGAGATGAGGGCAGTTTGTGGGAGATTGATTTCAGACCAAGAGGAGAATACAACGAATTCACCTCTCTCGCAGCAGCTATTTGAGAGTTCATCCTTGTCTTATACGAAGGCATTTTATATTGTTTTCGAATGAAATACTTATCCATGTAATTCTAACAAATAAAGTCTTCAGAACTTGGATGAAATTTCTTATACAAAGGAAAATGTTTGTTCAAGTTGAGGCACCTGAGAAAAATGGAATATCTACTAGGAAACTGTATTGCAAACATTATCTCCCTTATATCCTTGTCTCATTCATCAAAAGAAGTGCCTCTAAGCATTGTGTTCAGGAAGCTTAAGCTTATCAAAAATCCACGCAGCCGAGCAGAAAATATTCCTGAACTGAGCACCATTGAATACCAGTAGCTGTTTCAAATCACCTTTTACATAGGAGCGCTAACTCCAGTTCTGTTTTGTTCGAAAGTATCTCCATTACGAATTTACTTCATGAGAACGGAAAAACCTCCAAACATATTTGAAAATATTGGGGACAGTTATAATTAATCGTAAACTGAGAATGGCTTCTTAGAGTATTTACTAAATTCAAGGTATAACTTTAGTTTTCGCTGAGATAAGCGGTAATAACAGGTTTACTCGCCGAAATTTAAGAAAAATTGGCAGTTCAAGCGAGTAAAATGCGAGTGTCGAAGTTAGCACATCCTTCAGCGTTGGTATAATAAGGCGTAGGAGATATCAGTGAAACGAAAATGCGGCGTGAGAACGGCAATGAACCTAAATGAAAGCAGGTCAGTAGTGCGGTGTGCTGGGCTTCCTCACAAGACAGAGAAGTCAGGAATGGAAGATGAAGCCTTCGTAATAACAAATTCAAACCCATAACTAAACCTAGCAACAAGAGTTGCCATATCTGTGCTGGGGAGTTAAGGTTTGCGCCAAGTGCTAACACCCTAAAGATTACTGACGAGCACAGCCATTTTTAGCCAACTCTGTTGAGGGACTCAGGTATCCGACATACGATTTCCTCCAAAGGGTACTCAATCTGTCAGATACGCATAACAAGAATCTTTTTTAGCCCTCTCGACTGCCAAAACGATAGAATTTTTGTGTTACACTATGGAAACTCTTTGTGCAAAACTTGTGAACTCTTCACTATGGAAACTCTTTTTTGTGTAATACTATGAAAACTGGCAAAGTAAATAAGTTTCAAATCGCATGTGATTGCCTTATTTGTGCTGCATTCAGTTTTTAATCTAATTGCAGCCCATTTTGGGGAATACTTTTTCAAGCTAGGAGAATTTTTTCAGGTTGAAGAGCGGCGAATGTTCATGTTTTTAGGAGTGTGAAGCCCAAGCTGATCCCTAGTTCTTATAACAATGTCAATAAGATGGAACGAGTGACCAGCAGCAATACATGGTTTCGAAGCACTCTCAAAAATAATGAAAACAAACATATTACGCCTCGACAAAACACTGTGGACACAGAGCCTAGCCTGCGCATTTGTGATCTAAAATCTACTATAACAAACATAATTCGTGTCAACGGAACACTGTGCGTGGCTGCTGAGGCTGGTCAGTGCACATGTGGTCGCAGGGCTATGATGGACAACTGTAGTTTGTGTCAACGAAACATTGCGTGGTTGCAGAGGCCGGGCAGTGCAATTGACGAGTAAAGAGTTATCTGCTCGAGCGTCTGATGAGTGCTATCGTGAATTCATAAGCGCAATAGATTCTTCCTGATCTCCTACTTCAATATATAAACATTTTCCTGCGATAAACCCTTGCAAGATAATCGTAACATGTGCGTCTGAAGAAACCTGAAAAAACTCGTGCGTCATTCAAACTCTAACATAAATTTGTGCTTTGGATAAAACCTCAAATTCCCCGTGCGTTAAATACAAGCTCACACAAACCTGTACATCTGGTAAACTCTCATGTTCTTCTGTGCGTTAAGTAAATCCTCTCACAAACCTTCAAATTCTTCCGTATGTTCAACAAATCCTCACATAAGTCTGAGTGCCAGGTAAACCGTCATATTCTTCAGTGCTTTCAACCAATCCTCTTACAAATCTGCACTTCGTACAAATAATATTAGGCCATTAACGCCAGTATTGTCAGGTCAATATCAATCAGTGTCAGGTCATAAATGTCAATAATATCAAGCCAATACCAATCAAAGTCAGGCCAATAATGTCATTGATGTTTGGCCAGGATTGATTCTGCAACAATCCTCTCGGATTTGTGCAGGGAAACAAGAGGGCGGCAACGTTCGGGTGCTCGGCCAGGATCTCCAGGTAAATTTGACGTTTTGACCCAACTCATGTCGGACATAGCGGCAGTCAGGGGCATTGAAATACAGTAAAATTCCACGCGCTAACGCTAGAATGCGAAAAAATGATCATCACAGGATTCTTTAGGATGTAACGGAGCTTTGGGACATTAAAGTTTGGAATCGCTTCTTAAAATTAACAATGTTTTTAGATTTTCTGTCGAATAATATGTTACGTGGGGCGTTGCTTGCATATTTGTTCTCTTTAATCCGAAATAATAAAGTATAAGAAGTTGAGAGGATTTTCTTTCATGGTAGTATAATAAGAAAGGCGAAAATTGCAAATAACAATAAATTGAAATTAAAAACGAACGTTTCAGAATTATACCCGTCCTTATCATAAAATGATCGTACGGGTGTTTTAATAAAATAAAGCATACATTGCTCACAATATTTAACAAAAAAAATTAAGCAAATTTCCGCAGAGGAAAGAACAAGCATCCAATGAAAATATAAAGAAAAAACAATACGAGAGGCTATGAAGGGCTCAACAGATGTTTGAGCACCAGTATAGTTTTATAAATAAACATTGATTCTAAAATTTTGTGACTTAATGTGCGAAACCCGCTTTAGGCGATTCTAAATTGGCTGGCACCACAGATCACAAAATAAAACATAGCACCGCCAGCTGGGGCGGCGGGTTATGTGAGGCAATGCCTCCCACACTCCTGCCGACACCGGGACGTGACAACGCGGGGGAGACCGCACGCTGGTGGTCGCAAGATAGCGGCAGTTTGGACCAGAATCAGTGTGTGTAAACACATTGCTCCATTTCATTCGCATCAGAACTTCTGTAATATTGTGAGAGAGTGATAAAAATTACAATTATGGTGTGTAAACATTTGTAAGTTTTTAGCACATTCCTGTTTGGCTTATACATGGGACGTTTTTTAAATTCATATACGAATGATTGAGGGAAATACAAGTTGGGTTTATGCATTGTGCATTTCTTAATTTATTTACGAATGTTTAAAAGAATCACAATAGCCACGTGGAACGGAAGAGCGTCAGGAAGAGCGGAATTGTTGCCGAGATAGATTAAAGACATAATTTTTAATCTTGAGCATTTTTATGTTTGTTTACGCAACTGCGTCCAACATTTGTCGGAATTGACCATTCATGATTGTCTCGTGTTATATAGGGTCAATGGAAGAAGTAAAATTGAGTGAACTCCCTATGCATCTTTTATGGTCCTGGGGTAAAATAAAGACTTCCAACCAACTCTGTTGATATTGGAAACAATAGAAAGTTCGTGAGTACAATATTTCCTTTCTCTAAATTGTCTAATTCTTATGGCAGAGGCTAAAGCCGAGTCTAAATAAGGTTGACCATGCCTCTATTTTTTGGCGTAAGTGAAGCAAAAGAAAAACTGCATTTTTAATACACCCATTTAACAGAAAACTGGTCATTGCAGATTTTCCGGGATTTTGCTCGGCTTGATTTATTTCACTCCATAAAAATCAACGATATATTGACGAAGAATTATTTTGCCCTTCAATTCATCACAAACGCCACAAAATCTCCGACCACACCTGTGAAGTCAAGTTTTCTGCGAACGCAGCCGGAGGTTAAGGCGTCATTGGTTAAATTGGCTTCTATACGAAAACTAATACCTTATATCAGCTACATCAGCTGTCGTGTCCCCATAGTACTGTAGCTGATATAAGGTATTAGTACGTGTCCCCATACGAACGTTCTCTAATGCACGTAGTTCACAACTACATTTGTAGACTGGAGAGTAATGGAAAAAGAGGTGGGGGCAAATCTTCACGAATAAAGAAGATATCAGTAATCATTTTGTTGCAGAGTATGATACGATATTTTTGGCTACGAAAATGTAGTTTTAAAGTTTTAACAGACCGATATTAACTAAAAAGTCTAGTCCGATAATACTATTTCACCAAATGTGTTCGAAATCACCATATGTGTTCATCATTACGAAATGTGTTCATCATCACGAAATGTGTTCTAGGATGATCTATGGGCTCGTGGTCTCAACTGATGAGCTATTTTATTCCAGGCCAATCAGCACCCTGGCACAGTTGCTGCACAGCATTCATCAGACAGCTTCATTAGGAGCGAACCTTGAATTGAGACCGAATTTCGAGCCTCTCCATCCGCAAGCCTGCAGCACAACTCCCAAGTGTCCTGCTCACTCATGTTGGACGTTCTTGATCAGGCCTCTTTTGTGCAAGACGTGAGGTAACTTACGAATAAAAACGGTATGAATTTCAAATTTCCATCTTTTCATTTTATCTCTTTAGAGTTCCACATGAACATTTTTGCACCTATGGTTAACAATGAACATTCAATGCCAAAAAATAATAGCGCAAGAATGTTAGTGTTGAGCGCGAAAATGTACTTACGATGAATCTTCATTGATATACTTCCTTAAATCACCGTAGTAAAAATATAAACACTGGGAAAGAAATTTGGCGGATAGATGATGTAGACCAACCACAAAAAACTGTCCGACATGCGATGGTACGAATACTTTTTTGATGTAACATCTCGGAGTTCAAACCTGAGGATTCAAAGCAGGAACAGAACGAAAAACAAGCTGCTTAGGAACGAGATGGCACGGGATCGAAAGTGAGAGTGTCAGGGCGTGTACCTGAGGTGCTGGCAGTTGTGTTGTGAGAGTGTCAGGGTGTGTACCTGAGGTGCTGGCAGTTACGTTGTGAGAGTGTCAGGGTGTGTACCTGAGGTGCTGGCAGTTGTGTTGTGAGAGTGTCAGGGTGTGTACCTGAGGTGCTGGCAGTTGTGTTGTGAGAGTGTCAGGGTGTGTACCTGAGGTGCTGGCAGTTGTGTTGTGAGAGTGTCAGGGTGTGTACCTGAGGTGCTGGCAGTTGTGTTGTGAGAGTGTCAGGGTGTGTACCTGAGGTGCTGGCAGTTGTGTTGTGAGAGTGTCAGGGTGTGTACCTGAGGTGCTGGCAGTTGGGTTGTGAGAGTGTCAGGGTGTGTACCTGAGGTGCTGGCAGTTGTGTTGTGAGAGTGCCAAGATAGTTTACACAGGTAGTTTACACACATAATTTAATGTATAAGTCTCTACATTTTCAAAAAGACTTGATGTTATAACACATGTACTGCAAAAGAAAACTTGTGATGAATAATATCAAATTCCTCAAAAAATTTTTTGTCTTATTCAGATTTTGCATTTGAGCGTACTTATTACCTGTGTTGGATGAATACTATGCAAAACTCTCAGCAAAGTAATGCATTCTTTAGATTTTCGAGTAGCAAGGTGTTCATTTTTGTAAATAATGCGATTTTCACTTTAGGGACAAGTATGATGCCCGATAATAATTTCCAGGTACAAATAAAGTCAATAAACTCGAGGAAATGACGCGAACACTCTCCGAAAGTGTGGAAGTTCCTGCATCCGCTGCGACGGTCTGGGAGTCGGTTAAGGTGAGTCCCGGCCAAGGCTGTGAACATTCAAATGTAGAAATATTTGCTTGTTTGAAACAGCGAACGTAACAACGTAAGGGCACATTTCAACATTCGCATTCGTTCAGTTTATTCAGTTTAAACTGAGAAATTATTTTCTGGTGGCGAGGAAGCTTTGAGTTTTTAAGAATCAACTTACTTTGCACCCACGGGTCATACTTCCAGGCTAGTCGTCAGGTTGTGAAGAGAGTGTGAACAAGGTTTCAATATCAGGCAGTCTTCGGGCTACGAAATAATGCTTTCCTAATGATGCGTTGTAATATGATTATAATAGTTGGTACGCAATTAAATAAGAAGCTTTATCACTTCCATTTGGAAGCACGGACAGGCCAGCGCTCACACACGCGTGCGAAAAGAACGCAGAAATACATGTCGACAACACGTTCTCTCGTTGCACTCCACAAACTAATGTTCAGATGAAGTATTTGTCGGAGCAACCGTCGTTCATAGCAGCTTGAAATAATTTATCATCTATAGTTGGTTCAAACTTCACAAAATCGCGTAAGTCGAGACCCACATTACTCTGAAAATCGACTGTATTTGTTCATTACGTACTCTTAACTATTTCGGCGTTCTACAAGCGGTAAGTATTAGAAAAATCTCGTGAACATTCATTTTTTAGCAAAACATATTACGCCAATCATGGTTAAAATGTATTGAGCAAATGCCAGGTCTTCAATTCTGAGGTAAAAGTAAGCTGGGGAATCCGCATAACTTTTGTGAATACAAATAAATATCAAACGGGCTGCATATCTTTACACATATATGTACCTATACTACACTAAATTAATTGTTTTTATTTTACAACTTGCGTGTCTTTTGCAATTAAGGCTTTTTAGGAATAGTAACTATTCAGACACGCAAAAAACTTTCACTTTGCTGCTGAGATATCTCTGAAAATGGTAGAAAATTAGAAAGTAGACTGTTTATATACGTATTCTAAATGGTTTCTGATGGGTATTTACCATGCCTAGTTTTTCGATTCAATATATATACAGTAAAGAATTTATGCTGATCTCCATACTGTATTTTGTATTATACACTATATCTAACTTGTGCACTTAGTGTATTTACCTTGTTTAATTAGTGTTGACAGTGTGAATACTATGCCTAAATAGCACTTGAAATGAATGTAGTATTGTGAAATTTCCTAATGTATCCTGGCATCATTTGTGCAAATAACGTCGGTGATGTGGTGAGTTGAGGGTATGTTGCAGCCGCATGTGGTGCTGTGTGGTGAGTTGAGGGTATGTTGCAGCCGCGTGTGGTGCTGTGTGGTGAGTTGAGGGTATGTTGCAGCCGCGTGTGGTGCTGTGTGGTGAGTTGAGGGTATGTTGCAGCCGTATGTGGTGTTGTGTGGTGAGCTGAGGGTATGTTGCAGCCGCGTGTGGTGCTGTGTGGTGAGTTGAGGGTATGTTGCAGCCACGTGTGGTGCTGTGTGGTGAGTTGAGGGTATGTTGCAGCCGTATGTGGTGTTGTGTGGTGAGTTGAGGGTATGTTGCAGCCGCGTGTGGTGCTGTGTGGTGAGTTGAGGGTATGTTGCAGCCGCGTGTGGTGCTGTGTGGTGAGTTGAGGGTATGTTGCAGCCGCGTGTGGTGCTGTGTGGTGAGTTGAGGGTATGTTGCAGCCGCGTGTGGTGCTGTGTGGTGAGTTGAGGGAATGTTGCAGCCGCGTGTGGTGCTGTGTGGTGAGTTGAGGGTATGTTGCAGCCGCGTGTGGTGCTGTGTGGTGAGTTGAGGGCATGTTGCAGCCGCGTGTGGTGCTGTGTGGTGATTTGAGGGTATGTTGCAGCCGCGTGTGGTGCTGTGTGGTGAGTTGAGGGTTTGTTGCAGCCGCGTGTGGTGCTGTGTGGTGAGTTGAGGGTATGTTGCTGCCGCGTGTGGTGCTGTGTGGTGAGTTGAGGGAATGTTGCAGCCGCGTGTGGTGCTGTGTGGTGAGTTGAGGGTATGTTGCAGCCGCGTGTGGTGCTGTGTGGTGAGTTGAGGGTATGTTGCAGCCGCGTGTGGTGCTGTGTGGTGAGTTGAGGGTATGTTGCAGCCGCGTGTGGTGCTGTGTGGTGAGTTGAGGGTATGTTGCAGCCGCGTGTGGTGCTGTGTGGTGAGTTGAGGGTATGTTGCAGCCGCGTGTGGTGCTGTGTGGTGAGTTGAGGGTTTGTTGCAGCCGCGTGTGGTGCTGTGTGGTGAGTTGAGGGTATGTTGCAGCCGCGTGTGGTGCTGTGTGGTGAGTTGAGGGTATGTTGCAGCCGCGTGTGGTGCTGTGTGGTGAGTTGAGGGTATGTTGCAGCCGCGTGTGGTGCTGTGTGGTGAGTTGAGGGTTTGTTGCTGCCGCGTGTGGTGCTGTGTGGTGAGTTGAGGGTATGTTGCAGCCGCGTGTGGTGCTGTGTGGTGAGTTGAGGGTATGTTGCAGCCGCGTGTGGTGCTGTGTGGTGAGTTGAGGGTATGTTGCAGCCGCGTGTGGTGCTGTGTGGTGAGTTGAGGGTATGTTGCAGCCGCGTGTGGTGCTGTGTGGTGAGTTGAGGGTTTGTTGCAGCCGCGTGTGGTGCTGTGTGGTGAGTTGAGGGTATGTTGCAGCCTATGTGGTGTTGTGTGGTGAGTTGAGGTTGTGTTGCAGCCGCGTGTGGTGCTGTACAGTGAGTTGAGGGTATGTTACTGCCGCGTGTGGTGCTGTGTGGCGAGTTGAGGGTATGTTGCAGCCTATGTGGTGTTGTGTGGGGAGTTGAGGGTATGTTGCTGCCGCGTGTGGTGCTGTGTGGTGAGTTGAGGGTATGTTGCAGCCGCGTGTGGTGCTGTGTGGTGAGTTGAGGGTATGTTGCAGCCGCGTGTGGTGCTTTGTGGTGAGTTGAGGGTATATTGCAGCCGCGTGTGGTGCTGTGTGGTGAGTTTAGGGTATGTTGCTGCCGCGTGTGGTGCTGTGTGGTGAGTTGAGGGTATATTGCTGCAGCGTGTGGTGCTGTGTGGTGAGTTGAGGGTATGTTGCAGCCGCGTGTGGTGCTGTGTGGTGAGTTGAGGGTATGTTGCAGCCGCGTGTGGTGCTGTGTGGTGAGTTGAGGGTATGTTGCAGCCGCGTGTGGTGCTGTGTTGTGAGTTGAGGGTATGTTGCAGCCGCGTGTGGTGCTGTGTGGTGAGTTGAGGGTGTGTTGCAGCCGCGTGTGGTGCTGTGTGGTGAGTTGAGGGTATGTTGCAGCCGCGTGTGGTGCTGTGTGGTGAGTTGAGGGTATGTTGCTGCCGCGTGTGGTGCTGTGTGGTGAGTTGAGGGTATGTTGCTGCCGCGTGTGGTGCTGTGTGGTGAGTTGAGGGTATGTTGCTGCCGCGTGTGGTGCTGTGTGGTGAGTTGAAGGTATATTGAAGCCGCGTGTGGTGCTGTGTGGTGAGTTGAGGGTATGTTGCAGCCGCGTGTGGGGTTGTGTGGTGAGTTGAGGGTATGTTGCTGCCGCGTGTGGTGCTGTGTGGTGAGTTGAGGGTATGTTGCTGCCGCGTGTGGTGCTGTGTGGCGAGTTGAGGGTATGTTGCTGCAGCGTGTGGTGTTGTGTGGTGAGTTGAGGGTATGTTGCAGCCGCGTGTGGTGCTCTGTGGCGAGTTGAGGGTATGCTGCAGCCGTATGTGGTGTTGTGGGGTGAGTTGAGGGTATGTTGCTGCCGTATGTGGTGCTGTGTGGTGAGTTGAGGGTATGTTGCTGCTGCGTGTGGTGCTGTGTGGCGAGTTGAGGGTATGTTGCAGCCGTATGTGGTGTTGTGTGGTGAGTTGAGGGTATGTTGATGCCGTATGTGGTGCTGTGTGGTGAGTTGAGGGTATGTTGCAACCGCGTGTGGGGTTGTGTGGTTAGTTGAGGGTATGTTGCTGCCGCGTGTGGTGCTGTGTGGCGAGTTGAGGGTATGTTGCTGCCGTATGTGGTGTTGTGTGGTGAGTTGAGGGTATGTTGCTGCCGTATCTGGTGTTGTGTGGTGAGTTGAGGGTATGTTGATGCCGTATGTGGTGTTGTGTGGTGAGTTGAGGGTATGTTGCTGCCGTATGTGGTGTTGTGTGGTGAGTTGAGGGTATGTTGATGCCGTATGTGGTGTTGTGTGGTGAGTTGAGGGTATGTTGCTGCCGTATGTGGTGTTGTGTGGTGAGTTGAGGGTATGTTGCTGCCGCGTGTGGTGCTGTGTGGCGAGTTGAGGGTATGTTGCTGCCGTATGTGGTGTTGTGTGGTGAGTTGAGGGTATGTTGCAGCCGTATGTGGTGTTGTGTGGTGAGTTGAGAGTATGTTGCTGCTGCGTGTGGTGCTGTGTGGTGAGTTGAGGGTATGTTGCAGCCGCGTGTGGTGCTGTGTGGCGAGTTGAGGGTATGTTGCAGCCTATGTGGTGTTGTGTGGTGAGTTGAGGGTATGTTGCTGCTGCGTGTGGTGCTGTGTGGTGAGTTGAGGGTATGTTGCTGCCGTATGTGGTGTTGTGTGGGGAGTTGAGGGTATGTTGCAGCCGTATGTGGTGTTGTGTGGTGAGTTGAGGGTATGTTGCTGCCGCGTGTGGTGCTGTGTGGTGAGTTGAGGGTATGTTGCAGCCGCGTGTGGTGCTGTGTGGTGAGTTGAGGGTATGTTGCAGCCGCGTGTGGTGCTTTGTGGTGAGTTGAGGGTATATTGCAGCCGCGTGTGGTGCTGTGTGGTGAGTTGAGGGTATGTTGCAGCCGCGTGTGGTGCTGTGTGGTGAGTTGAGGGTATGTTGCAGCCGCGTGTGGTGCTGTGTGGTGAGTTGAGGGAATGTTGCAGCCGCGTGTGGTGCTGTGTGGTGAGTTGAGGTTGTGTTGCAGCCGCGTGTGCTGCTGTACAGTGAGTTGAGGGTATGTTGCAGCCGCGTGTGGTGCTGTGTGGTGAGTTGAGGGAATGTTGCAGCCGCGTGTGGTGCTGTGTGGTGAGTTGAGGGAATGTTGCAGCCGCGTGTGGTGCTGTGTGGTGAGTTGAGGTTGTGTTGCAGCCGCGTGTGGTGCTGTGTGGTGAGTTGAGGGAATGTTGCAGCCGCGTGTGGTGCTGTGTGGTGAGTTGTGGTTGTGTTGCAGCCGCGTGTGGTGCTGTGTGGTGAGTTGAGGGAATGTTGCAGCCGCGTGTGGTGCTGTGTGGTGAGTTGAGGGAATGTTGCAGCCGCGTGTGGTGCTGTGTGGTGAGTTGAGGGAATGTTGCAGCCGCGTGTGGTGCTGTGTGGTGAGTTGAGGGAATGTTGCAGCCGCGTGTGGTGCTGTGTGGTGAGTTGAGGGTATGTTGCAGCCGCGTGTGGTGCTGTGTGGTGAGTTGAGGGAATGTTGCAGCCGCGTGTGGTGCTGTGTGGTGAGTTGAGGGAATGTTGCAGCCGCGTGTGGTGCTGTGTGGTGAGTTGAGGGAATGTTGCAGCCGCGTGTGGTGCTGTGTGGTGAGTTGAGGGAATGTTGCAGCCGCGTGTGGTGCTGTGTGGTGAGTTGAGGTTGTGTTGCAGCCGCGTGTGGTGCTGTGTGGTGAGTTGAGGGAATGTTGCAGCCGCGTGTGGTGCTGTGTGGTGAGTTGAGGGAATGTTGAAGCCGCGTGTGGTGCTGTGTGGTGAGTTGAGGGAATGTTGCAGCCGCGTGTGGTGCTGTGTGGTGAGTTGAGGTTGTGTTGCAGCCGCGTGTGGTGCTGTGTGGTGAGTTGAGGGAATGTTGCAGCCGCGTGTGGTGCTGTGTGGTGAGTTGAGGGAATGTTGCAGCCGCGTGTGGTGCTGTGTGGTGAGTTGAGGGTATGTTGCAGCCGCGTGAGGTGCTGTGTGGTGAGTTGAGGGAATGTTGCAGCCGCGTGTGGTGCTGTGTGGTGAGTTGAGGGAATGTTGCAGCCGCGTGTGGTGCTGTGTGGTGAGTTGAGGGAATGTTGCAGCCGCGTGTGGTGCTGTGTGGTGAGTTGAGGTTGTGTTGCAGCCGCGTGTGGTGCTGTGTGGTGAGTTGAGGGAATGTTGCAGCCGCGTGTGGTGCTGTGTGGTGAGTTGAGGGAATGTTGCAGCCGCGTGTGGTGCTGTGTGGTGAGTTGAGGGAATGTTGCAGCCGCGTGTGGTGCTGTATGGTGAGTTGAGGGAATGTTGCAGCCGCGTGTGGTGCTGTGTGGTGAGTTGAGGGAATGTTGCAGCCGCGTGTGGTGCTGTGTGGTGAGTTGAGGGAATGTTGCAGCCGCGTTTGGTGCTGTGTGGTGAGTTGAGGTTGTGTTGCAGCCGCGTGTGGTGCTGTGTGGTGAGTTGAGGGAATGTTGCAGCCGCGTGTGGTGCTGTGTGGTGAGTTGAGGGAATGTTGCAGCCGCGTGTGGTGCTGTGTGGTGAGTTGAGGTTGTGTTGCAGCCGCGTGTGCTGCTGTACAGTGAGTTGAGGGTATGTTACTGCCGCGTGTGGTGCTGTGTGGCGAGTTGAGGGTATGTTGCAGCCTATGTGGTGTTGTGTGGTGAGTTGAGGGTATGTTGCTGCTGCGTGTTGTGTTGTGTGGTGAGTTGAGGGTATGTTGCTGCCGTATGTGGTGTTGTGTGGTGAGTTGAGGGTATGTTGCAGCCACGTGTGGTGCTGTGTGGTGAGTTGAGGGTATTTTGCAGCCGTATGTGGTGCTGTGTGGTGAGTAGAGGGGATGTTTCAGCCGTATGTGGTGTTGTGTGGTGAGTTGAGGGTATGTTGCAGCCGCGTGTGGTGCTGTGTGGCGAGTTGAGGGTATGTTGCAGCCGTATGTGGTGTTGTGTGTTGAGTTGAGGGTATGTTGCTGCCGCGTGTGGTGCTGTCTGGTGAGTTGAGGGTATGTTGCAGCGGCGTGTGGCGCTGTGTGGTGAGTTGAGGGTATGTTGCAGCCGCGTGTGCTGCTGTACAGTGAGTTGAGGGTATGTTACTGCCGCGTGTGGTGCTGTGTGGCGAGTTGAGGGTATGTTGCAGCCTATGTGGTGTTGTGTGGTGAGTTGAGGGTATGTTGCTGCCGCGTGTGGTGCTGTGTGGTGAGTTGAGGGTATGTTGCAGCCGCGTGTGGTGCTGTGTGGTGAGTTGAGGGTATGTTGCAGCCGCGTGTGGTGCTTTGTGGTGAGTTGAGGGTATATTGCAGCCGCGTGTGGTGCTGTGTGGTGAGTTGAGGGAATGTTGCAGCCGCGTGTGGTGCTGTGTGGTGAGTTGAGGGTATGTTGCTGCCGCGTGTGGAGCTGTGTGGTGAGTTGAGGGTATGTTGCAGCCGCGTGTGGTGCTGTGTGGTGAGTTGAGGGTATGTTGCAGCCGCGTGTGGTGCTGTGTGGTGAGTTGAGGGTATATTGCAGCCGCGTGTGGTGCTGTGTGGTGAGTTGAGGGAATGTTGCAGCCGCGTGTGGTGCTGTGTGGTGAGTTGAGGTTGTGTTGCAGCCGCGTGTGCTGCTGTACAGTGAGTTGAGGGTATGTTACTGCCGCGTGTGGTGCTGTGTGGCGAGTTGAGGGTATGTTGCAGCCTATGTGGTGTTGTGTGGTGAGTTGAGGGTATGTTGCTGCTGCGTGTTGTGTTGTGTGGTGAGTTGAGGGTATGTTGCTGCCGTATGTGGTGTTGTGTGGTGAGTTGAGGGTATGTTGCAGCCACGTGTGGTGCTGTGTGGTGAGTTGAGGGTATTTTGCAGCCGTATGTGGTGCTGTGTTGTGAGTATAGGGGATGTTGCAGCCTTATGTGGTGTTGTGTGGTGAGTTGAGGGTATGTTGCAGCCGCGTGTGGTGCTGTGTGGCGAGTTGAGGGTATGTTGCAGCCGTATGTGGTGTTGTGTGTTGAGTTGAGGGTATGTTGCTGCCGCGTGTGGTGCTGTCTGGTGAGTTGAGGGTATGTTGCAGCGGCGTGTGGCGCTGTGTGGTGAGTTGAGGGTATGTTGCAGCCGCGTGTGGTGCTGTCTGGTGAGTTGAGGGTATGTTGCAGCCGCGTGTGTTGCTGTGTGATGAGTTGAGGGTATGTTGCAGCGGCGTGTGGCGCTGTGTGGTGAGTTGAGGGTATGTTGCTGCCGCGTGTGGTGCTGTCTGGTGTGTTGAGGGTATGTTGCAGCCGCGTGTGGTGCTGTCTGGTGAGTTGAGGGTATGTTGCAGCGGCGTGTGGCGCTGTGTGGTGAGTTGAGGGTATGTTGCAGCCGCGTGTGGTGCTGTCTGGTGAGTTGAGGGTATGTTGCAGCCGCGTGTGTTGCTGTGTGGTGAGTTGAGGGTATGTTGCAGCCGCGTGTGGTGCTGTTGTCTGCCCTGGTCATGACTGCGCTGCTGCTGCGCCAGGGTGGCGGCGGCCGAAGGTCTGCGTTGCAGAGCTGCTGCCACATCAGGTCCCGCGAACTCAATCTATCTGAAGCAATCGTGGCTAAAGAAATCAAATTTACAACTTCACTAAACGACTTCCATGGAAAAAGTGTTTTCAGAGTGCAATTCTTGTCAGAGAAGCCTACTCGAAATATATCTGATGATGTAGCCATGAGGAAAAAGAATTTTTGGGACAAAAGTGTGAGATGCAAGCAACACGAGAAGATGCCGAATGCTTCGCAGACAATTGCAGAATCCTGCGCTTTACAACTAAGGTGAGAGGCCAACTATTTCCTCCCTCCATCTTTCTACTTCAATTGGTTGATTGGAGCCATCTTCGTAGCAATACCATCGCGAGAGCATATTGGTTCGAATATTAATGAAGTCTAGTAGTAGAATGGTTCCCATAACGACGTAAACTTTAACGCGATTCGTTAAGTTTTCTGTAAAAATACCGTGCTGTTCAGAGTCCAAGATGTCGCGACAGCTTCACTCGACTTCGACCTCCTGAACGCCAGGCTCCTGGCCGAGGCCACGCAGACGAGGCGGCTGCCGGGTATTCCGGGGCGAATAAAGAACATTTTATTCTGGCTTGAGGTGAGTTGTTCCTACTGTCAGAGTGGCCAGTAGCTTCGAATTTCGATAAATTTTGATTGAAGAATAACGTAAATTAGAAGGTTAAAAATATAAAGATATTCAAAAAATATAGAAATTAAAACGTTTTGAGCAACACTGAAAAGTTGTATTCATAATCTAAAACTGAATCCGCATTGATGCGTCTTATTCTTAAAATGAAAAGTAAGGCGAAAATCGCTGTACGAATGGCCATTTTATCATTACAAATAGTAAATTCTAAATAAATAAAATTCAACGTTTCGAACTAAACAGTTCATCTTCAGCAAAAGAAAAAAGAATTCTGCGACAAAAAAAAATTAATATGAGTAAATTTAAACTACACCATGCAAAAGAGTACTACAACATATACAGAAAATAGTCGTAGATCTAAAACTAAAAAATAAAACAAAAACAATTAAAAACCTAAACTAATGATCATGCATTTGCAACGAGAAGAGCATGTATTTGCAAAAGGTATGTAGACGATAAATTTGTTCTGTTCAAAGAGAGATCTCATGCGGACCTTTTTCTCAACTATTTGAATTCACGTCATAGGAATATTAATTTTACCAGGGAAGATGAAATGAACAGCCGTTTACCGTTTCTGGACGTCAATGTTAGCAGAATTGATAATACTTTCCAACGTTCTGTTCATAGGAAAGGCACTTTCTCGGGCTTAGGTACTAGTTATTTTAGTTTTTGTGCGACCCCTTTTGAACTCTGCGGCTTTCGAACTCTCATCCATAGAGCGTTTAAAGTTTGTTCTAACATCCAATTTTTACATCAAGAATTTGACTTTTTACGACAATTTTTTCTTAAGAATGGTTTCCCTTTGTTTACTATTGATAAACACATTGGTGAATCTTTATCTAAAATTAATGATCAAACGCCGTAACTCCCATCATGTAATCAACAGAAGTTTTTCTTAAAGATTCCCTTCTTTGGACACCAATCTATCAAGCTAAATCAGGAGGTTGAACTCCTAATCAGCAAGTTTTTTTCACTACTTAAAATTCATTCTATTCTTGCCAACAATTGCACAATCGGTTCCCTTTTCCGCTTTAAGGATAAGCTGCACCCTGCTATGTGCTCCTCTATGGTTTACCAGTTTATTTGTTCACTTTGTGAATCACAGTACATAGGTTCCACCTGTCATACTCTTACGTCCAGAGTAGCCGAGCACGCTGGGCGCAGCTGTAGAACCGGTCGTCCACTTGGTTCTCCTCCATTGTCCTCTGTTCGATCCCATGCGGAAAACTGTAACGTCCCTGTTTCCGTGAATCATTTTAAAATCCTTGCAGGTTCCCCTCACATGATTGATTTACGCATCCTTGAGTCGCTATACATCTTTAAGCTCAGACCCCGTCTAAATGATACTCAAAGTACTTTTCCACTTTTCGTTGCAAATACATGATCATTAGTTCAGGTTGTATTCTTTATGTGGCTTTTTTATTTCTAGGTCTTAGATCATATACCGCAAATTTTCCTGGCATTTTAGCTGGATAACTATATCATCCTGACGTATGGTAAAAAATTATCAATTATTTCCTTCATTTTCGCAGCAAATTCTAAGCTGAAGAAGATATTGAAAACGTCAAAATAATATACTAATTGAAAAAATTTCGTTTCACACCGTAGATTAGAAATTTAGCTAGGGTTGTCGAAGCCTTATTTTTTCTATGGGTGATCGCGAGAATACTGATGAACTTGATTGGTATGTGTTTGAATGAAAAAATTCTTCATGATAAATCACAAATGATATTCAGAGAGTCAGCAAACGATGTACACTTAAGCAGCCTGAATTGCCCGCCCTAACGTAAGGGCTGCTTACAGGGGAGGGCTGGGGAGCCTTGAGACCCCCCCTAATGTAAGGGCTGTTTATAGGGGAGGGCTGGGGAGCCTTGAGACCCACCCTAATGTAAGGGCTGTTTACAGGGGAGGGCTGGGGAGCCTTGAGACCCACCCTAATGTAAGGGCTGTTTACAGGGGAGGGCTGGGGAGCCTTGATACCCACCCTAATGTAAGGGCTGTTTACAGGGGAGGGCAGGGGAGCCTTGAGACCCACCCTAATGTAAGGGCTGTTTACAGGGGAGGGCAAGGGAGCCTTGAGACCCACCCTAATGTAAGGGCTGTTTACAGGGGAGGGCAGGGGAGCCTTGAGACCCACCCTAATGTAAGGGCTGTTTACAGGGGAGGGCAAGGGAGCCTTGAGACCCACCCTAATGTAAGGGCGGTTTACAGGGGAGGGCAGGGGAGCCTTGAGACCCACCCTAATATAAGGGCTGTTTACAGGGGAGGGCAAGGGAGCCATGAGGCCCACCCTAATGTGAGAACCAAGAATACGGTCCTTAGTAACCGAGTCCGAGTGCTCTCTGAACACATTCTAATGCAAGGCACTACTTCATTAAATACACAATAAACGAACATATTCCCTGCGCAATAGTTAAAATTTCAACAAAGACAATAAAATGTTTAATGTTGGTAGCTTATATTCCACCATTTTTCCTGTCATTCAAGACGATGAGCAGACCAAATAACCCACTTTTTTATGCCATTTCAAATGAAGATGCCGCCGATAAAAAAATTTATTCACAAAGCTTGCATTCATTTTCGCAGAAAAGAGAGCCGAAGTACAGCCTCGGGCAAAAGTTTTTCTTAGATGCGAAATGCCCGGTCAGCTCATGCCAGATGACTCGCAACCGCTCGCTGGTGGCAGGGGAGCAGGTGGACGCGGTGGTGCTGCAGTCTTTCTGGACGCTGCGTGCACCCTCGCGGCGGCTGCCCTCGAGGCATAGGTGAGGGCGGCGGGGCAGTGAGCTTCATTTGCTGCTCTTTCGCGCTAAATTTGATTCTCAGTCAGGAGTCGAACAACTGTTGGCCTCCAGCACTGTAAGCTGTAGACCTCCATTACCCGAAGTTATCTTGGTGAGTGTCTATTTCGTGAAAATATAGAGTTACCGTTTAACATAGTATTGAAAATAGCAGCTGAATAACAGTATTCACATGCCTATGGCTGTGTATTATTTTTTCTACCATAAAATGATAATTATGCGTCATAAAATATCACATAGTACAACATCCTACGAAAAGTACGAAAAAATGCCTATATACGATGTTCGGAAACTGATGTTGCGAACTTTGATAGTGGAAATGAAAGCCCACTGCGATGAATTTTAAATGAATTCGTGAAATTCAAACAGCCATCGTCTCCGAGACATCGAATCACAAAGTCTCGCAGGGTCTATACAAGCATGGTGGGGCAGTCCCTAGAGCCGAATGTGACGGAAACTCATTTGGTCACATGAAATTCATTGCCGAATTCGAATTACGATAAGTCTTCGAGATACTGATGCCGAACTGGAGGCAGCACAGAAGTAATTCGTAAGCAAGATAAAACAATCGCAGATCATCCATCAAAGAGCCCAACACCGTCAACTATCCTGTCAATTAAATTCATGTCACTCATCCCGTTAGCTGTATGAGTTAAGTTTTACTCGTGTCCTCAGTCCATCCCAGATAGATGACAATCATTGACTAAAAAGTGTTGCTCTAATTTGCGGGTCTAACTTAATGCATCCAGTAAGAAATTCTTCTAGGGACCTGCAATTTTTATGATTCAACACCTCGAAAATGACTAATGTTTAGATTCTACTTATTACAAAGAAATTCATTCTTTTGTGACATTGGTTTTAAACGCCCTGTATTTACAGCGTGTGAAAACAAAAATAAATTATGGTCGTTAGCAATAATGAAGATTGTTCGTTAGCATTGTGTTCTTTTAAATCGTGAACGAATATTACAAACCAAGAAAGGAATAAATGTATTGTGAAGCGGGATAGCTGAGAAGTGATTTGGTAAAACTTGTTCTTCGGAACAGCGCTAAAGTCTCAATGACTTCGACGCGAATGCACCTTCAAAAACTTCGAGATGGATGTTACTTGTTTTGCCTACTTGGAAAGTTTTGCGTGCTTCAGATACCCAAACGCCAAGATCGTCTTGCTATCAGGAGAAGCTCCAATTCGACATCCGAATAAATTTGACATCTTCGACGGTTGGGTCGACTTCACCATGGGTTACAGGCGAGACTCTGACATCATTAAAACGTGAGAAGCTAGGTCTGCTCAAGAAGACATTCATCTCAATCGTAAAGTTTGTGTCCTCTTCTTGAAAAGATTAATTCCTCTGAGTTTTTTACCCTTTCCAGCCAGTAGATGTGTCAAGCCACGGCAGAAAAGATTTTATGCTTCTAATTTCAATAGTTTGCTACACGCAAAAGTTTTGCAGCGAAATGTGATAGGGAAAACATGAGCTTAACTGTAAGTTTCTGCCCTGAATTCAAGTTTGTTAAGTTTGTCCGAATGTGAAATCGAGGCGAATTTGATGGAATTAGCCAAAAAATTGAGTTATTTGAAATTGGCAGCAGATTGCATGTGTACAATGAATTTACTTTCGAGGGTACTTCCTTGAGCAACACGATTCGGAGGAATTGTTACATTCAATGTATAAGCAAGGGAGGTATTTGTTGAAACTGCACGGCAAAATTGACTTTATCCCAAACCCATGATAGATTTCACACTAGAGTATTTAAAACCCATAAACGTCCCAAACAATTCAAATTGTAAATTACAATAACTGGTCATGGAAAAATTTATAACAATTAGCTTAATCTGTCACTAGGAGAAAATCATGGATATCAGTTTTACGTGCTATATTTTCGCTTACTTATGTACAGAGCCACATAACGGTTAAATGAATACTAGTTTGACAAAATGCATTCAGTACGGTCAAAACGAAGCAATATTAAGATCAAAACGAAAGTAATGCAATACCTTGCATTAGCTTTACCCACCATAGATCTGCTAGATTTCAAATGCCATTTGAAACTCACCAACAGCCGCGGGTCCGTGTACCCTCTGAAGACGCCGCTGGGAGACCAGCAGCCGCGTTTCGATATGAGCTCCAAGTCCAAGATGGCAGCCTGGTTCGTGTCCAACTGCCGCTACGCGCCCAGTGGCCGCGCCCAGTGAGCTGAGCAGGCGAGCTAAGCGAGCCATTGCTGCGTGTGATGCATCAGCAGAGTTATTACTTAGAACTAGTACAATGGACGTGTTGTGACACACTGCTGCGGCCATAATGTACGAGACGAAATCAAGAGAGACATTTTTAAGTTCATCACTCGGACATTATTAAATGAATTATGGGGAAACTTTCAAGAAATATTGACAAATTCAACATACATGCTTATAAATTGTTGGAACTAATATCAAACAAAATGGTGACTTCAACATTTAAGACTCTGTCACTTTCAGAAGAGGAAACCATTTCGGCAAATTATAAGGGATAAAATCAATTAAAGAAATCACTCGAATTGTACGTGGGTCTAAAAGTGTTCAACGGGTGATAAAGCGGGTAAAAAACATAAAACACTCGATGCGAAAACGAAGACTGGAAGACCATCAAAAACGTTTGCATGAGGTAATTCCAAGATACTTATATTAGTTAAAGTGGACCATTTTACGAGAACCTCATCAAAATCTCGTAAGTTCAGAGAAGAGACAGGGGGATACCATCTGAAGAAAAACAGTTTTACGCGCGTTTCAAAATGTAAGATTGCCATGCTCGGGAGCCAACTGGTAAGCCTCCCAGTAAAAAATATCTTGAGGTATGCCTCGATTTAACGACATGCGTGTTCTTTGGACTGATACACAACGGGATCGAGTTCTCTTCAACGACGAACAGAAGTCCCCACACGTGTTTGGTTCAGACAGTAAAATTAATGTACAACTGAAAACAGAAGAAAGATTGTCCCCACGATGCGTTCAAAAAATTCGTCTCCAGAAGGGTGAGTAATAATATGGAAATAATTTTACCAACATTAGTGGCCCAATTATCTGCATGCATGTACAAAATAATGCTGAAGTTTACAAACAGCTTCTTCAGTGGCATGATGTGTCGAATTTATACCGTAGTCCAAGTTAAACCCCCCATTTTCTTGCAAGACAATGCCCCATGCGATATGGCTAGGCAAGGTGCGATCTCTCTGAAGAGAAACGGTTGCTCTGATAGACTGGTCAGCCCCGGGTCCCGACTTGAACCCAGCATGACGTCACTGGTCAGCCCCGGGTCCCGACTTGAACCCAGCATGACGTCACTGGTCAGCCCCGGGCCCCGACTTGAACCCAGCATGACGTCACTGGTCAGCCCCGGGCCCCGACTTGAACCCAGCATGACGTCACTGGTCAGCCCCGGGCCCCGACTTGAACCCAGCATGACGTCATTGTAAGGAAAATTGTTCGAGAAGAGCTCAGAAAAAATCATCAAAATCAAGATCATTTGTGGTATTCAATCAAAAAATAACGGTAGGGAATGACTGCCGGGATTTAGAGTATACTAATAATGTTATGTAGTCTAGCATGCAGTGAAGTAATAGAAAATAATGGGGTTACTGCTGAATATTATAATGATAATCAGAATTTTGTAACAAATTGTTATTTTCATTCGGTTCCTTTACTTTTTGTGGAGGAGTAATTAAAATAATGTTTCAAAATTATTGTAAGTCAACTAAATATGTATCTAGTTCATCAATAATAAGCTTATCAACATTTCTTGAAAGTTTTCACATCATACATTTAATTATTTTCGATTAAGAGGTGAAGTTTCCGCTCCTCTAGTTATGGCCGTAACTGCAGCTGCAGTCTGAGCTCAGGGACTCATAAGGCATTCTGTCATTGAGTCCATATTCTACTAATAAAATTTCATTTATTCTAGAACACTTAATTTGAGCGTACCCTAGAGTGATCGAGCAGTCGTTCAGGGTGCGAGGATGAAAAATGAAATATGATTCATCACATCCTATGATGCTTTCGCGGACTGCATCTTTCAAAATGGGGTGCGGATTAGTTTCACTTCAGGACACTAGGTCTATTGAGGAATGAAGACAGCTAGCCAATTCTTAACAGTTATAACCATCAATACCTTGATTTTAAATGACATCCCGAGTTTTTTTAATTGTTCCGGGAGAGTTTTTCCTTACAGAAGTTAGAAAGCATCAAGTTGTAAGCCATTTTCTATCAGAGTGGAAACCGCAATGGGATTTGGTTTGTGATAGCAGGGGAGTGTAAATGTTCTTCGATTTCTATTTAAAAAGTTCTGCTAGCTACTTGGAGAAATTACTGATTGCTCTCGACCGATATCGACTTCTTCATTTAGAATTTTAATCAAAATAGTGCAAGTTTATAAAAAAGTTTGTTCAGGAAATTACACAGGGATAATTAGTAGAGTTAAAGTTTAGGTTTTCTAGGCATTCGAATGAATGATTTGCATGCGCGTCGTATCCAAATTTTTAATTACCTTTACAGCTCATTTTGAACAGCAAAAAGCACATTCGTTCTATTTTTTCAGTGGCATACCATGTTCTGATTCCATTATAAAAATTTATATGAACTTATTAAATTCCAAATAGTTTTTTGTAAGTTCTTTTTAGAACAGATATTTTACTCTATTGACAATTCATATTGATTTATTTATTTTATTATTCAAAATAGAGCTGTGCTTTCTAAGAGTTCAATTTTTATCATTTCGTTATTTTACTTTATCTTTAAAATGCTTGTGAAGATTGTACACAAAAAATATTACGGTTAGACTTTGATAGAGACGATGATTCTTTTCATCCTGCAGCGTGTTTACTTTATCATGTCTACTCCTGTACACCCTGCAGCGTATGTTTACTTTATTATGTCTATCCTTGCACATGAGTGAATGCTTTTCATAGAGTTGCTGTGGCAAGGTTGGCTGGGACTTAGCTAAGTAAGCGTGTTCAGCAAGGTTGGCTGGGACTTAGCTGAGTAAGCGTGTTCAGCAAGGTTGGCGGGGACTTAGCTAAGTAAGCGTGTTCAGCAAGGTTGGCTGGGACTTAGCTGAGTAAGCGTGTTCAGCAAGGTTGGCGGGGACTTACCTGAGTAAGCGTGTTCAGCAAGGTTGGCGGGGACTTAGCTGAGTAAGCGTGTTCAGCAAGGTTGGCTGGGACTTAACTAAGTGCGCGTGTTCGTCAAGGCTGGCCGAGACGCTGCGGCGCCACGGTGTCCATGTCGATGTGTTCGGCAAGTGCGGCGAGCTCAGCTGCAGCGCCAGCAACCTCTCCGCCTGCTACGAGATGCTCGAGCGCCATTACAAGTTCTACTTCTCCTTCGAGAACTCCCTCTGCAACCACTACGTCACGGAGAAGTTTTATAATATACTCAGGTTCAAGGCGATGAAACATATCATCTCTATTCTGTTACCTTCAAGTCCAATTATATTATACAATCTTTATTTTCCAACTTGCGATTGAGAACCTCATTTTCAGAACCTTTAAGTTACACTTCTTCTTTCATGAAACGCTGGTACGCATTAGACAATTTTGAAATGAAAATCTTTGATAATCATTTTTACATAATGCGTCATTTATAGATATTCAGATCAACATGGATCTGCCTTATTAATTCTGAGCGCCTGATTTTTTGTTACCATCTGAATTACTGTCAGCTCAAGCAAACAAACTTGGGCAAGCATTGGTATGAAACGGGCTTTCGAATGCGATTCTTGAGAAGGGATGGTACATTAACGATAATTTAACGACTGTAATATTGAACGCTCTCTTGTATAATTGTATTTCTGTTCCTAAACGTTTTTTCTTTCGTTGAATTGAGCATCAGTTTAGTGATTTTCAATTTGTTATTTATATCACCTTTGGTGTAAAATTTCAAACGTTCTTTTTAAAAGTAATATGAGTAGCGGGAGAAATTTAATACGAAGTACTCACATGGCTCATCTCCGTGAGAAGCGTATGCAGGCACGGCAGCCATCGTCCTCATGCAGTAGCTGGCGTCATGTCTGTGCACGGAGATGTTCCTTCGTAGCTTCAAAAACACACAAACTTTGAATAACCCTCAATATATCAGCAGTCAGAGCTTGAACAAATACTGGTCAGTCTCCAGCGTTTTTGAGTTATGAAAAGTGGTTTTTCTCTTTAATCACTTTTTTATTTTTCTCGTTAAGTTCAATGAAATCAATGTTTATATATTCTATCTTTATATCACCTTAAATCGGAGTGATACTGATACTTAACTAAATAAGGGGGCGAACGGTTAATGAGCTGACGTAAAATTTGCCAGCACGATACTGACTGATGTCTTTTTGCAAAACTCCTAAGAAGTTCTGCAAGTTTGAAGAAGTAGAAAGTAGATCAGCTAGGTCCGACTGCAGCTGGAGAGCGTCAAGTCTGGCACCAATCTTCCGATCCCCCCGAATTGAGGAAATTTGAACAGTTATCGCACAAAATTGTCGCATTCAGGAGGCAAATATACGGTCAGAGTCGAGGATTCAGTCCAATAATCTTGATTGTGCATGACTCCAGACGCTGTCTGATCAAAAGTAATCGGTTTGTTCAATAAAATATTAAAATAAACTAATTCACCTTTTGACCGATTAAAAGTTGTTGTTACACGTAGCGATGGTTCTACAAGTGTGGATCTTATGCAGTTTTGATTTTCGCAGGAAATAAAGCAGTGTACACTTTAAAGCTTCTTTTATGAACTTAAAATGATGTTTAAATCTAAAGCTTTAAGTGACCAGGCACATGCATGAATGATCGCAAAAACTAAACTTGAAGAATTTTGGTCCTGTGGTTGCGATCATTGTCGTCGTAAAACATTCTGTTAACATCAGCGAAGTAAAACTCTCCTGCAGGCTAAACTGAGTTCTCAAGATCAAGCGAATATGACCTCTCTTAAAAACTGCTAAAAAATTTCAGTCATGTCCAACGCAGTGAAGCAATCACAAAGTATTTTACTCACTTCAGCCGCCTGTACCGTAGGAAAAATGCAGACCACATTCCGTGTTTTAAAATATTCTTGCGACACTTCACTCCTCAGCATTCTTACAGAGGGAGAATCTTCCATTCATCGGAACACAAAATACTTGTCCAGTTGATAGTGATCTTGTAATGATGTTTAAAAAATTAGTATTTCTTGCCATTTCATGCTCAAACTCAATTTTTGCGATAGGACTTGCAGCAGCATAAATTCTTTTTATCGAGCTCACAGAGCACAGTTCTCTTGAATTTTTTAAAAACACTCACGAAATTTACTTACATTTTACCAAGTCAATAAACGCAATTTTTTTCGATACCGATCATTTTCAGAGTCTGTCATTCAGAGCGTTTTGCCTCTTCCTCATACAAGAAAATAAACCAAACAGGCATAATGATCACAAAAATACGTAAAATAATGACCACAACAGGGTACCAAAGACATTTCAAATGATCGAAAAAAAACAATCGGTTTTTCACACGATGAGTAGTTTGAGGTGGACATGTTACGGTACACAATATGGCACGCAGGTACAACGTCGTGCCAGTCACGTTTGGCCTCGGGCACGAGCTGACTGGGGCCCCCAAGGATGCCTACATCGACGCTTTCGACTTCCCCAACGCCAAGTCGCTGGCCGACTACCTCCTCTACCTCGACACTAATGCCACCGCTTACAATGAGTATTTCAGGTAGGCATTGTACAAATGCTAAATGACTTAAGAAACTTCACAAAAAAACACTAATTGTAGAGCTGTATTTGGAAACCAAGTCAACAGTGTAGATCGCTTGTTACGTTTTTAACTCTATGAAGTTAATGTAACTTTTCTAGCATAAAGTACGAGAGCTGTTCTTGCAGCTTGGCGTCAATAATGATACAATCGACATAATTTCACCTAAAATTGTTACTGCCACTTAAGATAGTGCAGCATGTGAACTAGACTTAAACTGTTGCATGATTCAAGCAAGTGTTTAAATTCAGCAAATGTGAACATGACAGTCGTCAGTGAGAGGGAGCTCTTGGATAGACTGAGTTGGATTCCTTATAGCAATATGCTTCACTCCCAATGTTTGGCATTTAAGTGAAGTAATTCTTCAGTCAGTTGTAAATGCAACAGCAGTGCCTGTATTGCATATTTGTATCACTAAATATGAGATATTGAGTAATTGTCAAATTGAGTGCGAAACAATCATTCTGAGTACTATTGTTATGAGCTCTGTTAAAAGGACAGAATATCTATTGGAAATCAAGCAGGTGAAAGATTCATAAAAAGTAAAACTATTTAAAGTTTCAGGAACTTGAGATTCATACAGATTCCTGCTCCCAAGAAGCCAGCCAAAGCCAATAATTATTTTAGTACATGAGGAGGACCACGAGAGCTCTGGAGGATAGCAAGTGTTCAGTTTCTACGACGAGGCATTTGAGCAGTTCCTGATTCGTGCTGTGCGGTCACTAGGCATTGCTCAGAAGCACTCCCTGCCCCAACACCCCATGAGCAGCATGCGCTTGTTAGATATATCTGTTACAGATTCCACTTTAATATATTACCTTCTCAGACCCTTATTACCTTATTTTGAGCATCGCCATTTTTGCCTCATGTTCGACTATGAGCTGTGTTTTTTTTACTTCGCATTTTACTTTACAAAATTTTACTTCGCATTTTCGCTTGATTTTTTGTGAGCTATCGGGCTGTAGCGATCTAAGCCTGCTCAAAACAGTTCATTTACTGTACATCGTAGGATTTGAACGTATTTTTACTGAACTGAATACCTCGATTTAGCTCGAACAGTATGAAAGTGTAGAAAATGCATCGAACTTAGACAGTTTTGTCTCTGAAAGAGTCAAGGGATACATTAAGCGCAATGACTTCTAATTTGCTTTATTGACATCAAATTCTGTCAATTGATTCCTAACTCGCTCAACTGACGCCTAATTTCGTCTATGGGTTCCTAATTGACGTTTGTGGAAGTGGCTGTTTGTTGCGCATATTTGTATTATTTACGAATGTAGAACATAATGTGTGTCTCAAATGAGAAAATCCAATTTGAAATAGTGGGAAGTGATTTATAATTTTTTAATTTAGTAACTGGAAAATGACTTTTTCTTAGGTAATTTCAAGTGTGAAAATGCTTTTCTAATTTTTTCATCATAATACTGGATGGCAGTGTTATGAATAAATAGCGTTAACACAAAGTATGGTGAACAAACGTGAATCGATGGATTCATAGCTAATAATGTTATTTGGTAAAAGATACAATTTAGAACTCTTTTCTTCAAGTGCTTAGTTGAGAATAACATTTTTGTTGTAGCATAATATAATGTTTCATTCACATAACACGTTTTATTGGTCCAACCAATGGTATTCTATCGATTCACGTTGTTGCATCTTCTTAATTGTAAATGTATGCGCTCAGAGTTATGTAATTCAATAACACAGAAAAACAATGAAACGATTTCCAACTTTTGAAAACTGCTCAAAAAGAAAACCTTCCAATGTAAAAATATTGAACAGTGCATAAAATTAGAACTAATCGAATGTGAGCTTCGCTGCTAAAACTTAAATTTTACTCTGTGCGTGATGCGCTGCATAAGCTAAAATTTGGCTTATCGCTTTTTTAACTGTGCTTCAAATAAACGAATACCCTTTCTCTTTAATGACTGAAAATAAGTTTTTGCTAATAAGTATAGCTTGTTGGAAACAAAGAATTGAATTCTCTGTGATGTAATTGTAATTTCTAGGGAGCAACTGGGTTGAAAATTAATTTTCCATTGAATTTAAAAAAACTCTTAATTACTATTTTGTAATGTAGAGGTACTAAAATTTTACTCCGGAAAAATATTTTGAGCTGATCTTATGTACTCACGTGCGACAGTCATCAAAATTATTTAAAGCCTATTTTAAGAAGATGATCCCGCCTCCCGCAGGTGGAAGCAGTACTACGGCATGTACTCAAGTTTCGGGCCCCACAATGCTTTCTGCAAGGTAGGTTCCTCAAATACATGTGCGATGCTTTGTGTGTGCGATATTCTGAACGATACTTAGGAATATTTAAGGAACGAGTGGCCTTGTATATGAGAAGTGTTTTAGCATTCTCAACGCTGAAGCGTGACTGCTAACTTTCTCACGAGCGCAGACTCACACGAAATATCTACCGTGGAAGAAGTATTTAGTTTCCCCAGTAGGCTCTCGAAGCGCTAGCCTTTTGCCTTATTTTGTAACACGTTTGGCAATATCAGATACAGATGAGGTGTTTTCAACCTTATCAGAGGCGTAGTCAAGTTAAAACATTAAAATGAAGCGTAAACTCTCACAAATCCCATCTAAAATGGCCCAAAACTTTTGATTCATAACAGATCATTTGATTGAGCATTACCGTTTTAATCCCAATTCTGGATTTCAACATCACATATCATCAGAGAAATCTCGGATATTATTTTTATATGGTGGGCTTGAAGCGGTGTGGACTTTACTTGAAACTTCATTCAAAATAACTTACAACTTTATCATGGATGAAGGCTTGAAACATGCGAGAGTTGACGATTTAAGTTAATTTCTTTATATAAGTAAACGTTTCCCAAAATGATTAAATCAGTGTCGTACTATGAAGTCGGGCAATGTCTCTATAAAACGAAATGAGCACTTTAATTTAATAATTGTTGTGATCAATGTGACATGAGTATTTGTCTGGGACTGGCTAAACTACATGGAAAAAGTAAAATTTTGGTAATTAACGAATACATTTTTGAATTAGTGAGAAAGTTAAGTTCTGGTTCTGACTTAAAGAGGTTGCTTTAAGCCAAATAAACTGAGCAAAAAAATGAGTTTATTCTAGAGACCTTTAGATGTGTGAAACATTTTCGCCTTCGGAAAACAGCAGGAATACAAATCCTTTAATAGGAAGCATGAATTCCAGTTTTTGACAGGTTCAACATTTACAATTCAAAGATGAACTCTGAAGAAGATATATCAGACCATTTGAATGAAAAATAAAACCTCTCTGTGGCGTTATGCAGATATTTTTGTCCCAAAACTTAGGCTGTTGGACCAATTTAAGGAAGCACTTGCCTCCACGTAAGAACACGCATGCTTTTGTACATTAATCAGAACGTAATCGTCGCCTGGCATTTGTATCAAGGTAATTTGACGTTGTGACTAAAATCAGTGGTGTTGATAACAGGTAGCGGTACGTCAGTTTTTTTCAAAATTGATGCAGTTGTTGCACTAGATAATAGCATAAATAATAAAATAATTATTAGGTAGAACTTTCAATCGTACCAGAAAGACAGGAAAAACTTCGTAACGTGAGATTATTGAGCTTTGGACTTGATTTAATCATACAAGAATGTATTTGGCATATAAATTATAGAAAAGAGAGCTTATGTACGTTACGAACTTCCTGATATTCAAAAAAACCCTAAGCATAAGATTTAATGTGCGTTAGATTCGGTGTAGATGAAGCCTTAGGTTTCTAATCATCTGTAAGATAATTCTAATGTATATTAAGTTATTTTCAAAAATATGAAGTCAACGTCTCAAAAATAAAGTTAATTTTTTCGTTATGGTTTATTGAGACGACCAATGTATTGAAAATGAACTTTGTGATAGTGTCAGTAAAAAATTGGAAGACCATTGCGAAAGTTTAATTGGCAGTATTAATACATACTGAAATGTACATACCACCAGTTTTGATACGCTAATTGCTGCTTGCTCTGTGAAGAGTGAGGGCTTCGCTACCAGCATCACAGCCTGCCTCAGGGACCGGTCGCACGCTGCTGTCTCAATAACTCTTGGTTTGCCATTGCGGCCAGATGTTTATGTTCCCACGCACCAGTGTATCTAGTTGAGCTTATGAAAATCGAGTTGTATCTGGAGAATACTGTTCTCAGAAATTTTTATGGTACTAATAAATTGAAAAATAATTTTTCTCTTACGTACATTTAAGACCCTAAATACTGACTCACGAATGTTGTGACTTTGGTTCACAGGCTTCACTGAAACATAACTAGCTTAGCATAAGCTTCGCTCGTATGGCATTCTGAAATGGAAAAAAGGAAAGCAACTCAATCCTAAATGAACTATTAAGGATTTTCATCGCTCATAAAGTTGGCGCTAGCGCTACGAGGGCATGCAGTCCGTGCTCTAATAGTGTGCTCAAGTTTTATTGATCGATTTGGAGAAGTGATTTGATATGCTAGCAGCTTTATGGTGCCGAGTGCTTATTTTAATCACTGAGTTTGCATTGACATGTCACAATGAAACTGTTCGTTATTGCCAATAAGCATGTACTGGCAAACGACAAGATGAAGAAAGAAAGCCTCAGCTTCAACGACAAATTTTTCTGGGTAACCCTGACCGAACTAGTCATTATTTAAACATTTTGAATTCGTCCCGTCGCTGTTAATCAAATCATTAAACTTGCTCTCGTTGATTGCTCTTCGAATATGCTAACGACATAGAGATTACTGTTGTTGATTAGGATTTCTCGAACAATATTTCTATTGCCACTGATATTATTGCTACTCGCCTCATGTTTATAAAATATACGAATTTTCAGTATTGAATTTTGAGTCTTCATTAATCCCAAAAAGATTTTTAAAAATAAAATCACAGAAAAATAAAGCAGCAAGTCTTAGATTGTCACCTATGAGTTTTAGATCTCACTAAACAATTACCGCTGGTTCTCAGGTGGTGATGGCCAACGGAGATGACAGAAGAGACTAGAGGGAACTTTTCTATTACCTGAGCTTGCTTTTCACTATCCCGCTCCCTCTCTTCAAGTCAATGAGCTGAAAACACAAATCTACCACCCGATTGTAATAACCAAGATGCTAGTTTTTCATGATTCACTTCCCATGTGAAAATAACGCATGAAATAAAATTACATTTTTTCCGTGGAAGTGTACAAAAAAGAACTGATTACTAGCTCCATGCATAGTCGGTAATTTTTAATTGAAAATCATTCACATTGTTTTTCAAAGTAGGTGGGATAGAATTAAATTTTTCCTAGAATTACGCTGCACTTTTACAAAGGCATTGGAAGCTCAATTGTTTTAATAGGGTGTGATATCTCACAAATATGATCTCGGCCTATCAGCAATCGCCGTTAATATTTGCGGGTCTCTATCAAGTTCTGCTCTTCGTTAGGCTAGGCAATTTTGACTAGCAGGAAAACTAAATTAACTCTAGTATGATTTTGAATGATTGATTTTACTTTCTCGTTTTATTTAATTTGAGAGCAAAATGAATGACTTTTCAGATTACTCTGTCTAGCCTGAAAGAATAAACAAGTTTCATTTTAAAGTTTTTATGGTACAATTTTTTACCGATGTGACCAAGAACACGTGAAATCTTTTCACAAAATGTTCGAAATATTCACCGAAAAACCTTACATATTTCGCGAATTGCCAACTCGTATTGATCTTATTCATGCTTGGAATTTTTGGTTACCCGACTGGTTGTTGGTGGTGAGCAGCTGTGCGAGGCGCTGGTGACCGGCATTCGCCCGCTGCGCTCGTATCGCGACATGCGGGCCTGGCTGTCGGACGGACAGTGTCTCGACCTCGCACGCGTCGCTGGCGTCAGGCACTTCGTGGCGGGCACCGGGCCAGCGCCGCCGCGCCCGCTGGGGCACACTCGGCCCTAGCGTCTCCTGCACGGTAAGGCCGGGGCATGGCCGCTAATGAATTTTGTTCGGAACTTAGCTTCAATTCTTAGAGATCTTCAAAAAACACAGCTGTATTTCGATTGATGTCTTTGGAACAAAACGCAAGGAAGAATGTTATCGGAGCTAAGAAATAAATAGAATTAAGAAGGCAGTTGGATATATGATGTTCTATTAATGTTTTTTTTTAGAAAAATTAAAGCTTAATGATGAAGCTATACTCATCTCCAGTATAAGAAAAAATAGGAAAAAGACATGACAGCAATGAACCTATCGTTTTTATAATTAGCTCACATAAGAAAAATAATCAGCAATCTGTGCAAAAATTATGAACGTAGAATACAACGCGATTATGTGTTTTTCCGTTTTCTTTCCAAAATACCGAAGACGAGTGTAGCTTCACGCAAAAACTAATTTTAATTAATTTATTATGAAACTAGATATTTCCAAGTGCATTTTGATTCCGTTTATTTTAAAACTTGATTTCCCCAGTTAATTAATGTGAGGATCATTATGGAGAGATTGGAATATGTAGGGATAGCATGGCAAAGAATGTGAGATGGTATGTAAGCATGAGTTGTTTGCCATCAGACGGGAAGTTGCTGGTATTTGGAGCGAGTTGCTCGCTATCGGACCTGGAAACATCGCTGCCGACAGGATGTACAGCGATGAGCGGCAGGATTTTAAGTCATCGCTTCTGCTATCTTTGCGACCTCTGATGTCATCTTAGGATTGAACGCTCCTTTCTTTCACTTCTCTCTCTTATATTTTCTGTGAGTGGGATCTACATTTCAAATTTGACTATTTCTACGTAGTATTTGCTTTGAACTTCTTCTTACCCAACAAACCTTCGAAAGTCATAAGCTAAACTGTTCTTTGTATTTACCGGCGTTACTGATGAGCCCTATTTTAGTTAATGAGGGTTCCTGCTTGATGACATGCGAAGCTTAACGTGTCATGTAGGAACCCTCCTGGAGAACTTGACATGGTTATCTTGGCAAAACATTTCATATTTTTTAATTATTTTACTCAGAGTACCTCTACCATTTGGGAACACTCGTCATTCGAAATGGAATGATATATTACGGTTTAGTTTATTAGTCCAATGCTCTATTTTTCAGATTACTGAAACCTATTTTCCTGTTTTTTCTCGTGCCTTAAAAAAATTCCCTTAATTTACTGAATTTTTCTTTCGGTAGAGTATCCTCCAGACAGAAGAGGACGACACCTGCCCCAACCAGCTGCATGGCGCTTCCCTGGTCCTCGCTCGCCGCAGGCTGCAGCTCCCATGGAGCCCGGCTCCTATTTTACAATAACAGGCCTTCAGCGTTCTGAAAGTAAATAATTACTATTTTTTGTTATAGGGCCTCGAGTTAGTTCAAACGTTTAATCTTTGAGTTTACCCACGTTTGATAATTTCTTGTTTATTCCAGAAAACTTGCAATATGCCTGCAAACGAGTTACCTCATAAGAAATAAGGAGCATCTGAAGATTATGTACAGAGGGCCAACGGTACAAAGTTGCGATTCTCTGCTCAGAAGTGGAGCTTTCGTTTTCGATTCTTTCAGACCAAGGCACAATTTCCTACTTCTTGTGCGTGGTAAATGCTCATGTTCTTCCATGTCTACTAAAGGTTATAAATTTGTTTCTGTCATTCCAATGCCCAAAAATTGTTTCAATGCTTCGTGCTGATAGGTATTTCCTACCACCAGTCAGGAGTAATCTCACTTGCGCAATACGCTGTAACTGCGAGCAGGGTTGTCAGCGTTTGTATAGATTAACTCTGAGGGAGTCGCTTATTCGGCTGCAGCTGTGAACAGCAAACTTCAACTTACAGCTTCTTCGAAGAAGAATTAAATCTTCTTTGCAGGTAGGCCTCTAACCTCGGAACAATGCTAGTTCGTATCTGTAGTTCAATCTCCAACCCAGGAGCAATTAATTTTTCATATTAGCCCAATCAATAACCCTGAGTGAAAGAATTATTTTCTTGTAATATTTAAACAATTTATTTTAAACAATTTATTTACCATAACTTTAATACATTTATATATACATATTTAATATATCCTTCTGCAGTGTTTTGTTTTTGGAGACATTGGAAAGAGTGTTTTATGATTTATTTTCACCGTTTCATGCTTAAAAAGTAGTGAATGTATTATACTTAAAGGGCTAAAACTTACTGTAAAAGTTCAAATGTGTTGCCATGGATTTGTTTGGGTTATTTTGGCTCATTAACTGTTATAAATAAAATTTTTTTCACAAAAATTAAAGTTATGTCTAAGTCAGCTTGTGCCATGGCTCTACGGTAAGGGGACAACTGTGTTTGTGGACACTCCAGTTGAGGTGCGGGGATGTGATCCCCTGTGGTGTGGTCCCTGATCCTTGTCCGCATGATGGGCTGTTGCTGCACATCTAAAGCTATTTTCTACGTTGCTTCTTCTTGAACTCTTCACGATGTTATCGGGATCTTTAACTAAATGTTTCGGCGCCTCTTGATGTGAAATAGACTTGTCCCTAAATGATGCAACAGGCTGTAAGGTCTCCTCATCAGTGGATGGAAATGAACATTTGTGTAGAGCGAGCCCGGGCTGAGTTGGCAAGCGTACAACGTTTAGATGAATAAATCACCGCCAAAATCAAGGACTAAACCAGTAATGAAGAATTCGCCATGCCTTAGGAAGCTCAGTGAATCCATACTATTGAAAAAGAGATTAAGAGAAAAGAGATTGGTTTCAAAGTTGCGCAGTTGTTCAAATGTAAAAGCCATATTTCGTCCCGTTCATGCAGGAATTGAACACCCGGTGCCTCAGATGGAAAATCTCAGAGGAGATAGACCACACGCTATGAGGCACTATAGCTTTTGCATTTAACGTAAAAATGTTCTTGGTAATCGTCATGAAATTATTATATAGCCAGCCAGCTATTTGGCTCTCTTGAATAAGCTTGAAATAGAATTTCTGACAATCGCTGACGAATATTATGAAGTTACCATGATATTTTTAGAAGAAAGCGGTCAATATAGGTGAATTTTATAATTAATTAAGCTTGAAGCTAATTTATTTGATCTATAAGGTAGATAATGGTTATTTTTACAGTCTATATCTGTAAGCAAGATCCGTGGCGAGTTCGCAGATCTAAAGTTTTATAGCCGTAATATTGTTAGCGAAAACACTAGGCAGATTATATTTAGTGGCATTGTTTATTGTGCGTTGCACGCGGCAGTCGAGCGACAACTGACATGCAGTGTTGATCACGGCGTCCTGCCTTTAGCAGAGAGCTTTGAGTATTATAGCGAGGTGGTATTTTGTTTTTAATAAGATAAGTAAGTTATATTTTCATCCAAGTGAGTCTGATTCAAGCTGGAAGTAAGTATTTAAAAATGATCAGTTGACCACAGGGATTTCGCTATGTTTCAGATGTCATGTCCATAGTATCAAATCGCAAACGATAATAGCAGTTTTGCGTTAGTCAAAACCGGACTATACGATGTTGCTGAGTGTCTCCTACTTGTCAAACGAAGGTGCTAGTTGTGCAGACCTTTTAAATTGTCGGAAATGTAGAGCTAATACGTAAAACCGATTAGCGTCCCTGAACGCTTAAACATCAAGGAGGGCATCAAAATAAACTAGCTCACATTACTGCGTTAGTAAAGTGCAAAGTCAAAGCAGTTAAAATTTTTTGCAACTTTTGCTGACTTCTGCTGTTGATTGAATGTTATGTATTCTATTTGCAATTTTTATGCGTTTGCGTAGAGGGCGCAATTTTGCCAATGTTCGATATTTTCTTGACGTTGGTAGTCGGCAATCCCACATTCAGGTTCCGCCTAAGTTCGCATTCATTTCGTGGCAATCCTTCCCCGAAAGAAGCATTGAAACATTCTCCGAAGTCAGCAATGAAATTAACTAGATAACGGAAGCATCACACAAGCTCCTTCATTTTATTATACGGAACTTCAAGTATCCTCTGAAGTGGCCAGCTTCCAAAAAGTTATTGTTAAAGTTTGGAAAATATTTCTCGAGGTGATAAGTCATTTGTATGACAGTTTCTTCTAGCGGTGCAGTAATGCTGTGAAGTGTTCTGCGTACAGGCTTCTTTCTACACGAAATTAAATTTTCTACCTCTCCTTGTTTGAACGGTTCAGATTTTTCAATGAAGATTACGTGATTTATGAGGGGAAATAGAAGACATAGGGGAAACGTGCCCACGATTTAAAAAAACGGAAACGCGAAAAATATTTGTGTAAGTTCCGAATTGCTGAGTAGAGCATGATCGGCCTGACGAGCAGATGAATCATTGATTTTTTTCTGCCAATTCGTACAATGCAACGAATCCCAGGAGGCTCCAAACTGTCTTGGTGACTCACGAGTTGATTGTGGCATGAGTCAAGGAACTGGTATAATAGCATAAGCAAGTGTATTGCAGCTTTAGTCATTCTTTCATTTGAAAACATTGGTCGAGAGAACTTTTTAGAATTTTTGAAGCCAGTCACTTTTAGCCGTTTGCATGGATTACTAGAATTCAAGCATATGAAAGGTGTAGAAGAGTGAACGGTATACTGGTTTGAGTTTTATGTTTGATTTAGCAGTTATAATCAGGACACATTTTGATGCAGCTCGAAAGTTTTCACAACCCCGTGAGCTCACAGACTAGCATCCTTCAACTTTTCAAGGCACTAAAGCAGCAGAATAGCGATGTATGGATACTATATTGGCTAAAGAACAGATGTTTCGTAAGCGGTGAAATACAAACAAACTTTGAATGAAACTCACAGCAGTCTCTTACCTAAGTTTTCATTTATAGAACGAATGTGTCATTTATTCATTAATAAGGCAAAGAAAATATCTGTGTACCTCGGAACATGACTTTTTTAATTGCTAATAAATAAAAGAGATCAAAAACTGTTTTGATCAGAATGATCAGAAATTCTGCGCCATAGTCCAAGTTTTGCCAAGCCCTTCAGGTGGTAGCTTTTACCAGTAATGGAACAGGTAACAGAAAAAAATCAGAATAGGAAAGTTTCACTAACCAGAAGTTCGTTTGAGGTGAACTTGATATTTGGTGGCCATAAAATTTTAGCCTGTGTCCAGACACGGAGCTGTCAGCAGCACTCGGTGTCTGGAGGCAAACGGAGCGTTCACTGGCAGCGACAGTCCAGCTTAAGCCCGTCGCTGCATTCCTCGATAAAATGCCGGAGAAAAGAAGAAAACTTCGAGGGTTGGAGTGGGCTTCACATGTTTCGGGCCTGGGCCCTTGGCAGAGCGAGAGACTGGGACAGCAATGAGACTTGAGGCTACCGGAAGTTGGTGAGAGACCAAGAAATATGTGTTGTTGGCCGCACAGTCTCGGTCTTCAGGATCCTCCCTAAATGCGTCGGAAACAAGCTACTCCTATTTCCAACCCAAGCTTCGAGTGAAATCTACGGTCCAGGATGGGAAGCAAGATTGAAACTTTTCGAGCCGTAAATTTTCGTCGCCATTAGGGGTTATCACGGAAGTCGCCTCTATATCACAGCCATGGAAACAAAGTGTTTTCGCTACCTAAGAGCGCTCTTCACTTGCCAATCCCACTGGAAAAAACCTCGAGCACTACAACGCTGAACGAAATTCCAGGATTTTGACTGTCCAGCAGTCTGGTAAACTTTTATTTCATGATTGAAGTCTAATTTCTAAATTAATAATGAAAATGTGCTCATTGAATATGGTTTTCGACGGAGCTCGGAGACGCGTTTGTACACACTGAGCTCGTTCAATTGCACTGCTTTTAATCAGATCAGAAACGTCAGGCTCCGCTGATGTGCTGGCCAGAAGCTTCAGTTCCTGTTACGAAGTCCCGAATGTTTCAGGGAATTCGATTTTCTTGAAAAATATTTCGTTTCAAACTGCGGAAAAAATTCCATATGAATTAACAACTGCTGAGAAACATGAAAATAAGAAGGTAACTTGACAGCAGAAATTTCACTGCGCGTTTCCTCTTAAAATTCTCAGCTTTTTTGAATACTTTGAGTTTTCCTTACTGGTAATAGTTGATATCTTCTAATGGATATCGTTAAAATGGTGAGTGGCTTATGCTTATCATCCTAATGGTAAAATGATTTCTCTGTCATGCATTTTTAATAAAAAATGAATTCATAATTTAGTTTGCGCCTTCTAAACCACAGAAAAGGTGTTCTTTTAAGAGGAAGGAGGAAGTCACCATTCATTGAGAGATTAAGGGAACAAGGAATACATGGACAAGGTGTGTATCGACATTCTGTGTCTAGAAACACAAGGTTAAATGATAAAAGTGAAACAAGATGAAATTTAAGAAGAAAATATTAGGTGTTGAAAAACACTGCAGTGAGCCAGAGAAAGTTTGTCGGTAACGATACTAAAACCTATTTCATGTATTTTAACAAAAGGGAGGTGTGACCTAGCTTCATCTGAAGATTTTAGGGCTTTCCCCTGGGAGTGAAGACTTCCATAGATATGATACATAAGTTGTCTCCATCTTAGCGGTCTAGCATTTTTCCTTGCAACACAGAATGTTCATCTGCTACCCTTTTCCAGGAATTACGTAGTTCATCTGCTAATTTTATTAAAATTTGGTATCATTACAACATACCTTTAGCGTGGTCAAGTTTCAGAGATGAGGTGTGCAATGACGCTATGAAAGTAACAGTTGACCCTTGATCGATGCAAAAGGTCTGTCGTAATCCGCAGTCCAATGAAGTAGCGTCGGCAGGAGCGTGGCGCGTGCCGGTGTGGACGTCCTCTCGCCAGTGACATCTTTGCTCTGGCCCCCGGTCCCGACGCAGCTCCTGAGACGATCCCGACTCTTCCAATCCATTACTCGTTCTCTTTGATACCTTGGTTCACTAATGTGTTAAAACGGTGGTAAATTGTTACGTTATTTATTATGCACTTTCTTTTTTTGTGCTTATCGACTTCCTTCAAAGCTTACTTAGTTATACCAACCCCATCATCGCAGTAAATTTAATTTATACAATGGTAAATTTTTCATTGATCGGCCTGACGAGCAGATGAATCATTGATGAATCATTGTACGTGTATGCCGTACTTTAACCGCAGCAGAGAGTCGCTTCTCCAGAACGCCTCACAGACGCACTTAAGACATAAGGCTTCAAACTGATCGAAATGAGAGGGCGAGACGATCTCATGAAACGCACATAATTAGAACCGAGTACCCGTGAATATGCTCTACCTCATTCAAGGTGAAAGTGGAAACAGCTTTGAAATATTCAAATTTTGTGTTATTTTAGGAGTAGCTGTGCTGGGAATTGTGCAAGTCCTCGCTGAGCTCTCACCAATGCCGCCACCCTCGCGTGCTGGCCGCAGGCTTACCTCCACCTCGCCATCTTCCAAGGCACGGCCCGGTTACCCCCGACTGCGCTTCATTCCTCCCCCTCATGGCAGCAAGTGTCACGATAAACAGTGTCACCACAGAATGCGAATTATTCCCCTGACGAACGTGCCACTAATGAGAAAAAATGACGGTGATAAATTAGGCGAAATACATTCTTGCTGCTTTATCAATCCGTAACGAAAATTTTGATTCAAATTATCGGTATCTGATGGAGAAAATTTGCTTCAATGACCCCGCCGAAACAAATGCTTTTGTTTTTTTAGGGAAAACTTCTTGACTTGTTTAACATTTACCATAAAACATGAAAGAAGTTATAATTATTGAGAATTAATTTTTCCATATGGAGGATAAAACAAGTAATATGGAAATAAAATTAGGCATCCGACATCGAAAATGAAAAGAAATTGAGCATAAAAAATCTGTATTAATACATGGGAAATAATTCAGAAATGAGAATTTACCTCTCTAAATATGAAAGGTCTTTTTTCTGCATCACTTTACCAATTATTTTTTCAATGGAAATATGCAAAGCGTTTCCTTCCCAAGTGGACTGGGAAGCGACACCCGCCCCACAGCAAGAGCCTGTGTCGCCACAACCGCCCTTCTCACCTCAACTGTTTCCGTCTCCCTGTGCTCCTCTCGTGCATTCCTCTAAACGTTCCTCAGTTTATGTTTCTATCTCTCATCCTTTATAACGTATTGATCTCCGCAAAGAAAATTTCCCATTTAACTTTCCCATTAGTGCTTACAAAACTTGCGCTAGCAATTCAAAAATTGCCCTCGCTGCAAAATCTACCAGCCTGCACCGTTTCATAAAATAAAGTAAAATACATTCTTCTGAAGGACGAATTGGGAGGCAGTCGTAGTCCATGCACCCTCTGCCCTCCTGTTCTCACTGGCAGCTCCCTACCCCCATAATTATAAACAGCGGTTCCGTCTGCAACCTCAACGAAGAGCTAGTCACCTTCATCTCCTCAAGCCTTCAAATTCTTATGGTTGTTCATCACGCCAAATAGAAAGTTGACGACCCTAAGAACCCTCGATAAACAACAATGAATCCTCTTCCTCTGTATTAAAAAATTTACTGTATGAATTCACATGTCTCCCTGTGCAACTCGTTCAACCACTCGGTACTCTACTTTGTCTGAAAGAGTAATTCATTCCAGCATGTATTAAAAATGAGGGTTACAGTAATAACTGAGATTTTGCACTAAACTTGAAGCGCGAATGTGTACAACCATAAGTTTCACGAGTAAATTCACTGGCTTAAAATCCTCACGCGCTCAAAATGATATCGATAAGAGCATTCGACGCCTCGAAGCCCAATAAAGCAGACCACAAACCTAGCGTTTTAAGCCTTCGTAAGTGTCTTCCAAGCGCAGTCACCAAGGACGTGAAGTGCGGCTCGAGCAACCGAACCCAACTCCAGCAGCACCGTCCACACCCGCTCCAGGTCTCAGCAACTGCACGCAATAAAACAGTAAAACCGTAACCTACTTTTTATTTAAAACGACAATGAAACGATACCGCGAATATACTCCTTTTTGTGAACGTATTCGCATTTATCGATCAACCAGAATTATGTACTTTGCTTTTCATGAAATTCTAACGTTTATTTGGCGTCGTAATTCTGGTGACGTCCATATTTACTGGCATTCGGAAGGGCAAATAAGCCTCAGTCTTTGCGTCTCGCTCGGCTTTACAAGCACTCTTTCCAGCTATTGACTCTCGGTCCTAAGGTTTACTTCAATTAATTAAAGAGAGAGTTAATTCAAGAGGAGGTCCATGCTCATAGATGGGGGAGATCATCGAAATGTTTATGGGTTATATGCCAAATATTTGCGCAAAATATGTAGACGAAATGAAATCTGGGGGAAATAAATTTCACTGACTAACATCTGATTTAAAAAACTTGATATTCTTTATTAAAATAACATACATTAACTCACAAAGAAAAAAATGATGAACTAATAAAATCGAACTTCGAATTGGACGTTTATGGTATTTCAGCTCATAATATTCTAATGCTACCTAAGTGTGACGAACAGACGAACAAAGGCGGCTCTCATTGCATCATACAAGGGTGGCAATGTTAAGCATTTAGTGCTATTTCGAGTAACAGGTGACAAACCTACTGTCTTATTCTACTGTCTTATTGAGTATATGAACCGGATAATTTGAAATCTTGACACCTTATGGTGGCCAGCCTTACACAATTCATACGAGGAATATTAATGGCTCATTGAGTCAGTTTTAGTTTGATGTTTTCGTAAAACCAAAGATTTATATATAGCAGTGAGAGGTGCATCGGCAGGTCATCTTCTTCTAGCCACAGCGAAGTTAGTACCTGATGTCTCATTTTTCGGGGAAATATCACGAATATAGCAGTGGTTGAGCTTCATCTGTGGAGCGCAGCTGTGGTCTACCAGCTGCGGCCCACCAGCTGCGGTCCCCCAGCTGCGGTCCCCCAGCTGCGGTCCACCAGCTGCTGTCTACCAGCTGCGGTCCACCAGCTGCGGTCCACCAGCTGCAGTCCACCAGCTGCGGTCCACCAGCTGCGGTCCACCAGCTGCGGTCCACCAGCTGCGGTCCACCAGCTGCGGTCCACCAGCTGCGGCCCACCAGCTGCGGTCCACCAGCTGCGGTCCACCAGCTGCGGTCCACCAGCTGCGGCTCACCAGCTGCGGTCCCCCAACTGCGGTCCCCCAGCTGCGGTCCACCAGCTACGGTCCACCAGCTACGGTCCACCAGATGCGGTCCACCAGCTACAGTCAACCTGCTACGGTCCACCAGCTGCGGTCCACCGGCTGCGGTCCCCCAACTGCGGTCCACCATCTGCGGTTCACCAGCTGCGGTCCATCAGCTGCGGCCCACCAGCTGCGGTCCACCAGCTGCGGCCCACCAGCTGCGGTCCACCAGCTGCGGTCCATCAGCTTCTCTCAGGTCAGGCAACGTGATGGCTGCACGTGCGACAGTGGCCTGCACGCCGTGGCAGAGAAGGAATACGGCTGCCACTTTTTGCAACAGGCGCTTATTTAATGAGCTGTGCATTGAGATAAGAAGACAGGATTTGATGACCTCTTTTTTGCGCCCTGATCAACACTTGTCTCATTCTTATTATTATCAAATAAGAAAAGCAGGATGGAGAACTAAGTAAGTACATCTAATACTCACATTAATTTCCTCTACACTCATCACTCATATGCGATAAAAATGTTTTAGGTACCTTAGTGGAACGAGTTTGGAAACTTCTACTTTTGAATTTAGGTTTGAATTTCAGGATTGCCTAGCAGTTTAATTAATATGCCAATTTTTTCGTTTCATGAGAGCACAATCATCCATGCTTTTATTGCCGTATAAATGGATTTGTAATAGGACAAAACAGAACTGATGCGAAACGTTCAAAGTAAATAGCGTAATTTATTTCTTTACATCTTGGTGAAAATTTGAAAGTGAAGCAAATAAACTGTTTACGCAGCGTTTTTATATTTAACAATAGCATAGGTTGAGAATCTAGGAATGAATCAATCAAACAAATTAGTGCGAAAAAGTAAGTGCTGAAATTTCATACCCTTTTTTTGCTCATCCGTTAAGCACTATAGGACTGACCGCCTCCTACCAATTTGTATTCTGTCCTCTGCTACGCCGTTCTTTCTATACTGCATAGGCTTTGGCTAACATGGAATTCTAATTCATTTCTGCCGGTCAAAAGTTCAGTTTAATCCCAAGAGATCTGGAAATGTTCCGTAGCTTCCGTAGAGTTTAGGCCAACCACAGTTGGCCAGTGGACGGCGTGAGTAGTTAGGTGCAGACGACCTCTCCATAATTGCGCTGCATTGCTCCCGCTCAAATTATTGCTAACTCGAGCGCCTTTAAGCTCTTCTCTCGCCTGAAGGGTTGGAAAATTGCAGCGGAAGTTGGAGCGCTAAAATAAATCGGGCCACATTCCTTCACATTTTGCCATGCAGTACTGCTGCTTAGAGCTCCTCATGGGGATAAGAACTAATAGCGACTTGATGAGATAGCTTTAGCCATACAGTAGAACTCCTAAAATTCGAACATTTTGCTATTCCAGATATTAGGAAGTTTTCGGATTTCGAGTGATACCCATTTAGCATTGTATACCCTCAAAGTTTTCTATGAACAAATTTTTTTCTCGAAAAAAAACATATTACTCGTATTCTACGGCCAACTTAGTCATAAAAAATTTCAACTAAGGGTCTAAACTCTAAAGCTTTATGACTGTGTTAAAAAGTCAAATCAAACAACTGTTCGTGGAAATGTATTATTTGTGAACTTAAAGAGTGTCTACCATGACAAGGTATGACGCAAACTGAAAATATGCAGCAATATAAATATTTATGACTAACATATATTGAATATATATTCTTAAACACAAAAAGGTATGCATCAACTGATTGTAGACAACTAAATTACAAATATTTATTTGTCGAAATATAGTATAGTGGAAAGCATTGTATTGTTCATTTAGACAATATGTAGTTAAAAATTAGACAAATACAACAGGTAACAACACACATAATGTAACAGCAATTTCAAATGTGGTTGAACAGAAACTGACAAACTGTAATCATTTATCATGCTTCTCTATCATTATCAGTAAAATCAAAGGACTCTTGTATACCTTTCTTGATGCTTTAGCGGACTTCGTTCAATTTTGCGTTGCTTGATTTACGAGAAAGTAATGTTGTTTTTAAGTTATACGCCTGCAATGTGCCATCACCGTTGAAACAAGGAGTCATTTCCATAAATTTTATAACTTTATCTATGTAGGATTCTGCTTCATTCCACGTTGTTTTACCTTGGCATTCATTGTCAGTAAGGTTGCTTTCGCTACTATCTGGATTCGGCAAGCATTCAATGTTCTCATAATTTTTTGGAGCGGAGTGTATAACCTCGTCTATGTCTTCCATCCACTTTTTCCACATCCTCACGTTCAATATCTGCGAATGCGCCGCTTGATGAAGCGAAGTGAAATGATTCATTAATTAACTCTTTATTTCGTGACTTTACAGAATTGTTGTGTTCATGGTATGCTTCATTCATTGATTTGATGCCATGCAACAATTGATGCAATGCATTCGAGAGAGTTTCACATTTCACAGTGTTCCACGCTGACGCTATCGCATACAAAGCGTGTTTGATGGTAAAGCAGCGCTGAAATTCGCCAGGATGTGTGTCGCCATGTATCATTTGAAGAATGAAATTTCTCTTGTAGAAGCATTTCAAACTTTGTATTACACCTTGATCCATAGGTTGGATCAGTGCCGTAACATTTGGGGGAAAATAACATGCAAATATATTGCCATCATCAGAAACCAGTTCCGTTTCCTCTGGGTGCGCTGCACAGTTATCGAAAAGAAGCACGCACTTTGCATGAGGCTTTCCCACTGCTTGCAAATTTTTTTGTACTGCTGGAACGAATTAATTGAAAAACCATTCTTTGAAGATGTATTTGTTCATCCATGCATTAGGTTGTGAACAATATGTGACTGGCAAATTATGTGTTCCTTTCAATGCTCTTGGATTTTTTGACTTTCCAATCACTAGAAGTTTTAATTTGTGCTTCCCAGAAGCATTGGCGCAGGTTAATACCGTAACTCTTTCTTTATTATTTTTTAAATCCAGTTGCTGTTGCTTCTTCATTTGCAGCAAGTGTTTTACTAGGTAGGCATTTCCAATTGAGCCCTGTCTCGTCGCAATTATAAATTTGATCGTGCGTAAGTTCATTTTCTTTCATAACATTTTCAAAGGTGTTCTTGAAGACTGTTGCTGCATCTGCGTCTGCCGATCGCTTTTCCCCAGAAATACTTAGCTGTCGTATGCCATGCCGTTGCTTGAATGATCGCAACCAACCTTGACTAAATGTAATATCCGAAGTTATTTTCATTTCTTCCTTCAATATCTTAGCTCTAGCAATCAACAATGGGCCTGAAACAGGTACACCTTCCTTCCGTTTTTTTTGAAAACCAAGCGTACAAACATGTGTCTAGAGTCGCCTCTCTTGGTTGGTGTAATGTTTTAATTCCTAACGTTCTTTTACATTGGGAATTACCAACGGCAGCCAGAATTTTACTCTTCTTTTTTTTTTAATATCACAAATGGTAGAATTACCAATTTCATATCGTCTTTTTTTTCTTTATATGACATTCCGTCTTCTATGCATTGCAGTACACTGAGAAAAAATATAGGGTCATTTTGACACACTTAAGCGTGTCATACGTTTGTCACAAAACCGGCACACAATTGTGTGTCATGGAGGCGACATGACACACTTTAGTGTGTTACATGACACACTTAGGGCCGTCATGACACACCTAGGAGAAATCTACGGAACCCAAAACATAGATTTAACTTACTTCCACCATACCCCTCTGACTCGCCCGTGGATCAAGAAAAATGGCTATACAGGATTATTGAACTACGAGTATTTGAGCGTTTCATCAACTCTTGACTTTCAAATTTAAAATTATCACTAGATTTCCACAGAACAAAATCAGTTCTTAATAAAGTCAGCGTATTAAGCAATTTTACAGACAGCATTGAAACATTACATACCGTAGTGTAGAGAAAATTCAACTCGGAATAAATTTTTGAACAGATTAATTGAAATCAGCAAGTAAATTGAGAACATCTTCAATAATTTCTTCACAACAATGTTAAATGTATATTAACACGATATATGAGTTTGAATCTTGTGACGGTTACAATACTTATACATTCATTGAATAAAGAAAGCCCTGTATTTTTAACGAATTGTATTGTAAATAACTAAGAACTTTCACGCGCTAAAAATAGGTTTCAACATGACCATAACCTACATTCATTCATTCATTCAAATAAAAACAGCATCAGTTCAGTTCGCCCATTTTATTCAACATTGAAATACACATTTTCTAGGTAGTTATTTCTCAGAAAATTAATAATTGAAGTCTAAACAGTAAAAAACGTGAAACAAATTCAGCACTAAATGTTTATCTACTTAGAACTAGAAGTCATAAAAATTATTCAACATTTATGATAAATTCTGTGTACATCTGTGAGAACTTTTCCTCATACGTAATCAAGAAATGTTATAATAACTAAAAACATATATTTTCACTTTTAATTTCATATTTAACATGAAACCTAAAGGTCTCATGCTATATAGTACAAGAATTCTCTATTTTGAAACAAAAAGTTCCCAAAACAAAAGTTACACAAGTAACATTCTACTTTCTCGCCACACCTTTAGAAATGTTGAATCGCATTTTACACACGAAAGAAATAAAATAATTTTCTATCAATAATAAATCAAGTTAATGAATAGTATTATTATATTATACAACTCTCAGTGAAATAAAAAATCCTCTCTATACTCATTTCCAGATGAACCTTGATATATTCATACGAAAGGAAATAATTTAGTTCTCCTTTTAGTTTCACAATTAATTTAAGTTCTTGTAAAATAACGCATGTCTTACGCAATGGTTGAAAGATTTCATTGTGAAAATTGAAATAAATTTCCAAACACTTATCTCGCATAAATGAAATCATGATTCATCTCCACACAGAATGATTTTATTTTCATTCAAGAAAAACTTTGACAATTATTTATACCGGTCAAGTTATCCACTTTTACACAAGTAACGAATTGAAAGTGACGAATAAAATATTAAAACGTCTGTTTGAACGTTCCCAAATGAATCCAGGAACTTTCGAAAGAACGGAAAATATTTTATTTTTCACTTTGGGTTCAATAAAAAACAGCAATTGTTGCAAATTTGGACAAAGTCTTACACTGCTGTAGAGAAAATATTCTTCAAGTTGTAACAGCCAAAAGAGTTCTACCCGATTTTATCACTTATAGGAATTCTTATTAATAACTGTGGCAAAACAGTTTAATAATAGTATTTTCTAACACGACTAATAGAACATTACATATTACTAATAGCAGTTCAAAGAATTGGACGCTATAAATCAGATAATTTTACTCCTTTTTCACTCAAAATTAATCTAAGTCAAGTTCAATTTAAACCAAGTCAAGTTCAATTTAATCCATGTCAAATTCATATTAATTCAAGTCAAGCTCAAATTCATCCAAGTCAAGTTCAATTCAATCCAAGTCAAGTTCAATTTAATCCAAGTCAAGTTCAATTTAATCCAAGTCAAGTTCAATTTAATCCAAGTCAAGTTCAATTTAATCCAAGTCAAGTTCAATTTAATCCAAGTCAAGTTCAAATTAATCCAAGTCAAGTTCAAATTAATCCAAGTCAAGTTCAAATTAATCCAAGTCATGTTCAAATTAATATAAGTAAAGTTCAAATAAATCCCAGTAATGTTCAAATTAATCCAAGTCAAATTCAAATTAATCCAAGTCAAGTTCGAATTAATCCAACTCAAGTTCAAATAAATCCAAGTCAAGTGCATATTAATCCAAGACAAGTTCAATTTAATCCAAGTCAAGTTCAAATTAATCCAAGTCAAGTTCAAATTAATCCAAGTAAAGTTCAAATTAATTCAAGTCAAGTTTAAATTAATTCAAGTCAACTTTAAATTAACCCAAATCAAGTTCGAATAAATCTAAGTCAAGTTCGAATTAATTCAAGTCAAGTTGGAATTAATTCAAGTCAAGTTCGAATTAATCCAAGTCAACTTCGAAAACACAAAAAAGCTCAAATTAACATGTGATTGTATCATTTTTTGACTCAACTGAGGGTTGGGTGAATTCGATTTTTACTTGGATCAATTTGAACTTGACTTGGATTTATTTGAAGTGAAAAAGGTGTAGTGACAATCAATTTCTTACAATAGTACGGATATTTTTAGTTCTACATAAATCAGAGAATGTTGGAACAAACGAAAACCTACATTAATCCTTTTAGTATCATATTTACTTCAAGTTCATGAAAAAAGGTCTCATGCAACATAATGAAACATTCTCTCTATTCTGAAACGGTGAAATAATTTCCTATTGCGTTTTTTCGCACAAATGAAATTCTCATTCACTGTAAATCAATTCTCATTCACTGTAAAGTAACCGTGTTCCTTTGGAACTCAATACGAGTATAAACGAAAAATTTTCACTCCAAACCACAACGCAACCTCAAGCTATGTCAAATGGCCATGACTCGGGATGTGTTGACGGCCACTGGCAGCGATACCGAGATCTTTTGGTGGAGATGAGGACTGGACAAGGTTGTTGCATTCCTGGACGAGTTACGGGCACCGGATCCTGCGAGCCTGTTCTGCTCAAGTAAGAATACATGCAATGAATTTTTATCAACAAATTCAACACATTTTTTATATGATGTTAGTAAAACTGTTGCTTTGATGAGCATCGATGGCATAGGTAGACACAACTTCATAACAGTGTGATTAACCTGTAGGGTCAGATTCGCAGTCTTGCTGAAGTTCAGTTATTAATTTTCATTAATAGTTTATTCTTACGCTTAACATTAAGATTCTCTTAACCACAACATACGCGATCCAAAGAAAGCAAGGAGAAGAGACAAACATTTAGTAGATTAAATTAGATTATTAGTTAGTGTAAGCCTCCCTATCAGCAACAAAGGCGATCTAAAGACAGGAAGGTAGAAGGCACCATCTAGTATGAAGTTAAAGGAACATGGAATCTATGCGGAAAAGGCACAGAAACAGTAAGATGAGAAAGAAGTTCATGAAACAAGATCAAAGTTCAAGAAGAAAGTCGTAGGTGGTAAAACACAGGACAGCAGTGAACCGAAAAAAAGATGGTCCGTAACAAAACAAACACCTATTCTATTCCAAAAAAAGCCTACCTAACTCTCGGCTCGGGCCCTCACATTGTCCCCCTGGGAGCGCTAATTCCCATAGATACAACAGCTGTATCTCCCAGAGGGGACAAACATTTAGTATCGACTGCTTAAAACACTGAACTTATGCACAAAGTGATTCCCAGCAAGGGTACCCTGCACATTGAAACAGCAGGTTTGGATTGCAATAGAAAAAGAAAAGGCATGAAAGTCAACGAAGAGGATATGAAAACTAAAAATCAAGGTGGTCGCGAATGAAAGAAGTCTCAAGGGCCTATCAATACCTGAGATAACCCATCAGTATCCTATTGCCTTTTTAATGCCTCCTACAACTTATGCTGTGAATTGTTTGATCTGCTAAGAGATCAGCTGATCAACGCTGAACCTTGATCAGCTGATCAACGCAACATGGAACTAGAAAGGGAAGTTTTGCTTTATAATGAAATTTTAATTCTTTGTTCATGAATGATACAAAGGAGACTGTTTGAAAAATTAAGACTTTATACTGAATAGGTAAGTTTGTTGGGTACATCATGAGTGCTGTAAATTTCACTATCTTCGTTAGACGGAGTATAATGCTGAGTGCTGAGTGTACCTTGAATTAAGAGCTGGGTAGTAAATACCTAAATTTTCTGAACAGGTATTCAATCACAGTTGTACAGCTAATGACTTCAACTCCAATTTAGGGTTATATCAATTTGAATTTTACTTGGATTAATTTAACTTTGGCTTGAATCAAATTGATCTTGACTTGGACTAAACTGAACTTGACTTGAATTCATTTGAAGTAGGCTTGGATTATTCGAACTTGACTTGGATTAATTTGAAGTTGACTTGGATTAATTCGAAGTGAAAAAGGCTTAGTCTGAAGACGAGACCTAATTGTCACTTACTTGAGTTTTATCTTATGGAAAGTCGCGCAGCAGCATTTAGGATGGCAGCTATCGAAACCGTAGCAACTTGCAAGCCCGACTGCTATGTCAGCGTCCTTCAAAAGCGTAGACCTCTTCTCCTTCTGCCACAAGTCTCTCGCATGTGGCTGGAGCCAAATGTTCGGACCGTCGAAGATGATCATCGGTAATGGCTCCTGGGTAAAAAAAGAAAAATTTTAGTATGTGTGTCACTTATAATCTTGAGAAATTGGACCTGAATACAATAAAATTTTTATAATTTAGTTTGTTTAAATGCTTGCTTGGTCGTTTGTAAGTTTATTGGCATACATGATATGGTTTTGAGAATAACGTTCGACTACATTTTCAGTCGAGGAAATAAATTTGCGACGAAATAAATTTCCTCGCATTGTAGTACGAACATGATGGGTTTAAGTACTTATTTCTCTAGAAATTCATATCTCTAATTTCGTCCATATGAAGACTGACTTAATGGGTAATCACTTGTTATGATTTAACATTAGGTAAATTTCCGTTAGAAAAAATTCATCTCCAAGAGAGCAGTGAAATCCAGAATTCCTTTCATTAGTGTAAGTAATTTAATCTCTACTCTGCACGCCAACTCTACAATGAAGGAATAATTATCAAATTACAACAAATGATTTTCTCTTTTTTTCATAAGAAATTTTTGCCTTCACTCATGCGTTCGCTTGGACTTTACCAACTGCCTTCAGAAGACAAATGTTTCATTTTCATTTTTCATTAATAATTGAGAGACAAAAACTGCCAAAGTAACAATACAATGAAGTTCTTACCTTTTTACTTGTTTTCACAGCGCGAGGTATGGACCCCTCACAAGACACTTGTAGTATTCCAGCTGCATATTTCCATGAGATTACCTCGCAATGTATCGATGATATTCATCTCAGTGATTCCCACGAATTCAACGCATATCTGAAAAAATTAAGGTTATATGTTATTATACATGACAATTAAAAAATAAACTCTAGCATGATTTTTTCCTTTCCTAGAGAGGTGTCGTCTTACAATTATTGTTTTTATTTTCATCATCACAATGTGGAACATCCGATAGCCAAAATTTTCATTTTGAGGACGAACTTCAACGCTCGACTGCCTTCGCTCTGTGCGGAATTCCCGTAGCATACGTACTGAAACCCAATGGTAAAATTCACAAATTTTTACCATTACTTCATTACAGTTACTCTGGAACATAAAAATGCTGACAGTAACTTTATACTGTCAGACACAATTATTGGTTAGAAATTAATACTAAAGTACTTCTTACAACATACCTATTCAAGCTAATATACTCTGCACTGTGGTTATTATTCATTTATCTGTATAGGAAACTGAAAAATGCAATCCACATCTTCTTATCCAGATCAACTTTTGATTGGATAGATTTTCTCAAAGTTTCAAGAATTTCCAATCATGAATTATTAATTGCTTAAGCAAACTGGCAACTCCATGTTCAGCATATTTGTTGCTTTGATTATCTATATATAAACAGCATGAACTCGGCTGTCACATATCTTGTAGTAAGTCAAAACATTTATTTTGAAGATAACAAAAAAGTTAATTCTACTTTTCTTCATTTTGCATGAAAAAATCCTCTATAGCCTGAACACATTTAAGGAAATTGTAGACTAACAAAGATTCAATTGACATTGATCATCAAGAACTCTTGAGTTGAAGTTGTGCACAATTATTTCATTTCAACAAACTTTTCTAAGGACAGTCTTTTCATATCCTATTCTGTAGGTATATATCCTGGAGAGGGCTGCTATAAAGTAATTATTTTTAAATATTTACAATAATAATCACCTTTACAAAAACATCCAACTATAGAAATTAATAGAAATACTTTCACGTGCAAACAAAATACTTGATTCTGTTTAGGTCCTATATTGCGCTTAAGTAGAAGTCTTTCTTTCCCATACTTAGTAATCAGGAAACAGTACTGAACTTGAATTAGAAGAAAAACAATTTTCAATAATTTATATACCATTTACAAAAGTTAATAAGCTAAAAATTAATATGGGCTAATCCATTTATCAATTATAATAAAACTTCATGAAGAGAAAATTGAAGCACTAATAATGAGCAGTAGTACTTACATGAGTTTTTGTCCTTGATTGAGTGAACTCAAAACCTCTGGTTGATGGAGATGGCACATTCCAAAAAAAGTTGAAGGAATTGAGAAGCCGAAGAATACTTATATAAAGCCATTACTGGGCTACTAATGCTCTGTTTAGTTGAATAATATTCAAGTGAAGCTATATATCTGGACTTGCACGAATAGAGGGAACACTGTTTGTAATTCATTTTTAAATGCTGGAAAAAATATCAAAAACTTTTAAATTAAATTAGGATATATTTCAAGAACACACCAAAATGAGTATAAAGTAGGGTCTTAGCAAAAAGCAAGCAAAAAGAAAAAATTAGGCTATCCAACATTATAGCTAAAGGAAATAATAATTGTAAAAAAATGAAATCCATGATTTCACCAGGTTCTTTTAGTGCAAATGACTTTAGCCTAGTCCAAAAAGACAGCTAATAGTTTTATACTTGCTTGTTTGGTTTTCTTCAAAGCTATTTTTTCAAAATCATATAGCCATTGTTGAATAAATTAATGAACTTGAACTATCATAAGCATGGTTGGATAAATGAATTTCCCAAAGTAAGATACATATACCGTGGCTGCGTTTAAATGAATTTTCAAATCAATGATAGCCTAGTTTTCTGTGAAATGACATCATATTTGATTTTACCTAATCATAATACTGTTGCTGATTATTCATTCATTACTTTCAACATAATAAATTGATTTCAACTGCAGATGTTAATCCATGTACACATGAAACTTTAAAAAAAATGGTGGTAAATGTTGAGGACTTGACCATAATCGATTTTCCACTCTTTGATCAATAAAGGTTGTTGATGAGACCACAATAAACAAGTTTTCTTCAATGCACTTTCCGGCGGAAATAAGTATTTTAAAAGTTATGGCATTAAATGAGTTACCGTAACTCCAGTGTTTGAAGCGGGGAAAAATACACCGCGCGGTCCGACGTGAAAGTAAACAGGCGTTCCCGCGCGCCAACCAAGCCGACGAAGAGCAAACCCCCTATTACAAACGTAAAGAGGTTGGGTCATGAGGGGTAGCAACAGTTCTTTTAGTGAAAACTATAAAACTAAAAGAACTGTGGCTACCCCTCACGACCCAACCTCTTTACGTTTGTAATAGGGTGATGCACACTGGAGTCCGGTAACTCATTTAACGCCATAACTTTTAAAATACTCATTTCCGCTGGAAAGTGCATTGAAGAAAACTTGTTTATTTTGGTCTGATCAACAATCTTTGTTGATCAAAAATTGGAAAATCGATTATGGTCAAGTCCTCAACATTTACCAAAATGGTTTTGAATTTCTTCCCTGTTCCATTTCAATCTAATTAATTACTTCTTCACACATTTGCATCATTGAAAATTAATAACAGGGAATTCAAATCCATTTATTCATATGCAAACATGAATTATTGCACTTTTTCTTCTGTAAACGACCAAGAAAATCAAACTGTCAAGAACGCGACCTTGAACTTGAACGCCAAGGTCGCATAACGACGTTTAAGATGAGTCGCCAGTAATCTAACAACTTATGAGCCCGTACTTCGGCAAATGCATAAAACAATCACATCTCACGCTCAAATCTAAATCCGCTAGAAACGGAATGAAATCAAAACATTAATCAGGCTTCGGAACGAATGACTTTCAGGTTATCATCATGAAGCGAATGAACTAACCCAGGTACAAAAATAATGGCGGGCAGAAATGAAGCCGCAATATGTTTTAAAATATGACACCGCAATATGTTATAAAAGGTACACAAGTACATATGGCTTTTATTATAGACCAAACAAATCCCTCGGATCTTGAATGAGACCACTAAGAAAGTGGACTCCACTTTCTTACGAAACTACGCTAGATTTGGGAGCTTAGCGGGTTACACTTGCACGCGTGACCACTCGCAATGACACCCTGACAGATACTAATTAATCATGCATGCAGCATGGATGATAAAGGCGAGGCCACGGGATATCTCCGTGAGCTGCGGTTGCTTCTCACGAAGTTGAAAAGAGCACAAATGAGCTATTTACTTCAGTACTTGATTACTAGATTAGTGATCGACGAACTGAAGATAATTTCACTCATCTTGCGCTATTTCTTAATAGTTTTCATTCTAGCAAGCACTTCATTTTCTTCGTAAGAAAGGCCACGTCTAATTTAACAGCATAATTCTGCTGAATGTATTAGTTTATTTATTACATCGACAAGCTTGGGTCGCAAACAAAAGTGTTGCAGTATAAATATTTCATTGTGAGTTCCTTCTAGTATATCGGCATTAATATTCTGCATTTTAGTTATTAACACGTTCACCGCGTTTTTGCGGTTGTTAAAGGTTGGTTTGGTTACGTTGCAAGTGGCAGAATTGGGAAATAGATTACACTGCTCGAATACATTTTATACTTCCTGAGATAAGTGAGAAATACAAATGCGTGATAACATTTTTCACCTTGTGAAATAACAATTTTTATTTTAAAGAGATCTTGATACAGGTAAACTGTCAATAATTTATACGGGTATGCGAATAAGTAATTTTCTTAGTGGTACACAAAGTACTAAAACGCAAGAAACGTGTCACTTGAAGTGAAAATCTTATATCATGGAATGAACTGAATAAATGCGTTCATGCGTGCAACAAACGTACACAATAACTCAACATTTTTCTGAATAACTCTTATTTGCCGCATTAAGTACGAAAAGTGAAAGAAACTGGACATATATTTGCCCACATTTGGTTGTTACGACTTATTAATTGAACGTTTTCTTGAAAATGTGAAATTTGAATCAACAAAACCCCCGAACAGGCAACTGATACTTTATTTTCTTCCTGGCGGTGACTTTACATTCTCGCCCGACCTGTGAGTGCGTCAAGGTTGACACACTTGGGTGTGTCAAAATTTCTCTGAGTGTACTTGCCGTTTTTCCACAAGAGTTAATACCTTATATCTTGCTATTGCTCGTTGCTGTTCTTTTCGTTCAGACGCCATTATGGGTTTCTCAATGAATAAATTATAACTACCTATCTATGTATTATCGATGAATCTGTGGTATAAATAAATCATTGAGAAATACATCTAAAGACCAGTTGTACATTTTAAACGGTATTGTAACTAAGGGTAACATGGTAACTTTACAACACGAATTGTTTGTATTACGCACACATACACGGCTACTGCTCATATTCTATCCTGTTGCTTAGGTAAAGTTATGAATTTGCCCGGTTAGCAACAGATGACATTACCGTCGGTTCGGATTTTAGAATTTTCGGGTTTTAGGATGTCGGATTTTACGAGTATTTCGAATTTTTGGATTTCGGATTTTAGGAGTTCTACTGTACTTCGAAGTTAACACTAATTTTATTTTGCTACCGATCGATGTCGTAGATGAATACTGTTATGTATAAAGACCCCGAATGGGTCTTACATATCATTCTTAAAAAATAAAGTAGTAGGAATATATGTTCAAATCTCTATTTGGCTCAGTGTTTGTTGTTATTTTTTTATGTTTGGATAATACTTCCACAAGGCAAAGATTTGAACTTTTCTAGAGCTACTGAATTGCTGTTGAACATCGTCTAGAACAAAAAAGTTTGCAATTAATCAGCTCTGATACAAATGAATTAGGAAATTATTTATATTAATTACAGTTCAAGCTCATGCTGGTAGGAGCATTTATTTTCCATCCATAAGGAGAATTCTTAGAAAGTCAGCGCAGAAACACTAGGCCTTAGGTGATGGCGCCAAAATGCAAAAGCGCTGTGTCTTTAGTGAGGCAGATTATTTGAAGAGCTAAGTTCAGTTTGCTAAATTGGAAATCGCAGGCAACTTGTCGCTTGACTTTGGTCTGAGAGCTGAAATGAAAGAGCATTATTTTCAATCTCACCAGACGAACGACGTCGCTCATATGAGTAGGAGACAATTCACCTCAGGAGGAGTCGAGGTTTCTCTCTTAGTATAGGGTGGCGCTATTTTTTATTCCATTTATTGCTGCACAGCTCACAGCTCCCTGTGAGTCGTTCCTGTGGAGACAAAGCACGCGTGCAAAATAAGGCGTTCTGGAACTGATCAAAATTTCATCTACGAAAGAGAGAAAGTAAGGTATTATGAGTTGCACTCTTCACTCATATTTTTAACTAATAATTTCTTCATATTTGCTTGCTGGAAACCCTTTTTCTGAACATAGCGTTGGAATTGAGTTGTCGCTGCAGTTGGCACGGCCTGAAAAAACGACTGTCAAATCAGTAAATCTGGTGTCACATCTATTTATTTCTTTCCGTCAGGCAAAAATGATTTTCTTTCGTTGATAGATGAACAAAGAAGAAATTGTGTCCTGAACTTATGCATCAACGTAGCGACTACTGATGTGGGCTCTCTTGAATAAATATGCAGGAGTGATCACAGAACATTTTCAAAGGTTTCATGACTGAATATTCTTTGAAATGAACTCAATAATGTCCAATATTATTTTCAACACAGTGATGTGCATGAACGAGTTTCACATTTGATATCCTATCTTTGGGCATTAAGTAACAGCCAAAGCTATACATTGTTGACAAGCAGAAATAAAAAAATCCTGACAATATATTAAGAAATATTAGGATGGTTGTAGTTCATACTGATGGAGACTTGTTCATATCCGGTGATTGTGAAGTTTTTCGAGTAAAATGTATATTTCGTTGATGTTTCCAGAGTGTGAGTGCTGTTAAAATAATTGGAACTCATACAAAATAAATTTTGAATACACTCGACGCGTACCTTGTATTTATTTACCAGCTATAGGAAGTTCTGTTGTGGCAGACGCAAGCCAAAACTTGGAGCTCCTACCTGGAAAGTGCTGCCGTGTGTGCTGCTCACGTCCCCTGCGTACCTGCGCGACCGTGTGGGGCAGTGCGGTAGTTGGTGCTGTTTTACTGAAGTGTGGGCACTGTTGATAAATTGTAACTTAAGTACTCACATCAAAATTGATTCCTGCGATTCAATCTGGAATATGGAATTTTTTCCGAATTTTACCGGTAATTCACGAGATTATATTTTCTGCCAATATTATTCAGTTGTAGAAAATAGTCCCAAAATGACTCATTCTCTTAGAATGAAAACAGTCTGAATAGAGAAAGAGGGCTTGGATTTATGAAATGCATGAAGAGCTTGAGGTGGTAATAGAGGCATCGCATCGCTCGGGCTGGTCTGAATGTTGTTGGCTTGTTCTGCCCTGCTGATCTCAGTGCTGCACGCTCTCGGCATGGCAGGAGTGGCTAGATGTGGGATAAAATAATTAGCTGATGACTAGACTCGAGGTAGACAAAACTCGTTGATTGCTAGCCGTGTGGTTAACAAAACTCGTTGTGGCTACGCACGTGTGCAAAGTGCGTGCAGCTGTGATTAAACTCGAGATAAATTGTACGCTTCATATAAAACACTCTGATCATTAATTTTTCCCCAGAAATTTATTGAAAGTACTTAAAGATCTGTAAAATCAGTTGCGAACGAAGCAAATAACGACTAAAGCCTTCACACTTATAGCTCTAGAAAAAAAGTGACTCTCTCCAAAATATCACGTACGAGTTAGTTAAATTTTAGTTTCTAATACCGTAGAATTTTTCAAATGATGCATTCAATTGTCCGCTGAATTGTGAAGGATACATTGTATTTCTTAAAATAAAGAAATGGTAGTCGAAGTCTTACTTGAGCAGCAACACAATTTTGTAAAGAGAAGTTAAAAATACGTTCGCCAATCGAGCCGAAGGTTTCTTTCGCGTTGGAGAGAGCTCCAAGTTCGCCAACACGGTAAGCAGGACGCGATGCTTGTCATTAGAGATCTTCTTGTTGAGGAGAACTCAGCTGAAGTTTTAAATACATTCAGACTAACTCTAGGACTACCTTAATGTGTTCATTTTGATAAAACACAAGTGAAGTCAAGTAGTTGCCGCCATGAAGACACGACAAGAAAGAACATATTTTCCTATGAAAATCACACTCACGTGCCAAACACGTTGCATCAAGAGATGGACACACTGATGGCCAGTATGCCGCGAGTCTCACGCGCCTGTGAGGTGAGGGTTGGCTCGGCCGGATCCCACCCCGGGAGCGAGTGATGGTCCAGGGGAGACTGGGAGCCTGCGAGCTAATCTCAGGAGTAGACGCGGCCCGTGTAGGCAATTAGGGACTGTCGATCCGTCTGATAGAGCACGCGCTGTTGGCTGCCTCGAGCACCTTCCAATTGGCGGCATTCTCTGCGCTGACCGCCGTGTTCCTGCGAGCATGAGCGTTTGGTGCATCAAGGAGGGAGACCTCAGGACGCTCGTGATTGAAATGTGCGATGGTTGCAAAGAGCGGCACATTTGTATAAAATGAATATTATGATGACAGCCTCAAGTTCATATCGCGCTCTGAACAAGCGCCAAGAGCGTTCTACGGCTTCCGTAGAAACAAATTTATGATTTTTAATAATTTGAATAATTAGTTTTAGAATCCAATTATTTAGCTGCTCGTATGGATTCAAATGCCGATGCTACATGAGCAGATACAAATACTCATCAAATAATAACTTCGAAGTCTTATTCGGTCACTATGACTACCATAGTTGAATATTTCAGAGACTCCCTTAACGGCCGTAAAAGAATGAGCTTTTACACAATAGCAACAAGGTGAAGCACGCTTGGGTAAAGGTGTACGTAGCTCTAGACTTGCGAAAGCAAAAATGGTACAAATGGATTAGTTGTTGGACTGTGCTAACTGAACTGCTCCTTTAAAATTACCTTCATGGGCAAGGAAAATGGTCTAATGTGTTTGCAGCCAATAAAATATCAAATTTTTAAAAGAATCAGATAAATAGAGAGCAACTCAATAGTTGAAATTTAATGAGCTTTTTCTGGCCCGAGCAGCTGCAAGGCGAAGCGATACTCATTCTTTTCAGGTATATTCTCATGTCATGTTGCTTACTGCTGTAAAATATAAGTAAACTTACACCTGTTTCTTTTTCAATTACTTCAAACTATCCGTAGCAATACAATTTATGGTGCTTGTGGGTCTCTTTGGGCTACGTCATACCACTTGCATCTTTTTTGCTCAAACTTCTTTCATGGTAACTCGTAGTCATGTTACATCTAAACGACTTTGTCCTGATGTTGACTTCGACAGTTCTAGAGCCAGCTGCGTAGCAGGACAGGCAGTCATCGCAGCAGTGACCACAGCAGTGACCACAGCAGTGACCACAGCAGTGACCACAGCAGTGACCACAGCAGTGACCACAGCAGTGACCACAGCAGTGACCACAGCAGTGACCACAGCAGTCACCACGGTAGTGACCACAGCAGTCACCCCAGCAGTGACCACAGCAGTGACCACAGCAGTGACCACAGCAGTGACCACAACAGTGACTACAGCAGTGACCACAGCAGTGACCACAGCAGTGACCACAGCAGTAACCACAGCAGTGACCACAGCAGTGACCACAGCAGTGACCACAGCAGTCACCACAGCAATCACCACAGCAGTCACCACAGCAGTCACAACATCAGTCAGGCGTGAGGCCGGAGCGCTGCCTCACGCCGCAGCTGCGTGTGTCTGCGTATGCTCTCACTCTCGCCATCACCGACATGCTCATCAATTCAGCACTGTATTATGCATGAGAGAGGTGTACGATGGGGCGATTTTTACCCATAAATAATTTTTGCCACGCTAGAAGGCCGCAGGTTATACGTTGCTTTTTGTGCCACAGAAAAAGTTTGTCGCTGCACCATTAGCCTGACAGCTGCTGCAAGCTACCAAACTCCCCGATTTCTCGTAGATTGAGAACAAAGAAAATTTACTCACACCTTTAGAAGTTGCTCTGAAATTCTATTTGCACGAGGGGTAGTCAAAATGTTCTCAGACAAATACCATAATTTCTTTATTTAACAACTCATTACTTTTATTTTTCTACATATGCTCCATTGTTGTCTATACACTTTTGTGATCTATGTGTCCACCTGTAAATGCCTTCCTGATAGAATTGGGAGGGCTTGTTTCTCTAGGTTCTTAACAAGAGAGATATTTTCTTCCTTTTTTGCTGTGGTGGGTCTTCCTCCTCGTGAGTCGTCATCAAGTTGGACTCTTCCCTCTTTAAAGCGCTTAATCCAATCATAAACGACTGCTCTACATGGTGCAGTCTCCATAAACCTTCTGAAAAGCTTCGATGATCTTAACAGGTTTCCAATATAGTTTAGTTAAAAATTTGATGTTAGCTCTGATCTCAAAATTTGCCATTTGAAGGGTTGAAAATTACTATTTTGAGACGCAACCTCTCTCGGTGCTGACCTGACATGGACTGATGAGACAGCTGCAAGCCATCAAGGAAGCTCGAAGGACAAGTTTCAACTTGTAAAAACTTGTATATCTCTGTTCAGTTCAAAATTATGACATTTGTCTGAGAACTTTTTTGACTAACCCTCGTATTCTGCTTGCGCATAACTGGTGGCAATATAATTTTCTGGTTATGGAGTCCTTAAAACAAATTCTAGCTTAAATCCTGAAAACGGAAACGGCAGCTGTGATCTATTTCAAAGTATTAAAATTTTTTTCTGTCTTAAACAAAAATTTCTATCATAAATAAATTGGTTTTCTCCAAGTTTACAAAGACCGGCTTCATCCTCAGTGAGGCATTCTGAAAACTTGGAAAAGATATTCATTCGAAGTCCTAGAAATGCAGGCATGCATAGAAAGTAATCACGAAATTTTTAAAAGATATGCACTATTTCCAGTTATAAGAAATTTTTCGGGCAAAGTTAAATGCAGATTAAACTAAACAAGTCCAAATCATTGGCCACATCGCGTAATTTTTGAAAACGTCTTCTGCTAAAACGTCGCAGTCGCAGTACTGTACGCCATGGAGATGTGAGGCGGTTGTGCTCCAGGTGTGTTTTGCTGGGCAGCCGTGCTGTGCTGAGCAGCCGTGCTGTGCTGGGTATCCGTGCAGTGCTGGGCAGCCGTGCTGTGCTGGGCAGCCGTGCTGTGCTGGGTATCCGTGCAGTGCTGGGTACCCGTGCAGTGCTGGGCAGCCGTGCTGTGCTGGGCAGCCGTGCTGTGCTGAGCAGCCGTGTTGTGCTGGGCAGCCGTGCAGTGCTGGGCAGCCGTGCTGTGCTGGGCAGCCGTGCAGTGCTGGGCAACCGTGCTGTGCTGGGCAGCCGTGCTGTGCTGGGCAGCCGTGCTGTGCTGGGCAGCCGTGCTGTGCTGGGTATCCGTGCAGTGCTGGGCAGCCGTGCTGTGCTGGGCAGCCGTGCTGTGCTGGGCAGCCGTGCTGTGCTGGACAGCCGTGCAGTGCTGGGCATCCGTGCTGTGCAGGGCAGCCATGCAGTGCTGGGCAGCCGTGCTGTGCTGGGCAGCCATGATGTGCTGGGCAGCCGTGCAGTGCTGGGCAGCCGTGCTGTGCTGGGTAGCCGTGCTGTGCTGGGCAGCCGTGCTGTGCTGAGCAGCCGTGTTGTGCTAGGCAGCCGTGCTGTGCTGTGCAGCCGTGCAGTGCTAGGCAGCCGTGCTGTGCTGGGCAGCCGTGCTGTGCTGGGCAGCCGTGCTGTGCTGGGCAGCCGTGCTGTGCTGGGCAGCCGTGCTGTGCTGGGCTGCCGTACTGTACTGGGCAGCCGTGCTGTGCTGGGCATCCGTGCTGTGCTTGGCAGCCGTGCTGTGCTGGGCAGCCGTGCTGTGCTGGGCAGTCCTGGCGTCAGCTGACAACTCCGTCATGTCAACATTGCCAGACGTAGACACAACTGAACTTATAGACAAGGTATGCCTGCATTCACTGAGAGACCACATCTTTCGCAATAAAATGAACCAACTGGAATTGTATTGGCACTAACGATACTTAGCTCAGCAGCATGACAGTGCTGCCACAACATAGCAGCATGACAGTGCTGCCACAACTTAGTAGCATGACAGTGCTGCCACAACATAGCAGCATGACCGTGCTGCCACAACATAGCAGCATGACAATGCTGCCATGGCATAACTTGAGGGGGCAAGCGATTTTAATAGCACTAGGGCTAATTCAGACGAAATCTCACATAAACTATAGAATTTATAAAAGTAGAACAATCCGTTTGTTAAGAACTCATATCCAATATAAAAATTAGCGCAAAGGGACTTCCGCAGTCTCAACAATTTGGTGGTGGACGGACAGTGGAGCGCTACAGCCGCCACGCGCTCATTGCACCAGAGCGCCAGCTGCGCAGCTACCCCGGCCACTGCAGTGCACGCATTGCACCAGAGCGCCAGCTGCGCAGCTACCCCGGCCACCGCAGTGCACGCATTGCACCAGAGCGCCAGCTGCGCAGCTACCCCGGCCACTGCAGTGCACGCAACTGCTGAGGGCCAGGTCTGCTAATATAGAAGCTCATGGCAGCACGTGTTGTAGTATGGCACCCATGTAGTTTTCAATGTATTGAAAGGTCAGTTCTTAGAATCTGTTCGCTGCAAAAAGAAAATTATAGTTAGTTTCTAGACTGAAGCAACAATAAACTCTATTTAAAGCTCAGAAAAGCAACGATAGTTTGGAAACTACACTGATATTTAATTTCGATGCGAAGGCAGTGAGTCGTTTAATGATACTGAATTTATAGAAAAGGTGATTATATTCATGTCATTGTTATAGGGCAAAGGGGTTAAGAGAAACCATCAAGATTTAAAATTTTTTGTCTTGTGAGGAAATGTATTTGAAAGAAAATTAGGCACAGTTTCTTCGAAACCACAAATAAATAAATAAAAAAACAGTGACAATACCGTCTAATTAGTGTAGCAAAATTTTATTCGTTTGGTTTTCCACAAACAAAAGTTTATGTTAACAAGCAGAAAAAATTGAGAAAGAACAGAAATTAGAAGTCACAGGAATTGAACTTAGAACAAGTAAAATATAAAACCCTGTACGTGACCACAAATTCCAGATGAGATTAAACACACAGGACAAAAATGGCAAATTTGAACAATGTATGAGCCATAGCTGATACAGATGAGTGGGTTGCCTACCAAAAAACTCAAAACGTGAAAAGAGTTGTATGTTTGATGGTGAAATGTAAATAATATGAATATTGACTCAACTTGAATCTTACAGAGAGTCAGAAAAAATCAGAGAAAGCAATACCGTTATTGAACAATGTATCCAAACACATAGAGCGAGCACGACTGTGTGAACTTGGTTTTTAGCATGTCTTGTTTTGAGCATTTCACATCGATGGAATTGTGAAAGAGAATAAGCATTGAAGACAACTAATGACTGGTAACTAGGCCGATTAATGTATAAGATGCCTGTCTTGAAGTGAAACAAAGGTTCTCTGCAATGGAGTTAAAATTTCAAATTGAAAACCTTTATATCTTTTCAATAGATAGAATGAGAAGGCCTCTACTTGTAGCTATATTGCTTAGAAGCAGGTCCGTGGGGCTTTAGTGTTGAGAAGGATCTATGTATTCGTGAACAACTAGAACAAGACTATCTTCATTCTAAGACGGGTGCAGAATGAGGTAGCGCACCCCTAAGTGACACCTCAAAGAATGATGTGTTTATTTCGTTGGAGTTAACCAATGTTAATGAACCCCAGCAGGCGTATAAGAATGGTGTGATAGAGATTGAACACGTAAAGTTAGTACTAGCCTCAAATGCACGAGCCTTACCTTCACTGGAGGCTCAGTTGGGTGGACTCATCAGCGCAGCGTGCAGACTGGCGACCGATCTGTCGTCTCTTGGATTGTTAACGACACTTATCATTTCATTTATGAATTGAGGTTACCCTCTTAAGGTGCCGTATCTTAGTGAGAGTAACTTCTAGTGAGCGGACTTTAGGAGCCCAGAATGCCTCAGGTGCTCTACACACCAACGCTGTGCGAATTTGTATTACAACAGATCTTACTAATAGCTCTAGGGTTCTCCTTTATTATTATTTTTGATGATTATATCTTTCAGATATTTATAGCTTCGGACCTCATGGTCATCGTAGTTTCATCCGGAGTAGATAAATCACTGCTCTTGCATTCATGAACTAAATATGTACTAATATCGTTCATCAATAAAAGGCGGGTTCTTCATAATATACTTGCTATAAGAGTATTATTAAGAGGCTAACGGGTACTGAAAAATCTCCACACTGTTCAGAGTATAATTTTCTCGATATTGATGGAGCGCTTCATTGGCAGTATATTCTCTGGAGTCGTCACATAATTAATTCATGCGGTAAAGGGTAATACTCCGGGAAATTGATGAAGCCTCGTTCGGATCTATCAGGGTTGAAGCCAAATTAGGTACCCATCTTGTTTTTGTTGCACATAAACGAAAATGAGAAACTCGTCATTTACGGAATTCAACAAGTGTTGAACGTGTGTCCGCACTTTACGAGGCCCACCTGTACACAATGAAGTAAAAGTTCCCGAGAGGATGTAGTAACCGATGTGTATCAACTTCATGCTCTCGTAACCATCCATTTGAAATTGAAAGTTATGAATAGCACGTCAATTCTGTGAATATTAAATAAAATGCATGCCCTCAAAAAACATTTTATGTGAACGCGGAAAATGTAACCGCTATGTACAAAAGCGGCTAGCACTCACACGGACAGAGTTGAGGGTAAAGACGAGCGCAGTCAATGTGTTTTCTGACTGGGAGCTCATGAAGCTCAGCTCTCTGCACGCAAAGCGTGTCAGAACCAGTACTTGAGACACAGGCGAGAGGCAGAAAGGACGGGACGACGCAGAGGGAAGTGGAGGAAGCAAGAGTTGTGAGGGGCCATCACGGCCCGAGGGCATCAAAGAAATGCACTAAAAAGCGGGCGCAGGAGCGGTTACCAGAGGCAGAGTGACAGAGTGACAAATTGGCCCGCGGCGCCGTGATGTGGGATGAGTCGAGCTCTGCAAGAAATCCCAGAATACGTCGCCAGCGACAAATTTTGGTCTAAAACCTATTGTTTCTACAAAATTCTCTTCATGTATTCAGTTCGCGTATCAAAAGTTTGGTAATTGTTTCGCTATGGGCTTAATACTTTTTAAGTGAGTTGAATTAGAACATGGAAGTTTAAAATTTATACTGAAAGTTGTGTAGTATTTCAGGGTTGGGATTCTTTCAATGTTAAAAATAAAAAAATGTACTCCTCGAAGTACTAATTATTACGCTCTAAGTTCATTGCACTCACGCAGCTGGACTCAGACAACCAAAAATGGTAAATGCAAGTACAAATTTTCCTGTTATCGCCTCGGTTTTTTTGCTTGGTCTAATTCAATTGAAATCGAGCGCATCATACGGCTGATGGCCCGAGTTGAACTAGGAAGTCTAGGAAGCTATGTGCGATAAAATATTTGAATTAAGGTTTGACTTTTATACTTCAATGCATGAAAATTTTGGAAATAATATGGCTTGAGGGTTAAAAAAGAGTTTTCATGTGTAGACAGAAATTAAAATTTAGATAGAAAAGATACTCTCACGAGCGACAGAGAAGAAGTGAAATTATTTTAATTTAATTCATTTTTGTTGAGGTATGCCGATCGATAGTAAAATTTCCATGTATCTCTTGTAAATAGAATTTAGGTCGGACACTTGCATGTTGAAAATGTACCATATGTCACCGTAAGACGGGAGAGTTCCTAAGCGTACGAACATTCGACTCTTTGATCTGAGTATTGCAATTTGAAGCCAACTTCTGAAATCCGAGTAGGGTAGAAGAACATTGCAAATTTCAAAAGATATCAGACTCCTGAATTTGGCACCAGCGAAAAGAACGCTATTTTAAGATCGGACTTTTGGGTAATACGGGACTATGAGCTGATTTCTACTTCTCGCCAGCCATGGTCGGTAGTTTGAATTTGAAAGTCAGAATTATTGTCCCAGACTGTTTCAGAATTACTAGATTCCTGAAAGAATCGTTTGAAAGGGCGTTAAATAATATTTTCAAGTTGGAGAAAGCTCTAATAGCCTTTTCTGGGTCGAGAATATTCTGTTAGTTTGGCTTTAGCTTGTGCACGCTACGCTTCAATGCTGCGTTCAATATACACATGAAACAGTCTGCAGTTGGGAAATATTAGTGCATCTTTTGCTGAAACGGGCTTGATTAAGTGTAAAAGTTCGGTAAATTTACAGAGCTTTGTACGTACATGATTGGTAGGATTTTGGAGGTCACATCTTCGTCAAATGATGCACACGAAAATTTTCAGCTGCCCGTTTTATGAATTATTTAGATCGTGAAAGAAGAACTTGCGGAATTATAATAGATGGACAATATGACCAAGATCATAAATAACTTCAAACAAGCGATACCAAGACCTCAGCATCTCAGTTAGATAGTAAAGAGAGAACTTGTATAATTTTAATAGAAAAATTACAATTAAGTTGGGATGACGAAGGACTAAATAATGTTGGAAGAATAAAGGGCCGTGAACGTGAATGCTTCCGCAGTGAGTGAACCAGATCCTTGACAAAAACTTTCTAATTAGATAAACAAAAGCAAATTCACAGAATTAGGCGCTTAAGATTTTATTTAATGAGTACAGTAGCTCAGAGTAAACGCAAACTAAAGCAACAAATGAAGCAACAGAACGAAAATTTTGAAAATTTGGAGAAAATGTGATTGCAGGATTGTCACAAAAAAGTTTCCGATGATACTTCTGTAGTTCGCATGCATAGTAAACTCAGGGCACCTCAATAAACTCATTCTTGCTTGTGGCTAATTTCTGCAACTATAAAATATTGATGGCGCAGTCTTAGTGTTTTAGTAGCAATGTGAAAGGTGGCATTTCACATCCATTTTGAGGGACGTAATGCCACCAGTGAAGCTGTCGTTCATGCCCTCTGCTCGTTTGCTCTAGGTAATTCCTGTAGCCAACTCAGTAACTACAGTCAAATTCCCTCATGTGCGCATCTATTCGTATTCTTGATTTGAACGAAAATCTTTACTTCTTAGTAACAATTGTCATACTTAGATAGTATTGAAACGGTAATAACGAAACCATTATTAAGTCCATGTATGTTTTCATGAAACAAGAACCACTGTAAATTATAGAGCCAGAACTATGTTCTCATCTGTAATTTCACATGTTGGACTGACAGCGACGATAACACATTGGGGAAGAAATACTCTCTGGAGTAGCCTGCAACCTTGATCGCGGGTTAGTAACTCTTCACAATGGCTGAAGAACACGAGTCTCGTGGCATGTGTGCCGCAGAGTCCTCCCGAAAAGCTCAGAAAATACCCCGAATTATAAGTGGTTCTTCCTGCAACGTTGGGCAGACAGCACCCCACCGTTAGCAAGGCCTCGTGTCGGAGACGCTACGCCATCTGAATTACGCTCGTGACGAAGCTGTCCTCTCGAAGTCCGACTTCTTCACGAGCTGCAGTTGGACTGGCTCACTGCGTTGAGAGGAGACACAGCGCCAGCATCGTGAGGGCAACGAGGATGCCCGACATAGCTGCCGCGATCCAGCGGCGGACACTTGCCCGCTGGGCCGCGTCTTAGCGAGGGCAGCGCGTGTCACGTGGGCCAGGGTAGCCTGGATACGGAACTTGATGTCCAGTTGCGGAGGAAATATAAACGTCATTGGACGTATATTGTGTCGCAGAAGTTGTACAGTCCGTATCGGCCCACCATACATAACTGTTCACAAGTGAACTAATACTGGAACTCAACTCTGAAAGGGCAGATGTTATTCGAGTTGGAATAAAATACTCGAGTAATAAAAAGATGTTTAGAAAGAATTCTGCTGAACCAGCGACAAAAACACTCATTAAGCAAATAAAATTATCAATGATCATCAACATCAAAGCACACGCACGAATAAAAAGGGAAGAGGGAGGGAAGCGGTAAGAATAGGGACAAAATCTACCCTCCCTGTCACGTTGGAGTTGTGCTGAGCTCCATGGACTGTCCGTGCCAAGGTCTGTATCAAAATAACAGCTGCTCGCATCTTCTGAGAATGTTGCCTCGGAAGATCGGTGTTGTCCTAATGCTCGTTGCGTACAATGGTTGCTCATCTGATGCTAATTTTGTGCTGTTCGAAGAGCAATTTACTGAACAAAATTTATTCTATGATCGTGGGACCTTAACGCTTGAAATACGACATTTTCTAGGGCGTTTATTCTACTCAAAACCTTGGCAACTAACATTCCTAAAGCGGCAGTTTCAATCTCGAGGACCCTGTTGCAGAGCGCCAGTTTGCAGAGCTTCTTCTGTGTTTAGGCCTTCTCAGCACGCAGCTCTGCGCTGGAGGCAGGTGGTGTGGCGGTGCTCGCGCCAGCTGCACCAGCTGCATCTGCGGCACCAGCTGCACCAGATGCACCAGCTGTGCTCGTACCAGCTGCACCAGATGCACCAGCTGTGCTCGTACCAGTTTCGCCAGATGCACCAGCTGCACCAGATGCACCAGCTGTGCTCTTACCAGTTGCACCAGATGCACCATCTGTGCCCGTACTAGCTGCACCAGATGCCAGCTGCTCAGCGCCGCTGGAGTTCAGGTCGCTGGTGGTGACCTCGCTGTGCGACGCTCGCAGTGGGCTGTGGTCCACTTCCGTACCTCCACACTCTCCTGCTGAAGAGTGGGTAAATTAATTTTGACGATGTGATGCATTACTGTACATTTCCTTGCAGAAATTTTTGAATGACGCTGAGCGGTTATTAATTTCAAATAATTTAAGCAAACCATGCTTTGATTAGCCAGAACGGGGGTCATTTTAAAAATTTTATTCGTGCACACATTTTATCCCTCTTATACCACCTAAATCAGTGTCAATAGCACTCGAAGTTTGTTCAGTGCTTCTGGTTTACTCGGCCGCATCGCGCACTACATTGCGGTTTGGTGCAAGTGAGATCGTCTCGGACGCATCCCGAGTAGCTCGCTGCGGGACCACTGATTATTGCACTGCCTTCAATTTTGCTCCTCGAAATTGAATGGCTTCAACAATCTTTTCATTTCGTCCTTCCTAGTCTTCATCCGAGAAGGAATTTGCTGAGGAAATCCCTCGCAATTTTGCAGTGTTATAATTGAATGCCCGTTTTTGATGTTCGTCGCTGAATTCGAACAAACAAGAATTCTGAAAGGGACATAGTAGGGTGTTATGCCACGGTCTTGTTTGAGAAATGCTTGCCTCATTGACTCTCGTGGAAGAATCGTGTTTTCCAGTCCCAAACTTCAATTTGAAGGATTTTTTTTCTCGCAGCACGTTCTAGTCTTATGGGTCACATGTTTTTGATGACTTGTCTGCTTCAAAATCGTGCTAGCCAGCAATTTGATCTAGGTTCCCTACGGAGAATTTTGGGTTTGAAAGGAGGCAAGGTGAGATTTTACTCATCAGAGAAACTAATTCTGATGAATTCTCCTGCGTTGACAACGACGTTGAAGTGCTTTCGCTCATCTCCTGAAGTTCACAAAAATTTAGCAGCAAACAACTCTTGTTCAAAATAAGAAGAAAGCAGCCGAGTAAAAATTTCTAGCTTGAGCTCCAGAAATTCTCGCACATAAGGAAATGGTATATTGGATACACCAAGATAAATCATGCCTCGGGTAGATGCTGTCAAATGAACTCATTAATTTCTCTTCGAATGATAAGTCTTTTCAAAAGATTAGCACAAATTCCTAGTGTAATTTACAGAATTGGGTTTCCCAAAAAATACGATACTGAAACACGAGGGCTTGACATTTTACAAAGCAAGGTGTCCAATGAATGCAGCGGTCACATAACCCACCGTTTGAGCCCGTCACTTCGAAGAGTCTCCCTTGGACAGGATCAGCTCAGCTATATCTGATCAGTTGCGACGAGAAGCAATCCATTGAGGTGTCAAAAATTTCTTAACGATCGATGGATAGGAAGATTGCTTGCTGCCGGGGAGGTATCCCAGATAATTTTCTATCAATTTAGAAACGGTACGAATTTTCTCGGGGTATAATTTTCAAGGGAAAATAAGGTAATAATAAGAAGAAAAAATGAGTAAAAGAATATGATCACTTTTCATGCATCAGACACTGACATTTTGTGAAAATTCACTCACCTAGATACATTGAAGGACGAAATATTTGTGTGAGTCTGAATTTATATTCGAAACTATTTTTCGTAACCATTTCGAGGGAAGTTACCTTTCGGCGAGATATCGCTTGCGTCAGCTGGTGAAATTACTAACTTTATTCTTCTTCCTATAAAGAGTGACATATCGTATGAGAGTTCAGGAATTTCAAAATCTATGCATTGAAAATTTAATTTTGTCACTCAGAAAGAAAATAATTCCTTTGTTATAAAGAATGTGATCGAAGAAAGAACTTCAAAAGAGGAACCGAAGCTGTACGAAAACGATGATTTTCATAATACAATTTTTGTTCGATATTAATGAAGCAATCAAGAAATAAAATTTTACTCAATGCGATGATATTGTCAAGAATGATATAGAATGTCATCCAGTGATAGCTTCAGGCCACTCTTTACTGCAGCGACACCAGCTCCTGCAGCTCATCCTTTCAAAGAATTAAGCTCGTGAAATGAAATTAGAAGAGCGCTTTTCGGTTCTTCCTCCATTCGTCGCTTGCACACTGGTGTCTTTAGAGATTTAATCGACCATTTTAGTTGGGGTTAAGCAAGTTCAAGAAATAAAACCTTCAGCTTTTGGTGAATTCACTTAATTTAACCCTTAATTAGACGAGAAACTTCTAAAATCCGAGTAAAGTTAGCTCAGCTCTCCGCGTTTTTGCCTGAGGGAAGCCCAGGCTGGCCCGTCACGCAGCGGACTAGCGTACGGCGCAAGCGCAGCCAGCGCACCTTGTTCGCCTCCCTAACTTGGGTGTTCTATGGATGTTTTATTCCAACCTAGCGAGGCCAGCGCACCTTGTTCGCCTCCCTAACTTGGGGGTTCTATGGATGTTTTATTCCAACCAAGCGCGGCCAGCGCGTCTTGTTCGCCTCCTTAACTTGAGTGTTCTATGGATGTTTTATTCCAACCAAGCGCGGCCAGCGCGTCTTGTTCGCCTCCCTAACTTGGGTGTTCTATGGATGTTTTATTCCAACCAAGCGCGGCCAGCGCGTCTTGTTCGCCTCCCTAACTTGGGTGTTCTATGGATGTTTTATTCCAACCAAGCGCGGCCAGCGCGTCTTGTTCGCCTCCCTAACTTGGGTGTTCTATGGATGTTTTATTCCAACCAAGCGCGGCCAGCGCACCTTGTTCGCCTCCCTAACTTGGGTGTTCTATGGATGTTTTATTCCAACCAAGCGCGGCCAGCGCGTCTTGTTCGCCTCCCTAAATTGGGTGTTCCATGGATGTTTTATTCCAACCAAGTGCGGCCAGCGCGTCTTGTTCGCCTCCCTAACTTGGGTGTTCTATGAATGTTTTATTCCAACCAAGCGCGGCCAGCGCGTCTTGTTCGCCTCCTTAACTTGGGTGTTCTATGGATGTTTTATTCCAACCTAGCGCGGCCAGCGCGTCTTGTTCGCCTCCCTAACTTGGGTGTTCTATGGATGTTTTTTTCCAACCAAACGCGGCCAGCGCGTCATGTTCGCCTCCTTAACTTGGGTGTTCTATGGATGTTTTATTCCAACCAAGCCTGATACACATCATCTTGTACATTGATTTTCCAAATGCCTCTTAACTAACACCAGGACGCAATGACGGTTACCTCCGGTCAAGTCGGTACCCATTTCCGACTCCTGGGTGGAGTGGGGAATTGTGGCTGAGTTCTCCCTTTTCCCAACGGGGGAGAATCAACGGGCGGCACTGCCAGGATTCGAACTGCCGACACCTTCCCATGAAGGGCGCGTTCTTAACCACTCGGCTACGGTGACCTCGAGTGCGCTGTCACATTCATGTACGTATTGAAATACAGAAATAAATGAAACATATGACCTGCAGAAATACACATAATGCACGCTACATGGGCACTGGTTAATATTTCATTATTTCTTCTTCGTATGGCGTTGGGAGCAATAGTAAGTTCACGTCTTCAACTGTCGTGTTAGTTTGTTACCACGAGTCAGAAATGTGCCAACGCCGTTGATGTGGAACTCAGTTCACGTTGGCGTGATGTTGTTTGGTGTGGTGAACACGAGTTTTTTCTTGCCAAATGAAGTGAAAGTATTACGGCAGTGACAGTAGTAGACAACATTTTTTAATTTTTAGTCACGCAGTATCTACCATTCTTCGTTGATTTAGCATTAGAACTGAGTTTCTCTTAAATGTGCATCGCACTGACATTTTAGTTTGAGCTTATCGGTAAATATGCATTCTAGAATTTGACTGATTGTTACGTTTTTACGTCACATTAGCAAAATCTTTGTTTCCTGTCATTCAAATCACTGAAATTTTTTTTTTCAGGAGTCTAGCTGAAGCTGGTTTGATGCCTGAAATATTCCTTCAGTGATACATACGGAAGAAAAAATAAAAAGTGAAAATTGAAATATAAAGAAAATACAAAAAATTCAGTCGCCTATCGTCACTGCATTTTGTATTGCAATTCCTACGAAAGCTCAACACTCCGATGATTAAATGAAGATAATGTGTCTGAAGTGTTGTTTTCTCACCAAGAAAGAAGATTTCTTTTCATCTGAAAGAGAAAAGAGACAAAAAATGAATCTTTATCAAGAACTTCTAAAGCATAAAATCAAATTGACTCAGGACAACCATGCACGTCGACCACAGAACACTGATGCGCATTTGGTAGGAGCAGACAAGCGTGATTCTCTGTGATCTACTGAAACCAGGTCCTGAAGTAGTGATTACCGTTTACTCCGTCAACCGGGCGCATGCTGATTGAAGCATCATGCACTGACTGACAAGCTCTCAGCTCAGGTCACAAGACACGCGCAATACCGTTTACTCCGTCAACCGGGCGCATGCTGATTGAAGCATCATGCACTGACTGACAAGCTCTCAGCTCAGGTCACAAGACACGCGCAATACCGTTTACTCCATCAACCGGGCGCATGCTGATTGAAGCATCATGCACTGACTGACAAGCTCTCAGCTCAGGTCACAAGACACGCGCAATACCGTTTACTCCATCAACCGGGCGCATGCTGATTGAAGCATCATGCACTGACTGACAAGCTCTCAGCTCAGGTCACAAGACACGCGCAATACCGTTTACTCTGTCAACCGGGCGCATGCTGATTGAAGCATCATGCACTGACTGACAAGCTCTCAGCTCAGGTCACAAGACACGCGCAATACCGTTTACTCCGTCAACCGGGCGCATGCTGATTGAAGCATCATGCACTGACTGACAAGCTCTCAGCTCAGGTCACAAGACACGCGCAATACCGTCTACTCCGTCAACCGGGAGCATGCTGATTGAAGCATCATGCACTGACTGACAAGCTCTCAGCTCAGGTCACAAGACACGCGCAATACCGTTTACTCCGTCAACCGGGCGCATGCTGATTGAAGCATCATGCACTGACTGACAAGCTCTCAGCTCAGGTCACAAGACACGCGCAATACCGTTTACTCCATCAACCGGGCGCATGCTGATTGAAGCATCATGCACTGACTGACAAGCTCTCAGCTCAGGTCACAAGACACGCGCAATACCGTTTACTCCATCAACCGGGCGCATGCTGATTGAAGCATCATGCACTGACTGACAAGCTCTCAGCTCAGGTCACAAGACACGCGCAATACCGTTTACTCCGTCAACCGGGCGCATGCTGATTGAAGCATCATGCACTGACTGACAAGCTCTCAGCTCAGGTCACAAGACACGCGCAATACCGTTTACTCCGTCAACCGGGCGCATGCTGATTGAAGCATCATGCACTGACTGACAAGCTCTCAGCTCAGGTCACAAGACACGCGCAATACCGTTTACTCCGTCAACCGGGCGCATGCTGATTGAAGCATCATGCACTGACTGACAAGCTCTCAGCTCAGGTCACAAGACACGCGCAATACCGTTTACTCCGTCAACCGGGCGCATGCTGATTGAAGCATCATGCACTGACTGACAAGCTCTCAGCTCAGGTCACAAGACACGCGCAATACCGTTTACTCCGTCAACCGGGCGCATGCTGATTGAAGCATCATGCACTGACTGACAAGCTCTCAGCTCAGGTCACAAGACACGCGCAATACCGTTTACTCCGTCAACCGGGCGCATGCTGATTGAAGCATCATGCACTGACTGACAAGCTCTCAGCTCAGGTCACAAGACACGCGCAATACCGTTTACTCCATCAACCGGGCGCATGCTGATTGAAGCATCATGCACTGACTGACAAGCTCTCAGCTCAGGTCACAAGACACGCGCAATACCGTTTACTCCATCAACCGGGCGCATGCTGATTGAAGCATCATGCACTGACTGACAAGCTCTCAGCTCAGGTCACAAGACACGCGCAATACCGTTTACTCCATCAACCGGGCGCATGCTGATTGAAGCATCATGCACTGACTGACAAGCTCTCAGCTCAGGTCACAAGACACGCGCAATACCGTTTACTCCGTCAACCGGGCGCATGCTGATTGAAGCATCATGCACTGACTGACAAGCTCTCAGCTCAGGTCACAAGACACGCGCAATACCGTTTACTCCATCAACCGGGCGCATGCTGATTGAAGCATCATGCACTGACTGACAAGCTCTCAGCTCAGGTCACAAGACACGCGCAATACCGTTTACTCCATCAACCGGGCGCATGCTGATTGAAGCATCATGCACTGACTGACAAGCTCTCAGCTCAGGTCACAAGACACGCGCAATACCGTTTACTCCATCAACCGGGCGCATGCTGATTGAAGCATCATGCACTGACTGACAAGCTCTCAGCTCAGGTCACAAGACACGCACAATACCGTTTACTCCGTCAACCGGGCGCATGCTGATTGAAGCATCATGCACTGACTGACAAGCTCTCAGCTCAGGTCACAAGACACGCGCAATACCGTTTACTCCATCAACCGGGCGCATGCTGATTGAAGCATCATGCACTGACTGACAAGCTCTCAGCTCAGGTCACAAGACACGCGCAATACCGTTTACTCCATCAACCGGGCGCATGCTGATTGAAGCATCATGCACTGACTGACAAGCTCTCAGCTCAGGTCACAAGACACGCGCAATACCGTTTACTCCGTCAACCGGGCGCATGCTGATTGAAGCATCATGCACTGACTGACAAGCTCTCAGCTCAGGTCACAAGACACGCGCAATACCGTTTACTCCATCAACCGGGCGCATGCTGATTGAAGCATCATGCACTGACTGACAAGCTCTCAGCTCAGGTCACAAGACACGCGCAATACCGTTTACTCCATCAACCGGGCGCATGCTGATTGAAGCATCATGCACTGACTGACAAGCTCTCAGCTCAGGTCACAAGACACGCGCAATACCGTTTACTCCGTCAACCGGGCGCATGCTGATTGAAGCATCATGCACTGACTGACAAGCTCTCAGCTCAGGTCACAAGACACGCGCAATACCGTTTACTCCATCAACCGGGCGCATGCTGATTGAAGCATCATGCACTGACTGACAAGCTCTCAGCTCAGGTCACAAGACACGCGCAATACCGTTTACTCCGTCAACCGGTGCGCATGCTGATTGAAGCATCATGCACTGACTGACAAGCTCTCAGCTCAGGTCACAAGACACGCGCAATACCGTTTACTCCGTCAACCGGGCGCATGCTGATTGAAGCATCATGCACTGACTGACAAGCTCTCAGCTCAGGTCACAAGACACGCGCAATACCGTTTACTCCGTCAACCGGGCGCATGCTGATTGAAGCATCATGCACTGACTGACAAGCTCTCAGCTCAGGTCACAAGACACGCGCAATACCGTTTACTCCATCAACCGGGCGCATGCTGATTGAAGCATCATGCACTGACTGACAAGCTCTCAGCTCAGGTCACAAGACACGCGCAATACCGTTTACTCCGTCAACCGGGCGCATGCTGATTGAAGCATCATGCACTGACTGACAAGCTCTCAGCTCAGGTCACAAGACACGCGCAATACCGTTTACTCCATCAACCGGGCGCATGCTGATTGAAGCATCATGCACTGACTGACAAGCTCTCAGCTCAGGTCACAAGACACGCGCAATACCGTTTACTCCGTCAACCGGGCGCATGCTGATTGAAGCATCATGCACTGACTGACAAGCTCTCAGCTCAGGTCACAAGACACGCGCAATACCGTTTACTCCATCAACCGGGCGCATGCTGATTGAAGCATCATGCACTGACTGACAAGCTCTCAGCTCAGGTCACAAGACACGCGCAATACCGTTTACTCCGTCAACCGGGCGCATGCTGATTGAAGCATCATGCATCACTGACTGACAAGCTCTCAGCTCAGGTCACAAGACACGCGCAATACCGTCTACTCCGTCAACCGGGCGCATGCTGATTGAAGCATCATGCCACTGACTGACAAGCTCTCAGCTCAGGTCACAAGACACGCGCAATACCGTCTACTCCGTCAACCGGGCGCATGCTGATTGAAGCATCATGCACTTCGTTTTCTTCGTTTATCTGGTAACACAAAAATAAACGAAGATTAAATACTGTAAATTATGTAGTCTGACGACAGAACCAAAGAATTTGTTATCCTATTTCATTTGTAAAAAGTTCAAATCAGTCAATTTGAGTTGACTTGATATATATGTATATATATATATACATATTGATTTAATTTTTGAACGATGTCGAGCGGCTCTCAGTCAAGATTTGTTTCATAGGACTAACATGCTTTGTTGTTAAAGATCTATGTTGTAATTGGACCACCCTTGGCCCGTTACAACTGAAATAGGATAACAAATTCTTTGGTTCTGTCGTCAGACTACATAATTTACAGTATTTAATCTTCGTTTTATTTTTGTGTTACCGGGTAATTTCTTTCGAACTGATGAGGAAACTAAACTCGTTCTTGCACAGAACTGAGTAGAAATTGATGCAAATTGGATAGCTTCTATCCCCAATCACCAGGCAAAAAAGATTACAGCCTGCAAAATGCCTTCCATTCCAGGAAGCCACGTCACGCTTCGGTATCGAACGATCGGTATCGAACCCCGCATATTTGCTAAATAAGGAACTGACTGATTGAAACTGAATTATCTCAGTGCTCAGAATGCCCACGGACAGCCTTTCACATGGTTTGAGTTATCGCCCTGCTCTTTGTTTTCTGATAAACAGAAAGCATTTCTCAAGAAGAAATGCCTGTAATTATGCAGGTCTTTGTACACGTATGTGTGTATGCATCTCGTTTCGTAATGAACCTCGTATGTGATATAAGTACACTATCTGCACCCGGTTGCACTGGTCAATAATTCCTAATTTTTGAACAACAATACAATTGTACCGTAGGAAAAAAAAGTAAATTGTTTATTTAAAGTCTGCGCTATCGCTGGCTGTATACTTCGTCCCCCAGTGTTCCTAATTATAAATGTCTTTCAGAAAAATCGCTCATATTTTCAAGTGATCTTGTCATCCAGATGTTTTTCTACATCTTCGTAATTGTTAGAAGGCTGCTGGGGAGGTGCGTGAGAGGTCGGCGGAAACAAATGGTATCCGCAGAGGGCTAAGTCTGGTGAGGGGTAAGTCTGGCTGGTATATATATATATATATATACATATATATATGTACTTGTGCAGTTAAACATTCAACTTTATATTTATTGTTCTTCAAAATTTTAGGTAAGGCTCAAAAAGTTCGGTTTCCTAACGAAAATTTTAGCAGGGTGCCTGAGAAGTACAAGTTTTTCAAGAATTAACTTCGGTAATTGATAGAGAGAGTCATGAGAGGCTCAGTGATGTAAGGGCAAAGCTTGTGGCTTGAGCGACAGATGTAAGTTAGAGGGCGGCACTTAGATGAACTTGGGGCAGAGTCAGTCCCACCGGGCGCACCTGGCCCCGCTCGACGCGCTGCAAAACTGGATGAAGTGTGAACTCCACGGAACTGAACACCGCAGCTGGTGTAAGCAAAGTCATCCGAGAAAAATCGTGTATTACAGAATTTCATGAGTTAACCAAACGCGAAGTTTTGTCGTCACTGCAACACAACGTTTCGATATGAAGAAAAGCCTGGATTATAATTCGTCAAGTATATTTTGTTTCAACACCTTAGAAAATAATTCTCAGTATTCCTCGACGAACTAGCTGTGTATGTAGGGTTTAAGCCTCAAACAAACTACAAAAAATACGTTTAAACGATGGCTGTAACATTGCTGAATTTCACACAAAAAATACGTTCCTGCTTGTACGCAATAAAATTTTTTGATGCACAGCCCAGAGTTAATTTTAATTAGAGGTAATTTTCTGGATGCTAGAAAGCAATAATAATAACTCGTGCTAAATGGGCCAGGCTGAGCTTTCAAAAGCAGTGTAGAGTAGAGAAGAGGAGAAATGTGCTAATTATTTAAAAGAAAGGTATTAAGTGTTCATGTAGTTTTTCTCCCCTGGGTGATTCCCGTGACGATTTACGTACAGATTATTTTACGCTAGTGGCTGCAGCTCCCGTCTCTGCATGTCCAATACGTGTGAGGGACAAGGGGGGTCAGGCACTGCTGATGGTACCTAACATTGCCTCTATCGCCATTGAGCGCTGCATGTCCAATAAACCGAAACGTTGATCATCAGATATCAGGAATGCAATGTAGACAATGCAATATGTCATTTTATGCTATGTACTTACAGCAAAAATGACACTTCCTTTTTAAGTTTGCAACTGAAATTATCAAAAAAATTTCTGGATCTTTCGGTGGGCTGAGAAAGTGGCTTGTGCGTGCTGCTCTGTCGTGCCCGCGCTGGAACTGAACATTAAATCACAAGTTCGTTCACTTCACTCGTTGCGAGCCTCGCTGTTGCAGTGTGGTTTAATTTTGAACGATGTCGAGCGGCTCTCAGTCAAGATTTGTTTCATAAGACTAACATGCTTTGTTGTTAAAGATCTATGTTGTAATTGGACCACCCTTGGCCTGTTCAGTCATGTCGTTTGTTTACTAATTTTCCATCTTAAAAATAAGTTGGTGATCACCCGTTTCGCGAGGGTAAAGAGTTCAATTACGACACGAAGCAATTTACGAAAACCTACTTCAGAGTTAATGGGAAACTTTTTCCATATAGTGAACTATTGGAACAGACGGTATCCACATTGCTGCGTGTGGGGCATTATCATATGTTGGAATGAGGTGAATATCTTTTACGAGAGAAAGACTTCAATTCTCATTAATATGAAAACATGAGTTTTCTTTATGTTTTTTAGTAATAGCACGTTCAGCAGTAGCAAGCCGAGAGCTGAATTTTGCGCTATGTTTTTGCTGGAAAAAGAACGTGGATTGTGGCAATCAAGCAAGCAAGATAGTCAAACATGATAGTCAAAGTTTCACAAAGCATAAACTCACTAGACCAGCAGTGATGAGGCAGCTGGTCTATGGAGGCGCTTCTCCCCACCTGCCTTATTTGTGTACGTCAGTTAGTGGCTCTCATTTCCCTGCCACCGCTCCTTTGCACAGCCCAGTTCCCTTAATTCTATCCTCATACGTCTCCCTATATCCAAATCACAGATCCAGCTCGCCATCCTGTATCCATGATTACAGTTCTAGCTCGCCCTAATGTATCCATCACCGCAGATCTAGCTCGCCTTCCTGTATCCATTACCACAGATCTAGCTCGCCTTCCTGTATCCATTACCACAGATCTAGCTCGCCTTCCTGTATCCATGATTACAGTTCTAGCTCGCCATCCTGTATCCATGATTACAGTTCTAGCTCGCCCTAATGTATCCATCACCGCAGATCTAGCTCGCCTTCCTGTATCCATTACCACAGATCTAGCTCGCCTTCCTGTATCCATTACCACAGATCTAGCTCGCCTTCCTGTATCCATGATTACAGTTCTAGCTTGCCCTAATGTATCCATCACCGCAGATCTAGCTCGCCTTCCTGTATCCATTACCACAGATCTAGCTCGCCTTCCTGTATCCATTACCACAGATCTAGCTCGCCTTCCTGTATCCATGATTACAGTTCTAGCTCGCCATCCTGTATCCATGATTACAGTTCTAGCTCGCCCTAATGTATCCATCACCGCAGATCTAGCTCGCCTTCCTGTATCCATTACCACAGATCTAGCTCGCCTTCCTGTATCCATTACCACAGATCTAGCTCGCCTTCCTGTATCCATGATTACAGTTCTAGCTCGCCTTCCTGTATCCATGATTACAGTTCTAGCTCGCCTTCCTGTATCCGTTACCACAGATCTAGCTCGCCCTCCTGTATCCATGTTGCAGCATCTTGCAATGCTGCCGTTATCAACACAATCGGCTAAGCTCATGACGGACGAAGACTAAGCTTTGTTTTCGAATGATCGTCTTAGCTTGAGAATCGCCCAAGTTTTGATCTTGCTCTCGGAGATCTTGCAATTTGTGGGCCTCCGTTTGGAGTTGAGGACAATTGTGCTCCGGAAATTACGCCAATACATCAGAAAAACTTGCTCCCAGCTTTATCTCTTCCATTTCCTAGAAAGTTGTCACCGCCGTAAATACCGAGGGAAATAACAAAGTTAGTTGCGAAACCGTCCTTCTCCCTCAAAAACAAGCTAAAGTATTATTGTTGCGGTGCTTCTCGGGAGTTGTTTGAAAGAATCGGTACAGGTAATGTGATTCTCAGTAGTTATCATCTTTCCGAATCACGTGCTGCAGACTTAGAGCTGCCGGCTGCAGGAATTGCAAACAAAAACATAACCAATCTAAAAATGCAGACCTGAGAGAAGTTCAACTCTTTGAAACCTGAAACTTTCATGTTGTAAATACATAGAAGAATTCAAGAATTTTCATTCTCAGTACCGTGGGCCGTATGTGAAGTGGTCCAAACATGGGTAATTTTTTGTTATCGTTGAAACCTTGATTATTTTATGTTAAAAAAGGAGTAGCCATCGAGAAAAGATATTCTCTGGAAGAAAATACATTCAAATGATCAATATGAATAATTTAAAGCTACATTTCATTAGTTTAGCTTCAGACTCGACTAATATGTACACAAATGAACATATAAGAAATCCTTGTTCTGGCTAGCTGAAAACATAACAAAAGTGTGTGTCATAAATCAGGGGTCTGAAAATTGGTAGGAATTATTGAAAAATTACCGGTAAAAGGTTATCGTAATACACAACATGGCTGCTGGTAACTCAAAATTTATCAATTCATTCCAGAATCTCACTCCAAAGTTCAGAATGATCCAAGTAGCGTGCTGTGGAATAGCAGATCAACTTGGACGAGGAAGTCCCTCCAGTACTAAAACAAGGAAATAGACGCACACAAATTATGCTGGGCTCTATAACACCGATATTTTGCCGCGTGTTAAAATGTCGCCTCCTCAAGTGTGAAGTGTTCGGCTGTGTTCGGAGCGGAGGAGCCTCCCGTGTAGTTTGTGTTCAGACCTCAGCGAGAGAAACTGAGCTCCAGCGTCTTGCCTGCAGTCCTCTCACCAGTCTACACTTGCCTGCAGTCCTCTCACCAGTCTACACTTGCCTGCAGTCCTCTCACCAGTCTACACTTGCCTGCAGTCCTCTCACCAGTCTACACTTGCCTGCAGTCCTCTCACCAGTCTACACTTGCCTGCAGTCCTCTCACCAGTCTACACTTGCCTGCAGTCCTCTCACCAGTCTACACTTGCCTGCAGTCCTCTCACCAGTCTACACTTGCCTGCAGTCCTCTCACCAGTCTACACTTGCCTGCAGTCCTCTCACCAGTCTACACTTGCCTGCAGTCCTCTCACCAGTCTACACTTGCCTGCAGTCCTCTCACCAGTCTACACTTGCCTGCAGTCCTCTCACCAGTCTACACTTGCCTGCAGTCCTCTCACCAGTCTACACTTACCTGCAGTCCTCTCACCAGTCTACACTTGCCTGCAGTCCTCTCACCAGTCTACACTTGCCTGCAGTCCTCTCACCAGTCTACACTTGCCTGCAGTCCTCTCACCAGTCTACACTTACCTGCAGTCCTCTCACCAGTCTACACTTGCCTGCAGTCCTCTCACCAGTCTACACTTGCCTGCAGTCCTCTCACCAGTCTACACTTGCCTGCAGTCCTCTCACCAGTCTACACTTACCTGCAGTCCTCTCACCAGTCTACACTTACCTGCAGTCCTCTCACCAGTCTACACTTGCCTGCAGTCCTCTCACCAGTCTACACTTGCCTGCAGTCCTCTCACCAGTCTACACTTGCCTGCAGTCCTCTCACCAGTCTACACTTGCCTGCAGTCCTCTCACCAGTCTACACTTGCCTGCAGTCCTCTCACCAGTCTACACTTGCCTGCAGTCCTCTCACCAGTCTACACTTGCCTGCAGTCCTCTCACCAGTCTACACTTGCCTGCAGTCCTCTCACCAGTCTACGCTTGCCTGCAGTCCTCTCACCAGTCTACACTTGCCTGCAGTCCTCTCACCAGTCTACACTTGCCTGCAGTCCTCTCACCAGTCTACACTTGCCTGCAGTCCTCTCACCAGTCTACACTTGCCTGCAGTCCTCTCACCAGTCTACTGAAACAGTTAGGCTGCTCGTAACAATTAAACGGTTAAAAAAGTACACGAATTACAACTCATATTTGACGTCCTGCAAATTTATCATCAGGAATCATTTTTCACGGGAAATTTTTGTATGATTATATTCTCGCTCTTTTCTTTGACAAACCTACTTAATGATGAAATGAAAATGTTCAGCTAAATAATGCCGTGAATTTATTTCACAAATATTCACCCCCAATTCTATTAGGAGATATATATATAACTGTACAAGAAAAGACAATTTGCATACGAAAATTTATATATTAAGAGATCTTCAAGTTTCTGGTTCTCCCAAGCTACTTGTTCAAACTAAATATAAAAGTAAATCCGTACATAACTCACACAAATCTGACCATCACCTAACCTAATTTCTCGGCGCTGATGCGCAACTTACAGCAGGTACGGCGATGTCTCTGGACGCGCATCTGTGCTCGGACGCGCACCTGTGCCTGGACGCACACCTGTGCCTGGACGCGTGTGCAGGTGTGACTGCGCTCGATGAGGCGCGCACCCAGCGTCGTGACACCACCACACACCACCACACACCACCACACCCACACACCACCACACACCACCACACACCACCACACACCACCACACACCACCACACACCTGCCACACACCACCACACACCACCACACACCTGCCACACACCACCACACACCACCACACACCTGCCACACACCACCACACCCACACACCACCACACACCACCACACACCACCACACACCACCACACACCACCACACACCACCACACACCTGCCACACACCACCACACACCACCACACACCACCACACACCACCACACACCACCACACACCACCACACACCACCACACACCACCACACACCACCACACACCACCACACACCACCACACACCACCACACACCACCACACACCACCACACACCACCACACGCCAGCCACACCCCAGACCCTCACGGACGCTGCGTCTCTCGATCGCTGCAGGGCCCTCAAAGCGTCGCGGTGATGCGGAGCTGTTGCGCTGTTATGCTGTGCTTGTGGGGCTGGCCTTCGACAGCATGCTTTTTTTTATTTCATCAACAATTAGGATATAAAGGAACTTGGGATTTACAACTAAGAGTGCTGGTTATTTTCTTGCTTCCTTGCCTGACTCTAATAATTTCTCCTAGTGTCGTTGATTTGAATGATTATTTAAATTTATCTAGTACATGTCTTCGTTCTTGCGTCAACACTCGTTTGCGTCGGACACACGGCACACGGGGACACACGAGCACACGAGCACACCACGGCACGTAGGGTGTGCCGTGCATACAGAGGCAACAGAACGTTGCTGTGGCAGTTAAATGAGGCGCACAGCGCTACACAGCGGCCCACACGGTCACACAGCGTCTACACACTTCATGTCTTCGCATACCGAGCGAGCTCAGTCGAAGGTTTTTTAGGTGTTGTGCGAGCGTCAGTTGCGCTGGACGCCTCGGCCGTCCTGTGGCGCTGCTCTTGCCTACCTGACTGTCTAGGCCATCCGCCTGCTGTCTCCTTCGCATTTTCTGACGCTTTCCGATTCTTAGCAAATAGTGGTCACTGCACAACAAATTCATAATCAAACCGCAATTTCTTCTCGGTTCCTGATGAAAATTCTTCGGAAAAGTCTCATGCGAAAAAAAAAGAAAAAGGTCTGAGAGCGTCTCCTTCAGGCGCGAGAATTTCAATATCGAGAAGTAATTACGCAAGAAAGTATCAAATTTACCCCTTTTTTCAAGCTCACAGAGCTCGGCAATCACACATTGCGAGCCAAGCTTCATGCGAGGTCTAAAAACGGTTGCGTTTTTTAGTTGGAAATGAGCTTCAAAAGACTATTAAGGCTTTGAAGGAAGGGCTGACTAGAGAGCTTCTTGCGGTCTTCGCTGCCTCTTGTTCGGCGCTTAGTGTACTTGTCCGCTGCGGCCGAGCTGCCGCGTGAATGCCTGCTGTCAGACAACACAAGGAGCACTTACGTGCTCAAAAACGTGCATTAACCGCAAATGCGGCCCTGCTTTCAGCTCGTTATTTTCGATTCAAAAGAGCCAGACCAAAGAACTAATGACGTAAATACCTTATGTCGACAATCACCTTGATATGTACAGTAGGTGATTTGGCCGTGGTCTGCTTCTAGGGTAACGAGTTGCTGATGCTGCAATGAGACCCAGTGCAGACTGGCAGCAGGGGGTGCTGGATAGGGAGAGGTAATAGACCTGCCTCTCACGCTCATTTTATACTTGCATTGTGAATTATTAGTCACTGGGCTCACTAAAAACATATTTTGTACTTTTAAAGTTTTCTTTAAAACTTCAAACTAGTTAGGAGGAAAATGCAAGCTGTTTAATACTTACCAGGATGCGTACAGTTCTCCTGTAATTCTTTTGAATCCTGTTGTAGTGAAGTCTATGACCGACAATTTCTGCCCTGGACCGTGGTCGCCCCGCGCACCGGACGCGCCTGGGTCTCTTTAGGTGGACATTGTGGCTGTTGGTGCAGCTGTTGGTGCTGCTGTTGGAGCTGCTGTTGGTACAGCTGTTGGTGCAGCTGTTGGGGCTGCTGCTGGTGCTGGTGCGGGTGCTGGTGCTGGTGTTGCTGCTGGTACTGGTGCTGGTACTGGTGCTGCTGGTGCTGGTACTGGTGTTGGTGCTGCTGTTGGTGCTGCTGTAGGTGCAGCTGTTTTTGCTGCTGCTGGTGCTGGTGTTGCTGCTGGAGCTGATGCTGCTGGTGCTGCTGCTGGTGGTGCTGGTGCTGTTGCTGGTGGTGCTGCTGCTGGTGCTAGTGCTGCTGCTGGTGCTGCTGCTGTTGTTGCTGCTGGTGCTGCTGGTGCTGGTGCTGCTGGTGTTGCTGGTGCTGCTGGTGCTGGTGCTGCTGGTGCTGGTGCTGGTGCTGCTGCTGCTGGTGCTGGTGTTGGTGCTGCTTGTGCTGGTGCTGGTGATGCTGGTGCTGGTGCTGGTGGTGCTGGTGCTGCTGCTGGTGGTGCTGCTGCTGGTGTTGGTGCTGCTGCTGGTGATGCTGGTGCTGCTGCTGGTGCTGCGGCTGGTGCTGCTGCTGGTGCTGGTGCTGGTGCTGCTGCTGCTGCTGGTGCTGCTACTGGTACTGCTGCTGGTGCTGCCAGCTGGTGTTGTCAGCTGGTGTTGTCAGCTGGTACTGTCAGCTGGTACTGTCATCTGGTAGTGTCAGCTGGTACTGTCAGCTGGTTCTGTCAGCTGGTACTGTCAGCTGGCACTGTCAGCTGGTTCTGTCAGCAGGTACTGTCAACTGGTTCTGTCTGCTGGTACTGTCAGCTGGTACTGTCAGCTGGTATTGTCAGCTGGCTCCGTCAGCTGGTGCTGCTAGCTGGTGCTGTCAGCTGGTGATGTCAGTTGGTTTTGTCAGCTGGTGCTGTCAGCGGATGCTGTCAGCCGATGCTGCCATCTGGTGCTGTCAGCTGGTGCTGTCAGCTGGTACTGCAAACCAGCTGCTCAGAAGCACTCAACAAGTCATGACGCCGAGCCACATCAGCTCACCAAAGACCCGCCAGACGCTCAACACCCACAAGGCAGCAGCCAAATGCCACACCATTAGTCGATGCTTCCAAACTTCCCATGAAAGAAGGGAACAAGCCTTGTGCCGATTTTATATCACAGGGCCGGACGTAGAGCGGTGCAATTATATTTTTATGACCATCCAACATCACCTGTAAAAATGAAGGTGTTCGAGCTTATTATGCGAAGCTGCAGTGAGGAGCAGCGAAGTGTGATGGGCGAGGTGGTAAAGTTGCGTAGTGATGCAGGGTTGGCCTGTCGCTTGCTGTTACCTGTGGTGGCGGTGTTGCAGGGTGGCGATGTTGCAAGGTGGCGGTGTTGCAGGGTGGCGGTGTTGCAGGGTGGCAGTGTTGCAGGGTGACGGTGTTGCAGAGTGGCGGTGTTGCAGGGTGGCGGTGTTGCAGGGTGGCGATGTTGCAGGGTGCGCGGTGTTGCAGGGTGGCGATGTTGCAGGGTGGCGGTGTTGCAGGGTGGCGGTGTTGCAGGGTGGCGGTGTTGCAGGGTGGCGGTGTTGCAGGGTGGCGGTGTTGCAGGGTGGCGATGTTGCAGGGTGGCGGTGTTGCAGGGTGGCGGTGTTGCAGGGTGGCGGTGTTGCAGGGTGGCGGTGTTGCAGGGTGGCGATGTTGCAGGGTGGCGGTATTGCAGAGTGGCGGTGTTGCAGGGTGGCGGTGTTGCAGGGTGGCGATGTTGCAGGGTGGCGGTGTTGCAGGGTGGCGGTGTTGCAGGGTGGCGGTGTTGCAGGGTGGCGATGTTGCAGGGTGGCGGTGTTGCAGGGTGGCGGTGTTGCAGGGTGGCAGTGTTGCAGGGTGGCAGTGTTGCAGGGTGACGGTGTTGCAGAGTGGCGGTGTTGCAGAGTGGCGGTGTTGCAGGGTGGCGGTGTTGCAGGGTGGCGATGTTGCAGGGTGGCGGTGTTGCAGGGTGGCGGTGTTGCAGGGTGGCGATGTTGCAGGTAGGCGGTGTTGCAGGGTGGCGGTGTTGCAGGGTGGCAGTGTTGCAGGGTGACGGTGTTGCAGAGTGGCGGTGTTGCAGGGTGGCGGTGTTGCCGGGTGGCGATTTTGCAGGGTGGCGGTGTTGCAGGGTGGCGGTGTTGCAGGGTGGCGATGTTGCAGGGTGGCGGTGTTGCAGGGTGGCGGTGTTGCAGGGTGGCAATATTGCAGGGTGGCGGTGTTGCAGGGTGACGGTGTTGCAGAGTGGCGGTGTTGCAGGGTGGCGGTGTTGCAGGGTGGCGGTGTTGCAGGGTGGCGATGTTGCAGGGTGGCGGTGTTGCAGGGTGGCAATATTGCAGGGTGGCAATATTGCAGGGTGGCAATATTGCAGGGTGGCAGTGTTGCAGGGTGGCAGTGTTGCAGGGTGACGGTGTTGCAGGGTGGCGATGTTGCAGGGTGGCGGTGTTGCAGGGTGGCAATATTGCAGGGTGGCAGTGTTGCAGGGTGGCGGTGTTGCAGGGTGGCGGTGTTGCAGAGTGGCGGTGTTGCAGGGTGGCGGTGTTGCAGGGTGGCGGTGTTGCAGGGTGGCGGTGTTGCGGAATGGCGATGTTGCAGGGTGGCGGTGTTGCAGGGTGGCAATATTGCAGGGTGGCGGTGTTGCAGGGTGGCAGTGTATCAGGGTGGCAGTGTTGCAGGGTGGCGGTGTTGCGGGGTGGCGGTGTTGCAGGGTGGCAATATTGCAGGGTGGCGGTGTTGCAGGGTGGCAGTGTTGCAGGGTGGCAGTCTTGCAGGGTGGCGGTGTTGCGGGGTGGCAGGGTTGCAGGGTGGCAATATTGCAGGGTGGCAATATTGCAGGGTGGCGGTGTTGCTGGGTGGCAATATTGCAAAGTGTCAGTGTTGCAGGGTGGCAGTGTTGCAAGGTGGCAATATTGCAGGGTGGCGGTGTTGCAGGGTGGCAATACCGCAGGGTGGCAGTGTTGCAGGGTGGCGGTGTTACAGGGTGGCAGTGTTGCAGGGTGGCAGTGTTGCAGGGTGACAATATTGCAGTGTGGCAGTGTTGCAGTGTGGCAATATTGCAGGGTGGCAGTGTTGCAAGGTGGCAGTGTTGCAGGGTGGCAATATTGCAGGGTGGCAGTGTTGCAGGGTGGCAGTGTTGCAGGTTGGCAATATTGCAGGGTGGCAGTATTGCAGGGTGGCAGTGTTGCAGGGTGGCAATATTGCAGGGTGGCAGTGTTGCAGGATGGCGGTGCTGCAAGGTGGCAGTGTTGTAGGGTCGCGGTGTTGTAGGGTGGCGGTGTTGATGGGTGGCGGTGTTGCAGGGTGGCAAAATTGCAGGGTGGCAGTGTTGCAGGGTGGCAGTGTTACAGAGTGGCAGTGTTGCAGTGTGGCCGTGTTGCAGGGTGGCAGTGTTGCAGGGTGGCAGTGTTGCAGGGTGGCAGTGTTCAAGTGAATTAGCGTCCCTGTATTCAACACCAATGCCACTAAAACCCTCTTACGGTTTTTAATCTCTTCATACCTTCTGAATATTTTAGCTTAGCTCTAACCGGCCCGTTCAAAGCCAGCCCTGAACACAAATCTAGGGCAGCAGCTCATGGAAACCTTCCCTTGAGTTTAGAGATGGCATCCGACGCTTAATCGCAGCGAGCGTATGGAAATGATCTAGGTTTGTTCTAAATTGTGAGACCAGGACACGCGTTCTGTGAAGCTCTCCGTAATGAGGGCCCTGATGCGTTGCTGCTCCGTCAACCTCATCTTGTGAGTGTGGCACATCTCAGCCTTGTGAGTGTGGCACATCTCAGCCTTGTGAGTGTGGCACATCTCAGCTTTGTGAGTGTGGCACATCTCAGCCTTGTGAGTGTGGCACATCTCAGCCTTGTGAGTGTGGCACATCTCAGCCCTGTGAGCGTGGCACATCTCAACCTGGCCTTTTGAGTGTGGTACATCTCAGCCTTGTGTGTGTGTGGCACATCTCAGCCTTGTGAGTGTGGTACATCTCAACCTTGTGAGTGTGGCACATCTCAACCTGGCCTTTTGAGTGTGGTACATCTCAGCCTTGTGTGTGTGGCACATCTCAGCCTTGTGAGTGTGGTACATCTCAACCTTGTGAGTGTGGCACATCTCAGCCTTGTGAGTGTGGTACATCTCAACCTTGTGAGTGTGGCACATCTCAACCTTGTGAGTGTGGCACATCTCAACCTGGCCTTTTGAGTGTGGTACATCTCAGCCTTGTGAGTGTGGCACATCTCAGCCTTGTGAGTGTGGTACATCTCAACCTTGTGAGTGTGGCACATCTCAGCCTTGTGAGTGTGGTACATCTCAACCTTGTGAGTGTGGCACATCTCAACCTTGTGAGTGTGGCACATCTCAACCTGGCCTTTTGAGTGTGGTACATCTTAGCCTTGCGTGTGTGGCACATCTCAGCCTTGTGAGTGTGGTACATCTCAACCTTGTGAGTGTGGCACATCTCAGCCTTGTGAGTGTGGTACATCTCAACCTTGTGAGTGTGGCACATCTCAACCTTGTGAGTGTGGCACATCTCAACCTGGCCTTTTGAGTGTGGCACATCTCAGCCTTGTGAGTGTGGTACATCTCAACCTTGTGAGTGTGGCACATCTGAGCCTTGTGAGTGTGGTACATCTCAACCTTGTGAGTGTGGCACATCTCAACCTGGCCTTTTGAGTGTGGCACATCTCAGCCTTGTGAGTGTGGTACATCTCAACCTTGTGAGTGTGGTACATCTCAACCTTGTGAGTGTGGCACATCTCAGCCTTGTGTGTGTGGCACATCTCAGCCTTGTGAGTGTGGCACATCTCAACCTGGCCTTTTGAGTGTGGCACATCTCAGCCTTGTGAGTGTGGTACATCTCAACCTTGTGAGTGTGGCACATCTCAACCTTGTGAGTGTGGTACATCTCAACCTTGTGAGTGTGGCACATCTCAGCCTTGTGAGTGTGGTACATCTCAACCTTGTGAGTGTGGCTCATCTCAACCTGGCCTTTTGAGTGTGGTACTTCTCAGCCTTGTGTGTGTGGCACATCTCAACCTTGTGAGTGTGGTACATCTCAGCCTTGTGAGTGTGGTACATCTCAACCTTGTGAGTGTGGCACATCTCAGCCTTGTGAGTGTGGTACATCTCAACCTTGTGAGTGTGGCACATCTTAGCCTTGTGAGTGTGGCACATCTCAGCCTTGTGAGCGTGGCACATCTCAACCTGGCCTTTTGAGTGTGGTACATCTCAGCCTTGTGTGTGTGGCACATCTCAGCCTTGTGAGTGTGGCACATCTCAGCCTTGTGAGTGTGGTACATCTCAGCCTTGTGAGTGTGGCACATCTCAACCTGGCCTTTTGAGTGTGGTACATCTCAGCCTTGTGTGTGTGGTACATCTCAACCTTGTGAGTGTGGCACATCTCAGCCTTGTGAGTGTGGTACATCTCAGCCTTGTGAGTGTGGCACATCTCAGCCTGGCCTATTGAGTGTGGTACATCTCAGCCTTGTGAGTGTGGTACATCTCAGCCTTGTGAGTGTGGTACATCTCAGCCTTGTGAGTGTGGCACATCTCAGCCTGGCCTATTGAGTGTGGTACATCTCAGCCTTGTGAGTGTGGTACATCTCAACCTGGCCTTTTGAGTGTGGTACATCTCAGCCTGGCCTATTGAGTGTGGTACATCTCAGCCTTGTGAGTGTGGTACATCTCAGCCTTGTGAGTGTGGTACATCTCAGCCTGGCCTATTGAGTGTGGCACATCTCAACCTGGCCTTTTGAGTGTGGTACATCTCAGCCTGGCCTATTGAGTTTGGCACATCTCAGCCTTGTGAGTGTGGCACATCTCAGCCTGGCCTTGTTAGTGTGGCACATCTCAGCCTTGTGAGTGTGGCACATCTCAGCCTTGTGAGTGTGGCACATCTCAACCTGGCCTTTTGAGTATGGTACATCTCAGCCTTGTGAGTGTTGCACATCTCAGCCTGGCCTTGTGAGTGTGGTACATCTCAGCCTTGTGAGTGTGGCACATCTCAGCCTGGCCTTGTGAGTGTGGCACATCTCAGCCTTGTGAGTGTGGTACATCTCAGCCTTGCGAGTGTGGCACATCTCAGCCTTGCGAGTGTGGCACATCTTTGCATGGCCTTGTGAGTGTGGTACATCTCAGCCTGGCCTTGTGAGTGTGCAACATCTCAGCCTTGTGAGTGTGGCACAACTCAGCCTGGCCTTGTGAGTGTGGCACATCTCAGCCTTGTGAGTGTGGCACATTTCAGCCTTGTGAGTGTGGTACATCTCAACCTTGTGAGTGTGGCACATCTCAACCTGGCCTTTTTAGTGTGGTACATCTCAGCCTTGTGTGTGTGGCACATCTCAGCCTTGTGAGTGTGGTACGTCTCAACCTTGTGAGTGTGGCACATCTCAGCCTTGTGAGTGTTTTACATCTCAACCTTGTGAGTGTGGCACAACTCAACCTTGTGAGTGTGGCACATCTCAACCTGGCCTTTTGAGTGTGGTACATCTCAGCCTTGTGAGTGTGGCACATCTCAGCCTTGTGAGTGTGGTACATCTCAACCTTGTGAGTGTGGCACATCTCAGCCTTGTGAGTGTGGTACATCTCAACCTTGTGAGTGTGGCACTTCTCAACATTGTGAGTGTGGCACATCTCAACCTGGCCTTTTGAGTGTGGTACATCTCAGCCTTGTGTGTGTGGCACATCTCAGCCTTGTGAGTGTGGTACATCTCAACCTTGTGAGTGTGGCACATCTCAGCCTTGTGAGTGTGGTACATCTCAACCTTGTGAGTGTGGCACATCTCAACCTTGTGAGTGTGGCACATCTCAACCTGGCCTTTTGAGTGTGGCACATCTCAGCCTTGTGAGTGTGGTACATCTCAACCTTGTGAGTGTGGCACATCCCAGCCTTGTGAGTGTGGTACATCTCAACCTTGTGAGTGTGGCACATCTCAACCTGGCCTTTTGAGTGTTGCACATCTCAGCCTTGTGAGTGTGGTACATCTCAACCTTGTGAGTGTGGTACATCTCAACCTTGTGAGTGTGGCACATCTCAGCCTTGTGAGTGTGGTACATCTCAACCTTGTGAGTGTGGCACATCTCAACCTTGTGAGTGTGGCACATCTCAACCTGGCCTTTTGAGTGTGGCACATCTCAGCCTTGTGAGTGTGGTACATCTCAACCTTGTGAGTGTGGCACATCTCAGCCTTGTGAGTGTGGTACATCTCAACCTTGTGAGTGTGGCACATCTCAGCCTTGTGAGTGTGGTACATCTCAACCTTGTGAGTGTGGCACATCTCAACCTGGCCTTTTGAGTGTGGTACATCTCAGCCTTGTGTGTGTGGCACATCTCAACCTTGTGAGTGTGGTACATCTCAGCCTTGTGAGTGTGGTACATCTCAACCTTGTGAGTGTGGCACATCTCAGCCTTGTGAGTGTGGTACATCTCAACCTTGTGAGTGTGGCACATCTTAGCCTTGTGAGTGTGGCACATCTCAGCCTTGTGAGCGTGGCACATCTCAACCTGGCCTTTTGAGTGTGGTACATCTCAGCCTTGTGTGTGTGGCACATCTCAGCCTTGTGAGTGTGGTACATCTCAACCTTGTGAGTGTGGCACATCTCAGCCTTGTGAGTGTGGTACATCTCAACCTTGTGAGTGTGGCACATCTCAGCCTTGTGAGCGTGGCACATCTCAACCTGGCCTTTTGAGTGTGGTACATCTCAGCCTTGTGTGTGTGGCACATCTCAGCCTTGTGAGTGTGGTACATCTCAGCCTTGTGTGTGTGGCACATCTCAGCCTTGTGAGTGTGGTACATCTCAGCCTTGTGAGTGTGGCACATCTCAACCTGGCCTTTTGAGTGTGGTACATCTCAGCCTGGCCTATTGAGTGTGGTACATCTCAGCCTTGTGAGTTTGGCACATCTCAGCCTTGTGAGTGTGGCACATCTCAGCCTGGCCTTGTTAGTGTGGCACATCTCAGCCTTGTGAGTGTGGCACATCTCAGCCTTGTGAGTGTGGCACATCTCAACCTGGCCTTTTGAGTATGGTACATCTCAGCCTTGTGAGTGTTGCACATCTCAGCCTGGCCTTGTGAGTGTGGTACATCTCAGCCTTGTGAGTGTGGCACATCTCAGCCTGGCCTTGTGAGTGTGACACATCTCAGCCTTGTGAGTGTGGTACATCTCAGCCTTGCGAGTGTGGCACATCTCAGCCTTGCGAGTGTGGCACATCTTAGCATGGCCTTGTGAGTGTGGTACATCTCAGCCTGGCCTTGTGAGTGTGGCACATCTCAGCCTTGTGAGTGTGGCACAACTCAGCCTGGCCATGTGAGTGTGGCACATCTCAGCCTTGTGAGTGTGGCACATTTCAGCCTTGTGAGTGTGGCACATCTCAACCTGGCCTTTTGAGTGTTGTAAATCTCAGCCTTGTGAGTGTGGTATATTTCAGCCTTGTGAGTGTGGCACATCTCAGCCTGGCCTTGTGAGTGTGGCACATCTCAGCCTTGTGAGTGTGGTACATCTCAGCCTTGTGAGTGTGGTACATCTCAGCCTTGTGAGTGTGGCACATCTCAGCCTGGCCTTGTGAGTGTGGCACATCTCAGCCTTGTAAGTGTGGTACATCTCAGCCTTGCGAGTGTGGGCAAATCTCAGCCTGGCCTAGTAAGTGTGGTACATCTCAGCCTTGTGAGTGTGGCACATCTCAGCCTGGCCTTGTGAGTGTGGTACTTCTCAACCTTGCGAGTGTGGCACATCTCAGCCTGGCCTTGTGAGTGTGGTACTCCTCAGCCTTGCGAGTGGGGCACATCTCATCCTGGCCTTGTGAGTGTGGCACATCTCAGCCTGGCCTTGTGAGTGTGGTACTTCTCAGCCTTGCGAGTGTGGCACATCTCAGCCTGGCCTTGTGAGTGTGGCACATCTCAGCCGTGCGAGTGTGGCACATCTCAGCCTGGCCTTGTGAGTGTGGTTCTTCTCAGCCTTGCGAGTGTGACACATCTCAGCCTGGCTTTGTGAGTGTGGCACATCTCAGCCTTGCGAGTGTGACACATCTCAGCCTGGCTTTGTGAGTGTGGCACATCTCAGCCTTGCGAGTGTGACACATCTCAGCCTGGCCTTGTGAGTGTGGCACATCTCAGCCTTGCGAGTGTGACACATCTCAGCCTGGCTTTGTGAGTGTGGCACATCTCAGCCTTGCGAGTGTGGCACATCTAAGCCTGGCCTTGTGAGTGTGGCACTTCTCAGCCTTGCGAGTGTGGCACATCTCAGCCTGGCCTTGTGAGTGTGGTACTTCTCAGCCTTGCGAGTGTGGCACATCTCAGCATGGCCTTGTGAGTGTGGCACATCTCAGCCGTGCGAGTGTGGCACATCTTAGCCTGGCCTTATGAGTGTGGTACTTCTCAGCCTTGCGAGTGTTGCACATCTCAGCCTGGCCTTGTGAGTGTGGCACATCTCAGCCTGGCCTTGTGAGTATGGTACTTCTTAGCCTTGCGAGTGTGGCACATCTCAGCCTGGCCTTGTGAGTGTGGCACATCTCAGCCGTGCGAGTGTGGCACATCTTAGCCTGGCCTTATGAGTGTGGTACTTCTCAGCCTTGCGAGTGTTGCACATCTCAGCCTGGCCTTGTGAGTGTGGCACATCTCAGCCTGGCCTTGTGAGTATTGTACTTCTTAGCCTTGCGAGTGTGGCCTGGCCTTGTGAGTGTGGTACTTCTCAGCCTTGCGAGTGTTGCACATCTCAGCCTGGCCTTGTGAGTGTGGCACATCTTAGCCGTGCGAGTGTGGCACGTCTCAGCCTGGCCTTGTGAGTATGGTACTTCTCAGCCTTGCGAGTGTGCAAAATCTCAGCCTGGCCTTGTGAGTGTGGCACATCACAGTCAGGCACAAATGCGACCTACCCTTCTCCTGCTGGGAGATAACACCTGCTGGGAGACAACACCTGCTGGGAGACAACACCTGCTGGGAGACAACACCTGCTGGGAGACAACACCTGCTGGAAGACAATACCTGCTGGGAGACAACACCGGCTGGAAGACAATACCTGCTGGGAGACAACACCTGCTGGGAGACCACACCTGCTGGGAGACAACACCTGCTGGGAGGCAATACACGGCTCTGCCTGGTGCGTAAATTGCCTCTTTGGTCGCGACGTGCGCCACCGGTGTGCACTGCGGAAATTTTGTAAAGCTGCTGACCGACCCATAATCACACATTCAATTTCCTTAAATACCTTATCAAAACTGAATGAACACGCGGTCCAATTCATGTTAGGTTTCTAAAGCGTACGCCACTTAAGTTCATTATTGAACTTCAGTTAAACCCATCAGAGTCAATATGTTATAATAAGTTTAACAATGGAAGGGGATCTTAAATTTCATTTCTGCGTTCCTCGCCTTTAACAATGATTTAAAAAGGTTAGCAATTTAATTTCTAATTTTTTAACTTTACGATACAGTTCAAGTTCATTACGTGTTAAAATGAGAAGAAATTCTCAGAACATTTTTTATTGGAACACTGTCAACCTTTATTATGTAAATCCTCTGTCGTCTATCAAAAGCAACTTTTCGATGTACAAACATCATCATTTGGCTGGAAATATACAGAAAAATTGATCAGTCAAATTGATGAAATGCAAATCAAATACTTAAGTTATATCAGACACAGTAAGAAAGTAGAAAATCACAGCAAAAATATACAAAAAATAAAGACGAAGTTGGCACAAGAAGAATATGTATACACGAGATTAGGTAACAGTATTGTACACTATAGATGCCATTAAAATACATAGCTTGGAAGTATGAAGATCTTTTCGAAAATGTATGTTTTCTTTAGAGGGCATAGTCGCTAGGAATTTTCGATGGGGAGTTTCGTTAAGGAATTCTTCGAAGCGAACCGCGTCTGTCATCGACGCGAATGAAGCTTCATAAGAGCAGAAAAAGAATTTGGTCATGACACGTTTATTAGTTTGTACTTCATTCCTATCTGCATCTGGCGTCGAATCCAAATGCTTATTGGATTGTATGAGAACAGCATGTACTCTAAAATATCACGTATGGAAATAACTTATCTATGAGCCCGGTATAATTTCCCATTTTGTCACTTCATTCTTATAATAGGTGAGACTCTCAACAGTTAAGAGGAAAAAAGGTGATCCCAAGAGAGCGGAGAGAAGAGAATATTAAATGAGCAGGTCTTTGCGGAAAGAGAGCTCCCCACACGATACTCTGCACATAAAAGCAGCAAGTTTGGGAGGGAGAGGAAGAAAACACAGAGAAGAGACAACGAAGAAAACGTAAGATCTGAAAAAATAGGAAAGTAGGCACGAGAAAACCTCCGAAGACTATAGAAGACCCGAAGACCTCTTCCTGGCCGATACAACCTTACAGTATCCCCCTTGGGGCGCCAGTCCCCGTAGCACAAGACCTCTCCCTGGCCGATACAACCTTACAGTACACCCCTTGGGGCACCAGTCCCCGTAGCACAAGACCTCTCCCTGGCCGATACAACGTTACAGTATCCCCCTCGGGGCGCCAGCCCCCGTAGCCCAAGACCTCTCCCTGGCCGATACAACCTTACAGTACACCCCTTGGGGCGCCAGTCCCCGTAGCACAAGACCTCTCCCTGGCCGATACAACCTTACAGTATTCCCCCTGGGGCGCCAGCCCCCGTAGCACAAGACCTCTCCCTGGCCGATACAACCTTACAGTACACCCCTTGGGGCGCCAGCCCCCGTAGCACAAGACCTCTCCCTGGCCGATACAACCTTACAGTATTCCCCCTGGGGCGCCAGCCCCCGTAGCACAAGGTAGACAAACCCAGCTAGCAAACCTGCTGCCTATCCTGCACCCCATCAGGAGATCCCCCTGCCATCAACGGAGCATTGAATAAATGAATCCGCCTCGGTCTTCGGAGGCTTCCCCGCTGGTTTACATGTTTGCATTGGATTTCAAACATTACAATATCGGATACTCTTCCTTGCGGAAAAGTTTTCCTCAGCTGAAATTAGGTTGTTAATTAGAAAAAAAGTTTGTTTCTACCATTTTTCACGAGTAACTGACATTAGATCATTAATAATGGAAATTTTTGTTTCTTCCATTCTTTATGTGTCATAGGTGGCCCGTTCAATTTTACGGAATTAATTTGCAAACAGGAAGAATACAAATTAGCAAGTGCAATAAATTGAATTGCTAGGAAGGACTTAATCGTAAGAAAAACGAACACTTAAAAGAACGAACCTACCAAATGCCACAAAGGAGTGAGCATTCCTTTGGGGTGGGTGAGCTTGGAACAATAAAGGTTTTCTTTGAACATAAAACACAACAAAAATTTTATTCACAAAAGAGGGCCAAACATCAACTAGTTGGAATATCTCGAATACTCTTAAACAACTCAGTATGCACGTTTAATAGTGATTCTTCTTCAGAGTAGATTCAGTAGAGGTTTTTCCCGTTCGATCACAATTCAATTCGTTCTGCTCTCCAACATTCTTTTCGAGTCGCAGATTCTGTTCCCCTGAGCTGAGGGCTTCGATCCATCGTTGCCTGTATCTCCGTGCAAAAACTCGACATTTTCTGACGATCGCCCAACAAAAGAATCGCCTGCAAAAATGATGCAGCAGAGCCAAGTGCGAGAAAATCTTGACGGGTTTTGTGCGAGTGTGTATTTTGTGTGCGTGAATTTCTAACGCAAGGATGAACTCAGTAATAAATTAGAAATATGCGATACGAAATTTTAAACTGCAAAGTGAGAGATGGAATGAATTAAGGATGCGAGTCGAGCATTGTTGGAGGAAGTGTGAGCAAAAAATGCCACCAAACAAAAAGGATCGAGAGAAATATACAAAATTTTGCAATGATTTGCTTCAGCCACAAGAAAAATTACCTAAAAATAAAAAATTGTAATTACACGCACGTTCCATGCTAAATTCATCAAGCATTCTACATTCAATCAATAGAACTCGTTTGCATACAGCCGTGGAACGGATGTGCTACCTCATCTTACAAAACAATTCAAATCGGAATTATTGAAAGCTTTATTGTATCAGAATCGCGGTTCATGGTGAACTGACGCAATTTAGAATCGTTCGATTTGTTCGGCCTGTGCCAGGTTGTGGCGAGAACTACGCTTTGAATGATCCATACCGAGTGAGTGTGAGTGAGGCACATTCACACTTTGGCACGGGTTTCACATCGTCCTGATATTGGAAGTAGGAGGTCTTACTGTAAATGAGAAAAATATGCCCTGCAATCTTGGGATAATAAGGTGAAATAGATGAGTGCTTTTCCCTAATTCGGTTTTTTTTCACTGCTATGCATTTCACTTTTTATCCTATCTACTGTCAGTTAATACATGATAGTACTTCAATCATTTCGTTTCCTAAAACTGTGTTATGAACTCTTTAATAGTTTCACTCACGGTCATTTATGCTTACGGGACCTCAAATTAAAGAAGTGCTATTGAAAAAATCGAAAAGAAATAACAGTACAAAAATGCACTGTAAAATAATCTCATGCACCCGAGATCAGATAATTTCAAGTTGAATACTCGAACAAGGAAGGAGGTATTACAAGGGCAGATGAATATTTCTTTATTTTTTGGAAAGTTTGGAACTGAAGTTTCTGAAGAAACGGGAACAAATCTGAGTATCGAACTTGAACAAAATTAATTCCTCATTTTCAAGGAATCTTTTCAGGTAAGAGCGCATCTCATTAATGTTTTCCACTCTCTATAATATTTAATCACGTCTCTAACTTCTGTGCCCATTCAAAAACTATTTCACAGGACCTTTCTGAAAGATTTATATGTACTTTTTTCGGAGCGATGATTAGTTTTGGAAGGATGTTTGGAGCTGGTCGGAACATTTTGTCTAGCGAAAATTGAGGCGAGAATAAAAAAAGTCGCCGACTGAAAGGAAGCTCAGCGAAAGTATCATCGGTGTCGAGATTAACCGCTTCCAAGAGGACAGAACTCAGACGTATGGGTAAACAGGAATTTTCAGCGCCACTTCAAGATGAGTGGCCCAAGCAAAAAGGTGGATTCACATCGCCACCATCTCGCTATTTTTTCTGAATTAAATCATTTTTCCGTTTTGGAGTAGAATAATGGCCCATTTTAGCGTGGAATAATGCCCCAAACTCACCATAGAATTATTGCAGCCTTGCGCTACCAGATTCAAGATATATATTTGTCCCGCCCAGAATGTCAACTGCCTTAGGTAAATCTTTTCTAAGAGAGTCCTAAGGCTGGGTTTTCCTAGCATTTAGGTTAAGCCAAAATCAAAATGCCATGACCTTAGCGAATTGTCTACAGTTCTTTAAGCTAAGTGCTCTCATTTGCATTTATATGGGCACTGCCAGAGACAATATAAACAAAATATGCTTCGAGAATTCTGCCCAAGCTTCGAACATTACCGAGACAGAGCCCCCTGACTCGGAGCCCCAAAAACCCTGCCCTGGAAGGAACGAAGCAGCTTAGCGCTGGAAAGATTCCATGTTTGTGGGCTCCTTTCCTCTTGAATTTCTTGGCCACCATACACACCTCTTTCCCAGAGAGCACCTTAGTGACTGGGAGCGTGGGGGAGAGCAAATCAAGGGCAGTTCCTGTAGAAACTTAGAACTCGACACATGAGCGTGCACGCGTATCATCAAGTGAACTACACAATAATTGAGCAGTAATGTCATTGAGAGTTCCTGGCTCAGAAGTAGAAACTCACAGATTAACTTGTAAATTTGTTCAAAAATGGTGTCCGAATTATCAGTTATATCATAAAGCGACGCTCAATCATTGACATGTATATCGAAATACCATAAATCTTCTGTCCTTAGCTAAACCTCCTAAAAAGGATTGAACTTAAGCAGAATATAAGGTCTTTGGCACTATTTAGGCACGCGTTGGCGGGACGACGCATAAATTAGAACGACTGTTGAAAATAGAGCCAGTTCCCACTATAAACGATGAGCTCTGTTTCCTTCGTGTAATATCAAATCAGCTCAACTTAAAATTAACTTTGAAATATAATTGTTATTCTCTAGAAACCACTGTCGAAATAGAATGCGTAGTAGACGAAAACCGATGCGCTATATTTATTAACAGAAACAGATGCGACTTTTCTCTGTAAATAAATAGATACATTGAGGACAGACACTTCAACTTTGCTGCTCGGGGTCTCATAATTCACATCACGAACTATATCAACTGTGACTTTAAAAATTCACAAATTCAGTAAAAAAAGGTGGACTCGGGAGGACAACGGTCGTCTCCACGTCCAAGTTCTCAACAAATAGCCCTCGTATAATGCTCCGTCGAAACTACGACCACTAAGTGCTCTTGTTGTTCGAGGCAGAAATCACACTGGACTCACATCGTCTTCGTTTCTCTTGTTTGGTGTAGTAGCATTAAATTTTCTTCTTGGTGATTATAATGATTTTACAAAATTTACGAGAATAATTTGAGAAATCCTAAGGAGACCTAAGAGCCCATGGATCTTTTGGACCACTTGTGTGAGTTATGTAGCACTATCCTCATCAGAAGTGCTCGAAAGGCTAACACAAAATTATTCTCGTCGAGTAAACGAAAGTAAAGAAAGCAAAGTGCCTGCACTCGCAGCTACGGGATCAGTATCTTTATTTGGGACCTGGAGACCTCTCTCCAAATTGCACAAGTTTAGCCATGAAGTCCCCAAACTGTGACAATGTTTCTAACGAATCGGCGGGGCAAAATATGAGGCCACTCTACTCCACTCTGATCACGAGGGGTCAAAGGCGCCTTTGGTGGGTCTTGCTTGGTGGTCAGGTGCACACGTGTGCTGCAAACTGTTCCATTTTGTGTTTCAACTTAAATTTTACGCCGCCAGTTTCCAGTCCAGCTCTAGTGGATGCACAACTCTGAAGAACAAGGCTTGTATATCACGACGATTGAAGATATAAACATGAGATGGAACCAAATTAGGGGCTGAAAAAATGGTTCTCGTGAACGTCCAGTTTACGCGTGCGAACCAATTTTCTGGTTCGTATTTAAATTTTTTATCTTAATGCCCAAACTTAAACAATTTTGCGTATTTCATGATTTCAACTTTGCGAACTCGACACCCAAAGCCTCAATATAAATTGATAAGCATTTCATCACTCTTGTGCGCTCCCGCCAGATCCTTTCACCTTATTGGTTAACGTGGGATAATTTTCTCTGAGAAAAATACGCTTAACATATTGTCGAGCAGCTTCAAATTCAATTGTTCAAACTTGAAAAAATATTCAATTGTCACGAGAACGTAAGTATTGTTTCGAGTTGTGAGGAACGAAAAAAATGAGGAACGTTTTCAGAGTGAGTAATGTCAATATTATCAATCTAAACGAAATATTCAAATTTTAAGGAGAATTGTTGGAAAACTTCATCATAGGTCTTCACCTAACTAAAAAATATAATATGATAAGAACACTGAACTTGGATGAGTTTTTTTTAAGTACAGGACTGTCAGTAGATAAGTCATAGCATTGGTTTCAATACCAAAAACACCCACAGACAAACACCCTTTCCTCCATTCAGGCAAAAATCCTTGGAACTGGATTTTGTTGGCCCTGACAGCACCGTTTGGTTTACTGGTTTTATATCACAGAGCGGCTCCTTTTACGCTGATCTCAAGAAAAAAGTAGAATGTTGGTTACAACATGCCTGACACCAAACTGTGACCGTAAACCTAATATCGTACGGTCTACATATGGCACGGGATGATACATTCTACTGACACACTTTTGACATCAAGTTCTGTCTAAATCTCTGTTGAATTTCTTAAAATAACCTATCCAGAGAACCAAAACCAGTCGAATAAGCTGCAACAACGATAAATGTTCAGCACTGCCCTTTGATATTATGAATTGGCCTTTCGTTCATGCAGAGAAGGGTTCTCTTAGTCAAGTAGTAGAGCAATGAGTAAACCTTGGTAGCGTCATTGCTAAAATAAACTGAAGCATGACAAGCGACAGGAAAAGCGTTATGTTATCAGAATGCACGGTTTCGTTCAGAAAAACTTGTATAATAAATAAGCAGAGCATAATTTACGAACTCGCTTCTAAAGTGCTAGTCCGACCACATCTGGCAGGCTAACTATGGTCCCTAAACTTACATAATGATTTACACTAAATAGCGAAATTCAGTGTGATGCAACGAAAATGATTCTCAAGCTGCATAATTGCCATAAAAAATGGCGTCATAATTGCGCTGTGACTCCCTCTCTTCCAACAAAGTACATTCTGGAACATCTTGCATCGTTCGAAGCAATCATTTTATCCTTTCTACTGACAACTCTGCCCCGAAATTTTTCGACATAATAAAACGGTTGAAAGAATCGCGTACTACACAGTGAGCTGTTGCAAATTTGCAAATATTTCCTTAAGGTCTTCTGCACATTATTGAGTGCCAAACTCAACGCTATTCTAGCCTCGTTTTCTTTCACTACAGTAGGCCTAAAATATTCATTCTATTAATCAATTTTAAGCAATGTACAGGCTTCAATTTTCAACTCATTTCATCATTCTTCATTTGAAAAAAAATATTTGTTCCTCAGCATTGTCATTTTCAAAACAAACGTCTCTCAGTCGAATATTTCTTGGCTTTGAGTGATCAAACAAGACACCTCATAAAATTTGATGTTCGGTAGCAGCAATTTATATTATATTTTTGCTTTTAAATCCGTGTCGAGTTGATAAAGTATCATATGATTCGTCTTGTGTGCTCCGCCGATCCTTTCAAAATTCTTTAGGTTAAAGATATCCAAAGAAAATCTCAGTATTCATTGCATTTTGTTGCCATCGTCTTTCAATTTGTAAATTTTTTATTATGTAGGACAGTTGTTCTCTCTCAATCTCGTCAGCATCGTATACCCATAGGTTGTGTTTTCTCATCTTTCCAAAGAGCCTCCAAACCCCAATGAATCTTTTCACGACGATCTTCCATTTCTACCGAGCAGATTCTACAGCTTCGATATAAGATCTGTCAGCGTGATCAGACATTTAGGAATATGTTATGCAACCCATTTACAAGGGAAAAACAGATGAGGAAGTCTGAATATTCTGAAATTTGTTATTAGATTACCAACTCGGCAGCAAGCATGTGGACAGGGCAGAGATATGACAGCGTGCAGACGATGTCTCGAGTCGCGCGCTGCTTATTGAGGTCACGGTTGCGGCATTCCTTCATTTGGAGCAGAGCAGCAATTTTGAGATTCTTGTCTCTGCCGCAATCATCATTGGCACTACGACTCGCGGAACTCGCGAAAATGTGGAATTTCTTCGACTCAAGTGAAAGGCGCAGGTAATCATCTTTGTAGAAGGTTCTACATCATATTTCATAATTGTTTACGAAGATAACGCAAATGATGAAGATAATCAGTGTTAGTATCAGGTAGAAAATTAGTTTTCGTATCATGAGGAGTGGCCGTCTTTGAGTTTTAAAACTAAAAAGCATCTCAATTTCGGGCTCATTAATTATCTGTCAATGTCTGAGCACCTGTCATCCCGTGAATATTTTCCAGAACCTTATCTTATTGACACTATTTAAACAAGGGATTACACTGAGAAGCGATTCCATCTTTTCGAGACCTCTCGATAGCTTACCAGGCCAAAAGCTGATAACCACCGGCGTTTCAAGGCGTTCCGACCACTGAGGCGATGCCCAAAACTCTCGGCTTGCTTTGCTGCCCTTCTGTGTCCAGTTCAGCTACAGAGCTCAACAGTTTGATTATAGAACTTAAAGGCAGTACAGTTTGTCAGTGTTTAACTGTGCAGATGTGGGCGGTTGTTATGAAGATGAGTTGGTCTTTTTCCAATTTGCCATTTTTGGGTTAACGCTAAAATCGTATGCATTTTGCATTTGAATGTAGCATTTATGCCAGGCTGTGCATTTTGGATGTAAACATATCGATAAAACTACGATTTTTCAGAATTTGAAAATACTTTGTTTTTTAGTATCCATTAAATAATTTAGGAGATATTAAATATTGTTTTAGGCCCCATATTTAAAAAATGATTATAAATAAAGATATACAAATGCAGATATATATATATATATATATATATATATATATATATATATATATATATATATATATATATATCAATAGCTCAAAGTCATATCACCCCCAGAAACAATTACTGAGTCTGGTAAAGCGGGCTCTCCGTCCACGCATAGGTTTTTTTTTTCAAACGATATAAATGTACAGGGAGTTCATGGGAATCGAACTCGTGACTTATAAGTTACCGCGCCAACACGCTACCGACTGCGCTATCAATCACCCCAAAAAGGTGATCGAGGCGCAACGAAAGCAATGCATGGCACGGCGAAAGCGGGCTCTTCCGTCCACGCATATAATTCCCTTATGTATCAATAGCTCAAAGTCATATCACCCCCAGAAACAATTACTGAGTCTGGTAAAGCGGGCTCTCCGTCCACGCATAGGTTTTTTTCAAACGAAATAAATAAATAAATAAAATAAATAAATTGTTTCTGGGGGTGATATGACTTTGAGCTATTGATACATAAGGGAATTATATGCGTGGACGGAAGAGCCCGCTTTCGCCGTGCCATGCATTGCTTTCGTTGCGCCTCGATCACCTTTTTGGGGTGATTGATAGCGCAGTCGGTAGCGTGTTGGCGCGGTAACTTATAAGTCACGAGTTCGATTCCCATGAACTCCCTGTACATTTATATATATATATATATATATATATATCAATAGCTCAAAGTCATATCACCCCCAGAGTTCGATTCCCATGAACTCCCTGTACATTTATTTCGTTTGAAAAAAACCTATGCGTGGACGGAGAGCCCGCTTTACCAGACTCAGTAATTGTTTCTGGGGGTGATATGACTTTGAGCTATTGATACATAAGGGAATTATATGCGTGGACGGAAGAGCCCGCTTTCGCCGTGCCATGCATTGCTTTCGTTGCGCCTCGATCACCTTTTAGGGTGATTGATAGCGCGGTCGGTAGCGTGTTGGCGCGGTAACTTATAAGTCACGAGTTCGATTCCCATGAACTCCCTGTACATTTATATATATATATATATATATATATATATATATATATATGGGTGGGTAAAAGACGTGTTCTCAGTTCTGTTGGAAAGTTAATTCCGTCGGGCTTGTAGAATGAAATAAAAATTTTTGGAGGCGCTCAACATGGTCAGAAATAATTGAGAGCCCCAGTGCACACTCCCAATATGAAAGAAAGGGCGAACGCTGAGGCAGTGTTGCCATCATTAGCGCCCTTCACTCCGTGATAATATCGCCGTGCTCTGTGTCGCTGCCTCCATACGCTGCAGCGCTCTATTCATCTCAAATATTTACGGCATGGACTTTCTCTAAGCAAATAATCTGGTGGGGTTGTAGTGTGGCTCGCTCGGGGAGAAATGCCGGAGTTGATGCTGAGTTACATGATGTTTTTTGTTTATAGAGGTCAGGAGGGCGCACTCTGCTGCGATGTTAGTGCTGAGGGTCCCCGGGTGAACCTCCGGCTTTGGTCGCTCAAATATGCGAGTTTATTGGTGAAAATGGCAAAAAAGCACGAGAATAGGATAAATAATTACGATGTGTGGTGAAGAAACTGTAAAGAAAATTTTTAGGGAGTTTGTTCTACACTGATTGTAAAAAGACTTATTATTGTCTCATGTGTCGAACAGTGTCATGTGCTGAGCTACGCAAGGTGCAGGCCTAAGTTATTTAACTGCACGCCTTAGATGTTATGAACATTTATTTTTACAAGAAGTAAAGCTATGGACATGCATGTCAGGATTGTTTGAATTGAGGCCATTTTTGATTGGAATAACGTGAGAAAAATGTGGACTGAATAAGGCTGGACATTGCATCCTCCCTAGGGGGGTGAGAGTGTCAGGGTACCGCTCCTGCCTCACTCCCTCCAGCCTGCCTCACTCCCTCCAGCCTGCCTCACTTCCTCCAGCCTGCCTCACTTCCTCCAGCCTGCCTCACTCCCTCCAGCCTGCCTCACTCCCACCAGCCTGCCTCACTCCCTCCAGCCTGCCTCACTCCCTCCAGCCTGCCTCACTTCCTCCAGCCTGCCTCACTCCCTCCAGCCTGCCTCACTCCCTCCAGCCTGCCTCACTCCCTCCAGCCTGCCTCACTTCCTCCAGCCTGCCTCACTCCCTCCAGCCTGCCTCACTCCCTCCAGCCTGCCTCACTCCCTCCAGCCTGCATCACTCCCACCAGCCTGCCTCACTCCCTCCAGCCTGCATCACACCCTCCAGCCTGCCTCACTCCCTCCAGATTGCCTCACTCCCTCCAGCCTGCCTCACTCCCTCCAGCCTGCCTCACTCCCTCCAGCCTGCCTCACTCCCTCCAGCCTGCCTCACTCCCTCCAGCCTGCATCACACCCTCCAGCCTGCCTCACTTCCTCCAGCCTGCCTCACTCCCTCCAGCCTGCCTCACTCCCTCCAGCCTGCCTCACTCCCACCAGCCTGCATCACTCCCACCAGCCTGCCTCACTCCCTCCAGCCTGCATCACACCCTCCAGCCTGCCTCACTCCCTCCAGCCTGCCTCACTCCCTCCAGACTGCCTCACTCCCTCCAGCCTGCATCACTTCCCCCAGCCTGCCTCACTCCCTCTAACCTGCATCACACCCTCCAGCCAGCCTCACTTCCTCCAGACTGCCTCACTCCCTCCAGCCTGCCTCACTCCCTCCAGCTTGCCTCACTTCCTCCAGCCTGCCTCACACCCTCCAGCCTGCATCACTCCCTCCAGCCTGCATCACACCCTTCAGCCTGCCTCACTCCCTCCAGCCTGCCTTACTCCCTCCAGCCTGCATCACTCCCTCTAGCCTGCCTCACACCCTCCAGCCTGCCTCACTCCCTCTAGCCTGCCTCACTCCCTACAGCCTGCCTCACTCCCTCCAGACTGCCTCACTCCCTCCAGCCTGCATCACTTCCACCAGCCTGCCTCACTCCCTCTAGCCTGCATCACACCCTCCAGCCAGCCTCACTTCCTCCAGACTGCCTCACTCCCTCCAGCCTGCCTCACTCCCTCCAGCTTGCCTCACTTCCTCCAGCCTGCCTCACACCCTCCAGCCTGCATCACTCCCTCCAGCCTGCATCACACCCTTCAGCCTGCCTCACTCCCTCCAGCCTGCCTCACTCCCTCCAGCCTGCATCACTCCCTCTAGCCTGCCTCACACCCTCCAGCCTGCCTCACTCCCTCCAACCTGCCTCACACCCTCCAGCCTGCATCACTCCCTCCAGCCTCCCTCACTCCCTCCAGCCTGCCTCACTCCCTCCGGCTTGCCTCACACCCTCCAGCCTGCCTCACTCCCTCCAGCCTGCCTCACACCCGCCAGCCTGCCTCACTCCCTCCAGCCTGCCTCACTCCCTCCAGCCTGCATCACTCCCTCCAGCCTGCCTCACTCCCTCCAGCCTGCCTCACTCCCTCCAGCCTGCCTCACACCCTTCAGCCTGCCTCACTCCCTCCAACCTGCCTCACACCCTCCAGCCTGCATCACTCCCTCCAGCCTGCCTCACTCCCTCCAGCCTGCCTCACTCCCTCCAGCTTGCCTCACACCCTCCAGCCTGCCTCACTCCCTCCAGCCTGCCTCACACCCGCCAGCCTGCCTCACTCCCTCCAGCCTGCCTCACTCCCTCCAGCCTGCCTTACTCCCTCCAGCCTGCCTCACACCCGCCAGCCTGCCTCACTCCCTCCAGCTTGCCTCACACCCTCCAGCCTGCCTCACTCCCTCCAGCCTGCCTCACTCCCTCCAGCCTGCCTCACTCCCTCCAGCTTGCCTCACACCCTCCAGCCTGCCTCACTCCCTCCAGCCTGCCTTACTCCCTCCAGCCTGCCTCACTCCCTCCAGCCTGCCTCACTCCCTCCAGCCTGCCTCACACCCGCCAGCCTGCCTCACTCCCTCCAGCCTGCCTCACTCCCTCCAGCCTGCCTTACTCCCTCCAGCCTGCCTTACTCCCTCCAGCCTGCCTCGCCACCTCCAGCCCGCTGGGGCGGCTCACAGAACCTTCCCGTCGAGGACCACTAACAAGGAAATTGGTTCACGGAAGAAGAAGCCAAAGAAAGGTTAATGTTTTACGTAATATGTCAGAATCATTTTTTTAAGTCAATTCTGTACAAAATTTTTAACGCGCTATCGTTGTAAACATGAAATTGAATTAGGAGAGCATGTAGAGATCCCAATAGTTTTAGTGTTTTTGAACTTTTTAATGAAACTTTCATGTGCGCATTATCTTCTAATAATTCTTACCGCTCGAGTGGCTCTTTCTTGCAGTGCAGAGATCAAATTCCCTTTATTTTCATCAGTTTAGTGTCCTGCTTCTATGCATTCTGTATTACAATTATAATGAGGTGAGAGTTCGGCAATGTATTTTCAAAACTTTTCCAGGTAATTCTTGATTTACTTTATTGAGGATTCTTACGAATTTTCGCAATTATAATTGCAATACATTGACTGGTCTTATAACTCTTTACGCAAGTTTTATTACCATTTATAATAATATGGGTTACTTTGACAATTTTGAGAAAGTTCAGGAAAATACCTGCGACTAGTTGATGATATTGGATAAAAACGGTGCTATAATATCAGCCATACCTTTTAGTACTTTTTCTGGAAACGTTTTTGAAACACTCAATGTACTTTTAAGTTCTTTAATCACGCAATCTCATAGAAGGCATCAGCAGGCGTAAGGAAAGAGAGTTGAGTTCACCGACATGATCCACGTGTTCCAAGTGATCAGTCGGTTCACTAAAATTATCACGAGCAATTATTTTCCTATGTTTTCAAAAAAAGTTGTAAACAGTTGCTTTCTCTTTTTTCTCGTGATATTTTCCAAACACACCAGCTGGACTAGTGAAAATTTCACCCCTTTTCAGCTAAACATTTTATCCTTTATATGTCACTCTACATACTTATATATAATCCTTTATTTTTAGGGAGTTTTCTGGAGAAGATGGTATTTACCCTAGTGTACAGGAATGCATCGATTCATTGTTTGCTCGAAAGGTTACCACATGCCTCCCTCACACAGCGCTGACTCACGCAGACGTGTTCTGTGTGTGTGTGCGCGCGTGTTCCCGGTCGCCGCTCTGGCCTCCTGGTGCTGAGGCAGGCCTTGGCCATGGTAGACATGGCCTTGGCTGTGTTCGAGTGCGGGACTTTACATTTCCACCGATGAAACGATCGTCCTCAGAGTGGGAGAGGGTCATTCGTGAGAAGGACCATTCTTTAGATTGTATTTTAAATAAGAAATTCATGTAAAAACCCTCATCTTATCAAATGGAATACCGGTAACAGTGCGTTTTTCCATGGCTGACGAAATCAGAGCCAAGTAATGTACAGGTCAGCGCGGAAATAATACCCACTCAGGTGCTGCTCGTTGCCACTATTATTTAATATGTTACGGGAGGCGGCACATAAGTCACTCTATTTCTCCTTCACTTACACCAGCAGCTCTTTGTTACGATCCTGAGATGCCAGCGTCAGAGCAACAAACTTATATTTGCTCCTCAGGCCGGTCCGTTTGCTCCGAGACAGGACCTCGCGCCAGGACCTACAGCAAAGCCTAAGTTTGACAGATTGTTTGCGTTATCGCTGAACGGATTTTTTGATCAAGTTTTGGGAGCTCTTATAAATTAAGCAACCAGGCTAAAGATCTAAGTAGATTTTTAAAGTGTTTTTAGAATCCCGGATAGGTATATCGATGACTTCAAATATCTGTGTAAAACCTCCTTTATGTTACATTTGAGATCCAATGAGTCCCATTTCACGTTAATGACATGTAGTTGATGATCAGTTAACCGTAAAAATCTTACTCCTATACATCCGTGGGTATTGGCTCTGCGAACGGAATTCCTAGAGCTCTTCCACATGAGCGTAAATTAGTTATTCTTTTATTTTTTACAGATTTATTCTATTATCCATTAGTATTTTTTACCTCAGCATCATATGTGAAGAATGGATCTGAAATGATGGCGACGTCCACTTAAGTTTTACCGGCCTACACGTGATCTGATGCTCAGCGATAACATTTAGCGCAGGCTTTGTAAAGCTGTGACGTCTTCAACTCAAATCCAAAGCCATTCAAGCTGCAAGAATGCCATGAAGAGAACGGTGAGAGGGATTCTGAAGGTTATGATTTTCAGTCAACGACACTGTAACAGACCGTTATGATTCGCAGGGAAATATTCGGAGAGGACCTGCCGCGTGTGTAGACCGACCACCGCTGCGTGCGTCCTGCGAAGCGGCTCATGAAGTCTACAAATACAATCTCAGATCATACCATGCAGAGCAGGTCAAACCGTGTGCATCAGAATTGCCATCATTGGTTTGGGTAATAACGAATCAAAAACTGGACTAGCTGCCTCAGTGAAATAATGTCCTTTACAGTCGAATTAGGGATTTGAGTTAAAAGGTATATTGGATCGAGCCATCTCCTATATGAAGCGTATTTTCTTGAACATTTCACTCTGACTTGGTGAATCAATCGATACGGAAAATTGCGACAACTCACTGCCTTGTTTAGGTATGTCAATGATATAACTGTTGATGGAAATTTCATGTTTTTTTAAAAATCTGAAAATAGCCTCATGGAGAAGATGTATTTTAGTTTCTAAACTTTTGATTTCTGAAGGTACACAAATATATTTGCTCTCTGTGTACTAATGGTGCTCCTGCAATTTTGGAGGATAAACTTGAATTTTCTTCATTAATGAAGAAAATGATTCCGCAATTGTAAGTCACTCTATGCATCCCTACGTATTGCTTTGTTGGCAAAATACTGTCATTTTGTTCAAACAAATTCTTGCCAGCGAAGTAAAGGTCGTCAACTGGATGATGGGTCGGGGTGTATATCAGCGCATCTCTAACTGTTCTTGGGGGAACTCGGAAATGAACGCACGAGTTCTGTTCAACTTCTTCACGTGGAGTTCAGGCGAGCTCTAATTTGCTTCTTTGAACTGCAGAATAAATCAAAGAGACGTAATTGAGATCTGCTTGAAGAAGAATTGGGATCACAAAATTCCACTCTGACACTGGCGTTCGTTGAGTCCCTACATTTTCACTGGTCTTCATTGCGTCCCATCCAGAGACAGGGACGAAAACCTTGCAATTCTCCACAGGGCTTAATGATTTCAAAGGAGTTATCTCTTCGGAATTAGCGAATAATAACCGGCTAGAGAAGTGAACACACTGATAAAAAAGGATTTATAATTCTTATTGAAAGTGAAGACATTGAGGTTCATGTGGGAATGCCATCAAATCGATTGATTGATAGCCCGCAGCTGAAGAGCTGGTGCCTTGAAAAGTGGATAACAAGTCCATCATCATCTGATTAGGATAATACGTCAGTTTATGACGAGTAAGTCCCTATGATTCAAGTAATATGTCAGGTTATGGCGAGCATATTCATAATGATTAGGAAAATAAGTCAGTTTATGATGAGCGGATGAAAAACCGAAATGGTCAGCAGGCAACTCGTGCCGGTGAAGTTAACTTGGAATTAACATTCAGGAGGAAGATGTGCATTCAACAACGTATATGTTCCCAAACTTTATGAGAAACTCTTAGTATCCTTTTTATCCCAAGACTTAAAAGGATTATTGGTGTGCAGCTCCGAATTTGTACCCTAACTTCGAAAAAAAACGCGAAGTGTGTGTGCCAACTGCCACGACATGCCTACCCAAGTCTGGGTTAAGTTCTATGTTGCCCACTAAACAAAATCTAGAAATTCCTTGAATGCACAGGAAAACATGAGGATCGCTAATAGTTACAATGCACAGCGTTTCGATAAAACCATAGTTAAGAAACAATAAAAAATCAATAGATGCAGAGTTTTCATTTTTAAATTTGATTTTAAGAGTTAGTTTTGCAACCCTTGAATTTCCCTGAATAATTAAAATTGGGTTCTCGATCGCGCGAAAGGACGCTCATTTCCCACATATGTGGATGACAAACGAAGATAACAGCGTCTCTACCTGACGAGCGAGTCCGCGGTTGTCAGCAGAAAGCTTATCCCGTCAAGCATGAACACTCCCCGCTCAGGCTCGGGCTTAAAAGATGAGGATTAGGCGGCAAATATTTCAAGTTGTTTTACAATAATTAGGAAAGTAAAAGCATTAAAAAAGGGAGGTAAAGGCACTTTTATAAAATGTGTGTATTTAAATTCGAATATTTGAACGCGTTTGCTGTTTCAAATTTATAAAAGTTGAAAATTGCCATTACATTTAGCTCAAAAGTTCAAAATTCTTGAAGAAAGCTTCCACAGAATCGACTTGAAGTATCTCACTGTAAAATGTTCTTCCTAAGCTCTTGCTGCTGATCAGCGAGTCATATTTTCTTTAGTGTAAAGGAAAAACCGGACAATTTTCTGGCCGTGGCATTTAGGGATCAAAAGCGATTTGTTTTGAAGTGCCTCTCAGGCTAGAAAACTGTCCAAAATGGATTCTAAGTCTGAGCAAAGAAAGCTGCCAGTAAAGTGCCACTCATATTTTTCCCCGAGGTCGTCTTCAATCAAAGGCTTGCGGGAATGAAATAACGCGGAAAAGCTTACCTCCCTAAAGGACTGTTTACGGTAGTGGAAAAATTGTTCTTTGAAGGCCGTTATTAAGTTTATTACTCCACTGCATAAATTGTTTGATCATCTCCGAGCTCTGTGAGACGGTGCGAGTGGAAAGAAGTAACGATGAATGAACTTAGAATAAAGAATTCAAGAGGTATCTTTTATAAGGCGTTCTTGAACATTTTACAGAATAATCATCACATTAAAAAGCGTAAAATTAAAGGGATTGAATTTTTGGAAGTTCCGAGAATACTCTATTCAGAGGTTATCAAAATAAGATCAATTTTTAAATGCCTATTTAATCGTACAGAACAGTGGAGTCCTAGGAAGTGAAGAGGAAGAGAATGAGGGATAATAATTGCCAAACATTTACGAGAGGCGGAGTGGCTGCCTCAGGGACCGCTGCCTGCATGAACACCAGCAACACACTTTTGGTCAACTCATTTGTGGATTTATTTGCTTAATAATATGAATGAAATATGCTTTGTTGTAATTCCACTTTACAGAGGAGTAAGGGTTAATTTTAAGAGAAGCGAAACTGGTTCTTTTAAGGAGAGGTTTTGTAATATACTCTATGCCGATTCCTTTTCATTAGATAGGAGCACTAGCTTTGAGTTGCAGCTTTGTCTCCTCTATACAGGCTTAATACTTGATGAATACTCGGTCTTTGCAATGTTCCAAACAAGATACCCTGCTGCGCGAACAAGATACCCCGCGAACAACAAATGTCTGAAACAATATGCGTGTCACTATTGTCAGAGTGCCCTAAGAACTGAACATTATTGCCTCGTCTTCATTCAGTCTTGACAAAAACTCTGAAGAGCTGAGCCGTAACTCCGGCCCCTATATGCAACAAAATTGTAGCTTACTTCACGACATTATTACATCCACTCGAGCCGGGCAACGAAAGCAGCATCCCTGGCTTGGGAAGAGTACAGCGCAGAAATTAGAAGCCGTACACGCAAGTGAGGCAAGCGCGGCCCTGCACAGCGACGCTCGCAGCTCAGGAGAGAAGTGGCCGAGGGACGTCACGCCGACCAACTTCTCCTCCGACGACCTCGCTCGAAAGTTTGGCCATCTGCACCACCGTTGCTGCGCGTTGTGCAGCCAGCAAGCTATTCGTAATTCGCCACTTGCTTCGGAACGCAACGCGAAAATCAAGAGAGAATAAGTCCTTCCTACTTATGACTCAGTTTTAGTTACGCCAAATGCCGTGTCGTACGACTGAGTAGCCCGATGTTGTACGTTACATTCTAATGCCTTTTAATAATAACTGAAAATGCATATTGTGCAGTGGCTTGATTTTATCTAAAATTTTCAAAGGTTTAGAAAACGTCAATATAGCGCAGTGTTTTGGAAGTGATCTCAAATTCCGCTAATTGTTGCAAAAAAACAGAGGAAAAAACAACTTACTGGAGAAATCAAAACATACATTGCCTCATGAGCATCGTTTATCAATTCGTAAGTAATCACTCTAGGAGTTATTCAGAACTGATAGTGAACACTTCAGATTTATGCAATCTTTCGAGAAAATCATAAAAAAGGTGTTAACGGATTTGAATGCCGTGCTCTGCGTAGGAAAAACTGACAGGTCAATAAGTTTGCTGGAATGGTGCAGGGAGTGCATGGTGACTCATTGAAGACTGTAGTTCTTAGAGCCAGCTGATGAACCTTGGAATACCTAAAATGTTTACAATTTGGTAGCAAATGAAGAGATGTGTAAGGTAGTTACTCGGCTGGAGGATTTCCACAACTCTCACTGCAGGCAACAACGAGCGTCAAGGGTCCATGAAGCTTACGTGTTTTTATGACGGCTATTTCTGATGAATTTCTTTGTTTCAGATGCTGAAACGCAAATTGATCTCAGCAGCTCAAATGGCTCGTATTTGTGAACCAAAATTAATTTTACTGTGTCGCAGCATATTTTTGTGTGAGTGGCTACTCATTCTACCCGTGAACAATTAAAAAATAAAAAATAAAAAATAAAAATTAGAAGTGTCAAATGCAAACAATGACGGATGGATCCGGTAATCACTATTATTAGGTAAAGCTCAGTATACATATCTCATTACTAAATTACATGCAAATATATCGTTGAGATTGTTTTGAATTCCTGATAATTATGTCGAGGGAGTCATAGACCGCGATGTGTCCGCGTCAGAATGTTAAATGACGTTGAAAAACTTTCAACGCTGTAGCGCAAGATCCCATCACTGTTTCAATTTCAGGGTCTTTATGTAATTCTGAATACCTCTTAACATCAAGATATTAAAAGTAAAATGTTACGCAGTCAGTAACAGAACCTCAGGCTGAAGGTCTGGAATCTGGAGAGAACGCAATCAAACTGTTACAAGTTCGTTGCAGAATCCATATTGACTTTACGATCGATAATGTCTGGGGAGCTATTGATTACGCAATCATGGCAAAATGCTCGCAGCAGAATCAAATATGGCGAGTCAGCAACATCTCGCCGAAATGAAGAGTGTTGCTCTTCCTTCATGGGGCCGGCGGCGGGTGCAGGGACTCCCTCGTGCATGGGGCCAGCTTGTCCGCAATCCGTACATCTTTCAAAATGGGATTAGAGAAATTTATTATATTGCTTCTACGATTTATGATGGCGATAGATTAGAGCTCTGGCTGGGGATCGATTAAAGGAAGACAGGGCCGCGCTCTCGGTCTCACTAAGCGGAATTCAGCTCACGAGAACATGGACTCAGCTCAGAGAAATGGAGTGTGGTCTCGAGGTAGAGGTGGATTTATTTGCTCTAGTCACCTCCTACTCTCTATTGGCCTATTTGTGTATACCTCGTCCTCGGTGTCCACAGATCTAACTTATTTCTCTTGAACTATTTGGGCTGATCGATTTTCAGACAATGAAACACTAATTTTAAGATATTCTCATCATGAAGAGGTTGTGTTACAGCATGGAAGTCACACCTTCATGAATAGGCAGTGTCATGAGACTTTTCCCACTGTACAATTGAGCATTTTCAAAATTAACATATTTATCTTCAAATTTATCAATGAAGTAAAAACATCCGAATTTCTTAACACCTACTACGCAGAGCTTCTTGGTGACCCATAACAAGACCAAAGATACTCCTGCTGTTGATTCTTCGTAATTCTTTGAGAAAAAAAAGATTTACTTATTGCTTCGTGAGTCTCCCACTGTTATAGACTCCGTCGCCAAATAACTTGAAATAGAAGAAAATTCCCACCTGCAGCTAAATTGTTTCACCTGCTGTACAGTTTGGCGTAGCAGGTCTTTGTTCATCCGCAGTGGCCACTTTAGCCTCTTACAATAGTCCAGCACTTGTATTCATGGCCAGTTTTGAATTGGTGGAACCTGTTCTCATCCTAATACTACTGAAATATAGAAGCAAACGATTTGAAAATACTCCTATCGCCGTGCTGGATGACTGTCTGATACTTTATCTTGGTTAGCCGCACTTGCGACCAACAGTAGTCATTTCATCGCACACCTTACCTATTGCATCAGTCCCTCTTATGCTGACCAACGGTAGCAGTGAGCACAGTGTGTCGGTCATGCATGCCGACCAACGGTAGCAGTCAGCACTGTGTGTGTTGGTCATGCTGACCAACGGTAGCAGATACCACTGTGTTGTTGGTGATGCTGACCAACGTTAGCAGTCAGCATTGTGCGCGCTGGTCATGCTGACCACTCGCGGCACACAGCTGAGGACACCGCCTCAACACTAGCACAACCCGCCGCTGCCGCACGTTGGACTTCCCTCTCGCAGTTTGCATCTGAGCAACACACGCTGTCGCTGCCAATACTGCGGCACCTCTCCCTTCTCTATCATTCCTTCCCCCAATGCCGTTCCACCTACAACTAGTAGCTCCAGCAACCACTCCATCTCCCCCCTCCTCCTCTACCACCCCCCCCCTTTACTCTCCACCCTGAACTCACAAACTGCACCCCTCACCCCCACCTGCCCACCCGCTTCCATCAGGGCAGTAAGCCGTGCACGCGTACGCAGATCCTCCCTTAATTACTTGCCATCGATGCTGGGCCGAACTTCACTCCACTCGAGCGGCCCGGACGCGCTAGTGTCAACAGCTGGGTGATGCGACAGATTTGGACGCCGCCCACCCCTCTCCCTCCACCTCCATGTTGCTTCTAAAAGTTGCCATTCGCGCCAATGATTTAACTATGTAGTATTACTGAGGTTTATTAACCTAGCTGTTCGTTATTCAGTTATTATTAATAACTGCATTATAAACACTACAAGTAATTAGTAAGTGGATAGTACACCGGAATACCAAAGTTAACCTGCATTAAATCATTATAATAAATTATGACAACGACCACGGGTGTTTTGCCATTCGACCCTCCATCTCGGCACTCAAAAATAGGCATTTTTAAACTTTTTCAACTTAACCTTAAACTAACTGAACTTGGCCTAACCTAACCCAACCTTACCTAACTTAACCAACCTACTTAACCTAACTTAAGTTAACTTAACCCACCCTAAATTACCCTAACCTAACATTTCTGTAGATCTGGCGCCATTGGCGTCTGTGCTGCATGGGTGGTGGGTGGGGGTGGTAGAGTGGGGGCATCTGCCAGCTGTTGACTCTTGCGCGGCCCGGACCGTAGCTGAAGTTTACACGCGGGGTTTTTGCGCGTCCTGTGTGTCATTGGAGGTTTGTGCGCGATGGTGTACCCTCACACGAGGTACGAGTTGGGCGTAGGTGAGGACCCTCGAATGCAAGCTTTGCGGCAGTTAATGATTTGTAAGGCAAATTGAATAAGTTGTGCGCTTCGTGATTGAATAGATACAAAGTATGAATAGCGTTATGATCTTCGTTGAAATGGGTTTGTGCCATTTAAATCGTATTTTATCCTCGTCCGCAGCACGAGGCGAGAATGTACGAGTGTCACCGTGCGGTGGCTGGCTGACCGTGTGAGGGGAGCCAAAAACTGAGGGCAGGCTGCAGTTCGGACACTGAGGGCATAGAATTCTTCCCAAATAATAATGATTCGTGCTACAAATTTTTTTAATGATCCCCACGCTGAAGAACACTGCAATTAGATTTCTTTTCGAATAATTATTTCGTATATTCGCTCGATGAAAACGGAACAAGGTGTATTTTCTATCAAACGCAAAAACAGCTGCTTAAAATCGCACCATTGTAAGCAAAACGTTAACTGATGAAAAATATCTATGTCATTCGGAGCAGGTACCGGTAAGGCTCAATTGAAAAAAGTTTCTCAAATGATTTGAACTCAGAAAATGTTTATCATAAATTGTATTCAATGATTATGAGAAAGTGACGCTCGCGACATGTTTACTGTTGGTGCAGTCATTGCTCACCGCAGCCCCGCTGCCTGTACGTGAGGGGTGATGAGCTGAGAGTTTAGTTTTATGTTTGTTTACTTTGGGTGTGTGGTGTAACAGCGGGCTGGTGTGTGTGGTGTTACAGCGGGCTGGTGTGTAGTGTTGCAAGATGGCGCAGCGGGAATTTAGTCCCTTCGCTAAAACATGTTTCATTAACATTAAAAAATTCAAAATGACACAAAAATGATGGGAAAATGAACTTTGAAAATTAACCACTAAGTAAATAACAGGGAAATTGTGCAGTGGATGATCGTTTGCTTGAGCTCGCTCCCAAGCAGCGCCCCAGTGAGGGCTGCAGGGCGGCAACTTGCGGGGCTGGCACCAAACGCCCGGCAGCGCGAGTGTATAGGGCCCGCTGCTCGGTATGGGTGAAGGTAGTCGATTATTTACTCATGATAAACTGTCTAAAGTGAAATTATTTAAGAAAATAAATTGAGTTTCCAATTGAAGGTAGGACTTCCTTGCTTTGTTTATGGTTAACGTTATTTTTCTTAACAATTTAGCTCTGACTGATATTGATGCATGCAATATGGAAATATAACACCTTCCGTAGAACAGAGGAGACTGTCAGTTTAGTTTTATGTACGTCGTTGAGTCTCCTTCTTACACAAAACATGTATCGCACATGAAGTTTGTGTAGAATCTAACCCTTCTAACAAATCCACATCCTGTCTAGCAAAGACAAAAATTATGTTAAGGAGACGCAATCGAATGTACACAACTAACTTGACGTTTCTTCTGTTCCAAAGGCGCTGTATTTTCATATTTTGTGTACAATTACGGTAGCGTTTATTATTTGAGCTCATACATTTTGCATCCAGTCATCGGTCATCGAAAACTTGCTTCTGCTGTGCATCGGTTTGCGTATTTCCGTTGATGCGTAGGAAACTTGCCCGTCCCTCCCATTAGATGACAAGTAAATAAAAAGGTCGCTACGTTTGTTGATGAATAATGGGTGGTTATTTGCCAACCTATCGAGGGAAAGTTATGTATGTACTTAAAGCTGATAAATTTTGCAAACAAATTTTCTCACAAATTAGACGGTTTTGGGCTGCTAAGTACTTTAGAAGGAGAAAGTTGATAGCATTTACAGTTTCGTTGGCAAAAGTTTTAAGGAAAATTAAAATATGATGTGCATTTTTAAAATTATGTTCAACGTGACAGGATCTAAGTGAACTAGCGTAAGATTCTTTAAATGGTTTTTGTGCCCGTGTGAAAAAAAAACGAGCTAGCGCGCTAACAGCCTCCCGGGTGTGCATCTACTAATCAGAAAGAATGCAAAAGCATCTTTTAAAAATCAACCAATTAAATAGCAGTTTTAAATCCGTACACAAAATTTTGCAATTTTTCCTTCCAGTTCTTCCAATTGAAAACAAGTTTGAGCATTTCTGGGTTGAGGTGTCTCCCCGTGCAACGGTGGGTGCCTGCGTGGTTCTATTTTCCCACCTTAACTTCTCGTAAGAGCACTCTAATTTGGACTGTAACTGAACTTCTTGAGCCTAGGCACTCTCAGCACGCCCTTTCTCTCGTCTCTGACTTTTGTTTACTATTTAGATGTTGGAATAATTTTTTGCTACTGCCCCCTCAGCGAAGAGCAGCAACATGCGGCCACAGCTCGCAGCAGGCCTGACGCTCGTGCGACCGGCCCGCAGTTGTCAGCTGCGGTGAAACTCGCCGTCACTCGCCGGAGCAAACTTTTGTCTGAGTTCTACGCAAACTTTAATGGTTAGGTCGCCCGATTGAAAACGATGGAGCGAGAAGTCCTACACAAGTTCAATTCAATAAAAAGTGAACCATAGAAATCATGCGCAGATGCTAGTACAAGCGCATGGTCGAAGAAAACTGAGAGGACATTTTTGACAGATGCATAATCTTGCGCGAAAGATTCAAAAAAATTTTTCCCTGATGGAACTAAAAATCCCATACCTTTCTGGACATTGGCTTCTCATAAGAGTAAAACCATTTTGAAATATAAGTATTTCTCCGCCTTCAAAATCCATTAGTTAAAGCATGGAAAAAACATGTGAAGCAATAGATAAAGTTTATAACATCCCATTATCAATGAGCCCTCGTCAAGTCGTCCGATTTACAATACATCCATCAAACCGAGTTTATTGTGACAAGCTCCACTACATTTGATGAAGCTCCATTGGGAACAGAACATTTTCTTTCAAATTTGAGCTCGCTGCTGGAGATGCTGTCACGTTATGAGAAAAGGGGTGGTTTATGACCCCCTTCCCGGACGCTTGAGAGAATCTCAACCCCCGCAATTAATAGTATTTTACTTTTATGTTTGCGTACACCTGTATAACAGACATGGAAAATAAAAGAATTGAAAGATTAAAATGGGTTTTATTTTAAGAACACGTGGATAAAAGTACAGGGAAATATTCAAGACTACTGACCCAAATCGTACTTCGCGTACGCTTCGTGTCGTAGTGAATGGGCCAACAACATGAGCATGAAATAAACGCGGTAAAATGTAATATATGACATCAAAACCTTGCTCACCACAAGGTAATCAAAATGAAAACATTTCGCATTACGCACAACATGAGTCAAAAAATATATAAATACCTCGCATTTATATCGACTCAACACAAGACACAATTTGATTACACAACGCGCCAAATTTTGAGTGCACTGTTCAGTGTGCCACTTTGATTTCCAATATCACACTTTATAGCACTGTTTCAAAGTTCTCTATGACACAAAGTTTGACTCCCTTGTGATGCGTTTCAGGTGCCACCTAAATTTCGTTACCGTTTAACTCTTGAGGGGCGCCCGCAATCCGGTTCCTTCGCTGCAGCCGCTCCATCGCATGCGTAGGCCGGTGCTGAGAATCGCAGATGCTGCGCCCAGAGCGCTCGTAGCTTGCGCTCCCGGCTCTCATTGCCCTAACAGCTTAACCACTGTGGAATTCGCGGTTTATGGCTTTGTTGAAGACTTGGCAGCAGTGTGAGCTTAATTGGCAAGCTGTACTTTCTTGCTCGCTTGAAGTCGCCGTGGAAACTGACGTTTGCGTTCTCTCGGGCGAACGATTGACACATTTTTACGTGCCGGTTGTCACCTCGAAGTTGTTGCGTTTCGAGCGGAATTTGATGCCGGTGGTACTTCAGTGTCTGCTGGGGTCCGTTGCTAACTTCTGGAGATTTGATGTAGTCACATAAGCTCTGTATCGGGTGCACTTTTCTTGATGTGCCTTCTCGAGGAGCTGTTCCAACGGGGGTCACGGCGGCGGCTGGATCCCCGATCCGTGCACCAAAAAGACCGCCTCTCGTCGTGTAACCAAGCGAAAAATCCTCCCTGATTTCTCTTCTCAGCTCCTTATAAGTCCTGCGCTTCTTTCCTTCGAGAATGTTCCCGAATCATCTCGGTCCCTCGCCGTCACAAAGTCAGCCCTTCTCTTTGATTGGTGAAGTTGTTCCTTGTCCTTGACGACTCTACTTCTAATTGGTGCGTTCTCTGACACACCTCCGTGCCTACTCTACTCCTTGATTCTCATTGGTAGAGGTAGACGCGGTCGTCTACATGAGCCAGCCCCTACCTCCTCGAAGCTCACCCTCGCTTGTTTAAAGCGGGCTCGTACTCACGCCTACCCGTGTGTTGTATATGTGAGCCCCCATGTGTGTTTAGTGTGTGTGTGCCTGAGATTTGTGCTTTTGTGCAAGACTGTGTGTTTGTAGATGCCTGAGCCTCAGCTAGTTTGGACGAAACGCTGACCACTTGAGCCCGACAGATATTTATGGCCTACCTCTTGTCCCTTCGAAATATGAGAACACTTCACGGCGCTGCGTTGATCTTCACCCCACATTCTACACATTCCAATGTTTGTAGCCCAGCAGAATGTTTATATTTCTTAACTATGTTGTATCTTCACGGAATTTAGCCAAAGAAAAATATCATGTAACATGAAAAAAAATATCATCTTATATGAATATCGATCAAATATCGTAAAATGCAGTGCAACGGGCCTCGTGCTAGTCCACTACTCCGCACACAACCTTGTCAGAACTACACTGTGTCGGAGCTGCGCCTCTGCAACGGGCCTCGGGCTAGTCCACTACTCCGCACATAACCTTGTCAGAACTACGCAGTGTCGGAGATTCGCCTCTCATACACCTTAGTAAAGAGAGAGTAGAAGGAAGTACAAGCTGTGCAGGCCTAGTAAAGTTTGCTGACGTATGGTCATTTTTCGTACGGTACGTACACAAATTTATGTGTTTCCGATTAGGCTAATTTTTTGTCTTTCTTTGAGGTGAAGTGCACCGGGTGTGTTGTCAGGTATTTTAGTCTTTACCTCATCAAGGTGTTCAATTCTACATACTGTTCAATTCTACAGTGCTACTTTAAAGCTATGCGTATTCACAGTTTGATAATTTTATGTTTTATCACAGTCCGAAAATTTGATCATAACCGGGTTTGGCAGGTAACGTTTTATCTAAAGTGGTTCTCATTATCTATATATATATAATGCATTAAAATAATTTTCCTCGAATCTCGTCCACCTGATTACCACTTTTAAGTTTACCGGAAGGCTCAGTTTTAGCCAATAATTTATTATTGTAGTCTTGTCATCAACAATCAACCAAGTCGAGAAGAGGTTTCAAGCGACATGTTTAATTGCGATTTCACATCTGTCGAAGTAATTGACAAGTCAGGTAAATGTCTTATGAAAAAGAATTCCTTACATTAATCATGATAATTTATTTAAACTATGTTTCATCCCTGCACATTTCCCATTGTTCTTATAAAACTCCCTGGCAAGTAATGCTCCTACGGTGGTGCCTAAAATTACTGGTCTAACTCTTCACTTTAGCAGTTATTGCGAGATCGGAACTCCCTTTCCCCTCATAAGGACTTTATTCCAGCCGAGCTATTTTTGGTTACTTATTTGTTTGGCGAGTTGTGGCGCCACAATCAAAACAGCTCGAGTTGTGGCGCCACAATCAAAACAGCTCGAGTTGTGGCGCCACAATCAAAACAGCTCTCGGAGATGAGCGCTAACATTTGTTCCAGCCAACTCTCCCCCTCACGTTGATTGGCAAAGTTTACCTACCAATCACGGCAGCGTCTCGCGAGATTCTAGGTGCTTACTCGCGAGCGTGCATAACGATTCAGAACTGCCCTGCTTGATTACGCGATTCCTACAAAAGTAAATGTAGCACCGGACAGCGGAACTTTGAAACATAGTTTGCTGAAGTTAAATTAATTGCAAAATACGTAGCAGTTGAAGATTGAAGGTTTCATTATTTGTTCAGTTCGTGTGATTGACCGGCGGTGAAGGAAGAAAGAACAAACGAGTATTCTCTTGAGCCATCATTTTGTTGAGCGTTTCATTATTTTTAATTTCAAGGTTCAAGAACTTCAAAAACTTGAGAGACAGACAATGATGCTGTGCATTTAGTGGATCAAAAGTATGCTACTGAAACTAGGTCGTGAAGCAGTGAATACCGTTTGCTCCGTCAACCGCTGATCGATTGAAGCATGCATTTACTGACAAGCTCCTGTAGGTTGGGTCACGAGACGCGCTCAGGTAATTTAGAAGCGAGACAACGCCTCACCACAGTAGCACACGACGTCAGGACACCATTTCCTGGCAACACTCGCCCCACTCGCTGTCGTACGGAGTGAAAAGTCGTCAATAATGAAGGCATCTACGAATGCTTTATTTCCAATCAAGCCTGATACATATCACCTTGTACATTGGATTTTCAAATGCCTTAGAACTAACGCCAGGACGCCATGACGCTTTCCCCCGGTCAAGACCGGTACCCATTTCAGACACCTGGGTAGAGTGGGGTATTGTGCTTGGAATTTTTCTCCTATACCCAACAGAGAAAATCGCCACTGCCAGCGCCGAGTTTCGAACCCGGGTCCCGGCCGCACGGCGGCGGAACCTATAGCACACGGCTATCGCGTGTTGCTGTCAAGTGTTGCTGTCCCACAAATCGATATTTATATATACATAAAGGAAAACGTGTTATTTCAGCGCCGTTATTTATAACGCCTTGGCGTTTGACAAAAAGAATTACAGGCAGACGTCCCGAAATATGAAGAAATATTCAACAATTTATGATGTTCATTCATTGAGAGTCTCCATTTAAAGTCTGTCGCGAGCTTCACGATAAACGCGCTAGGACGGCTTCAGCTACGCTTTTATTTTGGAGAGGTGGGGACTCGGGCGGTGAGAGAAGGGACTCTAAGGGCGCAAAAAAGTTTTGTGGTTTAAAAATTGACATTCAAGTGATAGAACAACCACTACTCTAATTCAGTCAATTACAACCACGTTTATTATTATTCCGCACATTCCGCAAGAATCAGTGGCTAACATTCTTCAACGTTAAATAAATTTTTTGATGTGTTCTCTTACTAACCCTCAATATAACTTGTGTTTTCAGAGATGTAATTCAATTCAGATTTCATATTATTTTCACAAAATATTTTTTACGCGGTAGTCATAGTTGCAGGGATACCATCATGTTTCTTAACATGTTATCTTACTTCAAACTATGGCATCTTCAGTACGTTGTTTGACCCGTGTCCTATTTGGAAACTAAATTATCATCGATTACCTGAACTGCCTTGCCGCAATTTATTTCCTATTTCCGCTTCATACAAAATCCCACGTTTTCAATTTGAAAATATTGTCAACAATCAATAAATATTTTAAATAAAAATTCTTTATATCCAGAAAAAAAAGTGATTCGAAGCTTCTAGAAAAAGTTCCTCTAGCACTAAAGTGGAAAATTTTAGACCAGCTTTCAATTTTTAGCTTCAACTGCTGAAAAAGAATTCTTATAATGTTTTTCCCTTTGTCTTTAAAAAGAACTTGGCAGGTTTTCCAATTTGTCGGAGCACTTGTTGCAAGGAGCGGCGGGCGCTGCAGGTGTTCTGCTCTCACGGCCTGAGTGGTCCGCCGTGTTGGGTGGTGTGCTGGTGTGCTGATGTGCTGGTGTGCTCGTGTGTCGGTGTGCTGGTGTGCTGGTGTGTCAGTGTGCTGGTGTGCTGGTGTGCTGGTGTGTCGGTGTGCTGGTGTGCTGGTGTGCTGGTGTGCTGGTGTGTTAGTGTGCTGGGTGATCTCTTACACTTCCCCCGCTATTCTTCTCTCATCAATACCGTCGCAGTTCGAGAACTCGCTCATCTCCTCGAACTCAGTGTGTGCTTTTGCATTTTGATTCACATCACTTTTGTTGGTGCATTTTGTCCTTTTTACAATATCTCTTCTTCGGTTTTATTACAATTAAATTAACTTGCTGTAAGGTACCATTTTATACCACGCGTAGTTTAGATGTAATTTCATATTTATTCCCTTGATTTCATTATAATTCGACAGAGGACGCTACAGCATTACGTTTGCCATAGTCTTGGCGTGAGACTCGCTGTGTTTTGCTCTAGGGTCATTGCAGCTTGAAAGTTATTTCCTGATGAGTTTTGCTCAATCAAATACCCTCCATTTTACTCCAACAAATTTTTTCCAGTGATTCAATTTTGACCCCGAAAAATTGAAGTCTTGGACCACTGTTAGGCTAATGCCTTGAACATTGGGTAAGTTTTCATGCGAATTATATTTATTTATTTTATGGTGGTTCCACATCCAATCGTTTCCCAACATGTTTCGTGCCACATTTTGGCTCCATGATCAACCCGCCGCTCTCTGATGCTCACACTAAATTTCATAAAACTCTCTATTTACAAATATTAAATCGTTTCTGTTTTTCATTTTCTTTTCCACCATTGTTCATCTTACAATAGTGTGAATGTTGTTTCACTGTTGGGTTGACTTTTAAAATAAATTTTCCTTTATTGCCCGGCTGCAGTACTGTACTGGAATTTTACTCACATTTTACCAAGCAAATGGATCATTAGTTTGGTTGTGGTTTGAATGTCGTATTCATTTAATTGGAGTTCGACAGCACCGCCATTGCTGCTCTGTCGCATGGCAAGTGTTGGTCGCCAGCTCGAGCGGCCTCCCGCAACTGGTGAAACTCGATTCCGCAAGGAGTTTGCATTTGTTGCGTGTGACGCTCAGTGCTCCTTCCGCCGTCGGCCTCACTCTCAGTGATAGCGTTCCACATCGACGCTCTGAAGCTTTGATTATTTCTTTAGAACAGGCTTTTTTCGCGAATGATGTAGTCGGATTATCATTTCATAGTCGCTAAATTAACTCATGAGCAAAGAGTGGTTAGACACTCCAAATCTTCAAATTAAGTTTGAATTATGAAGTCTGTAGCTCGAGTTAGAAAATAATATATGTATTTAGATTTTATTAGTTTCGTATTTGTGAGAAGTTTAATCGGAATTTTAATCAATAATTGTCATCATAATTTTTGTCTGCATATCTCAACGAGGGAAATTGAATATTGCGCTCAAAAGAATATGAGCGGAAAAAATCCCTAGAGAAACATTATCACAAAAACATGGTCGTGCGGACGAAAGCTATATAGAACTAAATAAGATACAAAACATAAAGTTATGCTATTAGCTTGGTTCTTAGAAAAGGTGACAAAGTTCCAGAAGTCTCAAAACAGCAATCGCTCCCTGACTCCGAAAATCAACAACCAGCTTCACATCCTAAAAAAATAACGCGCTTGTGTCTTTTATATATTTTGTCTCACAAATCTGCGCTGTTGGAGATATTTTCTGCATTACATGAAACATCCCCTCACGCACTGAACGGCAGTTCATGTGGTTGCTGCATTTTTTTGGTAGTTTTCGCATTTTAGCTCAGCGTTTAATATGCTTGCGATTTTGCATCGTTTTTTACGCTATTGATGGAACTTATTGAACATGGGCTCGATGGGCGCATGTTTGGGGTTTTACTTCATTTCACGCACGTTCGATGCACGGTATTGCATTTAGGTTGAGTTTGAACATGGTGTCGGATTTACATCTATTTTTAAATTATTTGTAGGAATTTCTGGATTTTGGTTCACTGACAGTTTGTATAATCGGGATTATATTGTATTTTCTACGCTTTTGATGAAAATTATTGAATTAAGGTTCGTGAAAGCGTGTTTGGGATCTTACATCTATTCTTACATTCTTGATGCCAGTTATTGCATTTGGCTTCAATGAGAACATGTATGGGATTTAGCATCTATTTATTTCATTCCTGATACCAGTAACTGCATTTCAGTTCGGCGAGGGCGCAATTGTGGATTTACAGTCATTTTCCACGTTCTTTGCACAAGCCACTGCTTTTAGTTTGAATAAGAGCATGTTTGGGGTTTTGTTCGTACATACGCATATGGTAAAGGACTGAACTTTTGACACAGTGAATGGTGCAAAACCATATTATTTTCTAATGGAATATAAAGTAAGATTCATGAGCCTGGTTGAAAATAGTTTAGGTTTTTGGTGGTGTTGCACGACATATGACTGTGATGTGAAAGAAATTCTGAACTGCGAAATTCTGAATGCGAAATTAGGAAGAATTATCATTGTTATTAAATTTTCATATTGGTTCGCAGCATCATTTAAATTTCCAACACTTATCAAGAGACTACCATATCTTTGTTTCAAGAATTCTCACAAGTTCAGGTATAGCTGCAACTGACCCAAGACTCGCCAGTATCGGCGTGTGCGAGGTGCGCTGCAGCTCTTCATCATGAGTCCGCTATGCGCACAGCAACACAATTGATGATATGCCTCTGGAATGTGCTCAGTCGCCAGGCTGGAGGGCGTCTCCATGTCAGGCTGAGGCTGGCCTCAGCTTTTAGTGTTTTCCAGCCAAACCCCAGTAGGATGTTGCTGTTTTTCTGCTTTAGGTTTCATTATTTTATTATCTATTTTTAGGTGTAATTAGTCCGCGTCAATTCTAAATCATATTTTTTTTGACAAAATACTCAAATTTGTGGTGAGGAACTACCTCAACACATTTGACTTAGCAGCTGCTTCGAAGCTGAAAAGATTGATTAAGACAAAGACAAAGTTTACAAATTTAATTATATTAGTCGCCTTTCAACGCCGAGGAAGAATCTTAATATTAACAGGGCAATTAGAACGTAACCGAACCCAATACGGCTAGTAACCAACTCATAATAGTTTAAAAAGGACAAATTCGTCCTCGAGTAATTTATCTATTTATTTATTTTAAAACGTGCGTAATTTTTAAAGTGATTCAAAAATTGGGTGTCAGGTAAAAATAGACTTCAGGCGCAGGAACGAGGAGTCTGGAGGAACTCTCCTCTTCAGGGCGCACGGCGCCAGTTTGAACGGACGTCACGGGTTATCAACTGAGCTTCAACGTGCGAGCTTGTCACCAGCACTTCAGGAAGGCAGAACTCGGCGGCAAACTGACGCTACTAGAAGGAAGCAGGCACGGCAACAGCGCTAGAACCTGGGCCGCGACCAACGCCTCCAGTCCCCTCACAGCTGTATGAAAAAATGAAGAAATGTACACAAGAATATAATTAAATGAAGAAATATTCTTACGCAGCGCAATACAAATAATTTAGAAAGAATTTAGCAGCGAACGGTTAACGTATATTACCTAGTTACGGCTACTGCCGTCGCACAAGATGGCTCAATTAGCTGATAAGGTTGCGAAGCATGAAGTGCGCAGGGCGACGCAGCGCCAGCGAGATACTGGAATAAATAGGTACCGGGTAAGAAAAGAGTTAATCCTCTTGATAAAGGTGCGCAAAGATATTAAGTTTCAGTAATCGGAAAATATTAGAGACATGAAAACCAACCTGAAGAATTTATCCTCCAGTGCGCGTAGCGACTGTTAGACGAGGGCAGTATAGACGATATGGGAGTCGCAGTACAGATTCAATGGTAATGGAGGCAGAAGCCCAATAGTAGTCAATAGGTAATAGTAATAGCAATAGTAGATAATAGCAAAAGTTTAATAGAGACAGCGGTTCAATGCGATAGGGTAAAGGTTGCCCCACTTTTAGAGCAGCGAACACGCCTTTTAGAGGAAAGTTAATTGCGGTTTGAATTCCGCCTTAATCATGCAATTGTATAATGAAAAAAAAGAACCTGAATTGTACACATTCACACACGCAATCAAACCATGGACTTATTTAGCATGCAGGAAGAAGGGTTGGAAGCGCTAGGCCTGCGACCGTCGCCAAACTCCACGTCACGAGACGAGCGTGCCCCCGACGTGCCGACGTAACAGATGACTCCGACCAAGACGCAGTCAGAACCCGACACAAGCAGCCTGCTACCTGTTCACCTGACACCACACCTTTATTATGCGCTGCTGCTGCGCGACCTCACCTGCCACGCAACACCAGCAGTTTATGTTAATAGTACAGACAGCAAAGTACACTACGAACGAATCTGTGGGGAATTTTCTCCACATTGTTTTAATTTTCAAAATTCCATTCCAATTTATTTGCGGACTTTGAAATGCCAAATATTCTGGAATTGTTTATACCTATGTTTCTAAGGTGTCGAGTCGAGTAAGCTAGTTATATGGATTTATTCAACAATCAACAACTGTTTTGTGTAGTCGTTTCTTACTGACTACATCCACCACAGGCACATGCTCCACACACATCACACAACACTCACCACAGGCACATGCTCCACACACATCACACAACACTCACCACAGGCACATGCTCCACACACACCACACAACACTCACCAGAGGCACATGCTCCACACACATCACACAACACTCACCAGAGGCACATGCTAAACACACACCACGCAACACTCACCACAGGCACATGCTCCACACACACCACACAACACTCACCAGAGGCTTATGCTCCACACACATCACAAAACACTCACCAGAGGCACATGCTCCACACACATCACACAACACTCACCAGAGGCACATGCTCCACACACATCACACAACACTCACCAGAGGCACATGCTCCACACACACTACACAACACTCACCACAGGCATATGCTACACACACAACATCCTGCCTTTGTATTCCTGCCAGTTTGGTGCTGCACCAAAGCCGTGGAAGTCCGGAAGTCTTAGCTGTCGACAGGTTCAATTGTTCCTTCACGAAATATAGCGCTTCAAATCCAAAATCATAATGGATCTGCATCTGAGAACAATAATTCGTATTGAGAAAGCTGCGGCGCGTACGAGCATCTGAACAACTAATCAAGAAATGGCTGCAATCCTGGTTCAATGGAAGCTTTCAGCAACGTGCAAAGCATTGTTGTGATCTAACCTAAATGCGATAATTGTACACGGGTTTCCAAACAAGAACATTTGGCCTTTTTACATTTTTTATCAGTCTCGACTATATGAAAAGGGGGTTCACTGATCAATAATTATAAACAAGTTTTGTACAATTTTTCCCTCTCAAAATTGGTAAAGGCTAAAAGTGTTTAATGATTTTCTCTGCATCGCGTAACAAAAGAGAGACCGACGCCTCTATCGCAAAGCTGGCATGCACAGAGTTACGCTAGCATACATGTGTGTCGTGTCGTTAACATTGCCTGGCCTGGCAATATTAACTGAACTCCCTGGACACGCTGAAAAATGAACGTAAACTGTTGTTTTTGAGTCAGGTTTTAACCATGAAGTCCTGCTTTGAAATGCTCTATTTTATTTATACATAATTCAGTTTTCTCTTCAAGATATAACGTTGTCGAGGAGTTATCATGTAGCACTTAATCGTATTAATTCACAGACTGCAGTTAGTATTTCGCTGATGCATTGCTCCGAGCTATAAGAAGCGATTTTGAGAAAGAGATACTTGCCTCGACACTTAAAATGCTACATCAGGCATGAAATTATACTTCTTCGTCACGTCTGCTGGGTTCCGATCATCGCAATGATGCACAACGCGGGACTGCCTGACGCGTTCGCCTCATGCGAGCTTCACTCGGGCCGGCGGCCCCAGTGGAGTGCGGCAGGTCTGCAGCTGTGAGGTCACTCGGCCGCGCCACCTCAGCCGACCGACAGAAAAGAAAGAAAAGAAAGAAATAAAAGAAATATAGAAAAAAAAATATAAGAAAGCAAAGAAAGAATAACAGTTTATTTCCAGTAAAGATGATACAAAAAGCGAATCATTGGTTTTTAAAATATCTTAAAGAAAGGATCATTAGCTGATACACACATAAATGAAAAACCCTTGATCATCATACGTGAACCATAATTATTGTAATTTTTCATCACTGATCACTACTAACTTATGTTTTGCCATTTTAGTCATTCGTAACTTTTACATCACAGGTATCAATCGTTAAAACTGATCCCATTCACCGCTACCTAAAATAGACATGACAATCCCTCTCACGACAATCCCTCCCTGCATGTCTTGACGTTGTAGAGGAGAACTTCACTGTAGAAAACATCTCATTTTTCTGCTCCCCATTTTTGCGTACAGCGCTTACTCGCTCAACTCAAACTGAACATCGATCACTCATAGTGCTGTAGTATTTCGCCTAGAAATTATTTTCCCCAGAATCAGCAGCAAGTAACTTTGTGTCAATCATTATAAATATTTTTAGTGGAATGATGTGCCAAGCGCGTCGGCAGAGGAAACTCACCTTGGTTACCTCTCAGTTTGTTCGTCAAATTGGGGAGCAGTTTGAGGTAATTTAGCGCTGCTGCTGGCAACTCATCCAAAGTTTATCCACACTAAATCACTAGATGTGTACGCAAGATTCTCAGTTTTGTATTACATTTTATGTCAAACTTTAGATGCGTTCTGAGTAAGATTTGGGAATTTTGTCACGTTTCATTGACCACTGTCAGCTTGGTGCTGGTCCGAGTGCTCCTCTTGGTAGTAGAGCCGTGATCATTGTTTACGTGTGAGGGTAAACGAGCTACATTTTCAACGATTTCGAGTTGCAGGCAATTGCTGGAAGTTAATTTGTTCCTCGTAAATTTGTTCTTGCATGGTACAACCGAACTAAAACGTGATGAAATTTAAACAGAATGAAGAATTACTTGACCTTGCTATGAAGTTTCTCATTCCACAATTATAGACCATGTTTTTGACCTAATTTCGGAAAGGTTTTATTTTTTTCAGTTCATTAATAAGAAAAACTCGATTTCCTCACAATTAACAGTAATGATTTCGTACTTAAATTTTGAACAAATATTAAATCAAAACTAAAATTACCTCCTATTTATTCAGAGAAAGAATCAAACATATTTAGAAATGCATAAACTTCGATATTTCTGCAGATGATGTACTTTCTAAAAAATTATTAAAATGAGTGTTAAATGTGAAATTACTTTTGAGATGCACTCGAAAGACCTGATGTGAGAATGTCAAGTTGCTGGTCTTGGAACTTGTACAGATAGTCATTAAAGGTTCTAAGGGATTGCATTTGAACTTTTCACGGTCCTATTATTACCAGGCTTAAAAAGGAGGGGAAAATAAAAATCAAAGGGAAAGTTACAAGAAAAATGTAAGGGACTGGAAAACTTTAAAGTATTAAAGAAAAAGCTTACCACCACCATTTAAGCTATGAAAACGTCAACGGCTCACAGACAGATCTTCATAAACAAGAACAATTGTCTAGGACGTCAGACCATTTAAATCAGACCGGGAATGATACTCTTAAAGACAACACCCTGTTTTCTGAGGGAAAGCTATTAATTTTGGACTGCAGCTCATCTGTCACAATGACAGAGTGCAGGGAAAGTCTTTTACTAACATCTCAGACTCCCAACGAACAATTCGTTGACACGAAGACCTTTCCTCGCCCAATGCGAAGATGCCATTGCCCTCAAAAATGGAAATCATCCCCAACTTTTGCCTTCCGAGGTGCAGAGGCGAACGCAAATAAGAGCATCCATCAAATAGGACTGGTGCTATTAATAAACGTACTAGCAATGAAAATGCAGGTTCTACTATACTTTCTCACCGGACAAAGCTCCCTCTCACAAATAAAACCGGTTTCTTCGATTAAAATTCGTGTGATGTTAAAAAAATTAATTTTTCGGTTTGGCTCATTCTCGAGTCCGAAGCTTTTGTCCTCCGCAGAAATGAAGTTCTGAAGTGCAGCCTCTGAAAAAATTAAAAAGTAAATTCTTTCAAGACATTGTACAAAGCTCACACTGTACCACACAGAATCCCTTGGTCAGCAGTCATTCATGCCTGTGGGCTGTGAAGTGGAAAACAGAACATGCGAAGCGCAATAAACGAATCACAATTGCTGCACTAGGTAAATGAACTCAAATATACTACTACAGATACAATGACCGGCATAATTATTGGCACGGCTTCGCTAAATGTAGGTAAATGAGCATAGGGGAATAATAAACAGGCTATGGTTCAATGTTTATGCACGACGAGTAAACGTATACAAGCGTTAATCCTCTGGAATTAATTTAAAGGCTGCTGTACAATTTTCCTTAATGGTATTAAAAAAAAGAAAAAGTGTTATGTTTAAAAAATATTGCTACGTTCAGTTATTATTTTTATTTTTCCTCAACTTAAGAACTATGAAATTTTAGTTGAACACACGGTGCACTGAATTGCGTCTCAGAACTTTTCAGTGAAGTTTCAGGGAATGAATATTAATGATTGACCTGCAGTCACTAGTTCAACGGTGGTAGCTGCTTTTTTGTGAGGATTCAAAGCTCTATAGACAAGAAAACATAGTCAAGAATTCAAAAGTGAAGTGATAAATTCCCAATTCGAAGGAGAAGGGTATGGCAAGTTCTGTGAGAAATTTGATTTTCCAAAATGTGCCTACAGTTTAGGGTAGGAGAAAAGTGCTCAGTAGAGGGTCGAGTTATCAGCTAGGTGTGACAAGGGAGAAAGAAGATCTGACGGTATGCGCGAGAATAGGAAAGAAAACGGTCAGATATAATGATAACAGTGCTCTTGTCTGACACGCTAAATGCGTTCACTGACCCGACGTGGCTGTGTGCTACTGGACGCCAGGCGAGCTCTGATGCGAGGAGGTCGCAGGTCGTCCGAGGAGAACGCCGTTTCTGGACCAACTCTATCTCAGAGCGAGCATTTCATTGGCCGTACGTTCTCAGGGGAAAAAATACTGCTTTCATTTTATGATCAGATGAAGTGAATATCTATTTATTTGGTCGTAACATCAGCCACAAGTACAAGAAATCTGGCGAAGCACGTCTTCCAAACAACAGCGCTCCGACAAGGGTGCATGGAGGGGAGAGCTTCATGGTTCGAGGTTGATCTATCGCGTCTAGTCCTGGAAACTACGGTAGTTGCAATTGATAGAATTCTGAAAGAATAAGTCGACATCTGGAAGAGCAGACTGAAGGGTTTTTTACAATTCAATATGAGTTGCCTTGCAGCTTTGTACAGAACAATAACCTCAGAAATAGAACAAGGTAAAAGTAAGGCAAGAATTGATAGAAGTGTTGCAATGTTAACGTGTTGAACTGACCATAACGAGGTTCAGACATCAATCTAACAGAAAATTCATGGATAAAATTAAAGCTCAATGGAGTGATAGAGCTAGAAAAAATTTCCTGTTATGCAGGATAATTATTCACAAAGCAGGTCCCATGACTATGACTGAATAATTGAACTGAACTAAACCCCAGGACTATGACTGGATTCAGTAAATATCCCACAACGAAGTCCTCGAACTTTGAACGCGGAGGCGCATCTTTCAACGATTATAACTGGATAGCAGTTTTGCATTTGTGTGCAGTAAGTGAAATTTAGTTTGTGATAATTCATTTCAATGAGAAAGAAATTAGTTGTGAAAGATTTCATTAAGTCACAGAGCCCCGCGGCCCGGAGTGGAGTCATTACTTGGGCGGCGCTGAAAATATCGTGAATCCCTGAAATGAAGCGAGACGGTTTGTTTGCAAGATGATTTCTGCAGTATAACTGAAATTTCAAGTGTTTCATTTTGCTCTTATTGGCAGTTTTAAAATGATGTTCGTTTTAGCAAACTTTGTTGCCACGTTAACAACTCCTTCGATCAACGATTTTTGCGCAAGCCTTGTATTGGTTCTCTGCACCCAGAGTAACGCTGCTCGTCCATTTAATACCATTTTCAAAAGCATTTCAATCATTTAAAAAAATATGAGTTGAAATGGGAATAATAAACTATCATGAAACGCGTAAAAAATACAAAATGGTATACAGTCAGAAGTGCAGGAACACAGCGCTCCAATCGCACAAGGTGACCTGCATGTTGGCTAAATTTTGGGGTAAACCTCTGCACTATGACGAGCTGACGGTCACCTCACGAAACCTTTTAAGGCTTGTGCGCGGGTACATTACGGCGTGGGACTGGGGTCCTAGCACCGCAGGCTCACGGTGTTCATCACTGCACTTTGCGGCGTTGTTGCGAGAGCAGAACGAGCCTCCTAATGAACGCCACCGCCAGACTGAGCTTAAATCAAAATCAAATGAATCGCCATAAGCGTTTGTTCCATTCACGGCTGGGAAGAATTGAGCAACTTCAAAGCTCCGCGCGGCCGTAAATTGAGCATCAAATGAGGGGAGCAAGGAAACACTTTTGCAGCGACTCAAAAATTTATTCAAGTTTTACGAGATTTTTTTAGCGAATCAGAAACTTCAGAGCAGAAGAGAAATACCGAGGGAATAGCTTTTATTTTGTTATGAGAGCGTCGTTTTCTAATAAATTAAATAGTTACGTAAAACAGACTTCGCCTTCTTCTAAAAACTACCCTGTGTTTTTTAATTCTTAAGAAATAAATTAAATTAAGATTAAATTAAATTAATTAAATTAAGAATTAAAAAAATTCCTAAGAATGAAAAATAAATTGTCTTAGGCGAATAGTCTTATTCGAACAGCAAACAGGTACTTAATATTAAATACTACTGCCCTCACATCGATGTGAGCATGCGTAGCATTACTCTTAATAGATAATAGTCTTATTCGAACAGCAAACAGGTACTTAATATTAAATACTACTGCCCTCACATCGGTGTGAGCATGCGTAGCATTACTCTTAATAGATAATAGTCTTATTCGAACAGCAAACAGGTACTTAATATTAAATAATACTGCCCTCACATCGGTGTGAGCATGCGTAGCATTACTCTTAATAGATAATAGTCTTATTCGAACAGCAAACAGGTACTTAATATTAAATACTACTGCCCTCACATCGGTGTGAGCATGCGTAGCATTACTCTTAATAGATAATAGTCTTATTCGAACAGCAAACAGGTACTTAATATTAAATACTACTGCCCTCACATCGGTGTGTGCATGCGTAGCATTACTCTTAATAGATAATAGTCTTATTCGAACAGCAAACAGCTACTTAATATTAAATACTACTGCCCTCACATCGGTGTGAGCATGAGTAGCATTACTCTTAATAGATAATAGTCTTATTCGAACAGCAAACAGGTACTTAATATTAAATACTACTGCCCTCACATCGGTGTGAGCATGCGTAGCATTACTCTTAATAGATAATAGTCTTATTCGAACAGCAAACAGGTACTTAATATTAAATACTACTGCCCTCACATCGGTGTGAGCATGCGTAGCATTACTCTTAATTGATAGTAGTCTTATTCGAACAGCAAACAGGTACTTAATATTAAATACTACTGCCCTCACATCGGTGTGAGCATGCGTAGCATTACTCTTAATAGATAATAGTCTTATTCGAACAGCAAACAGGTACTTTATATTAAATACTACTGCCCTCACATCGGTGTGAGCATGCGTAGCATTACTATTTATAGATAATAGTCTTATTCGAACAGCAAACAGGTACTTAATATTAAATACTACTGCCCTCACATCGGTGTGAGCATGCGTAGCATTACTCTTAATAGATGATAGTCTTATTCGAACAGCAAACAGGTACTTAATATTAAATACTACTGCCCTCACATCGGTGTGAGCATGCGTAGCATTACTCTTAATAGATAATAGTCTTATTCGAACAGCAAACAGGTACTTAATATTAAATACTACTGCCCTCACATCGGTGTGTGCATGCGTAGCATTACTCTTAATAGATAATAGTCTTATTCGAACAGCAAACAGGTACTTAATATTAAATACTACTGCCCTCACATCGGTGTGAGCATGCGTAGCATTACTCTTAATAGATAATAGTCTTATTCGAACAGCAAACAGGTACTTAATATTAAATACTACTGCCCTCACATCGGTGTGAGCATGCGTAGCATTACTCTTAATAGATAATAGTCTTATTCGAACAGCAAACAGGTACTTAATATTAAATACTACTGCCCTCACATCGGTGTGTGCATGCGTAGCATTACTCTTAATAGATAATAGTCTTATTCGAACAGCAAACAGGTACTTAATATTGAAGACTACTGCCCTCACATCGGTGTGAGCATGCGTAGCATTACTCTTAATAGATAAAGAGTAATGTTCGACCCCTGCTTTGTTAAAGGTATTATATTCGCTGAAATAGCTCAAATGATAGTTTCCATAATCAAAAATATTCAAGTTTACCTAATATTTTGCGTTATGAAAATTATTCCACGTAACCAGTTATCTTTCTAGCTCTCTACTCGAATTTTTTTCTTTTGTCTCAATATTTAAATGTTCGAATTATTAAAATTCACAGTTCCTGTAGAGAATCAAAGTTTCGAAGCTAATCTTAAGATCTTGATAGAAATTAAGTAATTATTTTCGAACAAGCAGGAAACTGTCATGTCTGCCTGACGAACGGTAAGTGTCATTACGCAACGAACAATTGTGGATATCGGAGCCTCGCATCGGGACTCCCAAACGCACCCTGAGCTTAATTTTGAAGTAAATAAAAGTTAAGTGCTGATGATCTTCATGGTTCATTTGTCAGCAAATTGTAAAACGTGTTCGATGACTGATTCTCAGCAATCGAAGAGTATCTTTCGTGTTCTTATGGCCAATCGATTTATGCAAAAATGCTAAATTTGCCTTAAAAAATGAAATTCTGCTGACTAATACTGTTTAAAAACTCACCCAAAACTCATTGAGCGCCAAAGTATTCGCTGCCTGATCACGGCGCGACGCCCATTTGGGCGACAGGCTCGCCCCGCTGGTGGTGGGAGCTCTCGAGCACCGACGGCAGATGCGATTGCGCTACAAGTTGGTGGGATGACCGGGAACTTATGGCAAATGACGGTGCAGTTCTGTCATTCTTTAATGGAAATAATGGAAAGTTGTAATACATTTTTTTTTGCAGTCTCATTTATTAAATAGTTCAAAGCCCTACTTATAGGAATAATCGCAGTCGAGAATTTTTTAGCTTTATTTGAAAAGATACACTACATAACTAGAATTTCCATGGCCGGATAAAAAGACGACCTTCAGTTCAACCAATGTCATTTCAGTGTGAGCGTCACAGAGAATATCGAGAAAAGAGAAGTCCTAAATTGTGTGCCACTAGCATGTGGTGTTTTGGAGTCTTTGTGGTCTTGACGAAGGCTTTTGTTGCTTTTGTCTGCGGAGTTTCCAGAGGTCCACTTGAGCGGCGCATTAAAGCGATTGCCGCTCGTCGCCTCCAAAAGAACACAACCTTCGTGCCGGCACGTGTGCCCGCCGTACACTGGTGATAGTGGTGTGGTGGTGTGGTGGTGTGGTAGTGGTAGTGTGGTGGTGTGGTGATGGTGGTGGTGGTTGTGGTGGTACACATTCCTACGGCGGCTACACTGTCTTAAAAAAGAAAAGTAAACGCTTCTGCTGAAAAATAGGAACACTCTCCCAAATAAGTGTCAATTATTTTGTATCATGCATTGCTTTATTTTTGTATCATAGCTGTGCTAACTAGACCCTTGGTGTCAAGTTCTTTTTTTGAACAGATGACTTCTGGCAACTGGTCGGTGGACTCATTAGCCTCTCAAACGTCTACTGAACCAGTGCAGGAATAACCATTAAGAACCTAGTCGTATTCAATTTACACAGTTTCTCTGGGTATTCTACTGCGTTCAGAAGAGGAATCTCAATCAGTTAGTAAATTGAAACATCTCAATATACATTAGTTTACCGTATCCATAAAGTGAGACTCAGTCTATAGTATACCGCATGCCTACCCCTCCGTCCTGCACACTTCCAAAACATTCCAAAATCGGGTGCCTCGCACAGCTATACCAACTCAGTAATATCGAACTTTTTTCTATTCTTTAGAAGCAGTAATCGATTAATTTGTTTTATATAACATCACTGTACTTATAACTGCTGTTTCGAATAGACTTTGTACATCAGGGCTTCGAAATCAGACGGTTCAAAATGATCGAATTTACAAACTTGGATTTAATCCGTAGCACCGATACGCGGTGTGACTGCCTTACTCTGTTTAAAAAATTATGACTCTATAACTTTTTCCGTTCACGCGCTGCTCAACAGTATGTTAATAGTTTAAAAATACTCATATTTCATCAAGTATTTTTCAGTATTCTTTTTATTCAGCATTTACTTTATTCGTTAATTTTTTTCTTCGTTTCTTGTTTTTGTTGATTCTTAAATTAGGATCTTGACAATATCGACGAATGTTGATTGTCGGTTTCATTTCCTTGAAATTGCTATTGCACAACACTGGGAAAATCTTTATTTGAAAGCTGACAGTGTTGAAAATGTAACAAAATATTTGAGCCGTATTCACTTCCAACATTGTTGGAAACTCAAGTTCAAACCTCTGCAACGTTCGGAGTGCGAGTATAAATCACATTGTTTCTTTAAATTCAAGACAGATTTTCTTATACGTAGAACATGCACAGGTTTTAAATAATTCTCCCAATCATTCATCACGTACAAGCAAATCGAAACAGCGCTTTCCTTGCAAAACAACGTCCACGTAACTGGGAAGCACAAAGTTCACTTGAGCGAATGTGAGCAGAAAGTGCTAGCACTTGGCGTATCACTGCTACGAACGGAACACACACATACAGACCCTCCACTTTGTAGTTTTGCTCCCTAAAGTTCTCGGAGAGGAAAGTCTGCAATATCGGAGCTATTTCCCGCAGTCAGGCCGAGACGTTCATAGCAGCAGACTTCCAAGTTATATTGCTTTGGATTATGTGAAAACGAACAGCGAGAACTACCTGTCCAGTACGCTTTGTGCTGGCGGAGGATGCTCTGTGCCGCGCGACGTCACTTGAGCAACAGATCATTGAAAAATCGAATAGGCTTTGAGTTGTGGAATATTTTACGTAAGTCTTTGACATGCAGAATATTGTATAGAGTAGTATCTGAGTCGTTTAATACTTAACATTTTAATGGTTTTAAATTGTACGAGAGATTGAGCTGTAGTGTAGAGTATAGAAGTTTTTGGGATGACGAGCATTGTGAAACTCCTCTTGGCGTTTATGAAAGAGTCAGACTCAATGCAAAAGATATCTACCATTATTAAAGAACTGACTGAAGTTCAGCTGAAGTTTTAGATTTTCTTCCTATAGATGGCTGGAGGGTTTGAAGAACTGTTTTCAAAACGTACCTTGTTCGATTTTAATTAATATATGTACCCTGGATGTGATATTCATTCAGTTAAATTTGCTTTATCGGATGACTTACGGATTATTTTTCACGTAACCTCCACAGTCAACTTTCATACAACCTGTTTTCGGCAGTTTTGTGCAAATAGTTTTCGTGTTTCCATTGTTTTCGTCACCTAAGTTACATAACTGCGTTTGCAAAACTCTATGATCCAAACACCTGATTAGTGCAAATTAAATTTCATATAAAGCGATGATTCACTACACAGGTTACTCACGAGCACACACAAGTAGGTCAATTTAGCAAACCTTTGCGATACAGCTGCTTACAAGGGAACACCTGTGGGCAGGTCCTCTCCCAAATTTCTTCATTTGTGCATTCATTCTCTGTGCTGGAGGTTTATGAAGCTCCATGAGCCGCGTAATTTGCATTGGAACTTCTTTAAGCGATCTTTTGACATCGACGCAGCAGCACATAGGCCGGCAGGGTGTCCAGCGGCCTGTGTGGCGCAGCGCTGGAGCGGCGCAAAGGCCCGGGGCGTCGCCTTTTTATGCCCCGGCCACTTTTGAGGTGGACACGAACTAGCGGCAGTAATGCAGTTCAAAGGCTAATTAGGGAGTCCGTCACTCTCTAACGAGCCTTAATGAGGCCAGTGGGAAGCGCTCATTTAATGTGAGCAGCTTCTGATGGGCGGGGAGCGTTAAGCCAGGGATTCCAGTCGCTCCGTCAATGGTCGTGCGCTTAGTCTGAAATCATTTCGAGTGTTCGTGTTTATTGCGGTCTTTTAATTTGACCTTACAGTATAGAATTATTTACCTTTTGTTGATATATTGCTTCTGAAACTCCGACACATTCATCCTCCATAATGATGCCTCTGTGCAATCACCCTCGGAGAAAGTTTTGACTTGTCATTACTTTTACGAGATGATTGATTTCGCTAAATCATTTCAAGCTGTTTAAAATATGTAACTTCCGTTCGTGAATACCACATCGTTTTCGAGTAAATGAAATTATAATTTCATTTCACGCAGCCTTGTTTCTTTTTATTTCGTTATAAAATAATCTGTCATGATTCGGCCGTTCATTACATGTGTACCCAGCCCGTCACATACGTCGGGTTTCAAAATTTCATTGTATAAATCTTCCAGATGTGGATGCCAAACAAATATACCCATCCCAATAGTACATGCGATTAAAATATTCTTGTACATGTGCACTGATGAAACTCGTATCGCAGATACGGTCATTAAGCACCGTTATGAGCGTTACAGAGAGACGGAAGAAGAGGACACCAAACAAGTACTTAAATAAAAAACACACAGAGGGTGTTATTGAAGTAAGATAATACGAGTAAGTAATGACTTATTGATGTTTGGCTTTTCTCAGAATCAATAATGAGTTAATCTGAAGGGTGAGTGAACAATAAATTCGCAATTTCACACGGGCAATGCCGTTCTAAGCAGATCAAATGCCCTTGCACCAGAAGGAGCTTGGCTGATTGACTGCTCACGCTCATGCAAATGAGAGACAGGAATCGTTTTTGAGCGAACTTAGTCAATGAATGAAGGAGCAGGTCAGTCAGTGCCTTACATTTCACACAACAGTGAAAAGTAAATATTCTTTCTTTAAAAGAGTTAGAATCCTGTGCTCTACTTCATGCGTCAGAATAATAAATGCATTGTATAAATATATTGCCCTTTTTCAGTAAGAAACAAAAGGCTTCGAACTGAAAGCTTTAACCAATGTATCATCTCCAAAAACTAAATTGAATCAAGGAATTTTTCCCTCTTCACGCTCAAAAAGTGTCTTTTACCACAAATATATATGCAGCATTTTGCGTCAAAACTTTTGGCTCTGAATTTTTTTGGAGGCACCATGATTCTAAGAGAGATAAAATTCAATTATATGAGTATTTTTTGAGATTGTGTTTCATTAATATTAGTCCTGTACTGCTCCTCTAAATACTTATGGTAACTCTGAAAGTTATAGATAAAAATTGGTTTCAGCGACACTGACAATGTTGTCATTGTGTTTATTTTTAATATCTGGGGTATACCGTTCAAGGCTTATAAATATTTGAAGCTGCTTTCACGCTTGACGAATATGTATATGGGTTTGGGGGTGAGCTTACCACTGTGTTCCCTTACATTTAATGTTGGGTGGAAAATAAACAACGAATTTTAAACTGAGCAGAAATAGCAGCATCAATTTCCTCAGAATAAATGTTTTCCAAAGTCATTTAAGTTCAGAAGGCAGACATTTTTATGCACGCGATATGATTGTGTTTGCCGACTGCCAGGCTTAGAAGCAAACTGGGCTAGGATCCCAGTAGCCGCGCGTGTTGCGATATTTACCTCACCAACACGTGGAGCGGCGGCACGCACGGGCCGGCAGCGACCTGTTGCGTGGGTATGCAGGTCTCTGCTCCCTTGAGGAGGATGGCAGGCAAAAATACCCACCGTCCAATGTGAAAAGCGAACAACAATAATATAACGTGTCCCGAACTTGTGCGTCTTAAATCAAATGAAAGTTTAATCGCTACATAAAACTGAAGTATCTCTCTCGAGCTGCTGTCCTAGCTCGTAAGCAGCCAGCCATTTCTTGACGATGTTCTTTACTGATCTGCCTCATCAAATATTCATGAACTCGTTTGTTTTTCATCAACACATTGAGTGATCTATAATCGTGTTAGAGGATGGGTAGTCGATCATGGCGCGCTGGCGTGGCTGCGCCTTATCTAGCATATTTGAAAACACTTCTGATGTTTTCCACGAAATCCCATGAATGAAGTTCGACAAAGTAGCGACGAAATTTTATTCTTTAAAATGAACTCGGGATGACGTAATTTTTTAACGCTGATAGTGACATTATTTGGAGCAATACAGAAGGGTATTTGTCAAAGCTTCCTTAAATTTCATAAAGTACTCACGCGTACATGATAAATACGATGAAAAGTAAGTTGAATCTGAAACAACATACTTTAACTGTTCAGAAAAATGCGATAATTGGAGAGGTGATTTGGTCGAGACAGGAAACTATCGCTCGACTCACGCGAGCCGGCTTGTGAGTGGCCACGTTGCAAGCCGTCGCAACTCGGAGCACCTCTTAACATGCTAATGAGCCACTGAATATTCATGCAGGGACCTACGGAGCATTTCTTTCTCGTCAAGTGCAAGCTTGATCAAACTTAATTTCCTTTGGTGCGTTTGAAGATTTAACAAAGCCCCTTGAGGAGTCACTCTGGTAGGTAAATTTGCTCAGGTAAATACGCGCAATTAGAAAAACGGGGTCGAGGCGCGAGACGAATCATTTGGTAGAGACGAACTTGCGCCGCCGCCGAAAGCTTTGTATGCAAAATGACACTCGAATTGTTGGCTCAGGTGAAATACAAATGCGATGCAAATAGAGTATAGTATTGATACTAAAAATATACTCAATAAGAATCTGAATCTTGAAAACGATTTAGAGCTGATTTGAGGAGACATGAGCTGAAAGATTTCAGTTTGTCTTCTTTTGAATAAATTTGCACGTAAATTATGACCGAAAATCAAATCTGTAATTTCACTAATACTGGTGGATAAAGTCAACGTTTTAGTTTCCGTTTGGATTCCGTTTCGCAGCGAGTAAACAAAAGACGAGGTGAGTGAACGGAGCCGCTGTGGTTGCCCCGCTGCGACGGCAGCGCTGCCAGGCGTACGGGCGGCGGTGCGACGCGTTTAGGAACGTGAATAATGCGCGCTATTTCTCTGACCGCCGCCTGGCCTCTAATGCCCTCATGCATCACGCACGAAAGAGAGCGATGGGGGTGAAAACAGTTTCCACTTGGCCCTGAACATCACAAAAATACAATTTTAAATTGCCGTAAGAATAAAACGAAACGGTTTGTTTACAATCCCCGGACATTTCACCGCTCGATTTGCTTTAAGCTTGCATGAAGAATTGAAATAGGAAGAGATTATATGATATACACTCAAATGATCTTTACTTCTTCATTTACACCACGTGAAGCGTATGAGTCTGTGAGCTTGTGTGGCAACGGGCAACTTAAGGTTACAAAATTGATGGCCTATGCCAATCAGAAACACCGATTTACTTCCCCCTATTCCTTCGAGGGCTCTTATTAAATTTAACATGAAAGTGAGGCATCATTGATCCTATTTTGAACATTTGTCAAGCTAAACTCGATAAATATGAGATGAACTGCCTCCGGATATTTGTCCCGCACAACTGCCCCCCCGGATATTTGCCCCGCACAACCGCCCATGCCGGATATTTGCCCCGCACAACTGCCCCACCGGATATTTGCCCCGCACAACAGCCCCACCGGATATTTGCCCTGCACAACTGCCCCACCGGATATTTTCCCCGCACAACAGCCCCACCGGATATTTGCCCCGCACAACCGCCCTACCGGATATTTGCCACACGCTGCTGTCCCATGAACAATTGCATCCGATGAGTAGTTTGTCTCCAGACTTTTGTCATCGGTACCATTGGAAGAATTCAAAATATAAAATTCAAATCTGCCGTTTGACTAGATTTGTTAGTGATACTTTATTTGAATTTTTAAGGCTTTATAACCTTGACCTTATGATCACGAACACGGGTAAATTTGCAATGTTAACCTTATTCAATGCTAAGCTCAATAGTATAAATTAAGGTAACACTGCCAACCTGATCAGTAATCAGTATTTTGACTAAAACTAAACTTTGAACAATTTTTGAGCAGTTCAGACACTATTTGATAATTTCGCACCATCAGGCGAATATTTTGCTTTAAGTGAGAACAAAATTTGTATTTCTCTCTTCAGTTTTTGGTCACTTGCTGCCTTAAATTTTTGGCTCAGCGATTAGGTGTAATGACGGAGCTGCTCTTGATGTATATTTCATGTTGATGTTCTGCAATGATTTCTCCTGAATTATTTCGTACAATGAATAAATTTTACTTTACGTAGAGTAGTAGGGTACTGCAATAAGTAATTAGTTTCCATAAGCCTACTTTGAAGTTATGACAGTGCATCCAAGTCCTGGCCAAGTTTCGTCGTCGTGATCTTCACTCGTTTTTCTGTGTATTTGATGAGAGAAGCAGTTATTTTGTCAGTCTTGATTGTTAATTGTGTTTATAAGTTACTGAAAGTAAAGAGTATAGAAATCCATAAGTGGACCTTCATATCACCTGTCATGATCCCATCTGTGAGAAGACTCAGCTAACGAAATATATCATTAAGTTCCCTAAAGAAGCTTTAACATCATTTACCTTTAGTTTTTGCAAAACTCACCTGCCCTGAATGCTAAAGGAGCCTCGATACTAAGAAGAGGAAGTTTCCACAGGTCGCAGTACTTGGCGATATTCACCTCTGGAGTGGCGCGCGTGAGGCGCTCAGGAGTCTATAGAGAACTTGCGTTGCTGGAGTTCATTTCTCAGGGTGGACACAAGGCGGGCTAACGAGGTATTAACTGAATCTCCTAACTTGGTGCCTGCAATACACAAACATGGTCTCGAGTTGCTGCTCAGCCATAACTTGGCGTCAAACGCTCTGTTGGTGCCGCTTTGATGCTGTTAAAAGAAGACTGCCTGCGAAGCGCAATATCGCTGCTCACTTTGACTAGCGCAGCTCGTTCGAGACTCGGGTGCTGGGCGCAGCTTCACATATTGTGATCATTATTTTCCAAATAAACGTATAACTAGATATTTGAACTCGCATGTCAACACCGTGCACCGGGGAGTCAAGTACTAGAATTGTAATTAAAATTGTAACTAAAATACCTCAAAGGAATACTTGGTATCTACTTTAAAGGTTCTCTTTGAGCTGATACTGAGAGTCTAAAATAAATATACATATTTGTTAGTATAAAATCATTTGCTGTGATGATATATAATCTTTAGCAATTCTTGTCACTATTCACTCCTAAGAAGATATTTTGCTATAATTGTTCCTCATGACAATAAATCCAAAGTATTTATCAAATCCGCTCTCGGCGCAGCTTCAGCCAGGCTTTGAGAGCCCCACTCTTACAGATGAACAGTTCAGGAAATATCCTTAAACTTTAGGTCGTCTTGTAAAGTCGAGCTGCTCCCAGTATTTCTAGCGTTAAGTGAGCTACCAATTACCGAGGTATGAAAGTAAAAGAAATGAAGTGTTTTTATTTGGATTTTGGAGTAATGTATCAGGCGGGCAGACCATGAGGTATTTGTCATGTTCTGGGGCGGGAATGTGTCAGGCGGGCAGACCATGAGGTGTGTGTCATGTTCTGGGGCGGGAATGTGTCAGGCAGGCAGACCATGAGGTGTGTATCATGTTCTGGGGCGGGAATGTGTCAGGCAGGCAGACCATGAGGTGTGTGTCATGTTCTGGGGCGGGAATGTGTCAGGCGGGCAGACCATGAGGTGTGTGTCATGTTCTGGGGCGGGAATGTGTCAGGCAGGCAGACCATGAGGTGTGTGTCATGTTCTGGGGCGGAAATGTGTCAGGCGGGCAGACCATGAGGTGTGTGTCATGTTCTGGGGCGGAAATGTGTCAGGCGGGCAGACCATGAGGGGTGTGTCATGTTCTGGGGCGGGAATGTGCCAGGCAGGCAGACCATGAGGTGCACATATGTCTCATGCTCTCGGTCTCCCAAGAACGTCATCAGATAGCTAGGGTAACTGCTCAACACCCCAAGTTAAACATTACATATTTGCTTTATATGAAATCTATGGCTTTCTTTATCTCAGTATAGAGAGAAGAGTTGGGTGATTTGTGAAAATGTACATATAGTTTTAAAATATGCTACTGAAATTTATGAAATTTTTAAGTACTTGTATTATAAGTTTAACTTTTTCTTCTCACTGGGGACTGATAACCGTTCAAGAATGTACATATTTCTATGGTCTTATTTGACATTATGTTAAAAATTTCAGCAGAATGCTCGGCTCCCTTAGAATGAGAGACTATGATTTACGGCCCCCCAGTGAGGCCCATAAAGAACAATGTCAACATCGGTGCTTGCCACGACATATGGCACCAGCGACGCTAAGACAAAATTAAAAAAGTTCCTGCCGAGAAATCGAGCCTCGGACACCGCCAGACTTCGAGGAGATGCGCTGCTGAGCGCGCCAAATTTGGCAGCGGAACTGCTCGTGCGGTCACCGCCACGATTACGGATTCTGCTTTTTTTTACTTCAGTCTACTTTGAATTCTTCAGTGGTTTTAGAATTCTTGGTGCTTCATTTGACTGGTTCCTTGAAGTAACGGTTCTTTGAATTGAAGAATCTGTGAAATTAGCGACTTTCTGATTTCAGCCTTCGTTCAGAGATGGATTCTTTTTACAGCATTATTTGGATGAACTATTCTGTGAGTTAAGGGTTCTCTAAATGACAGGTGTTCAATTATTCAGGATATAGTGAATTAGAGGTTCTTTGAATTCAAAATTATTTGAATGAACAGTTAATTCGATTGTTGCTTCGTTGTATCTCGTAGGATAACTTCCGGATTAACGGAATTCAGGGTTTTCAGAAGCCAGGCACATTTAGAGGTGAACACCTTTAGCTGCATTGATATGTCATTCTAATAATGGTTAAATAGAGTTTGGAATCAGTATGAGGTTCCACAGGTTTGGAATCACTGCTTCAAATGCCACTGCTTATTCAAACTTGGTCTCGCATTAAAACTATAATTTTTAGGCCTTGTTTAGAGATATATTCAATGCAGGACTAACTTTGAGCTGGCACGAAGGACGGTCAACATCAGGGTGGGGCTGCACGGCGCCTCGACAGAAGAGATGAGGCCTGCGGTGTGGGTCCACATCGGTGAAGTCCGTCCATTGGTGATGTCTGCATGTCCAGATCACACACTCAGGGTTCGTTATTCGTGCGCCCTTCGTTTTGTTTAGCATCATTCCATGGAACCTCGCTGTTTCCTTCAATTTCCCGTACCTGCGACCCGTACTTTCCAAAACATTCGTAAAATTACTATGTATATCTATGTAGTTTTCTTCATTCAGCACTATTGAAATGATATGCTTGTGATACGGAAGTGTGAGCGGATGGAATTTCAAGAAAAGATACTTTTAGTTTTAGACTTTGACACTGTAGCTTACGACCACAACTTCGTAGAATGTGATTACGTTCTACATCGCTAAGACATTCCATTCTGAGCGACGCAGTGGATGAAAGATTTCAGTAATTGTTGTTTGAAATCTAGTCATTGAGGGGCGAATTCTTGTCATATGTTCTACACCCTGCTCCATGCTCCATGTAGACCCAGACACCAGGCCCATGCCCCGCAAACCCAGACACGAGCCGCAGGCCCCAGCCGACAGCTACGCATGCCAGTGTGGGACAGCAAGTCAGTTCAGCACGTCATGAGGCTCTGCTCGTATGTCCCGTTGCCAGTTGTGCAACGTGAAAAAACCTTGTGTGAGCCTTAGATCGTCTGCAAGGCATTAACTTGGACAGTGTGCACTGTCAGTTTTGGGATAGAGAAGCTCTGCCACCTGGTCCGCGTTTGTTCTTGTTAGCTTATTAATTCTCATTTCAATATTTGCTTAAATACGTGCATGATTTCTGAAGTAGACTCAATTTTTTCCTTGAAGGATATGACTGCAATCAATAAGACGTGACTCCGATAGCCTTAGATGGGTGCACAAATTGGATGAAATGTGTATCGCGTTTTTTCAAATATCAATACCATATCAATTGAACAACATGATAGTATTAGTTACCTTTAGGACAAGCAGCTCTCATTTTCATGGAACTTGCTCCAGTGTTGTAATAGCTTTAGCTCAAAGTTTGGCATTTTTCCGAGTTGATGAAGTAGTCAGTTGTTGAAGGCTTAAGCTGCACTCGTGCGGGTTGTGCTGGCTGGTTGGGCAAACTTTATGCTCGGGAAATTTGGACTACCACTGCAGCTTTAAGGACTTGTTTATCCATTGATTTTGGTCTTCCCGAATGGAGATGATTTTTGGAAAATAAAATAGCCAAATAAGCATTTAATGAATATGTGTTGGTCCTTTCGATTTTGTCTTACATTGTTCTCGCACAAACTTTATTTTATTCAAGCATTTTATGCAGTTGCTGTGATTTTAGAATTGATAGAGCTACAAGTCTTCGGTACTCGCCATTAGTATAAATTTCTTGCGGGTTGACGAACCTAAATTATCTTATACATTTAGTTATTATTCCTCAAAGTGCGATTGAAACTTTTGGAGTCAAATTTACCGAAATAATAAATTGAGTGACTCTAAGGGAAATAGGAAGTACAAAAAATAACTAAGAAGTATGAAATGAACTGAATAATTCTAAATGAAACAGGTAGTATGAAATGAAGGGAATGACTCTAAGGGAAATATGAAGTATGAAATAAATTGAGTGACTCCAAGAGAAAAAAGAAGTATTCGCATAAGAAGACTTTACTTTCGAACTAATGCCCAAACATCGGTGACCGGTTGGGTCAGGTATTTGTGTATAAATTTTGTGAGATGATTATAATGTAAATATTTATAGCCGATTGTATTAACAATACAATGAGAAAGAATGTTGATCTTTGCTTTTCTTAACAACAAGGAGTTGAATTTAGCCCAAATTACGGCTGAAAGAACGCACGATAATGGCAAGCAATGAATGAAACAAGAACGTAAGCATGTTTAACGGACTTGAGCAGTATTGCTGCTGACAGATGTACATATAAATACACTTTTCTCATTATTATTACGTCAGATTGGGAAGCACTTTAGCCGTGCTTATGCATGTTTGGTTGCTGTAGTGAACACTTTACTCGAATGAGAGCAATTTGTCCTGCTTTCAATAAATTTGACAAAAAAAAATAGAAAATTTATTTACAATGAAGGTTAAAGCACTCTGACAAAAGAAAAATCATCCAAAATGACGAATATAACAATCTATTGATAATTAAATAGAGTTTGCAATCAGCTTAAGGATGCGCAGGTTGGTAATCACTACATTGAATGCAATTGCTAATTCAAACTTTCTCGCGCGAAAAAGTTATAATTTTGTGGTTTTGATTTGAGATCTGCAGAAAACCTCGTTCCTATTTCAATACAACACCTGCAGCCTCACAATGCTTTGATTGAAAACTTTCTAACTTATCATACTCATTCGCTAATCATCTCTTTTATTTTCATACGAAGCTGCTCAAATGAAAAATTACTCTATTCAACATGATTATTTTGCCGTGATTTTTACTTCGCGTAACGACAATTCTTGTAAACGAAGAAATGTGATGCGATAACGTGGCCACTTTGGAACGAATGAATTCTTTCACTCATGCAGTTTGAGTGACATCAAATTAATAGAAAGAAGCGATGCGGGTGTACACAGAAAATGAGCTTGCAGTAATGGAATATATGAAAACAAATTCTTACAAAACACCCCTTGCTATGTACACGGGTGTTTTAACATTTCGCCCCCAATGAGGCACTTGTGTGCCCCTACAGTCCCGCAGCACCGCTGGCGTAGCTGCTGCTGAGGCTGGATGGCTCGCAGGGACGAGTTTGTAGCGACGAGTATCAAGTGCCAGTTTTTTGTTGATCAAAAGAAATTTTTGATAAGAAGTATGGACATGCCAGACTACGTATGTAAATACGAATGTTTCTCTTCCGTTTTAATTATTTACGTACACACTTTTTCAACGTGCAAATAACTTCGCAGTAATTCGATGCTCAAAATTCTCGGTTTACTGTTCAACTGATGAAGGATATGTTGGATATTTTATCATTGCTAGGCAACATTTAAAATGCAATATGATTTCTATGCAAAGCACCGTCCAGGAAAGCTTCATTTTTTGCTCAGAATTAAGCATTAATTATTAACAAAACAGTTTTGAGAGTTCACCGGCAAAGTCAAGGAATTATCACGTCTTGTCGACGCTCTTATGCTCTGAGCAAGATGCGTCTTGAATTGTTTTAGATTGTACGCATGCTTCTTTTTCTTCCATTCTTAACCAAACGTGCAATGGAATAACAGGAGGTAGAAGAGAGCCATGATCTTCATAGCAAAAGGTTTTTATCAGTCATGGTCAGTCATGGATAAATGCATGAATATTATGCAAATTAAGGAAATTTTTAACAATTAAAGTGTCAATTTTACTTTCAATAAAATGTCCTAGAACACATATTTGCATGTCCATAGAAGACATGTCCATAGAAGACATGGCCATAGAAGACATGTCCTAGAAGACATCCCTCAAAACCGGACAATTTACGGTCCGCAAGATGGGGACAGTGATTACAAAATTCTCATTTAATCTACTGTATAATTCTCCTCAAACTCAGGGTACAAGTTAATAAGAAATAAAATTCTCCTCAAACTCTGGGTTCAAGTTAATAAGAAATAAAATTCTCCTCAAACTCTGGGTACAAGTTAATAAGAAATAAAATTCTCCTCAAACTCTGGGTACATGTTTAATAAGAAATAAAATTCTCCTCAAACTCTGGGTAACAGTTAATAAGAAATAAAATTCTCCTCAAGCTCTGGGTACAAGTAAATAAGAAACAAAATTCTCCTCAAACTCTGGGCATGCGTTAATAAGAATTCAAAAAACTAGAAAATGTTGGATGCCGAATGCAACATACATTATCCACATTTTATTCTCGTTCAAATCAGTCTTGCTGCGAAATCAATTTCCGTCTCCGAAACATTTCGTCCGTTGCACAAAAACTCATGAGATACAAGAGCAAAGCTCTCACACACCGGCTCTGGCTCAGATATTCGCACCACTGTAAAATTAACTCACGCTTGGAATGGAGAGCTCTCAGCCAGTTCTTGTGCAGTTTGCAGAAAACTCTTTTATCCTCTTCAGATTAAAAGTCGGGATTGAGCATTTATGGCCGGAGACCTTCAGATAATGGACTAAAGTTTAATCTCACCGAGAGCAGCCGTTGGTAACCTGCATCAATCGGGAACTAGCTTTAAATTTCAGTCGAAAAAGAACCATATAAAAACTTCGGTACTTCGAGCGCAAACTTCATCGACTTACTGCTGTGAAAAATACTTCTGCAGTTGCACAGGCCAGCGAAATTCGAGGATTTTATTTTACGTAAACCTTTAGCACCTTTTTAATTAATTTCTGATGAAAGAAAATCATAAATCTTTCCCTTTTCAAAACATTTCCTGCATAAATTTTACAAAAAAATATAATCACTTTTTCATTCTTTGTTTGATGAACAGCCTCAAAAATGACAAAAATAATCACTCCAAATTGTTCTCTGTTTTTAGAAAATTTGTGTCGACAAATTTTTTCTGGAAAATTGCAACATCGAAAACTAATAAGCGGACAATTTTTAATGAAGAACCTCTTGTACTAAAGACTCATAATTTGATTCTTCGAGCTCCTGACCTACTCTCAGCAGCTGTAAATTGCATCGTTTCGTGTAATTACTGATAAAGGTACACTTGATTAATTTTTAAAACGGAATGCATATTTAAGTACCTAGTCAATTGATAAGCCGCTAAAAAAGATTAAAAATCTATTTTATTTAATTTTCCCTAGTAGGAATAAACATTTTTCAAGTGAATTATTTTGCGTACATCTTGAAAGAGACATTTGGGGCATAGAGATTTTTCCACTCTAACTCGTTCGACGCCAGTTTCGGATACGCGTTCGATGAATTTCCTACTCAAGAATGCCAAAAATCTACACACTCAACAATTTCGAACAATTTGAGCATTTTCAACAATTTTAATTTAAAATATTAAAAGATATTAAAAGGATAATTTAGGCACCATTTTTATACCAATTTATACAGAGTATTCTTATCTTGGCCAGCGTAAATCAGCTCTACATATTAGCATGGTTTAAAAAAAAACAGAAAAAATACTTTCAAAAGCGAACTTTTTAATAACATAATTCGTAAAAATTTCCATTACACATTCGTTAAGGTGTCTGAAAGAACAGCTACCATTCTCTTCGGTAGTTACAGGATACATTTAGAAATTTGGAGAAGTGCGAATATGAATTGAAGTATCTCTCGACAGGCCATACCTACCGTGTCTTTCCAAAATTCTTTCATTTTATCCAGTAAAGAAAATTTCTCTAATTTTACACATTTCAGGGTCTTGGCCGTTTCAGCTTTTTGGCAAACAAAGTAACAAAAAGTTTTCAATACTATAAATACTTTGTGTAGACAATAAAAACATCATAAAATTGGGATTTTTCATGGTTGCAAAATCACTCAGAGTTCCCATAAATCCATGAACTAGAGATCTTAACTTAGTGTATCATCACCTTCGAAGTTAGACCCTCAGCGCCTACTCAGCAGAGCGGGTTCACTTGGCCCCGTTGAGTTGGGTAAACACCCATAGCAGCGTTGTTGCACGACAGGCAGATGTTGCGTTCTGCCAGAAGCCTGAGGTGGCGGGAAAAGCGCTTTTAAGCGGATTATCTCACGATGTTGACTTTGTTTTCAGCAGCTAGTGAATTAAGCAAGTTATTACATAAATATTTTTTAATTCAACACGAAGAAAGACGTTTATCCACGATATGAGCAGAGAAAAATAGAATTTTTATTTGTATGTCTGACGTTTGTTGTTCTGTTAAAAACAACCTTGTTTGACTTGTGTGCTGCCTTCGTAGGAAAATGAAGCTGACCAACCAATGACGAGGTAAAGTTATCGATGAGCTCGTTCGGCACTCATGCCTCTCATCTGAGACGACCTCCCTATCCCTCAAAGTTGAAAGAATCATTTATCACAGAGAGAATCTAAGAAAGAATTTCAACGAGGCGTGATAGGTTCCCGCCCCAAAGTTTGCGTGAAGTTTTCCAGCGCACTAGGAGTGGATGAAGTCTGATGGAGAGTTAAAGACTCGACTGAGATACTCTGAATAAGTTTAACTTTAGAGTTTAAGGCCCGTGCAGACTTGAGCACGACTCATGTGGTGGAATTAATCCTGGACGCGGCCCTCGTTTACTCCTGTCGTGCGTCCAGCGACACGGGAGCAGCTGGACACAGATGTTAAGTGTTGAGAAGTGCACTGACTTCAGTGACTTGCATTCATCCGTTGTAAAATTCATTTTTATTAAAATAAATTAAATGTGTACGTAAATGTTCTCACGTTTAAAACAGTCCAAGGACGTACAACCTTCTGGTAAATTCGAATAACTGAAAACCTACGCACGGATGAGGCCTAGCTTTTCTCTACTTGGTATTTTGGGCGGAGAGCTACTTAGAATACCTACAAGTGTGTCACTTGTCATGCAGAGTATTCTGTACAAGTCAACGCTGCACGAAGACATACGCAGTAAACTGGCCAAACGTCTTCACGTTAGAATCCTAAATGAGTTAGTATGAGCAGAAATTACTTTTCTTTTTGCGATTCACTTAAGTTTCCATCAGAAACGTCTCATCGGATGGCAGCATCAGTATGGTGTGAAAAAGAGGTGAACTCTGCCCTGATATTTGAAATAGTGGGAAGAAACCTATCAAGTCTTGGGACTACACTTCGCGTTACGGCTTCGATATGAGATATGTTAACATGAATGTACCGGTGTGTGTGTGCATGAAAGTTAATAATTGTGAACGTGTTTCTTTGGCGGCTGAGCGGGATTGTCCATGGCGACACTTGATATGGAGACAACCCAAGAGAGGGCACTTGGCTCGTTTCTGTTGCCATATTCTACCCCGCTGTGCTTATCCTCCACCTCAGCCAAACCCCGCTCTGCTTATCCTCCACCTCAGCCAAAGCTCGCTCTGCCAAACCTCCACCTCAGCCAAACCCTGCTCTGAATAACCTCCACCTCAGCCAAACCCTGCTCTGCCAAACCTCCACCTCAGCCAAACCCTGCTCTGCAAAACCTCCACCTCAGCCAAACCCTGCTCTGCCAAACCTCCACCTCAGCCAAACCCTGCTCTGCCAAACCTTCACCTCAGCCAAACCCTGCTCTGCCAAACCTCCACCTCAGCCAAGCCCTGCTCTGCCAAACCTCCACCTCAGCCAAACCCTGCTCTGCCAAACCTCCACCTCAGCCAAACCCTGCTCTGCCAAACCTCCACCTCAGCCAAACCCTGCTCTGCCAAACGTTCACCTCAGCCAAACCCTGCTCTGCCAAACCTTCACCTCAGCCAAACCCTGCTCTGCCAAACCTCCACCTCAGCAAAACCCCGCTCTGCCAAACCTCCACCTCAGCCAAGCCCTGCTCTGCCAAACCTTCACCTCAGCCAAACCCTGCTCTGAATAACCTCCACCTCAGCCAAACCCTGCTCTGCTAAACCTTCACCTCAGCCAAACCCTGCTCTGCCAAACCTCCACCTCAGCCAAACCCTGCTCTGCCAAACCTTCACCTCAGCCAAACCCTGCTCTGCCAAACCTTCACCTCTGCCAAACCCTGCTCAGCCAAACCTTCACCTCAGCCAAACCCTGCTCTGCCAAACCTCCACCTCAGCCAAACCCTGCTCTGCCAAACCTTCACCTCAGCCAAACCCTGCTCTGCCAAACCTTCACCTCAGCCAAACTCTGCTCTGCCAAACCTCCACCCAAACCCTGCTCTGACAAACCTTCACCTCAGCCAAACCCTGCTCTGCCAAACCTTCACCTCAGCCAAACCCTGCTCTGCCAAACCTCCACCTCAGCCAAACCCTGCTCTGCCAAACCTTCACCTCAGCCAAACCCTGCTCTGCCAAACCTTCACCTCAGCCAAACCCTGCTCTGCCAAACCTTCACCTCAGCCAAACCCTGCTCTGCCAAACCTCAACCTTAGCCAAACCCTGCTCTGCCAAACCTCCACCTCAGCCAAACCCTGCTCTGCCAAACCTTCACCTCAGTCAAACCCTGCTCTGCCAAACCGTCACCTCAGCCAAACCCCGCTCTGCCAAACCCCCACTTCAACCACCACCACCAGCTGCCCCCCTCTCCCCCCAGCACCACCAGCTGCCTCCCTCTCCCCCCAGCACCACCAGCTGCCCCCCTCTCCAACCAGCACCACCAGCTGCCCACCTCTCCCCCCAGCACCACCAGCTGCCCCCCTCTCCCCTCAGCACCACCAGCTGCCCCCCTCTCCCCCAGCACCACCAGCTGCCCCCCTCTCCCCCCAGCACCACCAGCTGCCCCCCTCTCCCCCCAGCACCACCAGCTGCCCCCCTCTCCCCCCAGCACCACCAGCTGCCCCCCTCTCCCCCCAGCGCCACCAGCTGCCCCCCTCTCCCCCCAGCACCACCAGTCCCCCTCCCAGGCCCTGCCAAGGAGCAGCAAAGGCCCAGAATTTAAGGCTCATAAAGAGCCCCGCCAGAGCGCAGGAAGCGCCTCAGAGACGGCGCGTTGCCTGGCTTTCCTGTCCGTATCGCAGGCTTTCCTGCCCAACCAATTCGTGCCCTCATTGCCTTCTCTTCACCGTCAGTTTCTTCTCTTACAATCACCATCCCTGCTTTCATCACCAAAAAACTACTTCCGGAGGCCAAGCTAAGGTACATGGTTCGAATGGTTCGTTTTCCCTTCGTTTCATCGAGAAATAGCTTGCGTGAGTTCAAAATTCATGGTTGATCTGGACAGATTCTAAGAATTTATTTCAGGCTAGAAGTTGTAAATTTACTTACGCATCAATTACACCAGAACAGCACTTTACACGACGCTTCCGGGTCAGCCTTGTGCAAGTTCTGGAGATCAAGTCATTTTCTAGAAGATGCATCATTGATTGTTGTGCGCAAAATGGTACTTCGCAAAAACCTTCTTATTCTAAAATTCTTCTGATGTAATTTGTTGAAGAATTTTATGACATTAACACGGAAATAATAGAGGCTTTTATTCAAATTCTAAATGTTTTAAAGTGAAGATGAATATATATCGGTTAACTAGGTAAAAATACTTGTATTCAGTCTTACATCTATGTAATTTACTGCTTTTCAAACTGAAGGCATAAATTTCTCAAAAAATTTCCCCATAAATCAACGAAATTACATCCATTTCATTCTGCTTGGTTTGTTTCAAGAAGCTTATTCAAGGTTTTTATTTTTCATGGCATTTTTCTGTACGTAAAACTTGCCTTGTCTGTAAAATCGAAGTACTGCATCTGCCCGCTAATCGCTCTCCGTTTCTTGTTTTGTCGTACCAAAATTTTCTTTTGTTCTTTCTGCTGTTGGCCTGAGGGCCTCCAACGCAGTCGTGCCCTGAAAGAACCACTGAGGCTGCTGCTAACTCGGGGAGGCGCGTCGCGAATTGTGGCCGATCAGATGCTTTTGTTCTTCCTCGATCCTTCCTTAATGGTTGCAGTCATGTTCTCATTTATCAATCTTTCTTTGGACTCTGTAAAAATGTCCCATTTGTAGATAGCAGCAACGAATATTTTTTGGTTATTATTATTTAGAACTGAGAAAATATTTCATCCGACGAGTCACTGGCGAAAGAAGACTAATTTCTGTCAAAACTTGAAAGCTTTTAATATCTCCACGAGGTAACATATAAATGTCACGTCATGAAACCCAAACGCTGGTAGGACTTTTTGATAAAACGATAATTTTATAATGAAATTGCACCAGGATGCTTGGTTTCCTAAAGACTGCAGCACAAAACGCCGCCAAGCTCGGCTCAGACAGAGAGATCGTAACATCGCACAGAGAACACAGCACCAGAGCCTTGTGCCATCCGAAGTGCATCAGCTGCGGGGCCAGCATGCTTCACGCGTCGCTTCTTTTCAAGAGCTTCTCTCAATGGCCGGATTGTGCAGCGTGAGGAAAGCGGCACCAATTTTTTCTTCTTTAGACTTTGAAGCCATACAATAATGGCACATTGCTTCTATGCTTTTGCTCTGTAGAAATTTCGCTTTGAGTCAAACCCTCATGCATGTACGCCAACTATAGGAGGGGAACCGTCGTGAAAAACTGCGTTATCTTCGTCATTGAATTACTTTCAATAGACTAAATTGAAAACATTTTGCATTAAACCATTCTTGAACCTCTAATTTTCCTTACGGCAGTGCTGCAGAAGTCCGCCCGGCCGTTCCTATCCCAGAGAAGAGTTCGTCTAAATGAAGCCAGAAGCCACGTTGTGTTGTCGTGGGGTAAACAAGAGACCCACAACTCTTGCAATGTCCTCTTAGACTGCGGGCATCAAAAGCCAAATTGAGAATTAAGACTCGGGCCTCGTAGACGGTAATCTCGCTCATGTTAATCCTATCAGCAGATACGATCTCAACAATAGTGTGTAATGAACGTTCTCAAAGAGTGGTGAAAATCAGGTGGAGGAATTCAAAGCCATGAATGACAACACTTGTTTACAGTTCAGACAGAATGTAAGCTCCATACTCGTAGCGTTAAAATGGAGGGAGAATGTGTCATTAGCGGCAAGGAGATTATTAAAAGGGCACTTGAGCTAGGGAGAGCATCAATACATAAAATCGTTAAGCTTTCATGACGTGATCTCAGAAAAATCAGAGCATTATACAAAGGTGCCAACGGTTGAGGAAGAATTTTGTCATGTAAGATTTGATTCTCAGCGGATTTCTGTACGAGTTAAGCATAAATTGGGACTTGAAACTTCTGAACATCCTCTTGTGAAATACCGAGGTATTCGCTAATTTGAAATTCTCATGAATCAAACAAAACTGCTAATTAAAAGATTATAAAAGCCATCAAGAGTTCAATTTGTCCTCTAAACAGTATATTGTGACTCAGTATCCCACGTGAAACAGATTTATGTGTGGGGTGCAAAGTCATTGAATTGGATTATACAAATGCAATCTTTACAGCCTTCGTTGGTTGAGTTTTAGGATTCCATGAATCACTAACGAATCTTCACCTTCGAGGACGAGATGGAGGAGCGAAGGTGAGATCAGGAGTCAGGGAAGTTTTCCTTAGAAAATGATCGAGTCCTAGTTTGAAATTTTGAGTTAATATGTATTACATTTGTTAGATGATCAAGCCAATTAATCGGGGGCAAATGGAGGTGCTTCAAAATCGAGGTATTGACGGTGACAAACGCGTTGAAAATTTGTTATCCAGCATCACAGCGTTCTTGTAAATTCCCTATTACCAATTAGTCTCTACGTAAGATAAGGTTTAAAATGGATGGTAGTTAAGCTTCTGGACGTCCTTGATTATAACTCCACGGAGCGATGATGGTTTACTGACATCAAATAGTTTGTGTAAATTACGCGTGAAGTGCGAGGCAGAAAACGCACTGGAACGGCATTGCGTTGGTGGCATCAGGGATCAAATCAAATGGAATTTCAAACCAATGCAGTGAGTGTACCATCGAATTATTGAGGTAATTTCTTGAGTGAAAATAGCATCAGAAAATATGTAATCATCGTATATTTACGAATAAAATCTTTTGTTCGGAACTATTCAATTAATTTCTTAATGCAAAATGGAAGGTCGATTTGGTTCGTTTTAAAAATTTGTATTTGTTTTAACTTTGCACTGGTTATTAGATGATGTGTCAAAATTGAGCTTTGCCTTTATTAAGGAGTCATTGTCATTCTCGATTGCCGTATAAATTGCGCGAAAAATATTGCTTATATTATGCAAATCTATCGACAGAGTCGAAACTATTACTATTTTTTCCTTAGAATAATTCCTACATCGGTGATTGATGTAATTTAAGTGTGTCTGTCTACGAACAATTTCGTTAGCCCGATTCAGGATTTAAGCATTCAAGCATTCGGTGCACTATTGCAAGGATAAATTTCTCTGAATTTTCCAGTCACACTCACGAAAAGGTAATTTGCAATCGCAATAAAAATAGACCTTCGTCATGGAGAGGCAAATACTAAACTCATTTTAAGTTGTGTGGATATTTTTATTGTAAACAACAGAGCAAGGACATAATTCACATATCAACAGTTACAACTTCTCTGTAATGGGTTAACTTTATCAGGTTTGTCCTACCTCCAAAAATACAGACTAAAGAAACACGTAGACTATTATTCACATTGAAACGCCTCCAAGGAATTTATTTACAGCCCAGTAATATTTACACGAATAAATAGCTAGGTGAATGGAAGTAGTTACATGTACGTGACTAGCATTTACGAACTCTAAACTAGGCTTTGATGCTGCTCTCAATACCTTTCTCTCTTTTTCACTCGAAATAAAAATACTAAGCGGCCAACTTGTTATAGCGAAGATAATATACAAACCCAAACAATCTCTACACACCGACGATTGGGCGCGAAAATGACAAAAAATCATTTGAATGTCACAGTGATGTTTCTGACTTGCTAATTTGATCGTCTAACCTATATCAGAATCCATGAAGATATTTCGAGTCAATTAATTGTTTGAGGATCCAGTTCCGATTACAATTAGCATTAATTAAAAAAATGCTAATCATTCGTAAACCTTCTGCACGCATAGACACAAGAACAAATTTGTGCCACCACTCGGCTGACTGCGGTCAGGAATATTTTGAACAACGAAGAATGCTTTCAATAAAAAGAGGGCATCCCACAGCATTAAATTGCATCCCATAACATCAATGAAGAGGGCATCCCATAGCACTAAATTGCATCCCATAACATCAATGAAGAGGGCATCCCATAGCACTAAATTGCATCCCATAACATCAATGAAGAGGGCATCCCATAGCATTAAGTGAAGAAATTCGTCATACTTTTTTGATATTCGGTTTTTATCCATTATGCATTTATACTTCATCCACGTCCTAGTTTACCAAATGAAAGAAACCTCGCTTAGAAGTAAAGGCGCGTACCCGGCAACACAGTTGTTGCGTACCCGGCAACAGGCAACACAGTTGCTGCGTACCCGGCAACAGGCAACACCGTTGTTGCGTACCCGGCAACAGGCAACACAGTTGCTGCGTACCCGGCAACAGGCAACACAGTTGTTGCGTACCCGGCAACAGGCAACACAGTTGTTGCGTACACGGCAACAGGCAACACAGTAGTTGCGTACACGGCAACAGGCAACACAGTTGCTGCGTACCCGGCAACAGGCAACACAGTTGTTGCGTACCCGGCAACAGGCAACACAGTTGTTGCGTACACGGCAACAGGCAACACAGTAGTTGCGTACACGGCAACAGGCAACACAGTTGCTGCGTACCCGGCAACAGGCAACACAGTTGTTGCGTACCCGGCAACAGGCAACACAGTTGCTGCGTACCCGGCAACAGGCAACACCGTTGTTGCGTACCCGGCAACAGGCAACACAGTTGCTGCGTACCCGGCAACAGGCAACACAGTTGTTGCGTACACGGCAACAGGCAACACAGTAGTTGCGTACACGGCAACAGGCAACACAGTTGCTGCGTACCCGGCAACAGGCAACACAGTTGCTGCGTACCCGGCAACAGGCAACACAGTAGTTGCGTACACGGCAACAGGCAACACAGTAGTTGCGTACACGGCAACAGGCAACACAGTTGCTGCGTACACGGCAACAGGCAACACAGTAGTTGCGTACACGGCAACAGGCAACACAGTAGTTGCGTACACGGCAACAGGCAACACAGTTGCTGCGTACCCGGCAACAGGCAACACAGTAGTTGCGTACACGGCAACAGGCAACACAGTAGTTGCGTACACGGCAACAGGCAACACAGTTGCTGCGTACACGGCAACAGGCAACACAGTTGCTGCGTACCCGGCAACAGGCAACACAGTAGTTGCGTACACGGCAACAGGCAACACAGTTGCTGCGTACCCGGCAACAGGCAACACAGTTGCTGCGTACCCGGCTACAGGCAACATAGTAGTTGCGAACACGGCAACAGGCAACACAGTAGTTGCGTACACGGCAACAGGCAACACAGTTGCTGCGTACACGGCAACAGGCAACACAGTAGTTGCGTACACGGCAACAGGCAACACAGTTGCTGCGTACCCGGCAACAGGCAACACAGTAGTTGCGTACCCGGCAACAGGCAACACAGTAGTTGCGTACACGGCAACAGGCAACACAGTTGCTGCGTACCCGGCAACAGGCAACACAGTAGTTGCGTACACGGCAACAGGCAACACAGTTGCTGCGTACCCGGCAACAGGCAACACAGTAGTTGCGTACACGGCAACAGGCAACACAGTTGCTGCGTACCCGGCAACAGGCAACACAGTAGTTGCGTACCCGGCAACAGGTAACACAGTTGCTGCGTACCCGGCAACAGGCAACACAGTAGTTGCCTACACGGCAACAGGCAACACAGTAGTTGCGTACACGGCAACAGGCAACACAGTTGCTGCGTACCCGGCAACAGGCAACACAGTTGTTGCGTACCCGGCAACAGGCAACACAGTTGCTGCGTACCCGGCAACAGGCAACACAGTTGTTGCGTACCCGGCAACAGGCAACACAGTTGTTGCGTACCCGGCAACAGGCAACACAGTTGTTGCGTACACGGCAACAGGCAACACAGTTGCTGCGTACCCGGCAACAGGCAACACAGTTGCTGCGTACCCGGCAACAGGCAACACAGTTGCTGCGTACCCGGCAACAGGCAACACAGTAGTTGCGTACACGGCAACAGGCAACACAGTTGCTGCGTACCCGGCAACAGGCAACACAGTTGCTGCGTACCCGGCAACAGGCAACACAGTAGTTGCGTACACGGCAACAGGCAACACAGTTGCTGCGTACCCGGCAACCGGCAACACAGTTGTTGTGTACACGACAACAGGCAACACAGTTGCTGCGTACCCGGCAACAGGCAACACAGTAGTTGCGTACACGGCGACAGGCAACACAGTTGCTGCGTACCCGGCAACAGGCAACACAGTAGTTGCGTGCATGGCAACAGACAACGCAGTTGCTGCGTACCCGGCAACAGGCAACACAGTTGTTGCGTACACGGCAACAGGCAACACAGTTGCTGCGTACCCGGCAACAGGCAACACAGTTGTTGCGTACACGGCAATAGGCAACACAGTTGTTGCGTACCCGGCAACAGACAACACAGTTGCTGCTGTACCCGGCAACAGGCAACACAGTTGCTGCGTACCTGGCAACAGGCAACACAGTTGCTGCGTGCCCGGTAACAGGCAACACAGTTGCTGCGTGCCCGGTAACAGGCAACACAGTTGCTGCGTGCCCGGTAACAGGCAACACAGTTGTTGCGTACCCGGCAACACAGTTGCTGCGCACCAGGCAACTGGCAACACAATTGCTGTGCACCCGGCAACACAGCTGTGGAACATTTTGCAACACGGCTGACGCTGAAACTTTAAACTAAATTCAATAGTGTTTTTTGCAAACTTTACAGTATTCTCTGAACCATATCATTTGAACTCCACCTCTCAAACGAGTAGCGTCAAACTTTGAATTTACGTGAGTTATATACTTCATATTCCAAATAGCGAACAGCCGCTTTTGGTGAAGTGGTAGGGTGCAAAGTTATAGAAGTTGTGAACGTCGGTATGAGGTTTACGCAGCTCATAAAAGTTGAAACTTAAAAGACATAAATCAATTATAGATCTTGAATTCGCTACGAATGAACAAGATATTATAACTTAGAACTTATAACTCGAGCGAGGCTGCGCTGAGGTGTGAAGCCGTGTAGGGGTGCGGTCAGGAGACTGAGCCGCTCATTATGGCAGCGGAGGCAAACTCAATTGACGGGCCGTGGGCAGCGTTGTTAATGATAGGGAAATGGAGTGCTGGCTTGTTGTGGGCGTGCCACCTTGGTAATGATAGGGAAATGAAGTGCTGGCTTGTTGTGGGCGTGCCACCTTGGTAATGATAGGGAAATGAAGTGCTGGCTTGTTGTGGGCGTGCCACCTTGGTAATGATAGGGAAATGAAGTGCTGGCTTGTGGGCATGCCATCATTTGTAGCAGGGTGTTGGGAGAGGAAGAAAGGATAGTCACGATAGTCACTGGCTTGCCTTTATGAATTGAACTTGATTGAGTTTATACTAATTTCTTGATGAAATAACAATCGATTGGAATATTGAAGCCAACCGTCGGATACCAAAGGAAATATTATAGAGAAGAAAAACTCTTAATTAAATGAATGATCTTTCTGTCATTCTCGCTAGAAAAGATTGAATGGAACATGGAACTCGAATCCGCGAAATTTTATCGGAAAAAGTGAATTTTTCAAAATAAACTATTCGCCTGACCCAACGAAATTCGTACATCCAATGTAGAAAATAATTCACATTTTATACGCATAAGACGATACTTCAACCAATTTTTTTTACACAATCAAATAAGACCACGGAAAGACTTCGTATTGTTAACATGAAGACTGCGCACATCCTATGCAATATGTTTCGAGTAACAAATGACTCGCGGCGCACATTTGGTGTTCAGTGCGGTGAGAAACTGTGAGAGCTGAGAGCTGCTACTCAGAGGCCACTGCAGGTCAACTCCTTAGTCTTCTTGCGCTAAAAGATTGCGGTCACCCTACAGCACGACGTTGACCTGCAAGTGAGTGTATATTTGTGAGTTTTTCCGTTCCTAATGAAATGTGAAGAAATAAATACAGGAGAACGCAGAATTGCTCTTTCACAGGCACAAATTGTCTGAAAAAATGTGATTGTTCGTCGTGAGGGAAATCGTTCAAGAGTGAAATTTGATAACGTATAGAATCACACTTGAGTAAGCAAATTATCACTACGTATGAACGAATACCTAACCTTCAACTAATCAAAAACTCTTGCAGAATCCACGCGTGTTTGACCTTTTTGACCTTTTTGGAATTCTACACAGTTGTAAGAAGTATAATATGGATACGAAACCATTTTCTCTGCATGTATATGATATATACATATATATATATCATACATACACGTTATTTCTATGGCAGTATGTTACCTTCTAAACCTTACGTTCTCCGACAGCATTATTCTTACGTGAACCTGTATGCAGAATTCACAAATTTATGAATGTTGCTTGAAATAATTTTCTTTCTTAGCTCTGAATGAATATTAGCCTTCAAAGTTTTCAATGATGCTCTTACATGAGAAAATTTTGAAAAATATTCAAAATCTTGTAAAAATCTGTAATTACGAGCTTTTTCGACTGGTTCATCACTCAAGGGTCTCATCCTCTGCAATTTTATGAGTCCCAATTTGAAATATACATAAATGCCTTCTACTCGAGAAAACGTTGCAAAGTTTCAACGATTTTCGCTTGGTTCTAAAATCAAAGATATTACATAGAAATGTAACGTATCAGTAATACATGCCCTCACAGACCCGCAGTGCTGACCAAAACTGAGACCTAGCGTAGCAGACATCCATTGGGTTCTCTCAGATTTCAACGTTTGGAAAGTTTAAATTTGTGAAAGTTTGTACAATGGTTTTATGGAACGGTACCAGAAATTTTTCTTGTGTTTTCATTTCCATCGTAATATTGAAGGGTAACTGGGCATTCGATTGTAATCTCAGCTTCACACTCACAACTTTCCACATTTTTTACTTTTTTTGGATTCTTAATATTATAATTGTGTATCATACTTTTTCATTAAAATTCAGTGGCGAGTAGATTCAAAACAAATCAAAACTTGAATTCGATATGATGCTTACTTCATATGCTGTGTCTACGATAGAAAATATTAGACGTTTCCTCTGAATAGAAACATGTTCTGAGAACATGAGGCGGCGATGTAGCTCTTGTGCCTAGAGGGGACAAAACGAGCTCAAGCCTTGCGGCCACGGAGCGCTGGCTGGCATCAAATGTCGACAGCACAATATCCTGACAAGTTGGTTCATTGTGAGGTTGCTGATATACTTCATGGAGAATAAGGGTCAGCAGATTGACAACACAGAATAATATCTTTATAAAATATAAATAGAAGCTACAATGTCTATGGAAAAAACAATAAAGGATTTTTTTCGGAGCTATTGCACTCGACTAAAAGTGACATCACTGCATATGGATTGAAGTGCTGATTTTTTAGGTAGGAAGAATGTTGTGGAAAAATTTCCCCCTAATCCCCACATTGTACACGTCCGTTTTTGAATTAGTTGTCATTTACTTCAGAAGATACAAAGTCACTGGAAGATTTTTACGACGTGATAAGAGTGAAAATGACATGAGTTGATGGTTTCTTACTATGATATCGATATGGTTGCTCACAAGGTGGTTTACTTGAGTTTACCTCCAACTCATGAGAAAGTGGGGAGGGGAATTAGGCGAAGAGCTTGGCTGGGAGTCCGACGAAGTGGAGGAAGTTGGAGGCGAGAGGGCTGGAGAACTTGGTGGGGAATCGGGTGGGGTAGTGGGGGAAGAAGATAGTGGGGAAATGGGCAAACTCGCTGGGGGCAGCGGCGGCGGTGGGGGCGGCGAAGATGCGCCCTCAGGACACGGCTTGTCCGCCGCCTTGGTGTCCTCGGCCTCCCGAGGAGTTGCCCGTGTTGGCGGAGGCGGGGCGGGGTGAGCAGGCGCTATCAACTGAGGTTCCAAAGACATTTTGTCATTGATTTCCTGAAATGACTTCTCAATTTCGGACGCCATAGATCCCTTTTGAACAAAAGACTTTTGAGCTTTCCCGAGGGTGGATGTTGGTGAGAATGGATACAAGGGAGATGTGATGGTACCAAAGGTGGGCTCGCAGTCCTGCAGGGAAGACGTTTGTACCGATGGCTGAGCGTATTGGGACCTGTGAGTTTTCCTAGTCAGAGTCGAGGTGCTCGGCATGGTGTGGGGGACAGCGTAAGGGGACGTGGCCGGGGGCTTAGGAGGCACGGGGGGCCGCACGTTTGGAGCTAATTTCAGTTTCATTGTATCGGTGCTTGGACCTTGAGGCGGAGGCGGCAGAGGCCATAATTGTTCATCATCTTCATCATCATCTAAATCATCTTCTGCTGCACTGAGATCATTTTTTAAATCAGTGTGTCGCTCGAGAGTTGAAGCTTTGCTGAGCTCTTTTAGGCCCAGAGAATTCATGGAGGTAGCATCTTCTTTTGAGGTATCGCTGTGCCACGGATCTGTGAAGGGGTTCTTGAGTCCGTCAAAGAGATAGGGAGGAGGACTAAATTTCCCCGAAGTTATCATCACAGGGGAGTCCAGCTCCTCTTTCTTTTGTGCCTCTGGTGTTTGGCGGTGAATGCCGTTGACGTGCAGCGTTGGAGGACTTCTAGCTCCGTTGGCCAAACGAGCGGCTGGTAAATTGAATTCGTTCGTTGAAGAGGAGTCTTCTGTTCTCCACCGATTTGTAACATTTGATAAGCGATTGAAAAAATTAGCCACCCCCGCAGGCAATGGAAGCCCACGGGGAGCGTATCGTCAGACTGTTGTCTCAAAATTGACATCAATACATTGGGGAAACTGACACTCAGGAGGCTCTGGCTGGTTTTCATGGTGACCTGGGGCAAGAACCTCTTCCCCAGAAACTGATAATGGTGTTTTCTTGTGCCTCTTCCACAAATCATTGGCCCACCAACTGACAACTACTGTTAATGAACCGAACAAAATGCCAAAAAATAACCAGAACCAAGGAGAAAGAGCCATCAGGCAAGTCCCTACCGACTCATCAGAACCAGTTGGACAGTGCCACGTTCCATCACAAAACAAAGAAGCGCTTATACAAGCGTGAACTTCAGGGCATTCTGTGCTGCAACGCTCGGCTGCCCATCTTGGAGCAGCTTGAACGTATCTGATGTTAATCGTGTCACTGTAATGATGGTTTGAGTAATGACTAGGTCGCGTTACCATAACGACTATGAGAGACCTTTGATTAGGATCTAAGTAGTCTAAAGACCAAGGATCTCGAAATCCTCGAGAAAATACTTGAACAGTTTCAGATGATGATGGGTCTACACAAATGGCGCTCAGCGGTCTAGGAGTGCCTGGTTGATAGGCGTGCAGCTCAGGACCTGAACATGAGGGCAGAGGATAATTGTTGCTGGAAAACATTGCGTGAGTGTCTTCAGTCAGCTGTAGCCCCCCTTGAATAACTCGACCGGGCACTGACACCATCAAAAACCGGTCTTTTTTGGGGCGAATCAGCCACGGATGTCCACGACAGGGGCCAGATGGCGGCTTGAGAGGCAATGTCAAGTAGCCCGATTCTCCTTGGACCACTCGCTTCTCTTCACACTCGGCTACTTCCACGAACTCGTATTCGAGTTCGAAAGAAAAGTGAGAATAATCGTCGAAAACATTCATTCCAACGACGGTGAAATTAATAGCTAAATTTGAGGTGAAGGACATTAGAGCTGCAGGTAAACTGCTGCCGTGGCAAAGACAGGCCAATGGCAATTCGATCTCACTCCACGGGTATTCTGAAACTTCGAGCCGAGAACCTCGTCCCTCCAGCCTGTGTGGTCTCCCACACGCCTGCAGAGGCGACTCTCCTCCGTGACACGTTGAATTATGCGCCGTAAATGAAATGAAAGTCACTTTAACAGCCTCGTTTGCCTTGCCTTGTAGACGGTATTTGCATTGCAAAGTCGTTTGCCCAAATTTTCCGTACAGTAAATTATTTGCAGGGGATTGAATCATTCCCTTCTTGCTACGTTCGCTGGTGATGAGTTTGTCACATGGATGGTTTATATTGAAAGCTTCAGCTTTGGGCCCGGAGTAAACAAACTCATAATGCAGCCTGAACTCGAGATTGGCGACAGCTGATGGCAGTAGGTAATGGATCGTGAGAGTTGCTTTCGGCCCCTGGGTTAGATAACTTTCGCTGTCGCCGCACGGACGAGTTCGGTTTCTGCCGGGCCCGAGCTGCTCTCGGTGACAGACACGCACGCCCATGTGGCCGCAGGAGCTCTCGAGGGGCTCCTCCGCCCCCTCCTCCGCCAGGGTGATGCGTGTCCGGCAGTGCGGCGCGTCTCGCGACTTCGGTTGGTTGTACGTGGACTTTAGGCGCGTGAAGTGAAGCCATATAACTTCATCGGAGCGTCCTACAAATTCATAAATGCATTTAGAATCACCGGGTAAAGAATGAGCAACGTTTTCAAAGAAGCCCTTGGAAGCTTCAAAACTTGATATAATAAATAAGCATTTTTCTTCAGCGTACAAGTATGAGTTTTTTGGCACAAAAGCCACCCCAACATCGAGTTCGAAACCTGGGTGGGTTCCTGGCGATGGATCAAAGTACATGTTATCGAAAGCCGAAGTTTGGAAGACAAGAAGAAGCTCAGCGCCACTTGATGTGACCCTCGGAACGATGCCTCCTCCACAGAATCGGAGTAAGAGACGTCGCTTTTCTCCCTCAATTTCATAGATGTTTAGCGTGTCGCCAACCACATCGCACTCCGAGTCCAGCCGCAACTGGAGCGTCTTGTCGCACTCTGCAGCGTCCGTGTGTCGTATGTGGACGTGGCCGGTGTTGGGCTGCCCCACGCTGACCAGCGCGTGCCGTCCATAGGGCACCGTGGCCTGCCTGATGATGTACTGGCACGTGATGTTGCGGGGGTACATGCCGGGGTAGTTCGGCGACTGGATGCGGCATTTTCTCCTATCACACGAGTCGAATATCTTGTCGCATATTGAATTTGGACGCGCGAATCCCAAATACTTAGCACTATCCCAGGTTCCATACCTCACTACTGCTTTAGCCTCTAAGAGAAACTTGTATAAAACGCGAGTTCTGAATTCTTTATCTATAGACATAAAGCTGTTGGCTTTCTCTGGTACTTGTATAGTAACGCTAACTGTGTTTGTTTCGCTATAATACACGTTATGTAAATTGCTACTCCCGCACCAATACCCCTCGATATGTGGCCGCATGGCCTCGTCAACGGTGATGGAGCCGCCGGGGCAGCCGAACACGTGGTGGGACCTGAAGGTGCCGAGAGAGACGTCTCTGAACACCAGCTGCACCAGCTCCCCGTAAATGTCACCGGCGGCCACAAACGTCAAGTGGCACGTGAACGGAAGCTTCGCGGCCGCCGGCAGCCGCAGGTCCAGCTCGTAGCTCTTGCCCACCTCGCCGTAATACGTCACGTTGCACGCTGGACACAGAAAAAAATAAGCGTCAGCGATTGGCCAAATGGCAAAAACGCTTACAAATAGGGTTAAACAAGATGAATTATACCACAAGAATATGATAAATACACATTCGAAAGAAAAATTACACGGAATCGTATAAATGAAATAGTCCTCAGGCCATAATAATTTATATGTTAGACCTAAATCATTTCAAAATGGAGGGAAAACATGCAAGCCTTGGAATTTACGAATTTTATATTTCTTGAATAAGTATGAGAATTGGAATTATACTTTCAAGAGGTTGTTCGCAGTAATCATTAGAATCTGTGCATTTTCGACTGCTTGCGCACTTCCAAATGTGCACTTCTACAGATTGTAAAGATATTCTCCTCCTGCCAAGCATTCTTTTCTCCCTCTCTCCCTTCCTCTCTCTCCCTCTTTTCCTCCCTCCCACCCATTGACGTTTCCAGCGACCAGTCGAGCTGTACCTCGATGCGTACACTGAGTGCCTTGCCACGCGTGACAACACAGTTTTAAAGATTTCACTTAACTCGTCTTCTTGAAGGTAGCGAAAATGGTAAAGGCCCTTGGTTCTTAGGTTCTTATAAATATTTGAAAACCTATGCTATTGCATAGATTTACATCGATTGGAGTATTCTGAGTTTACTGTAGATTATGGCGCTCTATGCGCTCTATTGGGATAGTAATGCTCTTAAATACTTTATTTTCCGACTATAATGAGTGTCGTTTATGGGTTAAATCAGGATTAAATTAGCACCATATTAGTGCTTCAACCAATTAGAAAAAACTTTTTTTGAATTATTGCAATTAATTTCAGTTTCATTCAAATTTTCTGTTGAACTAAGCCAGGCAGACCATGAATAATTCAGCACTGGCTTAACGAAACCGAGAGGTTGCATGGGAATACAAAGTTCTGTCTTGGGAGTTCAAAACGTCGTTGATGAATGATAGCACGCCAACAAACGAACGCTGAATATTTTATCATTTTGAGTTAAATTGTAAAATTTAATAAATTCTCTGGAAAATAATTTAGGACTGCACGTCTGAGAATAAATATAATGGTTTCATAGATTAGTGCTAAAAGTTTAACAGATAAAAAGGAATTTTTTTATCTGTTTGGGCTACCGTAGCAAATGTCGATGGACGAGTTGAAGCCTGATGTTCCCTGAGCTGATGAGCGATGACGGCCAGGGAGCTGAGAGCTCTTTTTTCTACCCACACCTGCCTTAACTACTTCCAGGCGGTCATGTCAGCAGAATTTGGTGTATGAATGAAATAATTTATAAGCTGCCCATTTTATCCACACTCACCGTAATTATAATTATCAACGTATTCTGTTAATGCCACGCTACAGAAGAAAAAATAATGGAATATCTGCACGGCTTGATTGTGAGACTATATCAGTCGAGGTTTTTTTAAATAGCTAAAACACATACAATATTTATAATGCTTCAAAGTAATGTTAATTCTAAGAAATGGCCTCGTAAAGTTAATGGGAATCAAATCATTGGTCAAGTATCTTGTACTTTTCAGACTGACAAGCAAAAAGCATCAGGATTCGCTGTCGATGTTGGAGTAAAGTCCCGTACATTAACAGGTACCAATACACGATGAGAGATGCGGGTACAAACGCAATGGCAGAGCCGGGATGCATTACTCGTTGATTGCGGCAAGTAAAACTGAAGTTCAATATTTCACTCAAATTTAAAGTCAATTGTAGAAGGCAATGTTGAAAATAACAAGCATTTACTGGATCGCGCTAAATTTAGCTTCAATTAAATACTTATAAAAATTAAGTTTATGGCTAGTGGTCGGTCAGTTGCATTACGAAAATTCACTCCGTGTGTCACCGGAGGCTCACGCCGCAGTCAAAGTGTCAAGAGGCAGCAAACAAGGACGTGTACTCACGCGTGCACCCTGGGTGTTCATCTGACTGGTCGCCGCAGTCGTCGTGTCCGTTGCACACCTTGTCCCTAGGCACGCACTGGAGGTTGTCGCAGGTGTGCTCGCTCACAGGACACGGACTTGCGCTCCCCACGCCGCCGCCGCTCCTGTGGCTGGTCAACGGGCTGTCCACGTCCTCTGCTAAAGCGCCTTGAGATCCCAATGCCAGCAACACAAAAGTTGCCATTAGAATAAAGTTCATACACCCAAGTTCCCTAACTGCTCTTAACCGTTGATGCAGGGACATTTTTTGACTATCACGTGCGGTTCTTTCCAAGTTCTGCCGAAAATTGCATTTAGATTTGGACGCTATTTGTGCCTGCGCATTTTCCATTCTTCTTCTACATTTTTTTCCTCGAAATTCCATTCCATTCATTCGCCCCAAGAATTTATTTGTCATTATAAAAACGGTGAGTTTCATGCTTTTTGAACTTGGTTTCGATGGCATTAGCTTGGACTCTACCCAACTCATGGTTTGTCTTCTCCCTTCGCTACAAAGTTTGGTTGACTCGCAAGATTGTTGGCCCAACTTTGCCTGGCATTCTGGAGCAGACAAGACCGAATTGCAGCTGCTGCCGCCATGTCGAACTCGTACGTCGTCGGATGGAGGCCGAGACGCTCTGCACAATTTCGCTTGTGAAGTGGAGCGGTGGGAGTGAGGTCTCCTCCCTCTGGATCGCAATATTGCTCTCGGGGTAACTGGTGGGCTTAAGTTTCTCAAACTGGATTTTTGCAACTGTTGTAAAGCCATTTTCTTCCTTTGGTTGTGAGAAATAAAGCCCTCTGTTGTTCGAATGACCTTTGAAGAATGTGAGTTGGTCGAGCATGACTGGCGAGCTCTGGTGGGGCTGTTCCTCTGCTGCTTGCAGACCATCACTCGGTCCATTGAGCTGCAATGAAGAGATACCAAAATTATAAATGTAATTAATTAATATAGAACTGTACCACTCGAACCTCTCGTGTCTTACCCGCAAATCATTCCAGACCTTACATTTTTGCTCATTCATCTCTGTAGACCTCTGAGACGAGCGATAAGTTTGGAAGTTCATCCCTCACGTGGTGATTAAACTCGGACATCAAGCGTAGTAATGAGTAGACGAGCTGATGCAAATTTGTAAACAAGGCGTCCTTTGCTGAAATACATATGTAAATTATCAGGAGCGTATTTATTAAAAACATAAAACTGTTCAAATGTAAGCGTTTAGAGCATTTATGAAATTAATAATGTATCACAGACGCAGATCTGGCTTCTTTCGCAAGGAGATAGTTAAATATAATGAGTGGTTACCGTAGACTTTGTGTACAATTCACCTCATGTTGAGGAATAATATGTAGATTCCAGACAAATCACACTCGGCATACGAGCAAAAATACGCAGTAAGGCGCACCAAGTTCTGCGCAGAAACTTTTGCATGAGAGAAGATCGCCGCAGCCTCGCAGGGACTGGTCGCAACTGCCGTGCGGTTGCCCAGAACTGCGCTGCTGCACGCCACACCCTCGCGACGCGAGCAACCACTGCTGAAAGAAGACATTTTTACGGAGCCGCTCCGCAGCGCTGGTATTGGCTGCTACATAGATGGTATGCTAAATCTAACTATTTTGCTTCGATTAGGGACAAATTTTTATATTATGATATGAGCTGTACGAGTACATAAACATATTTTTCAAGTAAATAACTTTGTGAACGATCATGAGTGCATTGGTTATATTTTTATAGTTCCATTATGAAATAAATGGAAATACGAAGTATGGAGAGCGTGCAATCATCAACGAGCTTTCCCCTGGCAATCAAATGCGGTAAAAAATACCGTAATTCGTTTCCCTTTCTTATCAAACTTGGTAGTAATCATTCTAAACACACGCCCTAATAAAACCTGTATCAAGTCGAACATATTATGACAGGCGTATTCTGAACACTCGCCATCAGCTTGACTTACATATGCATACAACCTCCAAATTTCGAAGCAAAAGAATGCTTAAATTTAATAATCTCTTGTGATACTGAATCTCAAAAATGCAAATAGTATGAAAAATGTGAAAATGTCGCTTTGCAAGCCTACACATGAAACTGGGTATCTGAGAAATTATTTTAGGCCTCTGACTTGAGAGGGAGTATACTAAAATTTTATTCACATTTGGAAATCTACAAAAAATGGCCCTTTTCACGATTCCTGAAGTAGGTACTTTGTCATAGGTTAATTCCAAATGAAGAAGCACGAACTTATTTCCATTAGCAGCATCCTCTGGAACGGCATTCAGTGCGAACTTTCGTCACTGCGCTCTGTGGAGCTCGGAATCTTTCTGAAAAGCACCGATCTATGGTCATGAGTTCACGGGCTGCTGAACCTGTCGCAAATTCTTGTCAGGTTGGCGGCCTCATGAAGACAAATTAGGGTCTGTACGCCTTAATGTCACCCCCGAGCGTTAATGTGATGGAGTGTCGCGCTGCGACCGGACTGCTGTTCGCGGCACAAGCACACAGCTCGCAGGGTGCACGCTCTCTGCAGCTGCGGTGGTGTCTCACAAAGTGCAGGCTCGAGTGGCAGCCATACACAAGGTCTTGTATTTTTGTTTACTCGGATTGTTCGAGGGCAAAGTGTAACTTTCTAACTTTGTTGGGTTGAATGAAGCGTTTCACACACACGTGATTCCAAAAGAGGCTTTAATAGTGCGTTAAAACATACAAAGTGTTCAGGTTTTGAGAAAACGATAATGTTCATGGATTAATGCTCAATATTATTGTTTTAATCTAGGCTGAATACCAATTTTACTCAATTCTTCCCAGTTTAGGCTCTAAAAATAATTTGCTCGTTCTTGAGTATTAAGATGGATTTTTTAGCACCCATTTTCAAATCCTTGTTCAAAATTTGAAATGATGCATAAAAATTTATAATTTTCTTTACAATAACTTATTTCAATTCAACATTCTTCATCATTACGAAATGAATCATTCAGTTATGACATTTGAAATGAGTCAACTCATTTTATCATAGAAGCAAAGTCAGTCACTTATGGTACGTGACAACACCATTAATTATGTTTTTCAATCACTCATTCATTGATACAAACTTCTCAAGAATAAGATCCCAGCTCTCCTAAATGATAAACGACAAAAATACCTTAATCCATTGAGTGCAGTATTTTAAATTTGTAATCACTGCTGCAGAAACTTTAATTTCCTTTCAAAACCTTCCAGTTGGTTTGCTCGGATGTGACTTCGTTTTAGATTACTAGGTTCTGGGTTAATTTTTCATCCCTGAAGCATTCCTTTATTACCTTCCAAGTAATCGGAGGGAAAGTTACAATTGAGAAAGTAACGACTTGAAATATTTTCGGGGGCATAGTTTTTATTATTTTTTTAAGTGAAGCATCAATAACGTTGACTCAAACTATTACATAGAGGCTGCTCTCTCGCTCGCTCTTCCCTGAACTCTAACTGTAAGGCATTGCACGAGGAGCGCTAAACGCTGGAGTCGAGACTCGCCCTCTACTTACGTATTCCTCACTCACCTCAATTTCTAAGGTTTCAGCAAATAGCATTTAAAGAATTTCGTTAGGAGCAGCATGCTTCTCAGTATTCAGCGGAGGTTCCTGTGTAACCGTGAGGCTACACGTAACCAGCGGTCTGCAGCTCGCGCGCCTCTGCCTCCATTTTTGTCTCGTTGGAATTACTTCGGACGATGACCCGAGCTGCTGGTGATGGTTTGCGCGATAAAATTACAGACAGCTGCGCGCAACCGCCTTAACCCTCCTCTTTTGTTTTCTACTTTGCCAGGAAAAGAAGAAGAGGAAGGAGTAGCATCGGGCGCTCAAGGAAGTACTGTACTGTGAGGAAACATAAAGAGCTTTGATCAGACACATGTTGTTTAACTCAGATGGTCAAAAGCAAACTACTGTTTTATTTGAGTTTCAAGTGGAATGCAGCTGGACATTTCTTTAAAAAAAACATTTGGGCGGTGTTTAGAGAGTCTTGAACTGTCACTAACTTGTTCTATTTTCATGTCTGTTATCATTAGAGCAGAATATTTCAGTTTTATGATCCATAATATACAGTATTTATTAAGAGAGAGTTGACACTCTAGCCTCGGTAAGCGGGTTATTTTGTGTAATGAAACTCTAGCCAATGCATGGAAAGAATCAATGAATGAAATGGTTATCCTCTCCCTGATATTTTCGCAGTTTATGCAGCGAATTAGAGTATGTCTAGATTATATGTAGTCTAAGCTATAAAAGACAATAACCTGGAGGGTATCTCAAAAAGCCTTGCAGACCTCAAATGGTTGTTTTAAATTCTTTTTGTATTCAAATATTTCAGTAGCAAAACTCGCAGACGTGTGCACTCAACATAAAATATTAGCAATTGCCCCGGAGAAAAAGGTTTGCTCCGTCATGATGCTTCCACATCATTTCCCTTAACATCTGATATTACCAGCACACGTGCATGGACGTCGGAAAATTTGGCACACGTTTCACAGCTCGCACCCAAAATGAGGCTTCAATATCTTGGCATGATGTTCGAAGAAGAGATAAATCAAAATCTTCATGGTTGGTCCATATGTACAAATGACGATTCATATGTCAGTTCTGTCTAAAAGGTTCTAATTCTACGTAATGAGGGACAGATGATACTTGAAATAAGTCTCGACTGTATCTCCTTCTTGAGTCACCGTCGTTGATTTGCGTGAGTAAATTTGAAATGAACATCGCGTAACATTTGAATTTCACTTTCTTGAAATCAAATTTTCGAAAGAATAAAATATAAATTTTCAGGTTTTGACTCACATTACGTCTTATAAAACTCAACAAATAATTGGAGAATTTTATGGAAACATAGGTTTCTTCCAAGAGCATCAGCAGAGTAAAGTTATTTTCAGAGCGTAAACGCCATTGCTCTCCATTTTAACCGTTTAACAATAGCGATAAAAGTATATAAGTATTATTTCAAAGGAAGGAAAACTTTCCATGATTGCTTAAAGACTTTGAAATTTAACCCTAATAAATTTCAATCATTTGTTTTAGTGTATTTGTATTGCGCATAAGCACTTAATGGACGTAAGGAGAATTTATGTCAGTTGGAATATCATCTAAAAATTGATGCTCTATTGTAAAAATGGAACAACAGAGTTTGGTCCACGTATTTCCAGGAAATGGAGCATGAGCCAGTGTGCTCGTTATGGATGACTTTGGCACCCACTCCTCAAGTGTAGCGTTTGCTGCAGTGAATGCTTAGGTTTGGAAAATATTGATCGTTGTTGGATGTGACGATTGTGTGTAGTACTCGGCAAGTTCTTTGCTTTGACGCGAAGATAATTCAAGGGTAATAGTTGTTTGAAATATAAACAAAACTTTCAGCTGTCGTGTCTCATCATAAAACATTCAGATCTTGTGGGTAGAAATACCCATGCCTGCCGTGCAATAGTGACGTTGCCCTTGCATAACCTGAAAGATTTGACGTAACGTCATCAGGGAGTTTATCAGGGACTTGTTGTCAGTAGAATTACGAATAACTTGCAATGAGATCTGTTGTAGCAATTTATACTTTATACTTTAAATTAATTCTGTAAAATCAAAGTAAAGCTGTTGTCAGCATCCTTGGTGATGCCTCAATTAGCATAGTAATCAATGTACATTTCTCGTATAGGTCAAAATATTCCCATTTGAATTATATCTGAATAATTTTAATCAACTGTTTTTACAAGTATAATTTTGTTTGTCATTTACAATACTTGAAACATTGTATCATGTTTAGACTAAAGTTTTTGTCCTTCAAACTAACTACCTAAATTTTTACGTACTTACCTTAGTTTGAACAGCTACTTCGCTGGAAACGCTTCAGAAGTTGATTCATTCACCTAGGGTTTTGCCCATTCAGGATCATTCATCTATTCATTTAACTCGTTGGTGAGCTTTCTTTGCCTGCATATCGCGTCGACAGTCAGCGTGCGTCCAGCCTACAGAGTACCCATCTTACCTCATCTAAAGCAAACGTTCCCTTCATTTCATCCTGTGATCGATTTGAGTCAATCAGAAGCAGGACCGCGCCAATGAGCTCCAGGCCCCAAAACCTCCCACAAATAATCCTTATTTGAAGTTCACTCGGCGCTGCGTGCACTAAAGAGCAAACTGAGCTCGTCTTACGCTCCACACGGCCGGCGTACGCCTCTGTGCCCACGTTGTCTTCTTTTGCCTGTAAACTCTATCAAATTTAGCGCACGTGTGAGTTCTTCAGCATCACAGGAAAGTATTTGCGATCGTTCTTGTATTGGCTCTATTTCAATCTCATACTATTTTTAATGTTTTCTTTGGGAATGCAGGAATGTTAGATAAGCCATGAAAACCTTTAGTTGAGTGTTATTTTTTAACACAGTCAGTAGTTCGCTCACAAAATTTAAATGTTAGTTGTTCGTAGTTAAAATTTACCTAAGTAGATAATGATGAACAAATGTCCATTGCAAATACTGGCCAATTTTACACTCATCAAAAATATCTTCGGCTTTTATACATAAGTTCCTCCTACTCCATGTATTGGTAACCAAGCAGCATGTATATTCCTCGAATTACTCATCTTTAAAAGACGAACCAGAATAAAAAATGTCTCAAAGTTTTAGCGGAAATTTAGCCAGTGTTCCTAACTCTCGTCGTCACTCGAAATGAACTGCATTCGCTTTTGAAGGGAGCTCGAAGTCAGATTTTTTACTCCCCGACTTCCTCTAATAATGGAGGTCCAATATTTGCTTTTCACGGTTTTTGAGTCTCGCTACTGCTGAGTTTTGTGAGCATTGTTTGTCGAGGTGTCGGGCTTTGCTGCCAGTTTCGGGACTCGGTCGGGAAACGAAAATATTCATGCGTTCCACTCGCGCAAAATAATCAAGGAAAAATGTTCTTTAGCGCGCACAGTACGCTTTAGAGCGCAGAGTTGCTCAAACATTTCCTCTGCTCAGTTGTTTTGAGTTTATGCTCTTACATTAGAACGGCTTTTATTAAAAATAACATCACCTTGGTAATTGATTCTATATTTTGCACAGTTTCAAAGCAAATAAAGGGCAAGAACGCACGAGTAAAGGGTCATTATTTTAGAACGAATGATGAAAATGGAATTGAAAAAAAGCGAAAAATCTAAAAATATTAAGACGTGACAATAAAAAAGGGTATGAACTTTACTGATTGCTTATTGACAGTTTAATTTAATGAACAAGCAAGGAGTCAAAAGTCATTAGATCTAAAGGGCTTGAAGCCTGTCCAAGGACAAACGACTTGAAACTTGACATAATTTAAAACAGGTACTAAATCACAAAATTATTTAATTGCGACTTGCTAGAGAATTTATTAGGAAAACTTGTAGTAAAACTGGTAAGGTTCAAATCACGCTACGGTGAAATGCTGCCTCAACCAGAAATTTCTGTCTATCAAATGAGAAATGGGATAACAGAAAAGTTCCCAATGAAACAAACTGGAAACAAAATTCTCAGCGTTTGCTGAATGAAGACGTCGACCCAGAAAAGCTATGCCATCTCTGGAACGAAATAGAGAACGAATTGCCCCGAAAGGCCACTTTTTGCGCCTTGCAGACGATATCATTTTGCGGATTTTCGCCTCTGATGAAGTCCTTCTTAGAAAACTTGACTGTTTTTACCATCAGCGAGGAAGCAATAAATCTACGGAATTCTTACTCCAAGTTTTACTTTGCAAATCATTTTAATTCTGAGCTAAAATGGGCTCTAAAAAGGATCTTTTCGAGTAAATCTTACCATGAATAGGGCCCCGTAAAAGAGTTTCTTTCTGCGTAGGGATGAATTAATAGAGAAGGCCAACGGTATGGCCGTTGTTCAACTGGTTCAACTGGTTTTTAAAATTCTCGAATGAAAGTAATCGGTATTTGGGATTTGTTTATTTTACTGCAAATGAAAAAAATGTGTATTGGTCTTTCAATAATAATTTAGAAACCATGAATTGACAATGAATGAAAATCTTTAACTGCATTAGCAACATTGCTAATCCCAGTAATTAATAATCGGGAGAAATTCAGCTCTAGATTATTACTCTGGACACCACACCTCTAGAGCTACGGTCCCCAGGACCCCACACCTCTAGAAATACGGTCCCCAGGACCCCACACCTCTAGAGCTACGGTCCCCAGGACCCCACACCTCTAGAGCTACGGTCCCCTGGACCCCACACCTCTAGAGCTACGGTCCCCAGGACCCAACACCTCTAGAGCTACGGTCCCCAGGACCCCACACCTCTAGAGCTACGGTCCCCTGGACCCCACACCTCTAGAGCTACGGTCCCCTGGACCCCACACCTCTAGAGCTACGGTCCCCAGGACCCAACACCTCTAGAGCTACGGTCCCCAGGACCCCACACCTCTAGAGCTACGGTCCCCTGGACCCCACACCTCTAGAGCTACGGCCCCCTGGGCCCCACACCTCTTGAGCTACGGTCCCCAGGACCCCACACCTCTAGAGCTACGGTCCCCTGGACCCCACACCTCTAGAGCTACGGTCCCCTGGACCCCACACCTCTAGAGCTTCGGTCCCCAGGACCCCACACCTCTAGAGCTACGGTCCCGAGGACCCCACACCTCTAGAGCTAAGGTCCCCAGGACCCCACACCTCTAGAGCTACGGTCCCCAGGACCCCACACCTCTAGAGCTACGGTCCCCTGGACCCCACACCTCTAGAGCTACGGTCCCCTGGACCCCACACCTCTAGAGCTACGGTCCCCTGGACCCCATACCTCTAGAGCTACGGTCCCCTGGACCCCACACCGCTAGAGCTACGGTCCCCAGGACCCCACACCTTTAGAGCTACGGTCCCCAGGACCCCACACCTCTAGAGCTACGGTCCCCCGGACCCCACACCTCTATAAACTTTTGTGGTTGTCAGACTTAAGGTAGGCGTGGGTCTCTTTGGTCATATCGGTTTATTGAATGCTTCCGAACTTGACGTAATAACGACTGAGTCTTGAGTGTACCATCGCACAGACGGGTGGATTTGAAGCCAGTTTTGTTTTTGGGTTAGAGTGCTTACAACTACGTTACCTAACCTGACGCTCTGCTGCACTGTTTATCTGTTTATCATAAGTGTAGTTTTGGTTGGCTCTCTCTATGTGTAGAACTAATGGACTGCCTAAAAAGTTGAGCTTTCGAAATTTCAAATAAATTTGAAAATCTTTTTGGGATAATTGAAAATACGTTTACCCTATGTTTGAGGCCTTTCCGGCAGTGACGTACACTAAGTTTGAGGCTTTTCCGGCAGTGATGTACCCTAAGTTTGAGGTCACTCCGGCAGTGATGTACCCTAAGTTTGAGGTCACTCTGGCAGTGATGTACCCTAAGTTTGAGGCTTTTCCGGCAGTGATGTGCCCTAAGTTTGAGGTCACTACGACAGTGATGTACCCTAAGTTTGAGGTCACTCTGGCAGTGATGTACCCTAAGTTTGAGGTCACTACGGCAGTGATGTACCCTAAGTTTGAGGTCACTCCGGCAGTGATGTCCCCTAAGGTTAAGGTCACTCCGACGGTGTAACGTTTTTCATTTGTCGCTGTTCTGAATACCAAAAAATGCTATACTCAAGCTCCGTGAAGATTTGAGAGCGATAACGTATTCCAAAGGTACTGGTCATTGGTTATAAAACAGAGACTTGAAGGCGAGGAATTGTGCGAGGAATTACATGTTAACTTCCTGTGCCTTTATGAGAGGGAAATAATTCACTCAGGAACGGGATTTATTTATTTTAAAATCAAATAGAAAAAGTCGTCGACAATGATATTATTTACCGAGAATGAATGAAATCAAATCAGATTTGGAATGCATGCGAGTCGACATTTTCCCTCCACCAAAAAACTAGTTGGCTTTCAAGATATGAGATAGGAGTTCTCTCAACGTGCAGATCTCGTCTCCCTATGCTCGAATATTTACGAGTGCTTGAGTGTTCGACGACAGGAGCGAATTCTATTATATTCATTTCCAATAGCGCATTCGTAACTGGGTTTTGTGGGAGCGTTGGGGCCTCGCTACCCTCCCCTCCCCCCTCCCGGCCCCGGCCTGCTATAGAGATGCAAATTGGTCCTCCACTGGCGTCTCTGGTGCGGGCTTTATGAAGATCATGGTTTATGGCTGCCTTGAAATGGGCAGTCTTTTGCCGTGTTTAGGACCTCCGCCCTAATTAACTTCCGTCAATGACTCGTCTTCTCTGCCGAAACTGGGAAGAGGATTTGACACAAAGATGAATTTTGGACGGAAGGAATCTGTGTATACAAGCGAAACTTTTGATTCAGCTGAGTGTGTGTGTTGTATCTGCATAAAAATGTTGAGTCGCACGTGTGCATGAAAATGATTCACTGTTTGAAATTGAGAGTCGAATAACAAAACATATAATCGCCCTGGAAAGGTAAGTGTATCGACTCAAAATTTCGAACATAAAAATAAATGAGTTAATGCATTCGGTCATCTTTGAAAATGGAACTTATGCTGAAATTTAAGATGTTTCAAAACTTCATTAACACTGACCTTTCTTGTGGAAATGTATGAGTGCTCCCACATTTTGGAGATGGCAAATTGCGGTCGCCGATCTGACTGTTTCAGCTGGAGCAAAATACTTTATTACTTTTATTTAGCTGTAGAGAACGACCCAAAATACCATGAAAGCATGGAGCGTTCTGAGAAAGTTGGATTTAGTTAAATGAGACAGCAGATGAAAAGATGAACGCAACGTGAGAGAACTTCTTTAAAAAAATAAAAAATAAACGCTCTTGTACTTGATGCTCAGTTACTCATGGTTTGATCGTTCAGGCTTGGAGTTCAATGAAAGCAAATCCCGCTGCGAACGTGCGGAAACTTTTGCTAGTTCCGGAGACTGCGACTTATAAATTTGAGGTGTGTGAAACGTTCCCATATTGAACGGCGTACGCCACACCAGGGTGTTCGGTGAATAGAAATGAATATTATTCTTTATTACACTGAAGAAAAGTGTTTTAAATATGCACTCATAAGAAAGAAAGACTGAACGAGGTTAACTTTACCAAAAATGAGTTGGGTGGGCCGCATCTAAATTTATGCACCACTGGGTGTAAGGCACACTTGCCTGCATAACCAATCTCAGCTGTTCAACGTACGTGACAACTTAATGTCGAGGCTGAATATAATTTTTTTTAATCAAATGCCTAATTTGAGCTCTAATGTTAAGTCAATGTAAGTAGCAGCAAGTGTAATATTCAAGAAGTGGACAACTTTAGCTAGCGAATAAGTTTTTTATCCCGTGTTCTGAATCCAGCCAGTCTTTACATCTAGACATGTGCGGCAAGAGACATCTTGCAGACGGCAGAATCTGGCGGGAATCTCGAGACTTTAGGAAATCCACTCAGTGGACGAGGAGGAATTCTTTTACCATTTGCCAGTAACGAGGGCCCAATCTGCACCCGGTGGCCGCGCTCACCCCGCGCTTCTGATCATAAATATCCCGAGAAGCAATCTAGCCGCAACCTCTCCAATGGCTCCATCGAGCCGCGGTCCGGCCTCTCTATCTATCGCTGGGACGCTCGCTCTCGGGACCAGATTGTCTCCATGCTCTTCTCGAAAGGAACTCGATGCATTTCTAGGTCACTCTCATTTGGCAAATTTCTCCTTTTCTTACCACCACATTATTCTGCCCACCAAATTATTTGTGATGTTCTTTGATTTGTTTCCTCGGTTCTTGCAGGTTTGTTTCCTGCCATAACTTTTGCAATTTCTGCCCTCGTTATTGCTGCGTGATACTTTGACTCACGAGATGTTAAAAAAATGAAAAGCACTTCCACTTGACATATTAAGTATGATAAGTTACTTTAGTTGAATTTGGCAATATTCATTCATCGTAATGATTTGCTGACAGGTATTTTTTGGCTAAAATCGAAGAAATTGTTATCGGTTTGCGTAGCTCTTCCACAACATTAATATGGATTGTGTCTTGGAATGGTAACACCCAACACATCTCGTTGGGTGAGCACTTCATCAATACATCTTAATTCTTGGGCTCAACCCTTCCTTCGAACATTGTGAACTGAATTAGTGAACATAGTGAACATAGTGAACTGAACATAGTGAACTGAATTGATTGAAAATTAAGTGTATTTTGAATTATACATGACAAATTGTTTTTCCGATCACATTATATTTTTGATGATTGCATTTGAGTCTTTCTTCATGGAAGGGTGAACAATTGAGTAAAGACCCCTAATGAACATTTTTCATGTTGTATAATATTAAGCTAGTGTATGGGGATGATCGCTGAATGCTGCAGCATATAGATACTTTTCGATCATACTAATGGCTGACCAAAATTTTTTACATATATACCACCAACAGCAAATATCTGACTGTTCATATGTTACTGGGTGAATATAACGTTAACGATTATCTCTGTCTAAATTCTATCTATTTTTTTCGTAAAGAATCATAATACATTAGCGGTAGACTAGCGCGGTACAGATCAGGGCAGCGGCAGCACTGCGCTGTCTGGAAAGGTCTCTCTGCCCGCCAGCATTTCACACGCGCCTTAAAATAGGAACGTTGGAAAAGAAGTGCGTGTAGACAGAATTAACATTTTTTATCAAAGCACACGTTCGTAAATTTTTACTTTTTTCAAAACAATATTAGTTGAGCGTGCATAAGAAAAGGTTGGTTAATGGTTAGTGTGGTAAATTTGGCAATGTAACGTGGTCTTCGTCTTGTGAAAAGCGGTCAATTGGTACCTAGTGATTTTATCCGCAACGTAACATGCAATTTGACCAAAGTAACTTTTGTAAATTAATATCCTAAAATTTAGACACGCGCCTAAAACCCAACCCCATAGCCTGTGAAGTGAACAACAGTAATGATGACAGGCGACCGCTAAGCAATACTTCTAGCAAGGACTCCTACGATGCTTCCTTTATACCATAAACGTTATTCCACGATAAAATATTTTTTACACAGTTTTTATCAGGAAGTCTACTTTGTAAAAATTCGTTAATAATTGTTAATGGATTCGTAAAAACTAAGAATGCCCAAAAAATGAGGGCAATAACCTCCGCTAGAGACTACACGAGATGCTTCTTCCTCACAGCAGCCTTTGTCTTGAAGAAAATGAGCGTTTTTTACCGTTTCGCGTTTTAAAACACACGTATAAAAAATTCAAAGTTTTTTCCTTTCACTGAATGAAAGATGATTACTGTAGACTGCTTCATGCTCTTAAACCAATTTAAATACAATTACATTATTATCGTACTGTCAGCCACTCTCATGAAGCCAAACCCTCATCGGAACAAATTGTCGACTAAGAACACAAAGAGCGTTTTGTATGGTTATTTTTTCCTGTTGCTGCTTAATACTCATCTGAAATGCGGCGTTATTCGCCGCTTTCTTGAGGCGACATTTTGGTATTTAAACTGCGGGAAGAGGAATTCCGGACGTGTCATTGTTCCGGGGTACACAAAAGGCAATTCTTGGCTTGACAATGGTCTGGCATAGGACTGCATTCCTGTCTGACAAACCTCCACTTTGAGCTCGGCCAAACCTCACCAGCGCCAAAGAATGGAGACCCATTGCTATCTGCCAGAAAGAAGAATTTCTCGTGGATTGTGAGTCGGAAGGAATATCTGATGGGACCAATTCTCTACGGAACGAGTGAAAATTTGCTAGGTCATTCAGTTGTAGAGCTCCTATTTCTCAAGGCATCCATCATTCATACGGAATCTGATTTAGGAAAATATTCAACGCTTGTAAAGGTTCATGTCAATTCTGTAAATCCTGCTTTGAACTTCGCATTGCTTCAACACGAGTCAAAAGAATTGAAATACCAGCTCGTCATAAGGGTCTCTATCTTCATATAAGGAAAAATTATTAAAGAAAATTGCCCTACCGGCGAAGACAAATAGCAGACTGCACGACTGCAGTGCGCAGGCCTCCACCATAACACAGGCGGAAGACGCCGTAGCTCAGCCTCTGGAGGACGGAGCTCGTTCTGATGCGAGGTCAGCGTCGATAACATTGTCAATATACTTAGACTAAGCTGATTAGTTTGTAGTTAATTAGCATAAAATGACCTTCATGATTAAATTTGGCCGCTGATTGTTCCAGAGCTTCTGCTGACTCTCACACGAACTTCCCAACTTCTAATGAGGAATAAACATTTGATCTTTTTTCCCCTTTTTTCAGTGGAACAAATAGAACTACAATGTAATAAAAAGAAGCCTATTCTAAAAGACGACAAATTTTCTATGTGTAGCATGTTCTCTTTGGCTTAGGAAACTTGAATTCGTTGTATTACTATTGAAGTTAGTGCCAAAAATGAAGTAAATAAGCCTTAGGACTTATTTTGGCTTTTATTTCTGATGCCAGAAATGGTGTCTTCAAGCTTTTTAGAATGACAAGTTATTAGAAAGTTTCTAAAATTTATAGTTTACGAGTTAACACATGTTAAAGGATATTACGCACCTATCAATTCAGATTAGGGATTAATTTCTGCCTTATGCTTAATTGATAACGCGACTGACGACCGGAAGTACAATCGGGACATTGAAAATAATTAAAGATTTGGTTGAATAAATGCTAATTGTTTAGTTATAAGATAGTAGGTAGCATATATTTCCCGTGACTTAGTAAATTTTCTTAGTATTTCAGTTCTAAGCCGATTAATTACACTCAGGTCAAAATTTTTACGCAGAATTCATTTGTCATCAGAATTAGATCCGATATTTGAACTGCCAACCAAGGATGGTTGGTGCGGCTCAAACAAATATTTCTCGCTGTTTCGTAGATCTCAACTTCGTGAGAGATCTGAGCAGACTTTGTGGAGGGCGTTTCGGCGAGGACAAAACAGAATTTCTGAAGCTTTCATGCTCTCAAATTATACGAAACGAAGGATAATTTCGGTGTCCTCGTTCTTTGCAGCTCATAAAACGTCCCATACGTCAAACGCTTTATAAAGGCATAATATTCAGAAAGAAACGCATTAGTATTGAAAAAAAAATAGAATGTAAGGTTTGCAATTATCGTAGAAATTAAACGTATACTGATGTCTGTATAAAGTTTCATGCACTAAAACTTTTCATCGTAGCTCACAGTTTTTTTAAATACACAGAATACTACAATCGGAACTGCAAGTCAATAGTTTTCTGATAAAAAATGCAGTTGCGTGCCAGCAATATTTATTTTCAATAAAGCTGCAACAGTTCGTTTGATGAAATACGCACCGTTAAATATGACATCTTAGCACAAAGTTATTTTCTCAACTTATGGAACGTTTTTTTGCTAGTCTATCACCCGAGGGGAAGGATTATGTTAGCGCTTAACGAAACAAGTGTGGGGTTGATCACGCGAAAAGTTCAATTCTACTCACGCTGCGACCTTGGGAGATACATGCGACGCCGTCACTTTGTCTACAACCTTTCTCCATTTCTATTATTTGGTAAGCCTTCTTCAAGCGTTTTTGACACTTGTCAAAAGATAAGTACTTACTACTGAATTATAAAAGAACCTGTCGTAAAAACTGAAGCACGCGCTTTTCTAATTAGTAAAGTGGGGTGTTGGGTCCGACAGCCGAGCTATGAGTGATGCTACTCCCAGCTAGAATTATAAGATGTACTTCAGTAATTTGGAAGGCTTATCACAGCCCTGCCAAATATCTTGTGAGAGTTATTTCGAAGAAATGCTCTAATAATGTACAGGCAAGTTTGGGAACGCGATGATTTTTAAACTTTTTAACTTTCATTTAAAAAATTGATTGATACCGCACACGGCATTGGTAAACATGTTGGAATGAAATAGAGCTATTATGTACTAGCTTAAGGAAAAAAACGTCAGTTAAAACCTCTGTAAATCTTTCTTTGGCGATTTTCCATGAACATTTGCCGCACACCATTCGTTATTTCTTCACTTGAAAACATTTTCATTTGGTTTTCTCTAGCAAAACATCATCACCAGAGTCAACAATGGAAACCAAGAGAAATATCAACATTTTAACTAGTCGCAATATGTTATCATATCAGTCGAAAGAAATAATCGTTTTTTCGCATTTTGTGAATTGTGGCGAGTGCTTCGAGTGTGAGGTGTTTCCCGACGTGGGCTAAGGTGCTATTTTTGCTAAACAAATTTATATGTCATATTTTGAACTGATTGACGTTGTTTGTGAGAATGTAGGTTCCAATTTCAATTCAAAACTGACTTTCATTATTCGAGAAATAGTATAAAGTTTGTTGTAGTATATAGGAATTTTTGCTGCTTTTGTAACACATATTTTTGCATCACACTGAGTAAGTATTCAGTTATTTCTAAAGATGGTGTGAGCGTGACGAACAAATGTTTGATATGTAGAAGTTATTCAACCTTTCAATTTTAAATAAATTATTCCTCATGCATGAAAGCTAAACTACGCTGAAATACAAGTCAAACTAGGATGAAAACAGGTCAAACTACGCTGAAATACAGGTCAAACTACACTGAAATAACAAACAATGCTGAAATACAAGTCAAACTACACTGAAATAACAAACAATGCTGAAATACAGGTCAAACTACACTGAAAAAACAAACTACGCTGAAATACAGGTCAAACTACACTGAAAAAACAAACAATGCTGAAATACAGATCAAATCACTCTGAAATAACAAACAATGCTGAAATACAGGTCAAATCACACTGAATTAACAAACAATGCTGAAATACAGGTCAAATCACACTGAAATAACAAACAATGCTGAAATACAGGTCAAATCACACTGAAATAACAAACAATGCTGAAATACAGGTCAAATCACACTGAAATAACAAACAATGCTGAAATACAGGTCAAATCACACTGAAATAACAAACAATGCTGAAATACAGGTCAAATCACACTGAAATAACAAACAATGCTGAAATATAGGTCAAATCACACTGAAATAACAAACAATGCTGAAATGCAGGTCAAATCACACTGAAATAACAAACAATGCTGAAATACAGGTCAAATCACACTGAAATAACAAATAATGCTGAAATACAAGTCAAACTACACTGAAATAACAAACAATGCTGAAATACAGGCCAAACCACACTGAAATAACAAACAACGCTGAAATTCAGGCCAAACTACGCTGAAATAACAAACAACGCTGAAATACAGGTCAAACGGTAATATCTGCGCTGGTTGCGAGTTAGCCCCAGCGCGCGTAGCTCACGGACAAAAAGAGCACAATCCTGAATGTTTACGACGCGAGACTAGATGGCAAGAGTGCAGGTTTAGTAGGAGCACCACAATTGTGTGGCTGCGTTGGCACCGAGATGGCGTAGTAAGAGTGCCATCAGCCACTCCAGAGCTGGGATAAAAGCCAATACCAAGGCCGTAATAAGCTCCGCTCCGTGAAATATTCAAAGGCACGCCTGCCAAATATGGAAATTTCAGAGCGTTCGTAAAGCTACGCACGACGCCGATGTAGTCGAATTCGTTTCCCCAGGCGCTCTGATTGATGACATTAATACAGCGGCTGCGGGCAGCTAACCGCCACGGCGCCTGAGGTTGTTTGTGTGCACCGACGTAAATTTCTGGCATCGAGTCTATCTTCATTTAACTCAATAATGAAAAGTGAAAACAAAGAACAGACCGCAAAGAGCGAAAATCGCGAACGCGGCTGTTTGATCAAACTCCTGCTCCAACGGAAAATGTATTTAAATAACAACTTAAAGCTTTACTTACTGATGGATGGTCAGATGCGGGAACTGAGTCTTAAGTGGTTTGTTGCCGTCTATTTCACTTACGTTATTAAAGGAAAGTTTTCGAAATCAAAAGGATTTGAAATTGCGTGGGATGTTAATACTAGTGAATATGCTTTCCAATAACTTTGAATTGCGACACGTAGATTTTTATAGAACTACTGAAATAAAGTGGGCATGCCTTCAAGTTTCGTTCTCTAAAGTTTTTCATTAAAATATTGCTTGGTTTTTGTTCATAGGGCTCATATTTAAGATCACTAATTCACATTGTTAAAATTTTCTTTTAGAAATGGGTAATCACTCCTTGTGTTGCATTAGACCATAATTGATATAAAAGGATCTACCGGAAGCCCGTTTCTGAAACTCTTTCTAACTTCCTGTGATCGCTCGCCGTGTTGTGGCCCACAAGCCATGGAGAATTGTGCGGGCAAACGGAGCAGATTACAGCCTCGACTAACGAAGCAAATCCCCTACAAGGCATCCGAGCGGCGCGTGCCCAATACCCGCGGACACGGACGTGGCTTCCTCGGTATCGGAGAGCACTTGGGGTCGCTGCGATGTCCCGGAGAAACAAATGCTCGGATCAGAATCCGTCTCGGGTCGTTCGGCCCAAAGATTTGCATCACATTTGGTGCAAGCCGAGCTCTCGCGACCGCACGACTTGTCCCTTTTTGGCTCCATTTGGGAAGAGGCTCGCAGAAATATTGCTGAGAAATGCCCATCTCTGGAAGCGTGACGTAGGGGAAGATGCGTGCATAAAGTGTAGGATGCTAATAGTTTACATTTGGAGGCATTTTGTGGTAAGCAACGAAAAACAGGAAAAGCATTCGTTCAGTTTTGTGGTATGAGAGTTTCGGTTTGTGTGAGTTGTGATAAATACTCAAGTTTAAATAAATTGAAAATCACGAGAACAGATGATATCTTTCTTCTTCGGTTGTCATAATTATGGATATTATGTGCTTGCATTATCAGTAAATATTACGGCAAACGCAATTTATTTCAAACAAAAGCATGAATTTGTGTTATGATGAAGAATAAGTGTAACATGATTGAATACACTGAGTTTTGATAGCTAGAGGAGTGCGAGAAGATGATAAGTATGTGGTTGCGTCTTACTGGTAATAATGTACCTGCATGTGGTGAGCAAATCTTTCAAATATTTCAAATTATGTAACGTTCTTGGAAACGAAACATTAACTGCCAAAGATAAAGTAAAATTACGAAGAAACGCACAGGTTTTTGCATTTCGAAAGAAAAAATTCAGCACTAGACAATGCGAACATTAATTAGCTCATCATCAGCCGGAGCGCTGAAAAACCGTTATTGCACTTTAAATGGATAACGAAGCGAACAGTGGAACTTCAAAAATTTAGGTCCAACGCATAAATATGTACGTACAGAGAAACCAAGATTAAAAAAAGAGACTATGGAGAAACTATGTAGATCAAACAAATCGTACAGGAAAACCAGACGCCCAATTCAAAACGATCAAAGGTAAAGACTTATCACGAAGATCAAAAATGTATTTTTTAATGGGTCTAAAATACTTCGTGACAATTTCCAGTTAGGACAACCCTCGTGCTAAAATTTTAAAACATATCCGGTGCACAGAGAGATATGCAGCAATTCCTGCGATCTGTGACGTTACTACGACCGGACTCGTGGCGGGTCAGGTAGTGATGAGAGAGACACCTCGATGATTAGTGGTGCGTTCGTCCAGGTGATCACACTTCTCTCCTCAGTAAACTACTTTGATGAGCACCATAAATGGGACTGGTCCTCCATCCTAAACAAACTTCCTGAGTGGAAATTATGGTGATTGGTAATTTTAAAAGGCAATTGAGGATAGGATTTGGAAATGATTATGTTGTCATGACCTTGTTTTAATAAAGTCATCAAGTTTCAACCTGATATCTAAAAAAAATCATTTTTTCAGGAGCGAAAGACACATCAGCAGGGTTCGGCTATAAACTATAGACATTTTTTCAGAAAATTGCGAGTCTTGGTAATGAAAAAATAAACCCTCTAGGGAACATCTCTTTAGAAAGAAAAAAATTTCGAAGAAAGAATAAATTGTTCAAGTTCTGCAGTATAAACAATTCCATTATAATGGTACACGCTAATAAAAGTAATTTCTTTTACGTTCCACTTCGAATCGCATCACTTTTTCTTCTTTTTGCTCCTTTTCATCGCTCATGTCTTCTCATCTTAAGACTTTACGGATTAATAATTAAAATTTGGTTCAGGAAGAATTGCGTGAGCGAGCATTCGGCTATCCTTAGTTCTGAGCAATTTTCATTTGATCCGAGGACGGCCCGGGAGAGGCCGACGCGGCCCTCAGGCAACTCTGCAGCTGCGCACTGAAATGCCGCGTGATCTTATCGCTCTTTCTTCTCCGTCTGCCAATTCTCTCGTTCTCGATAGGAAACTCTGTCTCCTACAGATAATTCTATTCCGTTGAAATTGTGAAGAGTTTAGCGAAAAATGTATGAACATTATTCAAATTAATAGGTCGTACACCGTGTTAAAATGGTGAATGAGCTGAACAATTCATTAAGATTTTACTGGGGTAATAGCTGAACGTCATAGTTGGCAAGAAGTTTGTGTTCATCTTGAAAAAAATGTTACAATCATTTCCTCACAAATTAAGAAAGGAATTTGGTTGCTTGCTTACTCAACTGACACAAATGAATGTTATGTATAGTACAAAATGAATATATTTGTCCAAAATCACCAGCCCTGATGAACGAACGGCCCCCTTTGGTGAGCTGGACACCAGCGAGACGCTCGTCAAGACGTCTCCACGAGAGCTCATCCATCCTCTTCCCTTCTGCTGAATTAAGCATAACGAAGTCGATCAAAATTTGCCGAGTCATGGCTGTTTCAGACTTCCACGGATTACTAATGAGCGAAAAGTGAGAAAATTGGATTTACTGAGGAGAGCTGTCTGTTTATTGAACAATCAGAATTTTAAAGCTGAGAGTCGATCGGCTTTAGTTTTCAGGTCTCGAGTTTTGAGACAGACTAGTGCATTGATATGTACTGCTTTTTTATATCTGCAAGCTCAAGCCTAGGATGAGGTATCTTTTAGCTAAACGAATTTAATACGTACTGTTCTTTGTAAAAGCTCACTGGCTTTTATTTGAGCCTCATTTCTTTGACTTAAAAAAAGATTACCCGTAAATGTAGTTGAATGCAGTTCTCAGCCTCAGTGGATTCTGCATTTCAGATTCATGTCCAATAGTTTGAAATTAGATTTTTCATTTTTTTATATTTTATCATTAATTTTGGAGAAAAATGTATGTTAGCCGATAATTGGAAAAAGCGGATCGCCTATTTTAGCAAATTGACGTGACAAAACATCGAACACTTTTGAACTATTCTTCAATAACTAGCCTTTGAGAACAATAAAATGTGAGTAAGGAGGAGATGGAAAATGGAAAATGAAAAAGTTCAGAAACTGTGCTTTGAACTTTTGTCTATTTGCGGAGTTGCTCAAATTTAATTCAAACTGCAGGCGTGAAACGGTTTTTCAAAATTATCTGTTTAGACTGAATAAAAAAGGATTAGAGTAAATGTTTCTACATTTTTCCTTTTGTTTTTAGATATTCATCTTATTTTTGTAGATTCAAGAATGGTCAGATGAAGGTTTCATAAAGCAATATCTCTAGTGTGCTCTACATGACGAGATATTATAAATATGGATTGGCTCTTTCTTCAGGAACTATAGTTAGCAGGAACTATAGTTAGCAGGAACTATAGTTAGCATGAACTATAGTTAGAAGGAACTATAGTTAGCAGGAACTATAGTTAGCAGGAACTATAGTTAGCAGGAACTATAGTTAGCAGGAACTATAGTTAGCAGGAACTATAGTTAGCAGGAACTATAGTCAGCAGGAACAATAGTTAGCAGGAACTATAGTTAGCAGGAACTATAGTTAGCAGGAACTATAGTTAGCATCAAAAACAGAGAAATAAGTTCGTGGAGAAGTAAGTCCAGGTACCAAGAGATTGACGACCAGCAATAATTTTTTGTGTGCAATAATACTACAAACCGAAATATTTAGCATTATTGTAAAATATATTCTTAGCTCCGAGCAACCGAGAGAAAACGACTAAGTAAAGAGGTAACAAAATCCTTGCTATATCAACTGGAATCACAGCTTTAAGAATATGCGAAAAATAGAATGAACTAGAAGCCGATGTTTTTGCAAACTGTTTACTTGATGATGTGTTTGTAGTGAAAAATTCCTGCTAAGACATTTCCATCTTCAGCTCTGAGACTGCGAACTTGTCCCAAAGTCCTCCTATTATGCCTGGCAAAAAGTTTGATTGCATTCGAATTCAACAGCTTTTTATGAAAAAAATCAAACAAGAACATGCAAACAGATTTTGCTGAAATGAAGTACATCAATTGTTGCAAAAAAGCATATCAGAAAAAGGAAAATACATTTGTTTTCCTTGGAAGGCTTGTTAGTAATTCTTAACTGAACGTGAAAACAAAACAGAAGTTATTGCGCTGCATTTGATTCTCCCCAAAGTACGAGTATATTTAAAATTCCATATATTCATGCTAAATAGTAGCGAATGTGAACCAACATCTTTGAAAGAGTACGAACTTGAAAAATATGAGCGTATTTTTGCCCAATGTGACACAAGTGAGTGCCTACGCGACATTAGGACCGTTTTGGGCCTGGTAAGTTACGAAGCTTCTGTGGCAGACTGTGAGGAGGTCAACTTATTGTGAAACATTACACGAAAAATAAATAAATATAGCTAGTTTCTCGTGCAGAATTAGTCATAAGTACATAACAGGCTTGCTTATTCATAAGTAGATGTTTTACTTGTATGCATACAGACAGAAATTTGCATGTAAACACTGATCAAACCCATATCCTTTCTGCACACATATTGGTAGCTCTATAGCTTCACTCTGCTCATTATTCAACGCGGGGAACATTGTTTTGACATGATATTTAGTTATCTATTTCGTAATTTGTTTCGTCTGTTGCTTAGGGTTTGTACATCATCTACTTGTCCAATAAAAGGAGATCATTTGAGACATTGGCCTACTTGTACAAGCTGAGTTCGTACTGGCCTAGAGAAGGAACTTTAATGCATTGCAGAATGGCTGTAGGTTCAAAATCTTTAATTGGATTTTATGAACTTCTGGCACCAGCTCTTACTCATAAAGAACTTCATTCAAACTTCAAGTAGCAAAGTCTTCATTTGTACCTCACCTGCTTGCACATAAGTTCCTTTAAAGCAGTGTTGTGTTGACCAACAAACATACTTGTCTTGCTCTTCCGAGCTTCTGCGATCAATGCAGCTCCGAGTTTATGGCGAAGCTCCACAGCACAGCACCGAAATATCTTGGCTCAACAGTAAATCGGCGCATTTTGACATTGGTGCCGCTATTTCATTGAATCGTGCAATGAAATTTTATTTCAAAATGCAGTTGATGTCTCATTTGCGATTGTGAATCGAATTTAAACGCACATCGACAATTTGTATGAGCACCATTATAATTAGGATAAATTTATTTGTCAATTGAGGTAATAGAATCACATCTTATCTGCACAGAATTTTGCAAAAATGATACATTTTAAGCAGTGGTTGATAATTAGTAATTTAGTTTTTCATGGATTTCGACAACTATACTGTTGCTAAGACTTTCTTTGTCTTTAGTTCGTTGGGAGGATTCACGCCTCAGTAAGGATGATGAATGACAAATACAGAAATTAAATATTAACACAAAAAGCATTTCAATACGATTGTAGTTTGATTTGCGTGGAACATGAGAATTTCCGATAAATTAGAGTATGATCATTTCGTTGTTTTGGTGAATGTGAAAATACAATCTGAGAAACTGCAAAATTCGTAGTATGCACAAGCGTGGCACTGCAACCGTGAAGAAAAAACTGGGCGAGTAACTCAGGAGCCGTCATTTGGTAACAAGGAGAGCGCTCCTAGACATTCTAATCAGAGTTTTAGCCGCACTTCATCCGACGCAATTCAATTACTGTGAAAGTTCCAGCGAATAAAGGGAGGGGCTGCAGGGGAGCCGCGGACTGCGTACCAGACTTCGCACGAAAAACGACTCAAATCTAAGCTTTTGGCGGTTTTCTCGACGAATTAAAACACTATAGATCTCTTCGAGTGATTTATTTACAGAATTTCTTAGTGGTCGTCCGTTCTTATGGAGGGTCATAAGACTGTAACACAATAATTGTTTTCCCCTTTTTGCTGAATGAAATGTGGTTTTAGACCCATAAAAAATTAGCTGGACATTCAATCCTATTTTATTGTTTCCGTTCCAGTTATTGTTGTCATCAGTAGCAAACGTAAATACTTCAGAAGGACTGCTTCACATTTGAAGCATTGTATAATTTATGAAGCATTGGCTTCACCTCAGTGAACCAAAGGCTTCCAGAACTAAAATGAAAGAACCAGTAAATTTATATTTTTTACCGAGGAAACGTGAATTGGTTATAAAATAGAGCAAAGAAGCATGCCTCCTCTTCTGAAAAATGTGAATTTTGAACATAGCCTTCTGTACTCACACATTATTTGCAGTTATTGTTATTCGATATAAAAAGAATATTCTTTAGAAAATGACACCCGCAAATTTTGGGTGTCATTCGGTGAAGCCTCCGTTGGCAAAGTTACGAGTGGCGCGAGGGCTCAAGAACTGATGATGCTGGAAAGCTTTGAGTGTTTCACATACACGTAAATCAAAGTAATGGATACCGGCTATTATTAGCACCAATTAATGTACTAAAGCGACCACTTGCTGGTCACTGCTCTTTGATGCGAGTCCAACTGACAGCGTAGATCCTCGTGTCATGAAGTAATCTGGTTGTCGTTACGAAATAATTATCATTATTCAGTACTTGAGGAGCAGTGACAGCCACAAAACTTAAATCCTCAAATGACTATAAGCAGGAGAGAACGAGTGACTGCTTAAGCACTATTTGGGCTCAAAGAATGAAAAGAAGCATGTAAAATAAAGGCTTTGCCGAGCTATGTTTTTTAAACTACGAGGCGAGCTGAAAACAAAAAATACTTTCAGCATTCAAACAATAACTTTCTCTATCTCCATTTCAAGACTTTATTTTGTTAATACAATAATTACATCGGTAAAAAATACATCAGTTCTCAGCCAGATGAATTATTAATTTTTGCGCAAACGCTGAAAATAATATAGAACATAATGTTTTAATTTCAGTTGATGAGATTTTCTGGAAGTAATTCTGACAACCTCATCTCTCTGCACTCTCTCTTATTGCCCCGTACAAGAGGCTCTGAAGTATTGCTGCCACACGCGCACGTTGTAGATGCGAACACTTCACCTGATGTTTCGATGCTGTCATCATTTCCACTATTACAGTGGGTACTCGCCCGACCATTCCAAACGAACACTCGCAGCGAGAATTTTTCGTTTCAAAAACTAATTTCTTCCGACGTAATTTGGAAACATCGCTTCAAAATAACTATGATGAAACTGAAAAAAGACAAAGAACATTGTCTTTAAAATAGACTATTAAATAATCGATGAAGTTAAAAAATACTAGACTTCATTTCACCTCTTTTCTTTATGAGAAAATATCTAGCAGCATCCACAAGCTCTTGCGACCAAAAAATTCAGTCCTGACGCAGGACTGAATTTTACTACTACTTTTACTACTACTACTACTACTACTACTACTACTACTACTACTACTACTACTACTACTACTACTACGTAGGACGACATCGTTTATTATAGTCAAGGGAATACAAAACAGACCTCACTGTCAGAACAGACGTTTGGAATAGAATGGACTCTTCAAATGAACATTCTGTACCAAAATTTGGCATGAGGTGACCTGCTAAGCAGAGAACTCCTCGGTGCGCACGATCGAGCATCAGCGCCGCCCCAGCGCCGCCCCGCTGCCCTGCGTTCCATCGGCCTCTTCTTGCTCGCTATTATCGAATGCCGATGTCGCGCCTAACATGATTTATCAGAAGACTTTTTATAGCCACCAGAAGAATGAATGACTCCATTTGAACAAATGTCCTGAGATTTGGCTAATGCTCCATGAAATCTTATTATGATTTCACACTGAAGAGCCGTTTTGTAAGGACGTACAAGAACTAAGGCTGGTCCAAGGACGAAGTTTGCGAGAATAAGACGGAAAGGCTAATGCTGAAGGGTTCGAAGTAGAGACACGCGCCTCGATGGCACAATAACGGAAGAAATGAGTTTACGACTTATAGCTTATACGCTTGACCTTAAGTTATCATAGTTTTACATTCATGAGTTAATAGAGACTGCATGAGAACAGCCGAAATGTGTAGTTTTGTTAGTTTCCTAAGCGCAAGATTGTTAGCAAGAATAGGTTGACTTATTCTCTGATTTAAAAGAGAGAAAACGTTACTTTCATTTCTATGACTGGAAATATTTTGGCCTCGTAACAAGGAATTTTCTTGCGCTGTCGGAGAGCATCCCATTCCTTTTCTCTCAAGGGAAAGGCTTGTCAGGTTGATTAATTTTCCCTCATCTGTCACATTAGGAGTTGCGTTTTTACCAGAGTGCTCTCATAACATTCATCACAGCCTCTGATCTTCCCCTCAGGGAAAGACTGAAATTCCTTTGATCTTTTAAAGAATAGCTTTGACAGCCAACCGCTCATTAAATCACTATCGGATAGAGGCGAAGTGAGAAATTCTCCACAAAAAACTCGGACTTGGCCGAGCGGCGGCTTCGGCAGACGGCTCCGTGTAGCACAGCCGAGGTTGTGGGAGCCTTCTTTGAGAATATAAAGATCTTCCCAGAGTTATTCGTGCACCAGTGGAGCAAGTCGCGCCTGTGAATGTTTATTGATCTTCTGCACTGCATGTGCGGCTTGCGTAATACGCTAAATGCTAAACTATTGGTCCACTGGACAATGTTCTCTCAATTGAAACATCTCTCTTGATACTATGAACGGAAGCAAGTATTGCGGCGAACAAGCAGTTACTCCTATTGAAATGACATGGAAGTAATTCTGAAGAAATCGGAAGAAATATTGAATTGCCCAAAATTTTCCGAATGTGTCGGGACGGAGCTAAGACTTCTGAACAATACCCTGCACGTGACCAATACACTGCAACATGACCAATACACTGCAACATGACCAATACACTGCAACATGACCAATAAAACTGCAACATGACCAATACACTGCAACATGACCAATACACTGCAACATAAACAATACACTGCAACATAAACAATACACTACAACATGACCAATACACTGCAACATGACCAGTGAGTATATCAAGCCGCCATATTTTGCTCATCTCTCATGTAGTCAAACTTCATCTCATCACTAAAAAATGTTCTCAGTTAAAATCCGGAAACGATTAGTTCTCGGCACTTTATCGCAAATTCTCAGGTCCTACTCATTTCATAGGAGATTTTCTCCTCGAGTAGCAGGATTAGCATACTAATAAGTAAGTCGGGCCGCGAGCCGTCAAAACCCTCGCATGGATCGATCAGTTCCTCTGGGCAGGACCGGCATCAACAATGATGGCTGCGCGAGCGAAACGAAGTAGCAAGCGAGAGTAGATTTGTTCTCGAGTGAACGACAAACTCAGATTTTTTAGACAACTCAGCTAAAAACCAAGGTGGGCTGAAAATAATACCAGACGCTCCGAGAGCTCGCTAACTGCGGTACAAGGAGAACCAGGGCCTCCGATACATTTGTAGGCTCACAAGAGGCTCAGAAATATCGCTCACAAGTTCCGATCAGACTAAACCTGTGAAACTTTTTTCCGAGTTGGAGTAAAAAGAATTTGTAAATTAAGAGTTGAATTCTAAATTTTTCATGTGGCATTATGAACATAACCAAATTGATTCAACTAATATTGCCTATAACAATTTTCAAGCAAATCTGTGGTGAAGTTTACCACGGATAAATTTCAACACGAAGCATCTGGAAATTCATTCAAGAGTCAGCAATTACAATATTTTAAGCTAATCAATGGAGTGCAAATGAGCGGTTATATATTTTGAAGAATAGTACCAGCGAACGTTATAGTTAATGCCATTTGAAGTTTTCAATTTAAGGAATATATTCCATACCTTCAATTGCTCTTTGTTTTGTTCCTTAGAATTTAACTACACACGTCCACAGTATTCAAAATCATTTGAAAACTATACGCGGATCGGAATTTTGACACTACCCGTGGGACGCCAACATAAGAACTTTCCGAAAAAATTCTCTCGCCTTCTACCTACGGATGTGTTTATAAATTAAGGTCAACTGAAAGTGGGTCGGTTACATCTCATACCGAGCTGACATTCCCATTGAAGAACAACTAAAGCAGGAGCGATGCAGACGGTGTCTTATTTCATTGCAGTGAATGTACAGAGAGCATATTTCGTACCGAAAGGAATGAACATTGGACCACATAATTTCTACAGGAGAAACACACTTTCAAAACGCATTTAAATCTTCTGTGCCTATTCACGTACTGAATAGTCAGTTTGAACATGAAATTAACTGGATCAATATTTTATTGGAAATTAAGTCTCTCATAAACCGATAAACCGTATACGTACGTTTGCATTCGGTCCAAATTCGCAGCGAGTAACACAAGCGTGCAAATGTAAGCCACGACAGACGCAAACTCCCGCACGGCGACGGTGAACACCCGCATGCGGCTGCGAGGCGACTTGGACCTAAAATGTATTTTTCAATTTTCCCAGTTTATAGCACCATCAATGCCTGGCTTATAGATGTAATTCATAGGAATGTTGAAATTGAACGCGTTTTCCTGCGATCAATGAAGACTGTTGCATGTTGTGTGCGAGGGAGTACGTTAGAGCCTGCAGCCGTTGCAGCCGTTGGATGAGTTCTCTTTATGGCACTTGAGTTTTAATCGGCAAATGATATGCTTCTGTTCACACACAGGAATCCGCATTCAAGTGTTTGATATTTTCTGTGATTCAATAGCAAATTCCTCAATCAAGTCAAGTATTTGGATCTGTGAGTTTAAATGCATTGGCACATAATTTCTTCCTATCTGAGAAATGAAAGCGTAGAATAATTATCTTCTTGTGAATTCGTTGGAGTTATTCAAATATTAAACCATTAGCAATTTTAAAAGCGGTGCACATCCACTACAGAGGAGTGCGAGAAGAAATGAAACTACGCTTCCATTAACGAATGAAAGTTCGATTATTGTGGCTAAAGTAGAAGGTTTGCTTCACTAGTTTAACTTAATGTTGAAATGTGATATCTCATAGATAACACTCGGTAGTAGTTCAAGACAATAACAGCATATTTCCAGTGTCAAATTTTAAACTACCAAGTTCTTGCTCAATCAATGTCTCACAACAACGCATCATTTGGCTTCTCATCCATTGCAAAACCAAGCGTAACAAATAATACCGTGCTCAGTTTCTCATAAAAGAACATGCACAAATCACGCATAATCACACACCCTGATCTTCCAGAACTGATTGACAAAAAATGTAGTTTTCAAGAAAAACACCTGCCAGAATTCAACAAAACTTCCACAGAATGACAGCATCGCTACTCACTCTGCCTTCATTCTTTAGACGCTGTGCTTCTCGCCTGGGCCTCCTGGTCGAGTCATCCCTCACAAGCATGAATTTTTCTAAAAAATGCCAGCTTTCTAGCCGGAGTCATCCGTCAGGCAGGTTATAATTAATCTTTCCAGCCGCTGAAAACCTGGAATTTTCTTCGAATGTTGAGCCAGAGGAGGACAGTGTAACACATGAGGCAGGCTGGAGCCAGGGCAGGACAGTTTAGCACATGATGCAGGCTGGAGCCAGGGCAGGACAGTGTAACACATGAGGCAGGCTAGAGCCAGGGCAGGACAGTTTAGCACATGAGGCAGGCTGGAGCCAGGGCAGGACAGTGTAACACATGAGGCAGGCTGGAGCCAGGGCAGGACAGTGTAACACAAGAGGCAGGCAGGAGCCAGGGAAGGACAGTGTAACACATGAGGCAGGCTGGAGCCAGGACAGGACAGTGTAACACATGAGGCAGGCTGGAGCCAGGGCAGGACAGTGTAACACAAGAGGCAGGCTGGAGCCAGGGCAGGACAGTGTGTCACAAGAGGCAGGCAGGAGCCAGGGCAGGACAGTGTAACACAAGAGGCAGGCTGGAGCCAGGGCAGGACAGTGTAACACATGAGGCAGGCTGGAGCCAGGGCAGGACAGTGTGTCACAAGAGGCAGGCAGGAGCCAGGGCGGGACAGTGTAACACAAGAGGCAGGCTGGAGCCAGGGCAGGACAGTTGAACACAAGAGGCAGGTTGGAGCCAGGGCAGGACAGTGTAACACATGAGGCAGGCTAGAGCCAGGGCAGGACAGTGTGTCACAAGAGGCAGGCAGGAGCCAGGGCAGGACAGTGTAACACAAGAGGCAGGCTGGAGCCAGGGCAGGACAGTGTAACACATGAGGCAGGCTGGAGCCAGGGCAGGACAGTGTAACACAAGAGGCAGGCTGGAGCCAGGGCAGGACAGTGTGTCACAAGAGGCAGGCAGGAGCCAGGGCAGGACAGTGTAACACAAGAGGCAGGCTGGAGCCAGGGCAGGACAGTGTGTCACAAGAGGCAGGCAGGAGCCAGGGCAGGACAGTGTAACACAGGAGGCAGGCTGGAGCCAGGGCAGGACAGTGTAACACAAGAGGCAGGTTGGAGCCAGGGCAGGACAGTGTAACACAAGAGGCAGGCTGGAGCCAGGGCAGGACAGTGTGTCACAAGAGGCAGGCAGGAGCCAGGGCAGGACAGTGTAACACATGAGGCAGGCTGGAGCCAGGGCAGGACAGTGTAACACAAGAGGCAGGCTGGAGCCAGGGCAGAACAGTGTAACACATGAGGCAGGCTGGAGCCAGGGCAGGACAGTGTAACACATGAGGCAGGCTGGAGCCAGGGCAGGACAGTGTAACAAATGAGGCAGGCTGGAGCCAGGGCAGGACAGTGTAACACAAGAGGCAGGCTGGAGCCAGGGCAGGACAGTGTAACACATGGAGGAGGCTGGATCCAGGGCAGGACAGTGTAACACATGAGGCAGGCTGGAGCCAGGGCAGGACAGTGTAACACATGAAGGAGGCTGGAGCCAGGGCAGGACAGTGTAACACATGAGGCAGGCTGGAGCCAGGGCAGGACAGTGTAACACAAGAGGCAGGCTGGAGCCAGGGCAGGACAGTGTAACACATGAGGCAGGCTGGAGCCAGGGCAGGACAGTGTAACACATCAGGGCCACACATTAGGCAGGGTGACGGAGCTGCAGTGCCTCTCATGAAGACGCTGTATGGGTGCGGTGCGGAAGGGCAGGTGCATCATCTTGCTGAAGCAAAACGAGTTCTCTCAATCGAGGCAATTGAGTAGATGAAGGAAGATAAGGGAGCTCATCATTACCAAGTGAAAAATCGAATGAAAAATTATTCAACCGAATCAGAGCGTAGATGGGGTTGTGAAATTTTTGTGTGTGTGTGTGTACAGCTGACTAGAAAGTAAACTACATAAGGCACAAAATTATACAGTGCTTGAAATCACATACAAGATATTTTTTTTACTCTTTACAGAATGATACATAATTTTTTGAAATTTCTCATAAGCAAACAGATTTTTTATCTTGACGGAACCTACGTGCATTGTGTCAATGTGGCATTGTGTCAAGCTGCGCTATAATGAATGTTATCATTTTACTCGGTCAGTTTTCGCATTTGAGATCTGAAGGGTTTAAACGGAAAAACATTCAGTAATTGCAGTAAAGAAATGTTTGGCGAAATTCATCTCAATACTGCCTGCTGTGCATTCAAAAAATGCACCCATCTTCGCTTTGATTCTTTTGAATAATTTTTTCATTCGATATTTCTCTTGGTAATGATGAGCTCCCTTATTTTCCTTCTCCTGCTTAACTGCCTCACAATGGATACCGAACACAGAACTTGGTAATGATGAGCTCCCTTATTTTCCTTCTCCTGCTTAACTGCCTCACAATGGATACCGAACACAGAACTTGGTAACGATGAGCTCCCTTATTTTCCTTCTCCTGCTTAACTGCCTCACAATGGATACCGAACACAGAACTTGGTAATGATGAGCTCCATTATTTTCCTTCTCCTGCTTAACTGCCTCACAATGGATACCGAACACAGAACTTGGTAATGATGAGCTCCCTTATTTTCCTTCTCCTGCTTAACTGCCTCATAATGGATACCGAACACAGAACTTGGTAACGATGAGCTCCCTTATTTTCCTTCTCCTGCTTAACTGCCTCACAATGGATACCGAACACAGAACTTGGTAATGATGAGCTCCATTATTTTCCTTCTCCTGCTTAACTGCCTCATAATGGATACAGAACACAGAACTTGGTAATGATGAGCTCCCTTATTTTCCTTCTCCTGCTTAACTGCCTCATAATGGATACCGAACACAGAACTTGGTAACGATGAGCTCCCTTATTTTCCTTCTCCTGCTTAACTGCCTCACAATGGATACCGAACACAGAACTTGGTAATGATGAGCTCCCTTATTTTCCTTCTCCTGCTTAACTGCCTCACAATGGATACCGAACACAGAACTTGGTAACGATGAGCTATTGAAAATTAACAAAAGATTAGGGAAACCCAAATGAACTTGATACTTTTATTGTAGTAGTTCTTGCAGGAACACGTCGCTTCAACTCCAATGTAACAGGACCGTAGTTTGTAGCTTTTTATTTAAAATAGAACTATTGGCGAATTTCAACAGGAAGTCCGAGTGGCGTCCAAATTTTGAACGAACTGTAATTTACGAACAATACATTACTAACAGATACCAATAATTTAAATACTTCAGTGTTTCAAATTGCAACGAATGCCAATCGGTCACTTTATATCACAGTTGCTTGTACAGAGTACACGTTCCTCTCTCACCATAGATAATCTGTATTTTCACAGATATATAACGTGAAGCACACAGGTAGAACCTTTAACAGTTGCCCGGCTCGATCGCAACAGATGAATTCCCGCAACTGGACAGATTCTTATCTGGTAAAGGAATATCTATGTTGACCACAAGTTTACGCGATCCCTACTTTTGTATATACGATAATTCATTTATTTCATTAATTCAATTTATCATTGCACCTATAGCAATTACTTACTGGCAAAGCACGTACCTATTTGTCTCGATAGTACGAAGACTATAGTAAGAGCCACCTTTATGCAGCTAATAGACAGTGGAAAATAGATAGAGGCAGTGTTCCACTTACAATTTAAAGGTTAGTATAAGTTAGACTTCACAAACTACACTCAAGTATAGCTTAAAGCCGCAAATTTTTAGAGGTAATTAGGCATAATTCAAATTTAGATTAATTAGGACAATGTCCTGAGCAACCGCTCTAGTTAAGAGATTAATTTAATTTCGAAGGTTGATATCACAAATTTAACGGTTTTTAAAACTCCTCAGAGCCTACGAAGCCGCAGCCTCAACTTTAAGTTGATTAAATGTCCAACAGGACCCAATTTTGTGGCTTTCAGCCAACTGAACAAATTTAACCAAGTGGAACACAAGAAGCGCAAACATGCAAATAAGTAAACTGAACACAAGGAAACTCAATCACACAAACAAAACTTAAGTAGAAACAAGAGAAACGGAAAGGAACCTGCAGGTTGGCACAATTAAATATCTCTCCCCCTATTTTTGTCCCTGCACCCCCGAAGCCAGAACCCAGCTGCCTCCTCTTGTACTTCTTATGAGATGTCATTACCAAGAAGTGCGGACACCTTCGGCGAGTACGAAGGAATAATTTTCAACAGAGCTCCCTTATTTTCCTTCTCCTGCTTAACTGCCTCACAATGGATACCGAACACAGAACTTGGTAACGATGAGCTCCATTATTTTCCTTCTCCTGCTTAACTGCCTCACAATGGATACCGAACACAGAACTTGGTAATGATGAGCTCCCTTATTTTCCTTCTCCTGCTTAACTGCCTCACAATGGATACCGAACACAGAACTTGGTAACGATGAGCTCCCTTATTTTCCTTCTCCTGCTTAACTGCCTCACAATGGATACCGAACACAGAACTTGGTAATGATGAGCTCCCTTATTTTCCTTCTCCTGCTTAACTGCCTCACAATGGATACCGAACACAGAACTTGGTAACGATGAGCTCCCTTATTTTCCTTCTCCTGCTTAACTGCCTCACAATGGATACCGAACACAGAACTTGGTAACGATGAGCTCCCTTATTTTCCTTCTCCTGCTTAACTGCCTCACAATGGATACCGAACACAGAACTTGGTAACGATGAGCTCCATTATTTTCCTTCTCCTGCTTAACTGCCTCATAATGGATACCGAACACAGAACTTGGTAACGATGAGCTCCCTTATTTTCCTTCTCCTGCTTAACTGCCTCACAATGGATACCGAACACAGAACTTGGTAACGATGAGCTCCCTTATTTTCCTTCTCCTGCTTAACTGCCTCACAATGGATACCGAACACAGAACTTGGTAACGATGAGCTCCCTTATTTTCCTTCTCCTGCTTAACTGCCTCACAATGGATACCGAACACAGAACTTGGTAATGATGAGCTCCATTATTTTCCTTCTCCTGCTTAACTGCCTCACAATGGATACCGAACACAGAACTTGGTAACGATGAGCTCCCTTATTTTCCTTCTCCTGCTTAACTGCCTCATAATGGATACCGAACACAGAACTTGGTAATGATGAGCTCCATTATTTTCCTTCTCCTGCTTAACTGCCTCACAATGGATACCGAACACAGAACTTGGTGATGATGAGCTCCCTTATTTTCCTTCTCCTGCTTAACTGCCTCACAATGGATACCGAACACAGAACTCGTACAAATACTGCTCAACAATATTGGATTTTAGATGACCTTTAAGAGCCTATAGGCCTAAGTTGCCTTCATTTCCTTCGTCCTCAGTTGAGCTTGCGTGTTGCGTGAGGAGATGTTGTGGATGCTGCACAGGAGAGAAACTCAAAAGAGAAGTGACTGCAGTTCAGTAATGTACAGGTTGGATAAAAAAGTGCTACTCAATTTCACCTAATTGATTTCTCAGAAGCCTTCAAACGTAGATGGATTTAGCTCGTCTCATTTTTGGTAATATCATATATTTCGTTACTAGTTTCTTGAATTTCATTTTCGATCATTTAAATCCAGCGCAATGATGCTTAGCGTGTGGAGCATTTCTTTAGACCTACATATAACAAAAGTCAGCTCACAATATGCAATCCCCTTCCTGTCTACCTCGAGCAAATATTCGGCAATAAATTTATAATTATAAGCTTCAATGAATCTTCAATGAATCTAATTTATAAGCTTCAAAAAATCTCAAAAATAATTTAGTATTTTGTTAGAGTGGCGAAAAAGTTTTTATGCATTATATATATAATTTGTCGACATAGCAAAAACTGAAAGTCATATAGGTTTGTTGCAGAGGGTAGGTATGCCTACGGAGAAGCCACCGTCAGTTGTGGGCACACACGCTCACGCACACGCGCACCACACCAGTGTCGTGTCATACAGGCAGTTATTGGTACTACCAGTAGATTTCCAGTAGTTGTGAGCGTCTCTCAAGTCGTCTGTCGTGATATATCAACAACATGAGTCCCATTGGTTGATTTATTCTATACTTTCATAGACATATTTATTTTTTGTGACTCACCAACGAAGAGTAACGATTTGATTCTGTAGTGCAGCCTGTTGCAAACGCGTTATTAATTAATGGACCGAGAATTGAATAGATTTGAGAAAAAAGTGCCAAATGACAAAAACCTTTGTGTGTAAATTCTGTTTTTCAATGTTTTTTTCACGGCGTATTATCTTTGATGATGTTAATTATCTACGTAGAGATTTCCTCTTACTTTGTCTGTCACATAAAACTGTAAAGTTAGACACACATTTGGCCAGATTCTTCGCCTACCAGATTTACACTCGTAGGCATGATGCTACAAGAGAAAAAACATGTCTGAAGTACATCAAAAATGTGCTTAACGGCCAGGAAAGATTTTTGAAATCACTGACGCATTTTTCTAGATTTTTGTGCGCGAGAAAATCAGTGCTTCGCTGAAGCACTGATGAAACTCCGGCATCCAGCGTTGCGGAGTGGGTAAAATATTCTTTTTGTGGCGGGCATCGTTAGAGGTGCGTCATTTTCATTACACGGCAGCGGGCTAACGAGGCAACGCGCATGGCCGTGCTAACTGAATTGCTGGCCTCATTTGCATGCGAGCTCTGCGCGCTAATCCTGCCTGTCTCATGCGAGCTTACACAGAGTCCCTCTAATGGAAACCCTCTTCTCAACCTCCAATATGTTGCTTGCTTCGGGTCTTGTGTGAGTAGACTTCGGTACAGTCTGCCAGTTGTTCTTGTGCGCGTACGCCGCTCTCGCAGGATTTCCTAGAATGTCATCAGTTGTTCATGTGTTGCTGTTCTCCGTATAACTGTGTGCGTGACGTCGTATGGTCATGATTATTGCGCGAAAAATGTTCATAAGATGTTGAAGCAATGCTTCCTTTACTGAGTGCAATTTTTGTAATTGAAATAAAATCTACCGCAATGCTTAACTATAGGACACAAATTTGTTGTTGCTCTCAATAGCCACGCCACGAGAAAAATTTTTTTTCGTCATTTTAACTTTTTTGTTTCACTCAATTAGTGTCATTCACGAAGCTGGACACTGACAAATTCTTCCAAAAGCATCAAACATTTTACACCAATAAATATGCCCACACCTCTCAAGCTGTCAGATACTAGAATGAGGCTGTATAGAAAACGATTTTCAAGTAATTTCGATTTACCTGCTCTAAGAATCGAACTCGCCTAAAAACTGAGACTAAGAACAGAGAGCGGCAAGTTTGTACTCGCACTCACATCGAGCGCAGTCGAGCTTTTCCTCGTATGCTGAGTCGTGCAAAATATGGATGGCAAACCGAGTAGATTCCAGGTCCCTTTTCACATACGCTGCTGGTCTCAAAAAGCAAAAAAAAATTACTTTCGAAAATCTAAACAAAAATTAATCTAAATACTTTCAAAGCTTTACTTGCCTCGCTGATTTGCATGCTTGCCGCAGTTAATAACCTATTTAGAGTAACAAAGCTGGAAACAATCAGTGTTGTAAAATACATAACTTAGCATAGAACGAAAACTGCAACCCTGCGCTTCATTTGTGCGCCCCAGCACGCGTGGCACCAGGCGTGTCGCTGCGCAGCTCTCGTGCGATCTCCACGCAAGAAATTGCGACCAGAATCCTGTTCCCGATTGTAAAGTTTTATGGGATTAACTCGGGAATAGTGATTACTTTGGCTCTTTGAGCATGAAAGTATAGACTGGAGCCCAAATGATACTCCTCTTATTGGATTAAATTTTAATCGGCGTGGGTGGCAACACGCGAAGTCGCCACACCGGGCTTCATTGTTGCTTTGTTGACAGCAATGTTACTGGTGAACCGACTGACCATTTATATTACATTGCTCATGCTGAACACAACTCTTCCTTCTTTACGCCCGCTAATTCTTTCGATATTTTTGACTGCATAAACGGATAAGAAAATAAACCATATGAATTGAAAACGACTGCTACGATTCCAAAAAGTCAAACTGAAATAACAGCGTTTGATAAATTTAAATCATTCCGTATAAACCGGAAGCAGGCAGTTGTCTTTGATGATGTACAATGAGATATATTGGAAATTATCCATATAGCTTCACTGATGACTATCCTAGAACCACATCTAATTTTAACCTTCATCACCGATGTGTGATTGTTAAACCTACTTTATTTTCCAAATGAATTATTCCTTCTACTCCTCGTGTTGGAAATTTTACTATAATTAGAAGCATTCGTTTTATCGGGGCACAAAGGGAATAAAATATGTATCAATATCGATACAATGAACTGCCTTCTCTCTGGAGCAGGGTTCGTCTATTACTTGCAACAATATCGGTGATGGCGGACCGAGGAAACCAGCTCCTTATAAATCCTGGTCATTTGTTTAGCTATAGAAATTTGACCTTCAATGAACATATTACACACATCTGCGCTGAACTATCGAAACTTGTAGGGTTCTTCATAAGAGTTAGAAAATTTAAAAATAGTTTTACAAATATTAAATTCAGTCAAGAACGCTCAATCTAAAATGCTTACACTGCGGGATGGAGGCATGGCATAGAATTAATGGAAACAGAAGTAATATACTCTTTAAACCTAAAAAAAACGAGAGCTGAGAGAGGATAAGAATACAATGCCCGCAGGAATGATTCATATAACAGTTCGAAATTTACTTGAGCATTTTGAATGCAATAAGCTATCAGTTCGTAACTTCAAGTACGAACCGTGATTCGTAATCTTCACTATCTATAATCAAGATTTTTTTATTCATTGAAACTAAAACTGGGAATTCAACTCCACCAAAAATCAATAGAAAAAAATCACAAAAAATTTTCAATGGGAATTTTACCTTTTTATTGTTATCAGAGGATCAAACGCGATAGGTAACCAAATTAAATTGAGTTTGCTCGACGATTCAAGTGAATTGAGTTATTCACTACAGAATGGAATATGTTTTACGTCTTTTCCTATATGTACTGCTCTCATTCGGCTCTTGCTGTTGCCAAAATATAGCTGTTGACAGTAGCATTATATTCATAGTAAATCTGCTTATAATTTTAATCACCCAAAGTGCATAAGTTATGTGTATTGGTATAACTTTTCATAGGATTTTGATAGGATGCGCTAAGCGTCGCTGAATTCATTCGGGCCAACAAGTGACTATAAAAAAAATTTCCTCTCTAACAGCTCAAAAATGAATCTACTTGACGTCTTACATGTGCTCAATAAATTGTTGGAAATTTTTAATTTGTTTTCAACGTTTACTATATTATTCTCATGGAAAAACTGCGCATTATGAGACAGTCTAAAAAATACGCCCATCTCTTTTGTTGTGCCGTGTAGCCGTGCAAGACGCTCTGCTCACTAGTGAAACGGTAGGGCTCTAAAGTTCCTTGAAGTGAGCCTAAGGTATTTAATCCTATGCCTATCCTATAGCAAATTATGGATTACAGCGCATATCTCTTCACTTAAATATACACCGAGCGCTTCAAAATGATTTTGGCTGCGAGACGACATAGCTGGGTATCCTAGGAATAACCCTAATCTAGGGGCCTAGAGGGACACTCAATATGCGCTGTCTCCATCGGTGCACGATGACCAAGTTGCGGTCAACACAGCCTGGCTTGTATTCATTAGCGAATACCACAACCGCCTCAAAGGCCCCAGCTCGCACAACCAACGCACAAAGCAAGCCGCAGTTTCCGCTCAGCTGGGCACCACCGCACTAAGTTCGAGTGCTGCGGAGGCTGGCTCACGAGTGCCACACGCACTGCGATGCTGGCTACTGAGAGGCTTTGATAACATTACGACTCTCACTGAATCTTCTCTTGATTTCAGTCACGAGAATTATCATTAAAAAAACTTTCCTTATAGCTGAGCCAGACGAGGGCATAAAAACTCTATGACTGATATCCTATGCATAATGAAAATAAGATTTCATTGATCTCGGTCACAGTAGCAGAAATATTAAATATCAAGAAGTTCAGACATTAGGCTTGAATAAAAACTGGAACATCATAATAAAACGAGAATAACTGAAGAGGAAATAGCCAAGCGCTAACTTCGTATTTGCTTTGAGACGATGAGAACTAAGGGCTTTAAATTTGCTTCTTGATATCAGGTAACGGAAATACATACATAATCAATTCTGAATTTGGCTGCTGAAGGGAAACCAAGAGCAGTTAAGGTGTAGAACGGTGCAGGCACACAGCATGACGTGAACATCGCTGGCTGTGCACACAGCACGAACAGAGCTGCATGCATCTGTTCGGAATGAGTTAATGAGAACAAAATTTTACCAAATTTCGTAACTAATCTGACTCTCAGTACTTACAATGATAATTATATATGCAACGTTTGAATTCACATTAGTTCAAATTCATGAATGCATTCCTATGTTACAATTTGACCCGAATTTACCATTCAGTGTTGAGAAAAATATTTTGGCTGTAATTTCGGTATGATGATTTAAAATTTATTCCAAAAAAGAAAACATAGTTAACGTACTATTTAGATTTTAAAATTTGCGGCAACAGGTAGCTCAAGTTATTCCTCTCATGCCATGGTATCAAAGGATGTTGCACAGCGGGAACTTTTACAATAAAATAAAATTTCGCGGTCACTTTAGTAGAAATATAATTATTGTTTAATATGAGGCTTAAACCGGAAGCCAATTTAAAAATGAAAACTTCGATGAAGAAATTGAGTGATTGCTTGAGTGATTCACAAAATTCGGCTTGGACTCAGTATTCGCTACGAATCACCTAAAAAAAATTAGTCTTAGTGTCTCATTTGGATAGGCTATCGCTAAAGATGATTTCGTCAGCCTCGCAGATATAGCGCGATCTAACCCTGAGAAAATGGGATGATGGACGCATGAACCACCTGATGCCAAGTCTCATGTTTCTACTCAGCCGAACTTTTCGTTCTTGCAATAATAACTTCGATATGAGGAAGCCTCGTGGCCAGGATCGCGGAGAGGAACTTCGAAGCCGAAAACAAAAAGTTTGAAGCTTGGTTAATTTAATATGCTTGAAGGACTGATCCAAAGTTGTGCGGGTAGCTCACTGCCGAACTTGAAATGAAAGTAGCAGGACTCACAACGGGGGATGTATGGCTATGGGGGCCAGAGGGGGGGAACCTGAAGGTATCAGCTAATAGTTTGGGACTTGGAAAGCGATGAGTATTTCAACAAGACAATGACTCAAAGCACACGGCCAAGTCTGCTTCAAAGCTGGCTCCAAAGAAAATAGATAAATGTGCTGCCATGGCCTTCGTTGAGTCCTGATCTCAATCCCAGTGAAAACTTGTGGCAGGAATCAAAAGTCAACATCAAGAAGAAAGCTTCAAAGAATTTTCAGGAATTGAAACGCATTACCATTGAAGAATGGAACAATATTTCATCTGAAACTACGGAAAAGCTTGTCAAAATCTATATTAAAAGGCTTTTATATGTTATGAAGAAAAAAGGCACGCTATTGATTATGAAAAATGCACTCAAATGGTAGATTCACCTCAATAAAGTGTAGTATTACTCAGTGTATGAATAATTTCGTCTTATCGTGTTTCTCAAGTTCAGCTTGTTAAAGCTTTTATAAATAATATTTTGTTTTAGACACGTATTATTGTCACTAATACGTGCTTCACACCCAGTGAAAATCTTATGCCTGTGGCAACAATCGTTTTTGAGGAATTCTAGAAAATTTTGGAAGACGAGGGGTGTATGAATAGTTTCGTCGCTAACTGTAACTGTCTTCCAGAATGTGAGGCCTATGACAATTTATCCTTGATGATCCGAGTTCACCGTCATGTTTCCAGCTATTATTTTCATTATTGTTCTGATATTAACCTCGATTGCTGTAGAAATTTCCCGAGTTCATATTTCATTCTGATGAAACCTAACGATGCATTCTTGTTAAATTTTAGACAGGTCCTTCCATCGGGATTTAATTTCAGCTATCTAAATGAAAATTTAGTACTAAATATGCGCTCAAAGCAGGTCAATATTACTTCATGAGCACTTCTAGACTGTTGCCATGTACAGTTACACATAAACAAGCGAACTCTGAAATCAAACAACGCAAGCTATATCGAGGACATTAAAATGCGATTTTTTACAGCTCCGTTCTTTCTCAGTTCTCAGTGCTTTAAATGATCTTTTAAGCATATATATATACCCAACTAAACTTAAAAAATTACTAAAGAAGCTCATCTTTATTTAAATTCTTCTTGCACTCGTGCGATATAAATTTTTCCCAAAGACATGAGCTTCTGTAAATCGAGTTTCTTAATCTGTGTTGAAATTCTATTTGACATTTTATAACAGAAATGAGCAAGGACGAAGCAAAGGCTTAAACGAAATTATTAATATTCTGTGTTGAATTGATTTGCAATTTTACTTGACATTTTTGAGGCTAATTCATCGGCACAAATAAAAATAATTTGTAGTCACTGTGCAGTACAAATGAACGTTAGGGAGGTCATTATCCAATGACATTCAGTTTCAAAAACTATCCCAAAACTGTTGGCACAAAAACAAATTAGGAAGGTATTGCAGCAAGATCACTCCGGGTTTGATATACAAGAATAATTCTGAATTACAATAAGAATCAGTGTACATCTCATAAGTTTGACTGAAGCACAATCGCGATATATATTCAATAATTTATGATGTAGTCCGCAGTCTCAGTAGGACTTGCTTGATTCGTTCAACTCCTAAAACGATTATTGAATTGTCTTGTTTTGAACAAAACCTGCAAAAGAAATTTCAACCATCCAATACACGGGGTAACGTTACGGAATTGTCTTGTTATGAACAAAAACCTGCAAAAGAAATTTCAACCATCCAATACACGGGGTAACGTTACGGAATTGTCTTGTTTTGAACAAAACCTGCAAAAGAAATTTCAACCATCCAATACACGGGGTAACGTTACGGAATTGTCTTGTTATGAACAAAAACCTGCAAAAGAAATTTCAACCATCCAATACACGGGGTAACGTTACGGAATTGTCTTGTTTCGAACAAAAACCTGCAAAAGAAATTTCAACCATCCAATACACGGGGTAACGTTACGGAATTGTCTTGTTTTGAACAAAAACCTGCAAAAGAAATTTCAACCATCCAACACACGGGGTAACGTTACGGAATTGTCTTGTTTTGAACAAAAACCTGCAAAAGAAATTTCAACCATCCAATACACGGGGTAACGTTACGGAATTGTCTTGTTTTGAACAAAAACCTGCAAAAGAAATTTCAACCATCCAACACACGGGGTAACGTTACGGAATTGTCTTGTTTTGAACAAAAACCTGCAAAATAAATTTCAACCATCCAATACACGGGGTAACGTTACGGAATTCAATCATAACGGATTCAAGATAAACCGCACTCGCTCTGGTTCTTCTTTTCCTATTCATGCAACATTTGAAGAAACATTTAGCGTTGATGTTTCGTTCATTTGATATTCGGGACTGTTAGACAGACATTGCGAGCATCATTCCAGATCACAATCGACTCAAGAGGAACCGCTCTTGCGATGGCTTTCGTTTCCTACATTCATGTAACATTTGAAGAAACATTTAGCGTTGATGTTTCGTTCGTTTGATATTCGGGACTGGGAGACAGACATTACGAGCGTCATTCCAGATCACAATCGACTCAAGAGGAACCGCTCTTGCGCTGGTTTTCGTTTCCTACATTCATGTAACATTTGAAGAAACATTTAGCGTTGATGTTTCGTTCGTTTGATATTCGGAGCTGGGAGACAGACATTGCGAGCATCATTCCAGATCACAATCGACTCAAGAGGAACCGCTCTTGCGCTGGTTTTCGTTTCCTACATTCATGTAACATTTGAAGAAACATTTAGCGTTGATGTTTCGTTCGTTTGATATTCGGGACTGGGAGACAGACATTGCGAGCATCATTCCAGATCACAATCGACTCAAGAGGAACCGCTCTTGCGATGGCTTTCGTTTCCTACATTCATGTAACATTTGAAGAAACATTTAGCGTTGATGTTTCGTTCGTTTGATATTCGGAGCTGGGAGACAGACACTGCAAGCATCATTTGGGATTCTGTCTTGGAGCGGAGATTCCATTAGGTATTCCGGCAGAGGCTGAAGCCATCAGGTATTCTGCGGCGACGCTCGGCCTAATGACGACCTGCGGATCGCGGTGCCTCGGTTTCTTTGACAAACAAGAGGCTAATTCTATAAAAATTCTCATCTCAAACGCACCCAAAGTAAAGAGGCGATACGTTTCCTGGTGTTGATTAGGAATTTGAGGAGAAACTTTGTTGAAATGTAATCAGTGTTAGTTTGTTGAACTTTATTCAAAGTGTATAAATTATTCTGCATTTCTTACTTATTTGGTACTGTAACATTTTCAATATGAACGTCATACGATTCCAAAATGCATGGGGCTAGAAAGATTATCGAAGATTTAAGTGAGAAAAAATATTTCTGAAATTTCAATTATTGCGACCTGTATTATTTGAAAGCGAAAAACGACGGCCACTTGAAGAGAATTTTGGACTTCAAATTTGAGTAGGAGTTTTTGGCTTGCCTACTAAGAAATACCATCTACACGTACCTGAAATTCAAATAATTTTATGTTCCGGTATGGATAATCGAGTCAGAATTTTCATATTTTTCTCTATTAAAATATTCTACACTCAGCAAGATTGAATTTTATGATGGGGTTGAGTTGGAAAATTATGTTTTGGTTCCATGACGAAGGTTGTGCACAAATGTGAAGAAAAAAAACCATGGACTGCAGCATAAGATCGTAAAATCATGTGCAATGTCATTCAATTAAATTGGAAAGTTCACGAAAGCTTGAAAATTAGAGTCAACGAGTAGAAGAAAAAACTTAGAGCTACACTGAGAAATACCCTCCTATGAAAGAGAGATCAATTAGACTAAGCGACTCCACAACTCGTCTTCGAGAAAGAAATATAAGCTGAATAACTAGCGATTGAAAGTGTTTATCTGGCTGTTCAGTCCCACACAACCTGCATCAGTTCATGAGTAATTTAGCCCTTACGTATAATTAACAACTTGAATCATCTTAGTAAGCAAATTTAGGCCTCTGCTCATCATTAACCTCATCAACAACATCATCTCCAGAATCTGTAAAATCAGGAAGTCCGGAAATATCACCAAGCTTTCTCACACAGAACTCACCGAACAAGACAGCGTTACTAAATAATCAGATAACTGATTCCTTCAATGAATCGAAAACGGAAAAGCGAACTTTAGCACCAAATACCAAAAACTTTAGCAAATACCCAGCAGTGGCCAACAGAACTGAAAATCGTCCTTCGTACATGTTTACCATGCGCGATACTCCTTTTCAGACGTAGGAGCGTAGAGATCCTGGTAACACCATCACTAAATACATCTACCATGACTAGCTACTCGAGAAAAGTGCCAAAATTAGACAAATATACAGTTTAATAGCCAAAAAGTTCGAACATTAATCCATGTTTAATATCAACTCAACCTTCCTTTAGGCGCCAGTTGGACCCCATTTGGTGTACAGAGCCCAAGGCCTGCCCTCCACCGTACCGTGGGACGGTGCATCAATGCAACTGGGAAGGAATACAACACAAAACAAGGGTAACATGTCAGAGCTCAGCTGCCTCAGACAGGATCAGCGTTTGGGGCGATTTCAGCCTATTGCTATGAACAGAGAAAACTGCCAAGTCCAAAAGTGTAGACTAATAAATGTATTTACAGCGTCAATGTCGTTAGGTGAAATAATTTGCCGAAACCGAAAATAACATTAATATCTTGAATACTTGTCAGAAAATAATGAAACGAAGTGAAGGGACACTTGGTCTATTAATATCTTTCTAGTTTTATTTACCGTACTTTACAAACATACACCCAGAAATACACTCTCGAAAATTGTCCTGATCGCTGTTGGGTAGGATCTTCCATTATAATCCGATGTTTTATTTTTTCGATTTCATTCTAACCGTTTCTATTTCACTTCTGACCATCCTTCTCAATTTTATGTTATTTTATCGCTTTTCTCAATCACGAAAGAAGGAATCTATTTTAAAATAACAAGCCGAGGTCTCAGCAAAAAATGATAGCGTACGTCGCAGAGGAAGAAACGATTGTAAATTGTTCACTTTCAAAGTGTGCCACATGGTAACCTCGCTGCAATAAGCAACCAAGCCTCTTTCATATCCTCATCTAGCGTAACTTTGAGAGCATAAGCTCAAGCGTCTCCAAGCTTACACTCAAGTTAGCGGATTATTTCTACTAAATGCGTACGGGAAAATTGACTGAAGTTTTCACGTAGTGTTGTTGAAATTTCATGTCTGAGGAAGAATGATTTAACGTCGCTGTTGTCGTGTGAGCTGAGGGTAGGTTGGATTTGCGGTGTGCTGCACAGAGGAAGGCCAAGCAAATAATTTCGAGACTGAAAACATGTGCAACTTGATTGTAACGAGATGTAAGACCTGGTGACGTTCGTTTTTTAATCTCTGCCAAATTTCATGAAACTCGCTGGCTACACACGATCAAAAACTAATATCCAAACTATTATTTTGCAAACCCACCAGAATTTCCGAAATTCTCATGCTTTCAATGGATTATGTAGAACAATCGTTAGCAATCATTTATCCCGACATTATTTGCATATATCATGACCAAAAATTTTAGCTCATTAATCTTCGACTCGCTCCTCATGCTGACGATAAGCTGGGATTCAGTTCACTGTGTTTTCAATTCGTGGTAAATCTTTAGTTATCTTCTGTGGCAGAACAGCTCGGGTTATCAGTGGCCGGAACATACCTGTAGAACGCCATATTGAATGAAAGCTGGAAAATAAAACCAGTTTTTTAACCTTTATAATTACACCAACTCTCAAAAACTCTTATTACAAAATATTGTTGGAAGCATATCCTACAGACGTTCTACAGAGCAACCAATCAATTTTCACCTGAACTCGGTGAATGACGCCTGAAATAACATCACCGACCTTCTGCGGTTGTGGATCATTATTTCTTTTAAAATTTATATAGGCTCAAAAAGGGTTAAAAACCTCCCTTCACATAAAACAAAAATTACTGCAAGTTTCGAACCCGTACTGACTCGAAATATTTCATCGGGGTTCAAATTGATGTGTTCAGTTTGTTTATGAGTGTTTTAAGAATCAGAGTGCCACAGTATAACAACACTCGGCAGCAGGGGCATTCATTGCTCGGCTCGAAAAAATATGTAAATTAATTAATCAACACATAATTTATTTAATATAAGCAAACTTGCAGTAGCTGCGACTCTCTCGATCAATGCGTTTAACCGAAGGGGCTATATGTTGCCTTTACAGCTTATGCGACTGATAGAATGTTATGCAGAGGTGCTTCTCTTGGTGCAGTCTCAGAGCCCGACGTCGCTGCTTTAGACTTCCACCAGACCATAGGCCTTGATACCATGCCATAGGTCTACACATACACTACACTGGCTATATGCTGCCTTTGCAGCTCACGGGACTGATAGAATGTAGCGCAAAAGTGCTCGCCAGCGGCAGCCATGAACAAGTGCCGCTCCCGCGCAGGCCTGCAATCACCGCTCTCTCGCTTGTCATTACCAACTTCACACACGCGAGTTTAGAGCGGAAATTTTCCAAACTTGTGTCCTCTGGAAGTTCTCCCAAGATATTTACCACTGAGAGCGTTATTGATTCGATTATTGGGAGAGCGCCGTCAAAAACCTATAAACTAGGTCGTTAATTCGATAAACTGTGAAGAACTTCAGTATTAATGACCGTGTCTGCAAGATTCTTCTTCTTGCGTAAGTGGTGTAATTCAAAATTATTGGAGAGACAAGTTTTCAGACAAACCAATTCCTGTTTTTCTTTTTAGTTCTCACGGAAGTAGCATTTACCATTAGAAGCAGGTAATTTTGAAAAGAACTTAGTGCTACGCATGAAATAGTTGAACTTAATATAAATCACAGGGTTGCTCAGCTGAGAACTTTTTAAAATATTTTTTCACATATTCGTGTGTATTTTGTCATTCAAGCTTTGCATTAACAGCTCTTCAATTTCGTTAAAGGTCATTATTATTGCAGAATTTTTGATCGAAAAATATCTTAATAAACATTTTGCCTGAATTTGGAATTTATATGCTTACGTCACAATTCAGATGTACTATAGAATATGCATTTTACAATAAGATTGAAATTATGCAATAATCTTTTCAAACAAAGCCTTTCGAGAGCACATAGTTCATTTCAAATAAGATGCCATTGAGTCATTTTTCGAGCACGCTAAAAACACGTTTTTTTCACTTTAAGATCAGCATGAATTATTCGGAAATTCAAGAGCCCTTTATGGCTTGTTTCTATGAAGACCACATCCAGAATAGACGCTCGGAATCTGCAAATCGCAGCTCCTCCAATAGCCTCATCTTCCAGCGGATGCTTTAGCAAATCCTGCTCCGAACAGTGGGAACTTCGCTGTAATATTTGCAGGAGCTTCCCACCACCGCCAGAATTCCCACTTTGTTACCAAATCAAAAATTGAGGCGTCAATGGACGCGATGATAACGTCCCACGCTCTGGATTTGTGCCGTCCTCTGCCTTGTGAGGTCTTCACAAATGGAAATCTATTGATGCTCTTCGCTAGACGATTGAAGCTACGTCACGCAGCTGAAAATAGTACGAAATCAGTAAGAAATGTGTCATGTGAGAGTAATGGTGAAAAAGAATCCGTCAGGGCAGGCCTTCAAAAATTCATCGCCCTGAGAACTAATTCTGATGCAATGTTATATTCAATGGCGTGAATTGCTAAGTTGAGCTCTTTGGTAATCTTTGTGGTTACTCCACTCTACTCAACTTTACTCTATTCTACTCTACTCTGCTCTCTCTAGTCTACTCTACTCTCTCTACTCTATTCTACTCTACTCTACTATACTCTACTCTACTCTATTCTGCTCTACACAGCCTTTATTCTATTCCATTCTGTTTCGTTCCGTTCTATTCTATTCTTTTCTATTTCATAACATTCGGTTATATTTCGTTTTATCTTATTGCAAAGTGATCTACTCTATTAAATTCAATCTTATTCATGTATTTGAAAGTAAATAAGAAGAAATGCTCCAACCCTCAAAACATTAGGGAGCAGTAATTACATCATCCTGTGTAGAATTTTGTTTGCGTCGACGGTAATTATAAGGTTCCTTCAAAAGTAATTTGCGCTTGTTAGAACAGTGGTTTAAAATTAGATTTATGGATTATTTACATTCTGTTATAAGTGAAATATATTTCTGTGACTAACTAAACGATTTTCTTCCAGGTTATCGCAGTTGCCTCAGCTTTTATTGCAAATGTTGGCATCCATGATGAAAATAAAGGTCACAGAAGAAGATCACATAAGAAATGTTCTGCCGTACGAGTTTCATATAAGTGTTTATGCAAGTGCGGCAGCAAAATCTATTCAGAACACTGATGGGGATGATTAAGTGAATGAAAGAAGCTGCAAGAGATGGTTTTCTAATCTTCGAAGTGGTGATTTCATTTCAAAAGAAGAGCCAAAGAAAGGTTGTCCAAGAACGTTTGATTCCGATAAGTTGAATGTTTTTGTGACCGAGAATCTTACTGTTACCATGAGGGAAATTGCAAGACAGTTAGACGCGGCCTACACAACCTACTCCTGATTTCCATTTCTTCCAAGGACTACAGGAACATTTTAGTGGACTTAGATTAATATCAAGAGAAGAGATTAAAAATGGGTTGAATTTTATTTTAATTTTACACTAGTAGAATTGAACAAGCAAATCATTTATCAGCTTGTTAGAAGCTGGAATGAGGTCATTGAAAGTAATGAAGAGTGTGTTAATGGATAAAATTTTCCATAATTATTGATTAATTCATTTTTCCTCATGGTCTTCAAATCGCACAGTACTTTTGCATTAACCTTATATTTCTACAAACCAGACACCAGAAGCGAATTTTCTATCCCAAGTTATTTTAGAGCTGATGATTGAATGACATAACCTCTTAAGTGATAATATTGTATTTGCAATGTATTACAAAAGCTTGCCTTCAAATGATGCTGCAATGCAAAACAGCTCTCATTACTGGAGGGAGATTTTTTGATAAATGTCTCCCTGCCACAGCAATCCTTATGATCATTAGAAAGTAGTGTTTCTTCTTGTCAAATTCTATCAGAAAGATCGAGATAAAGTCTTCATTCGAAAATAAGAATTAAGAAATATATATATTTTGTATATTAGAATTTTATACTCAGCATCGAACCGTTTGCGTTGGTGTACCGAACAATTTGCGGTAAAAAACAATAAAAATGCGAGAAATTCTCGTGTGTCACGAACAACTTCTTAATTGGGTGAATAGACAATTACATAAGATAACATTGAGTTAGTGAAAGGAAGATCATCATCCAGTAACTGGAAGTAAAAGTTTTCATGATGCTCCAATGCATCATTTTTAAGAATTTTGTTCTCTACTGTGAACTGGTTGCGTTAACGTACCAAATGGTTTGAGAAGAAACTTATCTAAATACCAGTTTGTTCGGAACAAACAGAATTATGTCGTGAACAACTTCCGATTTAAATAATTAGAGACAATTTCTTAAGACAACATTGAGTTGTAGAAAGGAATATCATCACCCAGGAACTGGAAGGGAAAGTTTCCACGCCGCCCCACGCAGCAAGTCGAGGAAGACCTTGTGCGCGTCGGCGGCCGGCAGCGCAGGGCAACACGCGAATAAAGTGTTATTCGGCCCTCCAGATCGGCTGTCCCCGCCAGAGATGCTAAATTCGGACAAAATGCGCCAGAAAAAATGAAACGCCCCTGACGACAGTTTATGGCATGAGCCTAAATTTTGGCCGCTCGCGCATGTGCAGTACTTCTAGCGGTGTTTTGATAAATAAATAGAGAAATGTTGAAGCATATTTTAACAGAAATATGAAGTTGGCATTGAACATTTACTAGGAACATGCTCTATTTTTAAATGATCATTAAACGCCCCGACAACAGTTTATGGCAGAAGCTTAAATTTTAGCATCTCGTGCATGTGTAATACTTCCAGCCAGGTTTTAGTAAATAAATAAAGTTAAGCAAATTATGCCCTTAACAGAAATATGAAATTGGAATGATACGTGTGCAAGGAACATGCTCAACTATTAAATAACCAAGTGAAACATTAATTTTTACAAACAAAAGCTTTTAAACATGACACTAAATTTGAAAAAAATGTAGAGCATATCATTTTAGAGAATTTTTTGTAGATCGAACAACCTTCCAGTTCGATGTCTCGCATTCAACATGTTTGAGATTTATTGATAGCACACGTTTAAAATAATTCCTAAAATGCGATGAAATACGATGTAAAGTAATCCGAGATAAAGTTCTTATTAGAGAAAGTTTTTTGAGCAGGCTACAATTAAAATCTTTGAAGGCCTTTTGAACATTCCCTAATTCCTAATGATTCATCATAAATGGGCAAAAAATTCTGTGAAATGCGCGGAAAATAAGTTATACCAACGAATCAACTCCAGTTCAAAATAGAAATCCGACGTCGCTCCCCGAACAAGAAAAAATGCAATTATCATAAAAGAGACGTAAATTAGATCGGCCATTTATTTTTATACTCTATGATGATCACATCGAGTCCCCGAGTCGTATTTTGTGTTGGCAAGTGAATTACTATCAGGAATGTATCGTAAAGTTCGATGTTATTGACTTGTGTGAGTGGCTTGCTCTCTGAGCCCTCGTGTCCCCTCAGCTCTGCGGCTCAGACGCTGGCTGTGTCTTGTCAGCAATTGGTGCGTATGGGTTTACAAAGTTTACGTACAATTTATATTCAACAACGAGTATTTGATAAAATATTGTTCTAAAAGGTGAAATTACAGAGTATAATTTCAAATCGAATTATCATGCATCCAAGAGTTATTTTTATGAAGAGAAAAGATTCAATATTAATGTAAACAGTGGAGCTTAAAAAATTCGCTGCAAATTCAACCAAACGGACAAAAATTGTCCTATGAAATAAGAAAGTACTGAAAAACTTCAGTAACGGGAAATTTTGAGGAAAATAATATGATAACAAAACACAAATATAACACTCCGGTTTTGCTAGTCACTCAGACGCCAGAAATTGTTTCGTTCGCATTGAATAGAAAGTGGTTCCTTGGGGACCAAAAATATCTTGAAACCAACATATTTGCAAACCAAAACATCACACGTACTTCTTTCTAGAACAAAATTGATTGTTAAGATGTAAGAATGTTGAAAGCAAGTTACTAGTTTGAAATATCTGAAATCAAAACATTTGTGAAAAAAATCGGTCGACAAAAACACAGACGCAGAGTGTTCCGTGATTAACCGAACGGACAGTCCCACCTATGCCACTAGGGAACGCTTTTGGAATTAAAGTCATGCAATTTAAACAATTTCTGATTTTAGGATTCAGGCAATCGAACTTGATACGTTAGTATCTCAGGAGCCACGATAATGTAAGGACAAACTGACTCTCCCTACACCGCTGGCGATTTGAATTAAAATTCTAAATCCTTAGTAAGAATTTTCTCTTCGTGTATTTCTCGTGTTATTTAGTTCTTATTGCTTAGCTATTACTTCCAGACATATCAAAATAGTAATTAGTTAATGCGATTCATAACACCGCTTCAATATCAAAAAATAGAGAATAAAAAATAATTTCTTGCCATCCGAAATGTTTGCTTTCATGATGGCTTTTTTATTTTAATTTAATCTTTTCAAATATCAAGGTGAAAATAAGGGTTCCGAGAAGTCATTCATTTCTTACATAAGTCTGACTCTTTCATTTCTCTGTGTTCTTATTATATAAAGAAAGGTCTTATTCATTTCATTCAAGAAATCAACGAATTTAATTAGTGTACACCTAAGGTGTACACTAATTACCTAGTGCTCTCCGTGGCACAGCGGTTAAGGGATAAGCCTTGTATGTTGGAGACGAGGGTTCGTATCCTGGCGCTGGCGCGGAGATTTTCCCCTTTGGGTATAAGGGAAAGCTCAAGCACAATACCCCACTCAACCCAGGTGTCGGAAATGGGTACCGGCTTTACGGGGCCCAACCGTCATGGTGTCCTATATATAGGTTAGTTATAAGACATTTGAAAAACCAATGCTCAAGATCATATGTATCAGGCTTGATTGGAAATAAAGCATCCCAAAGATGGCGATGTTTGTTTGTTTTAAGGACCAGATGTACATATTGTACGCAACCACATTCATTATCAACTCAAAAAACATAAATTCATAAAACTCTGTGGTGATATTTTCGCTCGCTGTAAATTGATATATTTTTGACCTGCGACTCTTTGTTTCCTGCGTAATTTTCTAATTTTTGACCCTTGAATATGATATGGGGCTGTCAAGAATGCACGTGACAGGGAGCATTTTTAGCTAACAACTGACTACCACGAGGTCACACCTCAAATGGCGGGGTTCGTCGTCCCAAAAGAAAGAAAGTTAAAGTACCTCTCGCACTTCGGCACTGTGAACCATTACTCAATTTTCGGTAGCTCTTTGACGCATAAGTGCGCTGATGCACTCGTTTTAGGGCTCTAATGAATCTTCAAATAAGATTAAGGTGCGGTAATTCTCGTCACCTCCACCTTGTGTGAGCAGAGCAAGTGGGTTGCTATTGACACGAACAGGTCCTGCACTTCCGAACCTTGAGTCTAAAATTAAACTGGTTTTTACTTTTAGCAGGAGTGAAATTGGTGAGGGCAAATTACTCGCTAAGGATCTCGTTCATCTTCATCTCCACACTCTAAATTATGTCCAGGAATTACTTTTTCGTCAGAATTTTACATTCATACTTTCATGCGTCAGAAGATGAAGTGAATTATTTATAATAGCTTCCGAGTAATCCTGCCACTAACGCTTCAACAGTTTCAAATTGGCTACTGAGACGCTTAATTTGCATCTCCTTTTATTAATGCCCTGTTTATCAAAGTTGTTTATTTATTGAGTTATCTGCTCTGAATTACATGTTCATGACTAAGTTTTTTGAGGAGTAAATATTTAATGGTATCGCTTTAAATGAGGAATTCGAACTGTGATTAATATCCCTCATATCGCAGTGGCAATTACCTATATTGGCTTGAATAGACAATCTACGTATTCAGACAGTCTCTGATTTAATTTAGTTGAAATGTTCTTCAGGAGAATGCCCTGAAATTGGCCATAGTCATAAATGTTTCAATCTATTCGAAAAGATCACAGCTTGGAGGCGAGATTATCTCCTGTTTTAGTATCATAGATACTTACATTATTTATGCGATTGAGTGTGCTCAAAAATTTTAATCACTGTTGATATGAGGCGCAATAAGTCCTCAACGAATCAAAATACATGCGACGAGAGCTCACTACTTACATCATGGTGATACTCTCACAAATTTTTTATTCAAGGATGAATACGTCTCTTTAAATGAAATTTCATGGCGCCTCTTTTCAGTGAGCTCACTAAAAATTAAAACGATTCTTTGCAAGAAAAATGAAACTTATGAGCAGTAGAAAAAAGTGAAAGCAGTGGCGTGTTGTCGTAAGTTCCTCTCCAGAGGCACCAGCTCAGTCATCAGTTTGTGTAGTGTTTTTAGCTTCGGTGCACCATATTTTGTGATGCAGAGCTGACATTCCCCAGCAAATGCGCTGAGTAAGGCATACACGAGAAGTTATCCTCTACTGAGGCGTGCTGTACATTACTGAGTTAGCTGCAATAGGAAACAGGGGCGGGCACTGCACGCATATCTCTGGCGGAGAATTGCGTTCGCTCAGAGGAATTTAGTGTGCGGCTTAGTATCTCGGTGATGATGATTGCAATCGATCCATTTGGCCTGTTATCGTGTGAACGAATGTTGAAATGTTGTAACTCATGTCCACGGCACAGAAAAATATAACTTGAACTCTTAATGAGCATTACAAAAAATTCGACTATTTATGTATTGCTAGATTTGGAATACAAATAAAGAAGTTTCGTTATTTAAATTTCTCACATCACATCATTGTTACGTAACGTAGTCTTGTTTAAAAATAAGGCGAATAGCTTTTCTTCTGTGAATGGAAGTTGAGTCTGTATCAGCTATTACTTAGTAGTGCAGTTCTTCTGATACAATGATGAAACAGTACAAAGCCCAGACAAAATTCACAGAGGTGGTCGATCGAGAGTCAACTGTTACAATGCAGATCTATTTTCAGTTTTGTAGAAAACGCCGCTCATGAAATCAGTCTCACAGTGAGCATGACTGCATTTTCAAGTCATCTTTTATACTACTAAAGAAATTTCAGCTCATCCACTGTGAACTTTTATTGACATATACTTAAAGCTTCTCGTATTAAATGCTCTTAAATTGGCAGGTGCCTCTTCTCTGGAAATGCTGCTCTGCTGTTCCACAGTTGCTGGGTCGGTTGAGCAAGTGATATTTTTTAGAGGTGACTGAAGGAAATTTACCACGACAAATGGTGGAGTTATACCGCAGTATTTAATTAGATCAAAGAAATTAAAAAACGTGCGTGTCACATACATTTGAGAGGATTGGATTAAGCAGATCCTAGTTTAGATGAACCTTCGATCCTATTTAATTACATTTAGCGCCAGCGGAGGCCTTGCAGCTTTTCTATTTCCCTTAAACCTCAACTAGCTTCCCAGTTTGAAGTCTCTCAAAATTTTACTTTCTATGCTTTTTCATTTATCATAGATTGCCGTATAACTCTCCTTCTATTAGATGCAAGTATGCTTCCTCTGTCTATGTGACGGATAGCTGTCACAAGCACGTAGTACAACAACTGTATATCCGATATTGTGTCTTCTATTGTTTACATAGAAACAAAGTAATAAGAATTTAGTCAGCTATGCATACATGAAGTCTTTACATGCACATACACAGAATAAAGAGGAAAAGTGTTAGAGAATAACTGTTTTTTCGCGAAGTTTTAGATAAAATTTTTTCCTTTCGTTTCGTATTGGAGTGAAATATCTTTGCTAAGATTTATAAAAAATCTATCTTACAAACCAAATTCAATGTATGAAATTGTCTAATTCCAGTCCAAGTAGAGTGACCATCAAAGCAAATGTGACGGTTTCAAAAATACTGTGACAGTTGTATTTAAAAATATACTTCATGGCTTCTATTGCTTCTGAGAACCTCTCATTGCATTCCATAGTACGTCACGAGACCCAATTTACCCAGAATATTATTCTCTTTCATTGAATCATACAATAGAGTGAATTATTTTCAATATTCCCCTCCCTGACCTGAGGTTTCAAGAGACCTTCCCAAAAGCCACACCTGCCGCCCGTCGTATGGACGCTCAACTGCCCGCGGTGTGAGGCCAGTCCCTGCGTCTGGATGTCATTCTTAGATTCCCTGATCTCTGTACCCAAAATATTTCAGCTTAGGAGCAAAAATTCAGCACAAGTCCCAATGGCTAATATTAATTGGTTATTAGTTGTCAATAATATAAAAAAATATTAGTAAATTATTATTAAGTTGTGAATAATTAAAAAGTGATAAATAATTATCAACTGGAAATGACTTATTCTCTGATTGATTGTTCATAAATTTTGTTATTCTGAGTGAATATTAGGCTGCTGTTTCGAAGTTAGCAACCTGGATAAGAGAAATAAGATTTCTTAGAGATGACTGAGGAAAAGTCGGATATTATAATGCAAGAGGAATAAAAATGTTTAGTAAAAATAAAAATATTTAATTTTTTGTATTGGTCATTTTGTGCTGTTGATTAACAAAACTTTTTGAATTGTGCCTTTTCGATTTACATTTCGTCAAAGTTAATTTAAACTCATCCCCCCCCCCCCTCCCAATTAAAACCAAAACATTGAATGTGAATGAACATTTTGCAAAATAAAACACATTTCCATTGTTTTTACAGGACATTCTGCACCACTCACCTCACAATCACCACGGACCGAGAAAACTTTGAACGCTAGAAACATTTTCATTATATTCAGGAACGCAGAGTTGCCAGGAAAGAAACAGACAATGACGTTCCAGCTGCAGCTGAAGATATTGACAACCACGGAAGACGGGTATTTTACTTACGTGATTGGTAGGTCGTATACCCGATACCGTGATAGGAGTTGATCAGATCTCAGGAAAAAAGAAATTTGCTTTCCTCGAGTGAAGGCTGGGCTCGAGAAGCAGGATCGGAAGTAAGCACTTGAACTCGAGAGGAGGGCGGAGCTTTGCTTCCGCCTTGCGATATCGGGCCTAGTGGATCCTATTGGCGGGCCGATACACATCGCATTGCGTCAAATAGGCTTTTCTGTTTAAAAGAAAAATCTTCCGGCAGAGACGCATGAAACTGAAGTTTGTCTCAAAGCAACGTCTCAATTTGTGTCCCTGCAGCTTCCTGTTTTGCAAGTCGCCCTCCAAATGAATGGCAGGCGAATTAAAATTATTCTCATAGACAGTATTCTACTAAAAAAGTGTTATATTAAAGAATGTTAAGTGCTATAATGTATATTACAGATAAACTTGTACCATAGACAAACACATGGTTGCTATTTACTAAAACGGTTTTCAATGAGTCTCTTTGTGTAACTTGCTGTTCATAAACGGTATATGCACGCTGCATGAAATGGTAAGATAATTTTGGCCTATTTCACAGCGTTAAATTATTCAGCAATGTCACTAAGATTTAAATAACTAGCAATGCCGCTATTTATTTCCAAGACTACCACATACTATGAAAAAAGAATAAATTCAATTGGACGATTACTGGGGCGCCGTCGTTCGTGAGGGGAAATAATTTGAAATATTTCGGATCATGCTCCCAGCAATTGAAAGCAGCGTCAAAAATTGTTTTAGGTACCAATATTATTTCAATTTGAAAATTGATTTCAAAGAAAAGAATGCGGTCGCATATTTTTAGGCGGCTCTGAATAAAATTTCAACTAAACGTTTCCAGACTGTAGTGAATTCCCATCCGAAATGAACTGAAGTGAAACGTTCGAGGAAAATGAAAACGTACAAGCAGAAGGCAAACAATTGATAATTCCCAGAGTGAGTCTCTAGCGAAACCTGCAGCATTCATTGTCGAGACTACACAATTCCCATAATGCATCCATTTGCAACGAAACTGTTCATGATTTCCATAGAGCAAGCATTCATCAGCCACGAGAGGAGCAGTAGGGCATTTGTGTTCATGAGCGTAGCAAGCGGAGGTCTCAGTACGGATCACTCATCAGTATTCATGGCATCACTCTTTACGCGAGTCTCCAGCAGCCTCAGACCTCCCGCAACTACCGCGTTGTGGTGATCTCCGCTCTTAGTGCTCCCAAGACCTTCTCTTCCTACTCTTTAGGAGTTGAAGGATTATCAAGCACGTTTTCCCTACATTCGTGTAGTGTCTCATCGTATAGCCGGAGGAGCTTTTCTTCTCGGAGGCCTTTTGTGCTATACTATAACCATTATTACTCTCTGCCTGATTTTTTTTGGAATTTTCGTGACCTCTGCTAATACTTCTGCTACGACGATCTCTTCCTATTCGCATGGAGTCAGTGTTCGTGAAACTTCTTTTCTTTTAATCCCTTCACATTCTACCTAATTGATTAAAGGAAATACTCTGTGTGTTCAGGAGGCATCGTATCTTGTTAGACATCTAAAAGTTTTAATCCTAATAGTCGGAAAAATGTAGAGGCAAAGCCTTTTTGGAAATGAATCTAGTCCAGTTTGATCCAGAAATCCTAAAAATTACTAAGCTAGAACGATCGCAAAGTACGATATAATTTTAAAACGCTCTCAAAGGGACTATGCTTCTATTAAATGTGAAGAGTTAGGTGCATGCTGAACCTTGAATGACTTAGCTTTTTATAAACTCTACGGGTAATACAACCAGGATTTAACTATCTTTTCAAAAAATTCATGGTTTGGTACAGAACCTATGGAATATTGATTGGCATTTTGGGGGCCCCTTCCAAAGTGTACGAACACGAGAGATCAATATTTTTATACACCAACACTCATATACCTAAAAAATACATATATTTTATATTATATGATATACATATATTATCTCATTTGTCTATATATATATATATATATATATATATATATATATACATATATTATATCAAAAATATTGATCTTGTGTGATTTTACACCTTAAAAGGAGCATGCAAAAAGCCAATAAATACTCCATAAGCTCCGAATCGTTCCATGATTAGTTTTAAAAAGATAGTTAAATCCAGGTTGTATTATCCGTAGAGTTCATAAAATATTGTGCGAACGGCAAAACCGTTCAAGGTTCGGCATGCACCGATGTTTTTCATTTTAATAGAAGCATATTCCCTTTCATTGCGTTTTAGAATTATATCGTCCTTCGCCGCCGTTTTGACGCGGTAAACTTCAAGGCGACTGGCTCAAACTGATTTAAATTCATTACTGAAAAGGTTTTTGCCTACGTATAATTTCGATGTTCAGGATATATATGTATATATATACATTAAACAAGTGTATATATATGTTTATTTAAATTATAAATTATAATTATATATTTATATTAAAAATACATTTAGGAAAGTAGTGTGTAAAAAGTATATATATTTAACCCAGGTCTTTTATTTTATATTTTTTTGAGCCCTATGACAAACGTCCTTTTTTACAATCAAATTTCCTGCACGATATTCCTTGTTCTTTCATTTACATCTAAGATAATTTTTTTACTCGTGGGAGATTGGATTTATTTATTTCTACAAGTAATTTCTAGAAGCCTATACTGCAACTGAGGCCATTGCCCCACTGCCCAGCTTCACTACAAACTTTTCCAACGGGATTTGACGAATAAAATCTAGCGTTAGAGGTTGTTTACAAATATAGTGCGTGTTTCCACGGTACACTTTTACTATTGAGTATCTCAAAAAAATAATATTCTTACCAAACAAATAGAAGGTTTCACTATGTAATTTCAACACAGTGGTCCTACATTTTCGAACATTTCATAATTAACGTAGTACACAAATGAGTTCTCGATTTCACTGCCTGGTTTTAGCAGAAATTTCTTCCAGCGTCTTGTATTTCGATGAACTTCCAGTACCTTCCACACGGGTGCTATATTCCATTTTCCGAGTTGAACGCAAAATTTTATCACCGAAGTGAATTACTTCATATGAAGGATTTTTTTGATGAGTTTTAAATTCCATTACATATCAGGTTTTTTGCTCAGGTACATTTGTTAGAATATGAGTGTTGTCTTTATGAAGGCAATAAAGTTTTTACGACTGCATTTTGCCCGAGCCGCCCCGAGGCGGGGCCGGAGGAGGCCTCACAGATGCGCACCTCGCTCGCACAGCCCAGCTTTTTACGACACAAACACCAAACATTTCATCAAATTAAGTTATTTTCTACTTTAATTTATAGGAACATTCTTTTTGCTTTTCATACTGCTGTTCTCTAGCTCATCGCTTAATGAGCCTAAAGAATTTTATTAGATGAAGAAAAGTCTTCTGTGATATTTTTGAATTGATGTATATCTGTTTAAGTTGATTTGGTAATAACTGTTGCTTTTGAATGAACAGAAAGTGCTTTTTAATGAGACGGCTTGTATGATCCAATGCTAAAGTTTCACAGGATAAATTCATCACTCCAAATTCATCGTTAAGCATAGCAAGTAACATTTAGTGAGCGGAGATGCTAAGAATATTTTGATGTTTCCTATTTACCTTAGTTTGAACCGGCTATAACCGATATTACAGTTTTGAAACGGGTCAACAACACAGTTTTGAACCGGTTATATGATACAGTCCTGAACAGGTTATATCTTACAGTTTTGAACCGGTTATGTAACACAACTTTGAACCAGTTATATGCTACAGTTTTGAACCGGTTACGAATCACTGTTTTCCCGACCTCAACAAAAATATCAACATACTTATGGTCATATTATTTTTTCAGTATCTGTAATCAACTAATAAAACTATAATTAGTTTAATTTTTAATTCTTTTCTCCACTGGAGTGATATTTCATAATTTTTATAAAGTTTAAATCAACGAACAGTGCATAAATTTTACATGTTTTGGGTTCTAGTTTTAAAAAATAGACAGAAGCGCGATTGAAATTCGGTGTGACTTAATAGAAAAACGCAATATAAATAAGGGTATGGAGAATTCATTTCACGAGCTCAATTCACGCAAGCTCGAGAGAAGTGTATTGTTTTGGTGCATTGGGAAGCACCTCACGATAACTTCAGATAAAATCATGCGTAAGCAGCCCGTCCAAGCTGCTATGACCTCTTGACGAAGAGGACACAAGCTTTTAAGAAGTGTATTGTTTTGGTGCATTGGGATGCGCCTCAAGGTAACTTCAAATGAAATGAGGTGACCCGTCTATATTGCCACAACCTCGCGACCAAGTCAGACGCAAGCCACGCAGCTCCGTCAGAGCGGACGCTCACCGCGGCCGCAGTTCGCAGGGAGCACATCTGCGCTCCTAGGGGATGCGGCGATGCCCAGGCTGATTAGAACTGTGGGAGGGCCATTAAAAGAAGGGGTCCCTGCCCCTCTTTATTGCGAGCTGCATCATCAGTGAGGGAAAACTCGAGAAAATATCCTCCGAGTAACGGGCGGCCGCGCGATACTTTTGCTGCCCGTGTAATGCTCTTCAAGCAGGAGAGAAGACCATTAAGTCTCGCTCTAAAGATTTATCACGCAACGAGTTTCAAGTCAAGTCGAGCTAACAATTCTTCCCACGGCATAATAAATGGCGAGTGAAGCATGAAAGTTCTTATACGTAGAAGTGAGAGAAAACATCGGCATGAAAAATCTTAAACGTAGAAGTGAGAGAAAAAATTCACAGTATGAGAGAACGGTACATGGAAAGGAATATGTTTGAGAGTTAATAAATAGACTTGCATAATTTTGCCCAGTTGATCAATGAAGTTGATCACAACCTTTAACAGAGAAACATAACTGAAATTTTTCTTGCAAAGCTGAATATTTCCGAGAATATTATAACATAAATGTTCTCAGTAGACAGAAGCACGCTCTATACAACTGGTAGCGCTTAAAATGTACGCTTGCTACATTAAGTTCCACCTTATGATCTCTTTTTCAGAAACTTCGCGACCAAATGTAGAAAGGTTATCAAGGTGAAGAAAACCATAATCTCCGTTTTTCATTTGAAACTAGGTGTTCAATAAACTTACATCCTGCTGATCGACACACAAACTGTCAACGGCTGCCTGCAAACAGTTGTCAACTGTCAACTGTCAACTGCTGCGCCTAGCTCGAGCAGCTGTGTCTATGCGCTCAGCACCGTGTGCATGATACATTAGGCGCTCAGCACCGTGTGCATGATACATTAGGCGCTTAGCACTGTGTGCATGATACATTAGGTGCTCAGCCCCGTGTGCCTGATACATTAGGCGCTCAGCACCGTGTGCCTGATACATTAGGTGCTCAGCCCCGTGTGCATGATACATTAGGTGCTCAGCCCCGTGTGCATGATATATTAGGCGCTTAGCACTGTGTGCATGATACATTAGGTGCTCATCCCCGTGTGCCTGATACATTAGGCGCTCAGCACCGTGTGCCTGATACATTAGGTGCTCAGCACCGTGTGCCTGATACATTAGGTGCTCAGATCACTCACAAATAAGGGAGGATGCAGTAAATGCCTGTGTGGGTCAAGTCCAAAAAGGTAGAAGGCCAAATTTATTTAAATTTTTTGCACTGTACGCATGAAATTTGTGCTACGCCAGCGTCCTTACAGAGCTCACCGTAACTTTACTGCGGATCCAATCGCCCCCCATTCGCTTATTCTCTGGAATTGTTCTATTTTTATTATTTCAATGGAGATGTAGATATTCTGTGAAATATAGTTTAAGCCTCCGAGCTGCATCCCAAGGAACACAAGGATGCAGTTTATTCGAAGTTTCCCCTGAGGTAACCTGAGCGTATCGTTCTGAGCTGTTAAATGACCAAGACGATAAATACAAAAGGGGGAAACTGTTGCTCATACCTTGAGTGTTGAGTTGTTGTTGAACTACAAAATCTACGTTTTTAAATCATACGACGATGATTAGAATTCTTCGCATAATTCTTCTATCAATGACATCGAGACATCAAATTTTACAAGCCTACCTACATTTAATGTTTAATTGTGTGTTTCATTTCAGAGGATTTTCAAAATTGAGTTCATTTATCTTCATTGTGTTTCCAGTTTGAAAATTAGTAAGTGATTGAACTGCTGGCTTTTAAGAACGTCGATGCAGAAAAAAATAATTTATTTGTCTCGTCTATAAGCAATTAAGCTGAACTCAAGGATTTATGGACATTCGTGTTAACAAAATGTCCGAAAGCCATCCCGGTTCGTTTCAGGTCTCAAACACGCATTACTCAACACGGATGCACTAAGGATAAAGAAATTTTAGTTGTGTAAAATTGCGGATTGGAACATCAGCATAATCTTGAATAATTCAAAAGAATAGAAACACTTGCATTTTCCCGTAAAGGACCTTTTGCCAGGAGAAATGGCAAATTGGAACAACTTGATAAATTTAAAAGAATAGACACACTAACCTTCCCTCGTAGCGAATTTTTAGCAGTGTTTAATTGTGAATTAGAACATTTTGAATAATATAAAAGAATAGACATACTTGCATTCCCTCGTAACGGATCTTTATTAGGGTAAAATTGCGAATTGGAGCATCATGAATAACTAAAAAAGTAAACACACACACTTGCATTCGCTCATAAAGAGCCAGTGACTCATGTTGTGCGCGCGGCAAGTTTTGCCCGCCGCCAGGCCGGACCAGAAAGGTTGAGATTGCGCGATTGGCGTCCGGAGCGCAGCTTTAGAGACCGCCACATGATCTGGGCAGGAAATTAAGGTGGCTTATTTATAGCCCAGGGAACCCGGTGCCCTGACCGTAAAACAAGATTAAATAACCTGCATGACAGATTACTGCGACGAATGTGCTGCCGCCGGCATAATGCTGTGAATGATTCCATTTAATGAGGAATGGGAGGTGGTCTGGAATACCGGCATAATGCTGTGAATGAGTCCATTTAATGAGGAATGGGAGGTGGTCTCTAGTGCCGGCATAATGCTGTGAATGAGTCCATTTAATGAGGAATGGGAGGTGGTCTCTAGTGCCGGCATAATGCTGTGAATGAGTCCATTTAATGAGGAATGGGAGGTGGTCTCTAGTGCCGGCATAATGCTGTGAATGAGTCCATTTAATGAGGAATGGGAGGTGGTCTCTAGTGCCGGCATAATGCTGTGAATGAGTCCATTTAATGAGGAATGGGAGGTGGTCTCTAGTGCCGGCATAATGCTGTGAATGAGTCCATTTAATGAGGAATGGGAGGTGGTCTCTAGTGCCGGCATAATGCTGTGAATGAGTCCATCAAAAATATGTGCACCTGGATATGACTTTCCCAGGCATGTTGCGCTACATTCCTGAAAATAATGTAGGATATATTGCTCAAAAATTATGAGTAAACTTTCATTCTTAGAGTGTAAATTGTTATTGGTATGAATCGTCATGAGATTAGCAGTTTTGTTTGCTTTTGGACGTAGGTCATATTATAGGCAATACACTCTACTTAATAAGTGATCTCATAAAAATTTGGGACTTTGGTGAAAAACTGCTACGTAACATTTTTACCTTAGAAGAAATGAAGTTGGGACTTATCCTAAATATCAGAAAAGTATACACTGCTGAATAAAAGATGAGCTTAAGAAAGACTTAAAACCTGGATTGATACTTTTCACTGAAAATACGTACGTGAACTTCTCACAAATTATAAAAATATAAATCAATGCGCGTGCTGTTACACTGCCTTAGAGCTCCATAATCTGCCTGAACTTGAAACAATTCTTTTTCATCCTTGTGGGTAGTTATAAGTCAAAAATATTCCCTGGCCGAAATGTCGTTGATTCACCCGTGTGCACCGACCCCGGCATCTTTTATTCTTCGAAGAGCGTCTTCTTTAAAATTCGAGCGGCATCTTTGCTGCTCTTCGTGATCCTTCTTGGGTGATCGCTCCACTTAGTGGACATAATTGGCCGTGAACGCCTCGGCCTCGAATAATATTGCCTTTAACTGACAACTTTGATCAAGGAACGCTAACCTTTCGGAACTGGACTCCAAAGTTATTCGATGATGGCGCGATAAAGATAAGGAATAGCCGGCTACAGAGGTGCCAACTGTCCAGTGGTGGCAATTTGTGCTGCTGCCATCGTGCTGCCACCGCACCAATCGATGGCAACAGGAGTACCGACTGTACAGTGGTGGCAATTTGTGTTGCTGCCATCGTGCTGCCACCGCACCAATCGATGGCAACAGGAGTACCGACTGACCAGCTGTGGCAACGTGAGCTGCCACCACATGGTTGCTGGTGGCAGCACAACCCCCTGTCTGTCATCTAGGACCGTTAGTGGCAAGTGTGGTTCTATTTGCACTATGAACTTGGTATGTGTTATTGCCTATCTTGATTGAATACACTTCATGAAGAAATGAACCAAGGTTATTAAATGTTTTCTCGGTCCGATGAAGCTCTATATTGAAAAATAGTATTAGTTCCTCCATTTATTCAAAACGATCAGTTGGTAAATTTCAAGCCTTTCCAATGTTCCAAAAATCTCTGCAAGGGGCGTAAGAGTAAAGCTCAAAGGAAAAATAAATGGTAAAATTCGTGTGACAAGATTGTAATATCCGGAAAGTCGACGCAGATGTTATAATACATGATATATGGTTCGTCTTCCACGAATTTTCCAGAATGAGAAGGTAACTTCTCGAGGGCATGGTTCTGACGGGAATATGATCACATCTGCGGTTGTGAACATTCGAAGGAAAAATGACGTCGTCACCTGTTTTATCTGAACATGTACCACACAGAGAGCAGGCCGCGGCGTTGTGTAAGGCAAGTAATCTTCCTTCCTACTAATGATGCTGGTGCTATTGGTTTATCAACGTACTTCACTACACCCACGACATTAATTTAACGCACCCACGACATTAATTTAAATTTTAGGTTCCCAAAGTTTTTATAAAAATGTTAGTTCAAAAATTGTCTCCGGCATCTGCAGTGAGGCCTGAACAGCGCTGTTGGCGAGCCAAAGTCAGGGTAAATCTCCGCGGCATCTGTGTGGCTGCTGTGTGGCTGCTCTGTATCTGCTGTGTGGCTGCTGTGTGGCTGTTGTGTGGCTGCTGTGCGGCTGCTGTGTGGCTGCTGTGTGGTTGCTGTGTGGCTGCTGTGTGGCTGCTGTATGACTGCTGTGTGGTTGCTGTGCGGCTGTTGTGTGGCTGCTGTGTGGCTGCTCCTTATCTGCTGTGTGGCTGTTGTGTGGCTGCTGTGTGGCTGCTGTATGGCTGTTGTGTGGCTGCTGTGTGGCTGCTGTGTGGCTGCTGTGTGGTTTCTGTGTGGCTGCTGTGTGGCTGCTGTATGACTTCTGTGTGGTTGCTGTGCGGCTGTTGTGTGGCTGCTGTGTGGCTGTTGTGTGGCTGCTGTGTGGCTGCTGTGTGGCTGCTGTGTGGCTGCTGTGTGGCTGCTGTGTAGCTGCTGTGTGGCTGCTGTGTGGAAGCTGTGTGGCTGCTGTGTGGCTGCTGTGTGGTTGCTGTGCGGCTGTTGTGGCAGCCTGCGTCGGTCACGGCGGTTACGTCACATCAGATGGAGCTGAGTAGCGATTACAGGTTTCTAAGCGAACGTTCCTCTCCTTAAGTATTAATCCGTTTTTTTCCTGCCCCCCACAGCAAATGTATTTCAAAGTAAAGAGAGCGAGCCTCTGAATTTCTCTAAACGGTTTTTATTATACGAGTAATATTATGCATACGTACATGATCGACCTTTAATAGTCCATATATTTTCAATAATTCACAGTCGCTTATCATTTCAAAAGATTCAAATTATATGTTCGCTGCAAACCCGTTAACACGAGGAGAAGTGCGGTGCACATTAAGGTATATTGTCGTGTAAGTTAAGTTTCAGATCTTTTCCTCCATTTCTTTTTTGGTGGTGGCAGATATTGACGGTAAATAATGAGATCAAAACGTTCAAATATTCTGGAATACATCAAATTGCAATTTATACTAAGTCTTTATGCCTGACCTGGAAGTGTGTTCTCCGGCCATTTACGGTGATTATGTTCCACATGAAATAAAATATCAACATCTTCCACTGCGAGGAGATGCTAGAAGAGGACTGTGTATAATCATTGCAAGTCCGGACCAGAATGTAACGCGCTGGTCTTGTTTTCCGGGACAGAAACTTGGGAAGCACAAAGAAGAAACTTAGCCCTCAAGTCGTGGTTTCCTTTCAAGCCATCGAATATGCATATGAATGGACGCCACTCCGCAGAGTGCATTCCTTTTTCTAGAGCAAATCCCATTCTTGAATCGGGAACAGCTTCCAGGAAGCTTACCGTACATTGCTGTCCAAGATCATCGGAATCAATGAAAGTTCTAGCCATTCTAATTTCAAGTACATTGCTTGGTTTTACGGTTACTATTATTATCCTCCCTGAAGGGCAAATTGGGTATTTTTATCTAGCCACAAAGCAACAAAAGGAGCCTCTTGAATTTCAATCACTGTCATTGAAGATTCAATGAAAACGCTAGCGGTGGTGAATCGCCTAATGTGCGTCATTTTACACCGAGAACTTCATCTTCCAGCGCAATGATTTTCAATGTGTACGCCATCCTGAAATGTTTCTTTTCCCCATTTTTAAATGTAAAAATCTGTATTTAAATTGAAACTTTTGTACAAAATATCACATAAGCAATACAGGTTTATAATGCCTCATATTTGAATTACACTCTACACTCCCGAGCAGCAGTCGTTGGCCACTTGCAATTTCATGTACAATGCTCTTGTTCAATTTAGAGGAGTGAGCGCATCTCATCAAATTACGGGGCGTGTCTTGAGCCATTCCAAGGAATTTATGAGAGACCAAATTCCGCTCATCAGAGAACAAAGATCACCGCTCGTGCCATCAACGCTAAATGAATTACTGAGATAGGCTTTCATGAGCCCACGTGGAGCACAGAACCTCCACGGCAAGTGGGACATCCTAGCCTGTATCAGGAGCGGATCGATCACTCACAGTGCAAATAAAGGACAGCAGTTTCCATGCCAGTAAAACTTTTCATTCTCTTCCTCAGTGTTTTAAACGAACACATTAGTCAAGCAGTACAGGTTCGTGGAGCTTCATTTGGGCCTGCCACATAAAATTTCAATATATCACAGCATTTTAGGCAGCCGGAAAGCCTTTTTTCGGATGAAGTCGTTCATCTTGGAAGTATCTCTAAATTCCATTATTGCAAAGAAGAGCTCTCTGTCTCCGTCGTTAAAAGCTGAGGCCGAGTAAGTGAATTTCGGGAAGAAAGAGGCCGTAACTTTATTTGCCACACACGTCTTTGGTGAGTCCATTAACTTTCTTGCGGATGAACTTTCGGTGTAGTCTCTCATTGGCATGGACGAGAGCAGAAGCAAGGGCTGCTGTCGTGTTACTTTGGGCAATTTGAACATGACTCAAGTTGAGGTGTGAGACGTCGCTTGACAGCGCACCTTCTCACACAGTCTTCTAGCCACTTCCTCAACGAAACAACATGCATGAGTGCTACCTATTCTCATGGCATATGTTTTCCAAACTAATGTTCTTTGGAGCAAGTGACGTTTTCGTTCCATTTCATTTTTTAGAGAGGTAAACTATGTTTTAATATTTAAAAATCGTTAACGAAATCAGATTTAAAAAAAATCATCTGTATACTGAGGAATATACAAATGATCGCTACTTCTATAAATTGTAGTAAGCTATGAACTTTCAAATTTAATAATTTATTTGTACAAAAAACTTCTTTCGCAGGGGAGGAAATGAATTAACTGTTTGGAGCATTTTGATTAGGAGCGTTTTGGAATAACGTAGGCGAATTAGTTGACATCTTGTAGAATATTCCTTGTCGTACTTCCACCGCATGTTACATTCTTTAAATTTAAATTAGTTGCTGAAAAAATAAATTCGTGATCAGCTTCAGTGCAAGCCTAATCAGGATTGTATGGCATCGCGAGCTTCTCCAAGTCAATTTTATCACGTATTTGATAATAAAAAGTTGGAAGCACAGGTGATTGATTTTTGTCAGGTAATACAACGCGGTGATTGGCTGAACTTTTGGGTAACTAACAAGCAGCCTCTGGCATTGTGATCGTATATTTTAGCTTATATGAAACACAAGTTCAACCCCAAAAATGAACACACTTTGGTTTATGAAGAAATATTGAGTATTTGAAGATAATTCAACCATGAATGCTTTGGGCGATTAGTAAAAGTGAGTTAAAAAATTAGTAATTAGTAAACATTTTGAAAACGCAGCTACGGTTCTTTTGAAAGTCTTGAGAGAAGCTTGGCGGCAAAAAAGTTCTGGGATCAAAATGTTATTTGAGGAATTTAGACAGAGTGCTGTGAGAGTTTTACCAAAGTATCCTTCAATCAAGCCTGATTCACATCATCTTGTACATTGATTTTTAAAATGCCTCATTAGTAACACCAGAACGCAATGACGGTTACCCCCGGCCAAGCTCGTACCCATTTATGACACCTGGGTAGAGTGGGGAATTGTGCCTCAATAAATTCTCGTTTTCTTTGGTATCACAAAAAATATCTAAGAAACTTTTTCTTACGTATATATTTCTCAGAAAAAACAACACTGGGTGCCTGCTAAGATTTTCCAAAAGCCTGACCAGATCCGTTTTATTGGAAACCAACGATGCATTCAAGCTCAATTTCTGCCTCAGATGCGTCACGAATGCAGCGAAATTTGTCCGACCTCTCCTGTGACGTCACGATCTCCATGAGCAGACCTGGAGCTGCAGGAGGCCTGGAGCAGCAGGAGGCCTGGAGCAGCAGGAGGCCTAGAGCAGCGGAAGGCCTGGAGCAGCAGGAGGCTTGGAGCAGCAGGAGGCCTGGAGCTGCAGGAGGCTTGGAGCTGCAGGAAGCATTCGTGTAGCCAGACTGCAAGAGGCGTTGAGGGAAGCCAACATGGCAACAGTGGAATTGCAGTCCAGTTCCTTAAGATAAAGAACGGTAGAACAAGACACGGTAAAATTAGAGCGCAACGAGAGATATAAATATTTACTCTGGTTTTGAGAGCAGACCCAACGACCGGATATGGAGGCCTGAAGATCAATTTGACAACATCGCAGGTCTCGAGTTGCCAATATGGCGGCCGACGCAAAGCCGGAGACCAGCTCCTCTGCTTCTCTTTTACCATGTACACATATCACTTTAGCTGCTCCTTTTACTCAGGTGCTTCAAATGAAAAGCAGTTAAAGTGCACTCAGCTCTGAGCGCACAAACATGAGAATTAATATCTTACAAAACAAAAATCTTCAAATAGAACCAGCACCTTCAACTAAAATTAAAATGCACAATTTTGCAAAGATGATTTGTAGTACGAAATCAGCACAAAGATTTGCATCTACTAGAAAATGATTTGACTACGACCCATGGCTTTCCGAATGTTTTATTTTGATGTGATTAGTAACTTGAATTATGATCGAAATTCGATACTTCTTTTTAAAGCAATTGCCAGGGAACGCACAAGGCAACGTCTGACGTCGGCCTCCAGTGACGCCTTAAGACAGTGGCATTCATTGCGTGGCTTTCAAAACATATATAAACTAATTAAATAATGTATAATTTTATAATATGCTCTAACTTGCAGTAGTTGCAGCACTCTCAATCAATGCGTTTAACCGAAGTGGCTCTCTTGCAAAAATTAGCGAATAACACTGCCTTAGGACATCAGATTCACAACACCACAACATTCTATTCCTTATTACTCGATTAGAGTTGATTTTCCGGCCAAGTATGGGCGGAATATTCTTCTTTGGAGCGTTTTCCTATTGTGTGAGTACTCGAGTGCATGCCAATTTACCTGATCTAAAGGTAAATTCTTTATGTAGTTCAAGTATAGAATTACTTCTCACTCTGACACAAATCCCTCGCACATCACAGGTGTGGTGTCCAGTGCCTAACGTCACACGCACATCACAGGTGTGGTGTTCAGTACATAACATCACACCACATCACAGGTGCGGTGTCCAGTACATGACATCACACCACACCACAGGTGCGGTGTCCAGTACATAACAACACACCACACCACAGGTACGGTGTCCAGTACATAACATCACACCACATCACAGGTGTGGTGTCCAGTGCCTAACGTCACACGCAAATCACAGGTGTGGTGTTCAGTACTTAACATCACACCACATCACAGGTGCGGTGTCCAGTACATGACATCACACCACATCACAGGTGCGGTGTCCAGTACCTAACATCACACCGCATCACAGGTGCGGTGTCCAGTACCTAACATCACACCACATCACAGGTGCGGTGTCCAGTACATAACACCACACCACACCACAGGTACGGTGTCCAGTATATAACATTACACCACATCACAGGTACGGTATCCAGTACCTAACATCACACCACATCACAGGTACGGTATCCAGTACCTAACATCACACCACATCACAGGTACGGTGTCCAGTACATAACATCACACCACATCACAGGTGCGGTGTCCAGTACATAACAACACACCACATCACAGGTGCGGTGTCCAGTACATAAAATCACACCACATCACAGGTGCGGTGTCCAGTACATAACATCACACCACATCACAGGTGCGGTGTCCAGTACATAACATCACACCACATCACAGGTACGGTGTCCAGTACATAACATCCCACCACATCACAGGTGCGGTGTCCAGTAATCACTCTACTGCCCAGTGCATGAGATCACACGCACCAAAAATGTATTCCAAGTTATGGAGCCTCTACCAAATTATGTTGGACCTGCAAAGAACTGCAATTACACGGTGGTGTACGCAAGGGAATGTTGTCTCAGCAACAGTAAGCATTTGTCTGTAATTAGCACGGATGCATTGAGGCCGCATACACGGACCGTGCATTGGCAGCACATCTTCGGCTAAATTCTGCCTGTCTCTTCTTCATTCCATATTAACAATTTCAAGTTAGGATTGTATATTAGTACGGTTCGAAATGACGGCATCGTTTGCAGAACATGCCATCATGAGCGAGTTTTCTTCAAACTAATGCTCGATAAAACTCACAAATCTTTCACAAAAATAGTAATTATATACAACCGCTATGCTGTGATCATATTTTTTTTAATCTTCTTATTCATTCTCAAATCTAACAGCGTTCCAATGACGGTATTCAATAATATTGTGTCAATTCATCATCGTAAATAAATTTTTATTCAACCAGAATTTCCATTCAAAAACAAGTTTTGTTCATTGTTAAAGCCAATGCACACAAAAACTCCTCCCTTGGTGCTCCATTATTGACATTCTTTATTCAGTATCGAGATTTGAGGAACACAAAGTGTTCTATTTCAGAAAGACAGTAAATTTGAGACTTCATAAACTTCTTGAGTAAGATTTGATCATAGATTACAAAGGACTTTTCTCATCTGAACAAATCAGCCTCCGAGCCTCTTTTTACTTCGAAAACAATGTCACTCTACCCTGAGATCTGCCTCCTTTCTTACGCCAAATTTGAAAGTTGGTCGGCAAGTTGGGCAAACTTTACAACCCTGACCAATCAGGACAAAGGAGAAGGCTGTAAAAGCTCAGTTCACCGCTTCGAAATATCTCCCAGGTCGATGTTTCTACGTTGGTAATAAAAGCCCTTCCGATTGTATACGTTAGAGATTAGTCCGCAATTTTCGCAGGCTCAAGTGACCTGCGCGATTAATGCTTGCTTGTCGTCACGCGTACACGGGGCTTGCATTAGCGGCAGTAATTTGTCCGCTGTTAACGAAATTGAATAGTCTAGTCGCAATATTTGTTCACAAATCAAATTTATTTTCTGACGGTACAGCCCACGATTTTAATGGCATTTTCATCCCTGAGGACGTAGAGAAGCAATTAAGCTGTTCCCAAAATGTATTTAATGTAAGCAACAAAAATTTGAGTTTCCGTAATAAGTTTAAGCATGCCGTCTACTGTTCCAGTATACTGCCGCAGGTGTTGGTAATTCTTGTCTGCAATCGGTGAGTCAGTCTAAGTTGAAAATTGTTTTATTTCTAATTATTCATGCATTTTCTTTATGAAAATGTTTAAGCAATTGAATCCCGTTTAATTACGTAGCAACCGCGGCTAAACTATTAGTATAATTTCTAAGGCAAGGGAAATACACGACCTTAGAGAACTCAATGAAGCCATGCTTATTTCTTATCGCCCTAATATCGGGAGGTGACAACTCACGTTTCCCTCTAGGAGCCTCAGCTCGAGGTCTGCTCAATTTAAACTCAGCTGCACCGCTATGGCAGGAGCTTGGCAAACTCAATGAATTGGCTCCTTTGTTGTACGAATAAGAAGAATAATTCACGCAAGCCTTCACTCCTAGTACCGACTTGGAAAATAAAAGGTTCGAAACGATGCCAGATAACTACTCTAAATTTTCAGCATTACTTGGTGGATAACACATAAAATTACTGATACCGAAGTACTGAATCAGAAAATCACATCACATAAACGTTTCCAATTTAATTCATGCGTGAGTTAATTACTCCATAATATAAACGTCGTAAACAGAATTTGATAAATTTATTAACACTAGCGTTTCAGATTCTTGATTCAATTTGAATTACTCCAATTTTTGGGGAGTCAGTTCTCAGTGCAAGAAATAATGCAGGAATCTGGACATAATTGTTGTGTAGCTGAGTTCTGTTATTCTGTACGAAGAAAAAATTTTCTGCACGTCCGTTGCTTGCTTCAGTAAAATATTTTGTAATTTCTTTGATTGCAAGAAATACTTTTCCCGATCATTAATTCATGTTAAAGCTCATTCATTCATAAACTTAAGGTGTTTATTGCAGGATATGGTTATATAATATCTTCAGTATGTAATAACGTCTTGTGGAATACCTAAGTTAAGAGCAGCTCAGCGAAGGAGAAATGTCACACTGCAGTGGCCATTTAGTCCTCAGTCTTCACGTGTGAGCAGCAAAAATATATATATATTCTATACCTCTCAAAACAAGACTTATGAAATTCTTCTAAAGTTTGCAAAGGTACAAGTTTGCTGCAATGTTTGAAATTATAACTCTTCAAAATAATGATAAAGATTTAATTAACATTAAACGTTAGAATAGTCAACCATACTAAAGTTTCTTAGCGCAAATTTTAAATTTTTAAAGATGGCATTTCTTTGTGCTTCATGCGTGTACACTTAGTTTCATTGCGTATTCATTGCGTATTCCAAACGAAAGCGAGAGAATATTGCGCAGTGCACCCGGACGCGTGATGTGCTCAGGGACAACCAAGTCCTTGTTTTGTGCGCAAGTGTTCCATTAGGAGTTGCAATAATCATGTTCTGCATCTCGTGCACGCAATAAAGCCCTGGCATCTATCTCGCCGACTGGGAGGAAGAACCATCGCATGTGTGCGTTATTGGGCGCCTCCTACGTGTCCTGACTTGGCTGCAACGCTCATTGTTATGAGCCGCTGCTGCTGCTATATCGATACCTGCATGCCGCCTCTGCCTCCGCCTGAATACAACGGGGAAGTTAAGCTCGTATTTGTTGTCAACTTGTGTCGGCTACTTTTCAACTTCTATTGTAGGGCAGCTCCCACCAGATTTTCTTCAGAAATTAGTGCACATATAAAAAACGTAACTTCACACTTCATTTGCACCAATTTTTATTTTATTTTCACGCGATCTTATAAGTGAGTTCAACTAGCACTGAATGAAGAGCGGTGAACTCAAGCAATATCATTTAAATGGATCTCACCGACTACGTTATGTTAGCTGCTAAATAAAATCATTTGAAGTCTCTGCTCTTGAGTCCTACCAGAGAGTGCATTGAACTCCGCAATTCTCTTGGATGATTTCAGTCCTGTGGTTTGTGAGAACTGTGGTCGAGTTGGCGAAAGTTTGATCATGACTCTTTGCCTCATGCTTACAGATCATCCTCTTGGTTTATTGAAGTTGAACACCGAACATCGCAAGACGTGAGAAATATAGTTCAACGATTTTCAAAACCGCACTACACCTTATGATGAACAAAGACAGCTAGTGATGACAGCGACCAGGTCTGGTTTGAGCAGGGCCATCAAATTCCCAAATATTCACGAAGAACAAGCACTCTACACCCGTTATTGGGAATCTATTCGGCTTAGAAATGTGCATTTCAACCAAGTCACAGATGATCACATAATAGAGCGGTGAAATAAAACACAGCCAGTGCACTTTGGATCGTTGTGCGAGACGTACATCAGGTTTACGCTCCGAGGCCGCCTCATTCAATTTTCAACAGGGCTTTCATCCATCAAAGCCCCGCCATGTGAAGTTTGGCGGCCCCAAACTGGAAGCGCTCAGGTCAAATGGCACGGGAGTAGCTGCTCGCTCATTCCTCGCGATTTTCTCTCAGAAGACCACATACAGCGCGTACATGGAGAATTACTCTCTTCTGCATTTTAATGTTTGAGTGGCTGTACTAACCTATTGTATTTGTAATGCAGTCTTTTGCTGCTCTTTTCTGAAACCTCAACTCATCAGGGATGAAGGAACCTGCGGAAGAACTCAGATAATAAGCTCCCAGGTGCAACGGCTCTCTTTGCAAGACCAGTAGCCTTACGAGGGATTAAAGCTTCCCTCAACTCGATAAGAAGAACAAGTACAGCACGTACCTTGCATCCGTTGGGCTTCTGTTGCAGTTGTGTGCTGGTTTCTTAAAGCAATAGCACGCTAAATGAGCTCCGCTGCTAACATTGCTTAACTTAGCTAACACATAATGTATATGTTCACGCCTTAATGAGCCCCGTTGTTCACATATGCAGATTTTAACCTTATATAATTATAGCTTCACATTGGCAGAGCACGAGCGAATATTGGCAATATTTGTTAAGCTGAAGTTCGTCAGATAACGCCAGTATAGGAGGGAAGCGGAGGACCACAGAAAATATTTGACTGGAACTCAAGGGGCCAATGGTTTTTAGTTTTACGTAATACAAGTGCTTAGACATCCTGTTAATACTGCAGATTCGAATTGTAGTCACTGCATGCATAGATCCTAAACTTTGTACGCTGATGCAAATTTTCTTACTGTACATGTACTTTAGACTCCTGTCTAAAGGTACACTTTGTCCATTCAGTTTGACTAGCAAAATGAGGAATTATCATCGACCCCAAAACTGAGACACTTAGGAATCTTTGCACCCCAAAGATGCCTTGGCGCAATTTATTGTGAATGACGAGGATTTAAAATCTAATGAAATACTGTTACGCAAGGAAGTCTTGAAACGGTCTCTTTATTAAAGTTAGAGCTGAGCACACAAGTGCGTTTCCACTTGAACATGACTGGTCCAGTCCCGTTTCTGCAGTTGTCACAAAAATTCTACGTCTCATGCTTACATAACACGTTCCCAGTTTATCGAAGTTTAACACCGAACAGAGCTTGTGGTGCCCGCTGAGTGGTGACCGCTGAGTGGCTACCTACACTAGTGGTGACCGCTGAGTGGTGCCCGCTGAGTGGTGACCGCTGAATGGTGCCCGCTGAATGGTGCCCGCTGAGTGGTGCCCGCTGAATGGTGCCCACTCGAGTGGTGCCCGCTGAGTGGTGCCCGCTGAGTGGTGCCCGCTCAGTGGCACCCGCTGAGTGGTGCCCGCTGAGTGGTGTGATGTAAGAGCAGGCAGCACCCTCGTAACGGCACCATAGAGCTGCCGCATCTCACCATTATCTTTTCACAAGGCAGCCGAGCCTCTCACCGGTGGCCGCGGCGCGTGGCCGACGCTTCTTTGTAGTCCAAGTCTGGCCGATGACTAAATGGCTCGTTATGCACCGTACCTCCCGTGTGCCTTTTGTGTATCGTCCCCAGTATCACAATCCCCTCTCCTATTTCATTCACTTTACTGTTTTCTTCGAAAACGACTCAAAATTTTTGAGGACAATGAATTTTTACAAGTAATTTATTCTTCAACATTTTGTGCAGACGTGCCTGATTATACTGTTGAGCATAAAATTGAATATTAATAATTTCTACATGAAATCCGAAATAAATATGCTCATAGAATCCCAATGGGGTAGACGAAATATAAATTATATTGCCGCCTTCATACAAATGTCAGAGCCCCTGTGAAAATCGTAAATATGTTCACTAAACTGCTGTAGCTGCCTTTAATATTTTGCTTGGCCCTAAAATGGTACTATTTAGAAAAATTTGATCCATTGATATTAAAACTATATGAAATTAGATGGTTATCACGGTTTAAAATCTCTGTATTAGACGCTCGAAACAAAATAAATAATAATGAAAACGATATGTTCTTATTACCCCCTTGCCCACAAACGACAAGTTACTTTATCTTCCCTTTATTCGATTTTTCATCATGCTTAGAATAAACCAGCCCAAAATAAACCGTATGAAAAACTACCTCAGAGAAGTTTATACCTCGATTGAAAGTCTTTCTCAGTCGTCAACGAGGTCAATATGAAAAATACTAAAGGGAACAAAAAACTCACCTGAAATTGAAGTGTCTTTTCCAAACTTCCAAAAACCTTAGTCAGTTATTGATATAACTATTGTGTCAATGATATTACTATTACTGTGTCATGATATTACTCAATGATATTACTATTTGCATGATCGATGTGTCAATAATTATAACTTAAATCAGGTATCTATGTTTATATCATAATTCAAATGTCAATGAAAATGTAATTCACGCGCCAATAATGAAATAATTCTAAATCAAAAATGAATTCGCCTGATTTTATAATCCGTGTTGATTCCTCAGAAAAGTATCAGTAGGGAAAAAATTCATTAAAAACTCATTCGCGAACTTATCCTCTGCTGAACTAATGAATGAAAAACCAATATCACGACTGCCCTGGCCGAACACGCTCACTTGAGAAGGTATACATCGCAGGCAAAACTCGGGGGATTTTTGATAAAAACATTCCATTCGTTTGTCTGAGATGCGCGTGTTATTCCCAGGAGCTTTCTGACAAACAAGACTAACTTGCGAAAAGAAACTTAAACAAACGAACTCGTTCCTTCAAGTAGATTTCTACGAGCCCTGAGGAGAAGAGGGAATTTTATTCTAATTTATGCGGGTCAGTAAGAAATCGAAGTCATGGACTAACCAAATTTAACGACTTGTTTACTTCGGTCTCTATGGACCAGTTATCTCGGGAGATTTTTATACGAGGCAGCCGACTTCTTGCTAGACCAGGCCCTTGCCTTGGGAATTCGGTGCGGTAAACATTAGTTTGTCAAAAGCCGAGGAAGCCATGGCATTGGGAGCCTCGCTACCGATGCTATCTGCTTCGTACGAGCAGCGGCTTCTGATTCCTTCTTTTTTCGGTGGTGAAGCAGTTATAGAAAGTCAGAGTTGTGCGTAGAGAAACTCTGCTTCTTTCTCCGCCAAGCGTGTCTCGCTGATAGCTACGGTCGTAGTAAATTGCAACTCATGGTTGCTTCCAAATAAACTGAAGTTGGGGCAACGACGCACGGCCGGCAAATGGAAAACCTGAAACTTGGCAGCTGAAGCAACTTCCTTTAAATCCGCCTAAGTTCAAAGCTTCCTCGTGAATATTCGAATGTATTTGTTTATCAGAAGTCAGTTTTTTGAATGACTTAGGATTATTCAATTTCAACATGTCAACAAGGCTTGTGAATTTCATTAGGTGAAGGGGGAGGAAAAGAATATAAAATAACATTTAAAACATATTTAGATTGCGATTTTTCCGAATCTATGACAAAAATTGGAAAAAATCACAATTTTGAGAATCTTCACACTAAAAATATCAGTTAAAAAATAATTTAATAATTACAATAATACATAAAATTTTGTTTTTCAGAAAAATGTTCGCTTGGAGCTGACATGAACTGCGTTCAGATTTTAACTTAAGTTGTCGCCCAATTTTGATTTGGATTCCCGTTTTTTTTCTGTGAGTAAACTTTTTTATACGAGAGCTCCAATTGGGCTTTCGGCAGTCACAGTTCATTCGTTTGAGTTTTTCAGGAAATGAAGTTCAATTTCGGGTTTGTTGGTGAAGTTTTGGCTTTAGAATTATCTGCGCTTGTCATGTTGACTCTTGATGACGTCAGGAGACGCTACCACATCTACTGGCTAATGAGATCTTGGCATTATAGCAGAATTGTACTTCGTGGGAATATTATACGTACTCTCATGTTGAGATTCGCATGCAAATAGAGTAAAAAAATTGTGGTAAACGTGCATAAATAGATTGTATTAAAAAATACGTGGTACCTACTGTGCATACAATACGAAAATATCCAATGTACCTACACTAGAGGCAAAAAAGCTGCCTTCATCTAAAGCTCCTTCCTGCTTAGATTCCAACAAAACGTTTCATTTTAAGCTCATATTAATGGCCAGTGTGTCTTAAACAAACCTCACCATTTCAGGTCTCTGTGCTGGTTTGTGTACTGGCTCTGAAATAATCAGACGATCAATGCAACAGATGTACAGGCGGCAAGACGCGTCATGGAGCAGTCGTCGCTCATCTACAGCTCGTGAAGTTCGTCGGGGGTCTGTCGTGCGCTGCGAGTCCTCCGCACTCTGGTCGAGGCGCGCCACACGCAAAAGGCATCGAGATGAAATCAATGAATGACCTTGAATTAGAATGTGAGCTTTTGAGAAATAAATTCAGCATACGGTTGATGCGAGCATATGAAGCATCACTAATTTTTGTGACATGAGATAATCTAAGGCCTAAAACTCTCTATACGAAATGTTTTTTTTTGCACATTGGTGCATCTTTTAATAGTAATAATTATCTCAATAAATTTTACAGGAAGATTCCCAGCCCTTCTCGTGACAGAATACGTTGCACGCAGCAAGGAAACAATCAAACCTGATTGCATCGTCAGGATTATTATCACGAACAGTTCGCGAATTGAGTTATAGAATGCAAAATATTATTTCTGCAGACTATCTTTACCGCACTGATTGTCAATCAGGCTTGTGAGAATAGAAATGAAGTGCATTATTTTAATTTCTAGTTTCCTACCTCACTTTGCACTAGTATTTACTGCCTCGGTGTCAATCAAATTTGATAGCCAAGCTGTATATACAACAAGTATGGGAAGAAGCTGCTATATTTTCATTCCGGCATCCCTACACCCAATGAAAAACTGTACAGGATTAAAAACGAACGATATCAGTTTATTGAACTACAGCGTGCCCTAACTGTTGCTACTCGTCCAGAAGGTAGCCTCCAAAATGGTTCTATTCAAACCAAAAAAATGGTGTTAAGTATAGGATGAAATTACTTGTTGCTGGTTGGGGGATGTGTTTTCTTTTATTTGTTTAAGGACTACAGGAGGCCGAATGTCTGCTTCACTTTCATCAAGTCAGGGATCGATCGTTTCACCTTGACTTCAGCATTAATAATTAATTTGAATTAAGTATTTGAATTAATTTATAAGTCCTTTGTTTATTTTCACATTCTTTTGAGCTGTTTAGTACTGCTTTTGAACAGTATCCACGCTACAGTGGTCGCAAGGACGCGGAAGAGCTGAGATGTCTCTTTCTTGACAGGAAAATATTTTTTCATTTATTTAAGTGCCTCATTGTAAGAGGGAACAACACCACAGAAACTTAGCAGTTCTACTGAAAGTTTTGAGCTTCCATTTGATCTGGCACAAGGTTAACGCTGACCGACCCCTTGCATTATATTCTAATACTTGAGTCTTCCAATTGAGGAAATTTCTGAAACTTTCACGACCTCCGAATGATAAATTTAGAAAATAACTTGCTCGCACAGTAACGCAGTTTCGTTCACTAACAAGACAGCTCCCTAGCGCATGACTAGGTGAGGCTGGTGCAGGAGCTTCAATATGGAGCTGATGCTGCAGACGACACTCGATACATTCGAGCAAAAGTTTCCGTGTTCATTAGACAGGTGATCAATGCTCCGTGTTAGGCCAACAGCAGCCATCTCTCAACCCAACTACTCAACGCTTTTATGAGGTTTTTCGTGATTACTTAAGTAACTTTTTATGTAATTATTCACTGCAATTGAGGTTTTCTTTCGTCGATAATGAAAGTATCGGCGATACTTATGTGTGTGTATCAACGGAGGATCCTTTCTTTAAGATATTCTAAAAACCAATGATGAGTTTTTTGTATCATCTTTATTGGAAATAAAGTGTTTCCATTTCTTTTCTTCTCTAATGCAGTAACATAACTGTAATTGCTTTGTGGAGTTTTTATTCTTAACTGAATGAATTTTGAGCGCTAAAGCAGTGTTGCGAAGGGCAAGTGTGTTAGCATCTCAGCTTTAGTTCTCCCCATAAAAATAATATTCCCGATCGCCCGTTTCCGCGTTGGGAAAATTACCTGGAATTTCGATCTCCTTGCGAAGAAATGCTTGCAAGATAAATATACATTCCATAAAAAAGGTCATCCCAAGCGCCTCACAAAAGGCTGTCGTCTGAGCGCGTGTGGCCTCGCCACTTCCGCGTAGCGCTTTAGTCTCCTCAGCTCCATATAAAATTTCCTGCCTACTGCGGAACCATAAAACATTGGAGAATCATTTCATTTCAGCGAGTCCGCATTCAATGGGAGAATAAAACGATATGCGAATGGTATCGATGAATGCGAAGGAACGTGCTGTGCTGGCGATTTAAAAGATCGGACTTGAAAACAGCGATGTTTGCGCCATGATAGCGTGTAAACTTATTTTTCGCACGAGAAACTTTGACAGCAGTATTTTACGAAATGAAGTTGTCAATGTAATTTAATTTGGTTAAAAAAGTACTTGAAATATCGAATGCTCTAAAATATACAATGTCCTTTACGTCCTCATAAAAAAACAAGTAGCATATTCAATAAGCACTGAATTTCCAAGTTTTTTTCAGGACCTTCGACTCCTTACGGACATTGGTGGGAGTATTGCATACCTTCACCAAACCTAAATGGTCTCCGGTGTAATACACTTCACTTCCTACTTTGAAACATTGACCAATATTTCCAGGCATTTTATTTCCCACGAGCAAGCATGCATAAATATTAGGGACCATAAGAATAGCCCCGAGTGAATATTTTGTTTCAGCGAGCGCGTTTCATCTGTTGCTTTCCCCATAAATTTCCCCAAGAGCTGAAGCGAGCGCAGTGTGCTCATGCTCTCCTACGGTATGGGTTATGGTCGTGGAGAGATTCCGTGAATTTCTGCCGATACATTCATTACTTCTTTATGATGGCAATGGTTCTGAGGTTAAACTGCAATGAAGAATCATGCTGACTTTTGTGTCGGTGTTGCGATAGTCAAAGCTCCAATTTGCCGAGAACAAATTACAAAAGAACAAGGATTTAGCTGTCTTCCACGAGAATTGTCACTCCAACTCTGAAATAGCTTCACACTGATAAATGATAGTAATGAGCAGTCCATAGCTGCTCGATGAATTATGCTCAGACATGTTATTTTTACATGAATGTTAAAAAGTATTACAAGTCAATAAAAATCCGAAGTTTGATGAAATGAATATTAAGGCGTTAGCAGTTGAGGTGGTTCACACAAGGGAAAAATATGAATATTGTATATTACAGAATTTGAAATGAGCTTAAATGTTATTTTATCAACGCTCACGAGTCTGGTCAAGCTGCGGAGGCCCTGCTTCCCTCCGTCCTGCCAGCTATGCAGTTGTGTCATGGCTTCTGCATCCCTTGATCGCGAAGTTATATTTCTTTTTGGACTTCATATAATCTTTGAGAACACTGGAGTTTACTTCTGCGTCATTTCCTCAATTAAAAACTAAATCTGATACTAAATTTTTATAACATAAACCGCTTACGAGTGTACACGCGATAGAAGGAAACAATTAATGATTGAATGTACGATTTACACGAATGAAGCTTCCCTCCAAGAAGTATGAAGGACACACCTCTCAGTCAAGCATGAGATATCTTATAGTCTCTCTTGATTTCTTCAGAAGATCCATGAGCCATTTGCATCATGACAGCCTCAGCTCAGCTCGAGAGGAATCGCAACTTCATAACACCTGAGTAAAATTACACAAGCAGCACTAGTCAGGCCGAAGAGTCCCACATTTCCTCACCACACGGTCTGACCAATTACCGAGTTCACCTGAGTAGAACTCATCACCGCCCAACTCCCTTCCACGCCATGAGACGCACAGAGAACACAAGCAGGAGTCCCTCTTAGAATGAGATGACATTTCTCCTCTTGAAATAATCTCCTGCAGAAGAAGTAAACCAAAATGATTAAATTTGAAAGCCTCCCATTAAATTAGCCCGGATGTCGCTCTCCCCCGCTCTTCCTAGATCTCTTATCAATCACATCTAATTAATGCTTTAATTAAGAAACTTAATTGGTGGCCAGCCCGAGCTTTTACCATCCAAATGAGGTCACGAGCAGAGATAAGGATCCGAGCTGAGGTAATGGAGTGATAACTTCGTGCAATCTGCACCCGTTAGAAAATGGCAACAATAATTATGGTTGAGTTATTATGATAAAGTTATAATTATGATAGGGCGTGGCAAGTCTCATCGTAGGGGTGAGAGCATCTCTGTGGTAGATCCCGTCTAGTTAATGACTTATCTTATTTTCAAAAATCAAGCACTAAATCATCTTACTTTACTTTCATTTTTCAATCATTAAGTTTCAAAATGCACTATTTCTCATTTTGAGGTTATCTATATCAAAATATGCTTCACCTCACCTTTAAAAACAAATCACTGGCTGCTACCACGAACTTCGTTTTTTTCTATTATATTAAGCTTAGCTTTTTGCGATAGCTACGCCCCTTGATAAATACTCTGAAGCCAAGAGAACTAAAGTTTACTTCTTTGGACTAATGGAATATGTATATCAATTGATATTAATTTAAACTTGTTGATTAATAGCTTAGATACCAGATCTTCCTGTGAGTAATTCTTCATCAGGATGAACTTTTTATTAAGCACTTTCAAAGCCAATTATAGTAACACTGGTGATTGAACGTTTTCGGCAAACGATGAAAGCTTCCTTAAACAATTTTTGTTGCCTAACACTTACCATTGATTCTATTCTTATCGCTTAATTCACCGATAAGGTATAAATCGGATAGAATGTTGACCATATGCAGATCCCCGACAAGCAGAAAATACGTTTTAAAGAATGCACATCCCGCCACACGAAACTTCAAGAATCCATACCAGAATCGAAGAAGACCTGAAAGCAGCTCGCCCTCAGCAAAACGGCAGACCTTTCTTTTGATGGCGTGGGCCAAAAGCCGATACACAAGTCATAAGAATACCATCGGCTGTCTGGCGCGCATCATGCGGACGCCTCCTGCTCGCATCTGCTGAGGGAGCCGCTCTTATCTGCAGCTCCGCTCTGCAGCGTGGAATGTGAGCGTAATCTGCGTACTCCAGCGATCCATTCTTTCATAGCGCAAAGTTTCCAGCTCCGTCGAGCTGCTGAGTACTCTACTCTTAACCAACGGGCTATCTGCAGCGTCAAGTGCTCCAATCACCTATGGCATCGGTGAATTCTGCTCTCATATGTGGTCCAAGTGTTCCACGCACTGCATGCGGGGCCTCCCCGTACTGCATGCAAGGCCTCCCCGTCCTGTATGCAAGGCCTTCCCGTACTGCATGCAAGGCCTCCCCGTACTGTATGCGAGGCCTCCCCGTACTGTATGCGAGGCCTCTGAGAGCACAGAAGTTCAAAGTGTTTCGCTGTCCATTGACGCGTAAGTTTCAGGCGCTATCAGTAGCCGTGCATGTCCTCCTTACCATTAGGCCACAGCGCCGCGCCAGCGTCGCCCCAGCGTCGCCCCAGCGCCACCTCAGCGCCGCCCCAGTGCCGTCCCAGCGCTGCGTCAGCGCTCCCCATCACTGTACATGCATCCCATGCTTACGCAATATGAAAGAAAAGCTATGTTATCTACGACTCCATGCAATCTCATCTAATGTTAGCAATTACATTTGATTTCAGCGACTGCGTTACAGCGCATAACTGTATATTGGCATAGGCGGATGTGAGATTGACTTCATATCAGAACTGATATCGCCTATTCATTTCAACATATTCATTTTGACCCTTCAATGATTTATGTCTGCTGTTCAGCAGATCTCATCAATTTACATGACGAATATACGAAGCAGGTGGAGTTTCTTCCCTGATCTTAAGATTTCAGAATTGAATCATATTTTAATTGCCAACTCAATAGTATTTTCCAATGATAATAGAATCGTTTGATAATATCCAATTATTTTGCCGTTGTGGCTCAGCACTTGAGGCTCAGTAGCCACAGTGAGTGAGTGGGCCTCGCTATTTATTGGCGGATAGTGTACTTGGGGTCTTATATGCACTTTGTTGAGTGCATAGCGTCGTGTACTGTGTGGTGTGCGCTCTGTGTGTCAGGCCCGCTGTTATTTGTCTAGCGTGCTCCCTTGCGCCCCACTGTGCTCCACTGCGCCCCACTGCGCCCCACTGCGCCCCACTGCGCCCCACTGCACCCCACTGCGCCCCACTGCGCCCCATTGCGCCTACTGCGTTCCACTGCGCCCCACTGCGCCCAACTGCGCCCCACTGAACTCCACTGCACCCTACTGCGCCCCACTGCGCCCTACTGCGCCCCACTGCATCCCACTGCGCCCTACTGCACCCCACTGCGCCCCACTGCGCCCCACTGCGTCCCACTGCATCCCACTGCGCCCCACTGTGCCCCACTGCGTCCCACTGCATCCCACTGCACCCCACTGCGCCCCACTGCACCCCACTGCACCCCACTGCGCCCCACTGCGCCCCACTGCGCCGCACCGAGCAGGCCGGGGCTTATCATTAAGCGCGGTCATTACTCGACCCGCGTGCTAGAAGGGCATCTGCGCGCTTGACGCCCTCATAACGCGGTGTTTTTCACATTTTTCTGAACTTCGCGCGAAGTTCGGGCGAAAAACAACTTTGCGAGCTGTTCTTGTGTTATATATTTATGCAGATTTCTCCCTCGTGAGAGCAAAGAAGCGGAACTGGTCTCAATAATCTGGGGCCCAAGATCCTACATTTCAGCGGAACGTGTTCTGTCAAAATGAGAGCCGTGACATGTTCTCATCAATATCTTGCCGCTATTTTCTATTGAGGTTGCGCGTTAATGTTTTCATAGACACATTCTGATATTCCCTAACAAATGCTTCGGTGATGATTTCCTTTTCATATCTCGCTGAAATTCCACTCAACCATCAGAAATAATTGCTTAAGCGTTTACAGTAGGTGAAGAGTATTAAAAGAAACAGCGAAATTGTTATTCATTAAGTGAGGCAATAAGAGAATCTGACTCTATTCATGCTGTGACGTTACTGACGGTAGTGCCTCACACACACACACAGCAGTGTCCCCTCAGACCACGACATCCCAGACCCCGCTCCGATGTTACCCACTGTGCGGAGCATGAATTTACTGACGCTGGTGTACAGACATTGAGCTGTGAATCGATAATTTATTTTGCACATCTTCCCAGGTGCCCGTGCGTGATTTTTGTCTGACGGCATGGGACTTGCGCACCAGCCTGAGAATGAGGCACTTGGCTCGTTTTAGTTGCCACATTTCCTTCTTGCCACATTCCCATCTTGCCCCATTCCCTTCTTGCCATATTTCCTTCTTGCCTCATTCCCTTCTTGCCACATTCCCTTCCTGCCACATTCCCTTCTTGCCACATTCCCTTCTTTCCACATTCCCTTCTTGCCACATTCCCTTCTTGCCACATTCCCTTCTTGCCACATTCCCTTCTTGCCACATTCCCTTCTTGCCACATTCCCTTCTTGCCACATCGACCTTTTCAAACTTTTGTTTAGTGAAATATACCACGCAGCTTCAATGCATATCGAAGTAGGCAAAATTGTTTGCAGTTATTCACAAGGATCTATACGAAATTCAAACCAGTTTACTTAAGCTTATATAACGACTACAATATGAAAGAATAACCAAAAATGTTCACAAGAGTATTAACTTACAATCAACCCAGTAGGTGATATGATAGCCCTTGTTTTCATTGAATAAATGTCAAGGGAGAGTAAGAACTACAAGAAAAACAACACCTTCTCCTACTAAAGATTATATGATCTCAAAGTTACGCAGAGTGTGTATGCAATATACCGCTGTATGCCCTATATATCCAGCTGTGCCATCAGTAAATATAGAAATGTACGCTGTAAAGGCTTTACAGTGTCTTAGAAGTGAACTTAATTGGCTCAACCATTTTAAAAATAAGTTTAACTTAAAGCTGTCAATGAATGAATGTTGCAAAAAAATTTTTCTTGTAAGTGCGGACTGTATCTCTAGCATCTTGCGAGGAAAGTCGTAGGTGTTTTGGTGCTCGAGGTGCACAAATTGCGAGAGGTGTTGACGTGACGGCTGCGAGCAGATCATCTCGAGACCGAGGAGTTTCTGCAAGGTTTGCAGTCCTCATTAAGTGGGAAATTATTGACTCTCATCTTGTTTGTACAGCGCAATGTTAGTTGCAAGCTCCTTCTTCACGCTGACTGGTTGATCTTGTCCTGACGAAGTATCTCTTCCACTATTCCATATCTCAAGTATGAATTTTTCCCAAGGATTTATGGAACACGATAAATTCTGAGTATTTGGAAAACATGCAAGTTGCGGCAATATTGCGGCTATCAGGTGCGATGAGTGTGTTTGTGACGGACAACAGCGCACCAATGGGAAGAACACCACCGAATCGGCGAGCGCATGAATGAGAGGTTAGTAACAATATGAAATTCAGTACAAAAGTTTGTCGTATAGACTGCATCTTACCTGATGACATGATAAAGCACTGGAACAGGAGTTATGAATAATTTCATCAAATAAAAACACCAAAACTTAATAATAAAATCGAATGGGAATTAACGTAGAGAACAAAACTAATGACAAAAAATCGCTCAAAGCTGGTTTTGGAGTCTGCTTGATTCTGAAAATAGGTGGTGTGTTTGACTTGCTGGAATATATTTAAAAATCAAATAACTCTAATGGAACTTTTTATCCGGACTTCGTGGCAAATCGTTTTTACGAATAGGCTCAAGCCTTTGAAATTATATCGAATTGCTTCAGCACCAAAGCCGAGTTAAACTCTAACATGAGTTGCAGACTTTGCTAGCGGATCTAATGCATAGAAATGCCTAGGGCTATCAGCAGAAATTATATCGAATTGCTTCAGCACCAAAGCCGAGTTAAACTATCTAACATGAGTTGCAGACTTTGCTGGCGGAACTAATGCATAGAAATGCCTAGGGCTATCAGCAGAAATTATATCGAATTGCTCGAACACCAAAGCCGAGTTAAACTATCTAACATGAGTTGCAGACTTTGCTAGCGGAACTAATGCATAGAAATGCCTAGGGCTATCAGCAGAAATTATATCGAATTGCTTCAGCACCAAAGCCGAGTTAAACTATCTAACATGAGGTGCAGACTTTGCTAGCGGAACTAATGCATAGAAATGCCTAGGGCTATCAGCAGAAATTATATCGAATTGCTTCAGCACCAAAGCCGAGTTAAACTATCTAACATGAGTTGCAGACTTTGCTGGCGGAACTAATGCATAGAAATGCCTAGGGCTATCAGCAGAAATTATATCGAATTGCTTCAGCACCAAAGCCGAGTTAAACTATCTAACATGAGTTGCAGACTTTGCTAGCGGAATTAATGCATAGAAATGCCTAGGGCTATCAGCAGAAATTATATCGAATTGCTTCAGCACCAAAGCCGAGTTAAACTATCTAACATGAGTTGCAGACTTTGCTAGCGGAACTAATGCATAAAAATGCCTAGGGCTATCAGCAGAAAAAAATCAAACTGCATTTGAAGTCGAGATGAAGTTGAGTTAAAAGTTCGAAAACATATTTGGTCTATATTCAAAGACAGTTAATATGTAAATTTTAAAATCGTGTGAGATGTATGTAGTGCATTTGTCATTGAGAGCAATCTTCCGTTAATGACATAAACATGAAACGTGATATAAGAAATAAAAATTCAAAAGACCAAAATATTGATCTACGAATTTGTTATCAACGTTATTTCAGTAAGAGCAAGAATTGTCCCTGAACATGAGCTCTCCCCAGAGCAACATTCTCTGCTCGAGTTGCATCAACTCGCTCACGGCTGCAGGAGAATATCAAGGCCGTGCTATACTTGCCTCGTAATTACAAGGAGTGTACCGTTATAAAGAGTTACTTACCGTTATGAAGAGTTCTGTACCGTTATAAAGAGTTACGTTTCGTTATAAGGAGTTATTTACCGTTATAAAGAGTTACGTACCGTTAAAAGGAGTTATGTACCGATATAAATAGTTCTGTACCGTTATAAAGAGTAACGTACCGTTGTAAAGAGTTATGTACCGTTATAAAGAGTCATGTATCGTTTCAAAGAGTTATGTACTGTTATAAAGAGTTATGTACCGTTTTAAAGAGTTATGTACCGGTTTGAAGATTTATGTACCGTTATAAAGAGTTATGTACCGTTTAAAAAGTTATATACCGTTATAAAGAGTTGTATACCGTCCTAATAAGTTATGTACCGTTAGAAAGATTTATGTACCATTATAAAGAGTTATATACCGTTATAATGAGTTATGTACCGTTACTAAGATTTATGTACCGTTATAAAGAGTTATATACCGTTACAAAGAGTTATATACCGTTATAATGAGTTATGTACCGTTACAAAGATTTATGTACCGTTATAAAGAGTTATATACCGTTATAAAAAGTTATGTACCCTTATCCACTCCTACCGTTAACGTATCCTGAACACCGGGATACATTAATGCTCTTTTGTATTCAAGTATGATTTAGCTTAAGGTTTGGGCATTGAATCTACGCAAAAAATCAAATACATACTTCATTCGATGCTGATTTATCGCAAAATTTTCAATCAAAAAGCGCCGAGAAAATTGAAATTGATTGCTAGAAAATTTAAATTGCTTTCATCAAATTCTGAATTCGAGTTATGACAGGAAAAATGTTTTGCCGCATTTCAAATTTAATACGCAATTAATGGAACATGGAGAGCCACTGAAAGTTTCCGACTGCTGTCACCGTGGCAGCCTTAAATATCAGTGGTATCATTATACCTCATCACAGTGGTAGCCTTAAATGTCAGTGGTATCATTATACCTTATCACAGAGGTAGCCTTAAATGTCAGTGGTATCATTATACCTCATCACAGTGGTAGCCTTAAATATCAGTGGTATCATCATACCTCATCACAGTGGTAGCCTTAAATATCAGTGGTATCATTTTACCTTATCACAGTGGTAGCCTTAAATATCAGTGGTATCATTATACCTTATCACAGAGGTAGCCTTAAATATCAGTGGTATCATTTTACCTTATCACAGGGGTAGCCTTAAATGTCAGTGGTATCATTATACCTCATCACAGTGGTAGCCTTAAATATCAGTGGTATCATTATACCTTATCACAGTGGTGGCCTTAGATATCAGTGGTATCATTGTACCTTATCACAGTGGTAGCCTTAAATATCAGTGGTATCATTATACCTTATCACAGAGGTAGCCTTAAATATCAGTGGTATCATTATACCTTATCACAGAGGTAGCCTTAAATATCAGTGGTATCATTATACCTCATCACAGTGGTAGCCTTAAATATCAGTGGTATCATTATACCTTATCACAGAGGTACCCTTAAATGTCAATGGTATCATTATACCTCATCACAGAGGTAGCCTTAAATATCAGTGGTATCATTATACCTTATCACAGTGGTAGCCTTAAATATCAGTGGTATCATTATACCTCATCACAGAGGTAGCCTTAAATGTCAATGGTATCATTATACCTCATCACAGAGGTAGCCTTAAATATCAGTGGTATCATTATACCTTATCACAGTGGTAGCCTTAAATATCAGTGGTATCATTATACCTCATCACAGTGGTAGCCTTAAATATCAGTGGTATCATTATACCTTATCACAGAGGTATCCTTAAATGTCAATGGTATCATTATACCTCATCACAGAGGTAGCCTTAAATATCAGTGGTATCATTATACCTTATCACAGTGGTAGCCTTAAATATCAGTGGTATCATTATACCTTATCACAGAGGTAGCCTTAAATGTCAGTGGAATCATTATACCTTATCACAGTGGTAGCCTTAAATGTCAGTGGTATCATTATACCTTATCATAGAGGTAGCCTTAAATGTCAGTGGTATCATTATACCTCATCACAGAGGTAGCCTTAAATATAAGTGGTATCATTATGCCTCATCACAGTGGTAGCCTTAAATATCAGTGGTATCATTATACCTTATCACAGTGGTAGCCTTAAATATCAGTGGTATCATTTTACCTTGTCACAGAGGTAGCCTTAAATGTCAGTGGTATCATTATACCTTATCACAGTGGTAGCCTTAAATGTCAGTGGTATCATTATACCTTATCACAGAGGTAGCCTTAAGTATCAGTGGTATCATTATACCTTATCACAGAGGTAGCCTTAAATATCAGTGGTATCATTATACCCTATCACAGTGGTAGTCTTAAATATCAGTGGTATCATTATACCTCATCACAGTGGTAGCCTTAAATATCAGTGGTATCATTATACCTTATCACAGAGGTAGCCTTAAATATCAGTGGTATCATTATACCTTATCACAGAGGTAGCCTTAAATATCAGTGGTATCATTATACCTTATCACAGAGGTAGCCTTCAATATCGGGGGTATCATTATACCTTATCAGAGTGGTAGCCTTAAATGTCAGTGGTATCATTATACCTCATCACAGTGGTAGCCTTGAATATCAGTGGTATCATTATACCTTATCACAGAGGTAGCCTTAATGGTATCATTATACCTCATCACAGTGGTAGCCTTAAATGTCAGTGGTATCGTTATACCTCATCACAGTGGTAGCCTTAAATATCAGTGGTATCATTATACCTCATCACAGTGGTAGCCTTAAATATCAGTGGTATCATTATACCCCATCACAGTGGTAACCTTAAATATCAGTGGTATCATTATACCTTATCACAGTGGTAGCCTTAAATATCAGTGGTATCATTATACCTTATCACAGAGGTAGCCTTAAATAACAGTGGTATCATTATACCTTATCACAGAGGTAGCCTTAAATGTCAGTTGTATCATTATACCTCATCACAGTGGTAGCCTTAAATATCAGTGGTATCATTATGCCTTATCACAGTGGTAGCCTTAAATGTCACTGGTATCATTATACCTCATCACAGTGGTAGCCTTAAATATCAGTGGTATCATTATACCTTATCACAGAGGTAGCCTTAAATTTCAGTGGTATCGTTATACCTCATTACAGTGGTAGCCTTAAATGTCAGTGGTATCGTTATACCTCATCACAGTGGTAGCCTTAAATATCAGTGGTATCATTACAGTGGTAGCTTTAAGCATCAGTGGTATCATTACAGTGGCATCATTACAGCGGTAGCATTTTCAGTGGCATCATTAAAGCAGTAGCATTATCAGTAGCATCATTACACTTGTAGCTTTAATTATCAGTGGTACCATTACAGTGGTAGCACTATTAGCGGCATCATTAAAGCAGTAGCATTATCAGTAGCATCATTACACTTGTTGCCTTAAATATCAGTGGTATCATTACAGTGGTAGCATTATTAGCGGCATCATTAAAGCAGTAACATTGTCAGTAGCATCATTACACTTGTTGCCTTAAATATCAGTGGTATCATTACAGTGGGAGCATTATTAGCGGCATCATTAAAGCAGTAGCATTATCAGTGGCATCATTACACTTGTAGCCTTAAATATCAGTGGTGTCATAACAGCGGTAGCATTTTCAGTGGCATCATAACAGCGGGTGCACTATCCGTGATACCATTGCAGGGGTATCATTACAGTGGTAAGATCAAGAAGAGCAGCGCATTAGCTAGGTGAGGTGCCGAGTGCGTGACGCGACGTACAGCAGTTCTCACGCTCAAGACAGGGGCAACATGCACGAGCTACCTGAGGTGCGTTTAGATCTACATCACATTCTGCTTAGTGCGCGTACAGAGGCATTAGCTTCTATTTACGATAATTCTAGTTACTGGGACATGTTCTATGTCTCTAAATATATTCGATTTACTCGTAGATACCCGCGTTATCCCATGCCCAAACTACTTATATCTTTTCAGAATAAACTCGAACACTCGAGCTGCACTCGAAGGCGAGCCGAGCATCCCGTTGAGCGGCCCATCAGACGCGCCTCGCATCTGCCCGCGTCCTAATGGTGCGATCGCGTGCCCAACTTCCACACAACTCAACGCTGCCGTGAAAAACTAAATTAACGCTCTCAGAAAACCATCGCAACCTCAAAAAATCCGCGAGATGCTCGCAGGGATGCTTCCAATGGAAAACGCCCTTAATAGGAATTGGTGGTTAGTTATCTGTTTCCTACTTTTGGGAAAATATTTGTTAGTGGTTTTTAGATTAGAGTATTCTTTTTAGAGATAAGTATTAACGAAACGTTAAAAAATATTCAGTTCAGTACACAAATGGTTTTTTAATGTGAATGCAAAAAGTTATTCAACTTTAATTTAACATTTGGTCTTAACTGAAAAATCAGCAAATCCCTTATTGAGCCATAAAGTCTAGAAAACTTCTGAGAACATCGTGCATGTGTAACTTTGCGGCGGGATTTGATTTTCGGGAACATATTGATTCATAAGAACGATGTTGAAAAAAAATCTATCGTATGAGTTTCTTTTCTATATTGGAATTTTAGTTAACTCTAGCACGCTCACAAACTCCGTGGCCTAAGCAGAAATGTGGGAACTCTGCGATGAAGAATTCTAGTCTCCCTGAGAGGATACCGAAGATTCCACGTCCGATCTTTCAATGGCCATAAAGTGGCAATGGACAGACGGCTGCACACCGTCAGCAGAGCCTGCATATTTTTACGAGCCTCAGGGACATGCTGCGCGTGCGCGCAAACGCATCCAATCTTCCTGGCATCGGGACACAAGCTGAGGCGCTCACACTAAAACGCTCGAGTCACTCACATGGACCATGTATTCCAGGTTTTTGCAGTTGCGACGCCCATCGACTCCGTCAAACTCGCAAGGTTTCTCCGATCATCCGGTGACACGATTCAACTTCGCATGGCTGGGAAGGGTCATTGGCAATTTTAACAATAACTTTTGAAAAACCTCTGAGAAAGAATAATTTTTCGGCTCAAGTCAATTTCTTGGAGATGTGGTGTTTATAGAATATTTTGGAAGTTTCTGCAAATGCAAGCATTAAACTCCGTAACCAATTCAGATGTCAATATAGCTCATGTAGAATTACATAGAAAACGTGTTCGAAGGAATTGTAGTTAGCTTAGCGCAGAGTAGAAAAACCTCTTAGTAGAAGAACTTCTTGATATCTAACTAACCTTTTCCAATAGTTTCTTCCTACAGTGAAATAAAACAATCTAATAACCATTTACAAGAAACACCCGCACGGGAAGAGAATTGAAACAGCCTTGCATCTCGGACAGCAGTTCTTTCCTCACCTCAACATTCAACACATGAACAGGAGCCGCCACCTCATCTCGGTACTCAAGTAACACATGAACAGGAGCCGCCACCTCATCTCGGTACTCAAGTAACACATGAACAGGAGCCGCCACCTCATCTCGGTACTCAAGTAACACATGAACAAGGCTCGCCACCCCACCTCAACATTGAAGTAACACATTACAAGAGTTTCAGGGTTACGTTCTACTCTACAGCGGTCTAGACAGTAGTAGAAGTTTTCCAGCTTATTTTTTATAGCGTCAGTTTTTCGTCGTTTAAGACGGATTTCAAACGAACAATTTAATAAAATACCCAATATTATTATCTTAACTCATTAGAAATGATCCATTAATTGAAATAAGTTATGATTCGCATGCTCATTCTTGTAATATGAATAAAAATAATCAGTTTATGAATAATTTACTAGAGGGTTTGGACTTACTCCCTAATTTGCTGAACATTTACCAAATTTCATCCCAATTTTTGCTCTCTCGGGCAATGTACGCGCAACATTTGATATTAACGCGACGAAAGAAATTATTTTTTGAAGTGTAAATGATGAAAATAATCCGCACGGATATTCCATTGAAAGCTTACACACAGTTTTCGGCCCATGATTTTTGATTTGCGGAAAATTTCATTTCTTGCCCTGAATAGCTTTACTAAGGCATAACTTAGCTGTGCTGCAATTGTCTTAGATACCCAAATTGACTGACGCAGTTTGTATTAATTATACAGTTACAAATTTATGCACTTATGTTATAATTACACACTTACAAAGAGAATAAGTATAAGTATACTTATAAACCTGTAACATATTGTTATCTAGTGTTCACTTCAGCTCTAGCATTAGTTTCAAATAGAATTCTCTAGACACGCAAATAATATTTTAGTCATTATTTTCTCATGTAACTGTAAAAAGCTCAAATTTATTTCCCTCGGATATCAGCAACCTGACAATGAGCATTTTTATGTTTTTTTTCAGGGACAGAATTATCAAGAGATGATTTTAAAATTACCTGCGGAAAGCTGCACTGTCTTGTATCTAGGAACTGTGAAGCGGCTGCCCATTCTGACTTCCCTATTCAACTCAACCGTTAACGCACAAGGCTTTTTGATTTTGTTTTTTAATCCTTGTTCTGGACATATGTCTTCAAGTTTTATTCAGTTCTTTCCTTGTAATTTGATAGATAAAACTTTGAATAATGATAGTAATAAAGATTTTGAAAAGTTACGTAACTTTTTATAACTGACTGTCACGATAATCACACTAGAAACTGAAAAAAATTCATATCCCATACTATACCAAGCCCGATCTGAACCTTCTCCTCTTCTAACAGCTTGAAACTCAATTTCCTCTAATAACTGTAGAAGAAATTTATCACTTAACTTAAATTTATCTTTTAGCTTTAGAGAAACTCTTCGACGTTATTTTTGACTGAGGTATGTGTGCAGTTAGCTATTTTGAAGTAACTTTTTTTCTCTTTTAGATGGCTCAAAATAAAGGCCCAATTACGAAAACGAATCGTTAGTCTCTAGTAGAATGTGCAGTTCTCACTTGAGTTTTGAACATATAGTAAGCACCTACAGCCGCGTATGCTGTAGGTGCTGCGGACGAGAAAGAGACATGCGATGCTGTGCTCTGTGAGCCAATAACGAGACAGGAGCCGCTGCCCCCGCGCAAAACCTGCTCAGTGCAGACATGCGCCTAAATATTGCAGCGCGATGCAAAAAAGAGTAGAGACGCTGCGTCCCGAGTATCAGCAAGCTATGAATAGATAAATTCAGAGCCAGGGACATGATGGTAGCTGGTAATCAACTCTTCCGAGCTTCCTGGGACCAAATCATCCCACAAATGGTTTTAACCAGCTCAGGAAGAAACATTTGCAAAAGTCGTGATTTTTCTACAAGTAGCGATTAATGCTGTATGTTTGAACTGCTTTTCCTTTCTATCACAATAAGCTGCGTATAGAGTTTCAAATTGATCATTTGCTTCACTGAAAATTACAAGTCTTATACGATAAGAAAAATTATATTAGTTTTCAGCATTATCCCATTTTTATCTTTATGATTGTCAAACAATGAAGAAGAGAAATGCGTGGAAAAAAGCCTCCGCTCCCTCTAGCTGCTATGTCCGACGTGGGCCGTACTACACAAGGGCAGAAATTTCAGCTGCGAATCATTCCCCAGTTACCATGACTATACAAATTTAAATTTCAAAGGATTAAGGTCGAGATGAACCATGCAGTGATGTACAATAAAAAAAGAAGCTCAATGTATGCTCATATATTTCGTTGTGAACTTTCAGGGAAGTGAAGCTGCTTAATTGCTCGGTTCTGTGAAGCCGAACTTGTCCCAGTGTCTCTCTCATAGGCTAACTGTTGCTACTGCCCTCAAAGTATCGCAACGCAGAAAGGACGATCCAACTCCCAAAAATGAGAACAATAAAAAAAAACAAGAAAAGCAAGTTGTATCTTTCGATTTGAATCCTCTGCCTGCGCCAGGAACTTTGCCATTTCAAAATACCGCAGCTGAAACTCTTCTTCCGCACATTTCTCCAGGAATGATCAAATGATCTAAACGTAATGAATATTCAGATAATTTAGGTAAGAAATAACCCCTCATGATTGTAAAATAAATACGTTAAAACACGCATTTTCATTTCATTTTCACACTATTTTTATTTTCATGCAAATTTCCACGTAAATGTTCTAAGTATAATTCCTCATTGCAGTACTACTACTACACGAAACGGTTTGTTTTCTCATGTTATACTTCAGCTTCTAGTAGAAAATAAATATATTACACAAGTTTGGAAACGCTGGTCTTAAGAAGTTCCTTCGTTAACGTCATTTTAAAATAAATTTCATCAACTTTTAACGACTTCTTTAAAGTAAGAGCTCTCATACTGAGCCCACGCAGCAAGTATAAAGGCATCACGAAAGCAACACTGTACGCTCTGCTGTGAGGCGCTGCTGGCACCGCTGCTCTAACACATTAGAGTTCTCTTGAATGACCAATCTCGGCTGTTGTGACATTTTATTGAGCTGTTTATAGCTGTTCCGCAGTCGTTAGCCGACCTGCGACAGCCGCTCGTGTCGATATTGTTCTCCGACTCTCAGTACTTCGAAAGGACTAGCGTGAAAGGTGATCCGCCAACATACATTTGTAATATTCTAAATATTTACCACGTAAAATAAAAGCAACAAACTAGAATAAACAAGCATCAGCAAAGCGTGAAAGTTGATTCGCAAACACATCATGTAATGTTCAAAATATTTACTAGCCAAAAAATGTTCACTGGATTTTGTGTGAGCAATTTGAAAATAAATTTTTCTTTCAGATGTTCGATATTTACAATTAAGTATAATTTGCAACGTCTCCTGCATCGTTCGTCTAATTGTGTGAACATATATTGATGGAAACCTAGTCTTAGTGAACCATGTCTCAAGAACGTATCCTTTTTCTGTCGAGTTAAAGGCTCCAGAAGCGGACGGAAGTTCATATCTAATGCAAGCCGAGGCGTTGGCACCAATTTGAGCTGGACTTGCGTGTCCTCATATTTTGGGTCGTAAAAAAATCCCGGAGGTGACGCTGGACTCGCACTTCCTGACACTTCAGCAAGAAACTCGCCTCCCACCGAGTTATATTGCAGAACTGCTCGTGCTGGCAAGGAGAGGAAGGTGGCTGAGCGAAAGATATCAGCGTCGTAAGCGGACGAACAGCAGTTTTTATGCATCACAGTTCCAGTGAAAATGTTTTCATTTGCGTTGATGTTAATACAGCTAGTAGGTGCCTGCTGTTAAGATAAGCGTGCCCAATTCAGTCCGATCATCTCGGGTTAGCGCAAAAGTGATTTCTGATTTTTTGAACGGAGGTTTATAATTAGATTTATCAATTACTGTATTTACATTCTGTTATAAATGTGGTATATTTCTGTGACTAAACTAAACAATTTTCTTATCAGATCGAAAATCTAAGGTTTTCAGATTATCGCTGTTACGTTTGTATTTTTTTTAATAAATATTGGCATACATGATGGTCCCATCTCAAGATCACATAAGAGATGATCTACCGTACGAGCTTCATAAAGGTGCTTATGCAAGTGCGGTAGCAAAATCTATTCAGAACACTTATGGGGATGATGTAGTGAATGAAAGAAGCTGCCGCAGATGGTTTTCTCATTTTCGAAGCGCTGATTTCACTTCAAAAGATGAGCCAAAGAAAGGTCGCATATGAACACTTAATTCCGACCTGTGTAATGTTTTTGTGGCCGAGTATCCTACTGTTACCACGAGGGAAATTGCAAAACAGTTAGATGCGGCCCATACAACCTGCTTTTGATTTCCATTTGTTCTTATGACTACAGAACCATTTTAGTTATATGTACAGTAATTGAAGAGATTAGAAAGGAATTTAATTCGTAGTTTGATTCTAAGTCTACAGAATTTACTAGCTGGTCATTTATGCGTCTATTGATAACTGGAATAAGGTCATCCAAAGCAATGAAGAGAATGTTATTTGAATAAATAGTTCTGTGCTCACTGTTTTATTCATTTTTACACAAGAACATTAAATCGGACGCTACTTCTGTGCAAAAATGATACAATTCGAATTTATCGCATGCTCTAAGCACTACATCAATCGGAATTTTTTTTCTTATAACTGCAGTGTTTTTCGAATTGATCAATTCGTATTCATTGTACGCTGATCCTACATTGATATCGTAAGAAAGCTACCTTAAATAAACCTCAGGTAAGTTGAGAGAGAATAAGTAATCTTCCATCAGGATCTCAGAGCTTGGGAGGATAAGCTGTGTTGAAACCAACATGGGACGTAGCAACTGTGTCCTTATACATAAAGTCTTTATATAATCAAGTCTTTTTATATGTATTAACTTGTCCTTAATTATTGCCTTAATAAAGTTGATACAAATTTTTTTACATTGGTGTTCCAGACAGGGACAACCAGTCCCAGGGCGCAATAACACTCACCATCAGCCAGGCCGGTACTCATTTCAAACTCATGGATAGGGATGAGAGCTGGGGCTGACCGTCTACATTTTCCCAACTAGAAGAAATTCCGGGCTGTGCGGGGCTGCGGAACATCGAAACCTCCACACGGAAGCGAGCGCTCACAATTGACAGGCGGTGGTTGCCCAGCATTTCTTACCTCGCAATTTGTAATGACTATGGAGTTCATCTGTAATTCCGAAATTAAATTTGCGGCGGGGATCTCATAATAAGTGTTTTGTGATGTCACTGCCCAAGTGTTGAATAATCTCACCAGTTTCGGATTTATACAATACCTACCGTGTAATGCAAATATATATTGTGAAGTATCCATAACTCCACGCCTGAATCATTTCCGCCAGCAGCATAGCAAAAAGTAAATTAATTCGTAGTGACCCTAGGAAGGAGAATCGAAATTCCTTTGATTCATTGGGAGTTTGCATATCATTACGGTGAAATTTAGAATAAACTGAACCAAAAATTTTTTAACCCTTTGAATAAGTGAATGAGTGAGCATACCAGTAACACATGTTGCTTACTGGCATGCTCACTCATTCACTTATTCAAAGTGAATGAGTGAATGAGTGAGCATACCAGTAACACATGTTGCTTACTTTGAAATTATTAAAAACTCTACGGTTCGAAATGTTTTTTCGTTAAATTTTAATTGACGATGCCAAGTTTTCAGAAGAATTTTGGCTCCAAAAATGTCATTTTTTAATAAAACATTCAGAAGTTATGAAATAGTAGATAATGTTCTGATAATTTGCTACCACTTGACATACGAAAAAAATTACAGATATTTCATTAGAAACACACAAAATGTCGATACAATAGGCAGAGAATAAATCGAAAGGCCAATTAACTTACAACAATAATGATTATAGATAGGAAAAATAAATATCCCCTTGTCACCTTGAAAGGGGAACTAAGCTATACTCGTACATGTGACTCCCGAGGTGACGGGACGAATAGTTCTCAAATTATCCGAAAAGTTGACCCCAAGACCACCACCAAAAAACCTCAGTCCAGAAACCCTAAGCGCAGCCGTTGTCCAGGCAGTCAAGCGTGGCGGGGCTGTGTGAGCAGCGGACTGCCGTAAGTCAGACTCGTGCTCCAGGCAGTCACCAGTCCCAAACCAATGGAAAAACTTTGCCCATCAAGTCTTAGGAGGATCATTTTTCCGCTCTCTTCCGATACCACCTGCCGAAGAAACTCAAGCAATATACAGTCGCTAAATCGGCTACGCCCTTAAGCTTTAGAGCCATGGGCGGTCTCGCAATTTTCTCTCCCAGATTTTATTGAAAATAATTAGAGCCCAGCCTCTGGCTGGGCAAAATATTGGGAGTCTAATGTTACTTAACAAAATTAAACACGTTGTCCTTGGTTTGTTTACAAACCTAAGCCTCTTGTGCATGTAATTAATGTTCCATAAAATAACGCAACAGAAGACTGCCGCAAGACCAACTTGTTGTGATACAAAGACCGATCCATCAGCGCGAACACGATCCATAACTGCGACCTTACAACGATGCCCAATACATGTATCAAACTGGGTGTACAATTCCCTGAACGGAATTTGGAGTTGATCATCGAAGTAATACTCTCTGGACTGTAATTCAATACCGGAGCCAACGCGCTGAGCAGCGAAGTTCGCTTCATGTTCTGGTGTGTATTTTGAGCTCCTCCGGCCTCGCTCAGTATTGATCATCGGCCTCGTAATGAGTTGCTATTAGCTATTAGGAGCTCATTACTGCAATTTTCTTGCAAGTTCGGCCTTATTTTAGCTGGTAAATGATGATCGTATATTGTACACTGTGAACAGAGTTTGGGAGGATCAGCCGTGGGGAAACCCACGTTGCACATAGCGATTGTGTTGGTCAGAGCTTGAGCATACTCTTGAAGCACAATGGAAATTGGTCGGAACTTAAGTGTCGAAGCATAGTAGAATATTCCTCAGAGATAAACCTGAGGTATCTAAAGAAGACGACATGATCCTGTTCACGTGTGCGTCAGTGGGTGACGTATGGTTGGCTCGCGCGAGGGCACTAATTCCTCGCACTCACTCGCTAATTTTACCATCAAAATGGTGCAGTGGCACCCCTGACACTCATCACGACACTCATGCTATGGGAAAGTTATGAATTTTTTTTTGTAGCCATATTCTCTGCTTAAAAGAAGGTAGTACCAAGTATTTTAATTTTTCATGATAGCAATCGAATCTACAATTCCCAAAAGGTCTGAAATAGAATTATTAAGAGTAATGCATAAAAGTGTTTCACAAGGTTCAGGTGCGACTTACTAGCCTGTGTTGAGCTTCTCAACTTTAGCCAAATTATCCTCCCCATGCAAACCTAAATTTTGAGCATTAAGGTTTAACAACGAAAGACCTTGTTCATAATGAGCTCTGAAAACTGAACTCTGAAAATAGAGAGGAAAACGAATGAATGAAATTCTACTGGCAGAAATAGATCAATATTTCAATAACGGAATGCCCATAAAATTTGAGAGTGAAAAGGACACCCTTATTAAAATATTCCTCTTTCATTATCAAGTATTCATGTTTTTAATAATAAGATATTCCTCATTCATAATTCAAACTGCATTTTAATAAGGGAATGTCCGCTGATGGAGCAGGAGCTGACACGCCAGTCACAGGGGCGCGACTCGTGCGCCGCCCGACAGCCAGACCTGGAATGCATTCTGCCGCTGCAATGCCTCCAGTCACTCGGCTAATTTGTAAACAAAGCTCTCTGGTCTCGAAATTGGCGGCGTTTGCATACGAAGTGGAGGTGACCGTCGTCGACCAGGACTTGGCGTTGTTCGTGATAGGCTGGAGGCCTTCAGTAAATGGGGCATTCAGGGTTTTTTTCTCGCCCTTCCTTCCACATGGAACTGATGACCCTCAGTCACACGAACTCAAAAGCCATATCTATGCTTATTCCAGACGGTCTTGTAACGATCTTACATTTGAATTTAAAAAACTCTTTTTATTTTTACGTGACACAGGCATCAGGTCAACGTAAAGGACACGTGGAAAAATGATCACTTCTCATTTGAGAAGACCGCACCTGATTTACCGACAGTGTTTAACTTGCGTGCACTTCAGGGAGCGCCGATTTTGGTGGAGCGGCAGAGGCAAGTGATGTGGAGAAATGGCCTTCATATCTGCTAACAAAAGCAAACCAGTTATCTATCCTATGTTGTTAAAAGGATGAATGTAAATGAAGATTGGGTGTATGAAACTGTTATGACCTCGTTTGAGGTTTACCTCAATTGCGCGGCCAATTTGGTCTATGGTTCGGATGCAGCATCTGAAAGCTCTTTGTTGGTGATCCGCAGGGATTCTCGGCCGCCATTGTGAGCGGGGCATGTTTTGCAGGAGGCACCATTTGCTCAGCACCAGAACGCTCCCAGAAATGAACCAACTATTCTAGACTTGGTCTCGGATATGATTTCCTCCTCCCAAGACTTGGTTATTGTGCATTCCTCGAGAGCACAATGTACTGTCACAGAGACCCAGGCTCACACTGCACGCTCGAGCCGCTCAACTCGGGACTTGAACAGACCCATTTGCCGCCACTATCTTACTGTCCGCCGCACTCCGCACCACTCCATTATCCTGCGACATACTAGCGGCTCTCCAGCTAGAGCCACGGCTTCAGAATACTCATCAGTTTTTGAAATTACCTTGGATAGTAGGAAGTAATGACGGGAGGTATTTCTCGTGGTTAATGCAGGAACGTCGAATGGAGCAATTATGACAAATATATTTACAGCCAGTAATAAATTATTCAGACATCCTCACTCTTTTTTGGTGGGTTTCAACTTGCGCCAGAAAAACAGCGCGTATTCAAGAGTGTAAAAATAATAGTTAAGGCAGTAACTGCTCAAAAATGCATATGCATCACTAATAATAATTTGAATTTTCATAAAATGCTTTTTAGTTAGCATTTCTGCAAATATAACTCCTGCGGCTGCAGTATGCTTCAACTGTGACTTTAGATCATCATATCATTGAGACATATTTAAGCCTCATTTCATAGAGCCCAGCTACGAAAAAAATGTACCCGATAAAAAGCACAACTATGGGAAAGTAAAGGCTACGCTCACTTTAGGCTTACAAAGGAAGTGACTCATTATAACGAAGCAGCCATTTAGGACAGTGTTGGGACGGTGACATTGCGGTGGGAGGCGTAACGGCTCCTCAGAGCCATCTAATGACACACCGCCACCGCTTTGGGTCCTCTTAGCTTTCAGTGCCGCTCACACCAATAAATCTCGGCGAAGAAACTGAAGGTCATTATTTCTTCTCCCTGAGCACTAATGAAAATGGTTCATTAATTTTCAAACCAACTCGTGTTAAAGATAAAATGCTGAAGCTGATGGTTCACCGAGCACACCTTACTCGAGAGGATTGCACAGAGCTTCTGGGATGGTGAAATAGCATTTCACCGAAAAGTACCCGCACTGTCACCTAACTGTTAAAAGATGCACTGATTCACGCTGATAAGTGCATTTAATAGAACTCTTCCGTGGAAAAATGACGAATAATTTTGCTATGAAATATTATCACTTTTTCTGAAAGGTACCACTTTATAGCGACAAAAAGTTCCAAAGCGATTCGTATTGGAAACCCCTCACATTGATATAAAGTTTTGCTTACCATTTCCCTACCAATCTCAATTTCCAAGTTGCAAAACACTGAGGTTTGAATTGTTACTGAGTTTCGAAGCTCCATCATAAACCTGTGCTCTGATGCCTGCTGATCACTTGATCCAGTTTAAAAAATTCCGATACTTGAAGTTATCAGCTATGATCTTCAAAGAGAAATATTCGAGACGCTCGCAGCAATATGAAGTGATGATCCAGGGTAAAAGACCATCAAGATCTCTCGACTCATTTGTGGCAAGAGCTTTTACGGAATTAGAATTGGGATCAGATATTGGAAGAGGTGACGCCAAAAGAAGACAGGCACAAAATGGGCTTTCTCAGCAGAGTGGGAACACCGTCATTGATGAAACGCCGGATCATCTGATGGTCTTTTCCGCGCAGTCTTTGTGGCTCTGCGAGCTGCCCTAATGAGCCTGGTTGCAGGGCTATCATTAGCACTGAACACTCACTACACTGCTCCAGTCTTCGTCTACGAATTTTTCTTCATAAGTCTCTCAGATAGGAGATCGCCTAACGTCATTTTGCTCATCCAATGCTCAAAATTAGCCTCTTTGGGGGATTGGCTGGGAAATTTTGCCACGGAGCGTCTCCAGAGACCAGCAGTCAACCGCTCCAAACACAGATGCGCGGAGGAGAAGAAGCTAACAGTACTGAATTAGCCATAACCATGTTAGTAGCTGAAGTTACTGCAGAATTGTGAAAAGATGAGCTTTCGTAATGCATAATTGACAACAATTTAAATTTCTTGATGCGCAGTACTCAATATTCTTGTCTTTTCGATAAAAAAAAACAAGCATGATGATAATTCAAGTAATAATGAGCAGTATACCGTGACGGTGGAAAACTCCGACAGCCATTAAAATGCATTTTTATGGCTTATAGTCCAAGGATTTTGTCCACATTAATGAACAATACACTCAAAATAAAAGTAAACCTCTGCATCCGACAACGGGTGAGAAAAAGTTGACTGAAATGCATTATAATCAATAGCTCTAGCACGTCAGCCCAAAAAAGACCAGCAGACTGACTATTTGATGAATTATCTATACCGGAATAAGGGTAAATGATGGCAATTTTGGCTGCAGGAAATTTAGCAAGGAAGCTATTCACGAGGTGAGGTGCTCATGACGAGGAACCCGAGGAAATACAGACGTCGGGGGACGCAAATCTTTTTTTTTGCAGGCATACTTTCCAAATTAGGCAAGATGGAAGGCTCCATTGCCTGTGTTCTCCTTACACGGAGCAGCTTGAGTTATTAAGAATGATGTATTTAGGAGGGACTTGACCACTTCTTACTTATGCTAATGGTGATGCGTGCAAGGCGTTGTTTTTTAATGTGCTTGATGAACTTAAAAATTGGTGGATTGGCTAGAAAACGTTTGCACGGTAAAAATTTTGTAAGTTCACTGAATTCCGTCTCTAATTTGCCATTCTAATCTTGCTGAAATATATTATTATTATTACATTAAATAGTCAATTCACAAGCGCTAGCATATGATATTCTAGCAAGGAGTGAACCCCATATGAGATTTCGTATCCTTCACACTTCTTTCTCCTCTCAAACGGCTCATTAGCAAAGCTTATGTGACTACAACGCTTCTCGGTTCTTACTTCAGGCAAATCGTGCTTGCGGCCGTGACCTGGCGCGGGAGATGTGATCACGACGCTCAGGCTTGGAGTGACGCCTACTGTCCACACACCTCCCCATGACGGCCGTGACCTGGCGAGGGAGATGTGATCATGACGCTCAGGCTTGGAGTGACGCCTACTGTCCACACACCTCCCCCTGACGGCCGTGACCTGGCGCGGGAGATGTGATCACGACGCTCAGGCTTGGAGTGACGCCTACTGTCCACACACCTCCCCCTGACGGCCGTGACCTGGCGAGGAAGATGTGATCATGACGCTCAGGCTTGGAGTGACGCCTACTGTCCACACACCTCCCCCTGACGGCCGTGACCTGGCGAGGGAGATGTGATCATGACGCTCAGGCTTGGAGTGACGCCGACTGTCCACACACCTCCCCCTGACGGCCGTGACCTGGCGAGGGAGATGTGATCATGACGCTCAGGCTTGGAGTGACGCCTACTGTCCACACACCTCCCCCTGACGGCCGTGACCTGGCGAGGGAGATGTGATCATGACGCTCAGGCTTGGAGTGACGCCTACTGTCCACACACCTCCCCCTGACGGCCGTGACCTGGCGCGGGAGATGTGATCATGACGCTCAGGCTTGGAGTGACGCCTACTGTCCACACACCTCCCCCTGACGGCCGTGACCTGGCGAGGGAGATGTGATCACGACGCTCAGGCTTGGAGTGACGCCTACTGTCCACACACCTCCCCCTGACGGCCGTGACCTGGCGCGGGAGATGTGATCATGACGCTCAGGCTTGGAGTGACGCCTACTGTCCACACACCTCCCCCTGACGGCCGTGACCTGGCGCGGGAGATGTGATCATGACGCTCAGGCTTGGAGTGACGCCTACTGTCCACACACCTCCCCCTGACGGCCGTGACCTGGCGCGGGAGATGTGATCATGACGCTCAGGCTTGGAGTGACGCCTACTGTCCACACACCTCCCCCTGACGGCCGTGACCTGGCGCGGGAGATGTGATCATGACGCTCAGGCTTGGAGTGACGCCTACTGTCCACACACCTCCCCCTGACGGTCGTGACCTGGCGCGGGAGATGTGATCATGACGCTCAGGCTTGGAGTGACGCCTACTGTCCACACACCTCCCCCTGACGGCCGTGACCTGGCGCAGGAGATGTGATCACGACGCTCAGGCTTGGAGTGACGCCTACTGTCCACACACCTCCCCCTGACGGCCGTGACCTGGCGCGGGAGATGTGATCACGACGCTCAGGCTTGGAGTGCACACACCTCCCCCTGACGGCCGTGACCTGGCGCGGGAGATGTGATCATGACGCTCAGGCTTGGAGTGCACACACCTCCCCCTGACGGCCGTGACCTGGCGAGGGAGATGTGATCACGACGCTCAGGCTTGGAGTGCACACACCTCCCCCTGACGGCCGTGACCTGGCGAGGGAGATGTGATCACGACGCTCAGGCTTGGAGTGCACACACCTCCCCCTGACGGCCGTGACCTGGCGAGGGAGATGTGATCACGACGCTCAGGCTTGGAGTGCACACACCTCCCCCTGACGGCCGTGACCTGGCGAGGGAGATGTGATCACGACGCTCAGGCTTGGAGTGACGCCTACTGTCCACACATCTCCCCCTAACGGCCGTGACCTGGCGAGGGAGATGTGATCACGACGCTCAGGCTTGGAGTGACGCCTACTGTCCACACATCTCCCCCTAACGGCCGTGACCTGGCGAGGGAGATGTGATCATGACGCTCAGGCTTGGAGTGACGCCTACTATCCACACACCTCCCCCTGACGGTCGTGACCTGGCGAGGGAGATGTGATCACGACGCTCAGGCTTGGAGTGCACACACCTCCCCCTGACGGCCGTGACCTGGCGAGGGAGATGTGATCATGACGCTCAGGCTTGGAGTGACGCCTACTATCCACACACCTCCCCCTGACGGTCGTGACCTGGCGAGGGAGATGTGATCACGACGCTCAGGCTTGGAGTGCACACACCTCCCCCTGACGGCCGTGACCTGGCGAGGGAGATGTGATCATGACGCTCAGGCTTGGAGTGACGCCTACTATCCACACACCTCCCCCTGACGGTCGTGACCTGGCGAGGGAGATGTGATCACGACGCTCAGGCTTGGAGTGCACACACCTCCCCCTGACGGCCGTGACCTGGCGAGGGAGATGTGATCATGACGCTCAGGCTTGGAGTGACGCCTACTATCCACACACCTCCCCCTGACGGTCGTGACCTGGCGAGGGAGATGTGATCACGACGCTCAGGCTTGGAGTGACGCCTACTGTCCACACACCTCCCCCTGACGGCCGTGACCTGGCGAAGGAGATGTGATCATGACGCTCAGGCTTGGAGTGACGCCTACTATCCACACACCTCCCCCTGACGGTCGTGACCTGGCGAGGGAGATGTGATCACGACGCTCATGCTTGGAGTGACGCCTACTGTCCACACACCTCCCCCTGACGGCCGTGACCTGGCGAAGGAGATGTGATCATGACGCTCAGGCTTGGAGTGACGCCTACTGTCCACACACCTCCCCCTGACGGCCGTGACCTGGCGAGGGAGATGTGATCACGACGCTCAGGCTTGGAGTGACGCCTACTGTCCACACATCTCCCCCTAACGGCCGTGACCTGGCGAGGGAGATGTGATCACGACGCTCAGGCTTGGAGTGACGCCTACTGTCCACACATCTCCCCCTAACGGCCGTGACCTGGCGAGGGAGATGTGATCACGACGCTCAGGCTTGGAGTGACGCCTACTGTCCACACACCTCCCCCTAACGGCCGTGACCTGGCGCGGGAGATGTGATCACGACGCTCAGGCTTGGAGTGACGCCTACTGTCCACACATCTCCCCCTAACGGCCGTGACCTGGCGAGGGAGATGTGATCATGACGCTCAGGCTTGGAGTGACGCCTACTATCCACACACCTCCCCCTGACGGTCGTGACCTGGCGAGGGAGATGTGATCACGACGCTCAGGCTTGGAGTGCACACACCTCCCCCTGACGGCCGTGACCTGGCGAGGGAGATGTGATCATGACGCTCAGGCTTGGAGTGACGCCTACTATCCACACACCTCCCCCTGACGGTCGTGACCTGGCGAGGGAGATGTGATCACGACGCTCAGGCTTGGAGTGCACACACCTCCCCCTGACGGCCGTGACCTGGCGAGGGAGATGTGATCATGACGCTCAGGCTTGGAGTGACGCCTACTATCCACACACCTCCCCCTGACGGTCGTGACCTGGCGAGGGAGATGTGATCACGACGCTCATGCTTGGAGTGACGCCTACTGTCCACACACCTCCCCCTGGCGCTGACTTCATCTCACCTTCTCTGCTGAGGGAACTGGACCCAAAGTTCCTATTGAATTATCTGATCAAATAAACACATGTATTCACGTAGTTGATTCTGGCTGACGAATTTTCAATATGCTGTGTCACGGACTTTAAAATTATCAGTATAAGTGAAATTAACCTTATGAAGTATTTGAAAGAGGTTCTCCACTATTCATATGAAATTGTAACGAAAGCTTTTTGAGAAGCAACTCTAAACCATGGTGGCTGGGGTTTATGTTGAGTTATGAAAACTAACTGGAATAGAAAAGGATATTCCCGCCCCATTCAATTTTGCACTGCACCATAAGCGTATGTACATCTTATATTGAATGTGTGCTGGAGTGATGATACATACTTCTGCTTTACACCGCACACCAAGTGAGTTCATACGATCTCGATTTAGCAAGCATGAACACAGGCTACCAAGAGAGGAAGGCTCAAATACACAAAGTACATTTACCTGATAAATATACGCACTGATGGATCTCTGGTGTGAATGCGGTCAGTCAATAGCCATAAATGGCGATGCAATGATGAGGTCACTTGGTCTAAAATAATTGCTTTCTAAAAATGCAGCGCTGCTCAACAAGACAATTACTGGTCATTAGGTTCCTAATTTGCGGCAGTTTTGCAGGAGCGCATCAATTCTCTGCATATTTGGCTCGTTTCCACGTGAGCCGCTGTAATTAAAGTAGACGAGGCACCAAGCAGTACACTGCGGCTCACCAGCCAAAGAACGTTTAATTAAATGTCGGCTTATGTGTTTTTAGAGGCAGAAACGCAGTACTTTGATGTTGCCGCCAATAGGTTGGGTCTGAGCTCAAAGATTCGTGGACACAAGAGGGGGAAGAGGGAGAGGGGGGACCAGCTGAGGCTTGCTCTTTTGGGGGATCAAAAAGATAGCGCAGAGGAAGTTCTCTGGCGAGGCTCCTGCTGCGCCGACGTCTGCGCTGCGAGATTGAAGCCAACACAAGGACCTGGAGTTCGAGCTTTTGACGCGCCACGTTACTTTGCCGGGACTTCATGAATCTCGAAGTGCCCAAAATTAAAATTATTGGAAAACATGACAAAGATTCTTAACGACGAATGATTTTAATGAGTGAAATTGTGGAATGATGGTTTTTGAAAGCAATGATGAAAAGTTGTATTATCCAAGAAATGAATGAAGGCGATATCAAGAGTTCTGATAAATTTGTGCTAATCCTTTAGCCGATCAACTTTTTTTGGCAATTTCTGGCACAGCTCCGTCATCGGCAGAAAGGCTACGTGACGTACCGACAGCGATCAGCTTCCTCGAGCTCGGGCAAACATTGGGTGTAAGAGAACCATCCATAACACAGTGGAAACTTCCACTGTTGCCAAATAGGCGTACAAATGTGCATTAGTCAACGTTTATCAAAGGATTGCAACTGCTACTGAAATAGTTTGTCAAGATAAGGATAACGCAGCTGAAATACTGAGCTTTGAGTGCTGTATGCCATTATTTATCAACGACAAGTAAATGAAGGCCTTGCCTCTTCAAGATGACATGAAATTCAGACTAAGCTACCGGTGGTAGTTTACAGAATATCTGCTCTGCTCTTAACTCGTTGATCAGCTGCTTGGTCGTCACCATCCTAGCTGTGCTCTCAATAATAACATAGGACAAATTTTAACACCATAGGGTAAACAGTATTAAAGAGTAGAAACATAGGGCACAATTCAAAACCCTGCTATTATTGGCAACTCTGGGAAAGATTTAATATTTCACGAACTGCAATTCAGATGTAATCTGGCTCAAATATCCCTCTCAAAGAGAATATATCTGAAAAACTGTTCTACCATAAAGCCTGACCCAAAGGTCGGGGGTGTTCTAGTATTTCCTGCGTAGTCAAGTCACCATGCATTGTATATGAATTGGATGCAAACTTTTGATACTTGCCTGCAACGTGAGCACATTGCTTGCTTCAGATTTCAATTATGTCGCAGACACATTGAAAAATTGTAATTGTCACTCAAAATTTAAGAGATCTGTTTCGGATGAGTGATCTATTTGAGTTTCGCGAAATGCAATCGTCGCTCACAGAAGATGTGCTGCTGCACTAAATCGATGATGCAATGAGCCGCTTCTGCGCTTTGTGACTCACAATGCAAGAAGAAGGCAACCTAAAATGTGCGGGGGAAATACCCTAAACTCTTTTGGAAGTGTATGCGCCACCAGCAGAGGTAAATTTCAGCGGTAAAATACCGTGTAAGTAAAAAACAGTAAACTCAACAACATTTTCTCTCAAGAATTTCTTTAATTCACGATGAGCGAAAGCACGAGTTCTATTTCTGGAATTCGTGTTCGCCTGCTCAATCATTCATGTTAGTTCATGCATTTACTGATGACGTCGTCCTTTGTGGTAAATCGTTGCCTGCTTGAATGTCAAATTTGAGCTCACACAAAAGTTGAGCTCCGCCAGAGGCCGCGCTGCCAGGGTCAGGAGAATTGAGCAATCGAGTGACACCATTTTACATCCACTGGCGCTGAACTTTCATCATTTTTGCTCAGCTTGCCTCTTTTTTATTACTTGGAGTGAGCTGCTCAAACTTCAGTGGGAGCAAATTTTTCGGAAACTTTATTGAAGGGTTCCCGATACGGCTGCAATAACAGAGTTTTCCATTGCGTTTTTGTTTAAATGTTTTGCGTTGCAGGATTCATCGGCTCCGATGGATGATTGCTCCAAGAACTAACGAGAAGGGAAGTTTCCCGCCTCTCATGCATGGGAGAGACAATACTAGAACTGCACGAATGGGAAGACAAGGCTCGATGATGACAGAAAAACGGACGAAAAATAGGTATGGAAAATTATAATCTGGAGACTTAAATATGAACGGAAATACACACCCACGAATTTGTAAGATTTCTCCCGCCGAGTGAAGCGAAATATTCTCGGAAAATTTCGAGGAGAATGGAAATAGCTGAGAATTTAAACATTGCGTATTATGCGCAAGAAATTTTGAGTAAATTGACTTATTAATGAAAGTTATTAACAGATTAAATTTATTAACTGATGATAAAGCAGGACTTTGAAACGTTTTCTTAATAAAAATGATTAGTTTTCGCGGAATTTTCCTCGTTTTTCAGTTTCTGACTTAGACATAGTAATACAACGAGTGAGCGGTAGGTCTGGTTCGTTTCCTTGAATAGGAAAGAGGGACGAAAAGTGAGCAGGATGCAGGGACTGCGTCCGCACACCCGCCAGGCCTGGGCGGGCTGCGGGCAGCACGCTCGGGACGAACAGACGAAATCAAATGATGTGATACTTGATCAACTCGTATGGAAAATTGTAATAACACTTGAAAAAATAATGGAAAACTTGTGAGAATAATTGTAAGTATTTAATCAACGTCAGCTACTAGAGCACACAAACCACGTAACCACGGTTTCAAGTGTCAAAATAGCTGAGCAATAAAGTTTCGCCCTTCAATTTTACGCTGCATAAATATTTATGATTAGATTAGTATCGCAGAGAGCGTTTCGAAGTGAATGATGCCTACAACCTTTTTGAAAACAATTGGAGGTAGAAATGAGGCATGATTTTTAGAGCAAAAACCTCGACGGGTCAGATTGAAAGGAAACACGAATGGTAATGATGAAGTTCCTGCAAAAAATGCAAAGGACAACTGCGTTCTGACATTTATGTCAACGAACACGAGCGGGACAATTATCCATGCTCACAAATGAATGCCATGCTCTTTCAATTTGGAGCATGAAAGGAAAGGATTTTTGTGAAACGAACAAATACGGCAATAAGTGAAAACTACCGAGAGAGTTAGGCAAATGTTTGATTTTTAACAAATGGAAAATACATAGGTGAAGGCGCCAAGATCGGCTGACGAGGCGAGCAGACTTGAGCGGCTTTGCGCAATCAAGCCAGAGGTCAGTTTGGACCGGCGCCCCGTAATTGGATGGGGCTCAGAAAAGCGAAAAAATCTGCTAGGAAATAGATGCCCAAGGCTAATCAGGCCCAGAAAGGCACAAGACCGGCCAATGATCTGGTCTGCGATTGCCAGCTCTCTCAAACGCCAGTCGGGAAATATTCCCCGGCCCTATATTGTTTGGCTTCCTCCAGCCCTAAGGTGCGATTGAATAAACTAGGAAAAATCATTCTTCTAAAAAACATCGATGAGTCTTCTGAGGTCAACCTATGGATCGACGTCTCAATTAAATGGTAAAAACTGTATTCCAGCCCTCAATTCTTCGTGAGTGAAGGATTTCTTTGCGAGATAAAAATTCTTATGGTAGAGACGAGACTGGAGGATCCCAGTATTTGGTAGACCAGACCGACCGCGTTCCGCCTCAGACTTGCTCCTGTTGTCCCTCTGTTCGTCTCCTCACCAATAGAACCCTTTGGATTTGTGGGGGAGTCTTGTAAATTGTGCGGTGACCCATAACCTGTATTTATTTGAGACAAAGATCAAGCAGCCCTCCTTCGTCAAGGTTTTGATGCATACATAAGTAACTTTTGATTGGCAGCGAGGAATTCGATAGAACTAGAAGCAAAGATTCTGCACGGCAAGAGGGAGTAAATTTGTCTTACTTCGTCTTACTCTTGGGGTCGAGTAACTTAAGCTCCATATGGAAACGCAGAGGGTGGACAGATAGATACTTTTTCTTTGAAAACGTGACCACAAAGAAATTTTATTACAACATTTTCTTCGAGGAAAAATAAATACTCCATCGGGCAACTTGCTTACTGGAAAAATATATAATTGAAAAGAGAATTCGGAAAACCGTGGACGATTATCTGGAAAATCCATATGTACGAAAGAAAAACAATTTTTCATCCCGTTATGCACTTGAATTCAAAAAATAAACATTTGTTTCTTCAGAAAGTTTGATTTCTGGGAAACACAGAATGATTTTTGTTACAATATGAAGAAAAAGAGGAAACGATTTGAATGATTTTGAAACCTGGCTATGAAAAAGACAATACTGTTGAATTAGATCGCGATACAGATTGAATTCCAAAGAATATTGCGATAGGAAATTCCTGCATCCGCATGAAACGAAGGTAAATTAAAGAGAAGGCGAAGGAATGAAACTTTATATTACTAGGAAGCGTTAGTCATCAACGTGGGCTGGATTTGCATGCGCTGAACTTCGGTTGGTTTGAGAGAAATTAATTTACTAGGCTGGATGAATATTTTAAATTTCAGTTAAGATACATGAAAATACAGCTGCCCCTATAAAATTTTACTATGTGTAGTGTGCTTCATAGCACGTGAGTTCGACCGAAAGAACATTTTCTTTCACAAGACCAGAGCTTACTTGTCGTGGTCAGTAATGGAGCTGGTACTGTCCTTTTATTTTATGCTCCGTCATATCCATAACTGTCAGGACACTATTTCTCATTTTCATCCGTGCACTTAAAAAAAAAATATTCCACCATCAGAGATGTACATTCCGACAGCTCAGATATGCTTGTAATGAAAATTTCCACGTAATGATGAGTTGAGACCTGTTGATCCCTACACGGTGGTCAGACCGATCCTTCATCTGAATTTATTGTAAGGGATACGGCTATTTTTCAAATCTGTTCACGTATTTTATGTATCACTAATGCGCATCTAACAGTAGGTTTGCTTGATGATGAGCATAAGCCTCACGCTCTCCTGGTTTTTACATATGTGTTTTCTATATACTTCTATATACTTTTTTAAATCAAAACAACATTCGAACCGAGGTTCAGGAAGAGACCACGCTGTTGTTAACATAGCAGAACAATTAATAAAGCAATTCTTTCACCTCAACGAAGGTCGCAAAAACTGAACTAACACATGATCATTTTAGTGACGAACTCCCACATTAACGGGTGAATGGGGAGGAGGAAATGAAAGAGGATGTCGGCGGGCCAGCGATACTTCAAAATATTGCGGGCATATGCCGGCGTCCGCAGTTGCAGCGGCGAGTGAAGTCCTGTAATACCGGGCAGAGATCGCGAGAACTACTTACGCGAGGCGGTTGCTGTGTCTCCTTACTGAGGCGCTCCGACCTGTCGCTCTCACTCGCTCTGCTCTGCGTCACGAACAGCAAACGGTACCCAAGGCCGCCGTCACACGGAGACCAAATAGTAACGTTTCGTCATGATCGTCTACCGTCAACGGTACCACTCGGTCTGTCCATCGCAGCGAAACCGTCAGATTTCAGCCTTAGTTTGATCATACGAAGATTTCAGAGCCTTAAATCATGGTATGACCAAACTGGTTCCAAACTAAGGCTGAAATCTTACGCCGTTGCAGACGAGCACTTGTTCCAGGCCACGAAACTCAGGCTCCGTTAAAGAATTATATTTATGAAGAAAATTTCCACGGATGGCTACTCTTATTAATTTTCACGGGTTGCTTTGAAACGCTCAGAAAGATTTAAAGCTCATAAATCTCCAAAAGTTGTGCTCTTAATAAAATGAAATAAAGTGTCCAAATCATATTGATCTCGGTTGATTTCTTGAAGGACGAAGGCATCCAAAGCTCAATAAAAAAATTCGCCTCATACTTCTCTGCATTATTTTACTCAGATGATTTTCTCCACTAGATAACCAATTTTTCATGTCCTTTATGTAGATATCAAAATTGAAAGTGCTCTACTAGTGTTCTGTAATTAAAACTTGAGTTGAAGGCAATGGTTACCTCAAATTGTAGATGCGAATACTAAAGCTCAAGTTGTATACAGGAGTTATAATGCTCCAGATTGAGGCAGGTATAATAAGGTTCTAGGCACAAGCAGGAGTAATACATAGTGTTCGAGGTGGAAGCAGGAATAATTGATATTGTTTGAGGCAAAGAAATACAAGAAATACATAGTGTTTGAGGTAAATGACGGAGAAACAAAGTTCAAGGAAAAAGACAGAATGAAGTGTCTCAAAATAAACTGTTAAATCCCTCTTCGTAAAATTTTCTTTTGGGAGTAATTCAATCCAAGAAGGGTCTGAGAAATTAACTAATTTTAGATTAGAATGAGCTTACTCTCATACTTATATTTTGTAGCCCAGGTTGCGCAGTGCTTTTCCGTCAAGGAGACTACGATAAGGCGATGAGGTGTGAATTTCTCAAGAAAACTTCAATGTACGTAGAGCCAACATGGTAGGAATATTCAGAAGCACCAGTTTATGTTAGTCGGCATCACAGAAAACACAAATTAATGCACAAGCTGTTGAAAATGAAATGAAATTATGATCCATTAAGCTATGTTGATTGATAGAAATTTTCAATGTTGAACAAATATATATGAAGAAGCAAAGGCGAAAAAAGAAACAATGCAACTTTATTACATCAAGCGCTCTCCTTTTTACTTTGCACTAAAGCAGCAGGAGGAGGAGCAACAAGGTGGGAAGAAAGTTGGGCCTCCAAAGTAGCGAAAGCATCGCTGTGTTGGTGCGCAGGCGGGCGTTATGACCCCATTTGTTGGCGTGATGTGTCTCTCGGGATGCCCAAGGTAGGTTTGTATCAGCCACCACCTCCACCATATGAACCAGCTCAACTTCTTCTGAGAATTTTTCCTTATTTATCAAGTCATCTGAGTTGACGTACTGTGGCCAAAAACATTTAAAACAAGAATTACGAATATTAGGTCACCTTTGATTGCACGTTAAGTTACTTGTCTTCACGTTATAACATGCGAACTGTGATAGAGTTCAAAGTTATTGTCGTTATTCGGGAACTCATTTTTTAAGTTAGTTCTTATTGTGATACATAGATGAAATTCATTACTTTAGTGGCCAAATAAGTTCGTGATGGTAACAAGTTCACATCAATGTTTCTAAACAATAGCAGCAGATTAACGTATTTTTTAATTCCCATGCGTGAGCCTGGATGGTGGAAATTGTACATCACACTCTATGTTAGTTTTGGGCTTATGATTTTTGCAAATATCTTTAAAACAAGACTTAAATTTAAATTAGAAATCAACGTAGTTTTTACTAAATTAACATAGATCGATGTTCCCATAATGAGCAAGTCAACGTTTTATTTTAACGTTCACAAGTCCCGCTACGCACCAGCCAGAAGAGTTCTAAGCTTTCACTTGCTATAAGCTAATTTAAAATTGCACATCTGTAGAGAGCCTGACTGTTTTGTTGTGTAGGCCCCGGATTGTTGTGAAGTTCATGGCAAAGATCCTCAGGAAGGAATATTCGTTAGCCCCTTCAGCAGGGGTCCCCAACCTTTTTTCACCCTGCAACTCTAAAGAAATTTCTATCGAACCTCTCCCCCCTGAAATAAAAATGCCAACATACAGCCAATATGCGATTATTTACCTGAACTATTCTCGGAGCCCCTGGAATATCGTCACGCACCGCCATGGGGCTCGAGCACCCCAGGTTGGGAACTCTTGCCCTACTGAGTTAAATTCCAAAACTGCCGTGCTCATGAACGCTACCTTCACAGCCGTATATAAACCAGCTTTGATTAGTATAAACGTAATGAACTCATTTGGTTCTTTGTTCTAAAACACGTGGAAAATGTTGAACTACTACGACTGCATGTTGATTTATTGACAAGGTCTGTGTTGATTGCTTAAGAAAATTGAAAATCCTTTAGCATGTGTCAGGAACACCACATAGTTTTTTCAGACCACGCTCTCCTGCTGGAGCTGAAGGAAGAGATGATGCTGGAATGTTTATTTTTACTTCTTGTTAAGCTCCAATTCTGTTTATCTATATTCTCAATCCTAAGACTTTACATGAGTGAGATAAAGATCTCCAAGGTTCCCTAACAAAGAGTTTGGTGATGGCTGTTTACATCAGAGGTATTGAGATTCTATCTATATTCTCACTCCTAAAACTTTCCATGAGTAAGATGAGGGTGCCCAACGTTCCCTACAACAGATTTTGCCGATGGCTGTTTATTTGAGAGGTATTGAGATTCTATTTATATTCTCGTACCTAAAATTTCTAAATTCTCGCTACTAAAACTTTCCATGAGTAAGATGAGGGTGCCCAAGGTTCAATAACACAGATTTTGCCGATGGCTGTTCATTTGAGAGGTATTGAGATTCTATTTATCTTCTCGTACCTAAAATTTCTAAATTCTCGCTCCCAAAACTTTCCCTGACTAAGATGAGGATGCCCAAGGTTCCCTAACAGTGATTTTGCCGAGGGCTGTTTACTTGAGAGCCGCTGCGAAGGCAGGCCGCGGCGGCAGCACCGAGCTGGATGCGGCACCGTGCCTGTCGTTGGAGCGCTGCCAAGCCCCAGGATTTGCGTCTGCAAGTATGCGCGCTCTCCTCGACTTCCAGCGCGCACGACTGATGCTTGCTTGCGCATGAACTAATGAGCTGGCCTCTTGATTTGTTGCCCAGTCATTCGTTACTCACCTGAAAAAATAGGCTCTGAAGTTTTGGCTATTTTTTTTTACGTAAAGGTAATCTTTCGACCTTAAATTTGCATCCAGGAAGCATGTCCTCGCCTTTTTGGCCCGAGTCTCAAGCGTGTTTTTGAAAATCTCGAAAGCCTGTTAATTATAATAGAGGCGCTCCTTTAGAATTCAACTTGCACAGCTTCAAGGAATTAGGATAACACTCTTTTCGAGAATTCTGGCACGTAAAATGCTGCCGAGTTTCCTATTTTTAGCAGCCTCGATTTCACGCACTCGAGAACTGACTTTTTACACAATCTGAATCCTCGAGGAAGTCCGAGATTTAGAGTAGGGCCGGAATTCCTTCTGCGAACGGCCGGAACAGTTCTTTCTGAGAGTGCAAAATATTGTACAGCCGAGGATGTTCCCTTCAATTGGGAGGTCGCGTAGTAAAGTCCAGCAATCGGCACCTCAACTGACGGCGGCCTCAGCGAGCTGAAAAGCTCTGGTCCCTTCAAAGAAAAGTCCGACTTACTCCGGCGGGGCTTTCAGCATGAGCCGTTAATTACTCTCATTTGTTTGAAGTAAAAAGTGGCTTGAGCTATGGACGGCGTGAGCCAATGAACACGGTCAGCGCAGCAACCATGGCCCTCGGGTGCATTTTCAAGGTCCCAGGAAGGTCCAGAATTAATGGCCGCCATACGTTGGGACTTGTTGTCTCCTAAATTTATTACTTTGGAAATACAGGCACGACCATGACAAACTGCTTGTTTGTCTTCACGACATTCACTAGCGTTATTTGACACTGCCATGAAAAACACAACGCCGATACAACAGTTTGAAGTCACGTCAATTCCCCAAAAAATGTTTGTTTTTATGGTTGCGAATGTAAAACTCCTCTTGTTTTTGCCAACACTCTCGATCGTCACAAGGCTTTTTTCTCGCGTGCTCGTCGGAGCAAATAACGAGAGCGAGATGCGAAAAACAATACTTGCTTAGGCTGTCGACGAAATATGTTTTCTGGCTTCCGAACCCAATAGCCGTCCGTCGACAATCTAATCAGACCAGTTACGGATGAACGCTGTTTCAGTAATTTGGCGGGTGCAGCTACATAAAGGGAGCCCAAATGGCCCTCCGACTTTGGTAACTGCTTCGTTGGCTCATTTAAGTAACTGCTATGTGCTTTGTGGACGCCAAATTAGAGAGCACATTTTCTGTTCCACGGAGAATTACACGACATTTTTACAATAGAAGCTTCTCCAGGATTTCATGCCTGATTTATTTTACTTTGTTTCCCCTGCTGCAGTTGTATTTTAATAAATTATCACAGAACCGAGATGCCCGAGAAGTCATCAGGGTGCCCTAGAGGTCACTGAATTTATTCGGGCCCACAGGTAGCTATAAACAAATTTGACCATTGTTCCAGACTTAAGAAATAATCTACTTCTGTATCGATGGGAAATAAATTGTTTAAATTGTTTAAATTTATTTGTTTAACCTTCTCCCCCCCCCTCCCCCCCACGAGTATTGAGGTGGTGGAGGCTGGGCGGCTCGAAGGGAAAGACATAAAAAAATTACAAAGCCGCCTCAGCCCAACGAATGCGAACTGAAAGGCACTGATGATAGAAAGTAACTCTACTCGTTCTGAATAAATTATCGCAAAAAAATGTTCGACTGAAGAGACTGTTCCAAGAATTTTTGGAACTAAGAATTTTTGACCTCAAAGAAAAAACTGCTTCATGCACTGAGTTAAATTATTTCAAAAATCCACTTTATTTCACCTACTATTATTTAAGCACAACGCTGGTAGTTAGAAAAAGATACATCAAATAAAATAAACTCATGAGGAAATAAATGCTGCAGTTCTTTACGCCGTTGCTTCCCCCTGCAGCTTGACTAATGTTAAATTCAGAAGTTACATTGAGATAGTAGTGCTGCTATTTATATCTGTTAATTTACTTCTTATAAGTTATCTAAGCTTGATGAATAAGCAGTATCCCGTAATGAAAACTAGATTTCAAACGTAATGCATGGTAATTTCATATTTCTTTTCTGAGTTGCCACTGATTCAGATATTAACATTTGTTTTGCGTCCTTGTCTGAAGAAGAAATGTAGAGCTCGAAGAGGGAAGCGAGTGTCTGTATGTCAAAGGCCCTCTCTTCGATCACTTGCAGATGTTCAAGTAAGCAGGAAATTATCGATCCAGTCCTTCATAGATTTCCCAACTGAACTAAAAAGTGACATGTCTCACGTAAGTATAAATGAGACTCAAAACCAACAACCAGTAATTTTGTGCGCTGTACAGTTTTCACTTCAGTGATACATTGCTCAAGAAAATGATCTCAAATTATTGAGCGTGCAGAGTAATCCATAATTCCGATCATGGATATTTTAGTTTCTTCGACTGAAAAATGTGTTGATTCTGCTACCCTCGTGCATTGAAAATGAGTTAGCGCAAGTCATCAGGAGAACTTTAAGCTCCTCAGCTGTGTTGGAGATATTTTGTAGGAGCTGCCATCATTCCATCATTTACTTTTAGTTTTATTTATTATCTCATTTTAGCCCTCCTTGCAGTAGATTCTTTTTCAGCTCATTTATAACCAGTTGACGTCGGAGCTTCGTTTCTGCATTTCGGTCCTCCAGTTCACCTGGGGTCTTGTTCTTTAAAAAAGTTTAAGTTGCTTAAAATTATCATTATATACAGGGTGTATAAAAAGTCCTACACCGTGTAATAATTTGTATTTCGTTTTTTTATGTTTCATACTAGATCTGATGTGGGTGAGAAACTAACGGTACAAATCGACACATGATGCATGTATCATTGCAGAGAGTGGACAATGTCAGCTTCTGTTATGATTATGATCGGTAAGATTAATATCCATTTGTATTTTTACAGAAAACCTTTTTCTTACTCGACTTCTAGGACGCACTGTATATGTAGCATAAATAATATTACTCTCTAATCTCTTGAATTACTGAAAAACATTGAATTACTTGAGCGTCTCTGGAATGTTTCGCTACCTCTAGAATTATCCCGGTGCAGAACGCTCATTAATAATAGGGGTAGCTCGCCCACACCAAGAATTAAATATTTCCCTCAAAAAATTCCGATAACTGAACTTTTAAGTTCCTCCTCCTCGTTGTAAACGAAACAAAATGCAAAGGTTCTAGGCTCCATGCAGTGCTGAATCCTGAAGCGCTTCAAAAATGACCTCAGATGCGTCTATCTGGAGCTCATTACTTTGACTGTGGCGTGTGACACCAGTGGTACACGGAGGCAATTTCCGTAACGCTGCTGAGCGACCTACAGTCACTAACTCAATTTTTACAAATGCTCAATGAAAGCTAAATAAAGGCACGATCCAGTTAATGTTTGCTATTCTCAACATTGCTTTCTACAATTGACAATAAATTTGATTTGAACGTTAATCTTCAATTTTACTTGCCGCAGCCAAAGTGCTAGAAAGTGTCCAGTCACCTAATGATGCCCTCGTTGATGAAATGAAGAACATAGAGCCTAGAATCAATTTTCCAAGTGAAACGTCTCCGTCGAAACGAACAGAGCGTGTCACATCCCCAGCGAAGTATGGTCACCTTTTGTGTCCACACTACGAGAAGGAGAAAATAACGTCCGGAGCAGACCTGAGCCTAGTTAAGACAACAACGAACCAGGAGCCTCTAATGTCCCGTAGGTACAGTAATTTCACTCAGCTCAGCTCGCACATCGCCTCCCGCTTGCAGCGCGCAAAAGTACATTAAGAACACAGGAACAAGCTGCCTAATTAGGAGCGGCAGGTAGTTTAGGCTTCCTTGCTTGGCCATAAACAATTAAATTAAATTCAGGGTTTGGTTCAGAGGCCGACTGCTCGCATTCAGCTAATTAGACCAGACATCCAAGCTCGAGCGCCTCCACTCTGGCAGCCGAGTTGCGTCCTTTTATTTGGCAGAGTTTGGTGGGCACACGCACACACGCACGCACCTCCTGCACACTCTACTATATGGGCTCTGGTGTGCTTTGAGAGCACCGTAACAGCGGCGTCTGGTGAAGATCTGCTGCCTCAGACTGGCAACACACGCACACACACATACACATACATACGCACACCACACATTCACACACACACACACCACACATACACACACATACACACACACCACACACAACACACATACACACACACACACACGTCTTTGGTGTGCTGTGGAGCACTAGTCCCTCACACACACACAACGCATTCGCCACATTCACTCAGCGCGTCAGCAAAGTTTCTGAGCAGCAACTAAGTCTTACGTTGCAGCTGAAGTACGCGAGATGCCTGTCAAAAAATAATTAATAAAAATACTGCAGATGCTCGCGTTGGATCCAAGGGATTCAAAATGCTTTTGGATTTAGTCCTCACTTGCAATGCAAGACTTGAGCGGTGCATCACAAACTCGTATTTTATTTCAAATGCATGCAAAAAAATAGCCCGACCGAGCTGGGACAAGCGATTTGCAAGTTCTTGATCCTAGCTTTGCATTATTCATTCCTGGTCGGGAGACGCACGGGCGGCGTGGCTGGCAGGCAGCCGCCGCCTTGCTACGGAAGACCTCGTGAGTCACGTGGTGCGCTGCGTCTCCTGCAGTAGCTCTGCCCGCCGCCTCCTGATTGATCCTGTGCGTTATAAATAGCCCTCGCGTTATTGAGGCGCTCACACCATCATCATTATGCTGTAGGGTACATTAGGTCAATAGCTCATTCACGTGCCGGTATAAATGAATGAAATTTCATCTATTTCACGACTTTTATTAAAGATAATTGTGATCATACCTGGCAAATTGTTAGCGTGTAATTGTATTTTTCATTTTTCTTACGAAGGATAAAATATTTCCGAGCAGCAGAATCAATTTCAGAATTCTGCTACTTACAACCTAAGCGAACGAACAGTTAACAACCGCGGAAACTATGTGAACGTGTTCAGTAAATTCGCTCTTGCCTGCAGTGAGAGGGGCCGTACTCCCCTGGGCTGGAAGAGGCGCTCTGCGCTGTAGCGGAGCCACGCCAGCAGTTTTGTCGTCCCAAAACTGCGGCAAGTCACGTCCGTCTCGATGTTATCGGCTCTTCAGTCGATATATCAAATCTATGTTCGCTTCAAGCCATTTCTAACTCTTTTTCCCAATATACACACAAATACGAGTATATAGCACAAACATTTTATAAATATGTATTGTATTTGTACCTTAATTTTGAGTTTGGTGTTCGTTTATGTAAGTTTCGTGAATAAATATTGACATCACAGCGTCTTTAAGGAAATACATTTAGTATGAAACATTTGCTGGTCTCGGGCTCTGAACTTGACGCCGTAGTAATAAATTCTCAAATCTTCTGCAACCAGCCCGCCAGTCTCCAATCTTATCTTCGTGTAAACAAATCACGCCAGCGGACAGTTTCTACAGTGTCAACAGTGACTAAATTTTTAAGGAAAGCTCGTAGTTACTGCGAGAAATTCGCTGTTCTTTGACTCGCGCTTGGTGACCGCGCTCGCGCCGTTGCAGATGAAGTCGATCTGAAAGTCAAGCGCGCCGTTTTTATGGGGGAGAGGGTGACGAGAGCAGATCTGCTTCCGTCGTGTTGTGTTGGTGGTGAGCTGAAGCGGCGCTCGCTCTGCTCTGGTGGCAGCGCAATGATGACTGTCTCCTGGCACTCTAAACAGCAATAGTTTCTCTCATTATTAGCATTTAAACAATTCAAACAAACAGTTTATTTACCACAAGCGAAACAACGAAAGATTATGTCTTGAGTCTACTACAATGGACACATTTGCGTATAGCTACTAGTGGGCCCGAATAAGTTCGGCACTTAATTCTAGGGCATCCTACCATCAACGCATTTTTAAAATGAACAGGCGTGATTAATTAATTGAGATGTCCTGCTTCCAGGCCAGAAACCACATTCTAGAAAGGTGAAAAGTAATTCGCGCTCATTTCAACGCGAAAATGCCGATGGTATGGACATTTTTTTTTAAGTTGAGAGAATTTCCGCAACTGGTAAAATAATAGTTAGTAAATATAGGTATAATAGTTAGCCTCTCTCGCCTACTCTCGCCTCCTAGTGACTAAGTGTGGTGATTGTGGCCTGCTGTCGGCTACCCTCCCATGGGGAGGAAAAGCCCGGTATATGTATGTATATGTATGTATGTAAATATAGGCGGTGTAAATTATTTTAGTCTTTTTGCCAATATTTCAATGAAATGTATCTGGAACTTGCATCAGGGTATTTTGAAATGACTAATTAAACACTGTTGTTGTCAGGACTCGTTTTTTCTGCACAACCAGTTGGCCTCTCACACACGACCCAGATCGATCAGAACGATCCTGTTGGGTGTTACCGTAACAAACATAGAATACAGTTTACATTTTTTGCACACTACAATAAATATAATACTAATAAGATATTACGGTATTCATTGTTTTATAGACCGTCATAATATTTGAAAAATCAAAAACGTAGATTGTTTCAAGAGCCTTGATCCAAGCAAGACACAAAATAAAATTGTTGAAGTATTTTAAGTCAAAATAAATGAATACCTTCTTCAAAAGGGAATCGAGTATATTTTCCTTATCATTCCCCTTGTCAAAAAATAATTGAGCGATGTCTCACTCCTCCCTTTAGACATGAGTAACTTTGCCCCGTTATTCGAACCAAATTGCTGTATCGTGTTCGTTTAAATGAGCATATTTTCCACCCCGTACGTTTCCATGATCGCTGCCCGTCTAATGACAAACGCGCAAGTCAATCATTGGCTAGAAGCTCAGGCTAGAAACTCCCATTCGTCGAGGGCTCGTCAGTGGCGCAGAGCGCATAATTGGATCCTGTCGCATTTTGCAAAAAGGCGGCGTCTCCTGTTTCATTTGAGAGACGGCCCGGGCGCCCCAAGCGTCAGCCAAGTTCAGTTCACACAAGTTGCGCACATTTGTTCATCATCGTGAGACCGTTGCTCCTGCTCTTTCTTGGAGACCCGTCGTCTAATCGTGCTAATTACTCCACTTGGAAGAGTTATCGCTTGATAAATTAGTTGCCTGCCTCTCCAGACACTCAGAATAAGAAGCTCTTGAGTGCACTGAAGAGCGCCTCTTTGTCGTCAGGCGGAAACTTCAATGAAATTCTAAAATTTGAGGTCCAGGCAAGTTGTTCTCATTGCAGTAGAAATGAACTCAATGGGAGAAAGAACCCACAGTCGATTTAAGGAATTTTTTTTCAAAACTATTCATGAAATTTAACAAGTAATGTCAAGTGCAGTTATCATTGGAATGACTCGTTGATATCTTTCATGACACCCAAAGACTCATAGGGCATCCATCCACACCATACGTATTTAATCAAATATTCAAAATAGGTTATCTTTTTACTAAGAACGTGTTTGATCCAACATCTCTTAACTATTGTTGTGTCGAAGATTAAGAAAGGCATAAGAGTGGTATGCTTTTCCTGGTAAGAAGATGATGATGAGGGCATGAAGTAAATATTTTTGCCATTCTTCTGAAGTTATTTCCATAACCCTGAATCTCTGGCTAGTTCTAAGAATGCATACTCTTCAGTAAATGCAAGCAGCCGAACACCAAACTCAGAAACAATGAGAGAGGAATTCCTCTCCAGTGAGACGACGCAAAAATTACTAAATGAGTTTGTGCTGCCGTCCACCGCATACTCCAGTCCTGCTAATGGACAAGTGTGCTTGTACTGACGTACAGCATACACTGAAGTACATATGTGTCTTTGTTGACTACACCACGTGCGCTGGTCTTGCTAACCAAGAGCTTGCAATCGTAAGACAGCGGTTAAAGGTTGGAGCGAACCCCACGTTTCCGAACATGTACCATACAAACTGACTCGTTAATATAAAATTCGAAATTTCGACTTTTTTACGGAAATTTTCAGCAGATGTTATCGTCGCTTCAAAATTTGAGGAGAAGGATACATATTCTGTTCAAAAAGCTCATCTCCAAACACCGCAGATGTTCGTATTTAGGTACGCAAATCTCGAAATCTGGAGCGTGTTTGTTATGTGGAATCCACTTAAGATTTTTGTGGTGACGAGATGGTGGGAGCCGCTTAATTCGGAGGCTGCTGGGCGCAGGCAGCGATATTTCAAGCGCAATGTTCACATTTTGGGAACATTCCTGAGACGGCTCAATTACAAGAATATTGCACGTACTCCGCTTCCGACTAGGTGCTGGCATTCACGCCTTGATTTATCTAAAGATTAATTATGCCCATGGTAGTCGTGCACACACATTAATTACTGGCGGAGCGGCCGCTGTATTCTCGACACTGTTCCTTATTTGCGGAGAATGCATGCTGGCCCATATTCATTAGTCTTCCCTCAGCATTCAACCAGACCCAATTGCATTAGGTGCATATTCTCAACTGACACAGGAGCTCATTTTGCGTGCATATCGGCGGAACGACAGCCATTCAAAAGAATATACTAGTATTACAGTGCATAAAGTGGGTTCCGGCTCTGCTCGTAACAAACACTCTTACTCTCTGGTATGGTGGGCATAAAGCAATGTTGTCACGCTCTACAGAAGGCTTATGCAGTATTTGGAACGACACGAATCAATTCAGCACTTTGACTATACATTAGAATAAATGTGTAATTTTCAATAACTACACAAGAATAATGCGAGTGAGCCGTAAAATTTAGCCAAAGAAGAATTACAAAAGAACACCCATCGATCAACAAAGTATTTCCCACCTGTCCTGTTCTAGTTAGCTCCTGTCCGACCAACGGAGCACATGACCGCCGATTCTTTCCAGACTTGCTTGCCGCCAACAAACTTTATAAAAGGAAGAAAACGATGAGCCCTGGACAATGAAGCGACGTTTTTTCGTGAAGGTACGACTGTCTCCCCAACACAAGACTTCATTGACCGTAAGCTGATCTATAGATAAATGCCCGGTTCCCGAGAAACTGCCTTCTCCGAGGTAACAAACAACTTTCTACTGATAAGTTCCTGTCATTTCTGTCCGCTGAGCTGAAAACTTTTTAAGGAAGATAAACTTCCGCAACTTAGTACAGACGCAACAAAAAATGGATCGGCATGCCGAAAATTATTGTTTGTGTGCGTGAGGTATCATTCGGTACACGTTACTAGAAACGAAAGATATTCTATTTACCAAGAGATATTCGCGTTACAAAGCGCACCTTTGAGGAACGAATGAGAAAAGGAAAAGAGCAATGTTGAGCCTGTATTTGGAAGGAGGCGGCAGCGTTCCTTCGCCCGCGCCAGGTTATGAGGCGAAAAGATGTGGTCTCTGCAAACAAAAGAGGCTTTCTCTCTGCTTGACGCTAATCATTCGGCGTGCATCCATCCTGGTAAACCGCGCGCCCAACGACTGCAAAGTTCAGGGTGTTGCTGCTGCCGGTTTTCAGGGAGTCATTTTTTCCTTGGCGCCCTCGCAAAAATGGTCCTCGAAAACAAGCTTTGGAAATCGTTTCTCGCGTCTTTTCTGCTCAAACTTTTGCAAGTACGGCACATGTATTTAGGCGGCATTTTTAGTAGCTCTATCAGCGACGGTGCTCTGCAAAAATATGCGAAAAAGTAAAGTTTATGGTGCTTAGTGCAGCTTTATTTCGTTACAATAACTAGAGATGAATTAAGTTTGCTGAAGGAAATATAACAATGTCGTGGTAGTTATTTTGGTGTATTCATTAACCCTATATACGCAAAAATTTCTGACCAAATATACCTTCGAAAATGAATGTACTTTCCCGTCAGTGTATTTGCTCAATGCCTGATATACTTGCACTTATACTTTTGATCTGTTCATTACCTCTGTCGGGATAAGAGGAATCAATTATACATTCACGTCAATGGAAAAAAATTAAAATTCATTATACAAGATCCTTCATTATGCGGAAAACCCTTGTAAACTTTCATCATCTGTTATTTTCCTGGAAGTTTTTAAACACTGCCATATTTGAAGTGTAACACGTTCGAAACCTTTACAAGGGGAGCGTAACGACGAGGGCGCAACTTGAGTGCGCTAATGCGAGAACTTGAAAGCCTTGCTTCCGAACTTATGATTCTTACAAAGTTTTTAATGGGCCCAATGTGCATATTATCTTGAACATAAATTGAATAATTATAATTGAGACGCTCTAGCAGCAACTTTGCAAAGGGCCTCAGAGCTTATCAAGCAAAACTAATTTTTTCAGGCGAATACAATTTACGGCAGAATATAATGTCCATAAAAAATAGACACAAAGATATTTAAGCTTGCGTTTCATTTACCGTTTCTTAATTAACCGCGTAAAATGAAGTATCGCAATTAATGTACTGTTAAGCAAGTATCGTTGTCCGTTAACTGTCGTTTACATTTCACTGTATCTGATGCACCTGCAATGAAACCGCCGGACTTCCGTAAACGAACAAACCATGTTTTGCTGCACCTCTACGAGTTTGAAAAAAAAGCGTTTAGATCGCAATCGTGAGGATGCCTCCAATAAGTTAATTCAACTAAATTTTAAATAATTGAAACCTAATTAATTATAATGCCAACGTTGTACGCCTAAACGAATTTGACAATATTTTGGAAGTGTAGTTGGTGTTCCATAAGGCAATGAATTATTATACGTGATGATAGAACTTTGACTCTATCGCAAGAATGAATAATATGGCGAGTCACAATTCAAAATTAACAGTGAAAATAAGTATTAGTTTCATTATTCTACGACTTTGAGAAATTAAAGCAATTTTTTCTTGTGCGAAAATGAAAGAAAACTCAAGAACTACTCACTAATTCAGACAAGTTTTGCTTTCCAAAGAGCACTCATACGCTTTGCGTGTTCAGTATTTTATTATCTTCCAGCTCGGCTATAGGATGGGATTACATTAATTAATGTAGGGGTTTTCTCTAGCAGTTCGGGAGTGTTGAGTGAAAGTTTTGTTCTCCAACCAAGTCTGTGCGTAGATGTCCTCAGTCTCGTTGTTCGAGTTGGTGCTCTTTGAAAGACTTGAGCACAACAGTTTTTTTCCTCTGATCAAGTGAGAAATCACACTTGTAGTGTAAGGAAATCACACACTGCAAGGTTTTCAAAAGTTTTTAATTTGGTAACGTAAACGAAGACAAGAACGTAGAAGTTTTACAATGATTGAGGCAGGAAAGGAATCGAATTCCGTTAAGAAATTGGTTGATGAGGCCTCGCTTCCTCCTAGCTTGCGAGTGTTCGGAGAGAGAGTGGAGGTACCGTTTTCAAGTATTGAATGGTACCTCCAGAAGGGTAGGAACCTCGGACAAATTAGGAGTCAGATGGGCGCTCAACAAGAATTTAGCGGGACCGAATTGACGCCCTCATCTGCTGTCGGGTTGGAAGCAGACCGGACCCGGCGGTAGTTGCGGTATACTGCGCAAAAGAAAACGGTAATAAGCTTGCGAAATACACAAAACTAGCAAGTTTCTTTCAGTTATTTCAATAACAGTGGAATGTAGAGCACAAATCTAAGTTCAAAATAAGTGAAGTCCTGATAACCCTCACCTAAGGAATTACTTCCCGAGTGAAGCCATTGGAGCTTCTTTTAGAAAGAGGTTAGGTGAGAGATCGAAAAATAACGAAAAGACGATAGTGGAAAAATGCCATTCAGAGCAAGCATCAATAAGAGTTAACGTTTTTTAAGGATGGCCCAACGGGCTCTTAATACACGAGCGTAGCTTGACAGCTAAGTAAGTACGGCTCAACAGAACCGGCAAGTAAGTAAGTACGGCTCAACAGAACCGGCAAGTAAGTAAGTACGGCTCAACAGAACCGGCAAGTAAGTAAGTACGGCTCAACAGAACCGGCAAGTAAGTAAGTACGGCTCAACAGAACCGGCAAGTAAGTAAGTACGGCTCAACAGAACCGGCAAGTAAGTAAGTACGGCTCAACAGAACCGGCAAGTAAGTAAGTACGGCTCAACAGAACCGGCAAGTAAGTAAGTACGGCTCAACAGAACCGGCAAGTAAGTAAGTACGGCTCAACAGAACCGGCAAGTAAGTAAGTACGGCTCAACAGAACCGGCAAGTAAGTAAGTACGGCTCAACAGAACCGGCAAGTAAGTAAGTACGGCTCAACAGAACCGGCAAGTAAGTAAGTACGGCTCAACAGAACCGGCAAGTAAGTAAGTACGGCTCAACAGAACCGGCAAGTAAGTAAGTACGGCTCAACAGAACCGGCAAGTAAGTAAGTACGGCTCAACAGAACCGGCAAGTAAGTAAGTACGGCTCAACAGAACCGGCAAGTAAGTAAGTACGGCTCAACAGAACCGGCAAGTAAGTAAGTACGGCTCAACAGAACCGGCAAGTAAGTAAGTACGGCTCAACAGAACCGGCAAGTAAGTAAGTACGGCTCAACAGAACCGGCAAGTAAGTAAGTACGGCTTAACAGAACCGATAAGTAAGTAAGTACGGCTCAACTGAACCGGCAAGTAAGTAAGTAAGTACGGCTTAACAGAACCGATAAGTAAGTACGGCTCAACTGAACCGGCAAGTAAGTAAGTAAGTACGGCTTAACAGAACCGATAAGTAAGTACGGCTCAACTGAACCGGTAAGTAAGTAAGTACGGCTCGACAGAACCGATTAGTAAGTAAGAAAGTACGGCTCGACTGAACCGTTTAGTAAGTAAGTAATGTTAGAGGCGGCTAGAAAGCCTAGGAATTATTAATACCGCTCTGAAAGGCTAGTTGAACAAAATAAACATGAAACACACATTCACACAAACCAAATCAAGAGTACGGTCAAAGAAAGGGACCAAGATTGCGAGAATGTTGTCGAATGCACAGGCGAAGTGCAGCACTCTGTTGTTCCACGTTACTCCATTAAGCTACACAGGACGAGTACATAGTACAGTTCAAGTCCGTCGTGTAATGGTAAATATTAAGCCTCTAAGCCTCTAAGCCTCTTGGCCTCTTTTTCCTTTTCTTCCTTTTGAATATATAAAAATATCTCACCGACATAGCTTCCTCCTCCGCCCCCGGTCAGCTGAAAGCCTTTAAAGTGCAAACTGACAAGTACCTGAGAGGCGCACACGGTAATTCTCAACAGTAGTCGTGTTCGATTTTTTCATTCACAAAGAACGTATTCTTCACAATGATTGTATTTCAGAACGTATAGCAATTTCACTAAAAGACACATAACTTCCAATTATTTTTGTTATTTATAAAAGACCCAAAACCACACGCAAAACATCGCTCAATACTTCCCAAAATACCTTGAGCCGCGAGTGCCAGGTCACTGTGATGTGTAAGTGGTGAAAGAGGCAACAGCAAACCATTCTTAGAGAGCCTGCACAGCGCAGTGCCCAGGGCTGCGCTACACCGCTACGCTCCTCTGACGTTCTGCAAACACGCACGGGAAACGACGTCGAAAAGCTTCCTCTTTTCGAAAATGCTCTTGAAAGCCTTCATTTATCAAGGACGCGTCAACGCGGAAAATGGAAATGAAAACAAGGTAATTGATAACTGCGTCATCAATTGCAGCCTATTGCTGCGAAAGCGGACTCCGAGCTCGCATTAAAACTGCGCCTTGCATCGTAGCAGCAAGTCCGTTCTCATTTCTGAAAAATTTCAGTATTTGCAGCCCAGCTTGCAAAAAACAGACATTTCGGAACAGTCGCTCGAAGCTAATGCGGTTTTTCTGCATCCTGTAAACAGAGGTTAAAGTCATGCTTTCGAATAAATGAAGGGATGAAACCTTGGGATATGGTGCTTGTCACTCTACTCAATTACATTTGAGCTCTCTACAAACAGAGAGAAAATATTATGGAGACATGAACATGCTGCGAGAGAACGCATCTCACAACGAGCGAGATTGAGGGCCAGCACGCAAGAACGATGAAACATACCAGCCCGGTAAGTCGTTCAGGGAAATTAAACAACTGAAACGACTACATGATTGTCCTGAACTGACATTTGTAAACCGTAGTATGAAGGAGCTCAACTGTAGGTCGGTATATGATTCCGATTTAGATCAATGAGAGTTTTTACTTGGAAAAACGATGAACTCGAATCGATGCAGCATAGTGCGTATTTAGATGCCCGAGATTTATGATTTGAGAAGACAAAGACGCCCCAGTGTAGTAGATACTTTCAAATGAAACTATGCGTGCAACTCTTTACAGTTCTGACTCTCCGTCAAATCAAAATAGAAAAACTGAATGAAAAAAAATTGTTTAACGACTCCGATTACATTTTCTGGCTAGAAATTTGACTGTGCTTGATAGATATTTTTTGTGATGAAATTTTTCCCTTTATTTTTTATACAATTTAATTCTAATGCATTGGTTTGTACTGACATCATACCATCACAAGGTTTGGTGTGCTTATTACATGGAAAATTTTTCACTTGCGTTAGAAAATGAGTGTCATATAATAGAATTTAAAGCGGACTGTTTAGCGTAACACTTAACTCTGCTGTGTGAAATTGGGATAGGAGGTATTCAACAATTCTTAGGAAAGAACAATTCGATTCGTGATGTTAATTTGCAAGTTGTTCCACAATTTACAAGAAGTTCTACAATATTATTAACAAGTTGTTCTATTGTTCCACAAGTGTTCGCCAGATCCATCCGTTTCTCTGATTTTATCCGTTTTTATATTGATACATTCATAGGTATGGAAAAAAATTCAGGCTCTGATTTGTACCACAAAAACTAAGGCAGTCCTTATTTTTGATACGCTTGGCCACTTTTTTCCTCCCAATTTCAACTGCTTGCGATACTCATGATCGTGCGAAAGAAGATCCTGGGCGTTAGTACCTGTGCAACACCGAAATCTCTGTTGCTACTTGGATTTCTGCGCATTACTCAACAAACGAGGAGATTTGTTCTCCATTGTCAAGTAAAATCTACTGATCTATGCCCATGCATTTAGGATCACGACGAACCGTTGAGTAACTTCGTTAGCTACTCCAGTCCCAGGAAGCGTAGGGGTTGAAAACGAGAGCTGGAAACTTTGCTTGCTCGCTGAGACCACGTTTCAGCCAACAATTTTAATCAATCAAATTCAAATTCAGTGCAGTGCCACATGCGGACATCTCACTCTGCTACACCTCATGGTGATATGTTGTTTCCTCCTCATCCCTACAGGCACATCAACTACTCCACGAGGTGCTGCTGTCTGAAACTCATGGCCAAGTGCAATAAAATTTAGCCAAAAGGTCACAAAACATAGAAAGGAGGCTCACACTCTATTACAACGCAGAATTAGGGTGTTCAGAGAAATTTTTTACTCGGCAGTGATAAAATTTAGTGCTTGTAAAAGCCAAATGGGTAAATAAATGAGCGGCATTTTATTGATGAGCTCTGCTGATACGGAGTTCCTGTGTTAGAAAGATCGAAAATGTACGGGAGACAGTCGGAGGTCTCAGAATATTTCATACATATATGGGCAGAAATGAACAAACACGCTACAGGATCTTTCCTTGGTAAAAAAAAACATTCTCATTACATCCCACGTAGAATTTCGTCCTCAAATGACATGAAAAAATTCGGAAGCTCAGCAGGAAATGACAGGCGCAACCGTCGGCGTGTTCGCGAGGACAATGCATGCAGGATGTTCAGGTAAGCACCTGTAGAGCATGCGTGCTGTTGCTGCTTCTGAATATGGCGAGGAAAATATACCTGTTTACACTATTTCCTGGCAATGGACCTTATACTCCTACAATTTACATCGACAATCCTCTCGTTTCAATATTATGTGAGTTGGCAAATGTGCATCCAGTACTTATACAATGACGTACAAAAGTACATGTCATCATATGAATACTGATCTGAGAGTGAGAGCTGTGCGCAATGCTGCCTCACCACACAAAGAGAAAAGCTAAATTTGAAACGTAAAATGACCGACTTCTAGATGAAATATTTTATCTTCAATAAAATTACTTTTCTTCTTTCCGATGAAGTATATACCGAAACCTTTGCAATAATTAAGCAGCTGAGTCGAGAGCTTTACTAGAACGATAAATATCGGAATTATTTCTTGCGTTTCTTTAGTAAGAAATACGATTAATTTTCCCCAAAGACCAAAAAAACTTTTTTCAGGCAGTCATTTCAGAATGCGCTAAATTCACATTCCATTGATAACGTGAACTTGAATACGAAAGTGAAAGCAGAACATTTTTCGTCCATCAGTGCACGAAAGCTTACATATAATATCAGCGACTACGAAACCCCGAACTACCAAGCCTCTTGTACTTTCCTTTCGTTTGTTGGGCTCCAAGCGTCTCGCACCCTCCCCTACCATAAGTTCTGCTGATGCAGCGCTGAGGAGGTGACTGATGCTGCTTCTGTACGTCGGGCTGCTGCTGTCGCTTCTTTTTTGTTGCCACCGCCTGCCGTACGCTTGTGGTTGCCACCGCCTGCCATCCGCTTGTGGTTGCCACCGCCTGCCTTCCGCTTGTGGTTGCCACCGCCTGCCATCCGCTTGTGGTTGCCCCCGCCTGCCCTCCGCTTGCGGTTGCCACCAGTATTGCTGCTCGTTTCTAAACATACCCTCACTTCCTGTATTTCCTGAAAACTCTCTCCGTAATTACAGTTAAGCCTAATCATAGAGTTTCTGTATTCTGGTGAAGGATACATCGTTCAAGTTATTTGCTTGAAATTTGTTATAGTTGAGTGAGAATTTTTTGTTGAGTGTCAATAGCGTTTCCATTTTGTCAGTATATACATTTTGTTTTTCATCTTTTCATTCGAAGTGCTAGCGATTTCTTATCCAAATTAAAGAACCCCTTAGAGTCACACTGCATAAAATTGTTCAATACCCACACAATGGAGATCATTTGAATTTCCAATTTATGGTTGACTTGAGAATGTCTCTTCATCAGTCATGAGCGGACGGTCTTCCATCGATCATAGTGGTTTGACCATCCGCCATCATGTGGCTCGACTAAATTCCATAGTTCTTCTGTTCACCATCTGTTAAGATTGTCCGACTGTCAACCACGTATTTAAATGGTCTGACAGTTCCCCACCAGCTCAGATCGAAAAGAAAATAAATAAAGAAAAAATAGTTTACTTACAATAAAGTTGATACATGGAATGTAGAACATTGGTTTTAAAATATCTAAACATTAAGATCCTTGGTTGACATTGGCGTCCGCAGATCGCCATGTCACGCCGCACCTGAAGGCACTTCAGCCAGATCCTAGCCTCGAGTCGACGTTTCCTAGCCGTTTGGTTGTGGTCTTTTCTCTGGAATATTTTCTTATCTTTGGCTCACTTGGCTCACTTATTGCGCTCACTTAATTACGATGTTCAAGCCAGAAATTAGCAAGTAGCCAAAAATGATCTCTTCAATTTCGTAGGTGTAATTGTGAGAGTGTCGGAAGCCATTAATAAATCAAGTCGAAAGAACAATTGTTTTCGATGTATTTTCTTCTGTATTAGATGAGAAATGATTGAACTACTTCATGCCACGATTTAAGATTTGGGGAGTTAGTGAATGGTATATTTTTTCTTTATGACGGCATCTATTTCATTTGTTTAATTTGGTTCCTACCTAATGGCTGGAAAGGACTATTCAGATAATAGAGGAAACCAGAGCTTAGGAACTACAAAAGACTCTTTCATTTCAATGAACTTGAAAAAGCTAAGTAAAATGAATTTGCGTACAGTATAAACGCTGCCGACAATAATATATGACTTTTACCAGTAGTTCATATTGCGGGAAAATGGGAGTAACCTCATGTTTTGTTATCAGTTGAACCAATTTAAAGATATTTCATAGAATGCTGCGAATCGTCAATTATGTTCATGACGCCGTTAAGAAAAGTTATCGTAACCGCCGCTGACATACGAAAAAATTAATTTCTAAACAAACCAGTCTCTTCAACAAAACTTCCAACGGAAAATAAACATACAAGTAGTCACGGAATAGGAAATTTTTCGACATGTAGCCATGGAATGGGAAATTTTCCGACAGAATCCGAAGCGCAATTTTTATTGTCAATTTGCGAGTGAACTCAGGACCTGGCCTCAAATTCAGCAGGGCAGAGCGCCGGGCCGGCCAGGGGTCCGGCAGTCTCCATCTCGGCGTCGCCGACACGTGACCAAACTCAATTTTTTCACTCAGCGCACAACTCGAAATTCCGGCCCCAGAATGGAAAATATTTCAGCGATGATGGTCAGTTATTTCAGAAGAGCGGACATTTCAGATTCCGTTGAAAAGATGATTCGAATACGATAGAGGAATTCTATGCCCAGTTATGTCAGCTTGAAAACATCATCACGAGAGCAGCGAATATGAGGAGGTGAGGTTTTGTAACCGGGGTCTATTGCTCCAAAAGATTTCTTAGCACAAAGTGTCAGGGGCTGTCTCGTCAGGGGAATAACAAGGCAGTGAAGAGACTTCTTCTCAAGTCTCGAGTCCTGCGCGGCAGCCTGGCAATATCTTGTGATGACGTACTTACACAAGCTCACTCAGCACCTCTTCTACTTGTAGACCGTGCGAATAATAGGAAATGATCTCTTCCACTAATGAAAGTGCTCTGCGAAAACATGAATATCACAATGAAAAATTATTTGAGAATCAAATGATCAAAATGTTACGAATCGGATCTCTCAATACACAGAGGCAACCGAAGAGGAAGCGCGGCGTAAAGCGATGTAAAAGCGTGAGACATGCAGGCAAGGGAGTGCCGAAGTGCTCACAGCTAAGTGTTACTGTGCAGCAGAGCTACGTGCTGCTGTGCATCAGAGTTTGATCAAGAAAATGACTTCCATTTCATAATTCAAAGTTCTCGATCTGAGAGTATGGTGGAGGGTAGATGAATGGTCATGTTTGAATGAGAAATTAAAGGAGCATTAGTGAATTTGGCATTGGCGGTAAATATCGAAAATGGATGTTGTCGCAGATGAGAAGGTTGTCAAGTTGAGACTAGCATAGGGCACTGAAGTATTTAGCTGTCTATGAAATTAATGCAAAAGGGAGGTCTGAAAAGCTCAGCTAACTTGTGCCTACAGAGAATAACTAAGCAGCAGGAAAAGGTGAGTGTCATCAAGGAAAGTTTATGAAGACGGAGCGTAAGGAATGAGTAGTGTAGCGAATAATACCAACAGAAGCTTGAACACTTCTACTGGGGGCGAATGTAAACAAATATTGGTTACAAGCCAATTAATTTTGCATTGGATTTAACCCAATCGAACGATCTTGTTAATGCTTTGTAGAGAAAAATCGCAGCAATCGCTGGGTTGCGGCACGTCCCGGCGCGCTCGATAATTTCCTCCTTCAAAGAAAGTTTCGTGCTCACAGTAATATCTTGGAAATATAACTGAATAACTCATTCAATATTAACTTTAAATAATCTGTCAAAGTTGTCTTAATAGTCGTGCCGATCAGGGAAATATGCGATACGAAACTCGGCTGCAATTCTGACAGATTGGAATAAAATATAAAACAGTAATGCGCCTGCAGAAATAATGCTTTCATTACAGAGTTGTTTCTTTTTAGACACCCAAACAAATGAAAACCTTGGCTTTGTTAAATTTGAACTTTTTGCTTCAATTCGTTTCGTATGCAGAGAAGAAGCGTTGAGAGCGTCACCGGCGACATGTTGCATTTCCGCTTCTTTCCTAAGCTTGCGGTGGCCTACAATTGTCTCCGCATTTATTTCTACGGTTACTTGCAACGACAATTCTGTAAAGTCAGATGAAGCCTTATTTTTTTCAATTATATACCAAACTGAACGTGCTGTAGTTTCTACTTATATGGGATACACACACACATTATGTAAAACATTACAGTCTAATTTTCTTAAGATGCGACAACATTTCACTAGTTTATTGTTCCTAAAAAAAGCTTTATTCATCAAATATTTTCTAATAAAAGGACGCAGTCGAAGTTCAGGAACGTTAGCACAAAACTTGCTTTCATAACACGCATTCTAGTCGCATCAGAGCCCCGCAACTTCGGCTCAAAATTTAGCTATAAAATTATTGTTGTTGTGCCCTGGTCGCAAACCTTTGCTCCGCGCAGCGGCCGCCGCCGCTCTCTCTGGCCTCGCGTATACGCATAAAATTGACAAGAAACGCTCGGGAAAGTTTTATGTCTTCATTCTCGCAGAAAAAGCATGGATTAATTTTAGAATTTGGCACGTCTGTAGAACAAATTTCCGTCAAATTGTCAGTAAGAAATTTTTTCCTTTGTGACATTCGTCTCCGTTGTGGAGAAAATTGCTCAGTAAGTTTCATAGTTGAATACTTTCATTTAAATAAACTCTCGCATGTGACCGTTTGATGGTATTGCTTAAGTATTTGTTTTGTATCTGTGTGTGCAGTGTACACATATATGTGTGGCAAATGTTTTTTTCGCATGTGTAGCGTTTGTGTCGAAATTGAACAATACGTAAATGTTTTCTTAGAATTTTCACGATAGCTTTCACGAACATAATTTTATTAAATTATCTAAAAGGTAATGCTGGCACCTTTTGAAGATCGAAAATTGAAAATAAGAAATAGCCGTTGTAATTTGAGAGAACAGACCAACGCTTGAAATGATTGATATATGTTTTGAATTCCACTTATATTTTTTGCAAGCATCGCCTGCCAACGCCTGGACGATTTCCTTCATTTTAGTTATTGACAGAAACGCTTAGCTTCGCTACACTCCTGATACAGAAGTTGAAATTGTTATACATTAAGGGCAAGTAATACGTCTTCAAATCACAGCTCAAGAGGATTCTTTTGCAGCCAGTTTCTAAATCACTGATTGAAAGTTTTTGTGTTAGATATAGGTAAAGCAGAAAAGCAAAGAAGGCAGAGAAAGGGAAGCGTTGCCGTGCCGTCGCTGGCTGAGGAATGGGGCAGAGCGTGTCTGTGACGCGCTCTGTGCCGCAGGACCGCGTCAGTCAATGGTAGAATGCCGAGTTACGCTCGCATTACTGGCCACACACTCGAACTGTGCAATACCAGCAGCTGTTTGAAAATCATATCCGCATTCGAAATTAAAATAAGCTTCAATTAAGTGCCAATTTAGCAATATCCATAAAAATGAAATATTTTATTACAGTTTATTATATCATATTATATAATGTTATATTATATTAAATCTTATTATGTGACAATATATAATTTTAAATTATGTTATATTTTCATATATTATATTATATACTATTATATTATATTATATCATATTCTATTATATTATATTATGTTATATTATATTATAATTTATCATATTATATTATATAATATTATATTATATTATATTATACTATATTATATCACAATAAACCGGCTCATGTGATACAACATTATATAAACAAACTGCGGTATTAAGCAAAAGTCATGACATAAATGAACATGCCACGATGATAAATCAGAACTATCCAAGTCGACGCTCACCTACTTCTTGAATACATGGATAACGTGTAACTTAAATAAAAGCTGTGAATTTTAACATATTGCGTAAGAATTCAAACCTTTAAATTGAGCACCGCTAGCGATGTGGTGCAACTGAACAGTCGAGCTCAGATCTCCGTATCTGGACGTCTGCGGATGACGGCACAGAGCATGATTCGCTGCCAAAATTCCCTTCTCCATAGAAGAAACGCAGCACGCTCAAACATCACACCCTTGTGCTCATATCATTCCTTTCTCATGAAAGACATTTTTTGAACGGATATTTTCACGTTTCACACAACCTCTGAACACTCCGCGGTGTAAAAAGTTTTGCAAGAAGCAAGGCTCTGCTTGAGGATTCGCTGAGTCTTCGCTCCTCCTCGGGAGAAAGTTACGCCGGAATTATGAGCTCTAAAGGTTGATGGTGAGAAATTTATGACCCTGTATTGGGAACATTTCATGAACCGTTGCCGAAGTACTTGGAAAGTTGTCGGAGTGCTGCGCCTCAGAATGGGTGAGAAATTATGTGCTTACCTCGTCTTCACTGACACAGAAAATGGCACACATTCCACAAGCTTTTTTAATAATATTTTGGAAGTTTTTGTTAACATCATTTTTAGCGTTCTTAGGGATCGCGAAAACAAGTATTACCAGAACACTCTTCGCGTAGAGAAAGTAAAGGGTTCCGAAGCATACTTTCATCGATGTGAATATGTCCAGTAAAGTGTGATTGAGGGAAAATTTTTACCAGAAATGTCCATCTTCAAGTTACCCCATACGAGAAAATAACAAACCCGATTAAGGAAAATATTTTTAAGATTTAACAAACTTCCAGTTTCAAGACGAAAATCTAATAAGCATAACACCGTTTTGACAGTACAAAATAAATTCTATCACATACTTAGAAATTTTTGGGTGGCTCAACCACGACAGACCATCAACCAAACCAAAAAAAGTTTACTAACAAGAATATCTCGGCAGCCCTCCCGTCCAGTGGACTAGTCCGCAGGGGACGTTGAAGTAATCTTCGAAATACATGGACAAACTCGCATCGCGTTGACCATAAAGGAGAATAATAATTGAAAAGAATACTACTGAAAAATACAGGTTCTTTAGGAAGAAAGCTTGATTTGGCATCGTCTTAAAAATTGCAAACCGAAAAGGCGTTATTTTCCGGTGAAGACACAACCCGAGGGTGCTCTACAGACTTATTTCGTCAGGAAATGTAAGGCTGCAGAAGCTTCCTATGTCTCAAAAGCGAAGAATGTCCTACCGCTGAACATTTCCTGCTCGCTTCAAAGATAACCTCAGTCGGACACATAAAATAGGTCCGACTTGAACAGCCTTATGCCTCTGTCAACGTTCGCAACGATTGACTCAACGATGGCGGCTGCAAATCTAAAGCTCTCGTAGACAGCAACAATTGTCTCGAAAACTCGTCGAGCAGGAGACTTGCTTAGAGATGTTTCGACCAAGCCGAAACTTAAATAGAAAGAGCAACTGTCACAAAGTTTTAATTTATGCATTGGACAAACAGTGAGTTCTTTGTAGGCAAAACCCTCACGCTTGGCGGAAAGAGTAAATTTTGGACACTGCACCAGTCCAGGAATTTATCTCTTTTCGTGCAATCGACATGAGTGAAATCTGATAGAGTCGCTCCATTGAGATGCTTATTTATTGGCATCTGAAGAAGAAGTGCCAGCTTTTAGGAGCTAAGGGGAAAGTTCAGGGGAATAAATATCGACGAGCAGATGTTGAAAAACAAAAATCCTACATTCGGAACGCACGGAAGAAACTGGGGCTGAACAAGGTTCAGAGGTCGACGGCACGTCATAGGCAGTTTGCATTCGAAATCTATCTAAAAAGGCGAGACTTGTAGTTTACGGCTGATGCTTTGAAATATACGAAACATCTTGATGCCAACTTCTTCAATATACAAACAAGACTTTATAAAACTGTTCATACGGTCATCGTGAGGGAATAAAAAGCTCCTTAACATTGGAGCAATACATCGAGGCAAGCTGACTTCCCAGGACCGGCCATTGCCAATAACAGCGGGTATTGGAAAGTCATATTCCCCTAGGAATGGGTCGTATTATTTACCCTCGGGAAATGCACTCGTGAGCTAAGCGACAGCGAGGGACGCTTTCATGGAGGATATCGCTCTAGTGGCTTGTGGTAACTGGCCACTGATGTGCTGTGGTAACTGGCCACTGATGTGCTGTGGTAACTGGCCACTGATGTGCTCCGGTAATTGGAGACTGATATGCTGTGGTAACTGGCCACTGATGTGCTGGGGTAACTGACCACTGATGGCTGCCACTAATGTGCTGGGGTAACTGGCCACTGATGGCTGCCACTAATGTGCTGTAGTAACTGTCCACTGGTGGCTGGCACTAATGTGCTGTAGTAACTGTTTGCTGTTAGCTGCCACTAATATAATGTACATAGTTACTGCCCACTGCTGGCTGCCACCAGCAGTAATGAGTCGTATTAACTGTCCTGAACTGGATGCTCCTAGCACTAACATAACGAAGTTCATGTCCAATATTGACTGCCGCCAGCACTGATGTGGAGATGGCTGTCAAGAAGTATGTTAGCTGCCGCCAGCTCTGATGTGGGAGAAATTTATGTGTGTTCTTGAAACCTAGCGAAATATTTATATTCATACACCATATAATGGAAATTTGACTGCCCTCTAAGATGAGTGCGGAAGAATATCCAAATAGGGAATACGATTCATGAATTCATGAAAAATAGGAATTCATATTATCATTAATTCTCTCAGTTTATTTATGGGCAAAGCTTGCACACCTAAGCAAGGTTTTGGTGAAGCGTCAGAAAATAGTTGAATTTAAAGACTTTTTCTTTATTTCATACTGAGTTCGAGTTATCATCAGGTAATAAACCAATAATTCTACATTTTTGTCAATGAGCACAGAAGATTGTGCTTGCTGTGCATGGACTAAATATTTACACAGCGGTCACAAAATTACTGGGAATTGAATTGGTGGATCAGTTGCTTTAAAAAACATCGAAGACTCCCGGTAAAAATGCGCATTGCTTCGCAGTCAAAAGTTGAAAAATTTCAAAATGATATGTATGTACACTCTAAAAAACTGATAAAATATTCTCACTCCCACATATCAATATCTTGAAATAAAAAGCAAGTGCGCATGCAGATGTGCGTGTATTGGGCTGTCTAGACCGGTTGTTGACGTTCCTAAAATGACCGTAATCTAAACTACAAGGAATATTGGACTAATATTGTACAAACTATGGTGACCTGTTCATTGTCAGCTGTTCTGAAGCGATATTGTACTTTAGTAACGCATTCATAGCGGACTGTTCTTGACTGAAATTGTTCTCTGATGACCTGAGCATTGTGAGCTGTCCTGGAGCGAAATTGTACTCGGGTTACCTGCCATTGTGAACTGTTTTAGACCAATATTGTACTCTGATGACAAGGAAATGATTGTCCTTACAAGGAAATGTGACCTGATACAAAGTCACAAGGTTCGCTATACATAAAACACTTAAATTCTTCCCAGCTGCTCCCGACATTACACGCTTGTTTAAATTGTTAAATCTAATTTAACGAAAATAGCATTTAGCATTCGGTGAACAGTTTTTGCCTTTGGTAGAACGGGGAAATTTCTCTAACAGAACCAGAAAATGTTTTCATGAATGATTTATCATTTGCTTGATTGACCGAATAATAATAGAATATGATGGCGTTACGGCAGGTATGAGAACAATTAAAATTAATAGGACTTACAGAAAAACTAAAATGTGCTTCTAAACTTTTCATCAGCTCCTTTGGGGAGTTCGAAGAGTGCCGGGAGGATTTTCCTCTCCATTTCTGAGATGGCTTCGAGCAACCATCTTCTTCTGGGCTTAATTAATGTGAGTGGTGGATGTTCAGTGCTTAATTCCATTTATAGGCAAGTCTGATCGCAGGGGCCAGGAAATGACGAGCCGCGCTCTCTTGTCTGCGCGGCCATCGTTTGAAGCGATCGCGAGCTCACAATATTTGGTCAGCAAAGAATATTTGCTTGTCGATGCTAGAATTTATTTCAAATCAATATAATCGGCAAGCATCCAGCATCTAATATTGTGTTTGCTGAAAATTATTCAATTGACAAGGCTCGTTATTTCATGAGTAGAAAGAGGGAATTTGGTGGCGGCTACTGATAGCTCGAGGTCTTTGATCTGTAGAAATTGCTAATTTCCGTGCATGTAAACACCTAAACTCAAGAAAAAAACATTGTCAGTAGAGAAATGAGTTAATAGGAAGTGTTTAGGAAGTATACACACGATATAATTTTCAGGCTCTAGTGCACTCACTCTGTCAAGATTAACGATTAAATCCTCAGGTCTTTGAGTTTCATTGAATTACGTAAGACATAAATTCTTTGATTCCCCTTGTATCACGGTAGAGGAAACAAGGTAGGGTCATTTCTATGGAAGAAAATACACCTTCTCTTTTTCGGCTAGCCAATAAAACGGCATCATTTCAAACAAAGTTTATGACGTCACCAAAACACCCTGTCGTTAGGCCAATAGTGGAGCCAGATTTAGGGGTAGCAGTGCTACCAGATGCAGTATGAGCACTGCTATTGGTTTGTTGTCGTGACGTCAGCAAAAACACACCGCCAACGAAAAAAGACTGGCTTGAACCTACTTTGTTTCCTCTACCGTGCCTTGTATGCAACTTTTTACAATGACGGACACTTGGTTACTTACTTGTTCCATATCTGTCTCTCCCTTCTGTCACCCTGTAAACTGGATACCTGAACTCTATACAACGGGGGAAAATCCTTACTATTTTCCACTGTAATTTATTTTGATCGGTTAATATTCATTTCAAATTCACTATGATACAAATTCAAGAATCGACATAATAAAAGACACACATTATTCCTGTTCGTTTAAAACAGTTTTTGCGAAAGAATCATAGCTCCAACATGCAAACAACGGAGAGGATGGTTGTGTTACAACCGCGAAAGAGAAATTAGCATTCAACCCTTCACGATACGTTCACGTATTTACAACACAGTCATTGTCTTATTGATTCAAAAAATCCTCTACTGTTTATTGATGTACTTTTCAAGAATTTAGAATGAATGATAGTAATTAGTTTCAAATTTGTTGTAACGCTATGAAGCGAAGGCTAGAAAAAAATATAGCCTGCAACCAAGCCAGAAAAGTTTAATTTTTTATGAGTGAAAATAGAACTTTCACCAGCGTGAGCTTAGGTAGGCCTCGTACCTCTACCAAATCTGCTATATCCCGTCTCATATCTACACCGAGATCTGATAACAGCTGCTATATCCCGTCTCATATCTACACCGAGATCTGAAAACAGCTGCTATATCCCGCCTCATATCTACACCGAGATCTGATAACAGCTGCTATATCCCGCCTCATATCTACACCGAGATCTGATAACAGCTGCTATATCCCGCCTCATATCTACACCGAGATCTGATAACAGCTGCTATATCCCGCCTCATATCTACACCGAGATCTGATAACAGCTGCTATATCCCGCCTCATATCTACACCGAGATCTGAAAACAGCTGCTATATCCCGTCTCATATCTACACCGAGATCTGATAACAGCTGCTATATCCCGCCTCATATCTACACCGAGATCTGATAACAGCTGCTATATCCTGTCTCATATCTACACCGAGACCTGATAACAGCTGCTATGTCCCGTCTCATATCTACACCGAGTTCTAATAACAGCTGCTATATCCCGTCTCATATCTACACCGAGACCTGATAACAGCTGCTATATCCCGTCTCATATCTACACCGAGATCTGATAACAGCTGCTATATCCCGCCTCATATCTACACCGAGTTCTAATAACAGCTGCTATATCCCGTCTCATATCTACACCGAGATCTGATAACAGCTGCTATATCCCGTCTCATATCTACACCGAGATCTGATAACAGCTGCTATATCCCGCCTCATATCTACACCGAGATCTGATAACAGCTGCTATATCCCGTCTCATATCTACACCGAGATCTGATAACAGCTGCTATATCCCGTCTCATATCTACACCGAGTTCTGATAACAACTGCTATATCCCGTCTCATACCTACTCTGAGTTCTGATAACAGCTGCTGGTATTGCACAGTTCGAGTGTGTGGCCAGCAATGCGAGCGTGACTCAGAATGCTACCATTGACTGACGCGGTCCTGCAGCACACAGCGCGTCACCGACACGCTCTGCTCCATCCCTCAGCCAACGACGGCACGGCAACGCTTCCCTTTCTTGCCGCGCTCAAATGGCTCAACTGACCAAAGTAAATATGAAAATTAGATTGAAACCTTCGAAAAATGGCATTGCACATAAACTAAATACTTCATCATGATATTAAATATTAGAATAACATGATGCAGCACTTTAGCAATAACAAAAACTTTCAGAATATCAGAAACGGATAAATTAAAGTAAATTTCAGCGGTACACTTCTACATATTTGAATAAAGTATTACACATTATCGATAATGTGAATTCATTAACATTAATTATTCATGTTAGAAAGCGCGTAAACTTATGAAATTGCTCATTAGCTCAGTTCTTTTTTTATGTGTTGAAACAATTTTTATGCGACTATAAGTGAAATTTTTGAACTAGTTTCCTTATGAGAAGAATAAAGTTATGGTTGTTATTACAAGTCGTGTGAAACTCAAGTCAGGTGTAGTAAAATGCCTCCTTTGTTTCATAAACTTGGCACAGGGATGACGGAGCTGAGATCCGTGAGTGAGCTCAAAAGAAGACATGAGGCCCTTGGACTCATGCGATACCAAGAACCACTGGTTGGACATACCAGAAAACGGCATAAAAGTTCGGCGACTTAGAAACCATCTCATCTCATCAACTTATAAAGGCATTCGATATTTTGTAGCTATTTTCCTGTACCTACGACTAATATTCAAGACAAAGGCAAATTTGAGGGTGACAGCGGTATACATAACTCATTTCCGCTAGCTGGATTTGGCGCTTGGTACTCAGGGTTGCGGGGTCGGAGTCGTAGTCGGGAGTCGGAGTCGCCTGAGTCACATGTTTTAGGTTGGAGCCGGAGCAGTTTTTCAGAATGTGGTGGAGGCGGAGTCGCAAATTTATTCTTCCGATTCAGTAACCCAGTTGGTACCGTGTTACTCTAGGAGCTTCATATGAGGTGAACCGCCTGTAGGGTACAGGGACTAGGCAGGGACCGGAGCAGCAGCCGCCGCGCCTTTTGATGCACTCCCACTTGGTGCGATCAGACGGCGAGATTAGCGAGCTTTTGCCCGCTGGTCGCTGGGTCTTCCACTGATAAATTGATCGATGGAGCCGCCTCTGAATGGTGTCCGCCGTAATCTAGATTGATTTAAATTCATAGATATTCCAGCTCGTGCCAAATTATTTTAATGGTGTTCCCGCTTGTAATAATGAAAAATGTAACCTCGGAAAAAGATTTAAAACCGAAACTTCTTTGAGTTATCCTATCAATGCTAGGCTAGCTGATCTTGTCACACATGAGTATCTCATGTGAACTCGAAACTCGAGTTAATATATTGCAGTTTTGCTTTTAACGCTCGAAATTTCAGCGGTAAAATTAATTATGAAATTTAAGTCTAAAAATCATTTTCATGAATATTGAGCTATCGGTCGATTATTAATTGATTATAATCCAATGATCATTTAATTTAGGACCGAGAACCGGTCGGCGTGGACAGTTTTCACCGTCACACACAGTACCCTGACGCACGATAACATAGACAACTGCCCGCATGGAGAACGAATTTCAGTCCACGAAACCGCATCTTGAATGCAAGTTACGTTCCACAATCCCAAATAGGCCATTTACCCGAGCAGGACTTCACTCGAGAGTGGACCACAAGTCTGCAACGCCAATTACTGATTCCAGGTAACGGGAGCCCTCAGCTCTGCATCAAAGGACGAGGCAGCGGCAGTGCAGTCTTCAAATATCGTCGATCACAAGTCAAACGCCGCCATAACGAAATGTTCCTATCATCGCGCCACTTTCATGGTTTTAAGATTTAGGTCCATGATGTGATAAAAATCAATTGATATTTTGGATCTACCAGAATTATCATGTTGGCATTTCTTCTTTTCACATGAAGCAAAGTTAAAACATCAAAAGCATTTTTTTAAAGCTCTTTTTACGGAACATTTCCTTTATTATGAAGTAACATCTTCTTTGAGTTAAATTCTAGAGTTAGTGTACAAATCTGGACGCAAGCCAATTTGTAGAATTTACGTACCTCTAATTTGAAAGCATTGTAAAACGACCTTAGCAACTCCTAAACGATGAAGGTTATATATTTTTTTTAATATAACTGCATTGGATGGGGAATTGAAAAGTGATGGCATTCAACTCAAACCTGAGTCAAAATTAAAGAGTATATTCACTCAATTCGTAAACAAGCACTCATGTAAACTTCCAAGAGAAAGTTTTTAAGGTTATGCCTCTGAAGCAGTAACAGGACCGGAGTGCTGCGCCGCTGTCGCTAGCGCTAACCCGCATGCAAATTCAGCCGTGAGACTCCATCCTATGCCTCGCAACGGCGCGCATATTGCACCTGCAATGAACTAACGCTCACGTAACCCAAAACCGTCAGCAGGAACATGATGCGATTACAGAAGTGCAGACAATTTGCCCATTCCGCGGAAAATGTCACACCTATAAATGTTGGGTTATATCGTACCTGGTCCTCAGGCTTGCTTGGAGCCTCACAAGAGGAGTTGCGTATCTGGTGGCATAGAACGCTGGTGGTATGGAGCTCAGTTTTGTTGCCTTCCTAGTGAAGCAAAGTGAGATACCCCCATTATTGGGAACTGACGACTTGAAACACTGTAAATTTTTCATTTGCCAGTATATAATGGAAAGTCTTTTGTACTTTTATTTATTTAATTTTTTCATTGACGCCTACAATAGGTGAGCCTTGTGTTGAGGGTTCAGTAGAAATTCTATAAATGGCTTAGCCTTGATTACAGCTAATTATTAACTCCAATTTTGAAGTGAACCACTCTACTTTTCCCATCCAAGAGTCGGGACTAAATCCACTGCAAGTAGCGTCTCATTCTGGCCAAATTTGAATCTCCTTAAATAAGTGCATTCTAGTTACAGTTCTTCAATAAACGAACATGGGTGCATCACATGGGCAGCACACACACGTTAACAAGCGGTGTGTTCAGGGGAGAGTTTGAATTGAAAGGCGTAGAAATATGAGAAACGGAAAAAATTTCTAAATTGAAACTTAAACCTTCTAGGGACATAAGAGCGTGAAACTATTTCAGAAGTGCTTTACGATTCTTAACCTAAAAGTTTTCCAATTTAGAAATGCTGATATCATTATTGAATATTCAGACGACTTTGTAGGCGGGGTTGCGAGGATTCTGAGAACATGGTTGTTGCACATTCTCATGATCTGCTTGGCTATGAAGAGAAAGTAATCTGCTCCTTTTTTTCAGAATGAATCTTTGTGACAGATCATTCAGAATGCAAAGAAATTATTTTCCACAGCGTTCGAAGACAATAACAAAGAAGTTTCAACAAATTATTCGCAATTTTTTTTGTCAATTGCTGGTAAATTTGGCGTTATCTACGTAAATTTCGATCAGTTTTCATACGCCGTTCATGAACAAGTATAGGAATCAACGTCAACTTCTATACTCCAGCTGTGTTGCATCACCCACAAGGTCAGTAATGTGAGAGCATACATTTCATACCAAGCTGTGCTCCCACCGATGTACAATTACATCCATGCTCCTGCATCACACTGAGTGGTGTAGATTTCTTTGCAACACTAGGACTTTTGACAAAGACTAAAAGTTTTGCTCTTTTACTTGACGTTTTTATTGTAATTGTATTCATTAAATTTAGTAGTACATAACAATAAAAAAACTTACAGCTCATAGCTCAAGGTTCCATTTTAAGGCTGGGGATTTCATCATGCATGTAAAGATTGTATTCAGTACTGTTTTGTGAGCCTACTTTATTCATCGTAAAAACAAAACAGACTGATCTGCCTTTGCAGTCTCTTTGGTCTGCATTCTGTAGACACGATTACGGCACATTCCCAAGAGGTGCTTGGCTGTGCAATGGATTGTGAAATAATTCAATAATTTTTTGTCATTGAAAATGAATCCATGCCGTCCCTGTGTTACCAGGGAGATAGATTTTCAAGGTTCAAATGTAATGGAACGCACAGTGTGTAGTGATGCCGTGCGACACTTGATATGGGCTGCACCACAGAAAATAATCAATCAACAATTTTGCAGCACCGGAATCGCCTAATGTTGAATTATGAGTTGAATAATATACACTGGACTCATTTTCGATTGCTGATTAAGCCGTAACAGGCCGGGGTCGGTGACCATTTCATACCGCACGAAAGTATCAGGCTCGGGATGAAACGAGCGCGTCATTCCGTGTCGCTGCGACAAAGACACCGTCAGCTCAGCTGCGTGCGGCAAGTGTCGAGCGCGTCTCCGCAAAAAAAATTGTGATCCGTCGTTCCAGTTTGTTTTTCCGGTCGATGGTTTCAAAATTCATCATTCGTTCTCCTTGCGCGGTGGCATATCGCACACGTCCCGATATTGGTAGTAATATTTCGTAAAATTATTTCCTGCAACGGAGTGTCGTCCAAAAAGAAACTGGGGATTTTCAAACGCAGCAGAAAATTCTGTCCGTTGAGCAAAAGAATGAGTAAGGTGTCGGCCTCGGCAAGATTCAGGAGAAGAATTTCACCGAGTTGTCACCAGGAGAAGCAGGAGTTGAGCAAAGCAGAAAAAAACCTTCTTGTTATTAATTTGAGCTGGTGGCGAAGCGCTGGGCTTGGTGCTGGGAAATAAAAACACAATAAGCATTGTGTATCAATACACTTAAGCCTTTAATGGTATTCTAAAGAGAAAAGTGAGCAATGATAGTTCAACTTTCTTCCACAAATGGCCTGTGAGTTCTTGCAAGTGGAATTTGTTGTGAAACTCTTCATACGCCGCTCTTTTGGAGTGCTCGAACAGCTGCGGGCCTCGCCCGGGCTGAAAGTTAGGATTAATAAATTGTCGAGGGCATTCACGCCAAGCAAAGCCATCTTTTGTGCTGGAAACGTTAATCTGAGGGTGGGAAGCGCGCCGCAGCATCTCTTGCTTAATGCCCGCCCGCCTCTTGGCCTGCTTCCAGTTTTGTAAGGCATTGATTCCCTGTAGTCGAGGTGTACTATCATTTTTTGAACCGGAACATAACATTTTTCAATGGATTGAGAGAAAACATTGTTATCGTGAAGTATGATTGCCAAAATACACTGTACCATTCTAATGTAGGATATGTAGAAAGCTCAAAAGCCACACTTTAGTTTTATAGAACTTTCCAATGCACCAACTTTAATAATGAAAATACAAGGCCCCATTTGAAGGTCCCTCATGACATTTTCACAACTTTTAGAAAACTAAATTTAATCACAATTGTATCAAAGTGAAACAAAAATATTCGACAAATTTCTAATATCTACTCAGAGAAATTCCACGGACACACTTTTACTATATTATTGTCTATCGCCTTCGATGTGATGAAACTAATTTTTCCATTGCCTGAGAAATGACAGCCACAAGAACAGAGGACGCGGAGACAGCAGTTCCCTCACTGGAGGTTGCCTGCTGGAGGTGCGTGTGCGAGCTTCCCAGGAATTTGAAAACCAAACTGAGGGAGCAAAGCTGATCAAGCTCAAGGGTATAAAGCGTGTAGTTGGAATTAGAGTCATCAGATGTATAAAGCGTGTAGTTGGAATTAGAGCCATCAGATGTATAAAGCGTGTAGTTGGAATTAGAGCCATCAGATGCATAAAGCGTGTAGTTGGAATTAGAGTCATCAGATGTATAAAGCGTGTAGTTTGAATTAGAGTGGAACAGAAGAGTATTATACTTTCTTAATTGTGAAACCAATTCACGAAATATGAAGGAAAAACTACTAATGTTACGCGTGAAGTTCAATCTACGGAATATAGGCTAGTGCTAGAATATCACAAATAAAGGCTACTTGGCTCTCTAACTGAACAGCCAAAAATATACTATCAATCTATGCAAGGTTAAAGACAATCGTAAAATTTCCCAAATTCTTCTTTCCTATCACTCCCAATCATCCAATAAATTGATGCTGCAGAGACATCTTATCTTCAAACCCTGCCTACATCAGACGCACGAGATTTAGACGCGGTACAATTTTGAAAATACAGTAAGTAACTTGCGCTATCTTACCCCTGAACAAATTACTCGAGTACTAGTGAACAAATTACAGGAAAATTCTGAGACTGAGTTCGATTGAAGCCCCGTCCTCTACACTGAGTTCAGGGTAGTCCAAAAACCATCAATCGCTTCTTCGTGTATCATCGTGTTCTTCGAGCTGGACCGCAACTCAGTTTACGCTTCTCAAACCCTGAAAATAAATTGCGCATGCTATTATTGCTTCGATTAAATAGCAAATGTCAAAGATCTTCATGTTTCCTTCGTGCTTACGCCACAAAACAGAGACAAGTAATTGTTTAAACGTTTACTTGATTATGAAAAGTTATGCAGCCGTGCCAATTTAAGGTACGCGGTTCAAGTTCAAATCTCAAAAGTCTACGGACTTTGAAACCAACATTTAATTACCTTTGCGTATCATTATTAAACTGTAAATATTTATATTAAGGCAAATGGGATTTTATTATCAACGCAAAATCCCTTGCATGAAAATTTTTCGTTATTTAAAGTTCCCCAAATGCTTCATTCATGAAAGGGCACTCAAAACTTACACAGATCGCGCAAGACTCACACAGCTCGTCCCAATGTTAAGCAAAGTTCTTCACCTTCAAAGTTCAAAGATCATCGTTTAATTTTGTAAGTGATTTTTATGGTCAGAATAACAATCATCATTTGCTCAAAAATCGAAAATATAAATCATGCTCACAAGTTTCTATCATAGCGAGTGGATACAAAATCTGCCCATTTTTGCGTTACAATTCAGCGTTTGAGAGCGGAACAATGTGCGAAATTTTGCGTCCGTCTCAGCGGCCGCGAGACAACTATTTCCTTGCGCGCCATCGATCGCAGCGCGGAGCAGAAGAAATGGAACACTTTGCAACCGCTCGGTGGCTATCGGAAAACTCTCCACTTGGTCTAACAGTTCCTCAATTAAAGCAGTTTTTCTGCTCCGACATTCCAAAACTCGACGAACGCTTCTGTCCTCTGAAGTCGGAACTCTGACTGCAGTTAGGCATTTAAAAAAACTAAGAAAATGACTAAAATACATTAACAAATATTGTCTGTAACATCATAATAAAATCTTGGAAGATTTCCACTTACCTTCTCCTCCAACAGCGAGAAAAACCGAAGTAGAACAATTGTTCAACACGCTTGTTGTCTTGAGAACTGCAATTTTTCACAAAGCGTTTATCTAGATGGAAGAGCCGTGATTTTCCACGGATCTTCACTCCATTGAATTGGTGGCCGTTGGAACGCAACTCAAAAGCGAAGATTTGCGCCAGCTCTCAGCAGCTGCCCTGTGCAGCGGATCACGGCCTCAGTGTGCCATTACTGCGCACGTCCATGTTGCGGCTTTTGTTAACTCCATCACAGCAATTCTCAGTCACAAAGTTTGTTCAACATAAATGAATCTTGAGTCTTTCATAAAACTAGGCTTGTTACTATCATATATATTACTCTCCAGTTTTGATTCAAATTCTGTGCAGGTCTTTATTTATCTTCTTTCAAAAACTGATGAATCATTTTGGGTTCATTCTCTCATTAATCTACGTTTAATCACCTGTAATTCAAATCTGAAAATTAGGTTCAGCCGTTAATTGTGTTTCCCATGTTGGGGCTAATTATAGAAAATGAACTACCAATTTAACATGAGGGCTAGTTTTAGATAATGAACTACCAATTTAACATGAAGGGGCTAGTTTCAGATAATGAACTACCAATTTAACAAGAAGGGGCTAGTTTTCGAAAGTGAATTATCAATCTAAGATGAAGAAGTTTTTTCTCAAACAAATAAAATCGAATTAAAACTTTGATGAATTTCAAGAAGAGGAACTCGAGCTGCTGGATGCAGCGCAGTCTGTCTAGAACGATAGAAGACTGATGTACTCTATAAATATCGACGAGAGAAACAAATCTGACGTCAATAAAATCGATAGACTGCACAAAGCATCATATTTCAAAGGAGTTCAGAAAGGATCTTGGTTGTCTCGTGACACACTCGGATAACCCCAGAAAATATTGAGATTTGTCGTGATCGATTGACAAGCTTTGTAGGACTTGGTGGAGCAGACTAGCTGGCGCTGCCGCGCAGACCGGCTGCGGACTGTGGCAAGCGGCTGTACGCAGTTTGTGCTGATGTAGAGAGCGTAGGGCAGTTGTAGACAGCGTTGTGCAGCTGTAAACGGCATTGTGCAGCTGTAGACGACATTGTGCAGCTGTAGACAGCATTACGCAGCTGTGGACAGCATTACACAGATGTATACAGCATTACACAGTTGTAGACAGCATTGCACAGCTGTAGATAGCATTGCACAGCTGTAGACAGCATTGTACAGCTGTAGACAGCATTGCACAGCTGTAGACAACATAGCGCTGCTGCAGAGGAGAACTGCTCCCACCAACAGTCGTGCAGCTCAGGCAGCAAGTCTGGCAGCAGCCATCAAGGCATCGTAGGCAAATTGTACGATTGAGCAAAAGTGCGACTCACCCTACCTCAGGCCCTGTGTGTGTGTGAACTGGACCCGTGGCGAGTACGATTTTTCACGTTCGTTATTAACTAACGCTGCAATGTTTCAAATTAACTTATCAATTTAATGAACACAAATTATTCTATATATTATTTCAATGTGTGCTAAACTATTATTTATGAAACAATACTGTGATTGTGTGGTGTGTTTTTCCAACAGATCCGTAGTCGAAGAACGATTTAACATGTACATAACAATAACGAATAATTTAACGTTAAAAGTTTATTTTCATCACATTTACTTTTGTAAGTCTGAATTGAACGAATTGATGTATAAGGCTTTTTCATTCTGTTATTTCTCTGCATGACCATAACGTCTCGCTTGGCTTTAAATGAATCTAGTGGCTAACAAAGTGATATTTCAAAGCTAATTAATTTATTATTTATTCGGTAATATTTAAAATTAGCTAAAGTGAATCGGTTTATATCTATACATGTTCTACCAATGCACCGACTAGCCCTCCCTTAAAGCTCTAACTATTTGAAATGAAGCTGTTCATTTCACGAGCTCTGGTGTACAGTTTGCGTGCACTCTGCTTCCATAGATAGACTCTAACTTGATTGCACCAAAAAACTTCTCATTGGCCGAATGAAATCAAACGTCGCTGATACCAAACATTAGTCGTAGCATTTCGCAAATTTCGCTATGTATATATCACTATTTTTTCACTACCTTCGTTCACTTCATTAAACATGATTGTAAGTTTGAGTGAAGCTCTTGTTTAACATGATAAATCGTTACGTTCTTTACCAATAGTTAAAAATTCAAACATTTTGGGATATCTTGAACGAAGATTTATTATTGCTTGGAGGAAATATTTAAGGTTCAGGAATTGTACGTTCGTTACTTTTACCACATCCAACTTGAAGTCATTCTTTTCATGCATTGCTTCATTATGCAGAAGATAACTCTTATCATCTCAATAAAATTAATTTAAACAAGATTTCACGACTTCTGGTTAAATCTCATACTGCTATCATCGTGAAACAATTCTACTCAGCATTACACCTGCATCTAAGAAAATAAAAATGGCTACTGGATGTCACGACTGGGATCATGACGCACAGCAAAACCCTAGCAGTGAAATAAGCCCACAATTCGACCCCACAGCTGCATGCAGGCGCAGATCGAGGCACGAGGGAAAACACGTACAATATGGCAAGCGTAATGTGCTTCGCTTCAATACACCAGTAGTCCGATACGAAACCTTCAAGAAGAATTAAAATAACTTTCTATTCAGATAGGAGAACCGATATTACGATGCGAATATACAATAACAAAATTATTGAAGCTCAAACCGTAACCACCCCATTTAGACGAATGTCTAATGAAATTTATTACTCAATACCGGGTTACTGAAATGCCACATGATCTGGCTGACACGCTCATAACTGGAATTTTCTTTTGAAAAGATTTTAACATGAAACCTGATAGAAGTTAAAACGAAATTTCCCAACCAATGTTAAATTGTCTGGAAATTTTTTACTGAAGTGGTAGCTCGGGCATCTGCTGTAATATTTGATACCGCTTATCGCTAATATTATGGTTTCAATTTTATTCAAAAAATATAAATTGTATTTACATTCACAAACTTAGTGGCACGCTAGTCACCCGGCACCTTTAATTGGCTAAGAATTCCATTAGTGTTTGAAAATATTCGGTCGGAAATTCACAAGAATACGATCTTCAAGACTAAGCACCTCCGCTTAGCATGCGTTCATTTCCTGTGTGTGTGTGTGATAAATTTCTTTAGAAAATCCTGCATTCTCTTTTCTCTTGGTTCAAATGCATTTAAGCAAGAGTTTACTAAGGAGCCTGAAGTCTCAGCTTTATGAGCATGAGGTCGAACAAAGTTCTCCAAATCAATGTTCATGGTGAATGTTAGAGTGAATTTGTTGATCGTAAACATGAGATGGGAATCACATTTGACCTCAAAGCCATCCCTCGTAGCACCAGCTTCCAACAACCAACAACCGACTACCGCGTAATTCACAGTGCTAGTGCCCCGTATTTGCTTATTCCTTGATCTTAGTAGCTAGTGCTACTCTGAGTTTCATGCTACTCATGCTCCGCTCAGTGTCAAAGGTCACAATCTAAAATATAAAGTTCATTCAACTATTGATCCAATGAGACTGCTGAACGAGAAGGTTAAGTCTGCTATGTAAGCTCAGTGTTTCCATCAGCCTAAACTCTGGTGCGGGCCCATTTTACAGCCTGATGGGCAGTGGCCTTCTTGTGCGTATTGTCAGTCGGTGATAGCGCGTCAGCTTAGCAATTGTTCGCTGGCTGCTTCCAGAACGTCTAGTAATCTCTGGAGTTTGAAGTCGTTCTCTTCATGAATAGCTCGATTCTACATGAAAACAATCGCTTCTTTCTTCGGAACAATTGAGTTTTAAATCAAATGATGAAGTATTGGAGCTGGAAGAGCAATATTTTGATTTTCAGCTACTCCTGAGTTATCTTTCACAATTTCAGAAGATAAAAATGTAATATTTTGGGCTACAAAAGAACGGCAACATTTGATCAGAAATGATTGATGAGAATAATGAAAAATGAATCCTTTTTCCGTCGCAGCACACTTCACTTCGCAGTAAACAAAACCTACCAGCGGGAGGCTTCTCCCTCATCTCAACCTCCTCATGTAAAGTTGATATTGATCATTATAAAGCAAAGTCTGGGTGCAGACATCGGGCCAGTTAATGCAAGGCTTTCAGAGCGCACTTTACCGCAGCACACTGAGCACAGAGCCAAATTTTTCTTTCTTAAAAAACCACGAAAGCTTACTTTTTATTACAAACTATCATTATACAAAAAACTATTTTTATTGAAACTATCTGGATTACTACAGTTTTGATCTTATTTACATTTTCTGAACAATGCTCACGCCTCTAGACTACGAAATGCGTCTAGTATATTTAGGCTGTTTAATTTCTTAGCGCAAAGGAAACATATTAGCTTTTTAGTGAGTTTACTCACACTTTCTCGAAGTTCATGAAGAACTATGAATTACTGTTTATAATCAAACAAAACTTTACTGAAATTTATAGCAGAATTTTTAATTTGTGTGATCGACTACTTGTGCTATGCACAATACGCTCCACACAATAAAACGATAATTTGTTTTCTATTACTTCATTTACATATATATTCTAAAAAACTAAGGCAATAGAATCAATTTGTTCTTTTGCAACTAACGTCATTCTTTCCTGATATCAAGCCTTCATGCTCGAATGCGTTCCATTTGCGTGTGCTGTAAAAACCCTACAATTTTTATATTATTGTGTACTTCTATTAAAAAGAACATCCCAAGATGTACAATGGCAACGAACCCCTGTCATAAAACTCGATAATATCTTCACCCTGCATGCCCCTGTATTGAAAGAGTAGTTCCGAGAAGAAAAAAAATGCATCGGTGCAAGCTCAAAACGAAGGAATTTCCCAAGAACTCAACCGACAACGTAGAATGCTTGAATTTTAATCTTTAATTTGGAATGCACGAATTTGTCATCTGGCTCGTAAACTGGCATCATATCTCGTTTCCATTAGCTTAATGTCCGGCGCTGGCAGCATCCACCCATTACAGCTCAACTGCCGGCAAACTACACCACCGCGCAAACGTGTCTTCGTGTTCTGTTCAACGTTTCGATTCATTTTCGCTTCCAGAATGCTATTCACAGCCATGGAGATTTGTCCTTAGCTGTGAGGCTTGGACGCGCAGCGACGGCCGCACACCTCCACCGGCCACCATCCAAGCGCTACTGCCTGAGTGAGGGCAGAGGAGGATCGGAGGTCTCTCGAGGCGCAGATTTAGCCCAAACCAGCCAACATCTTCCGAGGGGAAGCGGTTCTCAACCGATGGCAGTGGTTCTCAACCGGTTTTCAATCGTCATTACTCATTAGTCTGGCATCAAAAGTTGAGCCTACTTTCAATTTACTAACTCCAATTTCAATTTACTTCATCCCAACCTAAGGACAGCGCGCTAGCTTCTTTCCTAGACTCCCGTGCCAAATGTGACCGTCATACGAGTTCAGATTATCTCAAATTTTAACTTATTTGCAAACGACCAAATAGGTCAGGTGAGAGCTCATAGATCTGATTCAGGCTTCGTATCTGAATTTGCTTAAACATTATCTCTTCGCTCTGTGTTAAAGCTTCATTTTCCACAACTCAACTTCATTGTTCGTCCGTACGTCGCAGCTATGTGAATTTTTTCACCGTTTGTCTTCATTTTTTATACGTATCTTATTTTTTATTTCAATAAAACTCATCATTGAAAAATACTTTGCTCAGAAAATCTTATGCCACTTCCTAAGATCAAATTCTGGTTCCTGAGGACAAAATAACTATTTGAAAAGTATTCAGAGAAATACTCTCCAGCGACCACAGCAGCAGCCCATGTTGGAGCGCTTGCCAGACGCACAAACTGCACAGGACCCTCGGACTTCTCGTTTTCCTAACGCCATTCACTCCGGAGTCTTCGAGGTATTTTTTTAGACACGACGTTCCCCCAAGAAGTTGCCTTCACTAAGGATCTAGACAACGAGGAGTTGCAATTGCACACAAAAAAGAAGACTAGGCTCCGGGAAGATGCGATGTCGAGAAGCTTCGGAAAGAAGTTGTCCGCGACCACTGAAAAACGGAAGTGAGCTATTCCACTCAGAGAATATATAGGATTACTGGTGCTCGGAAAAACATCCCTCACAGAATTGAGGCTTGAGAAGAAAAGAAAAATGGAACACTGTTGCAGAGTATGAAGTATTCCCGACAGCTGGTGCTCTGGATTACTTTGTTCAAGGAAAAACTTCTCTCTCAAACACTCACAAACCACAGAAAAATAAAGAAAAGAAAATAATAATAGAGCGGTATTACACTTGAGTTGCAAGACGTACACGAAACCCTTTTCGACAAAAAAGTAAAAAACTACTCGTGTGATCGGAAATTGCAACAAACTCCGCATCTTGTAAAAGAACGGATAACTTACTAGCAAGAGCATTCAAATCGGCAAATAAATGAGAAGAATGGATGTCATTGGAGTGTGTTTACGAGTTATTTCATGCACAAATGAGCCCTTAAATCAATACAGAATAAGTAAAAAATTATATTTTCAAAAGCTGTAACATCAATATGTAAGGGAGAGATTAATTTCCTTAATGGAAAAAAATCTCTTTGTGACATACGCTCGTTTCACCGAAAAATAGTTACTGTCGCATTACAAAAGCTCTGAAAGTTATAAATTAAATCAAGCGAATAACAATGGTGAAGTGATGTGTAAAATATTTCTCGTCTTATAAACCTGCCATTGGATTTGAAAATAAGATGCTGCTACTGTAAAGTGCCTTCCTTTGAGACGTTCATTTACATTGGAAAATCGAGAGCATCCTCCCATGTATTAGAAATAAGCAAATGTGGAAATAGTTCAGACTACAGAAGAGAAATGCATATATGGCTCGAAAATCACCCATGAAAATCTATGGCTTACAGTTCACACCTGCAAAATATTCTGCCCATCAAAAGAATCGAAAAAAAATTTTTGGAGCGGTTCCATTCGCGTACTGGCACGAATTTTTTATGTTGTCTCAAAACATACAATGCTTTATTCGATGCAAAAATTCATTTAGCTTTCAATTTCAGCTTGAAGTGTTCATTACGGTGACACCAGCTACGAGTCATGAGTATGAGTTTAGCTCTGCTCCGTAACGTTGAAGGCTTGGTGGTTGTAGCGTGCCCCTCTCCTGCAGTTAGCTCCTCTCGTAACTCGCCCTTGTCTTCGAAACGAACATCTCTGGCAGCAGTGCATGAGCTTCACAGGCACAATTTCTTGCTGCGCGTCCCAAATGGGTATTTGTGCGGGCTTGAAGTTCCGTTATCAGTAATATTAGAGGAGCAGAAAATCATATTGTTTTAGATATATCATGTCATATGGCACAATTGAAAATTTGATAAGTGTTGCTAACCACAATGCTGTCTCAAATGTGTACGTAGATTTCATACTCGTGCATAACTTAATTCCGAGGAACTCAGAAATTGTTATATCGCTATGGAATTATTATCGTATTACCTTTAGAATTTTACGAGCAGTGATGTCAGTAAAATAGTTTTCCTTGAAATTCACTTGACATCTGCCACAAGCTAGAACAAATGTTTTAAAAGCTTGAGGAAGGCAGTACTGAATTTTTAACACCAGTTGCAGGAAACTGCATTCAGTTCCACTCCGTTTTAATAGGAAAAATTTCCATGGCAGCCGCATCTCTGACTCGCTCTGCTGTTAAATACTTCCTTGTTTTTTATTTATAAATGAATGGTAGGAGCTCCTTGCACGCAAGATTGTGCCGCTGAACTTGAATAAATTTAATGCAGGCAGAAAAGCTCTGAGCAAAAAATTTTCAGTTATTCGCTCGATCGAGATCCTTTAAATATGAATCAAATATACGAACTATGAACGCAAATTGAATAAACTTACGTGTTAAATGATTTAGGCAAACTTTAAGCTAGCAAATTAGATTACCAACCAATATCTTCCCAGAGCAACACTCTTATAAATCTGACCATAGTTTGCCTGTACGTTTCCACGTTTTAGAATAAAAGCACAGAATTTTAAACACTGTTTTCACCGTCGAATTTTCCTTTGATATGTAAATAGCTTCTCTCACATCCCATTTCAATTTTGATACGTAAACGTTGTATAATATACGGGGAATATCATCACTTTGATGCGAACACTGGGAGGCTCGAGTTAAGATTGCTTGTGTCATCGAACCACTCACGCATGAAATATTACAAGAGATGAACATGACGCTAATTAAACACGACCATGAAGGTACGAGTGCCATAACACGTCAAATGAACTCCAGTCACTGACCAATCACGAGAAGTATTGAGACCCCTGAATGGTGACGATGATTGCTGCCTGAGTAGCAGAGAGCCCATTGTGGCCCTGGTCAGACGCCTTCAATTACGACCTCTAAAACTCGCCCACCGAGTGTCTCTTTTTGACAGGTCTCAGCAGAGGCTCTGCAGATTACCGAAACTGCTCTTCCTAACGAAAATTTTTGGTTTAAAATATAATTTTATAATTTTATAATATATAATTTTCACCATGTGAATAGTAATACGTTTCGTTTTTTTTGACAAGGCTCAGTAGAGGGTCTGGAGATTATCGTAACTGCTTTTTATAATGAAAATTTTCGGTTTAAATTACTTTTTATTTTATATAAAATTTTCATCCTGTAAATACGAGTAGTAATGCACTTCGTCTTTTTGACAGGTCGCAGCAGAGGGCCTGCAGATTATCGCAACTGCTTTTCACGAGGAAAGTTTTCCTCTTAAAATTAAATATTTTGTGTAAAATTTTCTATCTGTAAAAATAAAATCGCTTCAGTCCTTTTGACCTTCATTTTATCTCGTAAGATCACGCTTTGTTTAATTCAGAGAAACTTAGTAATTTTGAATAGAGGAAAACTGGCGTTGGAGCTAGGAAGACGAACATCAGTTGTATGGACATCAGCATTCATTTTATTTCAGGAAGAGGGGAATCCTCCAGTACTCAGTGTGGGCTCAACCTCAAATAAAATTACTCTCTGGTAGTTATGGAACTAAGAGTATTCTAGAGCACTGATATTTCATGAAGCACTAGGCAGTGCAGGACATCTCGATGTTCAGACGCCTCATGGTGGCCAGCTCCAGACGGCATCTTCAATTCTAGAACACTGATATTTCATGAAGCACTAGGCAGTGCAGGACATCTCGATGTTCAGACGCCTCATGGTGGCCAGCTCCAGACGGCATCTTCAATTCTAGAACACTGATATTTCATGAAGCACTAGGCAGTGCAGGACATCTCGATGTTCAGACGCCTCATGGTGGCCAGCTCCAGACGGCATCTTCAATTCTAGAACACTGATATTTCATGAAGCACTAGGCAGTGCAAGACATCTCGATGTTCAGACGCCTCATGGTGGCCAGCTCCAGACGGCATCTCACAAGTCATCAGTCCAGTATCGAAAGTTACGACTACTTTTCGATTCACCAACGCATGAAATTCGTTAGCAGAAAATTTTCCTCACGAATATTATTTTTGAATATTTATTCACCAACACAGCACATGTAACTCAGGTTTCAGTTTTCTACACGATTTGGATAATTTGCCAGACGTACATGACTTACTAATTTTCAATAATTTCCAAAAAAGTTATTTATTCATAATGATTTTTAATTGAAATGTTTAAGTTCTCTCACTCAAGCCATTATCATTCGATACTTTCTACGCGCGCTTGAAGAACACTTTCATGAAATGTACATTGCCCTAATTCCAGAACTGAAAAAGTAGGTAAAAATTGCTCAAAATAAATTTCCAGCCCGGTTAAAGACTGCGTGTTTTCACTTATAACTGAGTTGTCGCAAGTTTTTAGTTAATATGTGGTAACACGGCATATATCCGAAACATTATTACCCAAATTTACTCCGAGCATTTAATTAACTCTATTTCCATCCATTGCACTCAAAAAGCCTTTAGCTCGTGCAGGCAGAAGGTCGCTTGTAAGACTTGGCTGCTCAAAACTGGCAACTCTTTCTGAACGATCATTCTGCGAGCTGGTACATCACTCTGCATTGATGTTACAGGCGCTATGGTTGGAGTAGACGAATAGTTTGGCGTCCAGTCAACCAGCGACTGTTTCTTCCTAAAGCTAGGTCGACTGAACAATTTTCACGCAGCGTCTATATGAAATCAACGTCATATTTAGAAAAACTATGCAAGAGAACTCGTTTCATAGAAAACATGATATTTGTAAAAAAATGTATTGTACGCCATGAAATTAATAACTCAAACCATGCCATAAATTTCATCATACACTCAAATTATACCTTAAATTTAGATAAAATCTTTTAATATCCTTTGCATCCCTAAATCTTTTCTAAGGAATATAAATTCACTGCAAAAACTTGTCAGCTTTCTCTCGTTCATTGCCCTCACTGAGCATCCTCACCGCCCTCGGAAGTCGTAATTTTGATTTTTTTCGAGTTTCCAGGCATTTTCCATGACAATTTCTATTCGTTATCACCGAAGTTTCCAGTTTTTGTCGAATATTCCGGTGACTTTTTGTCACTCCGCCCAAGAATTCTCTAAGTTTGGCCGCTAATCATAGGAACTAAAATAAAAAGGAGGCTTTTATGCGGTTCGGAAGAACTTTTTCCGATGAACTCAAGTGTTAGCAAAGAAGAGACGCACGTGAAAGTTGCAGCGTTTCATTTTTACAATTGTCATTCGAATTGTTCCGTAGCTGTTGTAGGTATTGCTGAGCCTGCGATTTTTGGGCTTGAAATTCGGGTGAACCGAACTTACTGACGTTGAATGTGAATTTTTAGGCCCTGTATTACTCTTGGGGCAGAGCGCTCGAAATGCCCGTTATTCTTTGAAGAGAGAGACTTCCAGAGCTTGTTATGCAAATATAACTGACGTTTTTAAATATGTTCTCCAGAGGCTTCAAATATTCGCCCGCTGTTCTCCACCTACCCATCAACAGAGCTAGTTCTGATTGTTATCTTTTACGCCATTCTTGTCCTATGAGTAAACTTTGATGAATTGCTGTAGCAGTTTTGGGGAGTAGATATTTAGTGAGTTGTCAAGCTGTGCTGATAAAATTTCCAGAAAGTTCAATAATAATACTCTTTTCCGGAGATTGCTAAACTGAACAGTAAAGTATCAAAATTAGTTTCCTAATTCATGGCAGAGGTAATATTCCCTCAGCAGAATACATTAGTATATTTAACAAAAATATACCCTCTTTCCTTTGTACCAAATTGGAAGTCATTATTTCAGACGAGAAAGTTCATTTTATAAAGAAAACAACAGCACTATTTTCATCAGAAGCTGCCTCATAATGAGCAGTCTCCCTCCAATAATTATAAGATTATATTTCTCCAAAACCTCAGTTTAGACCTAGCCTTATGAGGTTGTAAATGAGCCTGTACAAAAGAAACGCTAGCCTCGAGCCTACATAATTCCACAGGAGCAAAGAGCGCTGGTATTGACGGCAATGGATTCACTACGTTGGTCGCTTTAAAGAATCTAGTCTAAGTGGAAGACGCGTAGACAACTGGTGACATGGAGAGTAAGTTAGAGTGGGACTTACGGTGAGATGTGCAGTGCCGCCATGGAACGTAGTTCACGGGGCTGAGACGGACCGAATCTGCCGGAGAATACATGTGGGTTGGTAAATATTTGAGCTATGCAAGATGGGGCTTGATTTCACACTCTCTTGGAGACTCGAAGCGCTGAAAATTCCATTATAGAAACGAAATTTTCAACACATTCAAGGCTGCCTTTGACAACATATACTATTGATAACGACCACTTTAAAGAAACATGAATGGTCCTCACCAGTCAAACGAAACTAACATCAACACAAAGCTCTACCGTGAAGACAAGCCTTTTCTCGGTTGTTTAAAATACCTGTTTGCTGGTGAGTAAATAAAAACTCGGTGATAGCTTAAAATAGACAATAGGTACCAATGAAGGAACAATTTGGAGAATCAACGGCCTCAACTGTTCGCGTTGTGCTCCAAAAGTGATCCAGTGATCAGGGACGCTGACAATGATCCCCTGATCATACATGGAGATCTGTCAGGAACTCGTGAAGCTTCTCAAATTGATGTTGTTTGCTGCAGCTGCCGGGATGCTCATCAAACCTCCATTCTGGCTGGAACGAACGTTTGATGACTGGAGTGCTTCTCAGCTTCAGTGTTTCATTGTAGTCTCCTCGAGGGAAATTACTCAAGATGCTCCGATGCCGCTCATGCCAGAAAAATGATCCTCCCGAGCCATTGCAGGATGTATTATTTTCTACTTTGGTAAATGCTGATGCCTGCCTGCCCATGTTTGCTCAATGGAAAACACTCGCTCGTCGCAGATACGTCGAGTGTTGCAAAAGATCGGCTATACAGGACCGGTAATTTGGATATACAGCGCCTATAGTGCTCCATTGAATGCAGAATGCATGAAGCAGTTCACTCAACGAACTGGGATTTGAATCAGTAGCTACCTAGATCCTTATATGAAAACTAAATTCATAAGTATTGAAGAGTTTGACCGAATAGTAAATCTTTACTAATATTTCATTTTCTATAATGTGTGCAGTAAAAATACAAGCGTTAATTGGAAATTCAAAATGTGCAAGTTTTTTCTAACGAGGAGAAATGTTTTATCGCAAAATTCATGTATTGTGGCGTTATTTTCGATAACTTTAGGTTTTTTATAATTTATTCATATACATGACCAGATTTTAAAATTTTTGTTCTTATGAAAAATAATTTGAGCAGCATGAGCAGAAATATGGCTGAATTTAATGCAGTACGAGCCACCGTAATGCGTGACTCAGCAATTTGGACTCTACAACATTTGGAATAGAGAAATTTTGCTGAATCTCTAAAGACATTAACGGTTCTCAGTCGCTCACTGATATGTGCATATAAGTTCACCACTGTACATCGTTCAAATCTTTCAACTCCTATCTTCCAGCGAAAACCTCTCGCTAGCGGACGTACGCAAAGTTTTAATCAATTCCCCGTGAATGTGCTGCCGCTGCCGTAAACACTGCATTCCGCTAGAAAATTTCGTAATCCGCGGGGGCCATGAAACCCTAAATGACGAATTTGTTGCTAAAAGTAAGTCCACGATTTTGCAGAAGCTTCGAATATTTCAGTAGCAGGTAGAGCCGCAGGAGCGGGCAAAATTTAGGCTCAAATTTATTCAGTAGTTCTGCGTGGGGCTGCGCCGCGACTTGCCTCCAATTCCTGAGGTGTCGACGGAGATGAAGTGGAAAATGCTGTGGGAGGCATCAAGGAAATGCACGCATTTCACAGCTCCGGCCGAAATTTAGTTTTTTGTTTAGTATAAATATATTGCTCTGCCACCTACAGGCCGCGGGGAGGCCATGAGCGAAGGCCATCACGCGCCTTGCTTCGCTATGGTACGATGATGATGAAACAGTCGCAGCGTTGCTAAAGCTCCTACTTAAAGTACATTTAAAAAAACTGTCTCAGGTTTTCGACCGTCGAGCAAGCAATACGTAAGCATTTAGCAACTAAAAGGAATAGAATACTGCTAAAACCTTTTTCAAAGCTCGTAACCGTTTTTGCTGCAGATTCAGCAACAGTAAACTTATAACTGCAAAATTGCTAACAGAAACTGGTGTGGTCTCTGAAAAAATAATACGATTATGCAAAAAAAGCAAGCATTAGCCACTCACGTAACCGATTATTGAGTTTCAACTCTTGATCATTGACTCTAAAAGACTAAATCAATCTGATGTATAGCTAGATATCGACCGTTATTTGCAGTTATGAACTACATTTTACGCTCACTCGTAACATAATGCGAATTGATTAACGCCGTTAGAACAAAAGAAAGCAAACAAATTTTACCAACATAAATTCGCGCCATCTGTCTATGGCGTTTGACATGTTGAGTAAACGGAAAAGGAAGTCACAGTCAAACACCAAGAGAAAAATTGCATCTTATGTGAGATATTTGAAGTGCGGCCGCAACTTGAGATGAGTAGAACAGTTAACAAAAATGCCCTTCTTAGATGAATCCTAAGCCCCTAAACCAAAGATTAACATCAGCCAAAATGTTTCACCGCTCCAGGATTCGGAGATTTGAGACAAGGTTTAAGCGAGGAATATACCGCAAATCAAAAGGCGAACTGGGGAGAACGACTAACGTGACCGAAATATAAAGGAGATCCTTTGTAAAGACATGTTGAGACGATTTAGAGAGTCAGCTTTCATTTTTTGGTACTTGGAGTTCATCAAATGTGTGCTTTTACTGATATAGGTTGACGACTCCAAAAAGAAAAAAGTTACGATTATGAAAAGGTTCAACTCATATATGGATTTTTTTCAAGTCTAGAACCGACACGAATAGGAACTATGAACTCCAGGAAAGATTGTTTGCTCATCCAATTCAGCGGAGATTGTATAACAGTGTCCTTCAAACCTGCTACTGTCAGTGATGGAAGCTTCAGTGTATCAGTATCCAGCATCTGCGCCCACAAAAGTTTTTAGATTATAATTATTATTATTATTATTATTATTATTATTATTAGAATAAATACGAAATAAAAAAAATTTGAATTCTAACTGCCCGTAATCACCATTTCATAATATTAGAACGGAATAATCGCAGTAAATATATACTAATGTCTCAAAACTATTTACAGTGAAAATGGGTTCGTTCTATGAGTGGTGCTTGCACATATCGATATGTATGAGAACAAATTCGTGTGATACAAATACAGTTAGTTAGGCAAATACATTAACTGTATTTCTTCACACAAAAATGCTTGCATTAATTTTTGAAGCGTAGGAAATTGAAATAAAGAAATGCAAATGAATATTAGAACAATTTAACAAAAAGTTGTAGCAAAAGACTGTGTAAACCTTTTTGGTTGGTCAGCATAAAGTAGTCTGCTCACACACGCTATAGTAACACGGCAGACTGTATGAAGCTGGTAAACTCACCAAGTTTGGTCAACATAAAGTGTCTGTCAGCTCACACACGCTATAGTAACACGGCAGACTGTATGAAGCTGGTAAACTCACCAAGTTTGGTCAACATAAAGTGTCTGTCAGCTCACACACGCTATAGTAACACGGCAGACTGCATGCAGCTGGTAAACTCACCAAGTTTGGTCAACATAAAGTGTCTGTCAGCTCACACACGCTATAGTAACACGGCAGACTGCATGCAGCTGGTAAACTCACCAAGTTTGGTCAACATAAAGTGTCTGTCAGCTCACACACGCTATAGAAACACGCAGACTGTATGCAGCCGGTAAACTCACCAAGTTTGGTCAATATAAAGTGTCTGTCAGCTCACACACGCTATAGTAACACGGCAGACTGCATGCAGCTGGTAAACTCACCAAGTTTGGTCAATATAAAGTGTCTGTCAGCTCACACACGCTATAGTAACACGGCAGACTGTATGCAGCTGGTAAACTCACCAAGTTTAGTCAACATAAAGTGTCTGTCAGCTCACACACGCTATAGTAACACGGCAGACTGCATGCAGCTGGTAAACGCACCAAGTTTGGTCAACATAAGGTAGTCTGTCAGCTCACACACGCTATAGTAACACGGCAGACTGCATGCAGCTGGTAAACTCACCAAGTTTGGTCAACATAAGGTAGTCTGTCAGCTCACACACGCTATAGTAACACGGCAGACTGCATGCAGTTGGTAAACGCACCAAGTTCGAATGGCAACAGAGCTAAACCTGAAAATTTTATAAAGGAGCACTGGAATGAAATTCAATACTTCCTCTGAATTTTGGAGCGATAAAATAAAGAATATAGCTTTTCGTGTTTATTTAATTATTATTATTATACTGTAGTAAAGAAGTGAGCTCTCTGAAGCAATCGGTTTACTGGGATGGCAAAAATTTTATTTATTTATTTTACCCCACCTCCTGCAAAACCTAAATGAAAATAAAACAAACGAATCTTGAATTATTCCATTTTTAATTCCATTGTAGCCCCACCGGACATTTTGTAAATTATGTTGATGAATAATGACGCTTATGGCAATAAAAAAACATGAATTGATGCTTCATAAACGAAGAAATATTTCCTAAACGTTAATGCTGAAAGAACTACTGCAACCTCTAATTTTCCACAGCTGATGCATTTCACGCATGAATGAAAAGGATCGAAAGTAAACAAGTGGGAGTGACGGCATGTGTTTGCCCTGCCTCAGATCAGTGCTCACTGCAAATCAATTTGAAACATCCGACTGTTCAGCGTCACTGCGATAGGATTCACGCTCGCCTGTAGATGTACTCAGTGAGGGCACGTGTTGCCAAAATTCCCTGTTGTTCGCTAATTTTATTCTATGCAAAAGATTTTAACGAATTCCGTTGAAACACGGCGCAGCAGATGTAACTCGACTCAGTCGGAGAAATGAGATCCTTCCAATTTTTTTAAACATTTTGAGAAACCGCAAAATACCTTCCATCGTAAGTTCGAAAAAAAATTACTTGCATAAATCTTGTACTTGTTTTGGCGAATGTATGAGAATAACTTGCAGTAAAGTTAACAGTAAGGCTTGTTATGAACCTCAAATCTACTCAAATCTACCATTCAAATTCTTTGAATTATGAAATGTAGATCTTGAGAGTGTTCTTTCCATTTAATATACTTCAGTTCGAATAGTTTAAGGTTTGCTGTTATTTCCAATCGCATTTCAGAATTGCTGAATCTTTTATGATACTTTCAGAGTATTTCATTTCCCTTCCGTGATTCATGAAAATGGGTCACACAAATTGGTGTCGATATTTCGTTTATTTTAGTTGGCTCGCGCCGTACGCGGATTTGAGCCAACGTTGCACCAATACTCATAATCCAAATCCAAAAATAAACAATTGGAAACTGCAAAAGTATGCAGTTTTCTAAATATACTTAACATAACTTACAGTTACTCGTGAAGTATCATTTGAAGCTACCCTTCATAAAAAGAGGAAGTAGTTGAAACATGGTTAAACCGACTTCTTAACCCAACATAGTTGAACCAATTCCTCAATTATCGGATAATTATGCGCTCAAACATAATCGTCTTGAGTTTTTTCTTTCAGTCGCCCAACCCTGAGGCTCATCTCCCTCGACGATCCAAATAAAGCAATCATTTTTACCATTATGAAGTAAAATAATTAGAAATTCTAGATAGGCTTGCGTGTTCTCTTCAGTTCATCGTAAGGTGCAGATCGCTGCTTTAACGAGCCTTAAGTATTTTCCTAGTGCAAAATCTGCGTTCAGTTGTGCATTAAAGAAATGAACTTCTAGGTTTAATTTTTTTTCTCCTTCTCTATTAATTTGCACTTCTTAAATAAATTCAATAACATTAAAGTGGAAGTTTCATCATTAATTTTAGAATAAGTTATTTTGTTATATCTGCGGCTAATATACATGGCCTCAGTAAATCTTAAGCCGTAAATTTTGATTAGTGAAATTAAAATTGATCTAATAAATTTATCAACTTGTAATTTATAACAAATACGTCAGTATGCAAGTTTTCTCTTTCATGAATGTAAAAATTTATCATGTCTAAAAATGGGAACATTGAGAGCAGAGCAAATTCATTTTATTTCAGCAACGGCAAAAAAGTTACGAGACTATGAACAGTGAGCACAAAATAAAATAGGAGTAACCTCAAATAAGTAGGATAAATTAAAGTTCTCAAGTCAAACCCACGTCGATCCAATTCAATCCTGTAAAAAATGCAACATAAATTATTTTTTGCATTATAAAAGAAATGAAATCAAGATGTAAACCATCATTGTCACTCTGCACGACTGAAATTACCTAGTTGTAAACGATATAACTCAGGGACAAATGCTAATAAGATTAAAACGTTAACACTCGCCGCAATCGTGTCAACGTCATGTCCCGAGATTGTACCTAATTTCTACACCACCACAAATCCTTTCCAGATGTAGCCCTGCACGTGCTTTTCTAACGCTGACAAGTAACCTGGTCGTGTGGGGTACTCAGACGTTGCCGGTGGGCAGTGCAGGGAACTTCCAATTAAAAGCAGGAGTCAATATTGCAATTTTGAGAGAGCTAGGTAAACAATCCAGAGTAATTAATCTCGTGTGATTCTGGTTGGTCCTAGCTAGGAGTGTATGAGTGCGTTAAGTCTCCCATCTTCTCATCTCAGCTCGCATCTTCTCATCTCAGCTCACATCTCCTCATCTCCGCTCACATCTCCTCATCTCAGCTCGCATCTTCTCATCTCGGCTCGCATCTCCTCATCTCAGCTCACATCTCCTCATCTCAGCTCACATCTCCTCATCTCGGCTCACATCTCCTCATCTCGGCTCGCATCTCCTCATCTCAGCTCACATCTCCTCATCTCGGCTCGCATCTCCTCATCTCAGCTCACATCTCCTCATCTCAGCTCACATCTCCTCATCTCCGCTCACATCTCCTCATCTCAGCTCGCATCTTCTCATCTCGGCTCGCATCTTCTCATCTCAGCTCACATCTCCTCATCTCGGCTCACATCTTCTCATCTCGGCTCGCATCTCCTCATCTCAGCTCACATCTCCTCATCTCGGCTCGCCTCCTCCTCTTTCCTCTCGCCAAACTGCAGCCGTCTCCTCCCTCATCTACGCGCGCGAGCGTCTATTCAACAGCCCATCAATGCTAACGAAAAGTCGTCAAATATTCTGGGTGCATGCGGGGCTTTATCTAATGGGCACCTGAGCTCGTAATTACCGTAATGGGACTTTGCTTAGTAATAATATTGGTAAGTGGAGCCTGGCTGACAGGAGCATGCGATATGAAGGCTTCGGTTACACAGCTCCCTCTGGCTTTATGCTCTGCCTGCCCTAATCTGCAGCATCGATCTCGCGGCGCTCTGCCACGAGATATGAGCTGTCTGGGCTTGCTTTTCTTGATTATCTGATTGCATGCCACGTAAGATCTCTGTTGAATTGCGAGAACTAGGTTTTATGGGCTGATGGTGGATTATTTTGTACCCTATGGCTGTTTTCCTATAACTTTATTCATGATGCTTATTTTGCGCTACACTGATGATTCTTTTTAGATATGGTCGCAATTTCTGCTGAAAAATCCCTTACCACACTGCATATCAAATGGTGGCTGTGAGGTGTTAAAAACAGCACGATAAACCATTTAATTAGATTACTGTACATTCTATGTAGGAGCCTGTTGAAAATCGTTAGGGTGATGTCAGGAAAATTTCAGTAACTTTCGTGTTTAAAAGTGTCAGAAATTTTTGGCGAGCTGCGACACGAAGGAGATTATAATCAGAAATCCTCCAGAAAAGAACCCTGCAACACATCTCCACCGTTGAATAGCAGCCCACAGCGCAAGACTCCACAGAAAATTCAAGTTTAACAACGCAGAGCTCAGGAAAGAGTCGCCCAAAAAATTTCTGCTGCTTAGGTGGGGGTAAAAACTTCTCATAGAAGTCATCTCGTCATTTTCAGAAGCAAGAAAACTCCGTCGATGAAGAACTAATGAAGAAACGAGGTGTAGTCGTACCGTTGGAGTAGGACAGGAGCGTGGCTGCTTGAATTCTGAGAAGGAAAATAACAATTCATTTTTTTACATATTAAAATTCAAGATGGCGTTCAAAGTAATAAACAATTTTCCTACGTATCCTATGAAATGTAGAAATCCTTGAGCAATTATTGAGTTATCAAAGAAGTGGGTAAAGCCATTTTATATAGTGAAGCTTGGTTGCTATTGACGGTGGGCAATATGAAGCAATTAATGAGGTTTTTAGAAAAAATACGAATGAGCAAAATCTCAATTATAATAAACTCAAATAACCAATGTTTGAAAGGCAAATAACCTAAGAGTAACGTAATTTATCGATGATATGTGCACAAAAAATTGTTACGGTAAATTTAAAAAATCGATCTCATAATTAATAATTAGTAAGCCAAGTCAATTTGGGGAAGGCTTTACACACAGGCAGGCTAAGTAAGTGTAACAGAAAAATAGCAACAAGTTCTGCAACTTAAGCAGCCTGGAAATGACGTCAAGGAATTCCCGGTTGGTTGGGTTCAGACAGACGCTCAGTTCCTCAATTGGCTCCGTGTTGAACAATTCTGACAATTTTAACAATTTATTTACCACAGGTGATATAGAGATAGAATGTTTCTTACGTCTAGAACAATGGTCAAATTTGAGTATAGCTACCTGTGGGCCCGAATAAGTTCAGTGACTTCTAGGGCATCCTACCATCAAGGTTAGTCTAAGGAGTACAATAATGTTTAAACTAATTCACTTAAACTAGAGACGCATTAGACTGATCAATGAGATAATTAACTCGAAATTAGATACTTCATTTTACAATATAGTTCATATGGACTAGATTTAACAGTATATTCGACAAACGATTCAAGAACAGACTGAAGATCGGCGAAATTAACCAAGGCAAATTACATTATTAGGACCAGTTATGTAGGGGACAAGGTTTGACTCTGTGATCTTACACGACTAGTAATCTGATAGGAAGTGAGACTTTAGAATTTTTTTGAACACCCTATAAGAATTACTTTCACGGATCTCCGCAGGTATTGAGTTCCAAGTTTAAGTTCCAACGAAGAGGATACTGTGTTGTGACCGAGTCTATGAGTAATAAGGAAGCATGAATTTACTTCTATTTCGGGTTAAATGGTCGTGATGACCAGTCTGCGCAGTTAATAATTGTTTTAGGCTATTGTCGCCATCATTTGTTAATGTTTTGTAAATGAAATTGCAAATGGAGATTTTGTAGAGATCCGAAAGCTTGAGTATTCGTAAATTTTTGAATGAGTCATTTGTGTGAGCATTATATTCTAGATTCTGTAAAATTAACACTCCTTAGTCGGACTATCATTAAGAATTTAATGACGAAGAATACAGTACGGATAGGTATCATTTTTAACAGAATATAGCGAAACTAAATATAAAAATCTTTAATCAGTCAATTTTAAACGTTTCGGAGACCAGCTCCATCTTCAGTAAGTCTGAAAACATAAAAAACCAAAATTGGTTAGTTCATGACAACAGTAAGAAAAAGTGACAAAGTGATCAGTACGAGAAAAAAAAATTTATACAAAAATTTCTAAAGGATATGAACTATTAGCACTATTTAAAGGTGGCTTCTCTTTTGCAATGTGAAGGGATTCTAAAATGCGCAAATCTAACTCGTTAGGAGCAGAACATAAAATAGAAAAATTGTCCTCGGAAATACGGCTGCTACACTGTTCGGTATGAAGACGGATTGATGAATGAGGAGGTTGAGCTAAAGGTCTCCCGGTACGAAAGCTAACTCCGCGGTGCTGGGTAATCCTAACGTAAAAAGGCAGCGTCGTCATGCCGACGTAGCCAGACGTACACTGTACGCAACTAAATTTATATACCAGGGATGCCCGCATCCGCTTAGGAATCCTATCTTTGTACCGAAAGAAAGAACCAACTCGCAGCAGATTCACCGTAATTACATTTAATTTTACCGCAGGAAAGTGGTGTTTAAAAAGGTTTTCAATATTCCGGGACATCTTGCTCGTAAAATCACCAAAATATGGAAATACACAGTAGAGCTGCTGCACCGAATCGGCAACATCATTAATGCCGGAATATTTCTTGGCTAAAAATTTTCTAATATGAGCATGAACAATAGAGGAAGGGAATCCGTTTTTACAAAAAAATGAGACTAAAAAATTAAATTCAGCATGAAGATCCACAAAACTAGAACAAATGTTATAGGCACGATTTAACAAGGTTTTAATCGCATTAATTTTAAATCTATAGTTACAGTTGCTGTAGAAACTTATGCCCAACCCAGTAAAAGTAGCCTAACGAAAAACTGAAGTAGTGAAAGCTTTACCTACTCCAGTAATTTTTGAGTCCAAAAAAGATAACGAACCACTATTTTCAATTTCGATAGTAAATTGTATTGATGAATGTTTCTCATTTAAATAGTCCCTGAACATTTGAGCATGACTTGGATCACGAAACAACAAAAACGTGACATCAATGTAACGGTGATAAAATTCTGGTTTAAATTCTACAGGACAATCGGCCAGCCATTTTTGTTCCCAGTGACACATGAAAATATTTGCAAATGTGGGTCCTAACGGAAGACCCATGCCCAGGCCTTCGATTTGCTTATACATATTACCAGCAAACACAAATATGGAGTTCATTACTGACAGTTCGAGAAGCGTCTTAAAATAAGATTTGCCTAGGCCTAAAACTGTATCAGTAGGCAAAGCAAACAAGGAATTTATAATTATTTCGATGGTTTCTGCAAGTGGAATATTTGTGAATAAACTTTCAATATCAAATGAAGCCATAGTCACTTTATCAGCATTTTGACACGATGTGATCTCGTTAACAAATTGAGTTGAGTTACCAAGAGTATATTCATTTACAGTCAAAGGGTTTAACACAGGTACTAGAAATCGTGCTAAGGTAAAGCTAGGTGTATTCACTGCAGCTAAAATAGGACGAAATTGAAATTTAGATGGAAAGTCTAATTTATGAATTTTCGGCAAACCATACAGGACTCCTGGACGTATTTCCGAGGACAATTTTCTATTTTATGTTCTGCTCCTAACGAGTTAGATTTGCGCATTTTAGAATCCCTTCACATTGCAAAAGAGAAGCCACCTTTAAATAGTGCTAATAGTTCATAGCCTTTAGATATTTTTGTATAAATTTTTTTTTCTAGTACTGATCACTTTGTCACTTTTTCTTACTGTTGTCATTGACTAACCAATTTTTGTTTTTTATGTTTTCAGACTTACTGAAGATGAAGCTGGTCTCCGAAACGTTTAAAATTGACTAATTAAAGATTTTTATATTTAGTTTCGCTAAATTCTATTAAAAATGATACCTATCCGTGCTGTATTCTTCGTCTTTAAATTCTTAATTCTAGATTCTTTACCGCTCTTATGGCTCTTTTTTGCAGGGTAAAAATTTTGTTGGTTTTATTTTTATCAGTTCCGTGCCATGCTTCTATTCCGTATTGCAAGTATGGTGAAATGAGCGTTCGGTAGAGCATTTGTAAGGCTGTTTCAGGCAGGAAATTTGTACCTTTATTTAGGATTCCGATAGATTTTGATAATTTAGAACTAATATGAGCGATGTGCTCTTTGAAGGTTAGATGTTTGTCTATTATGATGCCCAGGAATTTACTTGAGTTGGTTTCTTTGATTTCACCTTCGCCAATTTGAATGCGTGGGAGAGATATTTTTCTTGTATGAGAATGTAATATATTTTGTTTTATCGATATTAAGGCTTATTTTATTAGCTTTAAGCCACAATGAAACCTTATGAAGTTCATTATTTATACGCTCCGCCATCCTAGCGGGATTTTGGTCTGGAAGGACCGCAGAAAGGGTACTGTCATCGGCAAAAAGTATGTATTTGAAGAATGATGTAGATTCAATGATATCATTGATAAAAATTAGAAATAGGAGAGGTCCAAGGACAGATCCTTGTGGAAATCCATGGCTAATTGTCTGTGGGTCTGATTTTGCGTCGTCAATGACAACGTATTGTTTCCGATTTGCTAAGTATGATCTGAACCAATCATGGGCAGCCCCTCGAATGCCATAACAATGTAGTTTCGAGAGTAATACGTTATGGTCCACACAATCGAATGCTTTTCGAAAGTCAAGAAATACGGAGAAAATAAGCTTTCCTTCATCTATATTAGAATAAAGGTATTGCAAATGATTTATTACAGCTTGTGTCGTAGATTTCGTAGAACGAAAACCAAATTGTTTGTCGTAGAGGAAAGATTTTTGTTCAAAATACGAATACACTTTTGTATACACAATTTTCTCGAATATTTTGCTAATAATTGGTAGTACAGAGATAGGTCTATAATTTTTAAAGCAGTTTTTATCACCATTTTTAAAAATAGGGGTCACTCGCAATTTTGAAAAAGTTGGGGATGATACCTTGAGAAAGGGATTGGTTGATAATATAAGATATGCACGGTGCTATTATAACAGCTATAGCCTTAAGAACTTTAGCCGAAAAGTTTTTCAATCCACTTGATTTATTTTTCAAGTTGTTTATGCATGTAATTACATCGGAGGGAATAGTTGGCGTGAAAAAGAAAGAGTTAGGTTCACGGACATGGTCCATGTATTGCAATTGGTCTGTGGGTTCACTGCAGACACTATCTGCTATATTTTTTCCTATGTTTACAAAAAAGTTGTTAAACACAATTGCAATATCTTTTTTTTCATGGTATTTTACATTTTCGTGAACGACGGACTCAATTGTTATTCGGTTTATAGCAAGAATTAAGCAGGCGCCAAGTTTTTGAATATCAGTTTTGTATTCAGTAAATTTGCGCGTGAAGTAGTCTCGTTTTGAGGTTCGAATTTGATTTGTCACATGATACCTGAATCTGATATACGTTACTTTAGATATTTGCCCTTCGTATAGTAAGGCTAGGTACGCTTGACGTTTCTTTTTATTGATCACGATATCTTCAGTAATCCAGGGCTTTTGTCTATTTTTCGGCGTAATTGTGCGGGTGATTATTGGACAACACTGGTTATATGCGTTCGTTATAATTTCAGTTAAATTTAGTATTGCTTCATCAATGTTAATCGCATTATTGTCCCGTTCATAGATGTCTAATGATGGCATTAATTCTTCTAGAACAGTTCGCATTGTTCCCAAGTTGTATTCGTTTACACAACGAAATGAATAAGTATCAGCCTGTGGGCTGGTACAAGGACTATAGACATTTTTCTTGATGAGAAACACCGGGAAATGGTCAAATAAGTCAGAAATTATTATTCCGGTAAGAAAATCATTCGGATCTAACATAAAAATATTATCGAGTAACGTAGCCGATTCAGAAGCAACACGTGTAGTTTCGTGATGATTGAAAGGAAGGAGCTAGACTGAAAAACATTTATGAACTTTGAGATTTGCTCACAGCTATCATATTGTAGAAGATCGTAGTTGAAATCCCCGCAGATTATTATGTCATTATATAGAGACTTGTTGAACTGAGATATTATGCTTTGAAGCTCGTTCAGGAAAGAGACGTTACAAGCTGTTGGGGGCCGATATACTGTCCCAAGCATAATCCGCTTATCATTTTTCGTTAGTTCTATAAATAAAGTCTCAATATGTTCACGATGCATAGTTGCACTTAAAATGACTTTCGAAGATATACGTTTAGATATGTACGTACTGATGCCACCACCACGTTTGTTACTACGGAGTGAATGATGGCTATAATAGTTTTGAATTTGAATTAGGTCTTTAGATGAGTCATCTAGCCAACTTTCGGTGAAACTGAGAACATCAAAATTGCTGTTCAGCTCAGTGATAGTGCAAGATATTTCATCTGTTTTCGGATAAATGGACCTACAGTTCCAACATAATAGAGAAAAATCGTTGCAGGTCTTCCTCATCGATTCATTGAATTTTATAATATTTAGGTATTTACAGTTTCCAGTTTCATTTAGGTTTGGGTGCAGTCTATTCAAATGATTGAGATCTGGATCAATATTGTCGAATATGTCAACATGGTCAGTCATTAGAATTAAGAGACAGTAAGTAAAATGTAACGTAAAAATAAAAATGATACAAACTACAGGATCAAGGTAAAAATAAGGACATTCCTACTTATAATAAAATTACAAAAAAGAGAAACTAAAAACACACAGAGATTATTAGTCTAAATTCTCTAAAACCTAGTATGATTTCATAAGGAGAGCGCAAACTCAGTCCATGAGCAGGAACATTAGGGATCATAAATGAGTTACAAGGCTGTCGTACCAGTGGTATCCGCATATAACACTTATAAGATGTAGCAAGGGCGAAATGGATTTAAAAACGAAGTGATAGTGAAGTTATTTATGGAATTTAAAAATCTTGACTATCTATATTGTTTCCAGATTTAGAAACATATACACGAGTTAGGTCTGGGCAGCAAGTTCGGTATGAGCATTCGATAAAAAAGGAGAAAAGAAAGAAATTGAAAAAAAAAACAAATTAGTAAGCAGCAAAGCAACGCTGCAAGGTCGACGTGGACGCCTTGAAGAGGTAAAGGTAATTCAATCAAAAATCAAGAAGAAAATATGTGGACAGTTATGAAAATAATATTAAACTCAATACGTCAGTCCAAAAAAATACTAATCACGAATAATTTCCTCTGAGGACTTGCCGACATGTTGCAACAAGTACATGTCTAGTTCTTCAGGTGTATTGATGGTTAGAGGTCTCTGAGTTACTTGTCCAGGTATCTTTGGAGAGAAGACGTTGATATTGCCATCCAAACTTCTTGCGGGTCCTATTTGTTCCGGAAATTTTCGTTTGGCCAATCTCAGAGTGTACATTATACTTGCTCGCGAAGGTACTAAGTATTCATTCCCGTAGCATTCCGGTTTAGTCACACGGCAGGCTGTCAGAACTTCTTGCTTCTTTTCGTGTTGTCGTAGCTCAAAAGAAATGTTTCTTCTATCGACGTTTCCGGGTGGAGGTTTTTTTCCCAATCTACTCGCTGTGGTGATGTCAGAGTTACTCAGGTTGATTTTGAGTTGGTCCTTCAGGAGCAGGCACACCGTTTCTATGCAATTTTCTTCAGGGCGTGATTGCGGCTGTTCCCATTGATATAACCAAAGTGCGTTTTTTGTTCTCCAATTTTTCACGTTCTTCTCTCCTTTCGAGTCGCTCTAGACGAGAGACTATGTTATTTATCTTCTTATCTTGCTCTTCAATCCTTGCATTTTGATTTGATTCTATCTTCGTTAGTGTTTCAATCATCGTTTTCAAGTCACTAATTTCGCTTTGAAATTTCTTCATTACTGATTTGAAGAGATCAATTAGGATGGAAACTACTTGCTTACTCTGTTTTGGCAGGCCTCGTACGTCTGGATAGTCAAGCTCCAGCGTAACCCTCACTGTTGTCCTGGCTTGGGCTTCTTGTCGCCATCTTGTGACACTCTCAAAAAGAAGCAAGGGTTGAGTGCTTGTTTTGATGGAATATCACACTTTTTGTTCGATTTTTTGAATTTGGTTAGATAAAATTTATTCCTGGATCCTCATGGTCTGAGTGGGCACTCTTTTTTGCTTAGAAATGCATGATCATTAACCAGTTGGGCACTTTGTTTCGGAGCAATACACAGACGTCCTCACTGCCTCGCTGCACTCGCTGCACTCTTAATGCTTAAATATGTGATAAGGCTCACGCGTAGGTTCCACGGCACAGCCGGATATGTCTTAGATGTTTTCGAACACCTTCTTAGTCGATTGACGTCTGGCACCAGAAGATCAGTCTGCATACAATCACCTAGAGTCAAGCTACTTCTTCAAGTGCCTGATTGGAGTAGGCAGGAGTTTTGGTCGCATAAACACACCTTGTACGAGCGCTGGAGTGTTTTCTTTATTCCACTAAGCTAGAAACAACGTTGTTCAATGCGAAATGATAAATTCTTAATATTCAAATGTTCATGTCATTCGTAAAGTATTAGCTCTATCTGTTTGTAGAACGTATCTACAGTACAGAAAAATCTCTGTTTAGGCTCACTCGCAATCCTGTTTTGCATCGTGATTTCTGTGTGTATTGACTTTCTAGTGAGTCGATCCATTTCGTTTTTCTCTACGGTTAAAATTCTTCCGTGAGATTTTAATAGAAAATCTGATCGTGGTCTGCATGGTTCGAGTGTCTGAGTGATCTACGTGGTCTGTAGGGTCCGAGTGTCTGAGTGGTCTACGTGGTCTGTAGGGTCCACGTCACGCAAACTTAATTTATGACCGACATCTTAATTGGTTTTTATCCCATGATTTCAGACAGACAATTACGACCCCGTTAAAAAAAACGTAAATATCAAAGGTAACAACAATCTCAAACAGCTTCATTAGCTTCGTAAACGAGTTATATTGGCGACGTCAAGTACGATATCCAAACCAATATGATACTTTTGGGTATCGTACTTGCCATTACCGATGTCCAAAAGCATCATATTGGTTAAGACGGAGGTAGAGGAGACCTGGCCAGGCCTTATGAAGACCTCACGTGTGGAGTCGGAGCACGGAGCGAGCGCTCGGGTTGCTGTTTGCCCACCCATTATCCGGCGGCAGCGGCGGAGGCCACAAATAAGAGAGGACCTCTCAGCAAAACATACCGGATGAAGTTACTGAAACAATAGACCAGCGGGCCGGAGATTTACGCCGCAAAGCGGACTTAACGTCCACAGCCGCTCGACTCCTTATGATAAATTTTGCGTTGCCACTCGCCAACACTACAGTTGATAGGTCGCGTTCATGCCAGTGCTATGAAAAAGAAATTTACGGACTTGATTTGTTCAGAGTTAGTCTCCAAGATGAGGAACTGAGGTCGTATTCTGAAGTAAACTTTCACAGTTAAATCCTCACTTTCGCTGAACGCACTGTCTACACACGCTAGAAAGTGCCCATAAGGGGGCTTAGATACTAACCGTAATAAGCATCGTATTCGCGTAAATGAAATAGCGTCATAAGACAAAAAGAATGTGCGTCAGAAGAAGTGATGCGACCAAATGTTAGCGTGATACAAACATGTGAGTAATTATATTGTTACACGATGAACATAAGGAAAAGTTTCGTTAGACAAATTTTACGATTTCTGCTATTCGATTTATTCACCTTCAATAGAACACATATTTTTTCGCGTAAAAACTGCATCTTGTTTCTCTAACTAGAAGTTGAAGTAAACACTGATGCTCCGGTCTTCTACTTCATCGCCACTCTCAGGAGAAGTTTTGGCCATAATCTTCATTTAATTGCTTGGTTCCCCGACGCTTCCCCCCACTGGAGAAATGAGAAAAATTATCAGCTCTGATCGAGAGAGTGTAATTCAAGAGCGGTCTAATCTTTAGACGTACATTGAGTCATAAAATGTGTTGAGATAAAGCCAACGGAAATTCGAAAAGAGGGCCAGGATGCTCCGTAATGGTCTTAGATGCCTGCGATAACTGCCGCAAGATGGCGCGATGTTGGGTCGTCTGAGTCTCGTTTGGTGCTTTGGTCCGCATGCCGCAGCTGTGTGCTGCATCATTCTTGTTCAGTTCAGCATCCTGCAGCTCTGTGCTGCATCATTCTTGTTCAGTTCTGTATCCCGCAACTCTGTGCTGCATCATTCTTGTTCAGTTCGGCATCCCGCAGCTCTGTGCTGCATCATTCTTGTTCAGTTCGGCATCCCGCAGCTCTGTGCTGCATCATTCTTGTTCCGCTTTGCATACCGCAGCTTTGTGCTGCATCATTCTTGTTCAGTTCTGCATCCCGCAGCTCTGTGCTGCATCATTCTTGTTCAGTTCTGCATCCCGCAGCTCTGTGCTGCATCATTCTTGTTCAGTTCTGCATCCCGCAGCTCTGTGCTGCATCATTCTTGTTCAGTTCTGCATCCCGCAGCTCTGTGCTGCATCATTCTTGTTCAGTTTTGCATCCCGCAGCTCTGTGCTGCATCATTCTTGTTCAGTTCTGCATCCCGCAGCTCTGTGCTGCATCATTCTTGTTCAGTTCTGCATCCCGCAGCTCTGTGCTGCATCATTCTTGTTCAGTTCTGCATCCCGCAGCTCTGCGCTGCATCATTCTGGTTCAGTTCTGCATCCCGCAGCTCTGCGCTGCATCATTCTTGTTCAGTTCTGCATCCCGCAGCTCTGCGCTGCATCAGTCTTGTTCAGTTCTGCATCCCGCAGCTCTGCGCTGCATCATTCTGGTTCAGTTCTGCATCCCGCAGCTCTGCGCTGCATCATTCTTGTTCAGTTCTGCATCCCGCAGCTCTGCGCTGCATCATTCTGGTTCAGTTCTGCATCCCGCAGCTCTGCGCTGCATCATTCTTGTTCAGTTCTGCATCCCGCAGCTCTGCGCTGCATCAGTCTTGTTCAGTTCTGCATCCCGCAGCTCTGTGCTGCATCATTCTTGTTCAGTTCTGCGTCCCGCAGCTCTGCGCTGCATCATTCTTGTTCAGTTCTGCATCCCGCAGCTCTGTGCTGCATCATTCTTGTTCAGTTCTGCATCCCGCAGCTCTGCGCTGCATCATTCTGGTTCAGTTCTGCATCCCGCAGCTCTGCGCTGCATCATTCTTGTTCAGTTCTGCATCCCGCAGCTCTGCGCTGCATCATTCCTGTTCAAGTTTAAGCTATTTTTTAAGTTATATTACCACGCGAACCAATTACTCGTTGGTTATTAGATTACCTTCCAATTTGTAATGTCAAAAGTCTGATACATGACACACTGAAATTGTTTCTTTATTGTAAGCCGTGCAGAAAACATCGGTGAATGCAATGATGATATGAAACCCATCAGCTCGTCAGCTTTACTTCTGGTCTCAACTGAGCAATCTTGGGAATCTTGAGCACAGAGACACAAATTAATGATCAAACTTGGCAAGCTTGAGCGCTGAAAGATAATGATCAGTCTATCTTAAGCGTGGAAGGATAGTATTGAACAACCTGACACACACAGATCGATGTACATCACTACGCAATTATGGTATTCAGGTTAAGTTATAGATAGATCCTCACAGCGCTTGAAAAATTTGTGTACCTACGCGTTTCGTAATTTAAAAACTTTTCTCCTAATTTTTCAAATATTCTCTTCAAATTAACCCTAATTTCATTATTTTTAACTATTCCATTGGTACCAGTAGCTCTGTATGCAAGCACAATAACATTTGTATTGTTTTCCTTGCTCATGTTTATGACCTAATAAAAACAAAAAAGTAGGTCTATGTATTGTTTGGAAAGAAGGGTGATGTATAAAGTTCAATAACTGTCGAAAGTGGATCGATAAATGTTGCCAAAATTAGCTCAATGTTCTTCGATCTGTGCAAGGTGAAGTCATGACCTTTGACCTGCACCAGCACCGAAACGGCAATGAAAAACGTTTTTTATCCGTCTACTGCTCTTCTTGGTGCATTTCCTGCAGCATTTCGCCTACTTACGCAATTCCTGCAAGAGGAAGCTCTGCGGGATATCGTCCAGACTATTTACCCAGCACTTACTGCACTTCTCAACCTGTCGAAATCGAAGAATCGGCAGAACATTTAGCGCTGCAGCGATTTAATCATAAGAAGGCGCTGGGCCTCAGAAGCTGCTCGGGTGTTGCCGCACATCAAAACTCGACTCGCTAAATTGAACCAACAGCGAGCGTGTCACGTGCGAACAAAGTTTGGCGTTGCAAGATTTACTGCAGACGTGACCGCAACGCTTACACTCTCGCAGCAACCAGTTGAGTCTGGGTCGCCTAATTCTGAGTATTCTGTGGTCATCCCAACCCAGTAAAACAATAAATGTACTTGTGTGCAGGCATAAGCAGCATACGGTCTAAATCGCAACTCTTGTGAGCAGGCGTAATCAGAATACGGACTATCGCAACTGATTTGTTATTGATATTTTAGCCGCATTGATGATGCATTCTCTGCTCGGATACTTTATTGGTCAGTCTATTAATGGGGCTAAATAGCAAGTGATTTGTTATTAATATTTCTTCTGCATTGATGATGCATTCTCTACTTGAAAAAATATCTTGATGATGCATCTCGAAATATTATTGGTCCGTCTTTAATACTATCACGTCCTGATTACAGCAGGTGTTGAGGTGCATGACCTAAGAGGGAGGGGAAAATTCATGCTCGAGTAGAAGGGTTTCCCTTCCAACCTCTGCTACACGTCTTTGTTATCTGCAAACACCAAAGGAGCTGTTCGCTTTGCTGGAAGAACTTCATAGCTGTGGGACTGGTAGAGAATCAGTTCCCATCTTATCTAAAGTGTGGTCTTTTGCCCGAGGGCAACGATAGCTGGTTCGTTAACGATGTCTTCACTGAGACGAAATTAAAACAACGGAGTGCACACCTACTACGCATTTAAAAGTTAAAATTTTTTAACGCTGACATATTGGGCACACACCATCCAGATTTTCAAATTTTTACTCATAATCGATAGTTCATTTAGAGTTTCAGTTTTCAATTTGGAATTCCTTCAGTAAAAGGCGTCCACATTTCATCAAGGAATTAACAATTGTAAAGTTAATCAAAATTGTTCAACTGCAATAGCAAGAAAGTTTAATATTTTAGCGCCCACTACCGGTTACCAAAACGTCGAAAAACGAGAATAATCTTTTCCTGCACTCTGCAAGGAGACAATCGAGCAATATACATTTTCAAGCCAATGTAAAGTTGTTCCCAAATTTATTTTATGAAAATTTTCATATATTTCGATTCAACTTCATAGGATGGTGTCAGTTTTGTAATTTTGAATCACATGATTTCAAGAGCTTTATTCTCTAGAATTAGAGCATTCATAACTTGAAACGAAGACACATGCTATCGAAAATATCTAATTGGCAGCCTCTGATGCACTAAAAAACTTTATACAGGCAACCACAGAGCAACATTATACTTGAAAAGTGTTTATGCTACCCGAAAAAAACACTTGAACTAACTATACTTCCAACCGCAGGGAATTTTGAGGCAAACCTTTTAGTCTAACCCATCGTGTACATCGCGCTAGTCAAACCCATCCGGCAGACTCATCGTGTTGGCTTAAGCACTCACGCGACTTTATACTGACAACCACAGTGCAAAATTTTCATTGAAAATTTTGAATGCTATGCAAAACAAACTCTAGAACTAATTTAATTTCCATCCATGGTGAAAATTTTCTACAGACCTTACAGGCAAACCCAACGTGTACATCGTGCGCAAACCCAACTTGGTGGCTGTAGCACACCCACCCACAAGGGAATGTCTATCGTGCATATGCGCGCTGAAGATCATTTCAAGGCAGATGAGCGCTACCGTAAGAGGCTTATGTCTTTGATCAACGATATTTGAATTGCGCTGAGCAGGCACTCGTGATCGAGGCTTCAAAGAAGCTCCGTGGCACACTCTGCTTCATGATTGGTATGCATGCGTGGAGTGCGACTAGCGGGGCTTCATTCCATTTGCTGCCTCTGCCAGAATAACAACAGATTGGATCGTACAGCTCACACAGCTCTCTGCTCAACTACGGCCTTCCTCAGCAGATCCTTAGGTGCGGTTTTGGCATAAAAGTACAATTTCAGAGGATAAACGCTTTAGCATTGCAGTTGAGACGATTATATCTAAATTAGGATAATTTAGCATAACCCTTTGGAAACTCATATCAAGAAATTGCATTTAGCTCAGAACTTAGCATTTTGAGACTTATGAATACATTATCACTGAATTGAATCTTACTGCTGTAAAAATGAAAAAAAGATTATCGTTACGCACTGCGCTAAATCACTAAAAATCGCCCATTAATAATTACGCTTCATCTCGCATCTTCGAGCATTAGTATTAAGAGCAAGCTTCTGCCTCAACGAGCTATGTGAGTTTATATATATATTTCCAGTTCCATAAACTGCACTTGACATCGAACACTCTCACGAGCTGTCCAGCCGATTATAACTATTGCACTCGGCCAACTTGAATTAATCGTAAATTTCGGAAACTTAGACACTAATAGAAATTTTTCGCCGTTCATGTTTTTGAACGCATTACCTTGACTTACATATATAAGCTTTTTTTGCCAATAATGTCAAATTCTTAATTTAGGCATTCATAAGCCACATGATAAAATGATTGCAAATGAGGAGATTAACTGATTAATTCGCTAAATACAACTCTTTAATTTATTATTTAGCGTCAGAACTGTTTAAATCGATGCTTACATTCATATTAAACATTTCAGGAATGGTAAAGCGGGCTTGGCATCACTTTACTTGCATTAAAGCTTTGCTTGCCACGATGCGGGGCACGTGTCCTGGGCTCGTTTCAAATTTACTGCTCGAATTACTGCTCTTTAGAGTCCAAGTCAAGAAATCGTGTTTTTTGCCTTGTGACCTCAATTTACAGGTGCAGGACTGGCCGGTGGTGCTCAGGTGGTGCTCAGGTGGGGCTCAGGTGGTGCTCAGGTGGTGCTCGCTCAGGTGGGGCTTAGGTGGTGCTCAGGTGGTGCTCAGGTGGTGCTCAGGTGGTGATGGTGGGGCTCAGGTGGTGCTCGCTCAGGTGGGGCTTAGGTGGTGCTCAGCAGATACCGTTCAGGTGGTGCTCAGGTGGTGCTAAGGTGGGGCTCATGTGGTGCTCATGTGATGCTCAGGTGGTGCTCAGGTGGTGCTCAGGTGGTGCTCAGGTGGGGCTCAGGTGGTGCTCAGGTGGTGCTCAGGCGGTGCTCAGTTGGTGCTCAGGTGGTGCTCAGGTGGAACTTAGGTGGTACTCAGGTGGTGCTCAGGCGGTGCTCAGGTGGTACTCAGGCGGTGCTCAGGTGGTGCTCAGGTGGTGCTCGAGTGATGCTCTAGGGATACTCAAGTTATAGTCATACGTGATTCTAATTACAATACTATTTTCTCCTCTATGAGTAGAAAAAAGGGTGAAAATAACTACGCCACAGGAAATGTTCTACCTTGAATTTAACTGTATTATTCAGTTTCGATCTCTGGCGCTCAACGACGTCAGTTGGCGCTCAGCAACTCTGTGTCTAACTCTGCGGTCATCGTTACACGATGCAGCCAGCGCTGCACAGTCAACAGTACACTAACACACTGCGCAGTGCAGCTCTGGTGCTGGCCAATCAAAAGTACAGCGGCTAATTGGAGAGACAGAGGTATTACAAAAGCATGCTCTTCAACAGAGGTCCGTGCAATGTAGAGAACGGAGCACACTTCACCATCCTGCCTTCAAGTTCAATTCAGAGATAGCCAGAGTCCGACCTGCGCTGCAGAGTCTAGTCAGTGATACCGTGTCATCCACGCAGGCCAATGCAGCCCAGGTTCTTGAACTGTTCTCCTAACAGCTCTGTGAATTCCAGTCATGGCGCAGCTCGTCACGTACACATTCTATAATATATTTGGTGGTCAAAAACAGCACTAATTTCAGCGCTGTATACGAAGCTATCGTAAAAATACATGAACAAAAACAAAATGCAGTAAATGGAGGACATACAGTCAGCCCTATACTGCGACATGAACGCAAATGAAAAAGCTTTTATAGGGGGGTCAAAAACTGCACTGATTACTGAGCAGTATATGAAGCTCCTGTAAAAAAAATGCAGTTAATGAGGTACACGCAGTCGGCTTCCACAGCGACATGAACGCAACGTACAAAGCTTTTATATGGTGGTCAAAAACTGCACTAAATCCTGCGCCTGTGCCGTTGATGAAGCTACCGTAAAAAATACAGAACAAAATGCAGTAAATGGAGTACACGCAGTCGGCTTCCACAGCGACATGGCGCAGCAGTGATTGCCTCCAGGCAGCCAGACTTAGCCTCGCAATCCCGGCCATATTAGAAGGAGATTACACTAAGATCTGAGCTCGTTGAATTCGAGCCATTGCTGTTCTTTTGTCTCTATCCTGAATTAGTAAGAGTGGGTCATTTTGGTACACATCGACTGCTTCATTGTTCAAGAACGAGGGCCTTTTAATTTTGGAGAAATATTTTCTTACGATATTTTTATGATTGCAGTTTTAGGGTTGTTCGGAGTATGGGAAAGTAAAGACCCATCTGGGAGGAGGATTCTGACTTGGAATTGAAGTCTGAACTGCAAGGTTTCGACTTTAGGACAGTCTCGAAACAGTTTACATTTTGTTAGGTAATGGTTTTTGAAAGTTAAGTTTATTCACCATATCCACCGGGAACGAGGGCTATGGCGTGTTCTAGCGAAGCATAACATATATCGATAGAAAATTATATTTCTCAGTTAAGAAAAGCGAGTAGGTTATCATGTCACGATCGTAACGGCTAAATATATGATGATTCAAATAAGATTTCAGGAGAGATGAATTTATATTTTACTGAGGAGCGTTAATCACAAAAACCGTATTCTCTACTAATAAAAACCAAAAAGTAGGTCTATGTATTGTTTGGAAAGAAGGGTGATGTATAAAGTTCAATAGCTGTCGAAAGTGGATCGATAAATGTTGCCAAAATTAGCTCAATGTCCTTTATTGTTTCTTTATTGTAAATTGTTTCTTTATTGTGCAATTCCAAGTAGGAATTGCAACAGTTTCCGAGTGCTGCATGCGAATGTGTTGCGTATGAAAGCTCAGCCAAGAAGTGACTGCAGCCAACTACGAAAGCTTTGCGTCTTGATTAGAAACTCGAAAAAGTCCGTTCAGAGTAAAATGAAGACAAAGAGTGAGTTTTTGGCGCAATAATAAATGAGAACTTGTAGCAATATGTCAACACAGAAAGAAGTTACTAAATCGATAGGCGCAATGAGAAATCGACAAACAATCCTAATCTTGCACGGAAGTGCGGATGACATACCGAACGAACAACTGGTGTAAAGGCTAAAAAGTGAAGTACACTTACGAGGGGACTTCCTTAGCGCTTTTTCAGGCGTCTGCAGTTATATTCACTCCCTGTATCGCTTAACTACTCATGTCCAGCTTTGTACAGAACACATCGACCTTCATTCAACACATAACAGACGACGCCGGACATGCACAAGTGACGTAGATCATTTTTATTCCTAAGAAAACAATGACAATAGACTTGTGAAGTTACATAATTATCCAGAAAATGCACTTCACTTAGTGCCGGCATATTTGCCATCAGTTGCGCCAGTTGAAAAAATCACCAATAATGAAAACCCCGTAATTGAAACAAAAAATGGGAACATTCTAATATTTTATTCTTATTAGGGGAACCTATTATAGTTTTCATACTCGCATGAGAACAGTGTGCAATACCAAAGTATCATTCCTCGTGTTGATGGTAATATTTGAAAAAGATTTTTCAAACCTTTCATGGGCATATCGCTCGTTTGCGACAAAGACGTCCTAACTCAAAAAACCTGGATTTTTGAGTTATACATACAGACATTCATCTTAAAACGCTGATTGTTTTGGTACCAGCGTCATAACTGTAGCTCAAAAATTGGCCGCTAGGCAGCGCTACGATATTTGAGCTGTGCGTAGTATGGAGAGTGATTGGCAAGTTTTACGAGTACATGCCTCTCCTGAAAAATTGGCCATCTTGAGTTATGACAACGTCGTCGGGAACGAGCGATCTATAGTTTCACAAACACAAAAATATTAATTTGCTTCGTTGCTCGTCAGAATGTCTTACATATTCTCGATTACTTAGATCCTGAATTCAAGACTCGCCCTCTACAGTGACGATATTTCAGAGCTGCGACACAGCGCGTAAGCCTGCAGATGTTGGTTACCAAGCAGAATATTTCGTACTTCTTGACAAGCGTGTTGGTATTGTTGGAATTTACTACGGCTCTGTGATCTAAACATCATGAAAAATAATGAGCTTTAGGAAAATAGTGTACTGAAGAACATGATCGCTCAATTATAAATCAATTTGATTTTCTCGAAGCTTTTTGTAAATGTAAGACAAATGAACTTCCAGAACGGAGTTCAATCTTCATTTTTAAACACGTTTCTAGAATGATGTAAAAACTCCCAAATCAGGACGTGGTTCAAGAAAAAAGAAAGCGCAAGACATCGTTGACATATGACCCAGAGAATTGCTGTATCAACTCAGCGAAACTAACCTCAAGCTGCTGAAACACGCGAAATTGACAAAGTTGCCACAAAAGCAAGGTATCTTCAAAGAAGTTAGTCACTACCTCGGGTCTCTTTCGATAACTTCTGGGATCAAACGAAGTACGGCAAACGAATTGACTGGCAAACTGTAGGCGAACGACTCACTTGAATGACCTCGCCGAAGTGCAGGTTGACCTGAAGTTACGCCAAATGGCCGCGAGGGGGACGCGCTCGCTGTTCAAATGGCCGAGGTTGAGACGAACAGCCGGCGCTGCCAGCGGCACTCGGAACACACCACAATGGCAGGCCGAAGGTTTTGTTCAGGACTGAAATAAGCAACCTTGTAGGACTGAGCTGAAACGGATCGTGCAAATGATTAAGACAGTGATGCCGACAGATACCAGTGACAGTAACAAACTAGATACAGTAACCAACTAAAAATGCCTTTGATAATTTTTTTATGTATTAGTGAAAGAGCATTTGATCCATAAAGTAAATATTCTGCTGAAAATAAATGTTTTACAATTTTATTTTGCTTCTAATTGGAAGCGGGGCTAAGTCAGCTGTCGGCTAAAAGTGAATGACGCAAACTAGGTTTTATATTCGACCTAGTGAATTGGTTCCTCTTCATCAGCAGAGATTTCGAATGTTCATTTAATAAGCTTCTTTGGCAGCTAATTAAAGCAAACAATCCCAGTTGAGCAATAAAACAGATCTAGAAAACACTGCAGAGATAATTTATGGTTTCGTTCCACTTAATTTCGTTTGTAACGGTCAAACAATTCTTTTCATACAAAACAATCTTTCACTTTTTGGATGCTATAACCATTAAAAGTTAGTTGGCTACTTATGCTTCGGAAACCGAAAATTTCTACGAATTAGATCCTCACATTTCACGAAACAATGTTGCAATAATTTTTTCTTTCTGCGTTATTGCTTGGAGCAATGACTATCATAAATTGGGCGCAATATTTGCAGCAGGGAGCAACGACTATCATAAAATTGGAGAAATAATTGCAGCAAGAAGCAATGATTATTATAAAAATTACACAATAATTACAGCAAGAAACAATAACTACCATAAAGTTGCCGCAATAATTACAGCATGGGAGCAATGACTATCTTAAAATTGGCGCAATAATTGTAGCAGGGAACAATGACTAATTGCAGCATGGGACTAATAACTACCATAAAATTGGCGCAATATTTGCAGCATGTGAGCAATAAGTATCATAAAATTGGTGCAATAATTGCAGCAGGGAACCGGACGGATGCAGAGTGACCGCTGGCTGCAGCCACGTCGCAATCAGCGTGAGAGCGTCACGGCGGCCACCGACATGGCAGGAGATGCAAGCCTCTGCATCATGTTCGCAAAAATTCCTGAATAATCCTACAGATGGTGTGTGCTTTCCACCACTATCGAAGAAAATAGATGCTGTTAACCCAAGCTGGAAAGAAATTATTTCCAAAATTTCGTCGCTGCTAAAATGAGTCATAAAACTGAGAAGCAATGACATGTCTTAGAAAAGTCAATAATTGCTTTGCTGATTTTTTTAAAAGTTGTAGACATGAGAAATGCGCGAAAATTTTCGAAAAGAACTCGTGCAAATTCATCGTAATTTGCCGCGAAAATCTGTGTGTGATGCTCACAGACACACCCGAAATCCCACACACACACTCACGCGCGATCTCTCCCACTCGTCCCAGGCAGAGCAGCGCATTATCTGCCAGCTCGCGCGAGACACCCGTCACTGTCACTAATGGCAGCTGTCGAAGACACAAAGCGTTTAACGGTAATCGAGGGAGCGTTCAAATGACAGAGTGACGGCACTTCAACGTTCTCCCTAAAACTAACGACATCCCTTAATTGAGCTCGTAATTCTCAATGGTTGCTCAAATAACTAAAAATTTGCCAGTTTTACGGCCCCCTCGTCAGGGAGTCATTCGCTCGCAAAATACAAGACGTCGTCAATCTCACCAAATGCAAGCCTGACTTTGGCGTAATTACAGCGCACGCTAATGAGTGCTTCTGTCTGCGCCTCAGTAACTCGAACCTTGATTTATGTGATGTGAAAGACGTGATCAAAATCGTAACTGAGTTACACATTTACTTTACACTCAATACTTGAACGAAGCTAGGCTCAGCAGCTGAAATGGATAGAAACAACAGAAATAGAATATTCAGCACAAATTGGACGGCTTTGCAAGTTTGTTTCACTTAATAAAATATCAATCGCCATCGCGTACAATATTAGCCGAGTCATGTGATCATAATACAAGCTCAACTTTAGAAACTGTGGTAGCGCCTTCAAATATTTATCAATATCATGGTCTGATTAAATCTTTCGAAACAGTTGAGATACTATGCGAACATATCTTTTAAGCATTTTCTGCAAACACTCGCGATTTGACATGGACTATGTGCGTATTCCGCCGGAGGTGGTGAAGAAGTCTCGTGTCATATCCGAATAGTTTTATCTGAACAAAACTGAAGGCCAACTGAAACCTTCAAATCTTTTATTGATTCTGAGTTGGCTTTGAAATGTAATTGTTAGCTTTTATGGTAGTGACCGCTTACACTATAGCCTCTTCACCAGGGATATTATCGCTAGCGTACGGGAACATTTATGATAAATTAAGGAGTTTTAAACTATATTTGAATAGATGATAACAAAATAGGTTTAAAAAAATTAGATTTGGTAAGAATAGATCCGGTCAAATCGATAAAAGTTCATGTCAGGTTCAGCTGAGTAAGCGTACGAATAGGAAGTAAAGTTCAGATTGCTGCCTCCACTCTTCAAGAACTTTCTCAAATTAAATGATGTTGAGTCTGACACACCCAGGTTGAGCAGAATGAGTCAAATATTTACAACTATTGCTCAAGAATCGTCTCAATTTCTTAGAGTCGTTCCTGTTTTTCTGCTTAATACATACAAATGTTTTCTTTCGTGATCTCAATTGCTGTTTTTAGGAATTCCCTGGGACTCACATTACTGTTTTTGTTGGGAAGAGGGCCGCGGCGTCTGCCAAATGGCTGGTCAGTCCGCAGCCGCGGCCCTTGGCATTCATTGGAGGCGGCAGAGTGCGGGCCGATTCAAAATAGGAGCGGCTGTTGTGGTGCGGTCATTGCTTTCCGATACTTGCCTCACCTGAATACTTAATTGCTCTCGCCGCTCTCTTCCATTCTTCCTGCCCCACTCTTAGCATCGCAATATGAGTGTTTTGGCGCACTTAGAAGCACATATTCCGCTTTTGTCTCATGAAAATATTGCTCTTCGAATTTTCATCTCGTGCAACATTCAAAATTGGAACATTCATTGTTCCATTCAGGCATCTGTTCATGTTTCTTTATTAAATTTTGGATATGGACATGGTCTAGAATATAGAAAACTGCTAGAGCTGTTTGGTCAAATTTTATGGCTTCATTCCAAAATTATGGTATCTTATCAACACAGTACACGACGTAAGAGGAAACATGAAAGCATTCATCGCATTTCGTTTTCTCTGTGAGTTCTCTTCACTTTTTAAGTTGCAGACATTCCTCACCCACAAATAGTACCCACAGTTAGTATTGGATTGTTATTCATTCCGATGGAATATCACTTGATGAGGAGTTCGAATACCGAAGAGGATAGCTTACAGATGTAATTCGCCCGGATGCTACAACCTCACACTTGATGTTCACTTCCATCAGTAAAATTAATGACAGTTGGCCCGCGCACCTCGAGACAATATCTTCATCTAATTGCCTGCTGCCTGTTCAGGACACGATCTATCAATGACAGCAAACATTGGTCCCGTCAATGTGTACGACAACGACACTCTCGGTCTGCAGCGCTCCCAAATTGGGCGTCATTCTCATTTTTGATGATAAATACTACAACTCAAGCCCCCGCATGTTAAAATAATCTTGACTGATGCAAAAAAGTTCAGCATCAGCTTGCCTACTTTCATCAGAGCGTAATTGGTGAGGAAGTTATTATGAACAGCCCGCCAAAGTCCCAGCGTGAGAGCGAGGCAGGAGCTCAGCCCGCAATACGAGAGGCTGTGACGTTTGTGCGGGTCTGCGCAGCGAAAATTCTATTCGGGATTACAGGCGGCAGTTTTCACCGTAGATCTTCGCAGAATTACCATCCAGAGCAGCGTTAGTTTGGGTGATCGGCGAATAAACAGGAAGTAACTGTCGCAATAACTGGAGTGCTATGCCCGCTATTCTTTACGTAGTGCATGCTTACCAAAACCATTATGTAGCGTTAGTGTCTATTGCCTGTTTGCTCTCTACCAGAAGCCAGCTTGGCGCTATGAAATCAGTTCTAGCAGATATCGACTTCAGAGGACAATGTAATCACAGCGCTGGCTCCAGCCGCACGAAAACATCTGGGATTTTAAAGGTAACCGATGCGTTGACGCGATAGAAAACACGTTCTCTCCTCTATACCTTGCGAATGATGATTCGTAGTTCCCCCATTAGCAACGCTAGTGTGAGATAAATGCATTATTCAGCTACATGATTGTATCAGCCATCGCTGCAGGTGGCCTGAAGTAAACTTAAGAAAGTCACTAAGAGCGCCACACGACTCACATGATGGCAATGCTCATACGATGTTAGTTGCATACTTTCTTCCTCGCACTAACCTTGGAAGGTTTTTCCGACCCCCTTGATCACCATTTTCATTCAAAATTATTGCTATGCGTAAATAACACCTTTGTGTCGGGGATATCTTCTTTCGGAACCGAATGCACAAATGCGAAAAAACATCCAGTAAACAGTGGGTGTTAACGATGATACGTAATTCATTTTTATCGAACCGTTCCAACATTTTTTGGAGAGAAAGATAGAAACCGTAGATAGCATATTTTTTCACTCCCTATTGAGTCCTAGAAGATCATCATTTCTGTCCCTGTTCATAATAGCATTAGCATAAAGTACCTGTGTGCTCTCCACTCTTCACTCGCAAGAAATGCGATCCACGTGTCACACACGCGTCAGTTACGAACTAATCTGAGAGTGTATAATGCTATTCAGAAAGCCCAGCTGAAATGAGAAAAAATTTGCGCTAAATCTACTCAAATTCTTCTCATTCGGAACTGCGCGATACGAATAACTTTATTGGAAGGCTCTCTAACTTTCCTGAAGTTAGATGACGCGAGCATAAAAGTAAGCTGCCGCAGAGCAGGCATCCAAAGTGTGGGCTGTACTTACTCGGGAGCTGCGCTGCGGCTCTGCTGGCGCGCTCTCATGCGCGTATCCCAAGCCTTCGCTTGTGAACCTCAGCCGACATTTTTGATCTGATGAAAATTTGTAAAAAGAAGTGTCAAATGACATGAGCGCTTCAGGCTTCCTAAATATTACCTCCTACGTATAACTTCCTACATATTAACCCTAAATATCGCATATACCAGCGCACACTTCCTTAGAAATTCAATGCTTCCTAGGCCAAAATGCATGCATCAACTATTTATCAAACATGTACCAGTCAGTTGCGATTGTTTTACAGTGAGATTATTTTGTTGCGACGTAAGCGTCGGCTGCTGTTTTTGAAGAGGAGAAACCTCACTCACGCTTGATAGTGTAGCAGTAATTTATTTTTCTTATAAAGTTCTTTCCACACATTACATCTTTCAATAAATGATCATATCACCTCAACAAACTTCAATTAATATCTTTAAAGCCCTCAACACACGGCCTCAGAGACTGAAAAAGATTCACATGTCGCTCACTGTCATCATAGCCAAACGCAACACTCAGGAAGAAAACTACATTATAAATGGGAATGAAACAAATAAAGACCTCATTAAATACGGCATCTATCAAAAACTGCTGATCTGTGTCTACATACAGTAACTTGCACCTCTTATAAAGCAACCTGCACCTCTTTCGTAGTACCTGCACCTCTTTCATAGCAGTCTGCACCTCTTTCATAGCAACCTGCACCTCTTTCGTAGTTTCTGCACCTCTAACACAGCAACCTGCACCTCTTTCATTGCAACCTGCACCTCTTACACAGCAACCTGTACCTCTTTCATAGCAGCCTGCACCTCTTACACAGCAATCTGTACCTCTTTCATAGCAACCTGAACCTCTTTTGTAGCAACTTGCACCTCTTTCATAGCAACCTGCACCTCCTTCATGGCAACCTGTACCTCTTTCATAGCAACCTGCACCTCTTTCATAGCAACCTGCACCTCTTTCACAGCAACCTGCACCTCTTTCACAGCAGCCTGCACCTCCTTCATGGCAACTTGCTCCTCTTCATAGCAACCTGCACCTCTTTCACAGCAACCTGTACCTCTTTCATAGCAGCCTGTATCTCTTTCATAGCAACCTGCACCTCCTTCATGGCAACCTGCACCTCTTTCACAGCAACCTGCACCTCTTTCACAGCAGCCTGCACCTCCTTCATGGCAACCTGCACCTCTTTCATAGCAACCTGCGCCTCTTTCACAGCAACCTGCACCTCTTTCATAGCAGCCTGCATCTCTTTCATAGCAGCCTGCATCTCTTTCATAGCAACCTGCACCTCCTTCATGGCAACCTGCACCTCCCTCATGGCAACCTGCACCTCTTTCATAGCAGCCTGCATCTCTTTCATAGCAACCTGCACCTCCTTCATGACAACCTGCACCTCTTTCATAGCAGCCTGCATCTCTTTCATAGCAACCTGCACCTCCTTCATGGCAACCTGCACCTCTTTCATATCAGCCTACATCTCTTTCATAGCAACCTGCACCTCCTTCATGGCAACCTGCACCTCCTTCATGGCAACCTGCACCTCCTTCATGGCAACCTGCACCTCATCCAACGGACGCGAGCTGCCGCTGAGCGAAAGAACCAAATTATTGGGAATACAAACACAGAGAAAATAATTGATAGAGATTTCTGGCGGAATAATCCCTGTACGGTCGAGCCATTTTGCCGGTCTGCCTGAACTCCATCATGATAAAACACACCATACACTGGCGTCTTTTTTTTTGGATTTTCTGAATAAATGTTAGACTGGAACGCGTGTTGTTCAACTATCAATTCCGTAGACATGCTATGCATATCCTATACTCAAGCTCAGATGCACGCTTCCTAGAAATATGAAGGAATTGCATCGCTTCAAAACATTTCCTGATGGATATGGTCAGTTTCATTTCTGTCCACTTGGATACCTATTTCAATAAACAAAATCCTAAAAGAATGACACCATTTAAAGTGAATAAGCTGCCCCTGCTAATAAAACCTTTAAGAGAGCAGAACACAATAGAGCTCGCCTGAATTTCGAGTAAGTCAGTTGGAAATAATTGAACGCGGATGCATTGTAAAACAATACCGGGAAATCACCCACCAGTAATATTGTATTGAGAGAGCCTATTCAGTCTCAAGTTGGAGAGCACTAAACGTTCATCGTAAGTTCTGCTTCTGATGATACGATCTGAGCAAACTGCAGCAACGGGGGATTAATAATTCCAGTCATATGGCTTAGAAATAAGACTGGAACCTAAGGACTTGCTAAACCACATTTTACTACTACGGTGATTCTCATATTAACATCAAACAAAATTTATAACGCTGAAATTTAGGCACTATTCTGGTCTTGAGGGATATTGAGGGCAATACAGGCATAGGAACAAGAAGGGATGGAAGTGACCCCCTAGCGAATTAAGAGTGTCTGTCATCCCTGGCGCGCGCAAATTTGAGTGTGGCTGACAAAAAACGATCATCCCGGCTAAGAGAAGCGCCAAAGCTCTCGTGATCGCTTTATGGGCGACTTCTCGGAACTTGTGCACGGACGACCGTAACTTTGCTCGGCGCGGATCCCCCATTCGTCCGAGCTTCCAATCCTCCGATTTAAAGTACCAACTCGTCTCACAAAGTCTAATTTGACCCATGAAAAACTATGATTCGAAACTCTGATGAGATAAAAACTTTGACTTGCAAGCTTTCCACGGAGCGCAATATTTCAAAACGACCTCCAGCGAAGTTCCATGCAAACTTGGCAAATTTTTCAGGAAGTATTGTAGAAGAACTTGTGAACCTGCAAACACTTTAGTGACAGAAAAATAAAATTTAATATTTATTATTATAATTTACAATATATTTTATTGCATTAACAATTTTCTATGTATAAGTACATCCAATCCATCTGAATCTTGTGTTAGTACATTTTAGAGTGCTTAGTTATGGGTAGATGCTTGCAACTATGTGAGCAATAAATTTCAAAAGATGTTTGCTACTCGATGCATGGAACATCGCTGGCACCGGTATTTTGTCGCTAAATGCAAAACAGAATTCAGAACCAATACTTTTAAAAATTTTGTTAAATGTCTAGGTGAATTAAGTGATTGGGTAGCATTATTTGCCGGCACAGGAGGACGCTCCGGAAGTCCTACACACTCGTCGCTGCACAACTTTGCGTTCCTCGTGCAGGACTGCAACAAAAATTTCTGATCTCTGCGTATTTTTTAGCATCGACCGATAATTAACTTTCACTTTTTACTCCGATATTTTTAAGCCCAGTAATGAGAAATTAACACTTCGTAGATTCCCTTGTGAATTTTTCAGCTTTGCTTTGATATTGTAGCTCACCTTATATTTGGCAATAAGACGAATCAATTAGGCGGCGAAAAGTGAAGAATAAATGCATAAAAGTGTTCGGAGAGATCCAATCTTCCTTTCAAAAACAATTCAAAACATACTACTATATAACAAGCATACAGTTCCTGAAATAACACTTCCAGGTATTTCAGTTAATTGAATATACATAAAAGAAAAGAACTAACCGTTTGTGTGATACATTCAGATTTTGTTCGTTAATGTACCTCAAATTAACCTGAAAAACTTTATGATGTAATTACGAACTTTACATATTTTATCTACCATCATGTTTCTTTGGGTTTTCCACTTGATCATGGAATTTATCTTAAAACTTTACTATAAATGCTTAAAACTTTAGCCCCCCCTTTTAGTGTCCTAATTATTCTAATTCTTTCATTTAATTGATTTTTGATTTTTGTTTTTCGTTTCACTCAGCGAATGACATTACCAAAACCATTGTGCGCTAGGTTGTACAAGCGCCAAGTTTTTGGGCTTCAGTACTCCTTAATTATTCTCGGTGGGCAACCAAGCACTGAGAGCGCCTTGTGGTTAATTACAATTCTTGGCCGAAAATAACCTCATTTGAATGAGCTATACAGCTCAAATTATCTGAGAAGCCAATAATTTGGGCAGAACTTCCGTGAGATTCCACCCAGATTCCCAGAAGGTGCTCCTAATTATCCGAGAGCACATAAAATGCGGGCTGATGGACCCAAAATTCGGGAGTCACAATTCGATTATGCGCAGTGCCCGTAAATGAAGTCACTGGCGATAAGGGCGTAATTTGAACTACCCGTCAGCGGGCTAGGCAAATTTCTCAGCAATCTGATAGGTCGGCTCCGCTATCACAAATGGATCGATCCCAGGCCTTCGTAAGCGACGCATCTCCGAGAGGGCAAAAATTTGGCTCCCTGAGGCGCGCGCTGCGACGGCGGCTGCGGCTCTGGTATCGAGTGGAGGTGTTCATACTTACGTGGTGTTCATACTTACGTGGGGGTGTTCATACTTGCGTGGAGGTGTTCATACTTACGTGGTGTTCATACCTACGTGGGGGTGTTCATACTTGCGTGGTGTTCATACTTACGTGGGGGTGTTCATACTTGCGTGGAGGTGTTCATACTTACGTGGTGTTCATACTTACGTGGTGTTCATACTTGCGTGGGGGTGTTCATACTTGCGTGGAGGTGTTCATACTTACGTGGTGTTCATACTTACGTGGAGGTGTTCATACTTGCGTGGGGGTGTTCATACTTACGTGGGGGTGTTCATACTTGCGTGGGGGTGTTCATACTTACGTGGTGTTCATACTTACGTGGAGGTGTTCATACTTACGTGGGGGTGTTCATACTTGCGTGGGGGTGTTCATACTTACGTGGTGTTCATACTTACGTGGAGGTGTTCATACTTGCGTGGGGGTGTTCATACTTACGTGGAGGTGTTCATACTTGCGTGGGGGTGTTCATACTTACGTGGGGGTGTTCATACTTGCGTGGGGGTGTTCATACTTACGTGGTGTTCATACTTACGTGGAGGTGTTCATACTTACGTGGGGGTGTTCATACTTGCGTGGAGGTGTTCATACTTACGTGGTGTTCATACTTACGTGGAGGTGTTCATACTTGCGTGGGGGTGTTCATACTTACGTGGAGGTGTTCATACTTGCGTGGGGGTGTTCATACTTACGTGGTGTTCATACTTACGTGGAGGTGTTCATACTTACGTGGGGGTGTTCATACTTGCGTGGAGGTGTTCATACTTACGTGGTGTTCATACCTACGTGGGGGTGTTCATACTTGCGTGGTGTTCATACTTACGTGGGGGTGTTCATACTTGCGTGGAGGTGTTCATACTTACGTGGTGTTCATACTTACGTGGTGTTCATACTTGCGTGGGGGTGTTCATACTTGCGTGGAGGTGTTCATACTTACGTGGTGTTCATACTTACGTGGTGTTCATACTTGCGTGGGGGTGTTCATACTTGCGTGGAGGTGTTCATACTTACGTGGTGTTCATACTTACGTGGTGTTCATACTTGCGTGGGGGTGTTCATACTTGCGTGGAGGTGTTCATACTTACGTGGTGTTCATACTTACGTGGTGTTCATACTTGCGTGGGGGTGTTCATACTTGCGTGGAGGTGTTCATACTTACGTGGTGTTCATACTTACGTGGTGTTCATACTTGCGTGGGGGTGTTCATACTTGCGTGGAGGTGTTCATACTTACGTGGTGTTCATACTTACGTGGTGTTCATACTTGCGTGGGGGTGTTCATACTTGCGTGGAGGTGTTCATACTTACGTGGTGTTCATACTTACGTGGTGTTCATACTTGCGTGGGGGTGTTCATACTTGCGTGGAGGTGTTCATACTTACGTGGTGTTCATACTTACGTGGTGTTCATACTTGCGTGGGGGTGTTCATACTTGCGTGGAGGTGTTCATACTTACGTGGTGTTCATACTTACGTGGTGTTCATACTTGCGTGGGGGTGTTCATACTTGCGTGGAGGTGTTCATACTTACGTGGTGTTCATACTTACGTGGAGGTGTTCATACTTGCGTGGAGGTGTTCATACTTACGTGGTGTTCATACTTGCGTGGAGGTGTTCATACTTGCTTTGAGGTGTTCATACTTACGTGGTGTTCATACCTACGTGGAGGTGTTCATACTTGCGTGGAGGTGTTCATACTTGCGTGGAGGTGTTCATACTTACGTGGTGTTCATACTTGCGTGGAGGTGTTCATACTTACGTGGTGTTCATACTTGCGTGGAGGTGTTCATACTTACGTGGTGTTCATACTTGCGTGGAGGTGTTCATACTTACGTGGTGTTCATACTTGCGTGGAGGTGTTCATACTTACGTGGTGTTCATACTTACGTGGTGTTCATACTTACGTGGTGTTCATACTTACGTGGTGTTCATACTTACGTGGTGTTCATACTTACGTGGTGTTCATACTTACGTGGTGTTCATACTTGCTTTGAGGTGTTCATACTTACGTGGTGTTCATACTTGCGTGGAGGTGTTCATACTTGCGTGGAGGTGTTCATACTTACGTGGTGTTCATACTTGCGTGGAGGTGTTCATACTTACGTGGTGTTCATACTTGCTTTGAGGTGTTCATACTTACGTGGTGTTCATACTTACGTGGTGTTCATACTTGCTTTGAGGTGTTCATACTTACGTGGTGTTCATACTTACGTGGTGTTCATACTTGCTTTGAGGTGTTCATACTTACGTGGTGTTCATACTTGCGTGGAGGTGTTCATACTTACGTGGTGTTCATACTTGCGTGGAGGTGTTCATACTTACGTGGTGTTCATACTTGCGTGGAGGTGTTCATACTTGCTTTGAGGTGTTCATACTTACGTGGTGTTCATACCTACGTGGGGGTGTTCATACTTGCTTTGAGGTGTTCATACTTACGTGGTGTTCATACCTACGTGGAGGTGTTCATACTTGCGTGGAGGTGTTCATACTTGCTTTGAGGTGTTCATACTTACGTGGTGTTCATACCTACGTGGAGGTGTTCATACTTGCGTGGAGGTGTTCATACTTACGTGGTGTTCATACCTACGTGGAGGTGTTCATACTTGCGTGGAGGTGTTCATACTTGCTTTGAGGTGTTCATACTTACGTGGTGTTCATACCTACGTGGAGGTGTTCATACTTGCTTTGAGGTGTTCATACTTACGTGGTGTTCATACCTACGTGGAGGTGTTCGTACTTGCTTTGAGGTGTTCATACTTACGTGGTGTTCATACTTACGGGGGGGTGTTCATACTTGCTTTGAGGTGTTCATACTTACGTGGTGTTCATACCTACGTGGAGGTGTTCATACTTGCTTTGAGGTGTTCATACTTACGTGGTGTTCATACTTACGGGGAGTGTTCATACTTGCGTGGAGGTGTTCATACTTACGTGGTGTTCATACTTACGTGGAGGTGTTCATACTTACGTGGTGTTCATACTTACGTGGAGGTGTTCATACTTGCTTTGAGGTGTTCATACTTACGTGGTGTTCATACCTACGTGGAGGTGTTCATACTTGCTTTGAGGTGTTCATACTTACGTGTTGTTCATACTTACGTGGTGTTCATACTTACGGGGGGGTGTTCATACTTGCTTTGAGGTGTTCATACTTACGTGGTGTTCATACCTACGTGGAGGTGTTCATACTTGCTTTGAGGTGTTCATACTTACGTGGTGTTCATACTTACGGGGGGGTGTTCATACTTACGTGGTGTTCATACTTACGTGGAGGTGTTCATACTTGCTTTGAGGTGTTCATACTTACGTGGTGTTCATACTTACGGGGGGGTGTTCATACTTGCGTGGAGGTGTTCATACTTACGTGGTGTTCATACTTACGTGGAGGTGTTCATACTTGCTTTGAGGTGTTCATACTTACGTGGTGTTCATACCTACGTGGGGGTGTTCATACTTGCGTGGTGTTTATACTTACGTGGTGTTTATACCTACGTGGGGGTGTTCATACTTGCGTGGAGGTGTTCGTACTTACGTGGTGTTCATACTTACGTGGGGGTGTTCATACTTGCGTGGAGGTGTTTATACTTACGTGGTGTTCATACTTACGGGGGGGGGGGGGGTGTTCATACTTACGTGGTGTTCATACTTACGGGGGGGTGTTCATACTTACGTGGTGTTCATACTTACGTGGAGGTGTTCATACTTGCTTTGAGGTGTTCATACTTACGTGGTGTTCATACTTACGTGGAGGTGTTCATACTTGCTTTGAGGTGTTCATACTTGCTTTGAGGTGTTCATACTTACGTGGTGTTCATACTTACGTGGGGGTGTTCATACTTGCGTGGAGGTGTTCATACTTACGTGGTGTTCATACTTACGTGGAGGTGTTCATACTTGCTTTGAGGTGTTCATACTTACGTGGTGTTCATACCTACGTGGAGGTGTTCATACTTGCGTGGTGTTCATACTTACGTGGTGTTCATACTTACGTGGGGGTGTTCATACTTGCGTGGAGGTGTTCATACTTACGTGGTGTTCATACTTATGTGGAGGTGTTCATACTTGCGTGGAGGTGTTCGTACTTACGTGGTGTTCATACTTACGGGGGGGGGGGGTGTTCATACTTGCGTGGAGGTGTTCATACTTACGAGGAAATGTTCATACTTACGTGGCGGTGTTCATACCTACGTGGTGTTCATACTTACGTGGAGGTGTTATACTTACGTGGTATTCATCCCTACGTGGAGGTGTTCATACTTACGTGGAGGTGTTCATACTTACATGGTGTTCATACTAACGTGGAGGTGTTCATACTTACGTGGCGGTGTTATACTTACGTGGTGTTCATCCCTACGTGGAGGTGTTCATACTTACGTGGAGGTGTTCATACTTACGTGGAGGTGTTCATACTTACGTGGAGGTGTTATACTTACGTGGTATTCATCCCTACGTGGAGGTGTTCATACTTACGTGGAGGTGTTCATACTTACATGGTGTTCATACTAACGTGGAGGTGTTCATACTTACGTGGAGGTGTTATACTTACGTGGTGTTCATCCCTACGTGGAGGTGTTCATACTTACGTGAAGGTGTTCAAACTTACGTGGTGTTCATACTTACGTGAAGGTGTTCATACTTTCGTGGCGGTGTAAGTATGCACTTACTTAGGCGTTCTATGTACGTGCATGCTTACAGCACCACACTAACTAGGATTAATTTCAATAAAGCAAGAACATTCAAAATGCACAGCGAAGTACATAAACTAATATTAGTTATTTTACGTATTTCACTATGCACTTCGAATGTTCTTGATTTCATGAAACTCAGCGTCCTAACTAAACGCTAGAATTTGAAACTCATCACAATATGTCTGTGATGACCAGACATATTGTGACACCAGACATATTGTTACACCAGACATATTGTGACACCAGACATATTGTGACACCAGACATATTGTGACACCAGACATATTGTTACACCAGACATATTGTGACACCAGACATATTGTGACCCCAGACATATTGTGACACCAGACATATTGTTACACCAGACATATTGTGACACCAGACATATTGTGACACCAGACATATTGTGACACCAGACATATTGTGACACCAGACATATTGTGGCACCAGACATATTGTGACACCAGACATATTGAGACACCAGACATATTGTGACACCAGACATATTGGGACACCAGACATATTGTGACACCAGACATATTGTGACACCAGACATATTGTGACACTAGACATATTGTGACACCAGACATATTGTGACACCATACACATTGTGACACCAGACATATTGTGACACCAGACATATTGTGACACCAGACATATTGTGACACCAGACATATTGTGACACCAGACATATTGTGACACCAGACATATTGTGACACCAGACATATTGTGACACCAGACACATTGTGACACCAGACACATTGTGACACCAGACACATTGTGACACCAGACATATTGTGACACCAGACATATTGGGACACCAGACATATTGTGATCCCAGACATATTGTGACACCAGACATATTGGGACACCAGACATATTGTGACACCAGACATATTGTGACACCAGACATATTGGGACACCAGACATATTGTGACACCAGACATATTGTGACACCAGACATATTGTGACACCAGACATATTGTGACACCAGACATATTGTGACACCAGACATATTGTGACACCAGACATATTGTGACACCAGACATATTAGGACACCAGACATATTGTGACACCAGACATATTGTGACACCAGACATATTGTGACACCAGACATATTGTGACACCAGACATATTGTGACACCAGACATGTTGTGACACCAGACATATTGTGACACCAGACATATTGTGACACCAGACATATTGTGACAGACATATTGGGACACCAGATATATTGTGACACCAGACATATTGTGACACCAGACATATTGCGACACCAGACATATTGTGACACCAGACATATTGTGACACCAGACATATTGTGACACCAGACATATTGTGACTCCAGACATATTGTGACAGACATATTGGGACACCAGACATATTGGGACACCAGACATATTGTGACACCAGACATATTGTGACACTAGACATATTGTGACACCAGACATATTGTGACAGGCATATTGTGACACCACACATATTGTGACACCAGACATATTGTGACAGACATATTGGGACACCAGACATATTGTGACACCAGACATATTGTGACACCAGACATATTGTGACACCAGACATATTGTGACACCAGACATATTGTGACACCAGACATATTGTGACAGACATATTGGGACACCAGACATATTGGGACACCAGACATATTGTGACACCAGACATATTGTGACACCAGACATATTGTGACACCAGACATATTGTGACACCAGACATATTGTGACACCAGACATATTGTGACACCAGACATATTGTGACAGACATATTGGGACACCAGACATATTGGGACACCAGACATTGTGACACCAGACCTATTGTGACACCAGACAAATTGTGACACCAGACATATTGTGACAGACATATTGGGACACCAGACATATTGGGACACCAGACATATTGTGACACCAGACATATTGTGACACCAGACATATTGTGACACCAGACATATTGTGACAGACATATTGGGATATGAGACATATTGTGACACCAGACATATTGTGACACCAGACATATTGTGACACCAGACATATTGTGACACCAGAGATATTGTGACAGACATATTGGGACACCAGAAATATTGGGATACCAGACATTTTGTGACATCAGACATATTGTGACACCAGACATATTGTGACACCAGACATAGTGTGACACCAGACATATTGTGACACCAGACATATTGTGACACCAGACGTATTGTGACACCAGACATATTGTGACAGACATATTGGGACACCAGACATATTGGGACACCAGACATATTGTGACACCAGACATATTCTGACACCAGACATATTGTGACACCAGACATATTGTGACACCAGACATATTGTAACAGACATATTGGGACACCAGACATATTGGGACACCAGACATATTGTGACACCAGACATATTGTGACACCAGACATATTGTGACACCAGACATATTGTGACACCAGACATATTGTGACAGACATATTGGGACACCAGACATATTGGGACACCAGACATATTGTGACACCAGACATATTGTGACACCAGACATATTGTGACACCAGACATAGTGTGACACCAGACATATTGTGACAGACATATTGTGACACCAGACATATTGTGACAGACATATTGGGACACCAGACATATTGTGACACCAGACATAGTGTGACACCAGACATATTGTGACACCAGACATATTGGGACACCAGACATATTGTGACACCAGACATAGTGTGACACCAGACATATTGTGACACCAGACATAGTGTGACACCAGACACATTGTGACACCAGACATATTGTGACACCAGACATATTGTGACACCAGACATATTGTGACACCAGACATATTGGGACACCAGACATATTGTGACACCAGACATATTGTGACACCAGACATATTGGGACACCAGACATATTGTGACACCAGACATAGTGTGACACCAGACATATTGTGACACCAGACATATTGTGACACCAGACATATTGGGACACCAGACATATTGGGACACCAGACATATTGGGACACCAGACATATTGTGACACCAGACATATTGTGACACCAGACATATTAGGGCACCAGACATATTGTGACACCAGACATATTGTGACACCAGATATATTGTGACACCAGACATATTGTGACACCAGACATATTGTGACACCAGACATATTGTGACACCAGACATATTGGGACACCAGACATATTGTGACACCAGACATAGTGTGACACCAGACATATTTTGACACCAGACATAGTGTGACACCAGACACATTGTGACACCAGACATATTGTGACACCAGACATATTGTGACACCAGACATATTGGGACACCAGACATATTGTGACACCAGACACATTGTGACACCAGACACATTGTGACACCAGACATATTGTGACACCAGACATATTGGGACACTAGACATATTTTGACACCAGACATATTGTGACACCAGACATAGTGTGACACCAGACATATTGGGACACCAGACATATTGGGACACCAGACATATTGTGACACCAGACATATTGTGACACCAGACATAGTGTGACACCAGACATATTGTGACACCAGACATATTGTGACACCAGACATATTGTGACACCAGACATATTGTGACACCAGACATATTGGGACACCAGACATATTGTGACACCAGACATATTGCGACACCAGACATATTGGGACACCAGACATATTGTGACACCAGACATATTGTGACACCAGACATATTGGGACACCAGACATATTGTGACACCAGACATATTGGGACACCAGACATATTGTGACACCAGACATATTGTGACACCAGACATATTGTGACACCAGACATATTGTGACACCAGACATATTGTGACAGACATATTGGGACACCAGACATATTGTGACACCAGACATATTGTGACACCAGACATATTGTGACACCAAACATATTGTGACACCAGACATATTGTGACACCAGACATATTGTGACAGACATATTGGGACACCAGACATATTGTGACACCAGACATATTGTGACACCAGACATATTGTGACACCAGACATATTGTGACACCAGACATATTGTGACACCAGACATATTGTGACACCAGACATATTGTGACACCAGACATATTGTGACAGACATATTGTGACACCACACATATTGTGACACCAGACATATTGTGACACCAGACATATTGTGACAGACATATTGGGACACCAGACATATTGTGACACCAGACATATTGTGACACCAGACATATTGTGACACCAGACATATTGTGACACCAGACATATTGTGACACCAGACATATTGTGACACCAGACATATTGTGACAGACATATTGATACACCAGACATATTGGGACACCAGACATATTGTGACACCAGATATATTGTGACACCTGACATATTGTGACACCAGACATATTGTGACACCAGACATATTGTGACACCAGACATATTGTGACACCAGACATATTGTGACAGACATATTGGGACACCAGACATATTGGGACACCAGACATATTGTGACAACAGACATATTGTGACACCAGACATATTGTGACACCAGACATATTGTGACACCAGACATATTGTGACAGACATATTGGGACACCAGACATATTGGGACACCAGACATATTGTGACACCAGACATATTGTGACACCAGACATATTGTGACACCAGACATATTGTGACAGACATATTGGGACATGAGACATATTGTGACACCAGACATATTGTGACACCAGACATATTGTGACACCAGACATATTGTGACAGACATATTGGGACACCAGACATATTGGGACACCAGACATAGTGTGACACCAGACATATTGTGACACCAGACATATTGTGACACCAGACATATTGTGACACCAGACATATTGTGACAGACATATTGGGACACCAGACATATTGGGATACCAGACATATTGTGACACCAGACATATTGTGACACCAGACATATTGTGACACCAGACATAGTGTGACACCAGACATATTGTGACACCAGATATATTGTGACACCAGACATATTGTGACACCAGACATATTGTGACAGACATATTGGGACACCAGACATATTGGGACACCAGACATATTGTGACACCAGACATATTGTGACAGACATATTGTGACACCAGACATATTGTGACACCAGACATATTGTGACACCAGACATATTGTGACACCAGACATATTGTGACACCAGACATATTGGGACACCAGACATATTTTGACACCAGACATATTGGGACACCAGACATATTGTGACACCAGACATATTGTGACACCAGACATATTGGGACACCAGTCATATTGTGACACCAGACATATTGTGATCCCAGACACATTAGGACACCAGTCATATTGTGACACCAGACATATTGTGACACCAGACACATTGTGACACCAGACATATTGGGACACCAGAAATATTGTGACACCAGACATATTGTGACACCAGACATATTGTGACACCAGACATATTGTGACACGAGACATATTGTGACACCAGACATATTGGGACACCAGACATATTGTGACACCAGACATATTGGGACACCAGACATATTGTGACACCAGACATATTGGGACACCAGACATATTGTGACACCAGACATATTGTGACACCAGACATATTGTGACACTAGACATATTGTGACACCAGACATATTGTGACACCAAACATATTGTGACACCAGACATATTGTGACACCAGACATATTGTGACACCAGACATATTGTGACATCAGACATATTGTGACACCAGACATATTGTGACACCAGACATATTGTGACACCAGACATATTGTGACACCAGACATATTGGGACACCAGACATATTGGGACACCAGACATATTGTGACACCAGACATATTGTGACACCAGACATATTGTGACACCAGACATATTGGGACACCAGACATATTGTGACACCAGACATATTGGGACACCAGACATATTGTGACACCAGACATATTGTGACACCAGACATATTGGGACACCAGACATATTGTGACACCAGACATATTGGGACACCAGACATATTGTGACACCAGACATATTGTGACACCAGACATATTGTGACACCAGACATATTGGGACACCAGACATATTGTGACACCAGACATATTGTGACACCAGACACATTGTGACACCAGACATATTGTGACACCAGACATATTGTGACACCAGACATATTGTGACACCAGACATATTGTGACACCAGACATATTGTGAAACCAGACATATTGTGACACCAGACATATTGTGACACCAGACATATTGGGACACCAGACATATTGTGACAGACATATTGTGACACCAGACATATTGTGACACCAGACATATTGGGACACCAGACATATTGTGACACCAGACATATTGGGACACCAGACATATTGTGACACCAGACACATTGTGACACCAGACATATTGTGACACCAGACATATTGTGACACCAGACATATTGTGACACCAGACATATTGTGACACCAGACATATTGTGACACCAGACATATTGTAACACCAGACATATTGTGACACCAGACATATTGGGACACCAGACATATTGTGACACCAGACATATTGTGACACCAGACATATTGTGACACCAGACATATTGGGACACCAGACATATTTTGACACCAGACATATTGTGACACCAGACATATTGTGACACCAGACACATTGTGACACCAGACATATTGTGACACCAGACATATTGTGACACCAGACATATTGTGACACCAGACATATTGTGACACCAGACATATTGTGACACCAGACATATTGTGACACCAGACATATTGTGACACCAGACATATTGTGACACCAGACACATTGTGACACCAGACATATTGTGACACCAGACATATTGTGACACCAGACATATTGTGACACCAGACATATTGTGACACCAGACATATTGTGACACCAGACATATTGTGACACCAGACATATTGTGACAGACATATTGACACTCTGGTCTGAAAAAAATGAGCAATGGTTTTTTCCTCAGAAAAAAGTTTCATGAAGAAGCAGGTGTGAACCCGTTACAGTTGGACCAAATTCTGCTTCAGTATTATCCATTTTAGCTTGTCAAACAACATGCACGATGGTAGTTAATCTGTAGGTAAACCCAATGAAATATTACTGGAAGTCTGAAACATGGCACAAATGACGGAATACTTGCATCATGCGCATAAGTGCTGAAAATGGGCCAGACTGTGAGTACAGGCTGAGTGCTCCTTGGCCAGCGCATTGCCCTACATGGTCCATGAGAACAACACCGCATGGCCTAGACAAGAGGCACCACACGACCAATACGAAATAAACCACATAGCCAAGAAGAGAGGCAACACTCACCACACACCGCAAGTAAGGAATGCGACCAGCAAAAGGAGTACTGAGTGTGTGTGTAACCTTTACTCTGATCAATTTGCGAAACACAGAGTGATGTCTCTTCATTTCTGTTGTTCTTCATTGCAAAAGATTATTTTTTGAAAATGCTTTGAACACTCGTAAATTTTTTAACGAAAATTAAGCGATCAAATTGATTCATTTCTAAAAAACTTACAAAAGAACCATCTTGAAATAAAAAATAGCGAGAAGATCCAGGATATGATTCAACCGAGTTACTTTCTAGAAGTACGTCGCGTGCTTATATAGCTCCTCGACGGTTTTATTTTTCTCTCATAAGAATTTTAGACAAAACAGAATAAGATATTTTCAAAAGGATGTTTTCAAAATGAGTCATATAAAAGGGTTTAGTTTTTTCCAGCGACTTCCAATCAAATTACATTTTTACAAAGAATCATATATGGCTTCCAAATTCATTGCTGTTCAAGCGACCTAAGTAAATTCCACAGAGTAACGCCTTCATAAATCTTTATTTCGAAACTTAACCAGTTGCCATCTTCATAAGGCATGAGTTGGAATGCCATGACCATGTCGAGAGGAAATTTGCCGCATGCATAGACCGCAATTCAGAGCAGCGACATCGAGAATATAACACATCCAGGAGGATTGTGCCGACATTCTTGAAGAGAAGCTAGACGGTTAGGAAAGCATTCTAGCCGAGCCAACAAATTACATCTAAGGCTACGCAATCAATTTCAAATCCCCTTTTATACTCTCCTTAAGTGGGATTTGGCCAACCCTAACAGAGGCAACGCTGAAAACTTGAAGCATTCGATTTTAATTGAAAGTAGTACTTGAGAGATTCTTGAAAAGAGGACTTGCATCGAAGTAAATTGAAGACCTCGTCTCAGTGGGGAGGAGTGCCGTAATGTGGAGGGAAATTTGTATGTTTCTATTGAGGCGATTTCAATTCTTACACCGGCTCTGACGCCGAAATTGTTTTTATTATTCAACGCGTGCAACAGTTTAATGCATGTCGATGACGCCTTCCGCTTGCAAAAGCTGACTCAAGAGCGTTAAACTGCTTCACTGAAGTTGAGGGTTGAAGATTAAAAAAAAAACACATAAGAGAAGCAGCAAGTCTTAGGAACTCGGGAGGTCTCTTCAATATCGTTAAGATTGTTTGAACGTCTAATTGCACCTCTAACGCATTTTATCAAGTCCTGTCTCGCACACTCCGTCTCTTTCGTCTACTAAAAGATTTCGTGAGTCGTGAGATGAAATGGATATAAACTTGGTGATGGATCCCGTTCTCGTCAATGGCTGTGCAATTGAAGTGAAATGTCTATATCAAATGTCCGATTCAGAAGTATTTTATAGAACGGAAACATGCTTTTAACGTAGTTTTATTAGACCTATATAATTTAATTTAAAAACTCAAAAAATATCCTTTGAAACTGAGTCCACACTTCATCTGGATCATTAACTAGACATGACGCAGCGGTCTGATGTGTAGACTTGCGGTACAGCGCTACTGGGCAGACCGGCTTGCAGTGCGCCTTTCATTGGAGTTCATAAACGAATATTGCACAAAAATGAGCAACGACATCGTAATGGAAAATGAAAACTCAGATTAAATGCTTCATTTGAATATAAAGGAAGTTATTTTAGATTTTCCAAGCTCTCTCCACAACTCTTGGAATGATAAAATTCAAAAACCGAAATGAGGCTTCACTCATTTGCATGCATAATTATTCTAGTTGTCCATATTGCAATTTTCAAGTATTTTGGGGGGAATTTTAGATACAAATTTGTGGAGGTTCGTCAGAAAAGATTCGGAAGAAGTAATCCAGAATAAATTGATTTTGTTATGAACTCTCCAGGTAATCGCTCGTCAATCAATGCGTAAATTTGCTCTTTAATATGTTATTCCTGTCTTGGAACAAAGGTTTGTTTGTTCCAAATACATTTGAACGCTAAAGAAAATTATATTTGTAAAAATCTTCATGAACCAAAAAATGCGGGCAAATGTTCAAAGTTCATTGCCTAAAAGTGAAAACATTTGAATATTTAAACTTCCATTTGAAAAAGTTCTATTTCCAAAATATTTTTAACATATTCCTAAATTTATAATTCAAACATACCTACATAAACATTCAAACCGATAAAATTTGAACATACTGACACATTTGGAATTTTTGTTCATAGAAACATGAGAAGTTGTTTTTTGCATCAGTAGTTAAGACTTCAAAATTAAAATTGCTCTCGTTATTTTGACGCAAAGATAATCGGAAGACAGCATGAACAAGCATGGGTAAACTTTATCATTCATGCGCAGGACGGTAAGTTTGCTGAAGATCACTTCATGATCTTCTTACAGCTTTACGACTGTCAACTGGTGGTACTTGTTCCTTTGACACAAACAATACATTCACACTGAAGGGTCAAATGAAAGGCTGTTCTCTTTCTGTCCTTGAACTTGGAAATTTGTCATTTTCAAAATTCAATGCATTGTTAAGCATTTAAGTGAGAATTATCAAATATTTTTATAATCACGATGTTTATCACATTAATGCTTTTGTTTCCACAACCCTACAGGCGGGCTGGTGAGGTGTACACCACAACCCCACAGGCGGGCTGGCGTGGTGTACACCACAACCCCGTAGGCGGGCTGGTGTGGTCTACACCACAACCCCACAGGGGAGCTGGTGTGGTGTACACCACAACCCCACAGGCGAGCTGGTGTGGTGTGCACCACAACCCCACAGGCGGTCTGGTGTGGTGTACACCACAACCCCACAGGCGGGCTGGTGTGGTGTACACCACAACCCCACAGACGGGCTGGTGTGGTGTACACCACAACCCCACAGGCGGGCTGGTGTCATGTACACCACAACCCCACAGGCGGGCTGGTGTGGTGTACACCACAACCCTACAGGCGGGCTGGTGTGGTGTACACCACAACCCCACAGACGGGCTGGTGTGGTGTACACCACAACCCCACAGGCGGGCTGGTGTCATGTACACCACAACCCCACAGGCGGGCTGGTGTGGTGTACACCACAACCCTACAGGCGGGCTGGTGTGGTTTGCACCACAACCCCACAGGCGGGCTGGTGTGGTGTACACCACAACCCTACAGGCGGGCTGGTGTGGTTTGCACCACAACCCCACAGGCGGGCTGGTGTGGTGTACACCACAACCCTATAGGCGGGCTGGTGTGGTTTGCACCACAACCCCACAGGCGGGCTGGTGTGGTGTACACCACAACCCTACAGGCGGGCTGGTGTGGTTTGCACCACAACCCCACAGGCGGGCTGGTGTGGTGTACACCACAACCCTACAGGCGGGCTGGTGTGGTTTGCACCACAACCCCACAGGCGGGCTGGTGTGGTGTACACCACAACCTTACAGGCTGGCTGGTGTGGTGTACACCACAATCGATAAGTAAGAAGACCATCAATCTTCTCTCCTCAGGAAGAACTGCCGCCGCAACAAATTCACAACACCGCCGGAAGACGGCCAGGCGAATGGACAATAATCGATCATTTATGATGCACGCACTCTGGCATCATGCTCTTAATCCTACACTATTTTTGTTCAAAATTCGTGCCGTTCTTTGGTTCCATCTAATTGAAAACCAAAGTTTGATGAGGTCAGAAGAAACACGCTCTACTGAAAGCTGGAACTGTGCTTTCCTCCAAAAAAAAAAAATTAGTACATCTTCCTGAAAAAATGACGATAAGGAACCTGGATCACTATAATGGTGCTGTTTCATACTCTATATTTTGTCATGGAGCGTTCTCATGAAAAATCAATTATTTCTTCAATATAGGGTTTGGAAGCCAATAAAAATCCTTTTATACAGAAGCTAAATTTAGCTTATTAAACTTCCATGTCACTTATTCAAATTTCACTCCCTGTGTCACCTTCATTTATCATTTTTTAATGATAAAACCACGCTTCAAATTAAATTAAACGGTTTAGAAGCAAAAAAAAACCTGCGCAGTGGTGTTCTTTATTGGAATACCGAGCAGGCCATTGCTACACGTGTCTCCTTTCACAGCTGCAAACAACATAGGTAAGGGGAGGAAATGAATGAGCGCTGCTGGCAGCAATTTTCTGAACCACTGGTAACAACATCCATTAATCGCGAGTTTAATTTGATCAAAGGAGGGACGCGGGCTGGTGAAGGTAGAGCGGCCGGAGGCACGCGCTCGTCCCAGCAACAGAAAACGAAGCTGGATTACTTCAAATTACCTCGCATGGCGGGGCTAAGCGAAGCTCCCATTAGCAGGGCAATATATCGCACATGAGGGCTCCTAAATGGCAACTTCTCCTCTACAAATGAAGGGGGCTGCGACCCCGACAAACATCGAGGAGCTTTAATATATTCCTGAGAGCTCGCAGGCATTTGCAGGGCGGCACCGGAGATTTACTCCTCTCTTACTTGAGACAATATTGTTGTGGTTGTCATCAGATTGCTTAGGAAGTTCTGCTGATCAAAGAGCTGTGCAGACCATTAAAAGAAATCTAAAATAACTAACTTCTAAAAAATAAATAATCAACTTAAAAGAAATCTAAAATAACTAACTTTTAAAAAATAAATAAATAATTTTTTAAATAACTAACTAACTAACACGAAGAGTTTTGTTGATTAAAGCATAATCTATTTTTGTTGAGTTTTGCATTGCGATGAGCACGACTAAATACTTTAAAAATGAATCAGTACCTCCGAGGACATATTTCCGCACACAGAAGTAAATACCGTAGAACAATTTCATCCACAAGCTTCTTCTCTTTCAGCTGAAACATGAGGATGTGAGAAAATGAACATTTCACAGCTTTACGAATTAATGGCGAAGAATTAATATTAGTTTCACATGTTTACAAACTCTGCGTCTTTCTATGTTCAGCAGAAAATCGATCCAACAATATATTAGCGTGGGGCTCAAATTTACATCATGGAAATGGCTTATGATGTTTATCAGAACAATGGAAATAATAAATTATGAGTTCCATAAATTTACTGAAATCTAGTAGATATTTGATGAGCATCAATTCCATAGCTTTAACAACTATCATATCAATTACGATGCATTGATATCCATACACTTTCGAAGAAACTCAGTTACCACCATAAAATGCAATAAACATTTTTCCTTGGTGTCATCAGATGTTGAAGTAAAGGTAATGTAGGATACGTTTACGAGGAACCTATAAGAAATTACACTGATATTTTTTCCAACTTGGAAATAATAAATGACACATAATTCATATGTCACAGCAGTAACAATGGAAGCTCATAAAATGCTTGCTAAAAAATAAAAACGCTTCCGACGTTAGAAAGTATTTACCCAATGTCAATTCGTTGTCATGGATCGAATTTATTTGCGTGTTTGTACTTTCCAGCTTCTGAGATGTAAACTTACCCTCCAAACCGAGCACAGCTTCATATGCCATCTAAGCGAAATATTTCCAAGTTTCCTGTTATACGCTTGTCAACAATACAAGATGATAAAGTATACTGTATTCGGCTCGACATTATTTTCAACGCCTGAGAATTAATTTCACTGTAAGTTTAACATTCCTCAAAACTTTGCTGCTCCTCACAGCGCATACAGGAAAAGACCAAATTTAATATTCCACACGCATTTCAGAGCCGAATAGTTTGGCAACATTAGATGAGTATTGAATTACAGTTTTGTGCGCGTGTATTGTCATTGAAGTGAATGTAGGGCGATGCAATTAGGAGAAGAATTTGAGGGATTTTTTTCCCTATTACAAATAGCTCAAGTTCTTCTATTCTTTCATCTATGATGCGAGGACAAATAGATAGCTAATAGCTATCTATTTGTACTACTGGTCGGTCAGCAGCATGTCCAAAATTCTCTACGTGGCCACCGGTGGCGCACGTTGCGGTCAACGCGGTAAACTTCCCGCTCTTCCCTCGTAGGTTGATCAATTGAGAAAGAAAATACTTGATGAAAAACGATCCAAAAAAGAGGAACAATTAATTAAAATCTTTAGAGTAAGTAAATATTCTTTGAAAACAGTTAGTTGTGCTTTGTGAATCGACCATATATAACGATGAAGTATTCATCCCTTAAATTCTTGCAATAATCTATTTTATCTCGACGGAAACTTCCTTGCTGATTTGAAAATAAGGCCGGAAGCATAGTCGAGTTAAACTACTGAATTATTTCTTGAATGAATTTTGGGCTATTTCATTAGCGCAGATATTTCCTTGGACAGTTGAGACGATAGACGCGGCCAGCTGATGCGGGACAATTTCAGGTGCTGGAACTCACTTTGCTGTGCTAATTCCAATTTGTGTAGGTTAATTTATTTCAGTAGTGCTAATTTAAGGTACAGTTGTATTGCAATTTATTTTAGTACTGCTAACTTACGGTACAGTCGTATTGTAATTTATTCAGAAGTGCTAACTTACTGTACAGTTCTGTTGTAATTTATTTAGAAGTGCTAACTTACGGTACAGTTCTGTTATAATTTATTTAGAAGTGCTAACTTACGGTACGGTTCTGTTGTAATTTAATTCAGGAGTGCTAACTTACGGTACAGTTCTGTTATAATTTATTTAGAAGTGCTAACTTACTGTACAGTTATGTTATAATTTATTTACAATTTAAACAATTTAAACAATTTAAACAATTTATTTACCACAGGTGATACAGAGGTAGAATTTTACTTAAGTCTAGTACAATGGTCAAATTTGAGTATAGCTACCTGTGGGCCCGAATTAGTTCAGCGACTTCTGGGGCATCCTACCATCACGTTATTCTAGGGTGTACAAAATGTTTAACCTAGTTCACTTAACCTAGTTTCGCATTAGACTGATCATTGAGATAATTAACTCGATATTTTATGCTGTATTTTACAATATAGGTCAAGTCGGCTATATTTAACAGTATGTTCGATAAAACGATTCAAGAGCAGAGAGAAGATTGGTTATGGTACACAAGGCAAGTTACATTATGACATTATCATTAGTTACATGTAGGAGGCAAGATTTCGACACGGTGATCTTACACGACTAGTATTCTGATAGGAAGTGAGACTCAAGATGTCTTTTGAATACTGTGTACGAATTACATTCACGGATCTCTGCAGGTATAGAGTTCCAAGTTTTGGTTCCAACGAAGAGAATACTGTGTTGCGACCTGGCCTTTGAATAATAAGGAAGCATGAATTTACTTCTATTTCGGGTTAAATGGTCGTGATGACCAGTTTGCGCAGTCAATAATTGTCTTAGGCTATTGTCGCCATCATTTCTTAATGTTTTGTAAATGAAATTACAGATGGAGATTTTGTAGAGATCCGAAAGTTTAAGTATTTGTAAATTTTTGAAAGAATCATTTGTGTGAGCATTATATTCTAGGTTCTTTACCGCTCTGACAGCCCTTTTCTGCAGAGTAAAAATTTTGTTGGTTTTATTTTTATCAGTTCCGTGCCATGCTTCTATTCCGTATTGCAAGTATGGAGAAATGAGCGTTCGGTAGAGCATTTGTAAAGCTGTTTCAGGCAGAAAATTTTTAACTTTATTTAGGATTCCGATGGATTTTGATAATTTAGAACTAATATGAGTGATGTGCTCTTTGAAGGTCAGATGTTTATCTATTATGATGCCCAGAAACTTACATGAGTTGGTTTCTTCGATTTCACCTTCGCCAATTTTAATGCATGGGAGAGATACATCTTTCTTGTATGAGAAAGTAATATAATTTGTTTTATCGATATTTAGGCTTATTTTATTAGCTTTGAGCCACGATGAAACCTTGTGAAGTTCAGTATTTATACTCTCCACAATCATAGCAGGATTTTGGTTCGGAAGGACCGCAGAAAGCGTACTGTCATCGGCAAAAAGTATGAATTTGAAGAATGATGTAGATTTTACAATATCATTGATAAAAATCAGAAACAAGAGAGGCCCGAGAACAGATCCTTGTGGAACTCCATGGCTAATTGTCTGTGGGTCCGATTTTGCGTCGTCAATGACAACGTATTGCTTCCGATTTGTTAGGTATGATCTGAACCAATCATGGGCAATCCCTCGAATGCCATAACAGTGTAGTTTCGATAATAGTATTTTATGGTCCACACAATCAAATGCTTTTCGGAAGTCAAGAAATACAGAGAAGACAGGCTTTCCTTCATCTATATTAGAATAGAGGAATTGTAAATGATTTAATATAGCCTGTGTTGTTGATTTTTTAGAGCGAAAACCGTATTGTTTATCGTAAAGAAATGATTTTTGTTCAAAATAAGAGTACACTTTTTTATACACAATCTTTTCGAATACTTTGCTAATAATTGGTAGAATGGAGATAGGTCGATAATTGTTTACACAGGTTTTTTCACCACTTTTAAAGATTGGGGTTACTCTAGCAATTTTGAGGGAGTTCGGGAAAGTGCCTAGTAAGAGAGACTGGTTAATAATATTTGATATCAGTGGGGCTACAATGTCAGCAATAACTTTAAGTACTTTAGTCGGAAACGTTTGTAACCCACTCGATTTATTTTTCATGTTGTTTATGCACGTAATTACATCGGAGGAGTTTGTAGGCGTAAAGAAAAAGGAGTTGGGTTCTCGAATATGATCCATAAATTCCAGGTGATCAGTAGGTTCACTTAGAATACCATCAGCTATTGTTTTCCCTACGTTTACGAAGAAGTTGTTAAAGAGATTAGCAATTTCTTTCTTCTCATGATATTTTACATTATCTTGAACAACATATTCAATTTTCTTTTTATCGGCATTATTCGGTTTACAGCAGGAGTTGAGGAGATGCAAAGTCTTTTTAACGTCAGTTTTGAATTGAGTAAACTTGAGCGTAAAGTAGTTCTTTTTTGATGTTCATATCTGGTTTGTTACATAGTTTCTAAATCGGTTATATGTTTCTCTAGATATTCGTCCTTCGCAAAGGAGGGCTAGGTACGCTTGACGTTTCTTTATATTTATCACGATGTCTCTAGTAATCCAGGGCTTATGTTTATTTTTCGGGGTAACTGTTCGAGTTACAATTGGGCAACACTGATTGTATGCGGTCATTATAGTTTCAGTCAACTTTACTACTGCTTCATCAATGCTCGTAGTATTATTGTTTTGTTGAGAGATGTGCAATGTAGGCATTGATTCTTCTAGAACGGTGCGCATTTCTTCAAGATTTGATTCGTTTATTTTACGATATGAGTAAGTTTCAGCCCGTGCCTTGGTGCAAGCAATATAGACATTTTTCTTAATAAGAAAAACTGGGAAGTGATCTGATAAGTCAGAAGTAATTATTCCAGCAAGAAAATCACTAGGGTCTGTCATAAAGATATTGTCAAGCAGCGTAGCACACTCTGAGGTTATTCGTGTAGGCTTTGTAATGATCGGAAGGAAGGATTGAGACTGAAAGGTAGTTAGGAAATTAGAGATTGGTTCATGGCTTTCATGTTTCAGTAGATCATAATTGAAGTCACCGCATATTATTATGTCATTGTATAAGGGCCTGTTGAACTGAGAAATAATACGATTCAATTCATTCAGGAAGGATATAGGACAGGCTGTAGGAGGCCTATACACCGTTCCAAGCACAATGCGTTTACCATCTCTAAAAAGTTCTACGAAGAGTGATTCTATATGATCCTGATTCATGGTTGCACTTGCTATGGTTCTCGAGTCTATGTGGTTAGATATATATGTGCTGATGCCTCCGCCCCGCTGGTTTTTTCTTAGCGAATGGTAACTATGATAATTTTCAAATCGAATCATGTCTTTTGTCGAGTCATCTAGCCAGCTTTCGGTGAAGCTAATCACGTCTAGGTTATATTTAAGTTCAGTAATAGTACATTGTATCTCTTCCAATTTTGGATAGAGTGACCTACAGTTCCAACACAGGAGTGAGAAATCTCGGTCAGTTATTCGTATAGTTTCGTTGAATTCTGATATATTAGTATACCTACACTCTTGAGAGTCGTTTAGGTTTGGATATATTCTGTTCAAATGATTGAAATCTGGATCGATTTCCTCAAATATTACAGGGTGATCAGTCATTTAAAATAAGTAAAAGTAAGAATTAGGTACTATAGAGCTTAAAACGAAATACAGAGTCAAGCTTAAAGGGATATTCCAGTCTAAAAAGTAGCTTGTTAAGTAAGAGAGAATAGAGTAAAAAAGAAAAATCTAGCGCGATTTCGTGAGTACACACAAACTCAGTCCATGAGCGAGTGATAATGGAGTTCAATATCACAACATTGGTGCAAACAGATTGCTAAGGGCGTTTTCGCAAGTTCACATACAACAGGTAATAAGTTTCTAAAGATTATGACGACAATGATACAATCAGCTAATATGGTTTACGCGTAATAATAACTGTAGTGGTAAATAAAGAAGAATTCACAGTAACATTGGTTGGTGAAAAATTACTAATTGCGATGTTACAAAATGTGACACACAGATGTCATAGATGTTTACACACACATCTATTATTTATTTGTTATAATATTGGAGTTCGATATCACTACATTGGTGCAAACAGATTGCTGAGGGCGTTTTCATAAGTTCACATACAAGAGGGAATAAGTTTTAAAGATTATGATGACAATGATACAATCAGCTAATATGGTTTTACGCGTAATAATAACTGTAGTGGTAAATAAGGAAGAATTCACAGTAATATTGGTAAGTGAAAAATTGCTGATAGATTATAATGACAATGATATAATCAGATTATAAGAAGATTACAACGACAATGATATAATCAGATTATAAGAAGATTACAACGACAATGATATAATCAGCTAATATGGTTGTACGATGGCAGTGGAGGGCAGAAGCGATTATCAGGTTATAAGAAGATTACAACGACAATGATATAATCAGCTAATATGGTTTACGCGTAATAATACTTAAGTGGTTAAGAAGAGAAAAAATTCACAGTAACATTGGGAGGTAAAAAATTGCTGATTGCGTTGTTTCAAAAGTTCACACACAGCTGTCATAAATGTTTACAAGCACATCTGTTATACATTTGTATAGATTCAGGTTGAACTGGCATCAAGTTGAGTTTTACTGACATGATACCTAATTGAGGTTAAATTAATACGAAATTGACATATTTAGGGGATGAAAATGAAATTGACTAATTTAGGGGATCACCTAGTCTAGTCACCCATGATCTGCTGTGATGACATGTTTAGTTGTTGCATCAGGTATTGCTCGAGGTCATCTGGCGTGTTGATCTCGCGGCGTCTTGAATCTGGGTTTCCTGGGTTGAATATGAAGATGTTTCCATCCTGTGTTCTTGGGATTCCAACTTTATCCGGGAATTTCCTTTTGGCCATCCTTAGAATGTACATGACGTTAGCTCGTGAAGGTATGAGGTATTCATTTATGAAGAAGAACTGTGGTTTCTTTTCTCGGCAGGCGTTGAGAATTTCACGTTTGTTGTTATAATGTTTTAGTTCAAATGCAATGTTTCTTTGATCTACATTCCCAGTTATTGTTTTTTTCCCCATTCTTGTAGCTGACGTAATGTCAGTGCCGGAGAGGTCAATGTTGATCTTGTCCTTCAGGAGCTGGCAGACTGTATCCTTACAGATTTCGCCTGCGTGAGATGGCGGTATTTCCCTTCCAGAAATGACGAGAGTACATTTTTTGTCTTCAATGTCTCGGCGCTGATCATTTTTTTCCAACTGGTCGAGGCGGGAGGTTAAGCTATCTATTTTCTCATTCTGTTCTTCGAGAATTTTTTTGTGTTCCGCTTCTTTTGTTTCAAATAGCGTTTTAAGGTGGCTTATTTCATTTTGCACTTGAACAATATCACTATTAAATTTTGTCATCACTGAATCGAAGTATTTTATAAGGACAGAAACCACTTCTTTACCGTCTTTCGTAAGGCTAGACACATCAGGGTATTGACCAAACTTCGGTTCAAACTCGATGCTGTTGTTGCTGCTGTTGTTGGTAATGCGCCGTTTGTTAGGCATCTTGAGGATGGAGGGAATTCGGTCGTTGTGTAAATGAGGGTTGAATACTCTCACACTTTTGAGGGAATATTATACTCTTAGTTTGATTATTTTTATATATGGGGTATTTATATCACATTTGAATACTCAGGACGCGAGTGGGTACCCATTTAGGTTAGAGGTACATTCTTTCTAACAATAGGCACTTTGTTTCGGAGCGAGCGCCACACCCGTCCTCACGCCACGGAGTCACTGAAGACACTGCTAACTTTAGAAGTGCTAACTTACGGTACAGTCGTATTGTAATTTATTTAGAAGTGCTAACTTACTCTACAGTTATGTTATAATTTATTTAGAAGTGCTAACTTACGGTACAGTCGTACTGTAATTTATTTAGATGTGCTAACTTACGGTACAGTTATGTTATAATTTATTTAGAAGTGCTAACTTACGGTACAGTCGTATTGTAATTTAATTAGAAGTGCTAACTTACTGTACAGGTTTGTTGTAATTTATTTAGAAGTGCTAACTTACGGTACAGTTATGTTATAATTTATTTAGAAGTGCTAACTTACGGTGAAGTTATGTTATAATTTATTTAGAAGTGCTAACTTACGGTACAGTTATCTTTTAATTTATTTAGAAGTGCTAACTTACGGTACAGTTCTGTTGTAATTTAATTCAGGAGTGCTAACTCACGGTACAGGTATGTTATAAATTATTTAGAAGTGCTAACTTACGGTACAGTTCTGTCGTAATTTAATTCAGGAGTGCTAACTTACAGTACAGTTCTATTGTAATTTATTTTAGAAGTGCTAACTTACTGTACAATTCTGTTGTAATTTATTTAGAAGTGCTAACTTACGGTACAGTTCTGTTGTAATTTATTTAGAAGTGCTAACTTACGGGCTGGTGTTGTAATTTCGTTCTGTTGTAATTTTATGCTTCAAGGAATCATAACCTAATATTCTTGAGCGACGGACTCATGCAATGCTACGGTCGACCACCCATTTATGTTCACTCACCTCAATATCCAAACCAAAGCACAAAGCAAGTTCAGCTCGAGTAGATGTCATGAAGCGCGACAAGATTTACTTCGCGCTTCTTTAGGCGCAGCACACAAAACTGCGCATGCTTAATAGATGTGAACAGAAGTTTACTCAGCATTTCGTCGCAGGAGGGCAAACACAAGCTGACGAAACGTTACAGAAACTGGGATTTGGTAGCGTGTGCCGCCGGCGCCAGGCTGCGGCTTCATGGAAATATTTGTGGAGCGACCTGTATTTGGAAAACATTTCTTCATTGGAGGCATAGTGACGAATTTAGAAATGTTTGACTACTGATACAAGTTTTACGGTTGCATTTATTTTCAAGAAAAGCAGGTAAGCTGCTTATTCATGGGGAGGGCACAATATTTTCTCACTTATAAACTCTTGGCTAACTTGACTCGACTCGGAGACTCAGTACCTTACGAGCGATGCGTTGTGACTGCAACGATTTTCTTAACACTTTGACTGTGGCAGGTAAGCCCAAAGTTCAACATTCAACTCAAATTTGAAGTCAATTGTGGTGAGCAATGTTGAAAGTAGCAAACATGAACTGGAGGGTGCCTTCATTAAGGAAACCATCCCACTTTTTCAACTTTTTTAGTCCGATTCGTTTGAAAGTTGGCCAGTATATGTATTTTGTAAAAGTAAACCTTTTTTACTCATGTCATTTTTTCGATTTAGGCCATACTTTTTTTTTGACGAAAAATGTGTTTTTGGTATATTTTTGTTGAAATTTCAGATTGTAACTCCTCCTTCAGTTTTGATGCTAGAACAAAAACAGAGACAGTTTTAGAACCCGTGGAAAATTTCTAACAAACGCTCGTTCAGTTTTTTTCAAATTCAAATTTTTTCTATTTTTTCAAAAATTTTTAAAATTTCAAAAATCAGCAACAATTTTTTGGGTTTAGAGCTATATATTTTTTCAAAGAATTCGAATTTGAAAAAAACCGAACGAGCGTTTGTTAGAAATGCTTCAAGGATTCTAAAACTGTCTTTGGATTTGTTCTAGCATCAAAACCCGAGAACTAGTCCCAGGATGAATGTTGAAAATTCAAAGTGTTGGGTATAAGCATAAAATAAAAATTTGTGTTGAAGTGTAATATAATGAACAATTGATGTAATTGAATGCAGTTTTAATTTTTATTTTGATAATTTCCAAACATAACTTCATATTCGAAGTGTGAATTGTGATTTCAAAAAAAAAATCATTTTTTTTCAACAAAATGATTTTTTTTATTTTCAGTCTGGTTCTTATAAAATTTGACTATGGTATGTTACCTTTGAAAATAAACACAATTGATTCTATTCATTTTTTTGATTCATGCCTTAGATTTTGCAAAAATTTAACATATTGGTTTTTAGGTATTGATATTTCACTAATATTGATATTTCAAAATATGACTCCTCCTTCAGTTTTGATGCTAGAACAAAAGCAAAGACAGTTTTAGAATCCTTGAAACATTTCTAACAAACTCACTTTGAGCTTTTTTTCTATTTCCTATTTTTTCTCTTTCTATATGGGGTCAAAATCGGGAAAAAATTTAAAATTTTGGGTGCTTTTCATTTATATTGATATTTCAAAATGTAACTCCTCCTTCAGTTTTGATGCTAGAATAAAAGCAAAGACAGTTTTAGAATCCTTGGAACATTTCTAACAAACTCACATTGAGTTTTTTTTCCATTTCCTATTTGTTCTCTTTTTATGTGAGGTCAAAATCGGAAAAATTGAAAAAGTTTGGTCGCCTTACCCCCCCGGGGGGGGGGGGGAAATTATTTTCCGTAGCGCCATAAAATTTTAGGAACGAATAGTCTACCACCTAAGGGTCCTTTTACAACAAAAACATGCAAAATGACCATGGAATCGACAGCATCTGGCAAGGGCCTGGGATGGTCTCCTTAAGCTTTGATTAAGTATTCGTAGAAATTGAGGTTGTGACTACTGGTCGGTCAGCAGCATTATAAAAACTTCCTCCGCGTACCACCGGTGGCTCACGTGGCTGTCAAAGTGTTAAGATGACGTGAAAGATTGCGAAAGGACGATGGGCTAGCAGTCTGAACAGAAGTCGGCTTTCAGAAATATCTTCAAACCATTTTCCATTTGAAAATCTTTTGAAGTCATCACCACCTGAGTTGTTACTATGGAATGCCAGTATTGTTTAAATACAGCTCTTACATTTATGCTCAACATTCAAATAATTGAGATTAAAATGTGGCTGTTGCTTAGAACTGATGCAATTGTTTTTCAAGTTCACACAAGATGTACCGGAAGAAAAGCCACTAAATTAGCTCATTAGGTTTAAATGAACTTTCTAAAAAATTTAATTTACGAGCCTGAGGAAGATAATTTTCTTCAATTAAGTTTCGAACGAATCATCCTTCAGGATTTCAAAATAGCTTGCAGTTGTTGAAAAATCAATTCTATCTATGATGAATTCATCTTTCTGAAATCGTTCTCCGTTTCAGATAACTATTTTTAAAAAATTCTTTCCTAACTATTGAAATATGTCTCAGAGTTCTACCTTCGAATGGCTCAACGTTGCCCAACACTTCGAAGTTTTGAGCCGAAAATGTAAATAAGTTGTGCATGCCTGCGCCAAATTTTAAAACTCGTCCAATCTGCTGCACACTTTCCCAACTTGCGACTCAGTGTGAGACGTACACTTGATACACGAACCACTTCACACACCCCAACCATGGCTACACACTTGCAACTCAGGATAAGACGTACACATGATACACGAACCACTTCACACACCAAAGCCAAGGTTGCACACTTCAGGCTCAGTAGGAGACCTACACATGGCCCATGTAACACATCACACACCCCAGCCATGGCTACACACTTGTGACTCAGTAGGAGACCTACACGTGGCCCATGTAACACATCACACACCCCAGCCATGGCTACACACTTCTGGCAGAGCACGAGCCGCGCACACGTGGCACCTGAGGTACACGAGCACTCGGCTGCGAAGAAACCACGCTCCGCAGCAAACACCAGCTCAAGCTTCTCCTGCTCCTTAAGTCATGAAAAGCTGTGGCCGCAAATCGGCTTTTCTGGGAGTACTCGAGGGGCATCGGAAGCAGTGAAGCCTGCTTAGTTGTTCCTTTTGAGAGCGTGCCGAACTCTCCATTTATGGAGCTTCCTCAAAGCTGGTAAGTCCATCCCGCGAGGGGGGTGGGATATCCTGCGGGGATCAGCACACCAGCGCGCTGCCAACGCTGCTTCGCTAATAAGGGCTCAGGGCACGAATTTGTTTCGTAATGCGACTTTTTGGCGCGAAATGTATTTGTTAGTTGCGGTCATTACAATCAGAAGCAAATAACATTTCAAAATTTTTTCCAGAATCGCTCTTTCTCTGATGGTCGCTACTTGTATCCGACGTGAACTTATTTCGTTCACTGAATTGGGACTTTTTGGCACGTAATATTTTTAATAGTTGTGGTAATTCCAATTAGAAGCAAGTCCCATTTTCTATATTTCCATAACCCTCAATAACTGAACGTCGCTACTTTTTTTCGGGCAAATATTCGCCAAGTGTGGAACGCGATAACAAGATATTTCTAAATAATGATTCTCGAAAAACTTCTGATTTAAAATTTCACGATAGTAATGAGCAGAATGATAGATTATTTGGGATCTATTTTTATTTTTCATTTAGCTGGAAATGAGATTATTTCTCTCCGAGAGCTGGGAACAGCGGCAACATTAAAGAAAATACTTGTGCAAACGAGTTACTTTGGCATACGCCTATGAAATACCTCTCACTCAGACGGCCCTCAAAGCACACACGACGCACTGCAGCACACTGCCTCACTGGCATTGAATACAACACTAAAATTAGTTTGCCGTGCTGCAAGCCCTAACGAAGCTGTACGCGAAATGTGACCTTCCAAAGTTGTTAGAATTGTGTCTTTGTATAACTCGCACCAAGCCTGTCATCAGCAAACGTGTTCGCCGCACTTCAGGTGGTTGAAACTGCAATTTTCTCTGCCTTTTAAAGTGAGGATTCGCATTTCTTGAGTGAACGTTCTTCAGTGCTCGTTGCTTACGTAGTTCTTTAACAAAATAAGGAAATTTAGCAAATTTTGCTAAAAATTATAAGCTGCTATCATCTCTTCTGATGTGAGAGAAACTTTTGAAACTTGCGTACAGCCAACAATGACGTATCTTGATGATCAACTGAGCTTCAGCCTTCATACATTTCCGCCGAATATATACGATTTCATTGTTAGAGCTTACCTAATTAGTTCTGAATAGAAGAGCAGGAGTCACAGAGAGTTACAGTATTTTATAACATTTTGTGTTCGTAATTCCATCATTAGGTGATGTGCAAACATTTTTTAAGCATCAATATGCAAATAAATTTAATGTCTGTGGCTCCCACTCTTTTATCGAAGAATAATTTTTACACTTTTCAAAGTTAATGATATATTTCGTACTATTTTTGCGAAAGAGAAAGATGCCATAAGTGTTATGGCTGCTAATTAGGAGAGCTATTGGCAAAATTGAAACAGCACCTCACCGCTGTGAACCCTATAATGGTATCAATTTCTTTATGTTAAATAACTAACATCAAAAGACCTTAATATCATAATTTTTACCAAAAAAAATTCCCTGCAAGCTATTCGTGGAAGCTGGTGAGGAAGACTGGCAAGATTGGAGGTTCCTTCTCTCTCATATCCAGCGACTTTATCATCGCAGGCTCGATAGTAAAACACGAGAGCGTCCGCCAAGTGGCGCTTTCAGTGCCCGGCGGCACAAAAAGGAAAGAAATGAATTATTCTGCCGAGTTGAGGCATCCAGCAACGGTGTCTCGAGGTGATGTGTCTCGCCGATCAAGCAGCGGTCGCAGGCACAGACGTCATGTGATCGTTACTATTTTAACGCACCGACATTGCACCATGCATCACTTCAGCCTTGCATATAAGCTGCTAACGTCCCGCTGTAAACTATCTTAGAACATAAATGACTGAAAGTTAATGTTGGTCAATATTTCATTCATTTCCAGCTTCACTTAAAAGTTAGACTAAAACGGTGGAACATGAGAACATAAAAAATACTGAGAGATAACTTATTTGCATTATTCTAGCGCGTTTCTAGGTGACCCTACCTCGAAGTGGCGAAGCGAGTTGGGGTAAGCAATGACGTGTCCAGATCCGTGTAGGGAATTTATCTGATTTGCTCTCACGACACACGGACACACAAAGTTGCCCTTGACATCCCTTGCTGCTGCTATTGCTTCAGTTCAATATACGTAACAACTTATTCAGTTTGACAGTGCAGGGTCAAAGGTAATGAATTTCAGATAATAAAATAATGCTCGATTATTTTCTTCGTTGTTTCATCATCCTTCCACGGTTTTCTGTTAAATTGATCTTTGAAAATTGGTTCATTTGAACTTTCAAAATCCCTCTCGGCTGAAAAGATGCCCCAAAAAAGGAAAATTCGAAGAGCAAACTCTTGGCCCCGGAGGTACCTTTTTTAGGAATAATTTGGTTGCGTGAAACTCTCGAGTAATGACCATGAACGGAGGTCATCACGTTCGTGCGTAATTTGGCATTCAATTTAAAGTAAGGAATTCACAGAGTTCGGTCTACTTCTCGAAGAAAAAGTTTCAGTGGAGTTTGAGCTTGAAAAGTTTCCATCTCTAAGAACGATCGAAAGTCTTAAATGACCTCCATAGAGCCGAGGTCCGTATCTGAGGGCCAGACATCTGCTGTCTCGTGTCCGACCTCTCAGAATTATGCAGCGCAGATTATTCAGTGGAAGCTCAATTTGCGAGAATAAATCAATACTTTTAACTTTCAAATTCTTGACAATCGCCATTTCTGAATCACATTTTGTGAGTGAACGCAAGCCAACTAAAAATTTCTTATGCCGTCTAATTTGGCACACACCAATTATCGCCGTCGCTAACTTGGTATCGGCACCGAAGAAAGGCTCTTAACTGAATTAATTCGACACTTAAAGTTTGTTAACGACATCACGATGAAGTAGAATTGAAATTTTAGTGACATACTCTTCTGACGTTGAATGCGAAAATAAGCTGAGAAAACTTTTCATGTGTAACGGAACAAAGAATTAGACGCAGAGATGCGAGACGCTTCTTGCAGCCGTAACCCAGAATTCTGGTGTTCCCATACGACGACATTACGGGTGCTAAAAATCAGTCGTCTCCAAACAAATGTTGCTGGGAACGTAGCATGGGTGCTACGATGCAGTTGAATTCCTATTTTATACATGATGAGCTCGTCCATTGATGAAACTTGTGCATTATATATTGTTCTGTTCCCCACTAATACATCTGTTCGAAAAAATAATGTGTAATTCTTGAAACAAAACTTTTGCAGCATCAACGCTCAATGACATACTTTGCGAACATAAAACAAAGCGCACACTTCCCCACATATTAATAATTAATAATTAATAATAATTACAATCTATTTACCTGCTCGTGGCCTCCATCAGACGAACAATTTTCCAGACTATGTTCTAATGCCAAGTTTGGTCAGGCGCGATTAAGAAGAGGAGGAAAGTAAAATGAAGGCTTGTATCCAGAGCTCACACGAGAATATACAGGGAGAATATACAGGAGGAGAATATGCAGTGTCCATCACAACTATGAAAACAAATGTGTTATCAAGTTTCTCAGTGAAAAACAGCGAACTTTAAATTACCATAAATTTACATCATGGTCAAAAACTCTTTAACAATAACCAAAAACAATTTTTAAAATGGCCCCTTCCATTTTTTATAACAAACTTCAACTTATATACTTTGGAAAGCAACACTGGAGGCACGGACCAAGTCGTGGGGAAATAGCCGGCTAGCAACGTAGATTGGACTCCACGCAATCAAGCGAATCGAGAGGAGTTCTGCACGTCTTACTCACCAAGATGGAACACACAGGTGAGTCTAGTGGGCTCAAATCCGGACTCCTAGAGGGCCATTCTTCTTTACCGATAAACGCTGGAGACGCTCCCGCCTTCAGCCGGATTAAAAAGGAGTGTTTGAAAAATATCTTTTCGCGTCTCAACTAACTTGCAGTAATCTCATACAATACTGTGAATTTTTTTTGGGGTCGAAATGTTAGTTCTTATAGTCACATGTTGTAATATTTGCCAAAAATAGAACTCCATAAAATAGACGGGAAACTTCAAACACAGAGTGCGAAATAAGTTATTCAAAGCCAAGCACTCAAGTGATTTGAAGTGCTTCTGCTCCTTAATAAGCAGTGGAGCCATTTGTGCCCCATTTCATTTCCCTTCCGCGCAGCTCGTCAGCTGACGTGTAGAGTAGAATGTTCAGTTGAAGCTAGTCCTTCGGGTTGTGCCGTCGGTGAACACAACATTCATTGTTTCTAGTTCTTAATAAATTTTTTAATTGAGGAATAGTCCACCGTTACAAGGAAATAACATTCAAAGAAGTGAATGCCACCTCTGCTATTTAGATTTTCTAGAGAAAAAAGTAAATTTTACTCTAAACGAAAAAAAGATCTCTCAATATTCAGAAAATTTATTTTTAGAAATATATCGAACAATTCTCAAAAATATTACTTCCTTTGAACGCGCTTGGGGGTAGCTGGTTAGAAATAAGAAAATAATGACCGGAGAACATTTATGAGATATTGAAAATGAAAATACCAATCGAAACTTCGGACCGTTGTGAGAGGCTTGCCAAGAACACCATTGATTCCACATGAGAATAAGTGTAAACCCTTTAATTCCCCAGTGGAATATGCGGTCCTCTTTCGAAAATGGCCTTAATCTATTACAGTTCTAGTTAAATTTCTTCCTCAATCTCTTATTTGAAATTCACTGTCGAGTGGCAGCTCCGTATTACTTTGACGTCGGTGACAATCTGATATCTGTGCCAATCGAATGACTGTGGGTGTGGTAAGGTTATTATTATAAGTACAAGTAAGGGCAGTGAGCTTAAAGGTTGACAAGAGCAGCCAGCAGGCAATATCGATAACAAGACGCAGGACTTGCGCTGACTCGACACCACCGCACGGAGCCATAAGCAGAACACGAGGTCTATGAGATGGATATGGAGCACTTGAGGCTGTCGTGGCCCCTAGCACCGCATGCACAGAAGAGGAGGTTCGCCTTACATGAGCGCCAGATGAGGCCATACCAATTTGACGGATCGAAGCTGATAAGCAAGCTTATCTCATCTGCCTTACGAGCTCGTCCAGAAATTGAGATCTTTTCTTCAAGGTCTCAGCGATCATTGGTCAATTCTCTCGCCAGGGACATAATTCAGGAAAGTGAAATTTAAGTCTAAAAACTGTTGTCACAGGATCCAGTAAGTTTTATTTGGCGGATGTAATATTGAAAACTTATGATAAATGAGTCATTGGGTATGTTGGAGTTTGACCTCAGATATCAAACATTTAAAGGTACACTTTGCGTGAGGAGACTTTAACTCACCTCGGCTGATTATGTTCAAAAGTAGAAATGACAATTACTGAACTCAAAAAAGTCGTTCATCTCGCAAGCCCAGGCTCTTAGTGAAACCCTAACAAGCGCAAAGTGCTTCAGAATTAACTCGAGTAATTTTATTTACAAAGCATATTGACATTTTACGAGAAACAAGAAATTGGGACTTGAAACACTGAGTAATTTTCTTAATGGATATCCAGTTCATATTAACAAAATAACTCCCTGTTTCAGGTAAAAGTTTTATGTTTCTCATGAAATGTCGATAAGCTTTGTAAATTATATCACTTCAGATGATTTTAAATTAAGCTTACTTCTTCATTGACTGGAAACTATATTACCCGCGTCCCTACTTTTGCGAATAAAATGCACCTAGTGGCTTTTAGCTTTAAGTGTGAATTTCAAAAGCGAAGACTCTTGTTAATGAGCGAGTCGGTGTCGTTACATTTGCAGGAGGTAGCACAGCAGCTGATAGCTCATGAACGGTTCGATCCAATCTTCACAAATGTCTGGAAAAGTTTTCTTTTATTTTGGTCCTCCTGGGCAGTCCTTTTCGAAACTCTTCCGTTATTTATATTCTCATTGCGAAACCGATGAATTTTCCTAATTTTTACAAAGTTTTAGTTTTTCTTTATTCCAATTCCCAGGACATTTGCAAGGAAAAGCTTGTGTACGAATATTTCGTTGTGTTTTTCTAGGGTGTCATATTCCTCTTGAAAGCTGGAAATGAATGAACACGTTTATTGCGATGATTTGAACGGAAGTTCAATACTTACTCAAATCTCAAGGTAAAAGTTGCTAGCAATTTTATAAATACTGAACGTTAACTGGACCCATTAAATACCATCAACTTTAAAAGACTTAGAATGTTTCAAACGACCCATCGATGGGTCGCTTCGCAGCAGGAAGAACGTAAGCACAACCCATCGATATGTCACATCGGAAGCAACGCGTTAGAATGAAGGTACGACCGGGACTGCTGAGCTGGTGGCCGTGTCGTGGCGTGTTTGCTGCGCTGCAACCTCCAGCGCTGACGCCCTCCGTTGGCTGCGAATATCTTCTCATCGACCTGCATGCCCGTGGCCTGTCACTGTTGAAAAATTTTTGCTAGCAGCCTTTTCTCGCCTCAAAACGTAGATCGAATAGTGGTATATTTTCTGGCAAATCGGGACCGTGGAGCAAAAATGTAAATGCAATAAGTTGGTGACGATCGCAGAAGCTCACACGATTTTTTCGTTTTTTTTTTACTAGATTTATTAAGGTGAAAGAGTACTTCAAATTACCCAGAAGTCGTTCTTTACAGATAATTACTCTCGAATGCAACTTGAGCAAGCAGAGATTACACTCTCTCTGTGCTCTTCTTTGCTTCACTCGTATGTCCTGTTCACCTTCCGTGGCAAGCCAGGAAATTTGTCTGAGCTTCAGCCAGTCGTCCTACGCCTACGAACTAACAGAAGCTCACCATGTCTCAACATTACTACCTACGTCTGTAGTGTGACGGCTGAATTCTTAACTTACTCCATTTCCCCATAAATTACAAATTAACAGGATTGTTCAAACTCTTGCTTTCATTTTAAAGAAGAAAGTCGCGCTGCCCCAGACATCACAGCACGAACTCAGCGCTGAGTGGAGTCCTTCTCCCGCGCGTAAAAAAGCCTTCAGAGAGTACTTCGATTTTCAGAAAGCATCTGAGACCGCACGATTTCATTCCTGCTACAATGCAAAGTTCACCTATTCTGCCGCAAAAAATGGGACTTTAGTAAAGTATTTCTTATCTTGAGATTCTCGAAGCGACCGAGTGTTCAACTTGAATAAAATTATCTTCTTATCTGATTGGATCCCCGCATCGGGAGACTGTGAACAAAATCTCCTTTAGGGAGGAACTTCTTACCGTCGCCGCCTCGATGCTCTGCTCGACATAGTTAATACTTTCAGTAAATGGGTTGTTTTACCCACGGTTCTACGACGCAAATCCACACTTGAAGTTTCTCACTAAGCCAACCAGTCAAAATTTTTCACTTAATCTACAATTTCTGAAAATTCCTAGGACAATTTTTTGTTTCAAACACTACGTCAAAGGCATGAACTTTAATCTAGTCCATGAAGCTTGCATGCGTCTTCCCAAGTGTGGAGACGCAAGAAAGGCAGACTCATCACAACGTCTTTCTAAGGAGATGCCCCTCGTAAAAATGTAAAGCTAGTAAGTCATGGAAATTATGGAGAAATAATAACTAGGCAGATCAAATTTATCATCCGCTTTGCGTCTCGTCCTTGATATGATCCCGGAGGACGAATTTTCCGGAGCCCTGGAGATGATCTCGGGAAGATTATTCAAGACGACCGAGACAATCGCTCTGCGCTGAGCTCTGCCCTAATTTGCCTCACTCTTTGAAATCTGAAAGTCTTTCCGGAGTCTAATTGTCTCTGCCCACCGCTGCGCGGTCATTTATATCTTTCCTGGGCAGCGGTTTTTGGATCCTTACATCACGAGAGAAGGACTCGGAATTGCCGGGACTCTGCGGTTTCCCGCAAAAAAGCCAAGAAGAAACTCATGAGGCAAAGAAAAGATGCACAAAAAATCAGGGTTTCTACGAGGATAAATTCCTCCCATCCGTCTATCTCATGGAGTCTGGGATCGTGCTTCGGGAGCAATAAGTTTGCCCTCGGGCTCAATGTCACAGCAAATGGCTTGAAATTGAGCCAAGCCCAGGTTTAAGCCGCTTCATATACAGGTCTGGGCTATCACTCCATGGAGATACTGGAGCCGCTCTCCAGTCTCAAGATGCAGCGTTTTGTGGCAAGGCTCTCGCACATGGGCACGATCATCGCAAGCATTTAGTCTGCATTTACTGTCTTCAGTGTTGCAAAATAAAGAATCAATTTCCTCTACAAATTGTAGTTCGAGTACACAGCTGCAGTAAACGATTCTTTGGAGCCTCAAGGAGCGACTTTAGAGTGAAAGATAATTTAGTAAGTACCTACAAAGTTGCAGCGATCTGCGGAGATTCAAATTTAACTTTTTAGAAAGCAAGAACTTACTCTCCTTTCACCGCCACAAAATAAAACGTGGTTGAGTGACATTTATTTTTAATGCAAAGTCTTGCCTCACCGCATCGGCAAAACTGTAACAAAACCCATGACTCGGGGAGATCAAAAATAGTCCTTTATTTTGTTCTTTTTTTTCATTTTTTCCCCGTGCCAGCCACATATGTCTCCATAGTTCCTCTATAAAATATTACAATCTTGTAATATAAAGAGCGTTCGAAGACAAACTGTTTCTCATTCACGAATGTTGGGTGGTAATTTCCAAATCTCCAGTTCTACTACGCCACACGTCACCATGACGCCACCAGATTCTCATACAAATTAATGAAAAGAATCCATTCGAAGATGATAAACGAGCAACAAATTTCTTGAAGCCAAGATCAATAATGCAATGGTCATTCAACAGGAGAGAAACAAATCGCTCTCTGGCAGCGTAAAGCATGACTCTCTATGGAGCTGTGGCATTCGATGAGCAGTTGCGGAACCCCAAGAAGAATTTCCAATCCGATGGCACTAGAAAAACGCATGCTGACGCTGCTGTGCCTAAAATATGCATGGAGTGGAGCGAGCGACATACATATTTGGTGTAGCAGGCGCACTTTGCATGAGACGAGCCGCTTGTGAGACGCCGATGTTCTGAAGCGAGATAACGCAGCCCTCGCAACCTCACGCTTCTGACGGCGTTTAAACCAAATCCTTCCGCGGCTCCGAACTTACACTTCTGCAGCAGTTTTTCGAACCTTCGTGCGAGTTTGTTTATTCCAAATACCCGGAACTGTTCTTTACGGAAACAGTTCGACTTCGTCCCAGTACTGTTCAGTAAGAAACTAAATATCTGTCTAAGTTTCAATATATTTTTTCGGGAATGAAACGATAAAATGACATCTTTTATGTTACTAGCGAATGAATGAAGCGTTTTAACTATCACAAAAATCGACCGAAAATTTTCACCAAGCGTAAGAAAAATATGATCAACAATGAACCGAGACAGGAATTAGTTTTTTCCGATGATAAGTTACAGGATAATGTTTCAATGTATTGCGCATTGCATTAGTGGACCCACTTCATCCAAATAAAGATAGGCTTCTGGTATCCCAATGAAATCCGGGCATTAACAAATAAAGATTAAGAAAGCACATTAGAACAGGCGTTACAAACACGATCCAGGAAACTCGCATTGTAAGGCTTGTAATGTGTGCTGCAGACATTGAAAATGGCCTCGATATAAAGTACATATTTCTTGTTAAATTTGTTCCCGAGTGTGGTCTTTGGAGGGCACTACCTAGTGGCAGCTCCTTCCTCATTATGATGTCGGTCACTCCCTGATGCCAGAGCAAGTCTAATGATGGTGGCCAAAGTCACGGTAATATGAATAGTAAAATGCTAACGTTGATGGTTGAGTGATGCAAGTAGAGCTGCTGTCTCGTAAGATAGAACATTTGAGCAACCGTTGCGGGATACTTCATCCCTTCACTGCTCAGCTCCCTACCCTCGCTTCCCAGCTCCCCTACCCTCACTGCCCAGCTCCCCTACCCTCGCTGCCCAGCTCCCCTACCCTCACTGCCCGGCTCCCCTACCCTCGCTGCCCAGCTCCCCTACCCTCGCAACCCAGCTCCCCTACCCTCGCTTCCCAGCTCCCCTACCCTCACTGCCCGGCTCCCCTACCCTCGCTGCCCAGCTCCCCTACCCTCACTGCCCGGCTCCCCTACCCTCACTGCCCGGCTCCCCTACCCTCGCTACCCGGCTCCCCTACCCTCGCTACCCAGCTCCCCTACCCTCGCTACCCAGCTCCCCTACCCTCGCTTCCCAGCTCCCCTACCCTCACTGCCCAGCTCCCCTACCCTCGCTTCCCAGCTCCCCTACCCTCACTGCCCGGCTCCCCTCCCCTCGCTGCCCAGCTCCCCTACCCTCGCTACCCAGCTCCCCTACCCTCGCTGCCCAACTCCCCTACCCTCGCTGCCCAGCTCCCCTACCCTCACAGCCCAGCTCCCCTACCCTCGCTACCCAGCTCCCCTAACCTCGCTGCCCAACTCCCCTACCCTCGCTGCCCAGCTCACCTACCCTCGCTACCCAGGTCCCCTACCCTCGCTGCCCAACTCCCATACCCTCGCTGCCCAGCTTCCCTACCCTCGCTACCCAGCTCCCCTACCCTCTCTGCCTAACTCCCCTACCCTCGCTGCCCAGCTCCCCTACCCTCGCTGCCCAGCTCCCCTACCCTTGCTGCCCAGCTCCCCTACCCTCACTGCCCAGCTCCCCTACCCTTGCTGCCCAGCTCCCCTACCCTCGCTACCCAGCTCCCCTACCCTCGCTGCCCAGCTCCCCTACTCTCGCTGCCCAGCTCCCCTACCCTCGCTGCCCAGCTCCCCTACCCTCGCTACCCAGGTCCCCTACCCTCGCTGCCCAACTCCCATACCCTCGCTGCCCAGCTTCCCTACCCTCGCTACCCAGCTCCCCTACCCTCTCTGCCTAACTCCCCTACCCTCTGTCACGAAACTTAGCACAGTGTGCGTACGTGGCGCTGATCAGGCGCCCTCCACTGTGCTAGTTCGAATGGAGGACTCGAAACCTCCTAGTAAAAGAGGAAATGAAAACACAGAGCGGAAAGCACAGAAAGAGGAAATGGTAGAACAGTTGGAAAAGTAGAGAAAGTAACTACTGATCTGCTCACTCACACCAATACCTCAGTTCAACATGGGAAAATGAAACACTCAGTTAATGGTACATTATTGATTACTTTATTTTAAGTTAACTAATGAACACGAAAAATCGTACATTGAATTAATGACCAGTGCATGTTCAGACATATGTGTGGCAGAATGTGAGAAGTTTACACTGCAGCAATGCCAACCTTTGCGTTACATATCACAATACCCGGGAATAGAAATGTTGTTACCCACCAATGCCAAAGCGCCCACTGCAAAGCGTACCGCGTTTCACTGCACCAGCTCACTCCTACGCGCGCGCTATCAGCCTGCAACTTTCCTGTATGTAGTCGACCTGCTACTCAGTCTGTGTACTGAGGTTGACTTGATGGAACTGTAGTCTTTCCTCAGATGTTTGGCTATCCCGCTCAGCGACATTTCGCTGAAGGTTGCCCCTAGGCTGCCTGAGATTTGAGAGCTGCAGAGGGCACCACGACTGACCAGCTGCAAAGACAGCGCTCGGTTGCAGAGAGAACCCCCCGGTTGCGGAGGCCCAACTCAAACCCAACCCGCCTGCGCAGAATAAGCTTATTAAGTACCTAGTTCCACTTGAATATTTATTCCTTGCAATGCCCTAACTTCGAATCGAATTTATTGAATTTTACTCCCCTTTAATCCCCAAATAAATCATAAAATTTATTTATTCTCCCTCTAACAAATCACAAAGCACTCTGTTTCGGAATCAAATGAAAACCATTTAGCCTACACTTCAATAGTTCAATAAGACACGAACCTCCTGATTTCCCTTTAAGAAATAATGTAATACTTCCTTCATTCCCCACATTAAAGTGAAACTCTAAACACGAGAACAATTCAAGAACAATCTAAAATGAAAACCCAAAGAACTTACTTCAATATTAACAATGAAAATCCCTGCGCCCCACCTAGACAACAACTTCAATTGCAATAAAAATTTGTCAACCATTTCTACTTGAATCACTCCACTCTTTTTATGAACACAAATTTAATGAGCTGTATGAGATTCTTCAAAGAACAAAGAACAAAATCTCACCTCCCCCTCGAAGAACTCGTATCCCTACATCCTGCACTGAGTCAGTGAATCGACGAAGTAGGCCGGCTCGCAAACTCTCTGCGTATTTATGGTCCCCTCGAACAAGGGATGCGCATCGGCTAAGCGGAATGCGCGCGAAAAATCCTCGCCCTCTAATTGGTTCGTTCTAAAGCGTCGCTTTCCTTGTGCTACGTGTCCCTTACTTCAAACTGAAATTACTCCGCGCTTTACTCTCAAATACCAACATTCCTTAGTCCCTTGCTCTTATATAATAATCTTTTTAAACCCACTATTTTCCTGTGCTATGTTGTTTATTTACAACAACTCCCGTACATGTGATGTATTTTGGACTAGCTCTCGAAATGGCCTCTAACCCCCCTTTACCTACTTCTCCCTGCTCCTGTACCCCCTATACCTCTCGGGCAGCCTAGCGTCGACCTGCCGGTTGTCGCGCCTGTCCTCTCTACGTATATAGATAACTTTTGTTGAATATATCGTTACACCTCGCTGCCCAGCTCCCCTACCCTCGCTGCCCAGCTCCCCTACCCTTGCTGCCCAGCTCCCCTACCCTCACTGCCCAGCTCCCCTACCCTTGCTGCCCAGCTCCCCTACCCTCGCTGCCCAGCTCCCCTACCCTCGCTGCCCAGCTCCCCTACTCTCGCTGCCCAGCTCCCCTACCCTCGCTGCCCAGCTCCCCTACCCTCGCTACCCAGGTCCCCTACCCTCGCTGCCCAACTCCCATACCCTCGCTGCCCAGCTTCCCTACCCTCGCTACCCAGCTCCCCTACCCTCTCTGCCTAACTCCCCTACCCTCGCTGCCCAGCTCCCCTACCCTCGCTGCCCAGCTCCCCTACCCTTGCTGCCCAGCTCCCCTACCCTCACTGCCCAGCTCCCCTACCCTTGCTGCCCAGCTCCCCTACCCTCGCTACCCAGCTCCCCTACCCTCACTGCCCAGCTCCCTTACCCTTGCTGCCCAGCTCCCCTACCCTCACTGGCCAGCTCGACCAGTTGATGAGTTTGCTCAACCCACGGCGCTCCAATGGAACTCGTCTGTCAAGATGGCGAGGTGCGCAAGCCTCAACTAAGTGACGTCGAGTAATTATTCAGAAAAAAATGAGCAGAAGCAAGTTCCCCGCGCAATGAGTCATGTGCGTGCCAGTCGGTAAATAATTCCCTTACCGGAATGACATTTCATCTGATTAGCGACCTCTTTAAAAAATAACTGTTTTCATACCGAGTGAAATGTATCTTGCAATTTTATTTCTGATATTTCATAGAAAAGACATAAACGTATTCGAGTATTTAAGTCGGTAGTGACTAGTCTATAGTTGAGTCACCCCTCAATGGCGCGGCCTGCCATGGCTCGTATTACTTGAATAACAAGCAAGATGAATAATAAATAGCTATTGTTTGTTCATAACTCCTTTATATTTATTTAGAACTTATTTATGAATGTCAAGCTTCGTTGTTACTTCAATGTTTGCCTTATATATTTAAAAAAAAATATTGAGTAACGGCACAACAGGATTTTTGACTTGAGTTACCCCTTGGCCCTATGTTCAGTAATTTTGAAATACTGCATGTAACTTATTCGAAAAAATATTCCAGCTTATACTTGCATTTCCGCCTTATTGAACCTTCGCAGAAATTAATGTAAGACTGCAACTGAACGTCGAACGACTACTAGTAGATTTCCCGATTCTGCTAACTGCATCCGAACCGAACCAACCTTTAAGAACCGCGGAAACGTGGTGAATGTGTTAAACGTGCTCATTTAAATGGTTTTGTAGAATTTCCTGGACCTGGGCTTGCATTCTTTCGTAGCGATGATATCGTCACGATGACTTCCTTCTCAGTGCGACTGGAACGTCATCTGCCGACCCTCAAACCTGAGTGCCTTCCCCTCACCACACGACACGAAGTGGCGTGCTAATCAATGAGTGAATGTTGACTTGGCGCACTCACGCTGCCATGTATCATATATCTCCGCATGAAGCTTGTGGCTCAATGGAAATTCAACGCTGTAGTTCAAATACTTAGACTTTCAAATTCTAGAAAGAACTTCTTTAAAAAAATGTTTCCGATGTCACACTGGGAGTGCTGCACACTGAAAATTGCTTATTAGTTCAATAATAGTTTTTAAGAGATTTACTTTCCAATGTTCCTGCAGGAAGAAATCTTTCGTGTGCCCTCGGCATAAATCTCCCTCCCCAGCCCTCATTGATCTTGCCATTCGTCAGTGTCAATAATTTATTTCTCTCGCAGCAATTCCATCTGTACCGCTCGCTGCAAATAGTAATTTTCCATAAAAGGGAGAATGTCACTACAGGGAAGTACGAATAAAATTTACAGGTGTTATGTATCTCAAAAATAAAAGAGACATGGAGTCACCCTGAGCTCCGGAAAGGATGAACAAATTCGGTTCCCGCGAAGCGCAGGAGAGAACAAAATACGCATCTTTATCCCCAACGAGCAGTTGTTTGCCTTCACGGGTTATTTAAAGCTCGAAGCTCAGAGGAACAAACGACTTAATAAGTATTCTCAAACAAAATAATGGCCTTGGGCAGCAGGCTTGCTTGCTTTTCTCTGGCTTGTTGAAATCAACCGCCAAGGACGTACAAAACGCGGAGGGAACCCCTGATAGATGAAAATATGACGACCAAAGCGCAAGATGCGATACTAGGGCTTCCAGTTCATTTTAGCAGATACCTGGATTGCTATCTTCTGAACACGAGATGAATTGTAAAATTATGTTTAGCGATGGTGGAAGCTAGTAGTACTGCTGGCGACAATTTCGTTTTGGGTCCTAGATGCAGTTATTCAATTGAAAACCATTACAAGAAAAAATCACTATTAACTTTTCTGGAAAGAACGAGAAACTTCATGAACAAAAAAAATTGACTATTAGCATATTCACCCCTAAATTGTGATTATACCCCAAGTATTTATTCCAGGTGCTCAAAGCATGATTTTTTCCTTAACAATGAGAGTTTTCAACCAAATCTCAGACGGAGGCTGCAGCAGGTCGCCAGCGCGCTGCAGACGCCACGCCAGGGAACGAGTCGAGCAAACCTCGCCCTTGAACCCTTTGAGTCGCAGTAAATGTTGTATGGAGAAGATCAGGATGCAGCGGCTGCAATCACGCCGCAGTTTGACGAGGTAAACACAGCAAGAGATAGAGAGAGAGAGGGAGAGAGAGAACTGCTGAGGAATGCGGGCCCTTAGCGGCGTCTATTAGAAATGTTTGATGAATGCACACAGCGGCGGCGGTTCGCTCATGAGGGCGCGAGCACGAGGCACACACGAGCGCCCCACAGGCGCTGTTTGCGCGCGTCGCTGCAACAAATAGCGTAATTATCTCCAGTCAGCCTCCGGCCCCGCGCCTTGTGAGGAGACCGAGTCACACCAGCAGTGTTGTGAGGGAACAGAGTCTCATCCTCCACGAGATGGGGACGCGTTTTCTCTTGCAAGGGCTTGGGTGAATTGAGAATTTCAGATGATCCTGAATCGGGTCTTATGTTAACCACGATAGAGAAAGCAAGGTAGGGTAATTTATATGCCGGAAAATACACCTCCTCTTGTTTGGCTAGCCAATAGAACAGCTTCATTTCAAACAAACTTTATGACGTCGCTTTTGAGACTTGTCGTTAGGCTAATAGTGGTGCCAGACTTGGGGCTAGCAGTGTTGTCAGATGCAACATGAGCGCTGCTATCGGTCTGTTGCTATGACGTCAGCATTGCCCCATGGTCGATGAAAAAAGACTGCTTTGCCCCTACCTTGTTTCTTCTACCGTACGTTAACCCTCAAACTTTTACTTGTGAACTTTTCGGTCCACTGTTGGAAATAGCCTCAGTATATTGTATTTCTTGTTGAATTTGTGCCCTAGTGTGTTCTTTGGAGTTCACTTCCGAGTGACAGCTCCTTATTAATTCTAATGTCGGTCACTACCTGATGCCGGAGTAAGTCTAATGATGGTGGTCATAATAACGGTAATATGAGTAGAAAAATGGTGACGTTAAAGAATCAAGGCTTTTCACTCTAAGATTGATACTGCGGACTCACATCAGCAGGGTTTTAGGATGCATCACAGTTATTCATGGGATTTATCCATTATAGAGTTCAAAGGATAAATTTGCAAGTTGGTCATCAGATTGGAACATCGTTTTATTCATTATTTATATTCTAATGAATATTAAAACAGTCAGTTCAGTGACTTCAGGACTGTTTTATGAATTAATATACCCATAGCAACAAATTTCCGAGCTAAATCTATCGGCGCACTTAGAATTAAGGGAACATTTCCAAATTTTATTCATTACAAATTTACTTAAACAATAGCCAGGCTGCTGATCTTTCGACTCATAAAGTGTAAAATATTCCTTTTATACCGCACCATAAATCTTAAGAGTCACTCAAATGCTGAAAAACTCGAGGAAAATTCCCTAAAGGATTGTTGGCTGCTAGGGACAAATTACATCTTTGCGATGAGGAGACGCAAACCAAAAGCTCACTTCATTCGCAAGCAAACTTGAGCAGTGACAGAACGTGAGGCTTCACTCTTCGCTATTACTTAATGTCATTCATATTTCCCTCGAACTTTATTTTCCTCTCTTATTGCAGTGTGAAATTTTTCTATGAGCTAATTCGTAAACGAAATGAGGAGCTATTCTGGAAAGTTACTCGTAGTTTATAAAGTCTGTGGACACTTCGGTCTTCCTTAGACGTGCGGACAAAAGTTTGACACAATGAGGATGTGCACAACACAAACTCAGAGAAAATCGCTGCACCTCAGTATATTGGTGCATGAAATTAGCAGCTGGTCCAGTGTCGCAAATTAGTGATGCACCGCAAAAACTTTAAACCAACATGTTTTAGCTGAAAATAAGCTTGAAAAAAATTGAGAAATGAGAAATTTTCTAACAGGCATAAAATTTGAGTGTCTTTTCACAGCAGTGATGGTAATATAATCATATAAACAAAAGTGTTATAATACGATGATTTCATTATCAAGAGTGCTGGTTCGGAGCCATGCACGAAGTTAATGTACAGTGAACACATCGATGTAGCACCGGGACTGCTGCTGCTGCTGCTGCTGCTGTTGCTGCTGTTGCTGCTGCTGCCCAATTTCGCTGTGGAAATTTTGTAACACACGCTGAAGTGAGGCGTAGAATGGCTTTCCTTCATAATTGGCACAAAAGAATGGAGACTCGAGAAGACCATCGCGTGAGGCATGAATGGAGGCAGGTCACAAAGTGCGCTCGAGATCAGCTCATTTCTATAATTGGGTTCTTCACGTCACAGCAAAACTAAGATGTTTATTTTCGCATTCAATTTCTCCTAATTAAAAATCCGGGAGCAAAATTTATAGAGTTTGAGGACAATATTAGTGCTTGATTTCAGGGTGAATTCTGCTCTGTATGAACAAGATCCTCCATCTCTCAGCGAACGAGTGCACTCATTTACTCAGAGTGCGGAAAAATATTTCCCCCTTTAGGCAACTTAATTAAAAAAAGTCAGGGTAGTTTTATTCCAATGAAGAGTGTGCCTCATTTGAAAACGAATTTTACAGATGGATCAAATTGTGAAGTAATTCATTGTAATATGATGAGCCCGATTTTTTACTTGGCTGAACGAAATGAAAATGTGAGAAATTTTTACATTAGACCTCATGGTAATAATTTCTACTCTTTACTCGTGTTCATCACACCACTTTCCGAGAGGGTCACAGTGAGGAAATAAAATCCTAACTGTTTTTGCCCCAGGTGAGCAGCATCACTGGCCAACGCTGCAGCTCATTTTTGGGTTGTGTATTTGTCTCGCGCCACTAGTTCCATTTACGTTCCTGTGTTAGGGACGCTTCTCTGATAGCGAAATATGTGTTCAAATTTGTGTACATTCTCTCACTGTACAAGTAGAAGGAGTCGCAAACCAGCGACCGTCCCAACACACTGCAATGTTCATTCACTACATAAATTCCTATTCTGTTTTACACTCGTTGAACATCGAATGAGAGAACGGATATTCACTCCTTTTAAGTTCACTCGTCCAACTTTTGAAAAGAAGCAGACAAGTTTTCTCATTTCAGATTACTTTCCCTGAGAGAGTGAAAAGTTTCTTCAACTATTTTTTTTACGGTTGTTAGTCGCAAGAGGAAATTCTTCAATACCTTCGGAAGCCCGGCCGCTTGAGCTGAAGCCTCCTTGAAGTCGTTGGGTGTCGGTTGTTGGCTGCTCCCAGCAGGCCTGTGTCTCCCGTAACCCATTTTGGCATCGATGCCGCAGTCACAAACTCAGTTAGGGGCCCAGGACCCGAACACTAACGTCCTCAGGTCGGTCGATCTAAACCCATTTTCGGAGCATTCCCTGCAGTTCTGATTTACCATCCTCTTTATCCAGCAGCCGACGTGAAATCGCTTTGTACTGCAGCTAGATTCAATCAGCTCATCCCATCCATTCCCTGCAGAGCTGTGATTTATGATCAAAATCAACGCTATTTCTGAAAGGTGGACGACCGAGGCACTGAGTGTTTCATGCTGGCTGTGTCAGACACCCCATCGCATCAATGCTCGAGCTAGTGCCAACTCTCCGTAAATTGAGCCGTTGGGCATGCTCGGATCAGAGAGAGCACGGAACAAAAACATAAAGTGGGGAATTCATAACCATGGAAAAATGAACGTTAGTAGAAGCTCTGACCGGCCTCGCTTCGGGCTCTGTGAAACTAAAGTCACAGCAAGTTAATTTAACTCTGAGTACACGCCAGTTAACTCTCCGAGCTTCAGGTAAGTATTTTGCCAATCTGTTTATCGGCTCTACGGAAAAGCCGATTCTCTAATCTTTGCCATACATGAAAAATAGAGTACTGTGTCGTTGCAAACCAAAACCTACCGCTAGAATAATGAATCGGTATGTTTTTACACCGAGCGACAGGCTGAAATATCGTCACATTGTGAAGGAAAAGCTCATAAATGATTCTTTCAAAAGATGTTGGGTTTTTTTACGTAGGCATGTAATTTCCTTTGGAATGAAACTAATGTATTTTAATGGATGATTTCCTGTAAACTCTCTGGAATTTAATGATGTGAGGTAGTTCGGGAATAGCGTAGAACAACATTTAAATACAATTCTCTAATTGTGTCTCGTTCTATTTTTCAGCATAATTCTCATTTTGAGCCAAGGTGAGGCTCAGCACTACGATCAACTATCCATTTCCATAGATTATTCAACAGGACTTCAATAAATCCAGCATTGTCTACATCACAGCTGAAAACCTGACGATGACCTCACCATACATTTTCAATTTTTGGTGAACCGAAGAGCAGCTATACATAGACACCGCTGAGCAGCTGGGCCAAAAGTTGGCTGCATCGTACAGCAATGCGTCATCACAGGCAAACAAACAATTCTCTCAAATCTTTCTGTCCCCAACCTTGCACGACGGGTGTCAAATCCAACTCTGTAAAAGAGTAGAAATAGGTTGTAGGTGCAAAGATGGACGAGCTTATACTTTTCTTGGAGCAGCTAGCAAATTTCTCTCCGTAATTTGGAGAGGTGCTAGATAGGGAGAACGAACTACATACGTACGTATTCAGTTGACATTGCTGAACATTAATTCTATTCCCGGCGGAATACATTCGTTCGCTTGCTCCGAACACGGTCGCAAAATTCGCAAGTTGAGTGCCAGTCGGGTTTACTGCTGGAGGGTGCAGGTGGCGATCAATTCTGAGAAACAATCGATGCGATAATTAATGCGGAAATACACTGAGCTCATGCGCATGTTAATCATTGATGGCAATACAGTTCTGTTCTAAGTTTTACGCGCTTTGAGCAATGCTAAAAGTTATTAGCTAACACGCTCTCAATATTCTCCGCTGACAAAATGTACGCTCTGAATTTGCTACGGGCATTTCTGACAGAAGTAAAAAATTATTATGAGCTCTATCAAATCAAGCACTTCATATGGATTCATCGCGATCAGCTTTGAATCTAATGGAGACCTATGGACTATATGTATATATACAGGTAATAAAGAGATTTTTTTATAAAATTTGAATTTCTCAATGAACACCCTCAACTTTCACGTTCCTTTAAGTAAATAGAGAATACGACTTAAATCTTTCACATCTTTGCCTTCATGTAATATCAATAGATCATATTATCAGAAGCATGCCATTCAGTAACTGTGAAATAATTTTCCAAGACTCCTGAATATCAAGCATCACGCGTACAAATATTGCCTCTCTAGATGAGAAAATTCTTCAGACCGTTTCCTCCCTCACGCAGATTAGAGAGACTTGCAACTCGTAGAGGAAAACTTGTTTCCAGAGCAATATACTCTTGCCGTCCTGTTAAATACAGGCAGCCGTCTTCACTTGCAATCCATCATGAGACACATAGAAGCATGCACGAACAATCACAAACATGTTTCAAGTATATTCAATCATATGCGCTTACTTGCAAGTTGTATGAGAGTGTATAAAATAGCTGGAGTCCTGCACACTCACACACTCGAGGCTGGAGTCGCCTACAATCAGGAGCACAAATCATCTTTCAAACAATCGATCATGGCTCAGTGGGAAGGCATTTTCACCGGCGTTCTCGGCGGAATCCTTGTGTTGATGTCGAGGAAAAGAAGGCGCAGGGTGCATCAAAAATAAAAAAGATCAAATCGGATTACCACATCCGTCGTAGGAAATGAAATTTGCATTCAATTTGGAAGGTGAGAGAAAGTTTCGAGCCGAAAAATGGAACACTGAGGCAACCAATTGTTTAGATAGGAAAAAATACTCTTTATGTCGTGTGCAACGGCGGAAATCGGCAGTTTGCATGGGTGCGCCTGTGGCTGGGGAGTGGGCGTGGGCTCAAGTATGTGAGTTAGACATGAATCTCATTTTCAGCAACAAAATATTGAAGGTTTACTTATTTTTAGCAGATAAAAATAATCTTTGCTGCTTTCGTTCAGGAATGTATTTACTGACGATTTGGTTTTATTTCCTTAACCACGCTAAGAAATGGATGTATAGTATTCACTTCTGTAATTCAAAAACTTATCGAATGCCAGCCAACCGAGGAAGAAGAACACAAACGCAGGAGCAAAAGTTTGAGGCCATTTTTCAGAGAAGTGGCGGTCGTGTTGCATCTAAAAACTACAAATTCTGAGTCTTCTCCCAGGCAACTCGATTGGAACTTATCATGTTGAGACTGAATCTTATTGATTCTAAGCTTCCATTTGGAAATACTTTGAATTTTATTGATATTAAGTTTCCATTTGGAAATAATTTGAAAATTATTGATGTTTAGTTTCCATTTGGAACTCCGTGGAAATCCTCAACACATTTGAAGACGTTTACATGTGAAGCAATGCCTGCATCACAAACTTCATCACCTGCTCGTTAGCCGCAAAGATTCAAATTGAATCTGTAAATTTTCCGCCTTCTGGTAAAATATCAAATGTTATTCGCTCACTACAATTTCAACGATATTAGAGGACTGCCCCAATATTAGAAGACTGCCCCAATATTAGAGGACTGCCCCAATGTAGATGGTAAGATTAGAAAATTGTAACTAGCTAATGAGAGCATAATGATGTCTCAAATTTTTGAAATATATATCGAAATTATGTCAACTAATAAGATACCCTTATAAAAATACGAGGAGGAACGTATCACCTTAATTTGGATTTTAGCTCCGTATAAACAACATCGTCATTTCCAAACAACCAGATATCCATTTCAACATACTTGATTGATTTATTTCATTCTTATATCAGAAAATCCCGCGAAGTGTATAATAAACCAGAATTGCATTGTAATAAAACATCCCCGACAGCAGAGGTTTTTCACCAGGGGTAAATTAACCCCTAGGGGTAACAAATTATGCAGTTGGGGTAAATAATTGAAGATAGTGATGATAATGCTTCTCGTGATTCTGTTCATTATTTTCTGGAAGAAAAATTAACCTCTAAATTTTCAAATAAGAAAAGGTTTGATGTGAGTAGGGAGTAAATGAAGAATTACACAAAGCCGAAGAGGTCAATGACGGAGGAAAGGCAAGCCTCGCTGTGCGCTCGCTACCTCACATCGCCTGGCTTTCTCTCAAAAATAAAATAACAACTCAGCACAGCTAACTACGCCTCGCGTGGTTTGTCTATTGCCTATCAATTAAGGACCTTCATGTTAAGAAAATCGTAAAAGCCAACGCATTGTAATATATTTTCTTGTATCAACTATTTTGGAAATCAGCGTTTTTTTCTGTAGCATTGGAACACTCGCTGTTGAGAATGTAGCACTGGTACACTCGCTGTTGAGAATGTAGCACTGGTACACTCGCTGTTGAGAATGTAGCACTGGTACACTCGCTGTTGAGAATGTAGCACTGGTACACTCGCTGTTGAGAATGTAGCACTGGTACACTCGCTGTTGAGAATGTAGCACTGGTACACTCGCTGTTGAGAATGTAGCACTGGTACACTCGCTGTTGAGAATGTAGCACTGGTACACTCGCTGTTGAGAATGTAGCACTGGTACACTCGCTGTTGAGAATGTAGCACTGGTACACTCGCTGTTGAGAATGTAGCACTGGTACACTCGCTGTTGAGAATGTAGCACTGGTACACTCGCTGTTGAGAATGTAGCACTGGTACACTCGCTGTTGAGAATGTAGCACTGGTACACTCGCTGTTGAGAATGTAGCACTGGTACACTCGCTGTTGAGAATGTAGCACTGGTGCACTCGCTGTTGAGAATGTAGCACTGGTACACTCGCTGTTGAGAATGTAGCACTGGTACACTCGCTGTTGAGAATGTAGCACTGGAACACTCGCTGTTGAGAATGTAGCACTGCCATGGTACACTCGCTGTTGAGAATGTAGCACTGGTACACTCGCTGTTGAGAATGTAGCACTGGTACACTCGCTGTTGAGAATGTAGCACTGGTACACTCGCTGTTGAGAATGTAGCACTGGTACACTCGCTGTTGAGAATGTAGCACTGGTACACTCGCTTTTGAGAATGTAGCACTGGTACACTCGCTGTTGAGAATGTAGCACTGGTACACTCGCTGTTGAGAATGTAGCACTGGTACACTCGCTGTTGAGAATGTAGCACTGGTACACTCGCTGTTGAGAATGTAGCACTGGTACACTCGCTGTTGAGAATGTAGCACTGGTACACTCGCTGTTGAGAATGTAGCACTGGTGCACTCGCTGTTGAGAATGTAGCACTGGTACACTCGCTGTTGAGAATGTAGCACTGGTACACTCGCTGTTGAGAATGTAGCACTGGAACACTCGCTGTTGAGAATGTAGCACTGCCATGGTACACTCGCTGTTGAGAATGTAGCACTGGTACACTCGCTGTTGAGAATGTAGCACTGGTACACTCGCTGTTGAGAATGTAGCACTGGTACACTCGCTGTTGAGAATGTAGCACTGGTACACTCGCTGTTGAGAATGTAGCACTGGTACACTCGCTGTTGAGAATGTAGCACTGGTACACTCGCTGTTGAGAATGTAGCACTGGTACACTCGCTGTTGAGAATGTAGCACTGGTACACTCGCTGTTGAGAATGTAGCACTGGTACACTCGCTGTTGAGAATGTAGCCCTGGTACACTCGCTGTTGAGAATGTAGCACTGGTACACTCGCTGTTGAGAATGTAGCACTGGTACACTCGCTGTTGAGAATGTAGCACTGGTACACTCGCTGTTGAGAATGTAGCACTGGTACACTCGCTGTTGAGAATGTAGCACTGGTACACTCGCTGTTGAGAATGTAGCACTGGTACACTCGCTGTTGAGAATGTAGCACTGGTACACTCGCTGTTGAGAATGTAGCACTGGTACACTCGCTGTTGAGAATGTAGCACTGGTACACTCGCTGTTGAGAATGTAGCACTGGTACACTCGCTGTTGAGAATGTAGCACTGGTACACTCGCTGTTGAGAATGTAGCACTGGTACACTCGCTGTTGAGAATGTAGCACTGGTACACTCGCTGTTGAGAATGTAGCACTTGTACACTCGCTGTTGAGAATGTAGCACTGGTACACTCGCTGTTGAGAATGTAGCACTGGTACACTCGCTGTTGAGAATGTAGCACTGGTACACTCGCTGTTGAGAATGTAGCACTGGTACACTCGCTGTTGAGAATGTAGCACTGGTACACTCGCTGTTGAGAATGTAGCACTGATACACTCGCTGTTGAGAATGTAGCACTGGTACACTCGCTGTTGAGAATGTAGCACTGGTACACTCGCTGTTGAGAATGTAGCACTTGTACACTCGCTGTTGAGAATGTAGCACTGGAACGCTCGCTGTTGAGAATGTAGCACTGGTACACTCGCTGTTGAGAATGTAGCACTGGTACACTCGCTGTTGAGAATGTAGCACTGGAACGCTCGCTGTTGAGAATGTAGCACTGGTACACTCGCTGTTGAGAATGTAGCACTGGTACACTCGCTGTTGAGAATGTAGCACTGGAACGCTCGCTGTTGAGAATGTAGCACTGGTACACTCGCTGTTGAGAATGTAGCACTGGTACACTCGCTGTTGAGAATGTAGCACTGGTACACTCGCTGTTGAGAATGTAGCACTTGTACACTCGCTGTTGAGAATGTAGCACTGGAACGCTCGCTGTTGAGAATGTAGCACCGCATTGTGACGAATTTAAACAGTTTAGACAATTTGAACAATTTAAACAATTCATTTACCACAAGTGTTACAGCAATAGACTGCATCTTTAGTCTAGTACAATGGACACTTTGAGTATAGCTACTTGTGGGCCCAAATTGTTCGTTTACTTCATGTTTGACTCGGTGGTCTTTCAATGATGGGCAGGCAAGAAAAGTTTTACGTAGCCCATTTCACCGAGGAAGTTTCTAATAATTACAATGCAGTTAGGAGGCGAAAAACATGCATACAGTTAGGCTGGGCTAAGATAATTCAACAGGACTTCAATGACGTGAAAGCACTTGAGCTGAAGCCTCCTTGAAGTCGTTGGGTGCCGGTTATTTTCCGACTAGCAAAACGATTCCTTAGTTTATAGCACATGGCCTTAAAATAATATATTTCACCTGAAATTTTTGTGCAATTAATAATGTAAGTCTCATAGGTAAGCAAAAGCTAAAGTAAATAAGGTAAACATCCAAGACAACTCTTCCCTGTATAAACGTATCACACAAATTCCAGCCCTGGCGATTTACGGGAAGAATTAAAGTGTACAGAAGGGTAGTGAGGGGCAGTGAGGAGCAGTGAGGGCAGTGAAGGGCAGTGAGGGACAATGAGGGACAGTGAGGGGCAGTGAGGGGCGGTGAGGTGCAATGAGGGGCAGTGAGGAGCAGTGAGGGGCAGTGAGGGGCAGTGAGGGTCAATGAGGGACAGTGAGGGGCAGTCCATAGCACACTAGTCAGAGTCTCAGTTATCCCACTGAGGTACCACAATGTGACTGGGAATCGCTCAGTTATTCAACATCCTCAAATGAAGCTCAGGTGGATATAATCAGAAAGTAAATGCCACATGGGTTTAGAAAAGACATATCATCTCTCAAATTTTCACGAGGCTGTTTCCAAATAAATTTAATGAAATAAAACTATACACAAATACAAGTACACTGCTAAAAAATAACAAGGAACATTACTTTAAAAGTTCACAGTTTGCTTCGTAAAAGACTGTACTAGCAAAAAACGAGTCGGATTTGTTCACTCCTTTTCTCTTTGTTGTCATATTTTGTGTCGATGCCGATACTGTGCGGGCATCGCCTGCTCCGTTGTTCCCAATTGTTGCACCATTGATGAACATTTAGTTGTGGGTTCCAGCGTCTCAGTTGAGTGAACGTTGCTTCCTGAAGCAGTAGGCAGCTTATGTGCGAGTGATGATTTGCTGCGGCAATAATGATTTTTTACAGTGGTTTTAATGACTTAGGCAATAATGACTTTTTACAGAGGTAATCTAGACTTATTGCTGTGGCATTAAGGACATATTGCTGCAGCAATAATCACTTATTGCCCTGGCAATAATGACTTATTGCTGTGAATAAGAGGAAGTCAGGCTACCATGTGCTGAGTCTAGCGATCACTGCAGCAGGTCAATTCCTGTAGCAACACTAGAGTGGACAAATTCCAGCGTACACAAATACCAAGTACTCCCAAACCAGTCTAACTTTCCGCCACCTGCATGCATGTTTTTCGCCGCCTAAGCGATTTAAACGCTTAAATTGCTTAGACGTAAAAAAACATGCATGCAGGTGGCGAAAAAGTTAGACTGGGAAGCACCGCATCAAGTAGGCATCATTTAGAGCACGTGAGACACTCAGAGAAGGTGTCGCATAATGCGGTCCCAATGAGATCAACATTTCAGAGACGGAAGAGAATTTCAGATGCAAATCTACTCGACGAAATCATGACATATCCAATTTGCCAGCCCAGATTGAAAATCTGGTGGCGGCGTGACATGTCAACGAGCCCCTCACATATTGAATTAGTTCTCCCAAATGCGAATTTAAATAAATGACGTGCGTTCAAAAATACTGCAAATGAAATTGCCTCATTCCAATGCTTTCAATGCCCTCATTGAGACCATTATAAGTTAATTGCTTTTTATATTATTGCCGTTCTGAGAGAGCGACAGATGCTCTGCTCAAATCGCCAATTAGATTTCACCCGTCACTGATTTTTTGAATTCCATTTTTTCTTGTTATAAATGTAACTAAACTAAGTTCATTCATGTTAAATTGAATCACGAAGTGTGTAATGCTTACAAAGTTTGGGTATATCTCATTGAAAAAAATTATTCCAGTTTGATAATCTACTTCAACCCTTAAAACCAATTTTCCCTCCCAGAACGGATGGAAGAGAAACGAGTTTAACACTTTGACTGCGACGTGAGCCACCGGTTGTCACTGGGGTAGTTTTTATAATGCTGCTGACCGGCCAGTGTTCGCAAACTCAATTTTCATGAATACCCAACCAAAACTAAATAGAGGCACAATCCAGTTAATGTTTTCTGTTATTAATATTACTTACTACAGTTAACTATAAATTTGAGTTGAGTATTATACTTTAATTTTACTTGCCGCAGCCAAAGTATTAAAGACTGAGACACAAGGTTCGGGTTCCGCGTGATCACGACGCGTGGCCGCAACAAGTTGCAAGTTTTACAAGTTGCAAGTTGCAAGACAGTTTTACGAGCTGCTCTCACGCACAGGAGCCAGGCGGTCGTTGTGTGAACCATTCCTTGCGTTCATGTCGCATCTGACTGCCTTTATCTACTCTGCGTATGTGTGATACCGACGTGAGCTACGAAATTGTTTGGCATTTGTCAATGGTGGCAAGTGAGCAACTGTTGTCTGCTGCCCACCGCCCGTCCAGGCACCCACCACGTAGGCAGGCAGGGAGGAGGGAACAGGAGCGCCAGCAATTTACAGGCAGGTCAGTTTTCAAGAGGACTAGAACTTTGAGCCCTCAATCTCTCCTCTTCAAGTTCTTGAAAGGCACAAGAAACTCGTTTCGACCTATGAAAACTGTCGTACATGCAATCAGGGCAACTAGAGATTATTCAGAATTAGGTGGAGCATAATGTCATCAGCTGCGTTTAATTATTTGAGTCAATTGTTGAAATAAAGGACATCTTGGTAGTGAAGTTTCCATTTTTTTCAAAATTTGGGATCAGCAAAGACAAATTCAATTTTTTGACCCAAGCTTTCGGCTAGATTAGCTCTAGCCGTCATCAGGGGAACGATGTATTTTTAAACAAAACCTCTTATGGTATCCGCGGGTATCTAGTATACAAAACATTCTATTAAATTTTTAGATGCAAGCCGAAAATCATTGATCAAGGGCGACTGATGAGCAAAGGAAGAAACTGCGGGGGGACATCAAGGTGACGATTAATTTTGTTAGGTTCCTAAACACTGTACATTGCTTCGACAATTTTTCGAGCGTATTAATTTTTAACATTTTATAAGATAGATACATTTCCAAAATCAAAAGAATGGTTATCTTCTTCGGAATGCTAATAGACAAGGGATAACATATTCTTCCTCTGCACATTCTTAGCATGCTCATCAATTCGTTGTGAGAGATTTCTACCCGTTTCCCCAATGTAACATGCTTAACAATCTTTACATTATAATTTATATATAAGATTACTTTTTTCACAATTCTATCGTTTATCTTTGAGTCTGATTAGGCTATTTTGTATTGTATTCGAAGATTTGAAAGCCAATTTAACATTGAATGGTTTTTTAAGATTCGCTGGACTCTTTCAGAACAACCTTTAATATACGGGACGCTAACATATTTCAGGGGGCGTTAGGAATTTTCGTTGCTTTATCGACGTATGGGGAGGTTTTGATTATTTCCACCAATCATTAGTTGGTTGCTATTACGTAGTTACGGAGGAAAATTATTCTATTTCAATATTTAATCCACTGTTGAAAGTTCTTAATTCAAATTTTGCTCACTACAAATATTAACTGCTCTCTGATAAAGGGATTTCGCTACACTCCTCTGTGATAAGGGATGATAACTGAAATAGTCTAAGTACCTGCCTGTGTTTGTTGGTTTCCGGTAGACCTGGAATTATAATCTATTATTGGTTAATCGATTATTTAATATATCTAAGTACGGGATGCATATTATACGGGTTCTAAGTACAAAGGTTAACCCTTTGTCTATTAGCATTCCGAAGAAGATAACCATTCTTTTGATTTTGAAAATGTATCTATCTTATAAAATGTTAAAAATTAATACGTTCGAAAAATTGTCGAAGTAATGTACAGTGTTTAGGAACCTAACGAACTTAATCGTCATCTTGATGTCCCCCCGCAGTTTCTTCCTTTGCTCATCAGTCGCCCTTGATCAATGATTTTCGGCTTGCATCAAATTTAATAGAATGTTTTGTATACTAGATACACGCGGATACCATAAGAGGTTTTGTTTAAAAATACATCGTTCTCCTGATGACGGCTAGAGCTAATCTAGCCGAAAGCTTGGGTCAAAAAATTGAATTTGTCTTTGCTGATCCCAAATTTTGAAAAAAATGGAAATTATTTGAGTATATGATATCAATTCGTGGGTGTAGGTATGATTTGTAAACACTTTATTGGTGGTTAAAATTCCACTGAAAATAAGGGGATATATACTAGTGAATTTAATGTTATTTTAGAACCACTAATGTCTGATATTGCAGGGAAGAGGAACACCTGCAAGGGAAGCCATCAACTGAAGTTCTCCGCCTTTGCTTCAAATCTATGAAACATTTGTACCAAAATATGCCATCGCTTCAACACTGCATAGTTAAAATAAGTTACCGTTCTTTCTTGTATAATATAATTTTATTTCCCCTTGTGATAAATTCTCTTCTGTGCGGGTGTACGAATTTGGATTAGGTCAAGTAAGTGCTACGTCTTCCATGTAACCCACGTGATAGAACAGCTGGTTTGTAGGGCTTCGTCGTGATTTGTATGTAGGTATATACGTACTATGAAATTTTAATCTTTAGGTAAAATTTCAAATGTATGTAGAAAAATAGAGCATTGTGTGAGCTTCTCTCGAATAATATTTTGGAAGCTAAACAAGATTCCTACCATCAAGCTCTCCAAGTTAAATAGAAAGACGAGGTGGAGGTGGTGAAATTCCTAGCGCGACTGCGATGATAGTAAGTCCGAGTAGTTAAGTTGTAGCAAAACTTCACACGAACACATGAACTTACTTTCCAATTCTTTTCACGATAAAATGTTCCAGGAATATTTCTTCTTTACGCATTGAATTTACCGCCAGCTTTGCATCATCTCAGAATCACCACACGAACTCACCACAGAGCCCCAGCCTTCACTCCGCTTTACAGCAACTTTCCTTCATCAAGTGTTGGTGTCTCACTCATCTTCCGGTCGGCTGGAGACTGCCTCATCTCACTAGCATTGAATTATAAGATTCCTCGGAGGTTCGAAAAAATCCCAGTCATTGGAGCGCGACCAATGGGATCCAAACTATAATCATCTGTCACAGATAAATATCCCGCAAAGCTCTGCTTTATTCCTATTCCATTATTTCCCCGGGAAATGCCCGGAAGCAAAAGGGCGCGGGCCTATTTTGTTTGATAATAGCAACACTGTCATTTGTTGGCTTCGAAGGAGATTGCCATCCCGCACTGCGGAGCATGCAATCTTCAGCTACTTAGGTTTGGTGCTGCAGAGCTTCACTCATATTATTTGGTCCCTCCATCGCTGGGGCTGCAGCTCAGAATTTTTTCCGCCGCTGTCTGTGGGGTGAGTGGCTTTAGTAAATAAAGTGAAAAGGAACGTCACGATGGAGCTGAAACAGCGATGCAATTCCTGCTTATGTGATCTCATCCACGGAATAGACGTTCACTGGCAAGGCAGGAGCGTTATTTCAACGAAATAAAGTTTCGAACCTGGTAAAATGAATTTTTAAATTTTGTGCGAACAGAGAAGACGAATCACTGATTTTCGTCACCTTAAGGGGATTGAAGAGTTCTGCTGAATGTCAACTCATCGATATTTGAAAAATTTTAATTTTCAAATAAATTTCTGAACACGGTCAGGGAGCAAGGCTCTAATTTCAAAGCGGAGTTAATTTTTAACCTAATCTTAAGATTCAAATGGGTGAAAGTCCTCAGGAAACCTCATCAAATATTAAATTCCTTTGTATCCTATAAAATGAACATTTATAAGCACACAGTAACGCGCGCAAATGTAGGTGATTATAGTTCAGCCATTTCACGGACGATTCACTCGTATAGGATGATTCACGGTGGCTTATTGAACCAAATGTTCTGTGACACAATCGTTGAATCAAACTATTTCAAAAGTGACAGAGAGCGAATAAATAATTTACGCCTCCAGGGAAGGAGAACTAACCATAAATATTTTATCGCTAAAATTGTTCTGGGAAATTTGATGTCGTAATTTATCGGAGAAGGTTTTTAAAGTAGAAGTCTTGCTAATTAATTGTAGAGCTTTTAGCCTCTGGAAGCATCTGTTCATTCCGTAAATGTTAAGGCATAAAATGTGAAGTTGGTTCACTCGAGTCGTGCCTTTTAGTTGTTGTGATTGGCATTCAACTCGTGATTCCATCACTATGTAAACATAATTTTAATAATAAAATTACGATTTTTACCATTCATTTCTTTGCCAGAAACCTGCTAATAACATATCATTTTATTCACTATTAACACTTTAAACATGATTCACGCAAATACGTGGAAAAATGATACTCAAGTAAAAACCAACCAAATAAGAAAACCTTCCGACGTTGGAATCCACGGCAATACCTTACAAAATTTTGAGGTTCTTGGGTTCTATAGAGTTTATGAGTAGTAAAATGATGAGAACTTTGCTGCTTCTTGAAGATTTAATGAAAATTTTGAGACCTGAATATATTGGAGATAAAAATTAGAAGCCATTTTAGTGTCATTCCTCAAGCCAAGGGGTTTTTACCCTTATTGGAGGTACTGAACCCCACAAGTTCCATACATGGGTTCATCGCACCCTTCGAAGCTGGAAATATAAAGGACGCTTTTTCTTCAAATTTAAAACATATGCAGATAACTACATACTGTATTATTGCACAAACTGCACCATGCCGAATCCAGGGGTTCGACTCACCGAGCCGCAGGGGTTTGATCGAACCCAGGTTAAGAACCAGAATTTAGCTGCTGCAGCAGCTCGCCCCTGTGCGAAATAGCACAGCAGCGCCGGACAGCATCTTGTAACATCTTCACTCTTCTCATCGACGATTGAAAGCTAATGCTATATCACTCACTTGTATGAAATTCTAGCCTAAGTAATCCGACAAGCTAAAAATAAGTTCCCGCAAAGAAACCCTGCGGAGCACATTAGTTTCTAAGGGTAATAAAAACAGAAAAAAGTTGGGATTCATTTTGTGCAGAAGTTCTCGGAGTCCCGCGGCAACGGAGAGAAAGACCTCGGAGGTGGAGGGAATACCTGTGTGTGGGAGAGCCAAGACGGTGCCGGCACCAAATGAGAAGACGATACGGGTTCGTAACTAATTTGTTCTCTGAGAGGTGACTTCTATAAATTTGGATATGATTGCTGTCATAGAGGTCCAACGCTTATGAAAAGTGTGCCTTCACGTAAGGACGACTGGGTGGGAAAGATATGAATTAATTTGTCAGGCCTGCTACCGCATTCTTAATGCGTTGGTAAAAATTAAAAAATTAACCGCGGTCTTAAAGACAAAATAATAAAGAAAAACCGCTTTCCTCCAAAATATTTCCTGCCTGACGTGTTCTACAATGAGCTGGCTTTTAAAGATTTTTCAATATAAAGGTCCTTAATTGACAGAAAAACCATACGAGGTGGACGGTGACCCTGCCAGAGATTAATTATGTTAGTGGGAGGAAGAATAACAATTATTCTCTTGGAAAATTTTATCCAAGGCCAGATGATTGAAAGCTTATGAATCCTCTAAATACTACTGAATAATGCCTTGGGGGATCTTTGATGTAAGTAAGAACAAAAGAGGAAATGGCATGAAACATTCTACTGAAAATACCATCTTGGAGGTTTTTGAAGTAATGAGAGAAGGTTGGCAAAAAAGAATTCATAAAAAACATAACGCAAAACACACAAATGTAAAACAAATGAACAAAGATAGACGCACAAATGAATTTCAGAGCTAATTCATCATGGGATGAGTGAGATAATTTGCTTATGAATCCTAAGGCCAGATTGCAGTTATTTTACTCACAGTTTTACGTTTTGGGAGACAAAAATGTCCGCCGCTTACTGGGGGAGCGATGGATTAAAACTTCAATACCGAAGATAAGTTCTCTTTAAAAGTTCTGAAAAAAATATTGCTGTTTACGAGTTCACCACTAACTGGTTGCATCACTCAAAAGTAACTGATGGCTTCAAAATTTCTTTTCACAGATCACAAAAAAAGTTTATTTCCAATAACGTATAAACATGAAATGTTGATACATTGGTTGTTAAAACACCTTAAAATAACAACAAACGAACCTAATTGTAGTTTCATAATCGACTACACTTTACAGGCTAATTGTTAGGTTTTAACAGGAGGACAGAGAAAAGAAACAAAATTAACTAAAACAAACATACGTATTTCAGTTCCACAGACTTTGAAATGCTGACCTCCAAGAAGCAGTGAACAAATTTCAGGCATATAATCGATCGTTTAGTTTGAATTTACAAATAAATGTTGCAGTACGTTATTCTCAATGACAGAGATGCGAAATAGCATGGCGAGTTAGCTCTGAATTTATTTTCAGCTTGAGAGTTTTTATATGCTAGAGACGCTCATTCTACAATAGAGCTCGACAAATTGAGAAAGCTTTTTGTTCCTGGTCAGATGAACGGTTCCTAACTAAGACATCATGCTTCCAATTTGGTTTTTAGTTCGAAATATTGTGTGGAAGAAATTTTACGACGTCTGCATTACTCTGAGGGAGGTAGAGAGACGAGAACACTAGTCGGGCTGTACAAAGTGGAATCTTTCTGACATTGCAGTCCAGCAAAGTTTTCATCAGTGAGTGGTTGCATGATCGGGTGTCCTGAAATTACTTTTGCACGCTAGTTTGGTTCTAAAGTTCATCCGTTTTTGCAAGTATTTTTGAAGAAATTGAGGTATATTTCCCCAGACTAAAGTGAAATAGCCAAAACGCGATAGGACTGGAGACTGCATTATTAATAATCTAGCTTTTCCGTCAAGTGTGTTCTTAATACGATGAAAAGACATTAAGGTTCCCATAATTTTGCTACATATTGTTCCAAGGTCGGGTTTGAAAGTATTTTTTTTGTTTTTGTCAAATCAAGCAACAATTTTATTTCATTTTATCGATTATACCGTCTCGAAACGTCCGCGTAAGTTTTAGGGATATTCAGTTGCATTCACTGGTCCAAAAAAAAATGCGTTGCATTTTATTTAAGGACATTTTGATCATACCATTATTTCAGGTCCTTTAGAAGGCTTTCAGCGTTTACTTGTGTTTCTTTCAAATCTGCTTTCGAAATTATTGGAATTTGGGTATCATCACCATACATTGCGTTTTTGTGTTTGTAGGCATGGTGGGGAAATCATCGATGAAAATAGAAAATAGGAGCGGGCCAAGGATTTAACCTTGGGGAACGACAAAGTTATTTGGTACAAATGGTGACATTTTGTTATTCAAGCACAATGCATGGGAGCGGTTCAGCTGGAAGCTTTCAAACCACTATGTATCTATTCTGATGTTCGAGTATTTTTCAGGGTTTTTTATGATCATTACTGTCGTACGTCTTGAAGAGATCAAGCAGTAGTAAGAGAGGTAAATTTCTTAGTCTACAACATTGTTCATTATTTTTGTGACGTTAAGCTAAGCATTTTGAGTACTGATGTTCATACTGCAAGCACATTGTTTGTAATGCAGCAGATGTGATTCGTCCATGTGAAACGAAAGCTGGTTTCATATGACTGACGCAAGGTTTTGTGCTTAATGTCGATTAATTGATGTATAGCCTGTAATTATCGACTTGAACTGGAAACCAATCGAACTAGCAGTGTTGTGCCGATCATTTACCACAGGCTGGCTGTGCACAACTCTGATCTGATGCGGAGTCGTTCTCGGCCTTTTATTATTTGCAGCATCATGCAGCCTGCGATGGTGATAAGAAACACAAAGGGGAAGCGTTGGAGACAAATAGATGTGACGCATGGCGTCGTGACAGGACAATGTTCTCTCTGATTCCTAATTGCCCGATCGTAGCTCTACAGAGACATTGTGTGCATTTTCTTGGTCCCTAATTACGTCATTCTTGTTAGGAGTAGAGCGATGGTGCATTTCTCCCTAGGAGAACAGAACTCCGTCACTGGCAAGAGCACAGTTTTGTGCTCTTTGGTGAGATACGGCTCGGACAAGGATTTTTTTTGCTGTCTTCATCACACAGTGCACGCCCTCCCGAGGAGATAATTTCCGCTCTTTTACTCCTACAAATAAATTGAAATTAATTAACAAGTCAGTCATGTGGTGACAGTTTTCTCAGATGCTTTTTCAGCTGCTGTACAAGTCTCGCAATTAACATTCATGCTACAGTAACATCCCAGTCTAACTTTTTCACTGCCTGCATGCATGTTTTTCGCCGCCTAAGCGATTTCATCGCTTAAATCGCTTAGACTGTGAAAAATATACATTCAAGTGACGAAAAAGTGAGACTGGGATGCCTCGAACTCGAACGATACTACGCTTCTGATTTTCCTGAGATGCATCGGGATTTAATTCTGAGGCATGTTGCATTGAGAGGCAGCATTAGCTCTTCTTGACAGAGTTAGTCTGTGGTGCTTGATTCTGCTAATTAGCGACCATGAATAATTTTTTTAATATAGCAGCATATGCAACGTATTACAACATATTGGTTTCTAAGGATTTTCCAAGATTTTTTTAACGTCCAGAATTGCAAGACAAACCATGCGAGGTAGACTATGGATTAAGTTTTTTTTGATATCGCAGCACAAGAGCACAAGATTGTTCCTCCAACCTCATGATTAAGAATAGCTTAAATACATTCTCAAGCACATGCCCTCGAACAATTTTCTCGCGTTAAACTTATAATTGATGAGCAGCTTCTCAGGATGACTCTGCGACATCAACGGGAAAATATCAATTACGGACGACAGCTCGACTCGCTCAAATTCGCTACATGGTAACATCGGCGGAATTTGCAGCCAGCGAGTACTGGCGCTCGGCCAAAAGAAGTGCACCAAACTCGGCTCCTCTGAAGTGAACTGAATGGTAATCATTTCATCAAATTCTTTTGACAGCACACACCAACTGATGCGCACTTCAGAAATTAAAGCAAGTTTTATAACTTAGCCGCGCGATATTTAATTACGAATGTTAACAATTTTCTCTCTATTTTGAGATGCTCAGTCGTAAATTACAAATTTTCGGGAAATATCACGGCAAAATCTCACGGGAAATCAAGAAGGCTAGAGAAAACATTCGGAAGCTTCGCAGTCCTGAAAATCTCGGCAAAATTTGAGAACTTTTCCTATTCGAAGCAGCAAAATGAGGTGAAAAAATTCTTTTTCGCAAGGCTAGAAGATACTATGAAATTATTCCAAGAATCAAACATTGGGTATTAACTGACTTCGGTATCAGAACTGAACGGAACTATGAGTCTTGCATCTGTACAAACTATTTAATGATTCTTGCATCAATGCAAACTATTACCTTGTCATAATGAGCCTTGCTTCAATGCAAACCAAAACCATTTCCCCAATGCATTTAGGTCGGCTCGTATTCCTGTTGTTATCAACTCGTACAGCACCATCGTGACGGCGCCCTCAAAAATGTCAGCCTCATTTGCTCTGGATATTTTATTCCGAAATACAGTTGAAAATCTTACAGTGTCCAAAATTAGGTATTCTGAAGCGAACCCTAAATTTTGTACGGCAATCAGCAAGTTGCGTCTCGATGATTAATGAAAGACAAAAGATTTCCAAAGACCCTGGAACTTTAATTGGAGAACTGATGCCGTCGAGATGCCTTTTTACAGCATGAGCTCACTAGCGAATGAACACAAGGCGGCCTCCTCGTACACACAGTGAAGAATGCATGTGTGATGCATAAAATTCGGGTAAAATAATGCAGCTTTCCGAGATCTCAGTTTTTAAACCCTTCTTTATATTTATAATATTTAAAGCCATTTAACCTCCATATGATATCTATACAAGCGTACAAATTTCCTTTTAAGCTTATACCATGATTTTGATCACGGAAGTATCATTGAGCGTTGTTCCTGGTAAATAGAGTTTACAGTTCACGATCGCTCTCCCCACCAATGAGAACAATTTTTTGTTATAAATAACACTGATTACCAAAATTTTTCATCCTGCCGAGAATGAAGACTGCCAAAATCTTGAGTTCAATTAAATCTGAATATTTTTCTCGGCGTCCAGCAGAAAATATCCCCTATGTACCTCTGTGAGTGTAGCAGTTAGCGCACCCGCACCATGTGGCTGTGCGTGTAGTATCTATTTGTCCCAACTTTGCTACTGTGTTGATTAACATGGACAGTAGTGCACTCGTACTAACAAAAATATTTTTTTTAGGTTAGTGGTGTATTTCGTTCATGCTTACTTTTGCTAAATGACCGGTTTTTTGGCTTGGGTGCGATGTTTCTGGGTAGGATGACTTGTACTGAGTGCCATTTGTCCACAATAATAGCATACAATCTAGTACATACATCCAATCAAGTAAAGTAATTTTTGTTAGAAAAATGCTTGCAAGCAATCAGTTTACAGAGAAAAAGAGTATCAATATACATAGTTTATCCGTCTCGAGTGCAATCCTGTAATGAAGGTACCTAGACACAACGTAATGAACGCTAATTTTCGTTTTTAGATGGGCAAATTCACCCTGAAGTTGAGTGAAAATTATGCTAAATGGTAAGGATTAGATTTAATATAAGTTCAAGTCTCCCAAGCCGCAACAAAGGCGTTCCGAAAAAAAAGGAGGGAGGAACCATTTAGTATGACCTTAGAGGAGCGCAGAATCTATGCACAAGGTTCATAGAAACAGAAAGTTGAGGATGAAGCTCATGACACATGATAAAATTTGAGAGTACTAGGTGCCTAAAAACAGGACAGCAGAGAACGGAAAAAAATGTTCCGAAACCAAACCAAAAACACTTTTATTTAAACAAAAATAAAGAAGGCGTATCTAACTTTCAGCTCAAGACCTCACAATTTCCCCTTGGGTGCGATAATTTACATAGATTCTATACCTGCATCAACCTGAGGGCTGCTATAGGTTAAATGCATGTAAAACAAGATGAAAGGAAACGCAGAACTGTATACGTGGTAAATAGACTACAAAGATCTTAGCTGAGTTCGTGTCACGGTGAAGGAAACAGGGTAGAGTCATTTCCAGGGTGGAAAATGCTCCTCCTCTTGTTCGGCTAGCCAATAAAATGGTTTCATTTCAAACAAACACTATGACGTCACCATTGCGACATGTTAGGCCAATAGCTATGCCATATTTGGGGCTAGAAGTGTTGCCAGATGCAATATGAGCGCTGCGATTGGTTCGTTGCCATTACGTCAGCATCGTCTCACGGTCGACGAAAAACAGAATGGTTTGACCCTACCTTGTTTTCTCTACCGTGGTTGGTGCGCTGTCGCCAGTCTCCTGCCCTCAATACCGGCAGCAAAGTGGAGCGGCAGCTCAAGTATCGCATCGAGCTCCTGAAGGAATGAGAAGGCGCGAGAGCAAGCGTGAGAAGAACGCTTCTCAAGATCGTATTGACAAAAAATGCAAGAGAAGGAGAGAGGGTTGTAGACACTTGCACAGCTTTTGAAATCGAGAAACAAAAGACTGACTAACGAAAGAAAACGCTTTTTTATTTGAGCGACGTCGCGTGAGTGACTTCCTCCGGCGCAATCTTTTTTTGGACATTTAACTTTTAGGATTCTCCTTGAAACTTCCAATAAACTATTCACAATTGCTCGTCAAACCTTTACCTCCTCTCCTATGTAGATATGGGTAACGTAGCGTTAACAGAGTGGTCTATGTCCGTCCCTTCATTTACGTAGAGCTTTTCATTTTATTTTACCCATATAAAACTTTGTGGGGGATTGGAATACAACGAAAACTAATGAGAGTATTTCTATTCTCCCACAGAATATTAGCGTGTATAGATGAACCTTGATAGTGTGTCCAGCAATTATGACACAAATGATAAGTAAATTCTACCACCCTCACTTGAGAACTTAAAATAACTGTTCTCTTTATGCTCGCATTTTATGTTTCTTTCATAAATAAAGTATTGTTGAGGCAGATATTTCTTTAAAATTTCTAATGCTCGAAGCTTTTTTTGACGAAGGTAAATACTGTTGAGTTACTTTTCCACTCGTCATGTCTTTAATTCCTACTTCGTAAAACAAAGAAAGCTTGAATGATTAACAATTATCTTTGAGATGAGTGATCCAGTGATATCACTTACGAACTAATACTATTAAACTTTCTTAGTCAGTGGGACAGAAGGATTTCAAAAGGCATTCCCGTGGTGATGGGAAGTGTTATCGTAATGCGCTACGAGGCTGCAGACTTGCTGCTGGCACTGTCATCAGTTCGCTTCATCCCCGTCATGCGAACATCGAGCGACCGAAATAATTTAACCGCTAACCATCACAAACGTTGCCATCTTCAATGAAATCAGCCCAAATGAAGAAGAAGAAGAAGAGAAAAGATCGCACATTTTGACTCTAGAAGTGAAACATTTCACAATTACTTTTTCCTTTTGGCCAGTAATTTCACTGACAATTTGTGGCGCTCACCTTTAGGGGGAGACACAATAATTCTCCCCACTCCACCCAGGTGTCGGAAATGGGTACCGGCTTGACCGGGGGTAACTGTCATTGAGTCCTGGTGTTAGTTATGACGCATTTGAAAAATCAATGTACAAGATGATATGTATCGGGCTTGATTGATTGGAATAAAGCATCCTTTAGGGGCGTTCAATGGTTTGTTTTGTCGTGCTATGAAGGTTTTTCCGAGGCAAGTCGCCCGGCGCTGCAGGGCTGGTGCCGGCGAGCCATTCATCTGGCTGTTGTGACGCGCATCGTCCTCTGAGGGGCAATAAATAGCGCAACTGACCGACTCAAAAGAAGAATCTCGCTCGCAAACAAACCATGCAAGACACGAGGTACTATACTCGCAACCTAATCACCAGCTCTCTCGGCGACGTGCAAATGGATTTCAACTCATTTTTTACGGGTAAGTACTCGTATAAAACTGGAAAAATGTCGGTCTGACAGCTCATAGTTGTGTGAGAGCTGCGTCTTTGTAATGTAGCGATGTGGAGGGATGATCATAGGGATCGGGATGTTAGTTTGGGACAGAACTGCTTCAGAGAAGAGCAAGCGAAGGTGTTTTGCTTAAGATCTGTGGGTAGAATATCTATTCTCGATACATTTGGCTACTAGTGTGTTTGTATTGTCCATCAATACCCAATTTCAGGAACCTCTGAAAGATAATAAATTTGTGATAGTAGTTTCTGGATATTTGGAAGTTTGCTAACACAAATTTGCGTGTGAAAATCTGTTGCTAGAAGTTTGTCAATAGTAGTCTGCTACTAAGAGCCTGATAAATGTAGTGTTCTAACAGTGGTCTGGCAACAGCGGAGGACTACTTGCATTGTGCCAGAAGTAACCGGGCAGTAGTGGTCTGCTTATAGATTGATAGATGTTGTCACGGTCACCGTGAATTTAACCTTTCTTTGTGGCAACATCCTAGAAGCCGAAGCCCACTGCCCTAATTTAAATGCATTTCTCTTTCTGATCAAGCTGAAACTGTCACTACTAAAATTTCTATTCCGTAATCGGGATTATGGTCTACCTGTGTTACTTAGTCTGTGTTACTACTTAGTCTGTGTTACTACTTAGTCTGTGTTACTACTTAGTCTGTGTTACTACTTAGTCTGTGTTACTACTTAGTCTGCGTTACTACTTAGTCTGTGTTACTACTTAGTCTGTGTTACTACTTAGTCTGTGTTACTACTTAGTCTGTGTTACTACTTAGTCTGTGTTACTACTTAGTCTGTGTTACTACTTAGTCTGTGTTACTACTTAGTCTGTGTTACTACTTAGTCTGTGTTACTACTTAGTCTGCGTTACTACTTAGTCTGCGTTACTACTTAGTCTGCGTTACTACTTAGTCTGCGTTACTACTTAGTCTGCGTTACTACTTAGTCTGGGTTACTACTTAGTATGGGTTACTACTTAGTCTGGGTTACTACTTAGTCTGGGTTACTACTTAGTCTGGGTTACTACTTAGTCTGGGTTACTGCTTAGCATGGGTTACTACTTAGTCCGTGTTACTACTTAGTCCGTGTTACTACTTAGTCTGTGTCACTACTTAGTCTGTGTTACTACTTAGTCTGCGTTACTACTTAGTCTGCGTTACTACTTAGTCTGCGTTACTACTTAGTCTGCGTTACTACTTAGTCTGCGTTACTACTTAGTCTGGGTTACTACTTAGTCTGGGTTACTACTTAGTCTGGGTTACTACTTAGTCTGGGTTACTACTTAGTCTGGGTTACTACTTAGTCTGGGTTACTACTTAGTCTGGGTTACTACTTAGTCCGTGTTACTACTAAGTCCGTGTTACTACTTAGTCTGTGTTACTACTTAGTCTGGGTTACTACTTAGTCTGTGTTACTACTTAGTCTGTGTTACTACTTAGTCTGCGTTACTACTTAGTCTGCGTTACTACTTAGTCTGCGTTACTACCTAGTCTGCGTTACTACTTAGTCTGCGTTACTACTTAGTCTGCGTTACTACTTAGTCTGCGTTACTACTTAGTCTGCGTTACTACTTAGTCTGGGTTACTACTTAGTCTGGGTTACTACTTAGTCTGGGTTACTACTTAGTCTGGGTTACTACTTAGTCTGGGTTACTACTTAGTCTGGGTTACTACTTAGTCTGGGTTACTACTTAGTCTGGGTTACTACTTAGTCCGTGTTACTACTTAGTCCGTGTTACTGCTTACCTGTTTACCTATGCGTTCGTTAAATTACTAGGAGTAAGATATGTAAAGACAATTTTGTGAATAAATGTGACAATACGCACTAGGCATTTGCCAAGCCAGCGCACTTAATGACAGTGTTTTAAGAAGCTGCGCTCCTGTGTGTTGAACTTAGACTAAGGTTCCGTGCTTTTCTAGTTGTCACTGCGTTGTTCGTGTGCCTGGGTGGTTCAGCGTGTGTGCCTGGGTGGTTCAGCGTGTGTGCCTGGGTGGTTCAGCGTGTGTGCCTGGGTGGATCAAGCGTGTGTGCCTGGGTGGATCAAGCGTGTGTGCCTGGGTGGATCAAGCGTGTGTGCCTGGGTGGATCAAGCGTGTGTGCCTGGGTGGATCAAGCGTGTGTGCCTGGGTGGATCAAGCGTGTGTGCCTGGGTGGATCAAGCGTGTGTGCCTGGGTGGATCAAGCGTGTGTGCCTGGGTGGATCAAGCGTGTGTGCCTGGGTGGTTCAGCGTGTGTGCCTGGGTGGATCAAGCGTGTGTGCCTGGGTGGATCAAGCGTGTGTGCCTGGGTGGATCAAGCGTGTGTGCCTGGGTGGATCAAGCGTGTGTGCCTGGGTGTATCAAGCGTGTGTGCCTGGGTGGATCAAGCGTGTGTGCCTGGGTGGATCAAGCGTGTGTGCCTGGGTGTATCAAGCGTGTGTGCCTGGGTGGATCAAGCGTGTGTGCCTGGGTGTATCAAGCGTGTGTGCCTGGGTGGATCAAGCGTGTGTGCCTGGGTGGATCAAGCGTGTGTGCCTGGGTGGATCAAGCGTGTGTGCCTGGGTGGATCAAGCGTGTGTGCCTGCTTATGGTGATTAATAACTTGTTTTCTGGTTTATCCCCTCCAGAGTGGACGTTTTAGGGCATATATTTTTTCAATGCGGCCAGGCCGCCACGGATGTAAGTGTTATAGTTCTTAAGGTTGTGTATTTCTTAAAGGAAAATAAAAATTGAACTATGTGAAATAGTTTGCCGCGATGTTGGTATTGTTAAGGTTCACTAGCTGTAAAATGTTTTTTTTTCTCTTGCAGTTAAAACAAATTTTCATGAGAGGATTCTCCTACACCACCGTGTTTTCATTATACCGAAGAAAATCCTCGCACCATGTTCCTGCTTGGCCAAGCCTGAGTGGCTCTTTACGGCTTGGCCAAGACAGATGTTGATGCGTCGCCGTCTACTATAGCAATACCAATGCAGCCATTGCCGGCAGGTGTCAGCAGCTGGCGGCAGCGCAGCGTTGCGGTGAGCTGGACGAGTAAGTAAACATTGGTGAGAGTCCAGGGAGAGCTCTGATGAGAACTTGCTCGGTAGGTCTCCTTTCTGACAAGGAATTGAAACCTTCTCTTATGGTTTTGAATTAACACTGCAGTTTACAGATGGGCTCTTCTCTGAATATGTATATTTACTGTAGACTAATTTCAGCGCTATTTCTATAGTTTTTATTCCCAAAATTTACAAGATTTGTGAGGAAATTGAATAATTTAGGGAAAAATTAATACTGTTCATCAGTTTTGGCTCTTCATCACAAAATGTGTTTCGAGCTGTTTGTTTAGCGAGAACACATTTATTGACTATGTAAATTATTCTTCAGGTGCAAAACCGGCATCGTGACAGCAGTACCAAGTAGCACTTTTACATTGTCATTCAATGCAATAGTCTTGCCCACATTTATTTCTTATTTCCCAGCCACTCTTTGAGCAACTATCACTTGCACTGTCAGGTACCGAGGAAGAGGAGAAGAAGGTTGAGACGAAAAGCGCCGTGGCCGAAATCATTGGATCGGACTTGCTCTCCCGAGGGAGCTCAAATCCCCGGCTGCTCTCATCAAATTTGGGCGACATTCACCTCTCGTCCGTCGCTGCTCCGTAACTCGGGCCGCTCGTGCATTAATTGAATCTGTAATGCCTAAGGAATCAATCTAGCACGGAGCACATATGCTGCTGCTCATGCAGGGATGCTGAGACCCTCCCATGCTTTCTCGGTCTTCCCTCGACTGCTCTGGGAACTGATAGGCAAGATTTGCCTGCAAAATTTTGCTTCATGGTTCTACCATCTGGGAATCGAATCCTTTCTTACCGAAGTGCTTAGAAATTTAGGAAAAATTACCTGTCTTATGCAGAGTTTACCATTTGAAGACACAGTTTTGTTACTGTTCAAAATAAAATGATAAAACGCATTTTTAAATATCACTTCGCTCTCTCCATCTTCGGAAGATGATCATGAAATGCCACCAGATCCGGAAAATAATACAAAATACGATTTTGGGCCTTGAAAGGTTTTCATTCTACGACCATGAATTTGTAATGTTTGCTTACAGCCATTCCTATTGACGAATAAATGAAATTAATATGCTGTAGTGTTTGGACCCAAACTAAAAGGCCTTACTTTCCTTCATGCAGTTATTGAGTAACAAAGTTGTCCACAACACCAGATGAATGCCCGTAAATATTTTTCAACATTGTGTGTGTGTGTGTGTGCAAAAATTGTGTATATCCATTCACAATGCAACGAGATAAATTTTAAGTTAGCCCCGCTTCTGCAAATTCTCACTGTGTCTAAATTTCCTTTCACGTTATGGGGCTAGAGATATAAAAATGGAATTTATTTATAATTCTTAAAATTTATTTGCAGCAGTTCTCCAAAATTATAAAGTCAAGCTAAGAAGATACTTGATATTTATCATTTCTTATTCATTCATAAGCAGTAAATTTGTCTATTGAATTGGTAAATGAAGTACCAGTGCTCATATTGTTCTACTGAATTTTCACCATTCTAAAATTATAAAATGGAATTAGGCCAAAAACTTCGGCTTTCAACCCTAATGAAATTACGTAGAGCATTTATCCTAAATTTCTGCATCGACTCAAAACCAGCTAAATCTTAAGAAATAATAAAAAATATCTTTCAAATATGCGCGAAGAGTAATTAGCGTAAGCACTCCTTCCATTATCAGTAATTCTCACGCTTTCGACAAGCACACATGGAGAACGCTTGGTCAAATTTTCTATACACATCACTCTGGTGTATTTGAGAACGTTTGACACATTTCCATTCAGGCGCTTTTCGTTGACGTGTATTGTGTGTTTTTTAGAAGTTTTTACCCAAATATATAACTTTTCTTTAATTTCTGTTTTATGGTATTTTTAGTGTTGTACTCGAATTTTGCTAGTGTGTCTCTAACAAACGATGTGTTAATGTCCAACCTGATTATTTTTATCTCAGTGAAATCATCTGTTCAAAGATTTATTTGATGCTGGATCGTTGATGCGAAAAGTTCAGATAATTTCAATGCATAATGTTTGGAATACCGTAAGTCGTCTTCACACCTCTAACTTCATTCTCGCAGTCACTTCCTATACAAACCTGTTCAATAAATGCTATTAAACTATAATAACTGAATTATTCGATAACGGCTCAGAATGACTTCATGTGATGACATGAACCATCAAAAATGTTCATTTCCAACGCACGACAGGAGCCGTGGGAGACAGAGACGGAATTGACATTTTCCTCAACGTGAAATTTTTCCCAGAAATTCGAGGCAGCAAGTTGCGGTGCGCTTTTTTTTCAGTGGTGAAATAAGAATTTGAATGTTTACCTTTTACTAATTGAGTGTGAGTATAAAACTCTTTTACTAAACTATTCAAACACGAATTGAGTTAACATGAGCAACGCAGAGTTTGAAAGGCAGAATTGCAACAGCGATCAACACCCTCAGCTCGCCGTCTCTGATTTCAGGGACTAGAAATGCGCTGATTTACTTCTCAACTTTAAAAGTAAGTAAATTCCCACACAACTGCTCGGGTCAAACATTGATCAAAATAGCTTACTTAAAAGCAATAAAATTTCCGTGCTACTAAAGGAGAAAAACAATGCTGACCATAATAGCTTACATGGCACACTAGCCGCACGTCTCGTGTGAGATAGTCTTCGAGGAAAGAAGCGTTAGGGCGAATATCATTTCACCAGCAGGCCTCTGAGTTCCGTGGCTGTACCACCTGATGTCCGGGACCAGTGCGTAACAATTGCCAGCGCCGTTGTAAATTAAACAAGAGGAGCGGTGAGTAACACAATCCCAGGCACACGCCTGCCGGCGCCTCCTAAGCTCTGAATAAATCAGGAGACACTGGCGCGTCCGACGGTGACGTCCGCACCTCTGGTCACAGGCATGAAGACGCGGTCCGGAATTTTTATAACCTTGGAATTTCGGGGAGCTGAAAATCCGTTTGGTTTGTTGATGTGGGAATATCGGAAGCTTGGGTTAGGGAATCGAGTGAGAGAAATTTCATTTCATGACCGCTACGCCCCCAGCGTGTGATGAAAATAATATTGCTCTACAGCAGTCGTTCTTGACCTGGGGGGCGCAAGCCTCTGCAAAAAAGCCTGAATTTTCCATGTATTTTTTCGACAAAAGAGTGAACTTTCACCGTTGAATATGTTTGAGGGCCTATTTACAATATTCTTCACTGCGAGCTCTTGTTTACGAGTCCATCTGCACACAATTTCCCCAGACGATTCTTAAGGGGGCGTGGGAGTGAAAAGGTTAAGAACCACTGGTCTACAGAACACTCTTCCGAACCACACTCTTGTTCTGAGGTCTAGCGAACAAAATTAAACATTCCCTACATTTAAAAGTTAAAATTCGAATTTTGACAAAGGGATAACGTTAGTCTTACGCCAGCATGAGAGCATCCTCGGAAAATCAACAGCACTTTTTTGAGATAGCCCTGTCATGCGAGCACAAGTCATCGTTGTGTCAATACTTCACATCTAAAAGAAAATTTACTCATGTTTGCTTGCAATATCTTCCAAAATATGAGCGAACATCACACCAGATGTGGGACCTCACATGATCTGATGCATGTATACCTTTTTAAAATTTGAAAAATGATCATAAACCTAAGGTCCATTGGAAAAATTTTACCTTCTAGAATATGAGATAAATTTTATCAGAGATTTTTGCCGGCCTCAGTGACTAGAATTTGCGTTTTCTTTCAGATTTAGCGGGCCCTGTATCTGATACCCTACCAAGTCTAAATTTTTCGCCGCCTGCATGCATCTTTTCCGCCGCCCAAGGAATTAAATCGCTTAGGCGGTGAAAAGCATTCATGCTCCGGCAAAAAATTTTGACTGGGTAATACGACGTGTTCCTTCGTCGGGAAAAGCGTGGAAATAAATGTAGTAAAAAAGTTAGTGATGGATATGTAGGAATTGGATATTGCTGAATATTATAGTTATAAAATAGCAAAGATTTTTACACTCTCATCCTGGTCAGTTTCTGGAAATTTCTGCCCGAAAGCGGCACACCCTCGTCAAAAGAGAAATAATCGTGCTCCACCCTGGCAGTGAATGTGACCACCCAACACAATATGCCACACATTTACTGGATGAGTTCAGTAGGGAAATACTTCTAACTCTGTCTCTGATCACCTCCCTCATAATTATGCTAATTTCGAAGGACAACAGGATAGGTTTGTGGTCCTACGGTTAATATCAAAAGCTAGGGCAAAAAAATCAACAGATTTAAATTAATCGTAGAGAATAATAAAATTATTAATACATGAAATTTACATGCGGCTGATAGACAGATAGATAGGATTTTGAAATTTGAAATTAAACATTTAACTGAACATTTTGGCAGCGGAGCGCTTTCCAGTGAACTACATACCCGAAAGTGGGACGTGAACTTCATTGCAGCCTCGCACACATCGCGTTGTGACGTGTGCTTCAGGCGTGGCTCTGTGACGGGACTTGAGAAGTTGTGACCCTGAATAGGGTGACGTGTTCCCCTCACCCTGACTGACGTCACAACCTGACACCCTGACTGACTCCTGATAGAGCTCGATGTGCGCACATCACAGGCGCTCTACGTCCAACCCCCTCACGATCTGAAAGTTGCTCTACCGTCTCTACCAGCTTGCTTCAGCTTCATTATTACTTTGTGATCTTAACAAAATTATGCTAGACATTATGATACTAGTGCTATTTCCGTCTCAAACCTAATTGGGTCCAAGCTAAACGACTTTAAATCTGTTGAGTAAACCTGTCGCAACTTGAACTCTTTAATTATTGAAGTTTCTCCGGCGTTCAGGCAGTTGTGAATATAATTGTTTAGCCCTCACAAACTGTGAGTATAATGAATACATGGAGCTGAGTTAACTAAGCTGATCAATTCAATTATAAATTTTGTGAAACTCAGTCTAACACAACAATCAACAGTTTGCAGTAAGCGTTGAAATGAGTTCCTTTCCTAACACTGATTTCTCTTCATCTGGACGAATAAACGTAAAATGGGAAAGCCATTAATCTAGTTTTTATTTTTATTTGATTTTATGTGTTCGAAACTTTAGAAATTGAGAGAGTTTGGAAAAAATTTTCGTCCCTTTAGCAAATTTATTTGTGGTTGCCAACGTTCAGACGTCGCAATCACGCTGAACAACACACGTGAGGATCTAATTGTCTCACCACTTGAAACCACGCAACTCGAAGGTAAGCCTGATTTTATAGCAAAGTTTTTTTACTTCGGCGATTGAATTATACAACACCAAGTATTTCAGCAAAATTTTTTGCGGAACTGAGAAACTTAAAATATTTTACAGTTTAGTTGCACTTGTGATGTAAAAACGAATGTCCGAGACACGGGAAATATTTTACAGTTTAGTTGCACTTGTGATGTAAAAACGAATGTCCGAGACACCGGAAATATTTTACAGTTTAGTAGTACTTGTGATGTAAAAACGAATGTCCGAGACACCGGAAATATTTTACAGTTTAGTAGTACTTGTGATGTAAAAACGAATGTCCGAGACACGGGAAATATTTGACAGTTTAGTAGTACTTGTGATACAAAAACGAATGCTTTGTTGCAGCAGTTTTTATAACCGTTCCGGAAGTGGAGCACGAGTATCTCGCACACACTCGCCGTTCTGTAGGACTTCACTCAACAGCCAAAGAAGTGACGAGAAGAACTAATTGCAGCCTCACCGTGTAAACTTGTTCCAGTTTTGATTCGAATCAGTTCATTTCAGCGAACCTTAGGAAATTTAAAATTTTTCAAAAATTGGCTTCAAATTACCGAAGTGAAATACGCTCACGTTTTCATTTCTTTGCCTTCGACATGGGCCTATCATAAAAGGTTCCTCCTTCACTGAATTCATACTTTCTCTTGGTCCTCGAGCTCTACGTGTTGTTAATACTTCAAATTTTATTCCCGAAGGAACGCGTACCTTGTGCAAGCCCAAATGTGTGTCTAATATTATCTGGTGCTTCTTTTCAATCGAAGAAAAACATTCGTTACCGAGTCCGAGTGCTGAAGTACATTGGAGGGCAACGAGTTTCCTATAGAAAAGGAGACCACGTTTCATTCCGTCAAGTATGAGCTCCAGTCTGGTATTGGTCTCGTTAGAGTACTCGGAGAGACTCAGCTGCTTCAGTTTTTTTGGATGTTTGTTTTCGTATTTCTTTTCTGGAACAATTAGTTTAACCTAGTTTAATTGCACGCGTAACTTTGCTCGCGCGAACGATTTCCAATCGTTTTAGAATAACTAAATTGAGCTTAACTTCAGTAAAAACTTATTCATGGAGTTTAGGCGTATCGAGTACAGCAGTTTCTAGCTACGGCTGATCTTTGAAGTGTGGATAAACTCAGGATGCATGAACAAAGACTAATTCTAATATTTCTAATGCTGACTTATTATTTACTCGTTATGAAAGCTCTTCTTTCCTGCGATCGTGCCAACACTGTCGGAGTCTGTCCCAAGTATATACCGAGGTCTATCCTCCGTGCCGCAGGAGCGCCAAGCTTTAGTTTCTTTAGCTGCTCTCATTACCGACCCAACGTCTCTGCTCCTGCCGAGGTTCCTGCGTAGCCTTGGTCTGCTCGAGCGCTTTCGAGCTATAATTCAAAGCAAATATCCTATATTATGGATTCCCAAACGGGCCTGAGACTTCGTATTTACTTTTTCAGCGAGCTCACATTGCCAGAGAACGAGAGTAATTTCAGCAGTAACCGAAGCTTTCAGGTCTCTAAAAAAAGTCCCTCAAACTTTTGCCAGACGATGAGGTTTAAAAGATATTTTTTTCAATTTTAAGTTGTAGAAAGGAATCTCTGCAGACTAACATGAGGGCTTAAAATCCATTTTAAAATGAATGAGCAACAGGTTCACTGATTACTCGCATCAAACTAGTATTTGGCAACGGTTACTTATATTTTTGAAAATATCTTAAGTGCATGAGTGTAATTTGATATAAGTAGAGGCCAACACGAATACAGACATTTTTTTATTAAGACACAAATTGTGATTTGTTTACACGGTGAAGTTGATTCGACTTCTTATTTCCTCCGATATAAATTTCTAATTCTCACCTTCCTTATTTAGTTTTCGTGCATCGAAATACATGCATCGCCTGCTGGTAAGAATGTTTAAAACATTTGTATTTCCCTTTTGTTCTGAGCCTGTGAGTGAGAATAGGAATTATATTAAAACAATGCACCTGCATAGAAATCCCGTATTTATCTCTGTACTTTTACTTTATCGCCATTCCCTGCTCTTACATTCACGAAATACCAAGTTTGTGTTCTCGAGGCTAAGTCTTTTCAACAGTTTTGCATTTAAATTGGCTTTAAAATTTTAAAACTTCAACTTTCAAATAAAAAATATAGCTCTATACTTTAGAATAAGTTCAAAAGCCAAAGGAAAGTTTAAATTCTTAAACCTTGTTAATATTCACTAATCGAAAGTATCTGAAATTCATGTTCTCAACACTTGGTGACCTACAACAATAAAACATGGCGAGTTCACCGCATTAGAATGGAGATTACAAGTAAAAGAACGTTACTTGCTAAGACCTGAGATGCTCATACAAGCTACGCCACCATCGCAGGCAGCGTTATTAGAAAGCAATAATTCGAGAGCAGCTCGGCGAGACAAACAATGTGGCAACTACACTTGCGTAAATCCGTGGCTGCCGCTGCTGCTCTTCCATTGATTACTTCAGGACGTGCTCGAATGCAGTCAATGATTTGTATTTTTGAGAGAAGCAATGCTCCTTTAATATCTCTGAGTGATAAAGCATACGAGTTTCTCCTCGGTCACTCTTCCTAATTGCGGGAAAGAGAACGAGTTCTGCGAGACGCCTCGCTCGGCTTCCTCCGCAGCCGAGAAATACATCGAGGTGAGCGAGGAAACAGTTCCTTTCGCAGATGAGAATAACTCTGGAGATTTCAATCAATTCTTACCTTAATGATAGAGAACGAAATGTGAATCTTGTTTGCGCTTGATAAATCCTTTTTACCTGACGATAAATAAATCCTCTTTACTTGAAGATGAAAAAATCCTCTCTACTTGAAGATAAATATATCCTCTCTTCTGGAAAATACCTTTGACAATTTGTTCCTTTGTTAGCTCACGCGATAGAAAAACAGAAAAACACCCTCAAACTCTTTAATTGTAATTAATGGAAATTGTTTTTCTATAACATTAGAATGAGGGTTTTTTTCATAAGTATTACTTTATTGCTATTCTAAAACGGAATGTGTAAAATTAGCGTTTACTTGACCGAAGCGACATCCAAACTAGGGGCATCTAACTCACATTCATGATGAATGAAGGAGATTCATGTTATTCATTTCAAAGTAAAGATAATCACATTAATTACCCAATCGAACTGAATCTGAATATAAAATTGTACCACATAATGAAAATATGAAAATTTAAGGAAGGCTTATTAATAATATAAGGAAAACAATTGAGGGTACTAAGCATACAAAATACACCTTCATTTCCACTTAGCATAACATTTCAGATCAGCATCACAGAGACGGAAAACATCTACTTACATGTATGAGTTTTTTGAGAAAATAATCGCTTGTGTTAAACTCTAAACTCACTACTCTAACGCTAATTTCTTAGACAAATTTAAGATGACCGTCAGTTTGTGAAGGCATGTATGCTGGTGCACGAGCTTGACTAAGATCTTCTATTTAAAATAACAGATCAGGGACCAAGGCAATTGTTGTAATATTGCCACCGGTACTGATTTTAAATGATTATTCTCGAGTACCCACGTAATCCTCGTTCATATATGCATAAAAAACTAGTAATCCCTTCACCGGAATGTAATTGAAAATGCCTAAAAGATTCTGAATTTATTTCATATTCCTTTACAAACGTCTAAAATAGCTGGAATCCTTTTCATATTCTTTTACTTGAACTCTAAGGTCAGGTTTGCTCGCGAATTGAGCCAGAATGTGAGATGCCGAAGACAAGAACCTGAAGAAAATATCCCGTCACACTCGAGCTGTGCGAGAAATATCCACCTCTGAGCACCGCTCTGGATTGAAAGACTGAAATGCGGAAGCGTCTCAACCGCGGAGGAACAAATTGTCTAAGAATTTTTTAATTAAAAATACAACTACCTTTTTTATTTTAAAAATGCTTAGAATTCATGCCAAAATATCGTATAAAAGAAATGATTTCAGTAATAGTTCTATTAAAACTTCTTAGCAAAACGAGTAAGAGTATACGTTCAGGGCTCAGTTAAACTTTTAAACATTTTCTCGAATGATGCCTTAGAAGCTCAGCCGCCAGATAACGTGCCTCGGTCACTACTGCGCTCGAGCAAAAATACTGTGAGCTCTGTCACTCAAATGTCGACCTGAATGTCTGCTGGAGAGGAGGCTGTAAAAGATATGCTTCTCTCGCTGAAATACGTCCTCTGGAGATCTACTGTGAACTCAACTCGAAATGATGATTTGTGAAACAGGACTGGCATCCAAGCCCACTTCACCAACTCAGTTCTCTCCATATTGACTTAAAACCTCTTCGCGCCGCTCACAAGAGGATCAGCGAGCTGCCAATTTGCAGAGGCGCTCGGAATAGAAAGCCGGAGTACGTAGGCGTCAGTGTTAAGGTTCAGACCGGCAATGCAGGCCACGAATCACGAGCTGTTGAATATTTACTGAGCCTAATTTGCATGTTACAACGTACGGTAAATGATGGAAAAAATTTTCCAGAAAGGAAATATTTTTCTAGGTATTCGATTTGGTGTTGCAAAGATGAGGACGCTTTTTATACAGATTTGATCCTGACTTGTTTCCAATCTGGGATTCAACTGGAAAGTTTAAAGATTCTTCTGGTCATATTTTTATCAGGCAAAAGACTCACGAAAAACTTTCAAAGTGATTAGTATTCCAAAAGTAATCCAAACTGAAGCATGGTAGAAATATAGCGCAGTAAACAGCGGAAAAAAATGAATTAAATTATGCTACCGAAATCGTCAAATTTGGACTAGGCAGCACCTGTAGATCTCGCAATGAATTGGAGCCCTGCTGGAGAGCACAGAATGAGCGGCCGAGTGTGTGAATGGTACGTAGATGTGCCGGGCTCAATTCTGACTTCTCGATATGTTTCGTTCTCTATAGTTTAGTCAAGTCTATAGCCGGCTTAGCTGAACTGGGGAGTTGCCATTACTCATCCTAGGTTAAGTAAATTAGGTTAAACACAACTGTACACCTTGAAATAACGTTGATGATAGGACGCCCTAAAAGTCGCTGAACTTATTCGGGCCCACAGTTGCTATACTCATACGTGTCCATTGTACTAGACTTAAGAAACATTTGCTGAATTATCACCTGTGGTAAATAAATTGTTTAAATTGTTTGAATTCGTTTGAGACGAATAATCATTCCGGACTGATCCTCGAAAGTGTTTGGTATCGTTAGCTAATAATTACTAGACCACACAGTGTTCTTGGAAAGTTTTACTTTACTTGAGTTGAAGCTAAATAATTTCAAGGAAAGTATACTCTACAAAGCTGTATTTGACAACTAAACATTCACAGATGATCCAACATTTCAAAGGTTGACTCGTTATTAGAAGAAATTTGAATCTATTTTATGCGCACTGAAAGTAACATATTTGAGTAATAATCACCTAAAGCAGTAACGGTTTTTTTCCTAATTGTAAAATTCGTCTCCGAACTTTTACATCCTAACACAATTGAATAAAAAAGAAATAAAACTTAAAAGACAAGATAATTTAAATGTTTGTACGATACACGCCTCCTGTCAGTTTGAGCTCTATGCTGTGAACTAAGATGTTCAGCTAACCAAACTGCTGGCGATATGAATCTAAATTGAAGTAAAAACAAACATATACAAGCCAAGGATAACCCAAGTTTGTTAATAAATCGCGTACGAGAATCCCATTTGGACGACAACAAGTCCCTTCATTCCGTGTCCAGCGGAGCGGGAGAGAAGCAAATCGCTTTAGCAGGCAAACACGCGTGTTGCGACGAGCAAAAACAAATTGCTGCAGAATAATTCAATGATTCGATGAAGCGGTACGTGTCCGTCCGCTCTTTTTGCGGTTCATGAGAGAAAATTGGCCGTCCTCTGTTGGAGTATTAGTGAACCATCTGAGCAATCGATAGCTTCTCGATAACCTTGGATTTGTCTCGCTCTTGTGGAAATGAGTTGCCAACTTTGTAGATGATACCGGTTGTATCTGTTGATATAATGTTGGATGATTTTCATGTTACTTTTCTTCGCAGAATTTTAATGCATTTTTAAAATTAGTTATTTTCTATGCGAGTTTTAATTGTTCTGATGTTGTTTGCTGTTGCTAAATGGAAACAGCTGTTAATTATAACTGTCAACGTTGCTAAAAATTTTTATTACCAAAATCGCGCAAATTCTAACGATAGTCTCTGTAGTTGTGAGGATGAAGCAGCCTGCGGTCTGGCCTGTAGTGTCTCAGTTAAGCTCTAGTCTTCCCAGGTATTTCTGATTTTTCGTAGGTATTTCTGATTTATTTCTGATTTCCAGGTATTTCAGAAGGGCAGTACTCAGTTGCTATTACAGAACATGTGCAGTACGAGCGCTGGGTCGAGACGGGATGCAAGTTTGTGAGTGGAACACGCTACAACATCTCGAGTTCCGCGGACCGAGGTTGTCAGGCCCAGCTAAAATAGCGAATGGTAAAATCGAACTTCTGTTGTTTTGGCAAAATTATGTTGCTTGTAACGGTCATTGGTTTTGAGTGCTGTTTGGTGCCAATAAGGAAATAAGTGCTTAAATCAAGTAAGTTATGAATATTTTCACTATATACAGGCTGATCATAGTTAAATCACCTCATTTTGTTTTACTCTAAGTAAAACTAGCCACAGACAAAATGAAGCGCTAACGGTAATCCCCTCAGCCAGAGCAGATATTAGCAGCCCTGCAATGGAAGGGAACTCGCACAAAAATTAAACTTTTTATTTCCAGTTCGTAGCAGCTAGAACCACCAGCACACAGAGCTAGCATCAGTTCTGCAATGGAAGGGAACTCACACAAAAATTAAACATTGGCGCAGCGGCCACCACCCCGCTGCGCCAAACTGAGTTGGCCGCTGAGCAGCAGGCGAGCAGAGGCCGTCGATATCGAGAGTTCGCTGCCGAGTTACCAACAACGCCGACGCTAGTGGCAACTGCAAAAGAAATTCAGTATTTAAAAATGTGTTTTACGTTTTTGCTCGCATCAGGTAGGCGAGAGAAAATCTCCTTATGGGTGATATACCCCATAATACTTGTTAATTATTTGGGAAGTAAATAGTGGTACGCTTTTTTGAAGCAACAAAAGAAATTTGAACGTCTTCATAAGCTAAGTTATTTTCATATTCTGAAAATAATTGTTTGATTACTCGCATTTAAAATCCTATGATAATAAATCTTAAGGGCAGTTTAAAAAATGCACGGCTATTTAAAATTTATGAGCAACCTCAAGTTATCGTTCGCGTAAGATAATGTAGAACTTAATAAGATATACAGGAAAAGATATTTATTCACAGCATTTTTCGCAAATTGTACATTTGGAGAACTTTAAGAAATGAGGGCTAACTCTGGGGACAGGGAGCTTAAATTTGAACGGCTCATAGTCTCTCTTTACTGACTTAGCATAGTCAAAATGAACCTAAGCTAATCTGATCTAACGCAATTTAAGCGAAACCAATTGATTAAAAGGTTTTAGATCGTTTTTTTGACAGGGCCAAGACATAGTGAAGTCAGATAGCTGTTTTGAGCGCTGATTTTTAACTTTTCTCCTGTTATTTTAGTAGTTGAGGTTGAGTATCAAGATCATTTCTAAAAGAACACACAAAAATTTAAAGTAAATCGGTTGAAGACTCTTTGTGCATTAATGTCACAGAGAAGGTAAGGGCTTCTCGCTAGCTCCTATTTGGAGCAGCCCCATAACTCTGCAATTTATCGACTGGAAAGCGCGCAAACGTAGATTTGTGATTAATATAGTTTATGTTCATCGTATTTAGCTGTTAGTGACCGCATTACGTTGCTCAAAGTGGACTTTTAAGGCCCTCGACAGCGTAAAAATACGGTGAATTGGGCCCAAAACGGCAGGACGCTAAAGAAATTAGCGCTAGAGGCTGTAGAGTGATGTCCTTCTCACGACACGTTGTATTTACAAAACTAACATCAGCTTCAGTTTCATACTTTACATAAGTTTTATAGTTCGTGAGATGCACGTTCATGTTGGAAACTGCTCGTAAAATGAGTTTGCGATCAACATGTTCATTACGAGCACTGTCTTTTTTTAACCACAACTTTTGTTTGAGTAACGCAAATTGCAAAGTGATTTCCCATTTGCTATCAGAGTATGTTGACTATTATGAATATTATAAAGCGCTAATTCGTGCATACTTTTAATAATCGGCGCTACTCACAGATCTGACACATTTTGTCATATTTTTTCGCAGTCGATGGGATTAAAAAATTAGTTGAATCTTTGTAAACTAACCAAAACTAATTCTATTTAACCTAACTTCCCTTCACCTCCCATATCTTAACGACATTAATTAACTGCATAGTAAAATTTAATGAAAAAAACACCAACAGCTATTATGAAAATATGCATATATATACAAAATTTTCTTGGTAAACGATTATTTTATTTGCCTCTTATTTTTTTCGTGATATTACTTCAGAGCGTAAATTTCACTCTAAAAGTGACCGAGCCTAAAACTGAAGTGAAGCAGGCAAACACTGAGTGCATAATTATCGATCAATAACCCTGAGTGAGGAGGAAAATGCGAGCGACGGCCATCGTTCGATCAGCGCCGAGTTTTGAACGTGAAAAGTTCATTTGAGGTCAGTTTTATAAAATGCACGTTGAATGTTTCATAAATTCCCGTACATACGTACCGCGCGCATAACTTTCGCGGAGACAGCAACTCTTCGCATGTCTGAGTTAATATTCGCATACCTGAGTATCAATTTTCGCATACCTGAGTCTCAATATTCGCATACCTGAGTATCAATATTCGCATACCTGAGTATCAATATTCGCATACCTGAGTATCAATATTCGCATACCTGAGTCTCAATATTCGCATACCTGAGTCTCAATATTCGCATACCTGAGTATCAATATTCGCATACCTGAGTATCAATATTCGCATACCTGAGTCTCAATATTCGCATACCTGAGTATCAATATTCGCATACCTGAGTATCAATATTCGCATACCTGAGTCTCAATATTCGCATACCTGAGTCTCAATATTCGCATACCTGAGTCTCAATATTCGCATACCTGAGTATCAATATTCGCATACCTGAGTCTCAATATTCGCATACCTGAGTATCAATATTCGCATACCTGAGTATCAATATTCGCATACCTGAGTCTCAATATTCGCATACCTGAGTATCAATATTCGCATACCTGAGTATCAATATTCGCATACCTGAGTCTCAATATTCGCATACCTGAGTATCAATATTCGCATACCTGAGTATCAATATTCGCATACCTGAGTCTCAATATTCGCATACCTGAGTCTCAATATTCGCATACCTGAGTCTCAATATTCGCATACCTGAATATCAATATTCGCATACCTGAGTATCAATATTCGCATACCTGAGTATCAACATTCGCATACCTGAGTATCAACATTCGCATACCTGAGTATCAATATTCGCATACCTGAGTATCAATATTCGCATACTTGAATATCAATATTCGCATACTTGAATATCAATATTCGCACACCTGAGTATCAATATTCGCATACCTGAGTATCAATATTCGCATACCTGAGTATCAATATTCGCATACTTGAGTATCAATATTCGCATACCTGAGTATCAATATTCGCATACCTGAGTATCAATATTCGCATACCTGAGTATCAATATTCGCATACTTTAGTATCAATATTCGCATACCTGAGTATCAATATTCGCATACTTGAGTATCAATATTCGCATACTTGAGTATCAATATTCGCATACTTGAATATCAATATTCGCATACCTGAGTATCAATATTCGCATACCTGAGTATCAATATTCGCATACCTGAGTATCAATATTCGCATACTTGAGTATCAATATTCGCATACTTGAATATCAATATTCGCATACCTGAGTATCAATATTCGCATACCTGAGTATCAATATTCGCATACTTGAATATCAATATTCGCATACTTGAGTATCAATATTCGCATACCTGAGTATCAATATTCGCATACCTGAGTATCAATATTCGCATACTTGAATATCAATATTCGCATACTTGAATATCAATATTCGCACACCTGAGTATCAATATTCGCATACCTGAGTATCAATATTCGCATACCTGAGTATCAATATTCGCATACTTGAGTATCAATATTCGCATACCTGAGTATCAATATTCGCATACCTGAGTATCAATATTCGCATACCTGAGTATCAATATTCGCATACTTGAGTATCAATATTCGCATACCTGAGTATCAATATTCGCATACTTGAGTATCAATATTCGCATACTTGAGTATCAATATTCGCATACTTGAATATCAATATTCGCATACCTGAGTATCAATATTCGCATACCTGAGTATCAATATTCGCATACCTGAGTATCAATATTCGCATACTTGAGTATCAATATTCGCATACTTGAATATCAATATTCGCATACCTGAGTATCAATATTCGCATACCTGAGTATCAATATTCGCATACTTGAATATCAATATTCGCATACTTGAGTATCAATATTCGCATACTTGAGTATCAATATTCGCATACCTGAGTATCAATATTCGCATACCTGAGTATCAATATTCGCATACTTGAATATCAATATTCGCATACCTGAGTATCAATATTCGCATACTTGAGTATCAATATTCGCATACTTGAATATCAATATTCGCATACCTGAGTATCAATATTCGCATACCTGAGTATCAATATTCGCATACTTGAATATCAATATTCGCATACCTGAGTATCAATATTCGCATACTTGAGTATCAATATTCGCATACTTGAGTATCAATATTCTCATACCTGAGGGTAAATACCCCTTTGGAAGATCGGTTTGCTCACTCGCTAAAAACTTGCGAGATATTTCCTTTGCTTCTCGCTTGTGTTGTGATGACTGCGTTGAGAGGCCAAAACTGCCCCTCGTGTGTGAGGGCTGAGTCCACTGAGAAATTTTGCTCACATCCACGCCTGTAAACCTGCCAGAAAAATTTAAACCCTAGGTTTTATTTTCACAGTTTAATATTCTTGAAAATCACTGAAGGAAATTATTTACTGTGACCTAATATATTGTTCCGATAGAAATGCATCTCATGAGCTAAACACCAATTTTTGAATCTGAAGTCCTTCAAGAAATACTCCATGGATGCTTTGGAAACATCGGTTTATATCACTACCTGTTCTTCTTAATTGACAGCTACACTTCTAATCTTCTTCCTTAGAATATTAGGACACTTGAAGTAATGATTCTTCCATGTAAGTTGATAGTGCGCACAGAAGATTTGAGAGGAACTCGCCACTCATTTGAATGCAAAATTATTTGAACGAAAATGCACTGTTGATTTGAGGGCCAACTTTTTAGTGATTCCACCGAAAATTAGCCTTTGATTTAAGAGTAAATTCATTAGTTCTGTTAAAAAAAATGATGTTGTAATTTTAGTGCAAACGCTTTACCGTTACGTGCGTATGTGCTGTAGTTTGCAGTACACCTGCTTCAGCGCTGTGAGCAGCTCGAGGGTAAAAGAAGCGCGGCTGCTTGCAGCGCTCGGCGTGTAAACAAGCGCATGCAAACCGACTGTGCTGTCTGGGCAGATGCTTCTGGGCGTGTGTGTGGTGTGTTGGAGGGCATGTGTGTGTTGTGTGTGTGTGGTGTGTTGGAGGGTATGTGTGTGTTGTGTGTGCGTGTGTGTGTGGTGTGTTGGAGGGCATGTGTGTGTTGTGTGTGTGTGTGGAGTGTTGGAGGGTATGTGTGTGTTGTGTGATGTAGGGCATGTGTGTGTTGTGTGATACAGGGCATGTACGCGTGCTATGATGGAGTGGGTGTGTGTGTGCGAGTGGTGGAGGATACGCACGCGTTGTTATAGTGCATCCCGTCGCACCCAACATTGTAAAAGCTGCAATAAATCGTGACATATTCTTCAAAAGTCTTCCTGAGTATAACCTCTTGGAAAACTGACTGGCATATTTGTAATGCGTCTGAATATGTCCATTTAGTGAACGAAATTGGGACAGAAATGACGAGTGATTAAGATGAGCATGCTCATCGGAGCCATGTTCTTCTTAAAGGAAGACAATGAGTTCTGTGGTTGAACTCGCAATGCGTCTGAGCCAGCCAGGACTGATCATGATGACCACAGAGAGTTGTCGATTCAAGAGATGTCGATTTACCAAATTTTAAAGTATTTAATTTCTCACGATTACCCAAACAGCAAACAGTTTCTGACTCCGATCTAAGATCAACCGGAAGACTATCTAGAGTACGGTTGGTGCCTCATTACGGATTGTTTATCAAGTAAAAAACGCAATAGCAATGAGCGGCGGTGTCCAAAGGATATCTGTAATGTACATCTTGCTCTGCAAAGACTGCGATAGTGCACAAACAGGATTATTTTAAGCTCTTAAACCAAAGGGACGCATCTGGGGAACTGTAAGGTAACGCACAGTATATTGAGGTCGCAGTGCAGTTTACATTGGCTTGCAATGGCACGAATGCAGCTACACAACTGTTGGCCCTGTGGGCCTCTTTGCCCGCCTGAATTGAAATAACATTGTAGTTGACAGAGGGGAGTACTTCTTCCTACTAAAATGCGTCTCTGCTGTCAAATTGTTATAGAGCATAAATAGTAACTTGCCAGCTACTGTGTTTCGTGTGACATTGATTTGAGGAACATTTCTTTATTCTCTTCAGTTGAAATAAGAAAAATGTTTCTCGTCAAGTACAGGCAGTTCAAATGTATAGATAGCAATTGTAACTTGTCTCTTTAACTTAGTTTGATGAAATCTCAAAAGACAAAATATAAATAGAAAAAGATCGCATATATTAAAACAAATAGGGACAAACGTCGATCTCTATTAAAATTTAGCTTACGCGCGTGCTAACGAACAAAGGTTTCAGGTAACCTTGGACTCCAGGAAAAGAACTTGCTCCCAGTTACTGTAGTCAAGACGCACACTCGGCGTTGAATTATTTACGCTGATGCCACATTTTTATGGCATCGGAGCCCCCGGGACTTCGCGTTAAGGAGAATCTCGGCAAGGCTTCTGACAGCCGCGGCCTCGGGAGCGCATGAACTTGTGTAGTGGCTTACGGGCTTAGCTTTACAGTCGCAGGGGCCCTCTGGTCTCTGATAAAATCAGCGCTGGCCTTCAGCTTCAGCCAACACAGTTAGAATTAGTGCGGGCGTCTGGCGGTGGTCTTAGCGTGAAGCGGTCTTATTGGTGGCCTTAGAGTGAGGCGGCCTTATTGGTGGCCTTAGAGTGGAGCGGCCTTAGAGTGAAGCGGCCTTATTGGTGGCCTTAGAGTGAGGTGGCCTTATTGGTGGCCTTAGCGTGAAGCGGCCTTATTGGTGGCCTTAGAGTGAAGCGGTCTTATTGGTGGCCTTAGAGTGAGGTGGCCTTATAGGTGGCCTTAGCGTGAAGCGGCCTTATTGGTGGCCTTAGCGTGAGGTGGCCTTATTGGTGGCCTTAGAATGAAGCGGCCTTATTGGTGGCCTTAGAGTGAGGTGGCCTTATTGGTGGCCTTAGAATGAAGCGGCCTTATTGGTGGCCTTAGAGTGAAGCGGCCTTATTGGTGGCTTTAGAGTGAAGTGGCCTTATTGGTGGCCTTAGAGTGAAGCCGCCTTATTGGTGGCCTTAGAGTGAGGCGGCCTTATAGGTGGCCTTAGCGTGAAGCGGCCTTATTGGTGGCCTTAGAGTGAAGCGGCCTTATTGGTGGCCTTAGAGTGAAGCGGCCTTATAGGTGGCCTTAGAGTGAAGCGGCCTTATTGGTGGCCTTAGAATGAAGCGGCCTTATTGGTGGCCTTAGAGTGAAGTGGTCTTATTGGTGGCCTTAGCGTGAAGCGGCATTATTGGTGGCCTTAGAGTGAAGCGGCCTTATTGGTGGCCTTAGAGTGAAGCGGCCTTATTGGTGGCCTTAGAGTGAAGTGGCCTTCTTGGTGGCCTTAGCGTGAAGCGGCCTTATTGGTGGCTTTAGAGTGAAGCGGCCTTATTGGTGACCTTAGAGTGAAGCGGCCTTATTGGTGGCCTTAGAGTGAAGCGGCCTTATTGGTGGCCTTAGAGTGAAGCGGCCTTATTGGTGGCCTTAGAGTGAAGCGGCCTTATTGGTGGCCTTAGAGTGAAGCGGCCTTATTGGTGGCCTTAGAATGAAGCGGCCTTATTGGTGGCCTTAGAGTGAAGTGGCCTTCTTGGTGGCCTTAGCGTGAAGCGGCCTTATTGGTGGCCTTAGAGTGAAGCGGCCTTATTGGTGACCTTAGAGTGAAGCGGCCTTATTGGTGGCCTTAGAGTGAAGTGGCCTTCTTGGTGGCCTTAGCGTGAAGCGGCCTTATTGGTGGCCTTAGAGTGAAGCGGCCTTATTGGTGGCCTTAGAGTGAAGCGGCCTTATTGGTGGCCTTAGAATGAAGCGGCCTTATTGGTGGCCTTAGAGTGAAGTGGCCTTCTTGGTGGCCTTAGCGTGAAGCGGCCTTATTGGTGGCCTTAGAGTGAAGCGGCCTTATTGGTGACCTTAGAGTGAAGCGGCCTTATTGGTGGCCTTAGAGTGAAGCGGCCTTATTGGTGGCCTTAGAGTGAAGCGGCCTTATTGGTGGCCTTAGAATGAAGCGGCCTTATTGGTGGCCTTAGAGTGAAGTGGCCTTCTTGGTGGCCTTAGCGTGAAGCGGCCTTATTGGTGGCTTTAGAGTGAAGCGGCCTTATTGGTGACCTTAGAGTGAAGCGGCCTTATTGGTGGCCTTAGAGTGAAGCAACCTTATTGCTGGCCTTAGAGTGAAGCGGCCTTATTGCTGGCCTTAGAGTGAAGCGGCCTTATTGGTGGCTTTAGAGTGAAGCGGCCTTATTGGTGGCCTTAGAGTGAAGCGGCCTTATTGGTGGCTTTAGAGTGAAGCGGCCTTATTGGTGGCCTTAGAGTGAAGTGGCCTTCTTGGTGGCCTTAGCGTGAAGCGGCCTTATTGGTGGCCTTAGAGTGAAGTGGCCTTCTTGGTGGCCTTAGAGTGAAGTGGCCTTCTTGGTGGCCTTAGCGTGAAGCGGCCTTATTGGTGGCCTTAGAGTGAAGTGGCCTTCTTGGTGGCCTTAGCGTGAAGCGGCCTTATTGGTGGCTTTAGAGTGAAGCGGCCTTATTGGTGGCCTTAGAGTGAAGCGGCCTTATTGGTGGCCTTAGAGTGAAGCGGCCTTATTGGTGGCTTTAGAGTGAAGCGGCCTTATTGGTGGCCTTAGAGTGAAGCAACCTTATTGCTGGCCTTAGAGTGAAGCGGCCTTATTGCTGGCCTTAGAGTGAAGCGGCCTTATTGGTGGCTTTAGAGTGAAGCGGCCTTATTGGTGGCCTTAGAGTGAAGCGGCCTTATTGGTGGCCTTAGAGTGAAGCGGCCTTATTGGTGGCTTTAGAGTGAAGCGGCCTTATTGGTGGCCTTAGAGTGAAGCGGCCTTATTGGTGGCCTTAGAATGAAGCGGCCTTATTGGTGGCCTTAGAGTGAAGCGGCCTTATTGCTGGCCTTAGAGTGAAGCGGCCTTATTGGTGGCTTTAGAGTGAAGCGGCCTTATTGGTGGCCTTAGAGTGAAGCGGCCTTATTGGTGGCCTTAGAATGAAGCGGCCTTATTGGTGGCCTTAGAGTGAAGCGGCCTTATTGGTGGCCTTAGAGTGAAGCGGCCTTATTGCTGGCCTTAGAGTGAAGCAACCTTATTGCTGGCCTTAGAGTGAAGCGGCCTTATTGGTGGCCTTAGAGTGAAGCAACCTTATTGCTGGCCTTAGAGTGAAGCGGCCTTATTGCTGGCCTTAGAGTGAAGCGGCCTTATTGGTGGCTTTAGAGTGAAGCGGCCTTATTGGTGGCCTTAGAGTGAAGCGGCCTTATTGGTGGCCTTAGAGTGAAGCGGCCTTATTGGTGGCTTTAGAGTGAAGCGGCCTTATTGGTGGCCTTAGAGTGAAGCGGCCTTATTGGTGGCCTTAGAATGAAGCGGCCTTATTGGTGGCCTTAGAGTGAAGCGGCCTTATTGGTGGCCTTAGAGTGAAGCGGCCTTATTGCTGGCCTTAGAGTGAAGCGGCCTTATTGGTGGCTTTAGAGTGAAGCGGCCTTATTGGTGGCCTTAGAGTGAAGCGGCCTTATTGGTGGCCTTAGAGTGAAGCGGCCTTATTGGTGGCTTTAGAGTGAAGCGGCCTTATTGGTGGCCTTAGAGTGAAGCGGCCTTATTGCTGGCCTTAGAGTGAAGCGGCCTTATTGGTGGCTTTAGAGTGAAGCGGCCTTATTGGTGGCCTTAGAGTGAAGCGGCCTTATTGGTGGCCTTAGAGTGAAGCGGCCTTATTGGTGGCTTTAGAGTGAAGCGGCCTTATTGGTGGCCTTAGAGTGAAGCAACCTTATTGCTGGCCTTAGAGTGAAGCGGACGTATTTGGGCCTTAGAGTGAAGCGGCCTTATTGATGGCCTTAGAGTGAAGCGGCCTTATTGGTGGCCTTAGAGTGAAGCGGCCTTATTGGTCTGAGTGTGGTGGCCATAGAGTGAACTATTTTTCACCTTGACGTATAAATGTACACGTGAAGCGAATATTTATCTTTGGAGTAACCTTTATCCCATAAAGTGAAACTTGACCTGGAAAACCAATTAACCACAAAACAGCTATTTAAGCGAACAGCAAACCCATAAGCCACAAAGCAACCATTTAACACTGAACCCGTCTATTAACTGTGTCGAATTTGTTCATCAATATTTTGATTTATTATAACAGACTTCATCATCATATTTCTTTTCGAAGGCTACGCTACTTTGTTACTTAATAGCTGCTTACTCAGTCACTTTGCTTGATGCCGATTCCTCAGAATCCTGCCCATTGTTACCTGACTCAAACATACGAAAAACTTAGTTTAAACATCAAACTTTGACCTGAATATTGGACCTAGTTTTAATCTTGGCTCTGGTATCATACACAAAATTTCATTCTATTCGAACGAACTAAATCTAATCAAATCCATTCAATCAAACTTTTTGTGTCATCATGTATTAAGCTTAGGAAATAATAAAAAATAAATCCGGGAACAAGCTCGGATAGGCTTCGGCGTTCAACTTTCGTTATTACATTTTAAGGAACACGTGCATTTAAGTGAGAAAACGTTATTCTAACGGGAAAATTTGACAAAGCAGCTACCGTAACGATGCAAAAAATTAATGTAATCACAATTCTAATGTTGAAATAACAACCAGGGTTGCAACCTGGGAGTATATAGTTCCAACAAATTCCGCTGCCCAAGCGAACGGAGCAGGAGACGCAATACTCAGGCTTAGAGGCAAAACCGAGAGCTTTCTTCAAAGAAATCCTCGCTCTGAGTTTTGACAAGAAACTCTCCGACAAAACTGTGTGTTGCCCTAAAAGTATTCAACTTTTGAAGCGGTTGATTAGAAATCGAGCAGCAAAAAGCAGAGCCTAAATTCGGGGAGGTTTTAGGTCTCCTGTTTTGTTTGGAAACTCGCAGACAAGTGTTGGACGAGATACTTCCCTGAGTTCCGCTCTCGAGTTCCAGCCTCAAATTTTCTCGGATTGGAATGGAACAGAATCTCTTCCGTATCAACTAAAGTCTGCCTAAAGAACACGCCTAAAAATCGCTCACAATACAAAGTAATTTTAAAAAAAAGATAATTAAGCCATTCTATTGTTTCTTTTTCATTTGATTTTGAAGTGATCAAATGATAGGAGTATCGAATCAATATTCTGCATGAATAAAACTACCAATCATTAGATACATTCCAATAAAAGGTATGTCAGAAAATCTCTCTGAACACCTATTTTCAAGCGTATAAAGAAATCACAGATTCCTTATGAAAGAAACCTGAGTGAAGTGCAGGCCTGTAAAGAAGTAGTAAATAGAAGTGGAACAACAACCCAGAGTGTACAGAGACACTAGAAGAGGGCCAATATGCTCTGTGTAATTCTTATAAGGCAAATGATAGTTTTCTGCGTTATAAGGTCTGCGTTGATTCAAAATGCGTTGAATTAATTTGATTCAAAACCTATCTCAATTACAACTTTTCGAGCGTTAAATTATGATTGGAAAACATTTTCACGGTACGCATCAAATTTTATATTATGCATTGTAGGATATTATTATAAGGAGTTTTCCAACTTTCTGGCTGTAATGCCATTTCTCATGGTTAATGTTTTAAAATGCACAGCTGCAGAGCAAAATATAAAGACATTTAAAGAAAGATTCCATGAGCTAAAAACTTTTATTTTGATCAGACTCTACGATGCATGCGAGAAGCGCATGTTAAAAGACCATGGAATACCACAGCCTAATGAACGTTACCTCTTTTTTGTGATGTTATGAACTCCTGTTTGTGTACAAGACAAAGCTGGACTTTCTCCATTAATTGAGAGACTTTCTCACGGACAAACATTCATAGCTAATTAATTTGCGGAAACTATAATGCTGGAGTTGTGTGCGTCAACACGCGTGGGGCGTAATTGACAGAAGCTCTACGGGTGGTCGCTCATTACAGGCCTTCTCAATGTCATTACGGTGCGGGCACCTGCTCCATGACTCGCAGTGTTCAGATTTCTTTTGATTTCGCGGCAAAGTTAATTAACCTCAAAGTATTGATTAATCATGGAACAAATTAGAACAATTTTTCTGGAATAGTTGGGAGACTGAGGTTCGCCGACCGTTCAAAAGACATTTTTTCGTCCATTAAAATAGTTGAACGAGGTTGCCAGCTGGGAAGGAGAGGGGAATTTGGTGGCCGACCGCAGAAAAGACATCAAATATTCTGTCATGGGCTTAAATGTTCTAGTGACGACATCGCAAAAATAGACACTGCAATTGGAACTACTCAGACGAAGCAGATGATATGTAATAGATGTTGACAAAGAACGATGAATGATGAAATCCTACATCATGCTCTACTATGTTGCCCTTCAGCTTGTAAGCACCTCTTCCTCACTATTCTATCAGAGGATGATGTTCGGTTCATTCTTATATCGATTGGTGAAATTCAGGAATTTCGCACCATTCTGTAAGTTCGTTCTCAACTCAACAAATTTTAGTCAACAACATTGGTCGTTCAATGATCTTCAACCTGCGATGGATGGTTTACCGAGGTAGTCTGAAGCGTAAAGTAATTTCATCTCAAGGGATTGCTATTAAATTAACGACATAACCATCAATTGTTGAAAGAACTTTCTTGAAATTGAGTGATATTGGCACACGTATCTGGAGCAGCGACCTCCTCCAGCAGCAACACCTCGTCGTCCCTCATCTCCTGATGCGGACCTGGATACGAAAAAAGTCTTAGCATGTCCTATGCAGTACAAATAAATGAATTTTAAACGTATTGGATAACTCACAACATGAGATTATGTCCTTAACATACATAGATGTAAATAGCACGACTGCAGTTGAATGGCGTTTGAGGAAATTTCGACCATTTTATGCTACATGAAGTTACTCTCTCAAGACCTGTGCAGAAGTTTTAACACTCCCACGTACCCACACAATTTTACCCACAATGTATTCTCAAGTGTTTAGTGTAGGGGGGGTGATGAGAGCACTCTCTGCCCTTCTGTGGTACTCTCTGCCCTTCTGTGGCACTCTCTGCCCTTCTGTGGCACTCTCTGCCCTTCTGTGGCACTCTCTGCCCTTCTGTGGCACTCTCTGCCCTTCTGTGGCACTCTCTGCCCTTCTGTGGCACTCTCTGCCCTTCTGTGACACTCTCTGCCCTTCTGTGGCACTTTCTGCCCTTCTGTGGCACTCTCTGCCCTTCTGTGGCACTCTCTGCCCTTCTGTGGCTCTCTCTGCCCTTCTGTGGCACTCTCTGCCCTTCTGTGGCACTCTCTGCCCTTCTGTGGCACTCTCTGTCCTTCTGTGGCACCCTCTGCCCTTCTGTGGCACTCTCTGCCCTTCTGTGGCACTCTCTGCCCTTCTGTGGCACTCTCTGCCCTTCTGTGGCACTCTCTGCCCTTCTGTGGCTCTCTCTGCCCTTCTGTGGCACTCTCTGCCCTTCTGTGGCTCTCTCTGCCCTTCTGTGGCTCTCTTTGCCTTTCTGTGGCACTCTCTGCCCTTCTGTGGCACTCTCTGCCCTTCTGTGGCACTCTCTGCCCTTCTGTGGCACTCTCTGCCCTTCTGTGGCTCTCTCTGCCCTTCTGTGGCACTCTCTGCCCTTCTGTGGCTCTCTCTGCCCTTCTGAGAAATTGTGAGAGTGCCCTTCTGTGGCACTCTCTGCCCTTCTGTGGCACTCTCTGCCTTTCTGTGGCTCTCTCTACCCTTCTGCGGCACTCTCTGCCCTTCTGTGGCACTCTCTGCCCTACTGTGGCACTCTCTGCCCTTCTGTGGCTCTCTCTGCCCTTCTGTGGCACTCTCTGCCCTTATGTGGCACTCTCTGCCCTTCTGTGGCACTCTCTGCCCTTCTGTGGCACCCTCTGCCCTTCTGTGGTACCCTCTGCCCTTCTGTGGCACCCTCTGCCCTTCTGTGGCACTCTCTGCCCTCCTGTGGCACTCTCTGCCCTTCTGTGGCACTCTCTGCCCTTCTGTGGCACTCTCTGCCCTTCTGGGACACTCTCTGCCCTTCTGTGGCACTCTCTGCCCTTCTGTGGCACTCTCTGCCCTTATGTGGCACTCTCTGCCCTTCTGTGGCACTCTCTGCCCTTCTGTGGCACTCTCTGCCCTTCCGTGGCACTCTCTGCCCTTCTGTGGCACTCTCTGCCCTTCTGTGGCACTATCTGCCCTTCCGTGGCACTCTCTGCCCTTCTGTGGCACTCTCTGCCCTTCTGTGGCCCTCTCTGCCCTTGTGTGGCACTCTCTGTCCTTTTGTGGCACTCGCTGCTCTTCTGTGGCACTCTCTTATCTTCTGTGGCACCCTCTGCCCTCTTGTGGCACTCTCTGCCCTTCTGTGGCACTATCTGCCCTTCCGTGGCACTCTCTGCCCTTCTGTGGCACTCTCTGCCCTTCTGTGGCCCTCTCTGCCCTTGTGTGGCACTCTCTGTCCTTTTGTGGCACTCGCTGCTCTTCTGTGGCACTCTCTTATCTTCTGTGGCACACTCTGCCCTCTTGTGGCACTCGCTGCCCTTCTGTGGCACTCTCTGCCCTTCTGTGGCACTCTCTGCCCTTCTGTGGCACTCTCTGCCCTTCTGTGGCACTCTCTGCCCTTCTGTGGCACTCTCTGCTGATATGAATCACGGGTATTTTCTGAAAAGCTGGCACCGCATCTCTGAGTCATTCCGCATTTCCCAAGGGGCTATCTATATTTTTTAGTGTCTTTAACCTTCTAAATGTGTGTTCACTTTCTAACGGGCTGTGGATTTCTTATGCTCTTTCCAGAGCCTGTTACCTCTTTCTCAAAACTTGATGGTTCTTCTTCACTTATACTCCTTTCCATTTTCTTAGCAACGGCAACAAAACAACGCAGAGACACCAAAACAATAACATCACCACGACAACAATACAACACCAAAACAATAACACCGCCCCAACAACAACACAACACCAAAACAAAAACATCACTCCAACAACAAAACAACACCAAATCAATAATATCACCCAAACAGCAACACAACCCCAAATCAATAACACCACCACGTCAACAACACAACACCAAATCAATAACATCACCACGACAACAACACAACAATAACATCCCCCAACAACAACACAACACCAAATCAATAATATCACCCCAACAACAACACACCAAATCAATAACACCACCACAGCAACACCCCCAACAACACCAGCCAGCTACGCCAGCTCGCAGCGCCGCGTGTGATTGCACAGCAGCGTTGTATTTACATGCCGAATCTCGAACCAGAATTCGTGGAAAGGAACATTTTCTGACGCTGGAATTTATTCACGGCGGGAAAGGAACAAGAGAAACTGTGAGAGCGAAGCATTCGGGAGCCCGCGACTGCGGGAGAGGGTGCGTCTTGTGTGCCCTGACACGAGGAGGTGACGGGGCATGTATCTGCCTAGGCATTATGTGATCATCGACGGCTTTAGCCTGAAATGCAAAGACTGCGAGTGCGGGTACGAGCCTGGATGGATTCACCGTTCAGGTTTAATCTCTTCATTCGATTGGAGGGAGCGCAGCTTAAGCGTTCATCGCACGATTAAATGTTTGTTTCAGCTAAGCTCATAATACACGCATCTAGCGCGCGTGTTGTTGCTCTTTAATGAATATCCTTTGAGTCATCAGTTGTCTTTGTCATGGAGCTGTTACAAAGTTTTTATCATTTACGTTCAAGACCCACTGGAAGCACTACTAGTATGTATTTTACGACGCCTGTCAAATTTCATTTACAGAATTGTTTCGACGCTTGATAAACAGAAGAGCGTGACAGTCACAATCTAGGAATACAAATTGAAACAGAACGCACGTGAAATAACGCAGCTTGTCTCTCGCTGGCTCGGCAATTTTCTGAAACATTCGTGCTTGACAAATTGGCAGCAAATGGCGAGTGCGCGTTGTTAGGAGGACGGTGCTGCGCGTTGTTAGGATTACGGTGCTCCGTTGCTGGGGACTGTGCTCCGCTACCGCTGCGTTCCGCCACTAATTTCAAGAACATTTGGACAAATTTTAATGTAAGCTCTATTAGAATTTAAGCTCTATTTTAATGTAAGCTCTATTTTAATGTAAGCTCTATTTTAATGTAAGCTCTATTTTAATGTAAGCTCTATTTTAATATAAGCTCTATTTTAATGTAAGCTCTATTTTAATGTAAGCTCTATTTTAATATAAGCTCAATTTTAATGTAAGCTCTATTTTAATTTAAGCTCTATTTTAATGTAAGCTCTATTTTAATATAAGCTCAATTTTAATGTAAGCTCTATTTTAATGTAAGCTCTATTTTAATATAAGCTCAATTTTAATGTAAGCTCTATTTTCATATAAGCTCAATTTTAATGTAAGCTCTATTGTGAGGATTTCCTCACAAAATTGGTGCACGTCTGCTAATCACATAAAGTAGCAACCTATAGTGACCTATTCGCAAGCTAGTCCGAGAGCGGTGGAGCTGAGAGGTCAGAATTGCCTTAGACTTGCTACCGTGCAGTCCTTCATTGCGCTCTACTACCGGTCGTAAGCCGCAGTTTCCGGTCAACGCTACCCTTGACGAAGGCGGAGCTGGACGTCGTTGCGTGGAGACAAACCGTGCTGGCTCAATTTTTCGGCGCTTAGCTCACCTAAGTTCTTCTCCTTATGCTTATCTTAAATTTTCATGAATGAATGGTTGAATGTGTGTGCTTAATGAATTCTTAAACCAGTCTCTACTAAACTTTGAGCTGGTCTTTCCATTTTCTTTGAAACCTTTAAATTAACCTTGAATTAACCTTAAAAAAAAATTGCATGCTTCTAACTTAACCTGGAAAAGGGGCCTTCTACTAGTGGGTTGAATTCCTCCCCACGTAGCCTTCCTTTTCACTTACTTTTCTTGCACTTACCGGTTCTTCCGGTGCCTCTCTTAATTAACTTCGCGCCTTAAAGTGAGAAGCACACTGGACGACCTAATAAGTTCAGGTGCGCTAATTTTTGCTATTTTGCTGCTTTATTACTGCTGTGATACCCACTTGAAACTTAACACCAGTCGTTGTGAAGAATTATGCTCATGTTCAATATTTTGTACCCTCTACAGTATTAACCGAGCCAGCGCGCGCCTTCTTGTCTTCCTTGTCTGTAACTGCGGTTCTTCCAAGCAATGTCTAACGGCGTCTTTTTATTGAAGGTGAATGATGAATTTCTTACGGTTGTCAACTTATTTATACTGTGAACAATTGCTACATTGCCACCTTGTCGCATACTTATTTGTATATTAATTATTATCTGGTTTCCATTTTGATCGTTCAACGTCGCTCTTTTTAACACGAACAGTAGCCTGGCGACGTCTGTTGTTGCCTTACCTGGAGCCTGGCGACGTCTGTTGTTGCCTTACCTGGAGCCTGGCGACGTCTGTTGTTGCCTTACCTGGAGCCTGGCGACGTCTGTTGTTGCCTTACCTGGAGCCTGGCGACGTCTGTTGTTGCCTTACCTGGAGCCTGGCGACGTCTGTTGTTGCCTTACCTGGAGCCTGGCGACGTCTGTTGTTGCCTTACCTGGAGCCTGGCGACGTCTGTTGTTGCCTTACCTGGAGCCTGGCGACGTCTGTTGTTGCCTTTCCTCGAACCGGGCGACCGTTCGTCAATTTATTTGAAGCAGTCGCTTATGCTGCTCCTTAACTTTAATGTATATTCCTAATTATGCGCAACCTTCTAGTTCGTCAAGATAAATTTATTCGTTGATGTTTCAGTCGTTCGTGTGTTCGCGTTGCTTGTCGTTCGTGTGTTCGCGTTGTAGTTCTTTGTTGCTCGTATCGAGAACCTTTATTCCTTATACGTTAAGATTAAATAAAATTTTGACTTAAACCTGACTATAAGTCACCTTAAAAGATTGTGTCGCGGACAAATTCTCGACACTATTTTAATGTAAGCTCTATTTTAATGTAAGCTCTATTTTAATATAAGCTCAATTTTAATGTAAGTTCTATTTTAATGTACGCTCTATTTTAATGTAAGCTCTATTTTAATGTAAGCTCTATTTTAATATAAGCTCTATTTTAACGCAAGCTCTATTTTAATGTAAGCTCTATTTTAATATAAGCTCTATACAAGAGCATAAGCCAGTGTCATTCAGTAATTTTTGCAAAAGAGCCACTTCTGTTAAACGCGTTGATTGAGAGAGCCGCAGCTTAGCGCATTTTATATGAATTGTATTTTAATTAATTAAAATATATGTTTTTCGAGAGCCACGGAGTGAATATCACATGCATAAGCGTATCAACTATGAAGGTCGAGGCTCTGCCCTCGCGTCTGCAACGCGCACAAAGACAGCAGGCACGCGCACGTGTGCTCTTCAGACGCACGAGGGCGACGTCTGCCCACCAAATCAAACTTGTTTCTTTCGCGTCACCAACATATGACTTCAAAGAAAAGCAGTAATTAAATTGAAGCCCTCGTGCCTTCCAATTGTTTTTGTCCACATCCACTGATGTGAGGAAGCCCGCTCTTTTCAGAGTAACTTGCTTTGTAGGTGACGGAGAAGAAAAGCCGAATAATAATGTTGAGGTTCAATAATGATGTGAAGACCTACATAATTCTAAGGATCCATCCTCGGTGTTTCTTTGTCCTCATTCTCGTTTAATTGGTTATTGATTTATATTCGTTACGAAATATGTTATCAATGGAAAAAAGTTGAATTCGATAAACTCGTTGCCACCAAATATACTGGGTACGTTTACAAAGTAAACACCTCACACAAACACACACACACACCTACGCACCGCGAACACTTGAGCCGTGTTTCATGGGCAAGTAAGTAGCATCTTCGGTCATTCAAAAATAAGTTTGCTGGAGCTAAATCCACCATGCGATATTAGAAGTCTGTGCATTGTCATGTAAAATATCAGTAGTAAAATATCAAACTTGTCTCCCTTATTGAGACCACATACAACTTTATCGCGACTCAACCGCCTTCGGAAGGTTCAGCTGCATTTAACTAAAGCACATGCCTCGTGCTTTGTCAAGTATGAGATGATGATGTAATGGTGAGTACTGATGTTTTCAGTTTGTTCATTGTCTGATGCCTTTAACCATTCAAATTTTATTGATGTTCATATGTCAAAAAAATTCTTGTAGAATGGTGAATTCACATTCGTTTATAGAAACACTCCTGAGAAGACAATCCAATGAATAAAGTTCGTTGATACTCTGGATGCATTTTATTAACAATGTAGTTATTCATGTTAATCAGAGATATTTTTTATTCCCTTACGAACGTACGAAGTTGTCGTACGAGCGTAGCTTCGAAGCAAAAACGTGTTTAACATTCCCAAAAAAAGTCAATGGCCAACGAATGGTGAGAAATAATGCAAAGATTTATACGCATATCCAGAAAAACGCACGTAGATCTTATTTATGGCGGTGAAACTCATCAGTTTCTCTGGTAATGAATTCAAGATAATGAATTGAGTTCATAGTTACTTGCCTTTAAATTTAATAATTTAGAGACGACAAAATGCTCCCGGCCGAAGGACGACCTAAACACCGCCCGCTGATAGGGGCGATGGCGCCCAGGTGCGCTGTGGAGCGAAGTAATCTCTCTAAGAGCGATGCCTATTATCTTTGTCGTGAGCTTCTAAGGGCATAATTTGCCGGCAAATGATGCCATGCAAATTGACAATCAGCCGAATTTCGAGGAACAAGCTCCGATGTGTTGTTTTCGAACTCCAGTGTCTCAGCTGATGGTGCAGAAGACCGCTTCAAACTTGCATTTTTGGTCGAATTTGTTCGAGCAAATTCACTCAGACATTTCGATAGATTTCCAGCGAGGAAATACTATCTCTAAAAAAGATTCACCTGCCAATATTTTTAGGCGAAATTACAAGGCTTTGAGAATTTTAACGGTCTAAAGATCTCACACACAAGAATTTCGCCTGAACTTGTCCGCAAATGTTGAACAGATTTCTACTTCACGGCTGGACTCGTCTTTCAACTCGTCCTCTAAAACTCTACAAATCTCATCAATTGCGCCACACTAGCACGCACCAGCAGGGAATATGAATTCATTTTTTGGGTGACTGTTTAAGACGTCGGACCAGCGGGACAAGTTAGAGGAAGCAGCAAAAAGCTGTTCATCTTTAAAACGGCCCGTGGACCTCTGTCTGGCTGCTGAATTACGGCCGTGTGACTTGCGCCATTTGCACCTCCTTCGCTTAGGCTCGGCCTCCTCCAGCTCTCTTCACACACTTTAGGGAGAATTTCTTACATAAAGGAAAAAATAACATTAAGCTGCAACGTTAGGCTGTTAGTTTCCCTTACTGTATATCTTCATTGATGTTCTGTTGCTAAATATACCGGTCATCTCCAGCCCTCTTCACACACTCTAGATAGCCCTTCCTGAATTCTTTGCTTAACCAGCAGGGGTGTTGCGAACTATACGTCACATACGCACGAAGTATGTTTGATAACTCAAGTATCACGCGTAATACTGACCCAACAATGAACTCTGCTTGAAGATGGCATGTACCTAAGACTTCGAATTCATTTGCTAGAAACTTTACATGTAATTTAGTACATAAGAAACCTGTATTTTTTGTGTGACGAATTCGGCACATGCGGTCGTACTGAGCTAGCTAGGATGAATTTCTCTCCCGAAGTGAACAATTAATTTAAGCTGCATCGTTGGGCTAACAGTTTTCTTTGTTGTCGTTCTTTTTAATATACCAAGCTGAAACTAATTTCGATGTTTTAAATGAGTTTCCGATACGATGTGTGCGCAGCTCATGTGGAGTCTGTACAAGTGGTTCACAGGTAAAAGTAACCTGCTCGCATTCTTTTTTTTAACATGCAATACAAAATTTTTAAAGTTGTGGATCATTTAACTGAAAGACAAAAAAAATCTTCAGAATGAAAAACAGATAGGGTGTCTCCATATTTTAAATGAAAGTCATTGGTCCTAACAACAGAAAATTTGCACATACTATTTGTGAACAAAGGCACAGCTCCCAAAGTAATGCATGCCTTTGACTATTTAGTTATTTTTGCCTCTGTTCCCATCACCATTACAAATTCTTCCCCCACTCCCCAATCCCACTCGTCGCTCGCCGAGTTGCTGCAGTTCTTTGAGGAATTTCCCAGAGCTGGAGCCGTCGTGGAGCGCCTTACCCCCCCGGGACCACCATTTTATCATACGATAATTAAGAAATCAGCCGAGCATAATAACTTGCCATGCTATTTACATGCTATTTTCTCGAGCGTCGAGCCAGTGAAATGCTCTCTCTTCGTCCCAACTCACGCCGCATTGCCTTGCCAACAGGCTCGGCGACCTTCTTTCTTCTTAAATATCACTAATTTTTTGCTAAAACTTCCACTCCAATACCCTGATGAGAATATAAAATGAACGTTAAATATCACTATTTTTTAGACAAAACTTATCCTTCAATTCCCTCATGAGGATTTAAAATGAACGTAGATTATACTGAGAGCTGTCAAGGACGTAGTAAATTTTTCAAGTGTCCAAAAATTAAATATTTAAGAACTAAACGCGGCAAGTAGTCCGAGCGGTATTTTTATGCGAAATTTACTGTTACTGTCCGATGAGTCAAGGTGTTCCTTTAGTGCTTAGTCTTGCGCCACGCGCTATAGCTCGACAAATTTGATGTCAAACTTTATGGTTGTAACTTGACGTTATTTACTCTTTAACGAGGGGCATTTATTCCCACGGCATCGTTAGATGGTAAAATAATTAGATTTTCATCTGTAACTACTTTGAAATCCTAAATGTTAAGAATTGCAAACTAGAAAAACTGTCAGCCCTTAAATTCGGATTTCAAAATTTTTTCAATACATTTTAGAAAAACGTAGAGTTCCCAGTCATTGAACTATTATCTAAGTATTCCGTTCGACGATATTCATGCCAAATCCATAAAGTTACGAGTCCCCGTGGCATTAACTTTCTAGAATATTTTCTTTAATTCGCAACTTGTAATTTTAAAAAGAAGTAGGAAATATTTTACACAGAATTACGTGTTCCAAAAGTTTGTAATCGACAGCTACTAAAAAAATCCACTGTATTTGATGCTCCCTCATAACACCTACGCAAGCGATAAGGAAAATTAGCAATGCCATTCCGAAGCTTTTCCACGCATTTTAAAGTTTACGATGAACCACAAAATTTGGCCAGTGCAGCTGTTCACGAAAGACAGAAATGTTTTATAGACAACAGGTCAGCGAGCAGCGAGCAGCGCTCAACACAACACGACGCTTGCGAGCAGCTGCCCGATGTGGCAGGTTCAACATATGTGCCTGGCGTTCAAGATTTCAAATCACAAGAAGGTGTTTGTACGTCCAATAGGATGCTCAGCGTACACTTAAAAATATTTAGTGGAATATTGGTTCCGAAAGCCATAAGGAGCTTTTTTCGCAAACCTCATCTAGCGGGCAGTAGCAATGCTCTAGAATTTAGGTTCTAGCTCAAGATTCAGATTTAAATAGCCTTCACACTTCGTAGGTGCTCTGAGCTTGCGCACGATAAAAAAAAACAACAGTAAAATATTGGACAATTATTTTCCTAGTCTTATAGATGAGTTCAAACGAATAAAGAGAGAAAAATCTTCCCACTTGAGTTTTACTTTCTTGGCTGATTTTATGCATGTGGCTTGCTCGAGGGACGACTACAGACATTTTATGCCACGCCGTTAGCGTTCCCCAACATCACGTCTGCCGAATGTTGACGGTCAATCTTCATTGATGTGTGACCCTAGCCCATCGTGTCCCCGTACAGCGCTGCTGCCTCAGAGCTCTCCATACTGAACGCTCTAACCCAATTTTCGGTCCGTTCTATATCTGCGGCAGAAATATTTTCGCTCAGTTCCATAAGAGCAGTAGAAATAATTTCACTCCGTTCTATACTCACAGTAGAAATATTCGATCTGATCTAAATTTGATAATTTTCCAAAAATTGAGGACAAATGTGCTCAGACTTATCGAAACCATGTTTCTCTGGTGAGTGTGCACATGGAACACAGAACTTAACTCAATCAACAGAAATAACGTTCATTACGTCCGTCATGTCCTGCTTTTTGAAATTTAACATTAGTTTCAATTTATAACGGTAAATAGCTCGAAATTAAAAAAATTCTATACTGTTTTCGTGGATTCACACATTAATTTGTATATTAATCTGCCTATGCTTTTCTTTTAGAACGTGCTTTGCTAGTACGTAATAAGATAATGGAATGCATATATTAGTTCATTAAAGTTCAAAGTTTCAGTGGTTTCAATGAATTTTTTTGAGCCGAACTAAGAAATTCAGGATTCTACCATAAAGTTTTGCAATGATATATGAAACAACTTTTCCATCGATTGATGATTTTACAACCTCAATTTTGAGACGAAATTAGCAATTATTGCTGATACACACTCATCGCTCACGATCGAGCCAACTGTCCAATAACATGTCAATGTCTTGACGAACAAAATGACTGAATCTTCATACGAAGATTCCATAGAATTCCCTTGTCTTTCAGCCGTGTATGGAACTCGGAGTTCTCGTAACGCTGACCATGGTTTGCTACTAGAATACGCAATTATGTACGAGTGCTCTAAACAGAATGATTCGGGGGGCAGAATGAAGCTTTTGAACGGACGCTTCATTAGCGCTATTGATTAATTTAGCATTGCAGGGCAGCGCATCGTTGCGCTGAGCACACACACACTCGCACCTTCCCACAACATCGCTTAAAGCTGTAGCGATTGTGAGGCCGGTGCTTTGATTTGACAGGCCGCTTGCTGCCGTGTCATTCAAATGGAAGTATCACTTACTACTCGTGTGTAGGTGTGCTTAGCACCCCGTTCTGCAACGGTGGAGATCCAGTGGAGATGCACTTTACAGATGCCATGGTGGAAATGCACTTTACTGCTCTGCCACGGGGGAGATGCAGTGCTGGTTTCACTTTACAGTTCTGAAACATGTGAAGATGCAGTTCTAGCTTCACTTTATAGTTCTGCTACGGTGGAGATGCAGTTCTAGCGTCACTCTACAGTTCTGCTACGGTGGAGAAGTAGTTCTAGCGTCACTTTACAGTTCTGCTACGGTGGAGATGCAGTTCTAGCGTCACTTTACAGTTCTGCTACGGTGGAGATGCAGTTCTAGCGTCACTCTACAGTTCTGCTACGGTGGAGAAGTAGTTCTAGCGTCACTTTACAGTTCTGCTACGGTGGAGATGCAGTTCTAGCGTCACTTTACAGTTCTGCTACGGTGGAGATGCAGTTCTAGCGTCACTCTACAGTTCTGCTACGGTGGAGAAGTAGTTCTAGCGTCACTTTACAGTTCTGCTACGGTGGAGATGCAGTTCTAGCGTCACTTTACAGTTCTGCTACGGTGGAGATGCAGTTCTAGCGTCACTTTACAGTTCTGCTACGGTGGAGATGCAGTTCTAGCATCACTCTACAGTTCTGCTACGGTGGAGAAGTAGTTCTAGCGTCACTTTACAGTTCTGCTACGGTGGAGAAGTAGTTCTAGCGTCACTTTACAGTTCTGCTACGGTGGAAATGCAGTTCTAGCATCACTCTACAGTTCTGCTACGGTGGAGAAGTAGTTCTAGCATCACTCTACAGTTCTGCTACGGTGGAGATGCAGTTCTAGCATCACTCTACAGTTCTGCTACAGTGGAGAAGTAGTTCTAGCATCACTCTACAGTTCTGCTACGGTGGAGAAGTAGTTCTAGCGTCACTTTACAGTTCTGCTACGGTGGAGATGCAGTTCTAGCATCACTCTACAGTTCTGCTACGGTGGAGAAGTAGTTCTAGCGTCACTCTACAGTTCTGCTACGGTGGAGAAGTAGTTCTAGCGTCACTTTACAGTTCTGCTACGGTGGAGATGCAGTTCTAGCATCACTCTACAGTTCTGCTACGGTGGAGAAGTAGTTCTAGCGTCACTTTACAGTTCTGCTACGGTGGAGATGCAGTTCTAGCGTCACTTTACAGTTCTGCTACGGTGGAGATGCAGTTCTAGCATCACTCTACAGTTCTGCTACGGTGGAGAAGTAGTTCTAGCGTCACTTTACAGTTCTGCTACGGTGGAGATGCAGTTCTAGCGTCACTTTACAGTTCTGCTACGGTGGAGATGCAGTTCTAGCGTCACTCTACAGTTCTGCTACGGTGGAGAAGTAGTTCTAGCGTCACTTTACAGTTCTGCTACGGTGGAGATGCAGTTCTAGCGTCACTTTACAGTTCTGCTACGGTGGAGATGCAGTTCTAGCGTCACTCTACAGTTCTGCTACGGTGGAGAAGTAGTTCTAGCGTCACTTTACAGTTCTGCTACGGTGGAGATGCAGTTCTAGCGTCACTTTACAGTTCTGCTACGGTGGAGATGCAGTTCTAGCTTCTCTTAAGATGCTTTGGCCTCGTCAAACTTTAGCCAAGCGATCTTTTATGTGAAGACCAGGTAAAAGTTTACTGAAATGATATCTCAAACAAAATTCCGATATGGTTTACCCTCAGTGGAAGTTGAAGAAAAGTTTTGAAGGTAGTGATGTCATCATTTACGCGGGGATTTCGAACGCCGATTTATTGCTGAAGACGGTGATGTTGCCAGTGTTTGGGCCTTATCCTTCCAATATGTGGCAGTGACGGGAAACGTCGCGAGGGCCGAGAATTTGATGGACCAATATCCTGGCGGACTGTCCTGGCCGCCCATAAAAGTGTGCGCGCAAAAAATCTTTGCTGTAAGTGAAAGGTCACCCTGCGTTCAAACGGGCCGGGAGCGTCATTCGCGTAAACTGATGTAGCCATTTCGTGCGCGCGTGATGCAGCTCGAGTTGTGCGCTGAGTTTATTGCATAGAATGATCATACTGCTCATTCCAATGACTTCTGTAAAGTACAATCTTAATGGAGCTATGTTTAATTTCACTTGACTGTCCAATCATTCTGCAAAAATTGAGACTTAGAAACATTGTCTGAAAAACCTTTAATTGAACGCAAAGTGAAACACTAAACATCGAGACACCGTGGAAGCTTCACAGTTAGAATCCTGCTGACATAAAATTCTGTGAAGACCATTTCTTAATGATGCCAGCCCCACAACCGCACATTAGTTGGTTCGTTTCTTTGCAATGTCTTCATGGAGTATCCTTGAGACTTCCATTTAATTGAAGAGCATCTTTCATTATGAACTGAATTGGAATTGTTCGACGAGAGTCCAGTCGTGTTCCCCTACGTAATTTTTGTGAGAGTTGAGGCAGATTTATTGCGAGCCAGGAGGGGAGCTCGGCTGAGGCTGGAGGCTGCAGTAGCACTTGTACTTGTAACTCTGCGTCCTGCAATCAATTATCTCAAATAATCACAGATGAATTGCTTAATTATTTGAGTTAAATTAACTCAAACAATAACACATGAACTGTTGAATTGTTTAAGTTAAATTAACTCAAACAAAAATACATGAATTGTTTAATTGTTTAAGTTAAATTAACTCAAGCAATAGCACGTGAATTGTTTATTTGTTCAAGTTACTCAAGGAATAATACATGAAAATTAATACACCACGAGTTGTTTAATCGTTCAAGTTACGCAGCCTTAGCTTCGAATGAGTAATTTCAAATGTAATGTTATTCGAGTCTGTCATGACATATTGCAAAGTGATGACATGTGTCGAGATGGTTTTCAAACTCAATTAAAATTTTAAATTTTTATTGGCAATTCTTCGTACTTGATAGCTGTAAAAATCAATATTCACTCCTATAAATATTTCCGTGGTAATTCGATTCACTAAACCAAAATCTTATATATTAATTATACTGTTTTGCAACATTTCAAAAACTAAAAGAACAAGCAATACTGAGACGGTAGAGAAGAGACAGGCGTGGCGATTGAAAGCTACAAAAGTTGAGCGTGTTCTGATGTTCGTAAATCCTACGCAAGAAAATAGCGTCAAGTAGAGGTTTTAATCATGCTGTCTGTGGAACTAGATGAGCAGTGCGAGTGAGTGTCATACTTAAACAGTACTTGAGTGTATATATCTCTGACAAATGCACTGCATGTATAGGTATGAAATAATACAGAGCGGCCCAGAAAGTACTGCTCCTTTTCATTTGCAAAATACTATCAACGCTAGGATTTAAAAATTTGTTTCAGTCGGAAGAAAACATTTTTATATTTTTTAGTATTATATTCTGGCATAATATCCTTTAAATAGTAACAATGGTCCTAGGGCTTTTATCATTGTCGTTTCCATGACGTTCCTTAGTGTATCAGACGAAAGATGAGCTATATCAAAATTTATATTGCTTCCAAATACTGATGCACTTGTGGGTTTTATTGCGTAAATAGATGACTAGAGGTAGCACCGCAAGAATTGCATGGGGACAGATCAGGAGAACGAGATGACTAAGGGATATCGCCAAATCGTGAAATCACATTATTTGAAAATCACTCTCTTAACAATGTCATTGTTTCTCTAGCTGTGTGAGGTATGGCTTCATCTTGCTGAGACCAAATATTGTCACTATCTTGTCTCTCAAGTTCTGAAATATAAAACTCTAATGAGTTCAGCGTCTTTCACCAGTAACTGTTTCAGATGCGGCAACATTTTCAAAAAGGTAAGGACCAAGAAAAAATTTGGAGCACTGGTTCTGTAAAACACAGTCTTGCAGAGAGAGAGAGAGCAATGGTTTTTCTTGAATTTCTTGTCGACCAAAATATATGAAACTATCAAAAATGTGTCCTTTTGAATAAAATAAATTCCATCATCGTAGCTCTCATCCCTTATGTTCTGCTTCAGTTACTTCAGAGCCACCCTGTATAATAATTCTATTTACATAGTCACGCCAGAATTAGGAGTAAATGTTCTCGTTGAGAGTTACTCAGAATTCTATAATGTCGTGATTGATTTCAATGGAAACCCCTTCTAGTGCCTGTGGCTTACGAACGCTAACACCAAACTTAAGAAAAGAAAAAGCAAGTCGTTCGCTCGTTCATCATAACATTTGCACGCTCCCTAGTAATTCCCCTGGGCCATTATCTTCACCCGGACTTATAATGTTAACTCAGTGAACCAACTACACGCACCTCAACATAAGGAAATTATTTACTGACCTCCGTATGAGTCATGGGTGTGTGAAATTTCATAGTGAGATCTGGTGTTAAGTCGCCTCACTTCGGCTCTTCACTGCTAAACGACAAGTCAATTTTGAGCGCTAAATGTAGGCACTTGAATTCAAATGGACGAAAAGAAGTGCCGTACTTCCTAAGTGGATATATAAAACTTTGATAATTATCTTTTACGGAACCCTAAGCGCACTTAGATGGGAACGCCGAGTTTTGCCTCTAGTGAGACCAATAAAATTTCAAGAAGGTCACAAACGAGCATCGGTCAAAGCAATGAACGAACGAGTTAAAAAGTACAGGCAACAACAGCCTAACTTTTGCACGCACGGCTTTATAGCATATTTTAAGATTTTACCGTCCATTCCTGTTGGTTTTGAAACTTAACCAAAGATCTGACGGACAACTCATGGCGACTACGGCGCGCACAACAGAACTTCACAAGAATATCGAAGGTCAAATTTTCTGTGTAGTCAAAGCAGTGCCTTCAACTGCGCTAGCTAAACGAACGCTGATTCATTTCAAAGTTACCGCTGAAAAGAATTAAAGATCTGAGATAAAGTTTGAGCATCTTGTCTGAAATCAAGCTCCTCATCAAGCAGTAGATTGAACTCATACAGAACATAAATCTTTAGGGCCTTTAATGGGATGAGCAAGACGACCGGGTCAATGAGTACGCTAGTTTCGATACCACATTACCCACGATAGAATGGCTGTACGTACAAACAAAGCATAATATTTTCGAATCCATTAGAAAGTTATCGTGGTTGTAGATCCAGTATGGTGGAAAAACTGATAATGTGTTATCAACGCATCAGCATCCTGATCCGCCTCTAGTATTTTTTATCAAAATTGATTCCAGCGGCTGTATCCCCCGTTAGATGCAGTCAAATTGTTGTTAAAAATAGAATAATTTTATACTTATATACATAATTTTATTCTACGTAAGTACGTCATGTTTAGGTGACAAACGAAGTTGCTGCACCACCGAACAAACTGTTTTTTATCCTACAATGAATAATCAGCAAAATAAGAGTGAGTTCATACGTTAAGAATTATGAACACACCGCCCATATCTCCTAGAAATTGCGGATTAGCCAAAAATGAGCATGAAAGTATTTGTTTTAGTAAGGCCCCACAATCCACACACAATGCGAGTTAAGTATCAAATTTCGTGCGTTAAGACTTGAATATACCGTAGGTGACTTGTGAAGGTGACAATCCATCAAGACTTGTGAAGGCTGATGGATTGTCCCAGCAGAATTGGCTGTCCGACACTGCTCGGTTGTCGTTGCGGCCGCCGGACAGGTGGCGCGAGCTCCTGCATAAACTCGTAGCAGTTTGCTAGCTCGGCTTGGGGATGCATAAGTAATGAAATAATCAGCAGAGAACAGCCGAGTAAACTTGACTAAACCAATAGCGCCGCACATTTGTGCTCCTCAGAGGAAGAAATGACGCGGGTGTCGACGTCTGTTACCATTTCCAAGGGAACGTTTTAGAAATGCATGAATTTAACATATTAAATGGAATAGATTTGAAATATTGCAATATTTTTAATTTCATTCAAATGACACGTATTCGTATTTTTGTTGATTCATTAAAAGTGGCTTCGGCCTGCTCCGCCATCCGAGCACTCCAGTAGCAAATTGAACGCAACGTCGTTCCCTGCCATTCTTTTCGTTGAGCTTATTGCCCTTCGTATTAATATTTTTTGTTCAACTGCGGGACCTGTACCGTCATAAGTAGAAATAAATAATTTGGCAACAACGCTCAGGGTGAGAATCCCACTTGAATCATGTTCACAAGTAAAATTCTTCAAAAATAGTGAAGTTTCTCAATAATATACTGATAACTGATTCACCATCGGGCTTTCTAATCTAAATCGTGTCATGCCAATTAGCAAAATTAAGTTTTAGCGTCCGTTATTTCGTTCTCACGAATGCCTCACGGGTGCTGAAATGCTGCCCTGCTGCTCCGGGACCTGAGGCAGTGAGGACCAGAAAACGGGCAGCTCGCGATTTGCTTCAGTATTTGATGATGAAACTCAAATTTCCAGAATTTTGCCTGTCAAAACTCATTTTAGCAGTTTTCCCAATCATAGAATGACTTCATTCCGCTCAAAAGTACACACTAATCGGAAGATCACTCCCTCTTTCTCTCTCTCTCTGTCGCAGTTTAACTTTTATGCATCTTAGGATAGACTTGAAAAATCGATGCCCAGACAAAGGGCTTCTTGCATTTTACGGTATAGTCGAGTGTCGCTCGAGGTATTATTAAACGGGCCATCATGTGGTTCTCGATTAGCCATAAATATGAGGGTCCATTCGAAGACAGAGGCTCACATGCATTACGAGACCATAATCCAGCGACGTGATTGGCGATCACAAGTTTACGACCCGACATGTTCAACACAGTTCTGCTGCATCGATGAATGCTCCATAAACAGCACGAAAGTGATCACTCGGCGGCGGCGCTTCTTTGTTAGCTTCAGAACATCGCACGACGCAGTTTTACTGATGAAACTGTGACCCTTCATCCTTGGCCCTTTTTTTACGACGCCTACAAAAGATTAGTTCAAAAAACTGGTCTCTGGTGAGACAGGAAATTTGAAAAATGCTACCAGTTGAAAATCAATGTCGTCCAGACCAACACAACACCGAGCTGGTCAAATATAACCTCAGATAAATAAAAAGCCTCAGCGTTACTTCCTACCTGGCGAGTTCATAACATCTCTGTAAGTGCAACTTCTTACAAACTAGATGTAAAGCTCAAGGTACTTTGAAAAGGAATCGGGAATCCTAAAAAGTATTTCAGAAATTACCTCGCCAATTTACTTGTTTGGATATGCTTGATTGCCGCCTAATTTCAGCCGTAGTTTAATGAGAAATGCTGCTATGGCTTATTCAGTAGCGCATTTCAGTGAGCAGCATTCAAAAACATCTCTTCAGAATCAATGAATTTTAAGTGTGAGAATGAATATCAATACACAAAATCAACTACAAGAATATAGTATTGGAATTACAGTCTATTTTCTCAGCATCAATACAGGTTATTTCTTCAATAAGCCCTTTTACACTCAACGTCCTACAAAATCAAATGAAGAAATATTCCTCCGAAAATATTCGCTTTAAAGTAAGTTTTTCATTAATGTGCTCTAAAGTTGAAAGTTTTCAAAAGATAAAAGCCTCGTTACGGCCCCAGAAGAGTATGCACTGGGCAGAAGTCTTGAGGTCGTTTTCCTTCCTTTCAACGCGGTGACACAAACACGCCTGCCCTGTGTGCTGCACGCTACCGAATTCCTCCACTAAAATGGTCACAAGTTTGGCCTGCTGGAACGATAAATATTGTTTCGCAGTACAGGACGCTGTAATAAATTAAATCACTCGTATCTTCCTTAAACTTCTTATTCAGAAAGCAGATGTTCAATATCCATTTTAGTTATTTATACACTCTGATGTACATGTACATGAACTCAACATTATTTTCACGCTAATAAAGTTCAAATTGGGAATTCGACAGTGTAAAAATAAGTCTCCTAATGGATGTTGTCCTAAAATTTGCTTAGCAGAAATCGTAAAAACTGCGCATCAATTTTATAGGTAAATAAATGAGAAACAAAGGATGATATAAGAAGAAACAAGAAACAACTGGGAAGCAGATTGAACGCTGTTTTATTTTATGAGGTCCTAAAACTCTATCACTTTGGTTGCGACCGCCAAAATCGACGCAGTTTTGAAGCCTCTTTTGAAAGTTCGCCGTAATGATGTGAATTACGTGCCATGAAACATTGATTTCGTGAGTTATTGTTGCCTCCAGATCTTCAATACTTGAACTGAAAACATGTGGCGCAGGATCCTGAGAGCGAGTCGAGAAGCGTGCAATGTGCCACCTTGTTGCAACCTTGGAACGTCACAATCTTGATCAGGGAGGAATTCGTGGGCCGCGGTAGAGGAAACAAAATAGTCATTTCCATGGGGGAAAATACACCTCCTCTTGTTCGGCAAGCAAAGAGAACGGATTTACTTCAAACAAACTTTCTGACGTCACCATTGCGACATGTCTTTAGGCCAATAGTGGTGCTAGATTTTGGGGCTAGCAGTGTTGCCAGATGCAATATGAGCACTGCTATTGGTTGGTTGCCATGACGTCAGTATTGCTGCACGCTTGAGCAAAAAAGACTAGTTTGACTCTTCCTTGTTTCCTCTGCTGTGCCGGGGACGAAGCAAACTCTGAAGCATTCTACAATAACGGGCCGCAATCAGTGGCAGCAACGTTCTCTTCTTCCAAGACACAAGGGCTCACATGCCCAAGTCTTCCAAGGCTCAACCGTAATCTCTGCAGAGTGCAGCGGCCGTTGCAGTACACGAAAGGTGTATACTGCCATGCAACGAGTACTGTTGAAAGTTTTATAAATTAAACATTTTAGATGAACGGAAGTGTGCTTCATTACTGCAGGTCAAAGCAGGAGTGCGTGGATTGCTATACATATACCTCCGACACAAAATTGTGAGGATTCCCTAATTCAAAATTGTTAATTCCTGCATGTTTTATTTAAATTATTTGAATCCATGTACTTCACAGGGGCTGTAAATACTTTTTAAACTTTTTTTAGTTTATTCTTCAAAACCTTTACTAAATTTGTACACATTTTTGCCAACCCTGAAAATGTCAGTTGGATGATGCTGCAAATTAAGGAATTGCCAAGCATATTTATCAAACTCTTACAATCTCGTTCGGTCGATTGATTTTTTTTGTCACCTTCCACGTTTCACTTTCAGTAAAAACTCAGGGTAAAGTTCAACACTCTGCTTGCAGAAATTTGAGGGGATATTTTCCAATTTAGTGTTGATGTTGCTTGTGGTTTAGGTCTTTCGTTAATATGAAGTAAATTCGTTTTTTTTTGGGGTGGAACTCATCATATTCATCCCACATGCTCTATTTTGTCTGCGGTCTGTTACAAAAGTTTAGTTTACGAACGGTGTTTCTTGTTGTAATTTCAGTCAGCTTATAAAAATTTTCAACGATATTGAATTATTTTATTTTAATTAAACAATACTGGAATCTAGAGGAATATTTGCTGGGGCATGTACGTACGCTATATTTACAAACTTTGGCTTGTACGTACGCTATATTTAGAAACTTTGGCATGCATGGTCGATACGTTTACAAACTTTGGCGTGTACGTACGCTATATTTACAAACTTTTGCATGTATGTTCGATCTGTTTACAAACTTTGGCACGTGTGTACGATATGTTCACGCGAAATTTTGCATGTGTATAAGATATATTTACAATCGTTCATGAAAACAACCAAAGACTGTTCAAAGTTTGCGTAAAGCAAAAGGGATAATAATCTTATGGCTTTTAAGAATGAACAAGAATCAAAAATGCAAAATTAGATATTTCTTGTCTCAAAATGCAAATAATGAGTACGTACGTATCACTTAGATACAATTTGTGCATTTTCATGTTATTTTCGCTTCATTGCGTGAGCGTTTCAGAGCAGTTCTAATAAAATGGAGTAATAATAATTAATTCCACTTACACGAAAGCCTCGTCAGCATTGCAAATAGAGCTGACCATTCCACCCAATGGGTATCATTGTTTCTATGGCACCTCGTAACATTACCAATAATTGCAAGAGCCCGGAGCCCCATTGCCTCTCCCGGGGATTTCCCCTAAAATTCACCAGTTTTCAGATCCGCTCACGCAATCTCAGAAGTGTTTTCCCAATTGGAATCGATAGTGACTTTTTCGAACCCTATTCTTGCCCGAAGCTCACCCTACGAACTGAGATTCCACTACCTGTTGTTCACTTTACCTCTGGTATTCGTAGCAGCAATTCTAACAAGGAACAGTATATTTCTTACCAGAGGTTTGCGAGGAATTTCAGCTCACGTTTCCTTGGCTGTGGTTTCTCCATCAGGACATGTAGACTTTTCGCTTTTTTTGGTTTCTATTTGGAAGTCGTTGAATCGTAACGACTGTTGGCAATGGCGCTGGGGACTCGGGGCTCGAGTCGCCTGAAGGTTTAGCGGCTTGCACTCCAGCCCCGGTGGGCGTCTTACAATTACGGGATTCCCTAACAGATTTCCTGCAAATTCCACCCGAATGGTTCTTTTGGCCTTCAGAATTAACGCTTAACTAGTAAAATGTGACGCGAAATCTCTGAGTACCATAGTTACAGACCGCCGATTATCCATCATCACGAGTGAAAGACAACGAACTGAAATTGCTCAGATACGAATTTATTTTTGAAACTAACTCACTGGGATTGCTGAAAATATAACGAGAGTCCTTACTGAAGATAATATCCAGTAGTTGATTTGAAATTGGTGTACGTGTACACAATCATGGAATATTTTTTGCTTTCTTTAAATAACAGAAATGAAGGTAAACCAACACAAGGGACATCTGTTTGAAGCGCTGTAAATGGGGTCAGTAAATGAGCTGTGTGCTTTTAGAGCCGACACTAAATTTTACAGTTTACGTTGAATATGAGTAAACGATACCCGAAATTATAATACTTTTATCAATTAGGAAATAAAAATCTTATACATAATTTCTGGAAAATAAAACACTTGTGTTTTTATTTTTTTAATTACGGACAGACGCACTGTAAAATACTAAAGTGCATATCGACGATTTGGATTAAATTAATACCTTCATAGGCCCTCGACTACAGCGTAGAACCAATATCTGGTGATCCTAACAAAATCCTTGAGAAGTTGTATTGGCTGCTGAACAATTTTATCTGATCAGATGATAGATACACATAGAATTTGAAGACCAAATGTACGACAAAATATTATATGAGGCAAATAAAAACGATACATTCTGAATTCGACTTGGAATGAATTCCATTCCTCAGTGAATAACTGTTTCCAATTGAATCATCTTTCACAAAATATTTTATTTTATTACCTTGTGTCATCATTACTGTAATGAAAATAGTGTTTCAAGATTTATTTTGAAAACTCCCTGTGATCCTTTCACAGATTTTGGAGGATTTCAGTGAGGACTGAGTTCCAAGTTTTGGTTCAAATGAAACAGAAGCTATGTTGAAAGTGCGCTTATGATCAATTAGCTCAATTTTGTTTCCATTTGTGCTGACATGATCATGATGGCCAGTTTGGAGGGTGTGAGATGTTCGATGGCGAGAACCTCGGAAGCGATATTTGGTAGTTAGAAATTTGTGGCCCCAGTGCAGTATGTGGAAACTGAAAAATTTCAGGTCTTCAAACTTGCAAACTTGCGAATCCAAAATTTCGCCTCACCGACATGATTTAGCACGGCTATCCGAAGACAACTTTCAAACATTTGAATGAAAATCTTGAATGAGAGCAAATTACTTTGAAGAATTTGTTTTAATGCACAAAAGATGACAATAATGATTCTTGCGGGAATATTTAGGAAATTTTTAATATCTTCATTCATTTTCGGAAATAGTCGAAGAATTTTATCAACGCCTTGCGTACGATAGTCTATGTCAGTAAATTTCGGGTTGAGAAAAAGGTCTGCCTAGAATTTTTTTATTGAAATAACAAACGTAGAATTAACAACCTCTAATTTGTTTGCACTTCGAACATTTTATAATAATAATTGACCATGATTAAACTGTGCAATCGTGACAATACTCTGTTATCTCATACTCCGTGACAGCAAAGCAGGGCATCTGAACCGCTCACCATGAGCCAAACTGAAGCTCCATGAATTCAACCACGATCTCTATTTCACATTGTAACGACGATGAAATAAAGAACAACACGAGGGATGCATAACAAACGAGAAGCCACGTTCTACTCCAACGTTTGATGATTACCCAAGTCATTCGAGATATTCAAGGTGACAGCGTGGCGCTGTGTTTGTGTCAGACCTCAGTTCCGAGTCCGGTCTTAATATGCATGGACTTGTCAAGCCAAGACTCACTTCTCACCAGGACCCTTACGTTTTTCCCGGCTTTTATGAGGTCACGTCATTTTCCCACACCTCCAATGGTTACACCGACAATTTTTTCCCGTCATTACAATGAAGAAGATGTCGTAGAGGCAGAGAGAAATGTTAAACAGTATTTTGGACTTCAGATGCATCTGATTTTTTGTCCCCATGTTGAAAGGTAAATGAATGAAGGCATTTGCAATAAAACTACTACTTGATGGAATCTAAAGTGTGGATGTTTATTCTTTAGAATCATTTCGATGATTCTTCTTGTGACGATTGGCTATGATTTCCATCACAAATTTCTTCTCCTACACATCTAAAGTAATGCATGTAAGACGGGAAAACAACGAAGCCATTTCTATTTGAGTAATTCTAGATGAAATAAATGGATGAAGTAATATGGAGGATGTAATACAGAGGGAGTAGTATAGAGGAAGAAATGTAAAGGAAGTAATACAGGAGAAGTAATTATAGAGGAACAGTAGAAATAATTAAAAGTTCAATAATACTCATTTCATTCATAAGTCTCGAGTAAAAGTTCTATTAACTTTTGACTACAAGAAAAGATTTACGCAATGACAGCTTTATGTTCAAAAGTTGGACCATAAAAGATTTTTGCTTTAAAAATTGGATGCATTTTTGAGAATGAGGCGCAGGGAGAAGATGGAAGCTGGTTAGTAAGCATACATATTCAGATTAAAAATTAACTTTTTCTGATGCAATTTAAATCATGTGCGACTGCCGCATTTAGTCTTTACATATGTCTTTATTAGTCATATACATATGTTGCATTTAGTCTTTACGCCTCAAATGTACACACGGCCCATCAAAAAATGACAGGATTAGATATATGACCAACTGAGCTTTAATATGGCTTTCCCATGATTTCCCATGCTATTCTATGGCTTTCCAATACTTTGCCAAGTCTCAACTGCTGATATTCTATTCAACCTAATCTAACCTACCAATACACGTGATATTCATTCCGACTCCCAATCTGCTGGGTTAATACACCAAAAATTGTGGAGTTGATGAAGCTTGTATCACAGATACGCTCATCTCATACTTCCGGCTGGTGGGAGTGACACACAGACGGACGTACGGACGGGCTTTTATTAGAGTATAGTGTTCAGATCGTGGTCTAAACTTAAAAAAAATCCTGTTGTTTTTAAACTTAATTTTAATATTTGTCAGAACTCTGAAAACTTTTTATTTTAATTATAAATTTGTGGGTTTCGTACCCAGCTAATGCTCTCACCCAACTGATGTCACTTAAGCAAATTTAAGGAGATCGTCCCAGGCCCCTGCCGCTCAGGTGGTCATTTTTCAAAAAATTTTATGGCGCTACGGACAATAGATCCCCTCCCAAGAGGGGAAGGGGGAAGGGGGACCAAAATCTTTAACTTTGTGCCCATTTCAACCCCATATAAAAAGAGAACAAATGGGAAATGAAAAAAACCTTATCTGAGTTTGTTAGAAATGTTCCAAGGATTCTAAAACTGTCTTTGTTTTTGTTCTAGCATCAAAACTCGATGACGAGTCCCATTTTGAAATATCAATACCAGTGAAATATCAATACCTAAAAACAATATGTCACATTTTTTCAAAAAATAAGCCTAAATCAAAAAAAGTAATGGAATAAATTGTGTTTATTTTCAAAGGTTACATATCATAGTTAAATTTCATAAGAATCAGACTGAAAATAAAAAAATTGAAATTTTTATTAAAAATTTTTTTGGGGGGGGTTTGGAAATAACAATTTACAGTGTGAATATGAAGTTAGTATGGAAATTATCGAAATAAAAATTAAAACTGCATTCAATTACATAAAATGTTCATTATATTACACTTCAACAAAAAATTTCGTTTTTTGCTTATACCCAACACTTCTAACTTTCAACATTCAAAATGTAACTAGTCCTCGAGTTTTGATGCTAAAACAAAACCAAAGACAGTTTTAGAATCCTTGAAACATTTATAACAAACTCAAATGTTTTTTTTTCAAATTCGAATTCCTCGAAAAAATATATAGCTCTAAACCCAAAAAATTACTGTTGTTTTGTAGAAATTTTAAAAAATTTGAAAAAAAATAGAAAAAATTTGAATTTGAAAAAAATCACATTTGAGTTTGTTAGGAATTTTTCAAGGACTCTAAAACTGTCTTTGGTTTTGTTATAGCATCAAAACTTGAAGACGAGTACCATTTTGAAATATCCATAAAATATACCAAAAAACTAATTTTTCGAAAAAGAAAACTAAGCCCTAAATCGAAAAAGTGACATGAGTAAAAAAGGTTTACTTTCACAAAATACGTATACTGGCCAATTTTCAAACGAATCGGACGAAAAAAGTTGAAAAAGTGGGACGATCTCCTTGAAGTGAGATTTGCTCGAGCTACCAGTCCTGAGGGTGTCTGCTGTGCGCCCGTCCGCTCCACACTACCGCGCCCGCCACCGCAGCAGCTCAGCCTGCTGCTCTATCATAAATTGTGTATCAATTGAGTGAGGTGTACATCTCCGTCCCATATATCACCTCACTCCACACCGCCTCACTCAACACCGCCTCAAGAGCGAGGCTGCGATCTGCTCACTCGATTTCTACCTCAACTGGTAGCATGAAGGCTGACTTAAGAAGATAGAGGAGTAATGCATCAACTGGTAGCATGAAGGCTGACTTCAGAAGATAGAGGAGTAATGCATCAACTGGTAGCATGAAGCTGACTTCAGAAGATAGAGGAGTAATGCATCAACTGGTAGCATGAAGGCTGACTTCAGAAGATAGAGGAGTAATGCATCAAATGGTAGCATGAAGGCTGACTTCAGAAGATAGAGGAGTAATGCATCAACTGCTAGCATGAAGGCTGACTTCAGAAGATAGAGGAGTAATGCATCAACTGGTAGCATGAAGCTGACTTCAGAAGATAGAGGAGTAATGCATCAACTGGTAGCATGAAGGCTGACTTCAGAAGATAGAGGAGTAATGCATCAAATGGTAGCATGAAGGCTGACTTCAGAAGATAGAGGAGTAATGCATCAACTGCTAGCATGAAGGCTGACTTCAGAAGATAGAGGAGTAATGCATCAACTGGTAGCATGAAGCTGACTTCAGAAGATAGAGGAGTAATGCATCAACTGGTAGCATGAAGGCTGACTTCAGAAGATAGAGGAGTAATGCATCAACTGGTAGCATGAAGCTGACTTCAGAAGATAGAGGAGTAATGCATCAACTGGTAGCATGAAGGCTGACTTCAGAAGATAGAGGAGTAATGCATCAAATGGTAGCATGAAGGCTGACTTCAGAAGATAGAGGAGTAATGCATCAACTGCTAGCATGAAGGCTGACTTCAGAAGATAGAGGAGTAATGCATCAACTGGTAGCATGAAGGCTGACTTCAGAAGATAGAGGAGTAATGCATCAACTGGTAGCATGAAGGCTGACTTCAGAAGATAGAGGAGTAATGCATCAACTGGTAGCATGAAGGCTGACTTCAGAAGATAGAGGAGTAATGCATCAACTACAAAAATTAGCACCATTACTTTGGACTTACTACAGAAAAAGTTTTTTCATTCACATTTCTACCTGTTTGATAGATTTTTACATGGTAAGCTTGCTCACTTTCCGATAATTCATTGACAAAGCGTTGGTACATCCAAATTAGGGAGGCCATAGAACCTTCAATTTCATAGTCGACGGCATCGGCTGCGCGCTCGCGCCACCTCGTGAATATACATGGAAACTGTTTTAATTTACTTCGAACTTTTCTGGGCTCTCGCGCGACTGAATCAATTTGAATGATGAGGAAGTAATTTGTGCTGCAAAAATATGACAAACAGCTGTCCCAGTTTATGGGATGGGAAATACAATCCGTTTACTATTAGATTTTTGATTTAACCCACTAAAGTATGATTGCGCTCGATAGTATTCAGAGTCGCTTTTAGAGAAAAATAGTAAATAGCGAACAAATAAAGAATGTGTTTTGAATGAGTAGCTTATCTGAGCTTTTGGATCTTCATATGCGAAAATTGGTAGACACAACTCTACTCATAATTCGTCACGAGACAAACAAAAATTTGACTGGGTGCGGATAAAATCGCACCCTAACCAAATAATAGATACATGCGGTATCTAATTTCTGTAAAGAAGCACATCACTGCTGCATCGTTCATCTTTGTATAAGAAAACCTAGGTGACGACAAAATCATTGAACCAAGAAAACATTAGGCACAGCGTTATTTTATTTCTGTGAAAAAATCACATCACTGTTCCACCATGCATCGTTGTGAGGTTAGGTGCGGGAGGAAGCCTTACTTATTCGCATCGAGGCGCAGACAAAATCATTGGACTAAAAAATAAAAGATACACTCAGGATTTTATTTCTGTAAACAAATTCACATTACGGTTGCAACATTCATCTCTGTGAGATTAGGGGCTGGTGGAAGCCTGATCGCAGCCTCACAACGCAGCGGCAGCACTCTGGAGGATGTTATGGCATGGCTGACGCGTGTCAGGGTGCCCTGTCCCCTTCACATGTCACTGGCTTCTTTTGGCTATGCTTCGGAGTTTCTCTTTGATCATAGAAGTCATAGCTTGTTTCTTTTTGAAATTTGTGTCCAATTTCAACTTTAAATCCAACATACTTGCGTACATTTCGTTGACTCTAAAGCGTGCAGCCCACAAAACGCTCGCAAAACTTATCAATCTATTCGTGCTCACACTATTCAAACCATTCAAAATATTCAAACTGTATAGGTTCAGTGACAAATTAAAACTGTAATTTCAAGGTATAAGTTATCTGTGAGGAATTGCCAAAAAACATCGTTGTTCTAGTTGATCTCTGATTAAATTCTTGCCTGTAAGTATGATACCACCGGCGAGTGGACCCACCTGGAATTTCGTTGGAAAACATTGACCACAACCTGTCGTTTTTCTTTCCGGAGGTCTGTGAGTTGCTGAAGCTTTTGCATCTTAATTAGTGAGAAGTTCGAGTCTTTTTCTTCCAAGTTTCTAGAGTTTTTCTTAACATTCATTTGACTGGCTAACTTTAGCATTGACCTCTTTGGGTCTGGCCTGGTGATTGCTCTGACGGTTTTCACTAGCTTGAGAGAACCAAAATTTCGAAGGCCACCTCCCAGAACACGACGGTCTGAAGGTGTTCCAATGTCTGCGTTCTCATGCAAGGTTAAAAGAAGTAAATTTTAGCTCCACCTGTGGCAATTTCACATATATTTATTTCGCCTCATTCCTCTGATACAGCCAAACAACATTAGCATAATTTTCTGCTCCAATTACAAAGGATATATTAAATAATGCTAGCAAGGTCCTTGTTCTGATGCGGGGTAGAAAAGCAAATTTTAGCGCCCGCCTTTGGTAATTTCATATTCTTTAATTTTGTTTCATTCTTGTGATACAGCTAAGCAAAAGTGATTTTTGTGATTTTTCTTCCATAATTTCAGTGAATGTGTTATATACATACTACCAACAAGGCCATTGTCCCGACGCCTCGATGCAAGGTGGAAAAAAAGTAAATTCCAGCGCCCGCCTACTCAATTCCACAACTTTTATTTTGCCTCATTCCTGTGATAGAGCTAAGCCTTCGCAAAATTTTCAGCACTGATGTTAGTGAGTATACAATATCATCTAGAAATATATGACAGGTTAAATATGTCTTAACATTTATGAACCTAAGCATGAATGGTAAATTGATTTTGACAATAGTTCGCGGAATGTTTCAAACTAGACCAAGAACTTTGTTCCTATGTTATTTACGAAACAATTATTTTCCGCACTATCCGTAGTGGCATGAACCACGCTGCTAACTCATGTGTTGAGTGGAGAACGCAATGAAAAGCTACAAACTTAGGCAACTGCGCTGCAGTATTGCGTTGAATTCATTTCAGGTCACACTTCTTGCCTGTGAGGAGGATCGGCTGGCAGGAACGGCATGGTCTAAATCCAGCTGGAAATTATACCGGAAACTCAACGGTCACAGAACACAGAAACTCAACTAAAACACTAGGCAAAATCCACATGAGGCAAAAAAGAACTCAACCGAAACAGAAATAAAATCCCAAGCAGAATAAAAGCAAAAAATTCAATTGGAACATTCTAAAATTATTCATCTGATACATATGACAAAAACTCACTGGATGGAAGAGAATGGCTTACTCCAAAGAAAAAGGTACATGTTACACGTAATTTAATTAACTCAACACTAGTAAAAATTTAATTCTTTTTACTTCATCATACCTCAATTTTCAATCGTGGCAGGCCTCATTAAAAAATAATATTTCTGAAACGGAACATTTTAAGAATTGCAGACACTGTTCTTTAAGTGTTATTAAACATTTTCGGCTTATCACTTTTTTTAAATGGATGATTTCCAATAATTCATGTCGCTTATTTTCTGACAAAAAACATGCACATCTGTGCATATTTCATGTATTTGGTTTTTGCGTATCAAATAATGAAACCCAAACTCTTCTTATTTCCCACAAATGAAGTAACAGCAACAAATCAGTTGTTTTATCGTGTAAGTATTGTTTCTTCTCCATTAAATCACGAATATAAAGACCGGTCCTTATAAAGATCTACATTCATTTATTTTACATCTACGCGACGCCAGAAGAAATTAAAAGCTAAGTCTCCTAGAGATCGTTCCCTGATTAATTCTTTTTCTAGACAAACCAGGAATTATACGAAGAGTCTTCAGAAATTTTGCCGAAGTTGGTGAACCGCACGAGAAAGCGTCAATTAAATCAGCGTCCGAGGCAATCTCCGAGTCACTTTTCCTCGACACCTCAGCTCCTTCTAACTAATTTCGGGGATTAAACTTCAATTCCAGCTGATGACGAGGGATTTCCGAACCCTCTTATTTTTAAGAAGAACAAAGAAAGGAGCAGGTGCTGCACTTCCTTTGCTTCTTGCGATCGTCCCTCGTTTGTTGCCGTCGCCGAGGAGTGAACTGGATCTCTGAAGTTCTAAACTCATTTTAACAAAATTAATGCATTTCCCAAATTGGTTTTTAACCGCACTATATTTTGATGTGTGACTGAAGTTTAAAAAATCAAATTTCATTGAGTGCTCACCACATGAATTGGTTATATCTTGCATTTAAACTAAAGCTACGTGTACCTGCAAACATTCATTCAAGAATGTATGTGTATAAGTGTATAGATATACTTGTGCATTATTAATACGTTCGTAATTTATATGAATGTCCATTTCTTCATGATACTTGGGAGGGCTATCAATAATTATAGAAAACATGTAGTATTTTTTCGAGTGACGCTTTTCATCACTGTTGAATTTTATTGGGCTAATTTGGTGCGCTACGAATTAAATATCTTTGAACACTTGAAATATTTCTAAGACCAGGAGTGGGGAAGACGTGGGAGCAGAAGTGAGCGAGTGGCAGAGTTGGTAAACAACGCCTGAGCAGCGCCATCTTGCGTCCAAACTGAGAGGTGCTCTTTGCTCTGCAGTGGCAAGATTTCGGTAATTTTTCTACTTGGTTCTGCAATCAAACTCGGGCATTATGAGACGTATCATCGTCTTGGCGTACAGAATTTACTTAAAAATCGTCGACCAAACCATGTTTTTTCAGTTTTATAGTTCGTTTACTATATCAGGAGTAGAATTTCTTCACACTCGGTTTCCAGAAAAACATTGAAACATTTATTCCTCTCATGCATGTGTGGTACAGTATTCTCTCTTCTAAAACTGAGTAAATTATATGCTCTCCAAATTATCTAGAATTGCTCATGCCTTCCATTGACCGCTCATTTACCAGTTTTTGACAAGAAATTGGGTAACGAGGATCTTCAAAAGCCATCTACGCTAAATCATCTCAGAATGATTTCTATGCGACTCTTCAACCGTGCAGGAACTCTGGCAAAAAGTTTTTGTTCACAGCAGGAAACTCTCAACTTGCAGTTATTTGTTGCACATTCTCTAAAGGTTCATTTTTTCATTGATAACAGCAAGAAATGCGCATTTATCCATCACCTTGACGTTTGGTTCCATATTTGTGATCGAAAAAATTCGCATTGCTCCTTTTGAGCGAGCGAAGACTCGTCGCTCACTCAATCAAGAATAGTTCATTGCATTAAAAATCTCTGCAATTCACGTCAAAGCAAAAAGACTTCTCTGAAAGCGAGGCAAAATTAGGCGTCTTTCAACAAGACGCTGTGAATAGATGCTTTGAAGATGTAAACTTCGTAAATTCTTTGCACTTGAGGGAAAGCTTCACGTGAGTTTTTTTATCAGTAATTCTTTTGTCCCTCCAACTGGGGGCTTTGAATCCATGAATTAGACATTAGTACTCCTTGTTGATTTAGCCGTCGTAATTCCCTATTGAGAGTTTCTTGTGGTTTTTAATGGCATTAATTAGTATTCCATGTATTTTATCTGTAAATTGTCGTTAAAAGTATAATAAAATTGTTCTCACCATACGACAAAAAAAATATTTATCAAACTGTTGGAAATATCATTCTTGATAAAGACGAAGTTTCATCTTAAAGTAGCTCTTGCTGAACATCTTTATTTATTGAAGAGTTTCATTGCTCTAAGCCTAGCGCAAAAAATGCAATCGTTTCACCGCAAAATATAATTCAATCAACCAATTGTAGATTTTCATGTTCGTAAAAGCTCTTAAGCGCTCGAGTGTGTTGCCTCTAAAGTAAATTTTGTGTTCGTAATATTCTAAAAGAACTCAGCGCAACTTCTCGTATATTTCCCTGCATAAGTGTACAAAATTTTATCATAACAAGGGGGATAGTGAGTTAAAAATTGAACTTATATGTTTATTCATCAATCTGAGAATAGCTTAGGCGAGCAACGAAGGATGTTGTTTATAGACAAGCGTATTTTCAAAAGTTATTCATTCTGAGCTCGCTGACTGTCTCCAGAACTCGAGCAAGCATCACAAAAAACATTCTGAGCTCGCTGACTGTCTCCAGAACTCGAGCAAGCATCACAAAAACATTCTGAGCTCGCTGACTGTCTCCAGAACTCGAGCAAGCATCACAAAAAACATTCTGAGCTCGCTGACTGTCTCCAGAACTCGAGCAAGCATCACAAAAACATTCTGAGCTCGCTGACTGTCTCCAGAACTCGAGCAAGCATCACAAAAACATTCTGAGCTCGCTGACTGTCTCCAGAACTCGAGCAAGCATCACAAAAAACATTCTGAGCTCGCTGACTGTCTCCAGAACTCGAGCAAGCATCACAAAAACATTCTGAGCTCGCTGACTGTCTCCAGAACTCGAGCAAGCATCACAAAAACATTCTGAGCTCGCTGACTGTCTCCAAAACTCGAGCAAGCATCACAAAAACATTCTGAGCTCGCTGACTGTCTCCAGAACTCGAGCAAGCATCACAAAAACATTCTGAGCTCGCTGACTGTCTCCAGAACTCGAGCAAGCATCACAAAAACATTCTGAGCTCGCTGACTGTCTCCAGAACTCGAGCAAGCATCACAAAAACATTCTGAGCTCGCTGACTGTCTCCAGAACTCGAGCAAGCATCACAAAAACATTCTGAGCTCGCTGACTGTCTCCAGAACTCGAGCAAGCATCACAAAAAACATTCTGAGCTCGCTGACTGTCTCCAGAACTCGAGCAAGCATCACAAAAACATTCTGAGCTCGCTGACTGTCTCCAGAACTCGAGCAAGCATCACAAAAACATTCTGAGCTCGCTGACTGTCTCCAGAACTCGAGCAAGCATCACAAAAAACATTCTGAGCTCGCTGACTGTCTCCAGAACTCGAGCAAGCATCACAAAAACATTCTGAGCTCGCTGACTGTCTCCAGAACTCGAGCAAGCATCACAAAAACATTCTGAGCTCGCCTCGCTGACTGTCTCCAAAACTCGAGCAAGCATCACAAAAACATTCTGAGCTCGCTGACTGTCTCCAGAACTCGAGCAAGCATCACAAAAACATTCTGAGCTCGCTGACTGTCTCCAGAACTCGAGCAAGCATCACAAAAACATTCTGAGCTCGCTGACTGTCTCCAGAACTCGAGCAAGCATCACAAAAACATTCTGAGCTCGCTGACTGTCTCCAGAACTCGAGCAAGCATCACAAAAACATTCTGAGCTCGCTGACTGTCTCCAGAACTCGAGCAAGCATCACAAAAAACATTCTGAGCTCGCTGACTGTCTCCAGAACTCGAGCAAGCATCACAAAAAACATTCTGAGCTCGCTGACTGTCTCCAGAACTCGAGCAAACATCACAAAAACATTCTGAGCTCGCTGACTGTCTCCAGAACTCGAGCAAGCATCACAAAAACATTCTGAGCTCGCTGACTGTCTCCAGAACTCGAGCAAGCATCACAAAAACATTCTGAGCTCGCTGACTGTCTCCAGAACTCGAGCAAGAATCACAAAAACATTCTGAGCTCGCTGACTGTCTCCAGAACTCGAGCAAGCATCACAAAAAACATTCTGAGCTCGCTGACTGTCTCCAGAACTCGAGCAAGCATCACAAAAAACATTCTGAGCTCGCTGACTGTCTCCAGAACTCGAGCAAGCATCACAAAAACTCATGATCAAATCATAAAATATTCCAACATAAATTCCCAAGCCTTAAGAATGCAATACTTTCTGCGAGAGCGAATTGAGCTCAAAAAAGGTATCATTGTTTTAATATAACAACGATGGAATCTCCAGAAATCTTTTTTCTTCATTCGAAAAAACTTAGTTTCTTTCAAATTTTATTTTCTGTTGATTTTCATTCGCACCCTGATATGTAAATTCCCCCTTACCCAGCCTCCAGTCGGTATGTGTGTATAAATTTAAAAAAACGTTCTACATATTACAATACTCAAGCGCTGACAGTCACACACACGCACTCAACACAAACAGAATTATGATCGGGATGAAACGAACAATCTGTAAATAAAAGTTGATATTCCAATTAAAATTATTCCTTTTCGCGTAACAACCTTGCATTAGCATTTTATATCGATATGATATCGTGGGAGAGGGAACAAACAATCTGTGAATAAAATTTTGTATTATCTATCGAAATAATTCATTTTCTGAAAAATCTTGCTGCATCATTTTATTTCAGTAAGATATCGTGTGCGATGATGTCCCGAAGCATTGGTCATAACACCGCTAGTTACGTCACCCCGCAGTTTGCTGGCCGATATTGGCACATTGTGCGGCCAAATGACTTCTATTCTCTAACTCTGCCATCGATGCATGGGGACAACCCAGACTTGAGCTTTCTTTTTGGGCAACTCGGGGAAGTTTTTGTTCTTTTTATTGCGCGGCAGTGGGAGCTTTTTGGAGTTTTAGATTAATGGAGCTTTGGTTGCCCTGGGACTCTTATTAAAACTTAGATTGGCTGGAAGGCAAAGCCCAGGCCACCGTCCTCGGTGATTAACATTTAAGATCCTTTCTGGGTTTGTCGCCGCAGGCTCGCTCTCTTCAAAGATTTATGTCCGACGCGCAAAAACTACGCGGAAACTCGTACTTTAAATTCTGAACTTTTTGCGTCATCTCGCAAGACAATCTTGAAACAGAAGTTGAAAGACTTCTGAAGAATGAATGCAATAGAATTTTTACTTCTGTATCTCACTAAAAACATTCTACATTTTTTAAATTATTATGGTATGTAAAAGTATATTAAATTTCGAATTTAGTTGGCTTATTAACCGTGTTTTTTGGTGACAGAGTGGCCAGAAAATCACAGAATAATTTTAGAATCTTTCCTGAAATGACACCTTAAGTCAAATGTCTTGAGAAATATTCTGAGAACTTGGCAATGAAACGCGTAGGATTTTTGAAAAATCTCTTTTTTATCGTATTGAAATAATTACGGAAAGCTAACTAAGCCGGAAAATACGGAAAATGTATTTGTATTACCGTGATGACACGCTTACAGCTCACTCATAAATCCCGTTGAGTGTTGCTGCTCTCTTGTGTCACTGTCCAGTGTGAGTTTTATCATGTATTGAGTAAATTCTACCATGTGCCACTGCAACGTTCAAATGTCTTCAAACATTTCAGTATATGTTCTTCATGCAATTAAATTCTATCAATGCAGATATCTATTGGTACGATACATTTATTTATTTATCGGTACGATGTACGTTACAGCTTAAATATTTTGGGGAGTTTTAAATAAGCCTTGTAAATAAATATACGTGACAATTTTGAACAATGACTTCGCGGGAGCTAACGAATATATATGTAAAATACATAAAACGCATATATGAACTTCGTGAGGTCATGCGGCAGTCCATGTACTTTGTTGAGGTTGATTTATTGCAGAAAACGTCTCAGAGTTGGCAATGAGAGCGACATGCACAGCAATAGATTAGCTGGCTCCGTGTGGGGAGCACTCAGCCAAGCGCAACACTTTGAGTGCGACGTGCCCACCGGTGGTCACAGAGGGGATTTTTATAATACTTCTGACCGAACAGCAGTCACAAACTCAATTCTCACAAATACTTAACGGAAACTAAATGAAGGCACGATCTATTTAATGTTCATTATTTTTAAAATAATCTCTAAAATTAATTCTAATTTCAGTTGAATGCTAAACTTTGATTCATCCCACCGTATTAAACAGGTTAAAATTATCTATGGACTCTGATTGAAAGATTTAAAGTAGTTTTCCTCATCACTTGATGCAGCATTTTTTGGTTGTCAAACCTGACTTCGAGATTTTAGGGCAACGTATGACGAGGCTGAGCTCCCTTCATGCGTCCAGCGGCGCTCAGAAGTGCAGTGGGCAAAATTTGCAGCCTTTCTCCCCACAGGAATTATATATGGCCGCCGATTTTTCTCATGTAAATTGACGAACTCGCAACGTGAAAGGCTGCTTAAAGAGAAGCTTACCCTCTTTTCATTCGAATATGAATGCATTTAAATGCTCCATGGTCAAATTTAAGGGCATTCTATTAGAAACTCAGCATTGCTGCGTGTAATAGTTTTTTTTACGAGCTTTTGCAATTTCGATTCAGGTTGTATTGAGAAATTAATGCTTAACTAATGCATTGCTTAAAAGATATAAAATCGAATTTTAGAGAAAAATTCCTCAAAGAGCTTGAACGAGAGATAGAATGAAAGTTTGAACACATTTCCCCAGCTCACAGGCTCACTATTACGTTTTAAATTGAAAGAATTTAACGATTCCTCTCACTTGTAATTTCATCCTATTTGTACCTACATTGACTGTTTCCATTTAACAGGAAAAATATAACTTTAATATAACAGGAACTGAAAGTCGTCCACCGCGCGTTGAGGCAGCGCGGGGTAAAGTGGGTGCTTGCCAAGTATTGCTTTGGCTGCAACTTCCATCCCTTAAAATTCATCAAATTTGAATTATATAGCAAATAAAAACTACTAACTTGACTCAGCTTCCATTTGAGTGAAGCCTAATGCCAAACTCTGCCGTGAGCTTCAAGCGCGAGCAGCCTTCTTTGATGGTAACTTCGCCACGTTGGCGTTCTTCGCACAAGTTTGGCGGTGGAGGTTGTCCTCCGTTGAGGCTTTCTTCTCCACCCCTCGCATGGCGCCAACACTTCCGCCTCTGTCATGTTCAAACTAAATATTATCCGCTATAAAAATTCGCAGCAATCTTAAATAAAATAAAAACAGTCAACAAAAATTTCGAGAATCCTTAAATAATTCAAAAACAGAAAACTTAAATATTTCTATGTCTAGCACCAACACCTCTGCCTTTGTCCCATGGAAATTAAATCTTTTCCGCTACAAAAACTCACACATTCCTGAAATAAAAGGAAACAGTTAGCTAACCTAAATATTTCTATGTGTAGCACAAATACTTACACCTTTGTCCTGTTGAAACTCAGTCTCTGTCGCTACAAAATTCCCACATTTCTCATGTACAAAAACTAGATAGCAAGCCCAAATGCTTCTGCGTTAATTTTAAGTGAGTCATGATCATAATTGAAACAATTTAAGTATAATGAGCAGGAATGCTAGAGAACCAGATTAAAAACAGGGCAATACCGCAAAAATGTTAATGGCTGTTGTGCACAGGAGCATTCACATTACCTCCACTCGCTCATGTTCGGCGACGTACTCATAGCGATTTTTTTTCAACTTGAAAGAAACTTAATGTGTGAGCTATGTTATTTTAGCTATGCTATTTTAGAAATAGTACCTTAAATCATAAAAGGAAGCTGTCCATACATTTATGAGTTCAATACCAGCCAAATTTCATAATGAAATTGCAAACTCAAAATTTTCCCCACATTCACGAAATTTTTCTTGCAAGAAAATCCTTTATACTCTTAACTGAATTAAACGGTGATGAGGTCAAATGACTCCCACTGACATCTGTAACTTGATCAACCTCAACTTTATCCCAAAGTTTATAATATTGTTTGGAACCTCTTTTCCAACCTCATATCGTCAGTTCCATTTCGTGTGAACAATTCAGTTGTTCTTCCCTGAGCAAAATTACGTAAAAGAATTATGTTATTTCCAAGAATAATAATACGTATTAAACATATAAACAAAGATTAACATCTCGAATTTACCCACATAATTTTAGAAATTTTCAAGCTTTTCTGAAAATTTCAGTTCTTTCTTAGACTTGATTTTGTTTGAGAGAAAATTTCCCCGAGTTAGAACTCCTAATGCTTCATCTTTTTGGTACCTAAGTTCATGATCAGTGAATCACATTTCTCAGATATTTATCAACATTTACAAGTAACTCAACAACATTTTTACGACGCAAATATTTTGCCTTTAATTTGAAGCGTGAGCTTCAGCATACGATTTCTGTACCCGCAAGAGTCTCGAATTGATGCCATTATTTCCATTGAAAGAACTCAGAGAACAAAAATTGATCGTCGTCTCCGGCACTGAAGAGCATCAATCACGTGGGGTGTGTGTGTGTGTGAGTGTGTGGGTCGGTCTATTTCTTCCAAGAAATTTTACGGGACAAATTACAAGTCTTCACTGACGGATTCTTTGTTCTCTTTCTGGAACCCTGCGAGGTCCACCATGATTGATTATCCCAAATGAAAGGCGGAAGCTGGCCACTTCAGCCCAAAGTTTCTCGAAGCTCAGCTCCGGTCCTGGTCTTGAATTATTTATATCTCGCTCATTTTCCAGCAAGGTTCTCAGCAGCGACCGTGGTCGGCTTAGAATTGCTCTTTTATTATTTGCTCCGCTCCTGAATAATTCTATGAATGACACGGACTAGTTTTCAGAAAGTAAAATATTTCATTCAGGTGGTGGATTTTTTCGAATCTGTAAGATGATTGAGTTTTTAATCCCCATGATCCTGACTAGAGTTTTAGTTTATGAACGATTTTACTTTCTTTCTAATTATTTTTGAGGTATTTGGTAGTTACGTTTGGTGTGAGACATTCTTTGTGCTTTGTTGCAGTCATTTCTGCTAGTTGATTGTTATCATTTTAAAAACCAAGTTGCCAGCAAAAGAACATTCGTTGCTTCACCACCACAACAAATATTAACAAGTTTTCTTCATATCGACTCATTTCTAGCCACTCAGTTACTCATTTATTGAGACACTGTAATACTGTTCTCTCCACAACGATGAGGGTTCAACACAGTATTTGGAATTCCTTTTTATTATACGTCCAAAAATATTTTTATCGCTGTTAATCAATGAAGAGAAACCCAAATTTGCAACGTGAAATCTTTTATTGTTATGTTTTTCCCTCCTCTAATGCAAGAGGAAAATGTTAACATAGCTTTAATGTTCCTGTCTTTAATTGCTAATTGGATCTCTGTAAATTTATTCCGTGTAGGTTTCTTCAGGCAAAGGCCAGGTTGTACTATAATGTGCAACTCTAGTTGCTGCTCGTAAAAATAGTTACTTCTACATTTCTTTTATTTGCATTCTTAGATTCAGTAGAGTAGAATTTGCGATTGACTGTGCGAAAGAAATCACTTTCTGCCTCTGTTGTCACTCAGCTTTGATCAAATTGGTTCGTGGATATAATAATGGCTAAAACACCTGTAGCAATTTTCAATTTGCAGTAAAGGTCTAATGATGACCATTTACATTGGAGATTCAAATTCTATAAATTGCGAAGGCTCTTACTACAAGAAACTCAAATTAGCACAAAAACTACAGTTGGTGTCCAGTTACTGTGAACATTAAAGTTTCAAAACAACGGACTCTGTTTCCGTAAGGAATAAAAAAGAAGATTCGTGTTAGTATCTTACCACTAACCACCAATTCCCTCTGATCTATGAGCATTAAAGTTTTTATAACAACAGGCTCTGCTTTCGTAAGAAAAAACATCGTGTTAGTATCTTACCACTGACCACCAGCTCCCTCGGATCTGTGAGCATTAAAGTTTCGAAACATCAGGCTCTGTTTCCGTAAAAAAAAGAAGATTCGTGTTAGTATGTTACCACTGACCAGCAGTTCCCTCGGATATTCAAATTACTTGGCTGCTGAGCACAAGAAAGGAGAAGGATGGAGAGTATCGGAGGCGGCGAAAGTCTCGAGTGACTCCGGACCCGCAGAACTGATGGCCAGCAATCTCCGATACCGATTGTTCTCGGGGGCGAAAATTGTTCCCTTCCTACACCTCATTGGCAAAGTTTACCGTGCACTTCTTCAGTGGCATCAGAGAACGCAAGAAAAACAGAGTCAGATGAGCCTGCCCAACACTCCCTAGAGCTTTCTCAAGCGAGGCCATTGCTTATTCCCGAGGGAAATATTCCATTTATGGTTGCAAGGAAAGGACTGAAAAAATTTCTGGCCCCATTTGTGAATGTTGAGCTGACATTTTCCGGAACGATTTTTGGGAACGAGAATCATGCTTTGGCGAAACTTCGACAGTGTTTCATTCTTACAAATTTTCACGCTGTGCTTCTTGCGAATGACTCACTCATCCCAATTTACGCACAAAAGAAATAAGTAACCAGTTTCAAAATGGGATTTTAGTTGACGCTAAAACTATAAAGACTATCAAACAAAAATGATCAAGAAGCTACAACTGCAAGTTAATAATTTTAGGTTTTCATTCAAGCAAGTTTCAATACGTGTACTGTGCACAGAGGCCATATCGTTTAGCAAAATACTTTATTAGCCGGTCACCGAGTTTATAGTTATTCTGTTCTGAGCATTATTTCATGCTGCTCAATGATTAAAGTCAAAAATTTTCAAAACATATATAGAAAAATATCAAATTTTTATTACTTGTTCTTTCACTTACAGACTGTTTCCCCGAACTTTTACTTCGTTGTATTCTATTTTCTGCTTCTCAGTTCACAGATCATCGACGTTATTGAGTCAAGCCCACTAGCAGTTTATTAGTGCACATTTTTGTCAATACAATTAGTGGACAAGGTATCCTCTCCCCTGATGCTGTGAGACTTCATATAAGTTGTAACTTCTCAGCGCCAAGCAGCTCACACGCATTTGACTGGTGAGGAAAAATGATTCAGGTCGCGGTGTGAGACTGGGAACAGTTCTACACATTTCTGGTCGTACGAAAGTGAACAAAAAATGTGATAATTGGAGGGCACTCTATCACTAGACAATGGCAGGTCAATGTTTGAGACAGGAACAGCGCTACCCATTTCAAGTCGTACGGAAGCGCATAAAAAATGTATTAAATGGAAGACACTGCATCACTAGATGGTAGCGGATGAGTTAAAACTTTCCAAATGAGCACTTCGGGTGTGGGCATAGTCGTCATCTCAACGATGTGAGGCTGAGCGAAGTCTTCTTAAAGAACGGTCTGTATCCTCGGCTAGTCTCCTACGGCTGATCATCCATGTCAGATTCGTTCAAATGCTAGTCACACAACTGGGGCTGGGCTGCTCTCTGCAGGCAAATGTCACGGAACGTCTGACGAGCTTCTGTGAGAACACAATAATGAGTAGTGTACACGACCCGTCAAAAATTACGGGATTCCATATTTTGTTTGGACGATTTTTTAGAAATTGATGCCAAACAAATATATCCGTCCTAATATATCCGTCCCTTGTCAACCCCGCCAATTAAACAAATAAGATTCGGTCGCTTGAATACAATTCTTACTTGAGTCGAGGTGGTATCGTTTATTTTTGTTTTCCAAAGTTTTTTTACTTAGCATGAAGACATCATACATAATATCTGAAAGCAAAAAGCCTGTTTAACCTTGCGTAATTTCATTTTTTTAAGGAGATTATCTGGTCGAGCGAGAAATCCAGCAGCAACGAATGTACGCTGGAATTATTGTATTACTGACTGACAGTGATGAAAAAGTGCATCCCTTCTCATCTGAATCATTCATAGTTTCAATTAATTCCGTATACATCACTAATTTTAAATATTGTTCATCACACTTTAACACAATGTTTCAAGTTCGTGAGTAGGAGACTATTTCTAAACAAATGGGAAAAATCATTATTCTTTGAAAATAACATCAACTTCGGTAGCAGCTCCTGACGCTCTTAGACTTCGAATGACCGCAACTAAACGTCTAGCTTATTTTTATCTTGATAACAATTTGCCAGTCAATTACAGCATTATCGACGCACAATTGACAGAGAGCCATGACAGCGACTATTTGCAGCGACTCACACATCTGTCTTCCGTCACTCCCATCGGGGGCGCCGGAGCAACAATTCCTACATTGAGCTCCACAAAACAGCACCGAACTCCTCGCTACTCCAAACGGGGAAATTTCGTCAGTAAAGGCTCGTTTCTGGTAGCATATATACTGCAGCAGAGAACGTGTGAATACAGCTCACGGTAGAGGATACAAGGTAGGGTCATTTCTATGCGAGAAAATACACCGTCTCTTGTTCGGCTAGCCAATAGAGAAGCTTTATTTCAAACAAACTTTATGACGCCACCAAAACGCCTTGTCGTTAGGCCAATAGTAGAGCCAGATTTGGGGGAAGCAGTGCTACCAGATGCAATATGAGCGCTGCATTGGTTCTTTGCTGAGACGTCAACAAAACCACTTCGTCAACGAAAAAAAGACTGGTTTGAACCTACCTGGTTTCCTCTACCGTGATACAGGTCATAGTAAAAAATTTTTGCCAGTAATGGCTCGTTTCTTGTCGCATATACACTGCAGCAGAGCACGCGTAATTTTCGCGTCTTGAAACTGTTACAGTTCATAGTCGACCCAATGCAACCAGGGCTATAGGCGCAATGTACTGCTCTAAATCGGCTCTGAAATGCACACACTGCTACAAAGTGCAGCAATTACAGAATACACACTAGCGGCTTTAAGCTGTCTAGCATGCGCATTTCCAACATTTAGAATGAACTTGCGGTAGGGACCAAGAACAGCTTAAAAAAATGATCTGAACTTATCTAAAAGTAAATTATAAACGGGAAATTTATCAATATCTTACTGGTAAAAATTTAAGAAGAGTCTGAGATCATTAAACGCATACGCAGTCGTTTCTGTTAAAATTCTTAAATGCTATTCCTGAACGGCTGGAGTATGTTAGTTCCACTGATCTCTCATAAGAATATCAGCATTTTTTAAAGCATCCTGCGGATTTTTAAAGCCGAGCAGACTGAATAAGCTAGTCTAGAATCTCTCATATTTCTATCTTAATATTATATTCCCACTAAATTAAATCCAGATTTTCTCATTTTCTATTTATAGAATAAATCAGAAAATTTGTCTCATCTACTCGAGTATTAATGTAAGAATGAAGAGTACGTGAAGAGTATTCATACACTAGGATTACTTCCTAACGTTGACTATCATCAAAGTCTCGCAGTCAGCAGAGCTAAAAGGAATATTTTTTAAATTACGATGTTGATTAGCCGCATAAAAATTTCTCACGTTCATGCGGCAATTAAAATCATGAAGGCAGTTTTATAAACTCTAAAAAAATGAGATACTTTGTAATTATTTTCATTATTCATTTTAGAACAAAATTCTGTCACCTTTAATCTTGTAAAATCAAGTGTCAAGCAACAGTTTCCTCTGAAGCTCATAGAGGAATAAAAATAGAAGAGCCACGTCTGTTTCTATGAGACAAGGTACCACCCACACACCACCTCATTTCCTGCTAGCGTGCATCTGAGAGTGTCACCTTATTATCAAAACTTGCTAGTGAACTGCGAGTTGAAGTGGAATCCGTAATTGCATTATTTGATAGCATAGTTCATCATTTTTATACTTTACAGAAGTAAGAACATTTCATTTCACTGTGTGTTGACGCTTGTTTCTGGGCAAACTTGAGAACAAAAACGTTTCAAAATTCGATCAAAGTTCTATTTCAACACGAATGATTTTCAGTTCAGTTTCTGCGACTATCTCTCGCTTTTGAAGTCTCTTTGAGAAAAACTGGGGGGCGCTCATCAAAGTCTCGCTTCTGTAGCAATAAATACTGCAATTAAAGAGCGAGCCAATCTCTGGGGAACAGAAGCAGCAATCATCTGGACAGAAAGGGAGGCTTTTTATGTCGCTTTTATTGCATGTTGCACCATTTCAGGGCTTGCAGCAATAACTAGTAATATTGCTAGTGGAGCGACGGTCGTAACGCGGCCTGACTCGATTTCGAATCACTTCAACCATCGGATGTTACAGCTGCATCTCAAATAAAACGGCTCAAGTGTCATAAGAAGTCACGTTGCCTTCGACTCATTCCTTTTCAATTCGGTGCTAAACAACTTTAATTCTTCCTTCAATTCAGTCGGCCAAAATAGCAGGTGGTGTAGTTATTGCCACCTTCGTCTCACGGTTCTTACCATTTGAGAAATCAGAGAATTTGTTGGAAATCGACGAGCAGTGAAGATGCAGCGTAGGCTTAGGTGGTGTAAAACAGCGGCGTTGCGCAGGAAGCGCTCGAGATGCAAGGCGAAGCTTAGGAGCAGGATGCGGTACAGATGTAAAATGAAGTTTAGATACAGTAGAGATGTTGGGTGATGTTTAGGAGCAGGATGTAGTAATGATGTAAGGTGAAGTTTAGGAGCAGGATGCGGTAGAGATATCCCTCACACCTTCCATAACTAACATTTCTCGATAACAAATTATTGTATATATGCAACGCTATTTAAGCTTGTCGCAATATTTCTTAGATTGAATGAAATAGAAACTACTTCGGTTGGAGGAAGAAAACCTTCCAGCATTGAAATGAAGATTACGCGCTGAGGTTTGTGTTTCGTGAAAGAAACTTTTAACGATTTTCCAGCGATAGAATTCTTAATTCATTTCTTGGTGATTCCTGGGCGTGCAGGAAATTCTGAACAGCGAGGGAGGGACCCGAAAGATGCGACATGGCCGGTTCTCGTGTGCTGCTGTTGTTGCTATTGGTGCTTTTTTTGCGCTGTTGCTGTTTCTGTTATTGCTGCTGCTGCTGCTCCAGGCTTAGGAACAACTTTGCAATGAATGAAAATTTTTTGAGGCAGGGGAATACTTTTTTGTAGCATTCGAGCAATCGACTGAAGTCAGCTTTCATGATACTGCACAGTCGTTCTACTTTCATTTTGAGTAGATTTTTTTCTCCTCTGTTTGAATTTTATTGCTCTAATCTGAGCCACAAGAACTAATTTTGTGGAAAACCTTCTAATTCCTTCAGCTGCCGCTAAAAAATTAGCTCCCGACTTTTTGGGAAATGTTTTGAGACTCGTAAAGGAAAATGTTAGAACAAATTAACGTTGAAGTTGGATAATATTTATTTTGAATCTTGTTCTAAGCTTGATGAAACTACTTCCTACGCTTATTTTCGTGAAACAAATTTAACCAAATTAGAGTAACCTACTGCTTGAAATTCTCTCCCTCCTTATGGTATCTTTATATTCTTTTTATTTATTAACTAAGATGCTTTTGAACTATTGCGCATAATTTCTGAAATAGGTTTGCCAAAATTGATTTACTAGCTTAGAAGCTCGCGACATAAAATGAACATTTCACCCTCTAAGGGGCAAACCTGAAATAATTTTATCAAATAAAACAGCCAAGCAAGCCAATTGATTCAAAAACCACCAGCTCACGCTACATTTGTTTACATGAATTTAAAGCCTGCCGCTAACGAGTATGTCATAAATATCCTGGCATCTCTCAAGCAATTGCAATTATCAAAGGAGCTGAAAAAGGTTAAACGTAATACTAACGATCGTAAAAACAATTTCCACAATTTCTCAGGATTTCCCATTGCAGTCAATGCAATAATTACTGCACTGCGCCGCTGTTCGCGCCATAGCCTTCCATATCGGCCTCATCATCATGCCCTCAGGCGCACGTTGCTTAACGCCTCCGTTGCACAAAATTCAGGTTCTCGTTACGTAAGTGGAGTTCATATCCAAACCCCCGTATGCTTGTACGGATAAATTAAGTTTCCTCTAATGATCGGCGAGCTTCTTTTCCATGATTTCAAATAGGTAAGTTTTTCATCAGAACATCATATCACCTACGGTCTTTCTCCTCGAATGTAAAACGCTGCAATGTTTTTTTCAATATTTTCGATATGTTGTAAATACCTTTCAAGTTCTTGAAAAAACATTCCTGCTATCAGACGGTTGCAAAACTCGTTTTGGAAGCAGTACAGTTAAATCTCCGATAGTGTCACGTCTTTATGTCATTTCACACTCAATTGCAAACCGTTTCCTACTTCTGAGAAATGCAAATAAATCCACGGAAAACGCTACAAGTATTTCATTTACTTTTGTCCAACGAAACTTGTTACACTGTATTTTTAAAAACTCCCGAGCAAATTACAAAATAAACAAAGATGCTTTAATAAAGTTATATGATATCATACGCCACTGGAGTGGAAGTTCGCAGAGTATTCCCTGAAATATTTTTCTTAATTTGAGTTCATTTTCTGTGTTTGACTGGGCATAACATGGGAAAATGTTTTAAACGTATACTTCTTGGGTGGAGAAGACGCAACTTTGCTTCTACAATTAATTAGATTGTAACATTTAAAATAATCGTACAGCAAAATTCCTGCACAAATAAGGCTTTTAAGCAACTTTTTATGATGTACGCTAATGACTTAAACATGAGTACAAAAATAGAAATAATAAAAAATATTCATGTATTTCTTCAAGCCAATCTAGAACAATACTTTACGTCAGAGAAATACTATTGATCTGAAGCGTATAACGCTCAGAATTAAACACGTTCCGGAAAATCAGATCTCACCAAGCGAATAAAAAGAAAGCACCGCCTCCTCATCCCGGCAGCGATCGGTTTAGCATGAATTGTGTTGCTGTGATATTGCTGACGAACTACATATATCGGTACATAGTACTTAATGAGCTGCTGCTTTGTGTTATTTACTCTCCTTCTTTATTCATCTTTGGAACTTAATTTTGTGTCCACAATTAAATCTGAATGAGTTTGCTGTTAACAGTGAATTTAATTTGAATGGAGCCATTTCCATAGCCGCACCCTCCTCGTCAGCGCTGAAAAGCCCTATCCAACAATGTGCTTAAAAAATGTACAACTGTTAAAAAAAGCAAACTAACGATTTTCAGTCACAATTTTTTCAGTTGTAAATCAATGTTAGCATCAATCCATCAGCTTAGAGAAATTGAAGAAACACGGACAGGATCACAAGAAACTTGAAATCTAAGCCAATATTTTCATTTAAAGTTCATGCAAACTTTTTTTTTTTTGAACGTCACAAATAACGCTTCTTCCCTCTTTCTTTTTCCAGCCTCACCTGAGTGTCTGTTGAACTCGGTGTGATAGAATACTGCCGAGTATGAGTATACGAGTACGAGTGTACGAGTATAGTGTGAATAATTATTTTCGGAAAGTCTCTGCACTGAAACCAAGACCTAATTTACAACGAGGGATGCATCTTTATGATGAACACTGAGATTGAGAAAATTTGAATCTATTTCAGTGCTTGCTCAACCGAGGCGTGAGTAATTACAATTTTAATTTCTACTCTTTTAGCTTCAATTTTAATTTTGCGATTGGTACTTTCGTGACTCTAGGAGAGCTTTAATTTTATTCGATAAATTAAAATCCTTTCAAACATCAAATCATTTCACGAAAATATGATTCATCGGTTCACTATTCTAACTGATGCCCGTATGAATCGAAATATCATATATTTTATATTTTACCTGTTGCCTGCATGTTCACGAACGATATCCCAAAACGTGTTCGTCGAGCGAACAGCCCCGATGCGGTGAACTCAATTAGAATTCCGTGTTTTTTGACGGTGTCGAGGCGGCGTCACAACACGGACGGAAGGCCAGCTCGCCGCAGGAATTCCCGGCTGTTTGTTGCAGGCGATCTTGCAAACAGCGCTCCAGTACAACCGAACTTGTACACGGTGAGTCAATGAATAAATTAAAATACCATGAATACAGAAACTTCACATTATTCTCTGATTAAACAGTCTCATGTGCACATTGATATTTCATTTAGTGTTTAAAACAGGATGCGCTGTAGAACTAGCGCAACTCCACGCGTGGAACACCGCCAACTCAAATGGCAAATTGATGACCAGGATAAAAATTCTTCGCCATAATATGTCAACATAATCAGTGTTCGTCATAATATGTCATGATATCAGGATAATATGAGTGCGCTAGCACACACGCTTTGCCATACCTAATTAGCTCTCTGCAACAATACGTGGACCTCAATACGAATCTGATTCGGGCCTGCGCACATAGAAAGAAAACACTAAAAGCGCATCCTCTATATTCCTGTTCAAATGCGATTCTGACAAGATTTTCTGCTAAAGAAAATCCAAGTCATAATTTTTACAGAAAGCTGGTATAGGCACACGTTCCATGGGACGACTGTCATAATTGAAACTGTTATATCTATCCCAAGAATAATAACTGAATAAGCTGTTTCTAAAAATATTTTTTACTAATTTTATGCTTCAAAACAAAGATAATCACTCAAAAATCAACTATTCTCTAATTAAAAGCAGCGTATGGAAGGTGGTTTATTGAATTAATGCTGCTTTTAAATTTCAATCCCATTATTTTAACGAGCATGAACTGATCATGTAGATGGGGAAAAATCCCTGCATTAGATTCAGTAAGGTTCACAGCCCAAAAAATACAAATTTTAGTGTGAAAATTTTGAGTAGAGTGGAAGTTTTCTAGGCTGAAGGCTGGGCTTCTCTCCCGACAACGGAGCTCAACAAATGCGACATACAAATGTTCAAACAATATTTCAAAAATTTTTATTATCTCAGCCTAGGCTGGGTTTCTCTCCCGACAACGGAGCTCATCAAACACGACACAAGTCGGCGGCATCGCAGACTGGCGCCACTCGCCCCCGCCGCGGCCGCTCTGCATCGATCCCTCGTGTGCGTTCTCCCGTCAGCTGAGCGTCACGTGCACAACTCAAGTCTTGTGGTCTTGCTAGTTTAAATTCCATAATTATTTATCCCTCTCATAACTAAAGTCTTGCGGTCTTTGTAGCCTAAATTCTATGACTATTCAAGGGTCAAAATTTCGTAAGCGTGCTTCATCGAACTTAACTGAAGAGTTTTCAAATTTAATTTCATGGGGCAGTAAAGCGTTGGGAAATTTTATGTCAAGGTGAACTATGTGAAGTGTTCTGATATTCACTTCCGTCAAGGAATGTTAGATCAAAATATTTTGTTTCAGTAGCAAAGTTATTAATTCTAAATTGGAATTTTAGGCTACAGAAAAAATTCTGAACACAAATATTCTTTCTGGATACCGTTACATGTAGAGTGTATTTGAATTTTCGCGCGTAAGCAGGAAGAACATTGGCGAATACCACTCGAATGGTCATATTATGGGGTTAGAAATTAAATTGCTAATGAAGCAAAAATAGAAGAAAGGAATTATAACCAGTAAATCGCTCCTTTGATAGACTTACTAGACTTAGCCTGCGTAGTACCTAAATATTTTGTTAAAAACACACAGTACTTTACACACATGTTTAGGTAACAATTTTGGTTCAAACCTGAATATGTCGAAATAATAGTAGCTTAATAATTCTCTCAATCCAAAGTTCTCAATGCAATCATCTACTTTTGTAGATTTAGAAGATTTTGACTACTTTTTGTTCGTCAGATTTTTCTACACACATAGCGGAAAGATGTATACACTTACAGCATGTAGCTGCCTATGTCAGCTAATGAACAAATTAGGCACTTAACTTGAAGTAACGTTCTTTCAAAATCTCTCTAGAACTACACGCAATCAACGAGAACACTAGATCGTGTTTGAGAGTATTCAACCCTGATGGAAGATAAATAACTCGATTAGCAGCTAATATAGGAATTATTTCGTATTTTAAAGACGTCAATTCTAGTGCACAGACATCAGTCAAAAGTAGATTGCAAAACATGCTCTCCTCTTGGATGCGCAAGGATGGTCCAAAATTGTGAAGTCGTACTCCTTTAACTCTCCGGTTTTGGGTCATTAAACGGATCGGGAAGCTCATGTTCATCAAAATATTCTGGGGAATATTTTAATTAAACTCGTGAATATTATGTCCCGGTTTCAAATATGTTTTTTATTTTTAGAAATGCATTTCTCTAACACTCACACTTTCAATGTACTCTCTTTAACTAAAACAAGCTGAAGTTATAGCCCCTAGTAAAGAATGTTTATATTTTGGACTAGATACATGAAGTTTCCTCGGGGTCTTCTACTCTCAATCGGATCCTTCATAACCTCACTACCTCGAAAACTATATCCTCTACAACCGCACTTCATCTACAGCTGTTTCATTCGCATCCACATTGTATCCACAGGTGTATCCATCACATCCGTACTATATCCACAGCTATCTCTTGGTCACAGCCACATTACATCCACAGTTGAATCCTCCCCAACCGCACTACATCCACAACCGCAGGACATCCACAGCTGAATCCTTTATTACCACACTACATCCACCATTGTCTTCCAGAACTGTAAATTTAAATCAAAATTTTTAGACATAATTTAATTTATCCCTTGCAAGCCTGGTTCGCTCGGCAATGGAGGGTGGTTATTTTTAAAATTTTTGCTCAAGTTTTTAAGGTTACGCGCGACGACGTCGGTACAAAATTTGAAGTTATGGCTCTGGCTGCTGAGCCTTTTATTGTAACGACTTCTGGCGGTGTTGCAGTGAGTGTAGATGAGATTACTTACGCGACATCTACTTTAAGGAGAAAACGGGCGGTGCCATTGTTGCTTGAAGTTGAACTATTGTGTTGATAATATTGCAAAATACAAAATATCTGAAGTTGCTGCCGAGTGTTTGGGAATATTTTGTCGTGTTACCGCTTGGAAGACTGTTATGATCAGTAAGGATATTGTATTTATGATGACTAAATTTGTATGAGCCAGTATTAAAGATACCGAAATATTTATCATGAAATGAAACTCCCTACTTTGAAGTTCAGATGACAGCTTCAGCAAATAAATCAAATAAAACAATTCAAATTATTTCTTTCTTGGGTATAAGTTGCTCAAACCTGCCACACCGCTGCACCGAATTTTTGGCAATTTATAAATGTAACGCAACACCGCTCAATTGAATGTTTTATATTTTTCATAGTGCGTGAAAAAAGTGCGCTGCAAACTAATATTAACCATCCAATTCTACACACATAATTTGCATTTACTTCAACTCACGGTTAGTCAAACTCACGGTCAAACTCTACCGTGGCCATTACAAATGTGAGCCACCATGTGTTTGATTTTACTCTTTGTTGCTTAGGGTTTAACAGGTAGGTCCAGGGCCTCAGATCTGGAAGGGATGACTGGAAATGATTTGATTCAAAGTCTATAATCAAATTAACTCGATGTGTTCTTTACTCAGTTGTTCTGAGCGAATATCAATACCCGCCAAACTTCCTGCTTTGACAAGCCAACATCTAGTGTAAATACTGTAACTTCGTGTGACAACCGTGTGCAAAAAATATAAATCACTTTATAAAAGATAAAACTAAGCAATATTCTACCATTCAACTTGCCCCTAGATTACCATATTTTTACCCAGCTTTCGAGCACTTTCAAAATGTCTCGACTAATGACATGGGTATTACGATACCCATGAGTGTGTGTCAACCAAATCTTCGGTGCGATATAGTTAAGTAACTGAAGCGCTAGCAAACCCGTATTACTACTACCACTACTACTGTGTCAAGCAAGGATCCATCAACACTTTGAGAGCGACGTGAGCCACCGGTGTGCACGTAGGAATTGCTGCTGACCGACCGTTGGACACAAACTCAATTTTCATGAAAACTTATTCAAAACTAAATGGAGGCACGATCCAGTTTCCTATGTTCAACATTGCTTGCTTCAATTTACTTCAAATATGAGTTGAATATGAAACTTTAGTTGACATGCCACAGTCAAGATGCTCCAATATTTTAAAAATCAATGATATCTTTTGTTTCGTCTTTTTGAAAATAAGCATTTTTTCTTTTTCTTTCTTTCTTTCTTGCATAGGTCGGAGCGGTGCCCAGGGTAGAGGAAACAAGGTAGGGTCATTTCTTAGGGGGAAAATATGCTTCTTTTTGTTCGGCTAGCCAATAGAAAGGCTTTATTTCAAGCAAACTTTATGACGTAACCAAAACGCCTTGTCGTTAGGCCAATCTGTGTGGATCTAGAGACGGATTTGGGAGTAGCAGTGCTATCAGACGTAATATGAGCGCTGCCATTGGCGAGTTTCCGTGACGTCAGCATTGCCACACAGTCGACAAAAAAAAGACTGGTTTGACCCTACCTTGTTTCCTCTACCGTGGCGGTGCTCCCACATGGCGTGCTTGCGATGAACTGCACAGTCATGGCGCTCCTCCATCTAATGCGGTTTCGTAGATAGTATACGAAAGTATAAGGAACAGGAATTAATGTGCAAAACAAGTATCCATTTTAATTTTAAAGTACTATGAAATAGAAAATAAATTCTCTATTTTGATATATATTATTAACATATTGAATGACAGCATTTTTTAAGAATTTCAGCTTGACAAAACTTTTCGATAATCCACTTCATGAAATAGATACATGAATAATCTACTGACACCAATTCATATAACCAAAGGTAAGAATGAAAAATTCTGATTAAGGCTGGAATTTTATGAAAATACTCACTCTTATATAAATTCAAGTAGTAAATAAAGAAAATACAGATCTTTCGATATCCCTCAACGGAGTCGTTGCTTATTCAAACCATTTGGGGAAGTGTAATTGTTCTTCTTTACGAACATGATTTTGTTGTGCAGTTGTGATGGATTCGGTTGTGAGTGCGATACTTCGACGGTATTTCATGCTTCGAACCAACCATAGAAACAATGTTGTCAGCGGCTATAGCTTCAGCCGGTATCATTTCAGAGAGTACCTGCACTAAAATCATAAAGCAGAAGCTTTGGACTTCAGTCGGAACAAGAACGACTCAGTTTCCGAGCCGGCGTGGGACAACGAAATGCTGCCTCACTGCTTCAATAATGGTACAACGTCGGTAATCGCTTTAGCTGATGCCTTCTACATTTAATATGCGGTTTACAATGGCGCACATCACAAAATCATCTGCGGTTCGCCTCCGCCACATCGACTTACGTTCGGAAACAAGCACATTCATCCTTGAATGATACCAAAGTTCCTTCTGATTTATGAAAATTATTTGCAATTTATGTTGTTTGTACGTGTGCCTGATCATCACACCTTTAGTGCGCATGAATGCTTCAGTTATCACTTATGGTAAACGAGTCTTAACAACGAGGAGATATCGTCTTTACGCTGCTGTCACTCTTGCTGGGCTTGCTAGTGGCTCTCAAAGCAAACAAGTGGTACTCGAGTGCATGATACGAGCCTGGACCTCCCCTCTTCCCCCACCGCTGGTGAGGCAGGAGGCGGAGCATGCAAGTGAGGGTACGGAAGAGAGCCGAGCAGACATCGAGTTGCCTGCCAGTCTCGTACCAACGCTGGACGGCTGGAGTGTAGCTAACACTCTTCCTCTCCTAAATATTCCGCATGATTTACCAGTTTTTTAGGCTATTTGCAGTGCATGAAAACAGTAAGATGTGCTTGTGAAGACTCAAACTCTAACGTGGACTTAAAGTGACGACAAAGAAGCTTGCTCGTGAACGAGTTCAATTTGGTTCGTAATTGTGAAGCGTGGAGACTGATTGCCGTAGATCTTCACGAGTTGGTCTTGGAGTTCCTCCAGCAACTTTGAACATCTATAAAAGGGAGATCAAGAGGTTTAGAATCGTCTGGAAAGGAACCAAGAGCTCCGTTCTACCCTGAGGCGGAAGTTCGGGTCTGCGGAAGGCTGGTTCTTTTGAAATAAAGGAGACGCGGTGGAGCTAGGTAAGTAAGTATTGATGGTTCACTATACTGCCAACCAACTCATGCAGGAGAGCGCTACGAAAAGTCACTACGACATGGCACACCACTCAGGAAATTTTGCCAAATGTTTTGAGATATTCTCAGTTAACGTTTTCCGTTGGAAAATCTCCTAGGATAAACTTTTAAGAAGGCTGTTTGTATGTTACTTCAGTGCTTTAAATTCAATATGAAGCGTACATCGTAATATAGTTTTATAACTGCTATTATCCTTACGGTTTTCATACTCTGCTACTCAGTAATTATTAAAAGTTTGGCTGTCCTTAATTTCCTTACGCTTGAAAAGCTGAATTTGCCGCCCTTCCACGCATGCTGCTCATTGTGCCAAATTGGACATCATTTCATGTCGTGATAAACTCTGGGTTCAAACTATGCTTTGTTGCATGCTAAATATAGGTGATATAATTGTCAAACTTAAGTGATTACTGAAGCATTATTGCGCGCTAAATGTGTGATGCTCAAGCACACTCGAAAACGACATAACTTACAAAAAATTTTCATAAATCAGAATGAACTTTGGTGTTAATGCGTGAATAACGTCTACGAACATATCATCCGGGGATGAAGTGTTTCTGTATTACTTCATCGTTTCAATGTTCTTTCAATTTTCACTTTAACCATTAGGTTATGGGTTCCTAAAACATCGTCCTCGATCGTGAATTTTAATCCTGCGTTTTCATCATATCGCTGCACTTCTTGCCAGACCCTGCATTCATCCATTATTCGTCTACGGTGCATAGCGCCCTAAACTTTAGAAATTACCTCATGAAAATCTATTTTCATGGGTACGTTTACACAGCCATGCCATAGGTGAAGTTTTTTGCGTCCCTTTTTGTCCGCAAAGAAAATCAGCCTCCTGTCAGGTCAGCATTTTAGAACATTCTGCACAAAAATGGTCACGCGTCGTCTCGCGACTCCCATTTTTTCTGAATTGACAATTTTGCTGTAAACCCTAGAGCTGTCATATTGCTGTGGGTAAACACTGGTTCGACATCTAGTTTCTCTCGACACCTTGCCATCGGCACTCGAACACGGCGAAGAGTATTGACCAGAACGTGACTGAAAGAATCACGACGTGAAGCAATGGCCCTCGGTGCCACTCTGTGTGCCAGGAAATCTATCCTTGCCCTCACAGGCAACCAATACACACGAGGCAAAACCAGTACACCGCATCGATCTTTCAATGCTTCCATGTCATGAAAAATGAAAATTTCACAAACTGACAATTTACTTTAGATTTGAATGCCAGAAGACAACCCCTAAACTTACTTCCCTGTGGGTACTACTTACATGGAAGTCTACCTTCATTGGAAATAAACTGTTTTTTGTATTCTTGCCATTAAAGCCCCCCTCTACATACGAGGGAAAACAAGTACACCGCATCGCGCTTTCCATGCATCTATGCTTTAATTTTTTTTATAAATTTAATAAATTGTTATAAATTTCGCACGCTGATATTTTACTTTACATTTGAAAGCAAGCAAACAATACCTAAGCTTTCACGCGTGAGGTACAAGTATAATGTTAGTCCTAGTTTTATCTGCACACTCCGACAGTCCCGGGTTGTGAACTGAGCTACTCGTAAGTGCATGAAAGCTTCAGTTTATGCCGTCATTCTGAGCAAACAGCGACAGCGAGCTCAGCGACGACACGCTGAAGATGTGATAACTGATTTGACCATCAACCTTTTCATTAACTTTTGGACGCAAAAAGTATTTATTGACACTGGATTACTAGACACAAAAGACTGCACCGAAAGCTACTTCTAGGTGAAAAAGTGATGTAAAAACTTTTTCGCGAGGTTTCATAGCATACGAAAGGCTTTACTTTTGTGTAGCTGTGAGTGAATGGGCGAATCCCGCGGATATTCATCACTCTTGGAGTAACACCTGCACGAGAGCCACCTCAACTTACACAACCTACCGAGCCCGCACCTCAGATGTTTGTTTGCTATCTTAAAAACAGTAATAAGGAAAATCAATTGAAGGAATACTTTATCACTAGTGTAAATACTTAAAAAACCAAATCCGTGTTTATAAAATAATTCACATTCGCAGAAGTAATTGTCATTGCTATAAAAAGAACGAGCGAAGCATAAAATGTTAATTGACGTACTTGCTTAACTAAACCTGACAAACGACATAAAATAGTTTTAGTAACTTTGTAGGAGAATCACAATTTGCCTAACCAAATCCTCTAATTTACACCTGAAGAAAGGGCACCTATTTCAAACAAACTAAAGGTAGGATCACAGAAAATAATTGGACAACGATGTCGTTTTTAAAACTGCTCACACAAATGAATTGTTACAATAGGGCACGACGATGATGACGTGTTAACTGGAAGCAAGCTGTTACTTAGAATATATGCAGGGTAAGCATACAAAAAATCAAGAGCATTCAGCTGTAACTCACACACAGAACATTTTTAACGTATTTTTAATGCAGCAAATACGTGAACATTTGCCCAATGGCTGATACCTAAAAAAAAACTCAGAATTATATAAGTCTAACTAAATCTTCATCCGTCACTCGTTCACTGCTCACGCGACCCAAGTGTTGCGTTAGAACCGTGGTTCTTAAACTGGAGGGCGCAAGCCTCCGCAGTCAAGCTAGATTTTCCCCAGTACTGTTTTCGACATAAGAGTGAACATTCACTGCTGAATATGTTTGAGGACCTATTTACAATATTCTTTGTTGGGAGCTCATACTTACCAGCCCATTTGCACACTAATTCCCCTGACAATTCTTAAAGCGGGTTAAGAACCCAAGCGCTAAAGAAATTTACTGAGTGCATCAGGGCTACAGCACGCGGGCGTGCGGTCCGGCTGCTGCTGCCACAGAACGAGCCCGTTGTGGCAGCGATATTTTACTCTCAATTACTCGACTCCAGACTCAGACATATGCCCTCCGTTGTGTTCAACGGACAAACTTGTTAGAGTACCTTATGCGTGAGATGAAAATGCATAAATCATCAATTTATCAAACTGTGTCAGCCCTTCGCAGAGCGACTCTACATACGCTTGCAGAACATAAAGAATATAATGATGTTCTATGACAATGCAATTGAGCAAGTTGTATTTTGCAGCAATCATAGATGAACTAAATGTTTTATATCATCATTTCATCATTTCAATTTCTCAACTTCTGTTGGGGGAAAACGCGCAATGAATATTGGAAGTTGCGTAGCAGAACGTAAGCTTGGAACAATAAATTCCTCACTTGGAAATGTATACGACTAACTAAATAATTTTCAATCATTTCTTCGATTTAAGAGGAATCTTAATAAGTCTGATGTTCGAGTAAATTTGAATCATGTTATTATCTCTTCTTGAACGGAGGCGAACAATTTAGAAAATGTTACTTCCAAAGCTACACAGAACTTACACCTAACGACAGGGCCTGTGTAGCCATGAATCTTCATCCTCGGTCCGGAAGTCTCCAAAGAGAGCGGCTAGAGGTTCTTGCATCTTGAAAATTGATTGTATACGAAAATAATCAATTTCCTTCACTAGCAAAATTATTTTATATCCGTCGCATTATTCTCAGGTTACGAAGGTATTTAACCCTGTTTGGTGTCCAAATTTTAATATCTTGTCAATAATCGTCGCTTCTAAGCTTGAAATGAAAGGCTTCTCTTGTTTGCCAACAACTTGAGAATTCATGCCTCACGAATGCATGAAAGTAAACGTATTCCAGCCCAAAATGTGGTCCAAGAGTTGAGACAATATCAAGCTAGAATGATATTACTACAGTGTCTGTTTTTAAAACCTGCAACGATGAAACAACGAAATTCAATGTATTTCGTATCACATGTGACTAATTTCCACGGTATTTCTACAATACTTTGACAAAACCTCTGAGTTTCCATACGAGGATTTGAAATGTCCTACTGAATGCCCTAGTTACCTCACTGCATCGAATAACACTCTTCTTCTTCCTGCCAAATCACAAACATATTTTTTGCTGACGGTGGAACAAAATGGTAAATTTTTCATCTCATTCAGCGGAAATACAATGGGAATTGCGCTGTAAAAATAGGTCAGATAGCAAATTAGACAGATGAGATCCGACGCTCTGGCGGTAACGCCTTATTGTTAGCTCCGTGATTCACAAAGGAAAATAGAAAATTCCAGGAACGACGGGAGAAAATAAGTCCATTTCGATGATTTACATTTTCATAGGTTTCAACAAGTGGTATAAGAGTGAACATGAAAGCTAATACTGCAAAATGGAAACAAATGTCATCATTTTTATTCATGTTGGGCATAATCAAAATGAAATGAATAGTTGCTAGCGCCAACATCTCGAATATTTGCTACAACATTGCAGGTAGGAACCAGAAGGAAGGATTACGCTGTAGGATGATTTGAAACTAACCTACTTCTCAAGCTCTCCGCTCTCCAAATAGTGAGCTCGGATGCAGTCTCTCAAATTTTATCTTACTTTCTCCATTACACAAAATTAAACAAATGAGCCAGCAACTTGCCATCGCGGGCACTTTTGCTAACTAATCGCCCTCGATTTGCGAGATTAGCTAAGCTCTTTGAAGATTAACGAGAACCTTGCTTGGGCTGCTGCTTAGCCTTGAGAAGTTTTGTGGCGAACGATTTGGTAAGTTGTGCTGTATTGTACGCAATGTTAATTAAACGAACTTTCGTCGGCAGTTTAAGAGACTTTTAGAAAAAAAGGGTAGAACTGTAATGTGGCAATTTCGTTGAGTAGCTGAGTGACAGTGCAATTATATTATCGAAATTGCTAAAAATATAAATAACAATTTTTCCCTCGCATTATAGACCCCATTCTATTCTTATTTAATTTAATCTAGGGGTAATTAAGAAAGCCATGTAGGAAACCTAATCCAAAATATTCTTCAATTTCCCATTACACTCACAATCCGGCCTCTAGGGCGCCCCTCGTTGATTAGCAACCGACGCTGAGGCACGCATCAGTCTAGTGCCTGGCAAATAGATAAGTAAGTGCAGCACTTAGTAAACTCGTCCAGACATCTCTACTCCCGTAATTTTCTCGTGGATAACATCACCAAAAAAAGCCGTTTACACAAATAAGCTTACAGATCAAATTTCAGCAAACCGTGCACGGCAACTACAGGTTCGGGAACTGGAAGGTGTCTCTATGTTGAGGTGAGATTCCCTGAGGCTGTAATGACAGGCGATAACTCCCGGCAATGCACTCGCCGTCAGAATGACGCGTCGGTCTCAGTACCTGTCAGGTACGATAATCCCCAGACCAACCTCCACTCGCGTGGCGGCTCAATAAGAAGCCGTGCGGTGCAGCGAGTATTTTTAGAAATGAAGGGGCAAATATCCCGTGACCTCGATATTTGGGTCTGCTGTGGGCCGAGGAGGAGTCGTTGGGTCGAGGCACAACAACATTATACGAAACAACAACCACAAAATGCCAACAATATCATGGTTTTTCCCACCTCGAGATTTTCTGGCCAGTTCCTACTCGGGTATATTAGGACGCTCCGTTTATTTAGAAATGTTTCGAGTTAACATTTTTCATTGGTCAAGCCAAAGTCATCTTTGAATCAATACACTAAAACCTAACACAGATGCACTGCACAGATTGAGAGCATTTGTTCTTTGCCCGCTTTCACACACGCGCGAGCGTCCTGATGCCCAGTCTATTTCCTCCACGGTAACAAACCTCAGGGGAGTGAGGACTAAGGCCCAATCAGGCTGGAACCATTTAAGTACGTGATATTAACTTTATTTTTACGCGTGAATATTTCATAATATTTTTAGGTTAAAGGATACACTGTGTAAGGAATCAAATATTAGATTAAAATACATACGATATTCGGTGACAACCACGTTCACTCGAACTTCAAAATTCGGGCAAATTGGCTTGCATTATGATAACATAAAATAGACACGCTCATATTATCAACATTATCACGGATCAAGCTACATCAGATTGAGGGGTATCTAACGGTTCAAGTCTGTTAACATCGATCACTGCTGCAAAACTTGGTAGAGTGAAATGAAGAAACGATTAAAGAACTGCTAAATAAAAGAATTAAGGAATTTCAAGCCAGACCGTAAAGCCCGTGCCACACCTTGCAACTTCGAGTGCTCCATGCCGCACCGACGAGTTGCCCAGAGCTATCTCACCGCTCGGGCAGCCACATGAGCAAAAGTCCAGGCAGCTTGATTCATGTAGCAAGACGACACCGCACAGCAGAGCCAGTGCGAGCCAAGCAGGCATTGAGCACGGTTGTCTCGCTCAAGCGCTCACTGTTGTCTCGCTAGCGCGTTCTGCTATAATCCGAGCGCAGCTGCTTTGCAGAGCACATTGTCGTCTGACGTCCTCCTCCTCTCAAAGCTTCAATGCAACTGACTGCCGCGCGTTGTCACGCGCTCACAGGGTTTCCACGCGAGGTGACTCTAATTACCCTAACTGAAGGGTGTTGATTACCCCAGATTACCCTAAAACAGCTAATCCTGACCTATGACCTATAAATTAACTAAAAGACAATGGACTGGTTTCCCGAGCTCCGTCAGAATGAATTAGCACTGTGTTACATACTGCATGAGCGTCAGGAGGGAAGGCCAGTTGAACGGCGTTAGAATGCTGGTTTGATATCCCAGGCGATATCACGTACAAGATGTTTGCCAAATACCTGTCGAATTATGTTTGATGCCCGCTGTTTTTCAAGGCGCACCTTTTTCAGCGACTCCTGATGTGAGAACATTGATTTCGTCAAGTCTAAAAGAGGCTCACACAATGGATAGGTAGGTGATACTCAGCTAAAAATGCACGAACTTGCGGTTCCACTTTACGAGCATGTGACGCTTGATCTCAGGTTTTCAACAAATAATATCGGTTCGACAAACCTAGCAATATGCCACATAATTTTGTTCTGTTGATTTTTGAGGACTTGGCTAACCATCCTTCAAACTCAAGATCCGATGTCCACGAATCTTTAAATTTCTGCTGGTAGTTTTTAGCACTCACGTGGAGCTTTTTTTTCGCGGTGGTGTCGTTGGCTCTTCCTCATTCGGTGCGAGATCATCTGCCATGCTGCAACATGGGCAACAATATGTTTACCTATCCCAAGTATAATATTCTATTTTTCATTTCATTTTCCATCCTTTCACGCACTTCAGCCATTCATTCCACATGCTTAATCTAACCTAACACTTTGATCCACTCTTTCTGATGGCTTTCTGGCTTTCCTCACACATGACCTTCATCATATTTTTTCCGCACAGATTTAATCCAATTTTGTTACATCACATATGCTTCTTAGAGACTTTGTTGCAATCACATTCACTCATCAACTCATAAAGTTGATCGTAAAGTAATCAAATTTATTTATTTCTTAAAGGGCGGATGAGGAAATTCAGAGGATTTTGGACAAAACTACATTGCTTGTATTAATATGTAAAAACTTTCCTCAACACTCAGTTTCTAAAAGCCCCAGTGTTTCAATTTCGGTTGATGGAATTCTAGGCATTATCTATATTAAATTTTATATTCTATATTAATTTCTACGTACGGGTTACAGCGCCTAAAGAAGACAATTAGATTACACACATATATCGCAAGTTTTAAGTTAATAACTGTCCTCTTTTGTTCATATTAATTTTTGTAACTAATTTTATAGCTTCTTCCTTTCGCCTTTAGTACCTTTTGTAACTCGAAGTGTCAAAGAACCCTGTCAAAATTTTTTTGTTTGCATCGCTACAATAACATGTGTAACATTCGTTGACGTGTAACATGGCTGAGAAATAGGACGCCTTCCACCTAATTAGCTGGCAATTTACCGGTGCTGTGGAGTAACTCTGCTGTTAATCCAATCACTATCACAAGAATGAACATATAAATTATTTCTACGGTGAAATATATTAGCTGTTGTATTTAAAAATACAACAAACACACCTGCCTGTATTCTGTTGAAGCTTATAAGCACGCGCGCAATCAGAACAGGACAGTGACTTTCGTCGACTGGCTGTTGCTCACAGCCTGACACAGATCGCGTTTTTTATTAGCGAAATGCAACTCAGAATCATTCGACAAAACGAAGTGGACATGAGATATTATGGCTGCGTATCTTGACGTCGTCTTTCGTTGAAGCAGTTTTGCACCGAAAAGCAGCAGTGCACTGCTGCACCGAAGCAGCAGTGCAGTTTTGTGAACACTAAATTCTGACTCGTTTCATTGCATTTCGTTCAGGGGGTGACCAGTAGGGTGCTTGCAAATTGGCTTTCAATTTTCTATTTTTCGTAGATTAGGCGGGCACTTTCTTCACGGAGCTCTGATTACCCTAGATTTGCCCCTATTTTTCATTACCCTAAACATTACCCTAGGGTACCCCTGATTACCCTAAACTGGGGTAATTACCCTGCTCGTGGAAACACTGCGCGCTCATCCAAAAGCTCGTTAAGCCGCAGCGGTTGTTCTGCGACGCCAATACAGTCACAAGTAGCATTGACATAATGCAAGGTGTGGCACGGGCTTAAGAAGTATGGCGGCAACTTGCGCTGGAGCGGCAGCGCAGTCCGTGCTCTGCTGCGACGTCCGGTCATCTAAGGAAGAAATAAAACTAAAGAAGGCGGTAAAAGTTGCAGTAAAAAGCTGTCAGATGGTAGGAAAAAATGCCTTTATTTAGAGCAAAGCAAGCTTCGGGAAAACTTGGCTAGTTTTCTTGATTAATTATCCACGGGAAAGATGAAAGAAGTTCTTTTCTCTTTGATGAAGAAAAACTTTGCGACTTTTATAAAGTTTTCGGTGCCCGCAGAACAGTAATTTGCTTTCTTTAGTGCCTACGTGACCTTATTTCGAGTTAAAATTAATCTGCGCGTTTTATGAAAGCATTTTTCGCAGATACTGAAATTTTTTTATCAAAACAACACATTTGAGTTCTTAAATTGTGGTTTGTCACGTCTAACGGGGAAATTTATTTGTGCTCTCCGCTTTTATACAATAAAATCATTAGCAATATTGAACGCACTTTTTGTACGCCTTGAGGGAATATACGACTTTTTTAAAATAGCAATGGCAGCAACAAAATTGAGTGCGCAGTTATACTATGTGCAGCGTGAGACACGATGAGTACAGGTACCGATGGTGACTGCAGGACACAACTTTATTGTCTTTTGTGATGTTTCAATATAAATGAACAGATCCTTTTACTTCATCAATATCCACAAAAACGTTAAACTATGGTTGATAATCTGTGTGGAAGTCTATTGAGAACAGTTTTTAACGTATGTCATGAAAACGGCTTAAATCACTATTGCTGTAAGCGGTTCAAAGCATTACAGCAATAGTGAGAGAAATGCAGCAAGACTGTAAACATGAATGAACTTTGTAACATTACTTGCTCCTTTAATATGCTTAAGGGTATTTTATTCTCCATTCGGCAGTTTATTAAGTTAGGAAAAACCTCTGATAAGTTCACCAATTTTGAACAATGACACTTTCGATGATTGACGCTCATGATTTTCCATTGAAGAGGTGAGTTTTAGTCCGTCGATAATTATTTTACAAATTTTGAACCTTGCTAAAATGTCGTTTCAGCTGTTTCGTTCACAGTTTCATGCCCGGCCGCACCGGACGATATCTCAAATTACCATATTATTTATTACTATACTACTCAGAGACAAATGAAATACAACCAAATAAATTAATTTTATAGAATTCGTGTGTGTATTGCCTCATTTTCCGAATGACTTATTTCTATATATGGTTAATTACATTGCACTGCGAGACAAGTAAATTTTAAACTAGTACATGATCAAGAGACAGCAATCGACTCTGGCTCTCCCGTATGAAACTACTAACCTCCTTATTTTCACTAATTTGCCCTAAAAGCATTAATCAGGAATCATTTTAAGAATTTGATTGCCATTATTCATCACTCAAACAAAAAAAAATACAAAAATTCTTTGGAATAGGAATGGAAGTCTTATGGCAATGGGATGGGACAAATATTCCAAAATAATAATAACCCGAGCGGGCATTCGCATTACACCGAGCTGCGGACTAGCGTCCAGCACGGCGTGAGCTATAGCCACACCGAAACATTCAAACAAGTTAAACAATTTTGCAAACCATTATTTACCAAAATCGAAACAGCAATAGATTGTATCTTAAGTCTAGTACAGCGTACACATTTGAGTATAGCTACTTGTGGGCCCGAATAAGTGGGCCCGACGCTGTTTTGAGGTGTACAGTTATGTTTAGTCTAATCACATATCCTCGTACTGACTGCAGTACGCGCCTAGGCCCACTGTACACAATATATTAACTATTTTTCTGCTGCACAAGCTAACGGGGCAAGTTCGGAGAGCATGAGGGCCGGCACACAAAACAAAATGAGCATCAAATTTCCCGCTTGAGACATCCCAACTCCATGTATCAAGAAGACGCTCATTTTCCCAAAATTATCATACATGTCTATAGTATACGAAATCACTATAATTACTGTACAAGTGTCGATGTGCCTCACTATCTTATTGAACAAGATTATTCATACTTCAACTTAATATTATCTCACCTTCAATTACCGCTCGTTCGGTTATTCCTACATTTTTCAATACCGTTCGCAAAATTTTCGGTCAAGCGAAATTAAAACCCCGAAAGAAATTAAAAATAACCATCCGGAAGCGCTGCCTAATTTGACACTCACAAGGCGAAGACGAAACTCTTCGTTCATGCACGTCCCCATTTAGCTCAGATATCATTTTTGCGCAAAGTTTCCATTTTTGGAGCAAATTTGAAGCGCAACTCAGCGAGTTACGCGAGGCTTAAGAGAGACGAACCCATCTGTCCATGAGGCGAGACCGGCGGCCATTATTTATGACGATCTTCATTACACTAAAGGGCTCGTAAATATTTACCTAGGTATTAAAATAGAACAGAAGGCCTTCTCGTTGGGCAGAGGTTAATTTCTTTTCCTGGTGGTGCCTCAAGGGGGAGGTTCAATGATCCCTGTATAGACTTACAGAGTTGAAAACATTCTGGGCAAAAACATTGGAATACAAATGTGTGTGTTGCACATATACTCATGTCACTCCTGTTTTCACTTTTCATAATTTCACAGTCGAATACTCAGAGTAAGCTACGGTAAGACTCACTAAGACAGAATAATTTTCAAAGGGAGCTACACATGCCAAATTGTATTCGAATTTTAAGGCACGTATTTGAGCAGATCTCAGGACATTCCTTGTGATGGTTTAAATATAGCGCAACATTCAAACATAGGGTGACTTTTTATAGGGTGACATAGGGTGAATTAATATATGGTAATCAAAACCTTCTTAAAAACTTAAACAGTACGTTTAAAAATGAAAAACAAAGCCTCCATTACGAATAAATAAAAATTAAAACCATTAGCGTATTCGAGGTATCGAATCACGAAGTTTATAAGTCAGTTGCCAGCTCCCCACGCGAGGGAGCGACTCCGGACCTCCGCGTCAACTGACGCACCGGGCCGGCCCAACGAGGGCTGCTCTTGTGTCGGTGACCAGGTGCTGTGATACCAAAAGAGTTTTTTTAATTTGTGAACGTTCTATTTCAATTACTCTTTTATTCCACTCGTGAGAACTTTATACCCTTGATTGACTGCGATTTCATTACGTGGGTTTTTGATGTGCGAATGGTATATTTCTTCTGTTTATTTTTATTCCAAACGTTTGAACTCTATACCTTTGAGATACAGAGATTTCGTTACGCAGTTTTCTGATCTGCGGACGTTTTATTTCTGTTAACTTTCATTCCCCTCGTGAAAACCTTAATACCGCTGAGAGACAAGAAACTATTATACTTATATATTCTGAGGAAGAGGGTTTTGATTTGTTGTAGCTTCTGCCATTTCTCAGTCGTCCAAGAAGCCCCATGGCAGTTGACACTTCATTTTTAGCTAAAATAAACAGTATAGTGTTTTTCTTTCTAGGCTTAACTTAAGTATATCATGAGAACGCATTCTCGTTATTAAATTAAACATTTATAGTGTTCCTGTAAGTCAATTCAGAAAGGCTTAAGTTTTCTTACATGTAGAGACGAGCTTTTTATCAAAAGTTTCGTTCTGTGCGTAGAAGAACAGAAAATTTTACCGGCAGTGTTTTCTGGGTTTAAATCAACGCCCAACTGAAATATTAGGATACCGAGTGGAGCTTGACTTCGGATTTTCAGACAGAAACATGGAAGAAACTAATACAAGCAACCTCTTCATCAAGCTATGCAAATGAATCAGGTCGAGTTCCATGCTATGTTTTCAAGCTTGGTAAACTAGACAAACTCCAAGAAAATATGTAACATTTCTACTATACTGAAAACTCTCTCCAACTCGTCAGACTTACAAAGGGGATCATCTGGATGCGATGTTCCAATAAAAAATTTGTTAAAAATAGTCGATATAAACGCAAAAAAGAATTATACACAACTAGATCATTCTTGAACACGAGAGCATCGGTTTTTAGTTTCAGGTTTATTTTCACATTTATTCATTAGTTTAGTTTCGCATTGCAACGGAGCGTAAATATAAAAACATCATCAGGACATGACAAGGGCTTAAAACATAATTTATGTAGTTCGAAGTAAACAAGTTATAAGTATTTTTCAACTAGCAGAACTGTCTATTAATTGCTGTAGAACATAAGAATTCATAGCGAAAGGTAAATGTTTTCTGCCAGTCGCTAAAAAAAAACTCGAGGGAGAGAGCCACAGCAGCAACTTTTATGGGGACAACCCAGGATATCCCTCTGGGGGGCCAATCGAAGTGTCCATTATGCGCCAGTTTACTGATAGTCTCCCTGCCGCCCGGCCCTTAACAAATTACAGGGCAGTCCGCAGCTGCTTCCAACTGCAGCCGCAGATAAATGTCTGATAAACACGTGTTTCGAACAGCGCTGAATTTCTCGCGCACGAACGTTACAAGCAAAAACTTCGCAGTTGCCCTCAACTCCACTGAAAGATAAATTGGCAGAGATAGCATTGAATGCGTTCTTAATCACGCACGCGAAGTGTTAAACGTTACTATTGAACAGGTACACACATCGTAAATGTAAGATAAGAAATTGCAGTTGAAATAATGTTTTATGAGTTATGTTTTTATGAGGATAATAAGTGGATCACTGCGCATAAGTACATTAATAGAACATTAGATTGAAAATATTGTTTTGAAATACAAAAACTGTATCAAATGGATAGATTACAACTTCTACCGAATGTTTCAATAGAACCCAATAGAGATCAGTAAAGTGAAATATCAAAGTTGTGTTCAGTTAGGGAGAAGTTATTGCGCTGGATGTGAGCAGGGGCAGTGCGTCCCTAAATGTAGAGTCCGTCACTACAGACTACGCCAGAACACAGTCCAATGCTGTAGGCTACGGTAGGGTACGGTAGGGCACGGTAGGGTTCGGTAGGGTACGGTAAGGTACAGTAGGGTACGGTGGTTAAGGTAGGGTACAGTGGGGTAACAAACAGAAACAACTCTAAGTGATAGTTAAAGAAAGTAAAAGATCAACCATGACGAGAGTCTATCCATGTGATGGAGGTTATTTCTACCCAGAACATTCTCTACACGAGTAACATTTTCAATATAGTCATGATATCAGTGTTCCCCTGTCACACATTTAGTTAGTAATTTTCTCATTCGTTAAATTTCCTCCCTGATATCAGGTCTCTGAGTACAACAGGACGCACATTACAAGAGAACTTTTGATAGAACACAGCTTTCAACGGATGATAACTTCAGCACATTCAATGTCCTCAGCTAGCGTCAAAAATAGAGCACAACTCTCAGTAGGACATAACTTTCAATAGAAGAATAATTCAACACATTTGACATCCCCAGCCAAGCACCACAAATAGAACACAACTTTCAATAGAACACAACTTTCAATAGAACACAACTTTCAATAGAACACAACTCTCATTAGAACACAACTTTCAATAGAACAACAACTTTCAATAGAAGATAAATTCAATACATTCAACATCTCCAGCCAAGCACCTCAAATGAAACACAGCTTTCAATCGAAGACTAATTCAACATCTCCAGCCAAGCGTCAAAAATACAACACAACTTTCAATAGAAGATAAATTCAACACATTCAACATCCCCAGCCGCACGCCAAAACGCCTGACAACTGTGCGCCGTCGCTACTCCCGGCCCCGCACCGACGCCTCGGTGTTGCCGTGCCTGATTCTAAAACTACAGTATATCAACGAGGCTAAAAGCCTACGCGAAGCCAACTCCCAGACGTAATCACACAGAGAAAAACTACACGACTTTATCTGTAGTGAAAACATAGTTGGGGCATGCGCTTTAGAGAGAAGGAAACATTTAAAATAAATCTAGTTATGTCAGATGCGTCCACAAAATTCGCGTGGCAAAATGCTTGTGAAGAGAAAGGAATTGCTTAAATATTCAGATAAAAATTGCGGTCAAGTGGGCGTAAAATTGCTGAACTGTCGTGGTCAAGTTCAATTATAACTACAGAACTGGAATTGAGCGTCATTAACTCCGTGCACCCGTCATATTTTTATCCCATAAATTTGCGCGTCATAAAGTCCTCAAGATTGTAATATCTTAACGCTGAAACTTATCACAGTACGTTAAAAAAAAGCTACGTCTACGTTTTATTTCATGCGATAGAATGGCCACGGTGACATTTATGTGCCTCCACCACGACAGAGCTAGCGGCCAAATTGGTCGTCATTACGTCGACGTGAACGAAAACGACCGCCATAAACAAATGCCAGCTTCAGCTGACGGCATCAATACAATAAATTTAGCGGAGAAAGATTGCGTCGAGCTTCGTCACGGATTTGAGATCCCATTCTGGAAATAAGCAAAGAAAATTCTAAATTAAAAGCTGTGTTTTCGCTTCCAAGCAGCTCATGCGTAATTCTTTGCCCTGCCTCTCATTCTCACGCAGTTATTAAGAAAAGTACAACAGAAAACTTATCACTCATTTTATTATAAAGGCATTTTCCGTGCTCTTTATCAAGAGACATGACTGCATTACACTCAATGATTGGTACAGAAAATAATTTCAGCGATGTCAGTGAAATGATGCAATAGCCTAGAGAAGAGTGTGTATCAAAGGTCAAACTCCATAATTCGCTGTGGCTTGACTACTTCGTGGAAGCACTCAGCACACAACAAAAACTCTATCGTAAAACTCATGCCTAAGAATATTTTTCGTTGGTTTTTCGTTGAGAATTAGCACCATTGTTCCATTCCATCGGCATATTCGTGGAAACTTCGAGCCGCCCGTAGCGAGCCAAATGCTGTCACCCTCAGCAGAAACACGACCATAAATTAGGAACTTAAAGTTTCTCGTTTGTGTCGTGCGGTTTGAAGTTTCTTGACAAATTTGACAAAGTTGTCACGATCCTCCAATACAGTTTTTACTGAGCCGCATCAAAGTTAGCTATCAAAATGTCGAGGCTGCTTCTAAATGCATGAGGCTTAGTTTGCATTCGGGAGCAGGCACGGAGACCGTGACTCACGGTCGGAAGCTCTTCTCAATGTCTTGTCATAAGAAAATTCGTAAAGTACACCGGCCCTCGGCGGACCCATGGCTCGTTGACGCTGGAAGTTTGGATGCGAGGTGGGCGATGCAGCCAGAACTGGGGCAGGGAACGACTGTACGTTACTTCTCCATACAAAGTCACACACAATACACAGACAATAAAGTAAAATTTTAATTTGAATCCAGTGCTCATGACTCTTATTCTTCTTGGTGCTAATGAATCTAAAAATATCATTCGATTCAGAAGTTTCAGAAGCTAATGTATCATTCGAATGATTTTTTAAACTCTCCCAGTGATATTTCGATTTCCGATGTAAAAATTAAAATTACAGTGCTTCACAGTATCGTCCTTAGCAAAGTTCATAAACAAGATTATTTTCACCTATATAAAGTAAGAGAAACTCATGCATAGTATTTTCCAATCGTGAAAAATAATGAAATTTTCCACTATCTTTCAAAATCAATGTTCGATTTTCTGCTTTAAAGATTCTAATATTTTCATCGGCCTCTTGATTTTGCTTCGATAATTCATCTGCTAACAATACATCCATTTCACACAATCTTTGTAAATCAATATGAATTATTAATGAAAAACCATACTTTATGCGCGTAAAAATGAAACCCTGCCCGTAGGCTACACTTTATGCAAATAAACTAAGAAAATTTCTGAGGATTTGACTATACGACGAAACAAAATTTCCCAGAGATGGCCCATATGACATCACAAAAGGCTGTCTCTATCAGAAGGCGAGACATTTGAGAGGACTATTTCCTTCTCGTGTAACATTACCGCTGCTCATTCAATGAACAGGAAAGCCTGAACTGTTTGACACTTCAAATCTCAAAGAGGTTTCGAATTTTCCATTGTTGAGGTGGACTTGAATTTCCCTGCGGAGGCCGCAAGGAGGCGCGCCTTGCAACTTTGGCATCACGGCCAGCGCCTCGAGATGCATAATGCGCCGATGTTTCCAGTCACGCTCGCGGCTAACTTTATACCCATGCAATAAAAGTGCGGGCAAATACCCTTCTTTGCCCCGAGTAAAACTTGCAAACAGTTGTACGCAGTTCTTTGGCATATGCTCGAGTTAAAATATTCATAAACTTTGTCCGACTCATTAAAACTTGTGAGGAATATCGCCCTGGTTTAGGCTAAAAGGTACAAGTCAGTTTTCGCATCTGCTCGAGAAAAAAAAACTTTTCTTCAGCGGCCGGTTTGAGGGGAGTCTCAAAAACAACTTGATTGAAAAATGCATCCATGAACAGCATTTGGGCTTTACCCTAAATGAATAAGATGTTTTATTCGACCACTGGGCTATTGGTAAATATTTTCACGCGAGTAATCGTAAAAATGTGTTCTGTAAACAGATGGCCATTCAAAATTCAGATAACAAAATATTTTTACATCATCTCTTTTGCATCATTCATATCTTCTTCGAAATCATAACATGACTGCAACTTTTCTAAGATTTATGATAAGAAATTAGTCAGTTACTAGGGAAAGATTTCGCAAATGCTAAGTAATTTGACGATAAACATCAGATATGCCCCACCTTAAAACCAACAAAGCAATGCATTACAATCTCGCTCGTAGAAGAAGCTAAAAATTTTGGCAAAGTAGTTTAGTTATACCTTAACTGTTCGTACATAAAAACCGTCCTAGTAAAGTCTCGAGCATAAATAAATAAAATCGAATTTCTGTTTCTAACGTTTTCAACTACCGCAATTTGCATTCTTTGATAAATGATGCTTAAACTTGACCTAAATTTTGGCACTCAATTTTACATGCCTTTAATTGTTTAACTAATTGAAAACTGGAATAGCTTTTCAAGAGACTTTCTTATGAGGTACCTTATAACAGAGGTAGTTTTAGGCGTAAGTTTTATTTATTTGACTGAGTTTCTCAAGCACAATTGAAGTAATAACGAGCAGCTTTGCGTAAAACTCTCAGCAATTTTGGTCGCCATTTGAAAAATATAATTGAGGTGCAAGGACTTTTGTTAAAATCAAATAATCAAATGTTCATATTATAACTGCTTTTAAAGTACTTGCTTTTTTCACATTTTCAAAGGAACAAAGATCAAAAAGTGCTGCAGGACATAATCGTACCGAAGACTATTCTCATACGTGAAAATGTTTTTTCTAGTCCTTAATAATCTCCACATTTATAAATGATACTCTTGTAAGTCTCAACAAGCGTTCAATGCATTTCAATTGTTAGATTACTTTGAGTAAAATAGCATCCTGTATCTTATGCTCCTCTTGACCAAATACAAAACATTTCCCTCAAGAAGAACTAGATGACACAGCTTAGCCATGGCTCCAAAAACATTGTATCCTGCGGCCAACGCTCGAGCTCGAGTGAACAGCTCCCTCCTTAAAGCTCGTAACGCACCATTTGTCGCCGGGTTCATCTGGGGAGGCTCTGGTAAGTAATTTCGAATCCGCCAGAAATCGACGTCGCAGTTCGTGTAGTTTTTGCTGCGCCAAAATTGCATTTCAAAACTTGCAGCGCTGGAAGGAACGAGCTTTTATCACGCGTCTCACACAGCTTTTTGGAGGAGGCGGCTTTGCCGAGAGCGTTATTCGAGCATTATGCCGAAATTAAAACAAACTTATGAATCTCATTTTCCTAAGTTTTTTGAAGCAGAGGCTCAGGAAACCACGAGAGTGGGCGCCTTTATGCCCAGGTTTTGGTGATCAGTGGCCCGTTTCAAAAGGCTCAACGAGCACAAGACTTCATGTCGCTCGAAATTTTCTTGGCGAATGGTGGTTGAAAAATCATAATAGAGAACGTGTAGCTTTTGATTCAAGGATAATTGAGAACTTCTGGCTCTTAATTCAAAAAATTTTGAATTATAACTCGAGAATTTTTCTAGTAAAATATGCAACTGGGCTTTCAGGGAGGAGAGTAATCCTTACCTTAAAGCAGCAGCTGCAGAGAAATATGCAGCGTCCGCATCTCTGCAGCAGTGTGGGACGTGACGTCTGCCACCACCAATATTGCGGGAAACTGTTGGACGCTGAACTTCTAGTGCTGGTGGGGTGGGTCCATCACTGGTTTCTAAATAAAGTTAGGGAATTATACTCAGTGATCACAAATTCAAAAACTGTTGCAAAATGTCAAATTATTTGCAATTTCGGGGGCAAGGAGTTGGGGGGGGGGGGTGCTGAACCTCCACTGCTGGCAGGGTGGGCACACGGAATGGATAAGGTTAGGAATGATACTCAGTGAATTCAAACACTGTTGCAAAATGCCAAATTATTTCCGATTTTGTCAGATAATAGCGAGTTGCAATAAATATTTAAAGGTAAAATTTTCCTGTCAAAATAACTAGCCATTTCAAAGATAGATTCCTAAATGATAACTGAGCGTATTATCGAAGCAGTGTAAGTTCATACTCGATGCAGTTTTAGTTTCTTTACAAAACTTTCCTGGCAATTTTTTCTCTTTCCGTTGTATTCGTTCGCCATGATTTCCATGATTTTACGCAGACATTTCGTGAGCTCAGGAACAGATTGGAATGCAGTTTCCAACCATGTTCTAAAAATGAGTTTTCAGTTACGCCTGTCGATACTTTTGGTGGGACTGACAACTTTTGGTGAACGAAATTTATGAAATGATCTTTAAGGCGAATATTATGAAAAGAATAAAAATTTCAGGCAGATAAACGAATGTCGACATTAATACTGAGTTAATGATAAATATGTTGTATTGTGTCATTGCATCTTAAGTATTATGTAGTGTGCAAAAAACATAGCAACATAAAATTAAATATAAAAACAGCAAAAACGAGTTGAATGAACTCATGAACCCAGATATGTTAGGCACTAAAAGTCAAATGTCTTCTATCGAATTCTTTTGAGCAAGAAACTCATTATGAGCGCACAAATACTTGATCACCAAATCTAACTGCCCACGCTAGTTAAAATTAGTAAGCTACGATTTGATCAGCTAATTCTATTCCATCAGGAAAATAATTCACATTATTTCGTTCCAAAAGGCATACTTTATAAAATGGTTTACGAAACCGAAACAATACTTTTTTGAGCGAAAAGATTTTCTGAAAGCATGAGCTAGTTATATGAATAGAGAAATGTTTTCATCACATGAATCATGATCAATTGCACGAACAACCCAACAAATACTTAACGTCCCTTGAATGGCAAATTACTTCAAGCCTTTTCGAGGGGTCAGAAATATTTCTCATCCTGAAATGTATAATCGTTCACAAATTTTTCATATCGCATGCAAAAGTACGATCGCTTGTATTGTATGAAATTTTCCCACTGACCCTCCTTTCCGTTGCTCTCAGTCCTCGATTATCCCTAAAAAACGCTTTCAGTAGCTGGGAAGTTGCCTGCAAAATGGGTTACACGGATGAGATGCTCCTCCTTCCTTACTCTGTATCAGGGATTCCAGCGGCTGCCATAAAGCTTTCATAACCGCCGGATCTCGCGTAATTTAGAGGTCTGAGTGCACTTCCTGATATTGCAGGTGTCTGCAGCACAGGGCTGCGCTCGTTGATGCTTTGCCTCTACGGCCTTCTCTTGCTTCGCTAACGAAGATCGCGAAAAAATGAGGTGGATTTTTCCATTTTTTGACGAGTGCTTTTTTTGCACGACTATTCGTTGTATTAAAGTGCAGCAAGTTGAGAAAATGTTGCATTTACGTTTTGTTCGTAGTTCAGTTAGAATTTTAAACAAAATTCTTCACGTGGGATTTAAAGTGGCAATTTAAAAATTATCTTCAACATTCACAATTACAGATATCTTTGCGTAACACCCTAACTTCAACTAGAGCTTGACATCAACTAAGTTTAAACCAGAAACCACAACTCATTTCACTAGAGTGAAATAAGTTTCTCAGTGTTTTGCACACCACCATTGTTTCGAGCTAAATTGACACTGCCGTTCCCTTTGAATGCCGTGGCTGTGAGCGTTTTCTCCCAGAAGGACATTCTAATTTCCTGTAAATGCTTAGCCTGCCAATGTTTCCTGCGTGAACTCGCTGTAAGTGAGCGTGTGCACAAAGCCTTTCGGCCGGGAGGGATACTAGCTTCTTCTTAAGCCGACCATTTCATTTCAGAGAGAGCTCTTGCACCAAAGGAGCTTTTGCCGACCGAATGCCGCGCGTCTCGGGAGTATCTCCTTGTAAGTCTGCCTTCTAACTGGGGCTCGTGAGCTCTAAGAATTCCCAAACGTACGAGGCACGTGCGAGGCTTAACTCTAATTAAAGAAAGTAGTGACTGGGAAGGGATTATAATTCAACATAGTCTGTGCTACAGAATTACGATCGTTCGAGAGTACAAATGGAAAAGTGCTTTCAATGAGTTAACTTGAGTCAAAGTTAAACTTGCTTTTGATAATAACGTTAAAAAAAATGTATCTACAATCGATCGACATCAACTTTACTGAATCTCAATGTTGCTGATGAAAAATGGCCAGAATTATTTAACCAATACGGTGATGAACTCAAGTTATAAGCAATTAAGAATGACTGGTGCTACTTTTTATTCATCTTAGCTTAAAGTTCTCATAGAATAAAGTCTTATAACTCGAAGGTCAAATGAATAGTTTAAGACTGATAATTTCTATCTTATTGTTCTCGCAATATTGAATGAAAACTCAACCTTTTTATACTTCAAAACTTCTCAATGGTAATTCAAACCCAAAATGTAATTCCATCTTCCACTAAGAGATCAATACATGCGGCAACATCGAAGCAAGAATTGTGCACATTAAACTTATGCGCACATGTAAGAGCTTCCGATTGGTTGCTCGTCGTTGGGGACGCGAGTTTACCGGAATCGATTGTCGAGGAATATGATAAGCCAAAACAATTGTTCATGTTAGATAGAAAAGCCATCGAACGTTAACTATTGTACTAATACAATTTATTTGACCTAGTTATAAATATATTTATCTCTTCAATAGTAAAACTTTGCACGCAAATTTTTACCTTTTATCAAATGTTTAGCCCATTTCAAGCAAGCGAACTATGAAGAAAAATGGTCATTAGTAACGTTTTTAGTGGCTCAAAGTGATTGATTAATTGAATAATTACCTCAAGCAAACAAAATTTCTATTTGGCGGTTCCCCAAACGGGGGCAAAGAGAGAAGAACGTTTACTTGGCGGTCCATTAAAACATTAACAGCGGTGACAAGGTTAGCGCGACCGTTACTGGAGTTTGCATGAAGATCAATGATAGACGACTGTCACTTCGCTGAGCTAACGATGAGCTCGTCACAACATGTAGCTGGTCAATGACGAACAAATTTATAACTCACCCATCAACTATTGTTGCGGAAGAATTCATTTCAAGTTTAATGCCTCAGAAGTTTCAGTATTCTATTCAAATGTTTCTTTCAACGAATTTTAAGGTAATCAAATATTTTATCAGAGGTCATTTATGAAACTCGTCTAAAATGAACAAGATGCTAATACACAGGTCAAACTAAGACTTGATCATCTTTTGTTTACGCTTAAGAAACGTATTTCAAGGAATTAAAAGTAAGTCAAGGTTGTGGAAAAATGGTGAGAACCAAAATATAAATCGCCTGTGTAGTAGGAGCCAGCGATTGACAATTCACGTGGCTGAGCGCAGGCGCTGAGCAGCGGCTGCGCAAAAATGTCCATTGGACTGCAGTCGCTGCCTTTGGCCAAATATTGCATTTCGTAACAGCACAGTTTTAGGCAACCACAAAACAGCTTCACTCATTACCTACGATACTACGATGACTTGCTCTCGCGCGAAAGTTGCTGCGCTGCGCGGTCCTTACTACGCAAAACGACATGGATGTTGACGTTTATTTTGAATATCGCCTGCAGTGAGCGAAAATTCCATCCTTCCTAACAATAGAGGACGAATCAGCTCGACTTGGCGCCTTTGATCGAGCAACGACAATCCACGCGTCAATCGACAGCATTAACCATTGGCATGCTTCTCAACCTTTGCTTAAAAGATTTAAAGAAATTTGATATTCGAGAGCGTGGCTTAACACTTACAATTTGACCTCGTTTTGGTAACATTGTTGGCTGAGTGCGACTTGAATTTTAAGGAGTAACCTCTGCGATATTCTCGGTGCCTGCAAAACCGGTTCGTAGAAGTCGTTTTTTTATATGGAACGCGAATTGAAATTAGATAGAAAGGAAAAATTCGGTGACTTTCAACATGTCTAGGGAGAAAAAGAGCTTAAGATAGCAATCAGTGTTGTCCCAGTACGACTCTCCCCTTTCCAGCGGAGTCAAAAAATATATAAACTGCCAGTCAATTCATAGAATTTCTACTTCCAACTTTTGAAACATTGAACAGCTTTTCTGAAATAAATCCTAGTCACACGCTCTACCTGTAGTCAGTAATGATACACATTGTGTCATTCACGCTTTTCAAGCGTTCAAAATCATGGAGTCTTTAGTGGCCTTTAGAGAAGCATTGCGCAAAATCTGCTCTCAGAATTTACTCGTGTTTTGATCGCTCCTAGAATTATCCATTGCAAATTTTTAAGACACGGAACGCTGAAATTGCATGTATCATAACTTCGCTAGTAACAATCGTACTTCTATGTTTCATGCCCTCCTGAACCATTGTACGCATGTTTGTCAATCTCGTGCGCATGTACTTAACGTTCACTTCAACTTGCATTGAACACTGTGCACAAACGAAGAGTTCAATGTTGAGTGGTGGCGCGATGTAACTAAGCCTCGCATTGCGTTAAGGTAGCGCTTCTATATTGATTGTGACTGACAAGCTTCACACGAAGCCATCCTCACGTTCAATAATGGAGACCTAAAACACTAACGGTTCATACTCAGCTAAAGAAAACAATATTGATGAAACACTCCCATAAAAAATCTGAAAATCTCTTCAATCCAAATATTTGACTGCATTTGAGTGATGGGGTGAACGCATCACTCCCATTCCCAATTCTGAAGAATGTTTTTATTACCAAATACTGCAGTATTATTAGCAAGGAAACAATATTTTGCGCGTGCACCCGAAGTAGAAATTCATAAATGAACCTTATTTTTAATTTAACTCATCTTTCATCGAAACTCTAAAAATTCAGGAAACTCACTACATTGTCTTTGTGTTTCCTGATAAAGGAACCGAAAAAAATAAGGTTTCAGAATTACTTATTCTTTAATTTAAAAGTATAAAAAATTAACACTAAAAGAAAGAAAAAAGAAAAAAAAAGAAAAACAGTATATTTCCAATATAGATGGTACAAAAGTACCATCATTGGTTTTTAAAATCTCTTAAAATTAATACACTTAGATGATACACACACACGAGTATTGTAAAACTCGTGTCACTAGTCGAAAATATATGATTGAGGGCAATGTACTCCTAATCTTGCTTAATCTACATTTGATAATACATGTAATGATAATTATAATAGACAACACAATTTCATGGACGATGCATTTTCATTGTGAGGTGAAAACACTTTCGACAGTTTACATGTACATGACATAAAACTTCGCAATTCTTGATGCCAGGAAATAATACATGAATCGCTTGTTTCGGCCAATGTTCAAAAGTGTCATTTTGAGGAAGCATGAAAAATACATATATATATATATAAGCTATTGATACATAAGGGAAAATTATATGCGTGGACGGAAGAGCCCGCTTTCGCCGTGCCATGCATTGCTTTCGTTGTGCATCGATCACCTTTTAGGGTGATTGGTGGCGCAGTCGGTAGCGTGCTGGCGCGGTAACTTATAAGTCACGAGTTCGATTCCATGAGCTCCCTGTACATTTATATATATATAAATATACATCCGCATACATACACACACACATATATATATTCATACATATATATACATGTACATATACACACATACATATACATGTATACACGTACACATAAGCATGAGGACCAAGAAGATAATAAGTTTTGTATTTCTAATCCAACAATTTTAACATAGCGGTCATTAGTTGATAAGCATTTTATTTAAACAAAAAGTGGATGATCGCACAACAAATGTATAGTTTTTACATGAATGCTTTACAATAATAAAGAGATGACGAGTTAGGTAATGTTACAAGTTGAGAGTGAACAGAAAAAAGACCATTATCTCTAGTAAAATGCTAGTTGTCAGTCTAGTACACACACGTGTGCACATATACACGCAAATGTATACATATACACATGCACGCACATAATTACACCAAACTCGTAAGGATACACAAATGCATTTCTATGCATCGAGGCAATACATACGCATTCTATTTAGTGTCATACGCACAGCGTGCACACGTACAGATATCTACAAGTAAGCATGTGCGCGAATATCAGCGTAAACCAGTCAGTATAAACCAGAAATTCCAATCGAGGGAAACGGAGAAAATATCTTTTATTATCGCATGAATTTTATAAAATTTCGTACTACAAATAGTGGCACAAAACAGTCTACCTAAGTCTGAAACATGAAAACGATTGTGGGACGTGAATAAGAAAGAAAACATTAATGTCCTATAAAGGTTTCATATTAGAAGAAAAAAAAAAAAAAAAAAAAATCACATTATCTTTGAAATATGGCGCAAATTGTCGGCAATTGATAAACAGACATAGGTATCACATTATTATAAGCATATAACTATAAGCGTAATACTGCAGTATAAATGGGTGATCACACAACGAATTTCTTGCTTTTTTTACATGGTTGCTTTACAATTTCATATTAGAAAGAAAATCACATTATCTTTGTAATATGGTGCAGAATGTCTGCAATTGATAAACACACACACACACGTAGGTACCATGACGGTCTAGTTTGATGCTTGCACAGAAATGGAGAGGAATGACACAAAATGCAACCTTCGACTGGTTTATCTACTCTTAAGAGAGTCTGAGAGTTACAACTTGAGGAACTCCTTTTGATATGAATGATACACGGTATTAAATACTTATAGATTGTTTACAACACCTATACTCACATATTACAACACCACTACGCACACAACACTACTACACACCCACAACACAACATCACTAGGCACACAGCACCACAACGCATACAAAATGGCATTACTACCCACACAGAACACCCCACCACAACTCACACAATACACACACAACACACCAACACACACAACGCAACACCACAAAACACACAAAGAGAGTGAGCCGAACACTAGGGCCTGAAGGCATGCTGTATCATGTGACAGTAGAGAGTTTGGTCACTCATTCATTGAACTAATATTCACTTACCAATGTACCGATTTCTAAAGTGCTTCGACTATTATACAGCTGTCAAATATATTTGATTGCTTGTATAGATATGAATTTGTTGGTACGCTCATTTTCTAAATATAAATTGTCTTCAATTGTTTTTTTTAATTTAATTTGGTTTTCTACATAGAAGTAGTTAAATGAACGAAGTTGAAAATAAATTATTAGTTAGTAGCCCCACCTCAGTGGAAATAATTTTGATTCGGAAGGAATTTCATTCTTAGAATCTCCTTATCATAGATAAACTTTAGTTCATTCAAATTTCTGAATTTTGCTTGAAACTGAAAAGTTGCTTGCCCAGAACTTAGCTCTTTAGATGTGATTTACTTTCTTTGAACATATTTGCTAAAAATGAGCTGAATTCAAAATCCATAACTCGTATTAATGAGCAAAAAAATTTATCGGGTAGTTTCCTGATCTTAATTAATAAGGAGAGAACTAAAATTACCGTACAAAACATTTACTGAAAAATTAAAAATTGCAAATTAAATGCCAGAATTGAACATTTCGAGCATTTGTTTATCTTCAGCAAATTAAATTTACTTGAAAAGACATAATGTGAATTAGAAAGTTGATAAATTGAAATGAGCAACTAACCGTAAAACTACCTGTTAACGATGGACAACAAAAGAGTCTCTATTCATTTTCTGAAATAAGCTGATTTCAAACCACCAACTTAGTTCTTTTCTGTTGTCCACAGTTAGCAGGTAGTTTTAAGGTTAGTTATTTCAATTTATCAACTTTCTAATTCATGTCTTTTTAATGATCACTACAAAATAAAATATTTTTAGCGGCATCTTCTTCACGAGATACTGCTATTCTCCTCACAACATGTCATAGGGCTTACCTCGCAACGAGCTCACCACACGCTCTGCCCGTATTTCTACGCCACCAAACTTGGCGCCACAACATTTGGCAGCACCCTCACCTCACAGAGCTCCATCGATCAGGCGAGAGGCTCCGCTCAGGTCTGCACAAGCCAGCCTGTCTGTCCATCAATAAGTTGAGCACAGCGTGCCAATGGCGCCTAAATTAATGATTATTCCACCAATCGCTCAGGCTATGAAATTGATCACCATCTTATCTCATTGTGATATATCGAACCCCTGTTTAAGCTGCGACTCAACTGGCAACAATTTATTTGCCATTATCGTTTGGTTCTTTCTTAAAGCACATTTAACATTGACGTACTGTATTAGAATGTTCTTCGTTCAGATTAAAAAACATGCCCTAACATGCTTCATTGTGAATTTATGTCTTTTTGCCAGAGATTAGCCTCATTTCCTTCCATCTTAGAGAACACTAGTATTTTATAATAAAATATAAGAATTAAAAAGTTGTAAGCTAACACGCACGTGTAACACACGTTGAGCCTGGCCAACGTTCTTTGTTCTTCACGATGGGAAAGGTCTGTAGGCTGTTAGAGCTTCCCACGTGTGGTCTGTAGAGCCTCGCACGTGTGGTCTGTAGAGCTTCATGTGCGTGGTCTGTAGAGCTTCACACGAGTGGTCTGTGGAGCTTCACACGTGTGGTCTGTGGAGCTTCACACGTGTGGTCTGTAGAACTTCATGTGCGTGGTCTGTAGAGCTGCGCACGTGTGGTCTGTAGAGCTTCACACGTGTGGTCTATAGAGCTTCATGTGCGTGGTCTGTAGAGCTGCACACGTGTGGTCTGTGGAGCTTCATGTGCGTGGTCTGTAGAGCTTCACACGAGTGGTCTGTGGAGCTTCACACGAGTGGTCTGTAGAGCTTCGCACGTGTGGTCTGTAGAACTTCACACGATTGGGCTGTAGAGCTTCACAAGTGTGGTCTGTAGCGCTTCGTACGGGTGGTCTGTAGAGCTTCACACGAGTGGGCTGTGGAGCGTCACGTCTGCAGGCTGTCCTCAGCCAACAGACGAGTTGACTCAACAGTGAACACAGCAGGGCTCTGAGAATGTCTTGATAGTGTGATGCACTGTGCACTCAAAAGCTGCTCGTCAGAAACTAAACAACATTTCAATGTAAGCCGCCTGGCAACCACGTGAATCCTGGGGAATTACTCATAATTATACACTGTGCAGCGTAAGCCCGTCAGAAAAACCATTAAGGAGCAAAATGCACATATTGGCTAATGTAATAGGCCGTTAAATGTGTTCATGAACGTAAATTGAGAATGCGGTTTCTTTTCTTCCAGCTGCCTGTCAGGAGAAGTGCAACGTTCACGCCAACCTTACGAGGCCCTGGCTCTTGATGCTTATTTTAGAATAACGTTGAATACCGCCGGTCCTCATATATTGTCATATATTTCCCTTTATTGGATTTCCAGCAAAATGATATAATGTCTAAACTGCCAGTGATCCAAGCACCTAGTAAATCTATATTTTATCGCATTGAACAGCTTGTCTGAAATAACTCTGCGTCGAACACACCGTCTTCCAAACGCGTAGCTGGTCGTGCACTGTGTGTTCTCTCTAAGGGAATAAAAATAGATACGCAAGGCTGCCGCCAAGCCTCTGATACTCTTGAGCAGGATTCTAGCGACAGTGACCAATGCTCGGTCTCTCTCAGTCTGAACAAATTGTCTCCGCTCCAACGGAGCTCAAACTACCAAACCCTCTCGGTTCGTGGCCTTCCCTCCCATCGCTCGAATGCAATCCATTTCCGGTTACAACTGAACTGTGCACTTCGTATTCTGAGCGAGTTTTGCACTAGCTCGTTTGCACGTTAAAGATGTACGTCAAATCGAATGTCGTTTCACTTGCGAGCTCTAGTTCTATACTTGGTGTTTGGAGCTCTAGGATAATATTTTAGTTATTTCAGATAGGAATATTACAGTGTCGCGTCATACCGCTAATGTAAGCTCTCAGATGTACAGTAACACTGCGGTGTACGACATGCTCTAGAGGTCGTCGCGACGGGAATGCCATACGATGTGTCTAATCGGAGATTTAAAACTAATGAAATTAGCACAATTCGGTATGGTTCATCACAAGATTACCGCCCTCTAAGCGCACACCCAGAAGTAATTACTGGTATGGCATAAATCCGTTCCATTTATTGCGTCTCTGATATTTAACAAGGAGTTCCTATTTCGTTTGGTTTCGAGGTCTCCCTGACAGGACTTTCATTAAGTTCAATTCGATCTAGTTAAACATAAGAAAACAGACTGCAAGGCCGCACTGCTTTCACAGCACCTTTCAGATTTATAGTTTCCTTGACCACCAACTTCAAAGATTTCTCTCCTATGGCTAGATTTTAAAGCTACTTTAGTTTTATAATGGTTAAAAAATGATCACGTCTTCCAAATTAATTTCCCGATCACGTAATGAGTGTTGCATCACAATTACAGAGTATACGTATGTCTATCTGGGAAAGAAAACTATATGCACCTGAAAGCACCTACTCTGTTAAGAAAACTAAAATACTTAAGACATCTATTGAGATCGAAATGCCCTTACCCTTAGCTCACAAAACAATAGTTCTACCATGATTTCTTTTGCAAACCACACCAATGCAAAACCACTAACACACAAGACAACACCACTGCAAACACAATACCGCATCTTATATTTCTAGAATAACCAAGGAATTTCGGTGTCATGAGATCAGTTTCTTGTGAACGTAGCCAGTACATGCACATGAAGACCGAAAGCATCGCAACGCCGCCTCTCGCTTCCAAGCGGAAAATTGCACCTTGTTTATGTTGGCTGTTTCGCAAGAACAAGGTCTTGAGGTTCATTTCTATTCAGCGCCAGCAAAGCCTCGTATGATTGAGTTGGCTGTGTATGAAACATAAAGACTGAATTTTATATCGCTTTGGAATTCCTGCTTCAGATGCTGTTCCAATTCTCTTCGCTGCAGAAATGTTATCTCGAATTTTGCTGCAGTTCCTGTTAGCGATTAACCCAGCCCACTGTAAACTGCAGTTACACTCATTGATTTTTTTGAGGGGAGGCTAGTGAATAAATAAAATTTTGTGCGTGCTAAGAAGCGAATTTCTAAAAAAAATTGTGAAATTCTACGGAACATCATTTTTCCCTTAAGAAGATAGCTATTTAAAAAAATTATATATTCATCTATCAGAGAGACTCCTCAATTCTAAAATTTCCATATCTGTCGGTTACTCTGAAGCACTGCTAAAACGGAGCATTTTCACCAGCTCGCTTCTAAAGTAGAGGTCTCATTGGCGGGTCGTTCATCTAACACAGACAAGACAAGCCAGCAGTGTGCAGCTCTGATTTCAGCAGGAAGATAATTCAAAGTTTCTCTAAGAAACTTCTTCAAATTTGGAGGTTATGAAATATTTAAAAAATATATTTCGATGAAATATTTGAAACATTTCGAATCCTTCGAAAAAAGTCGAACATTAAATTTAAGACCTAGAACAGGGCAATGAAAAATCCAGCCCAAAAGTTTCAGCCCTTAACTTTTTCAGAGATTTTCATGATCGAAGCCGAATTTTGATTCTCGTTTATTCTCTTTGAAAAATCTCAAGGATGGTCTCCCTGGAAATCCAATTTCCGGATTGCCGTGCAAAAAGGCCTGGTTTTTAGCTCGGAATGACCACCGACAGCCTCGGAATTTAAATCATGGAAAACCTTTCAGTATCTGAACTTTAATGGCCCGAGTGTTAGAAGCGTCGACACGGAAAAAAATGGCCCGAAGCAAACAGACTATAGAAGTCGCTCTACTCGACACACGCTTGAGGCAGCCTAACTTGCTGACTGCTCCGTGACTCGATTGTCACCGTAACGTCGGACACAACTTGTAAATAAGAACCTTGGAGTCTAGCAGTTCCTTTGAAATTTATTGCTTGAAAAGTTTCTGAAGCGTTGTTTATTAAATTGATATTTTTCGAAGGAAGCAATGTGTCGCACAATTGTGATGCAGCTATCAGTGGCAAGATTCGGCAAAATGGGCAAAATCTCCCATCAGCTTCACATCTATATCGGGATGAAAATAGAGGATTAAAATCCACCTTTTATATTCAACACCGATAACTGTTATACAAGGAAAGTAAAGCTGAATGTATTCATGCGTTACTAGGATTGAGATACTAAAAAATTGAGTCACGCTCGTGCCAGAGAACTTTATTTTTCGAACTAACCACTGAGAAAATTACCAGAAAAACTGCTGGAAACAAAACTCAGGAGCAGAAAAAAGCTGATGTATGTAAAGGTAAATGACAAGCCTATATCAGGATATAGTAGAATCTAATTCATTTGAAATTAACTGAACAATTGTCCATGTTGATCGAAATTAAATCCAGCAGAAAGATGATATATACAGTACACGAAATCATTTATAAATGACTTATTGGTATCTTCACTGAAAATAGTGGCAACAGACGCAGTACCTGCAGTGAAAACAGACGCAGTCCCTGCAGTGGCAACAGACGGAATGCCTGCTGTGGCAACAGACGGAGGTCCCAGCAAACAGACGCTGTCACTGCCTGCATATCCCCACGACGCCGCTGCCATGGCAACACGCATTAGCGTCCCTGCCCCCACCGCAGCGGAAGCGGGAGACCACCCCAGAAGACCTGCTCTCCCACTTGAGAGCTGCCGTAACGAACCTCCGTAGGAAAATTACCCTAGCCTCGAAATGAGAATTTTTCGTCTGGTATGCTCTCACACTAGAGTCCTGCCGCAGAGCAAACCTCCGGAGGAAAGTTATCCTATACTCGATTTGAGAATTATTCCTTAGGCTTCACCAAGTAGGCATTGAGAAATTGTTTCTTTCATAAACCTTGCTACAATGCTTATCTGTGGAGGTGTAGGTGTATTGCTCCCCTCGGGCAACCTTATCCCTATGCAGTTTCAACCCAATCGTGCAGTCAATTTTGACTGTTGTGCTCATCTAAAAACTCAATTTAAACAATATGAAATACTACATTTCTGCCATCTATACTTAAGAAGAGACTGATTTTCCCGCTCATATTTTCCTCAAGGCATTTCAAGAAGAGGAACAGATAATATGTTTTTAAGTGGAGGAATTGCTCCTATATCCTGATTTTCAAAAAAAAAATAGTACTGCCTGGTGGAAGTTCGTAAACAAAAACTACAAAAGTTTTTGCAGGGCTAACGCTCTATTGTTGTAATGTCATTATTTAGATGGTTCTAACTCCGGTTCCTAATGTTCTCCGCAACGAGGAGAATATTCCTGCCCATTTATGTATCAACTAATTCTTAGTTGTGGAAAATAATTTCAATTTAGTGCCAGTCCTCTAGTAGTAAAGAGTAATTAAAATATTCGTTTCAAAATCAATAGATTTTTCCCACTGTCAATAGATATCAAATCTACGGACTTCAATCTTCACCAAAAGTAACTTAAATATTCGTTTCATAAACCGTAGATTTTTCAACCCTCATATGTTCACAAAATCTACGGACTTTGAAACAAGTATTTAATTTACTTTTGACACGGAATGTGATTACATTTAGATTAATTTCTAACTCTAAGAAATATTGGTTGAATATTTAATATATTCAAATTATTTGGCTTCAAATGGCTTCTTTGCTTCGATTGTAGCTGACTTTTTGAGTTTGCTTGCAATTTTTTGCTTCATTGCTCAACATTATCTGGACTTTTCAAAAATATAAATGAGCTACAGCTGTTCCAACCGATCTAAGATTCCGAATGAAATGTCATGCGCCCTTTCTTTCTCTTAATAATAGTTTCTTCATTGTAGTTTGTGCTATTTTTCTTAGCGCGTTTAACGAGAAGGCAGTTGTGTGTTGGAAAGTGGCTTGAGTCCCACACTACCAGTTCTGGCTTCTACATCAACATGCGAGTGCCGACATCTTGCCTCAACGTTCTTGTGGGTTCTCTGTAGAGTTGAAGACACTTCTTCAGCCCCGCTACTAGAGCAGCACAACTTGTCGTGCGATTATACAGTGAAGAGCATTCAACCTGAGAAAAGCGGGTGTGCGAAATACTCCGACGCATTCTGATGAAGCTCATCTTATCGACGAGTGCTCGTCTTAACTTGGAAATGAATAAATTAATGAGTTGGTTTCTTAGGATTAATCGAAAAAATCATTTTATTCAGCTCAATTTTGGCATCACAGAAGATCTTATGTAATGAATATCCCACCACAATTTTTGGAAAAAATGAAGGTAAGCACGCACTCATTGAAAATAGAATGCGATAAATGAACCAAAATACGTCGTAGCTGCGTATTCAGTCATCAGTGTTTTATCTTCAACGCTATCCAAGCTTTTATAATCTGTCAACTCCTCAAAAATACCTATGTACTCAGGGACAGTTTTAAACACGACCGAAAACATGAATCTCATTTTTTAGAGACTCATCAAAGTGAAAGCCCAGATGCGTGCACAGCAATCAAGGTTCGGCGACTGCTTACTCGTTACATCAAGCTACGGTGACGACGTGTTAGCAACATGAGCTTTCAACAACAGCATGCTTCTATCAGGAACTTGCAGCAACAGTTTGCTTGTTACAACAAATTGCAGCCCAAGCCTGCTGGTTACAACTACTTTCAACCACAGCCTGATTGTAACAACTTGCATCAAGAGCTTGCTTGAAATAACTTGCTGCAACAGCTTGCTTGCAACAACAACTTGCGCTTCAGAAGGCAGGTAACAGCGGTTGCAGTAGCGGTGTGCACGTCACAGCAACTTAAAGAGAGACAGCTCATCAAACCAGCGCTGATATTTTACCCACTGATCAAATGGATGCCTAATAAACAAGGACCTTATAATTACAGCACGCATGACTTCAGGACTAATAGCAGCCGGACTAAAGGACTCATCAACGGAATCCAATTCAAACAATAGTGAGAGTTGGTATTGCGATCTAAGCTGAGTAAATTGGTATGGTTCATCGAACCAAAATGGTAATGCTCGTTAGCATTCACTACATTGGTCAATGTACACAAACCTTTTACAAAAGTCCCATGTGGAAACGTAGAGAGAAATAAAATGGCGGTTTTTCTCAAATGTTAAGCCAGAATGAAACTTGCCATTAATCCGAGGAACGACTTCTTAGATGAAGTACAAGCAATCTTCCGTTCGTTTTTTCATCTTTTGCTGTATTTAATTTCATTTCCTTACTGAAGTTCAGGCTAGTTTCCGATGAGACATCATCAAGCCAACGCAAAAAAATAGCATAGATAATTTCAAGGTGAAAAATCAGACGTCGTTCTGTAGCGTTTATCATCACTCTTATCTCAGCCGCAACACTCAACGTTTGCCGCAAAACTCGAATGCGTTCTTTTGAAGCATCTCAGAAAATACCGAATCCTAACAGAAACTGCAACACGAATCCTAACAGTAGAATTTAAAAATTTCTCTGCTCTAAGCAGCTCTTTTGGTCTGTGAGCTTTGAAAGGAGTTGCGCCCTGCACATTTTGAACGGTGATGCTTTCTTATCTTCTCCAGCGCTCGTCATATCAATCGGCCACTGACAAAGAATTTGAAAACGTTTCATGAGGATTTCGTCCCAACTTTTCTAGAATGTTTTCATCAACCCACAGACAGTTTGTTTATACGGAACAATTATATCTAATCCATTTCGAACGCTTTTCATTTCAAGCTTCGGATTGTTTCTAGCAGAGCAAAATAAGCTAAGGATTTCAAATTTCCGATCAATGATTCTAAAGATCATGGAAAGACTAGAATAATGAAACTTAAACCAAAAATAACACAAAAATGAACGTTAGAACTTTGATTTTCATAACTTGAATCAATTGAAAGATTGTGTAGGTATATATTGAAAATTGAATGTCTATTGTGTGCTGCTCCTCTTACTTTCTTGAGGAACAAAGACACTGCGAACAGTCATACCCTTGCTACCAAATGTGTGTTCTCATGGAATGAAGTCAGCAGTGGGACGGTTCGAACGCCTCTCAATTTCTGTCCCATTTAGTGCATTCTCATGAAAGGGCAAAACATTTTAAAAATTTAGAGAAAACAATTTACAGAAATTTATGCACTTTATAATTTGTAATATTTCGAAATGAATTCTGTTGAGTTTTTGGGGGCTCTAAAGCGGTTTAGGTTAATAAAACACATTATCATGAATTTCTGTCTCGGGAGTATCTGAGCTGTTCTCCCTGTGTGACTGGTTTCATGTTAAGGTGCGAGTAAGGCTCACGAAATGAAGAGCGCCAAGCTCTCGGACAATTTTTTAAAGTTTCTTTAAGCGAAGATTTTTTAAGATAAAGCGTCATTTGATTTTTTTGCGAAAGCCTCTCATCAAATTTGTGTCAGCTTATTAAAAGGATTCCCAATAATTTTTTTTCTATCTAATTTTGGTGCAGGAAAACTTAACTTAACCGCACAATAATTACATTCGCTCATTTAGGAGTCACTTTGCCAGTATCAGCTCTTACAGTTGCATGGTCATATTAGAAATGAATACAAACAAATCCCAATGAAAGATGAGAAATTTAAAATCTATTTTTGTACTGGTCTTCAACGAAAGCGAGAATTTTCTTCCAGTTCCCCTCGAACATCCGCAATTAATGTGATGATCTGATTGCAGCAGCGGCAGGGAGAGACGCTCCCTCCAATGCCGCGCTCCTCTAGCATTTCAGGGCCTGAGCATTCGAGCAAACTGGACACATTAAAGTCGGAGAAAATGACTTTGTTTGGAGCTCTTAAGAACTCCATTATTGAGAACTTCGAAATTATCATAAAAGTTCTTATATAATAGTATATTAAATGGGCTATTATATAAGCTATTATATTATTGTAAGAATTTCACTTTTGAGACCATCGAAATTATTATATAGGTTATTACATAATAGTAAATTAGGTAGGCTACTATATAATCTAATATGTTATTATGAGCTGAACTTTACCCTTGATGGTAAAATCGGATGCTGTATAATATTGCAGAAGAGCGGTCCAGGTGCCATACATACTTCGAACTCACGTGTTCCAAACATACACTGCAGATCACGTGTTTCCTTTGATGTGTTTCTCACAACCAATGGCTCAAAATGCCATTCAATAATCACATTATCAAATTGATGATCATTAAGCCACCCCTCATACAGTCATGCTTTGAACTCAGAAAAGATTATAAATTGTGGACAGTATTATTGACAAATTACCTTATTTTGTACTGAACGCTCCACAGCAGCAAAGCTAAGGTTCGTATTGAGTTCAGATTACCTTTGTCTTGCCATCGTTACATTATTTTACTCAGAAAATCATTGCTATATTACACTATTGTATTGAAGTAACGTTGATTTGCATCCATTCCTTCTCTTCGCTGCAGTTCCAGTAAATTCCTAGGTTTTACACAGGGTCCTTCCGCATCTCATTTACCACAAATTATAGATCGTCGTAACTTTGGTTATATTGTATTCATGTCGATATCGCATGTCAGTTTAATGACAAACGATAGATCCTTGAAACTTCTCTTATATTGTGTTTTTGCCGGTATTTCATGTCAACTTTAAATTAGCATCGCCTCTACACCGTGGCACAAGCACACGAGCCACTGGCGCGCCTCAACTCCAGCGCCGCGACTGGCCGCCAATTAACATTTGCGGAGGAGGTGCGCGTCCGCGCATTTTAGTTCCCTAATGAGACACGCTGCGCCTGCCTTCCTTTGGTGCCGTTTCACTCTGGGAATACAAGCTTCAGCGCAGAAATCAGCTTGCTTCAGTTTATGCAAAGACGAAAGAATATTTCTCGTCTAGTGGGAATTGCAACGCTTGCTATTTTCTTCTGAATTTTTCGGCTGGCGTTCTGCTCGTAAGCTCCCAAACTGAGAATTTCAGCATTAACACTTTTTGGTGACTCTCTCAGTAAATGTGTCTCAGTATTTCCTTCAAAAGAGTTCTTGAAAATCCACTTAGATTTAAAATTGAAGATTAAAAGGGTTTACCCACCTTTTTGCAATTGGTTTGAAATAGAAAGGAATTCTGATAAAAGAAACAATTTTTTATTTTTCAGTATATTTAGAGCAGAATTTCGCTTTACCTTGTATTGCGGTCATTGAAATCAAGAAATTAAATCGTACTCAATAATATTCAGGCAGACCCAAAGAACGGACTACACATGCTCATAGCTCCAAAGGGTTTGTTCGCGATTTCACGTGTCGGCAGAATTTTTGTTTTATCTGATGCGCAAATTTGCAAAAGAAAGCAAAAGCTGAGTGACATGCAGGCACGAGCAGTCAAAAATGCGAGCTCACTTCTGCACCAGCAACATTCCGGTCGGCAACAAAGTGCTCACCTGAACGAAATTTGTTCCCTTTGTTTCTCCTCAACTGTCCAGCCTCTGCCAGAGCAGCAGACATGCTTCAATAATGTAACAACAGAAAATATAAATCCAGGATAAAAGTTCGGGATAAGAACTACTGAGTCATGCCTTGGCAGAGCCAACAAGACCGATGGAAGAACGTATATAGCGGCAAATGATTTTCAAATTTATAAATGATCTTCTTTTGAACTTTTGAAGCGGCCTCCAAGAGCATGGTGAGGAGTCCTGAAATAATCATTCACAAACAAGAAGTGCAAATAAGTTAGATGACAAAACATAAAATTACAATAAATTAGAAACCGATTCTCTTGTTCCTGTCTCGAAGGCACAACCAAGACTGTGCAGGCTATCGCTCAATAATAAATGTAACGTTTAAATCATAAAATTATCATAGGTATAGCACGGTTTAAAAAATGATGTGTAATCAGCTGTTCATAAGAAGTTTGTAAAAAAATACGTTGAATAACGCTCTTTTCAAGAACCTTATGTTTCATCGGCAATTGCTGACTCATCCTGTGCGATTGTCCGCAAGTGTGATTTGCCATGTGCCTTTATTGCCTCATTATTCATCGCTGGAAATCAGCCTTATAAATCTTGATTGTTTTATTTGAGTCAATAACAGCGCCTACTTCTTGGTCAGCTCTCATGCTCGAACACAAGTGCGGCGTGGCAAGGGGATGCAAATATTCTTCTTCACGATGCATAAGGCCGCCAAAACGTAAGCAAAAACTTGCCCCGGCGTTACCCTCGAATATTCGGAGATAAAAAGTGATTGGGAAGAATTTATGGCCAAGATGAGTTGCTTCTCAGATCGTTTTCATAACGTAAAGCACATGTGTGACTAACGCTTCTGCATTTGTACTTAGCTTTGGCATTTTAGCGTTGCAAAGCGATACCGCACTCCAGTTCGAGTTAGTTTGTTCTGCACTCACAATCATAACGACGAAATAAAGTAATTTTTCCTGGCTTAGTTCATTGGAGAATTGTGTGATTTATTGAGCCTCATGAAAAGGGTATGATAACTCTATTTCTGAAGAATGAGGTATTTTCCATTTAACAACGGATTTCATATTGTGATGTGGCTAATAGTGAAATTAAGCAAAAATCCTCTAATTATTGCGTTACTGTTCGTATCGAGTAGTATTTATTTATTTTGTAATAAACTCATAATTTTGATTTTTTGTTGAGGTCCGTTCATTTTTTTCATTTTTGATGAAATTCAGTGACTGAGCAGATCTGCCACCTCACCAGACTGCTAACACCAGCACGCAAAAGAATAGAAAAGGACCCGCACAAACAAAAATGTGACCAGATGAAACTTGCTTAATGTGATGTATTCTTCGATGGTTGTGAGGGAGCAAATGAGCTGTGAAATTTACTGCATTTGTCATTATAGCTTAAAACACGTTCAGTCAAATGCCATTCCAGCAAATGGAATTTATTTACGTTTTTACCAGACTCTCTTTAAAAATGTTGTTGTTTTTGAGAAGATTCAATATATGTTATTTATACAATACATTAAAAAACATTCATGCCGAATGGTTGCATCGCTAAATTCAATATAAGTAATGAACGGTTTCAATTAAGCTAATTCAGTTTAACTGTAAATCGCATCTCTGGCTATTTCATACCTGTTTGAGGGCAAATATAAAGCCCTGCATTTCAGGGTGTTTCTTTCGTTTCTACTCTAAGTGCTTTTAGGATTTATTTGCCCTTAGAAAATTGCCGCTCGCTGCACTTCACAAATCACCAAACATTTTTTCTTCCGTAGCTCAGCTGCGTTTTTTAAAAAGCCCAAATTTTTCATTTGTTGGTGAGATTCCCCGTCTCTGCTCAGTAATATATAACTTGAAATAAAACCTATGACGTAATTCGTTTCGAAATGTTTTCCTGTAAAAAATCTCATATCTCACAACTATAAATTTCAATGGCATTCTATAGAGCAACTTTTCTGGCAGTTTTGAGACAAAAATATTCTCAAATATTTCAGAACATTCTTGCCCCCGTTTTCATGCTGAATTGAATAGAAGGAACTTGTCTGAGACCGATTTTGAATATATTGGTCATGTGACAAGTTATGGAGATATTGAAATTTTAGAACTAATTGTCAATTTCACGAAGAACACAGAGTTTTGAATAAAATTATTCCCTCGTACATATTTTAAAATAAAGTATTTATTTGCTTGCCGTTGTTCTTTCATGTATAATGAAGCATATATATTCAAGCTATTAATTTTGAAGAAAATTATTGCCGTTTTTTAGATAGCTTACAGAGAATTGCCTGGGAACTAATGAACCAGCCGGACTTTAAGATATTTTCAATCATAAGTACTAAGTTTTCTTAACATATGTGCATATATGTTATTTTTCTACCGTAGGTTTCCAGTTTCAAATCCATGAAATTACATTGCATTAAACACACTGAATTTCAAACTCCAACCGCTGGAACTATTCAGGGACCAAATATAATGTGCGCCATAACGACGCAAGGGATGCCGGGATGTGCCTCATGAAGTGCGGCAGTTGTGCTGGTTTGTGTCCGGTGCGGTGGGAGGGGAGGAATAATAATTTCAGGTTGAATAGTGCGTCATTAAAAGTTAGTGACCCCATTATAATGTTTAATAATAGTTACGTCAATTGTTAAATTAATTAGTAGGCTGAATTTCAGTTAGCGACTCCATTAAAATGTTTAATAGTATTTGAGTCATTTGTTGAATTAATTAACAAGCTGCAACATTTACTGGGTGGTTTCAAGCTCTTGAAAATAGGAGTGTTGAGCCGTAATATTTGCTAAGCTTTTGATTGCTTAAACTTGGAATTAAGCGCAGTACGAGGGCACTGTTTACTGTCCGTCAAGCCAGCACTTTTCAGTCTCATTCGCTGTTGGTCATTGATTGGGGCTGCACCTCCGGAATTGGTCCTAGCAACTTTTTCAATCTTTCAGAGTTGCACTGTGGAGTACTTAAATTATGGGGGATTTTTTTCTTAATTTTAAACAATCTGAGCGTATAAGTAGGAGCTTAGCAGAGGTGAACAAACACAAGTTCGTGTTCAATTTTATGAGTGCTGTTAACTCTCTGAAATCCCATAGATACTTCAAAATCATTCGTCCTACCTAAAGATCTTTAATTTATGTACCTGACTATCCACACTTTATAGGAGCCATTTGAAATTAATGTATTTCAATACCTTGGTAAGTGAAATTTTAGGTTCAGAGAATAGGTAGGCTTCTATTGCACGATAAATGATAGTATCGGTTGAGCATCGCAGGGAAGTACACTTGAAAACAAAAATATGTTTCTCACAAATGTTCAACAAAATAACATAAACTTTTCATTTATTGTTTCGATATTTATTTCTGAGAAGAATTTATTGTCGTTTTAAAACATTACCTTGGTTACTTTCCATGATGCCTGTTCGTGAATCACGAACAAGATTTATTTCTTAGATCTGCTTGCCTCCATTCTCTCATTTTATTAGCAAAAAAATCAAGTGACTATTTCAATGCAAACAATTTTCATTCGTAGCAATCACTATCAGAGTCTGGATCATTAGTGCACTTAGTATTCCAAAGAAAATTCTGCATTTAGGTGATGAGCCTCATTCATGCAGCTCTCAATAACGTATACAATGTATTTACCCGTTGAACTCTAGGTTGTATAGAACTCTGAATCTGTCTGTGAAACACCTCACCTAACAAGTAAAGTTCGGGGTCAAAAATGACTGAAAAATCTTAAGTATGATAAAAAGCAGTTTTAAAGTTTACTGAAAATTTCAGATGTGGATAATAATGTAGGATTTCCTGATAGTAATACATCCTAAATATTGATGATATTGGCATATCTGCTTGAATTAGTCGTTTCTTTCCGCTCTCTCATTCAGAATCAGCGAGTTTTTGTACGACAGCCGTAAAAGTTGAAAAATCTTCTGACGCAAAAAGACCAAATAGTCAGTGTTTATTCCGTGTGTGTTTATTGGCATTTTACATAGAGTTATATTTCATTTTATGCATAGTTTTATTTTTCATTATAGTTTTCGTGTGTGGTAAAGCCGTAAAAAGACAGAAACAAGCAATGACAGCTCTGATGACGAGCTGAAAAAAAAACTAATGCTAATGTGTTGCAGGACTTGGCAGTAGAGAGAGAGAGCAGATTTCACCTTGTATTAAAATGTGTTTTTATTGTTATTTCTGTATGTCATAGAAACCATCTTTAATGACACCAGGTGTGGACAGGAAAATACAACTTTTAAGGGCTCATCATTAATTGCTCAAAATACAGTTTCCAAATCTCGAAATGTAATATAATACGCAGATGTTGAAAATTATAACTAAGAGCTAACGAACGATTTTTCAATTCACACTCAAATCTCGTACTACGTCAAGAAAATATTACAGTTTTTACACACCATAGAGTGAAAGTTTGACCTCATCTCGAGAGTTCAATTGTTTGAATTCGCGAGCGCGCTTCGAATGTTTTAAATGCCGATTCCGAAACCGTAAATCCTTTTAGAGGCTCTCAGCACTCAGCTTTACGGTCCTGTACCCGCTTTTTACGGCCCATAACAAATCACGCTGAAGAGGATCCATTTCCATCAGGAAATATGTAATATTTTAGAGTAGAGTGACCGTCAAGAGATCGATATAAGTCGCTCACATGAAAATTATTCAAATTGTGTAAATATAATGGTTTTAGAAGTTGATCAACAGATATGAATGTCTGGCACAAAATGAAAACTAAGAAACTCTAGCAATTTTCGTACTTACCCATATTTTCTCTACTAAAATTCCCTCTGTAACAAGTTCTTGAAATATTTCAGTAGATTTACTTGGTGTTCGTTCCCGCCCCCTCGCCTGTCCCTTTCTTAAAGAATCTGGTTTTTAGAATTGTGGTAACTGCGTCTGACCCCACTCTGCCCGAAGTAGTCCAGTTGTTTGGAAAGGAAAAAGGTCTTGATAAATTGGATTATCCTATTATTTTCATTTAACTCTATGGTTGTGGGGAATTTGCATTATTGCGCTAAGAACGTGACCAACGTCAACTAATAGAGATAATATGATCTCCCAAGCCATTAAATCAATGCACTCATCGAAACACGCCACTTGAACACTGCTCTCCGGATCTAGGGATAAAAATTGCCTGTCGCGGCTCCCATCATCTCTTCCAACAGTAGTGCTGATCACCACTGCTGCTCTTTTTCGCTTTCTCTTATACTCTCTTCCTCTCTTTCTCTCTTTCTTTCGCTCTGGTCCTCAATCTGAATGGATCAAAAACACTTTACCCGCATAATGTGTAAAAAATATATCATGACTCTAGCCCATGACTTCAAAAATATTTTTTAGGACTCTGGATCAACTTCGTACCAGCATTTTATTTTCGTTGTTGTGTTTAAAGTTGAGCATTCGTAGCGTTGCGGACTCACAGCAGATGTCTCAGAAATGTTCGCGCAACTTTCAGCAACAAAGGAGAATATCTCGTCAATGCGTGGTTCAGGCTACAATGACTAGTAATTGAACTTAATAAATCAGTTTTTGTTGTAAGATTCATGGAATATCATTTCCTCATCATGCATGGAAAATATTTGTTTAATATTCAAATATGATTGTTGATATGAATCGAAGTTATACGCTATAAATTTCAGAAATTCCATTTTAGACGACGTGTTTTAGAATAATGCAACTAATATCAATTTTAATGGAGATTCCTTGGGAAAAACTGTATATTTATCATATTAAGGCCTACCATTATCATTGATGATTGAAAGCAGCGATTCGGTCTCAAATTTTCAAAAATTTCTCCACCATTTGCTCAAAAAAAAACAACGCTCAGTTTCTCCATTAACACGCAAAAATATTTCATGACTTAAAGTCATGCAAAACTTAATAAAAATTAGAAAGAATTATCCCTGATCGCGTTACGTGTAAGGAGGAGGGTCATAGAGAGTGTAAACGATGTGCTGAGCTCCATTCTTTCAAAAATTAGGAGGAACTGTCAAAAGATTTGCGCTCGATTACCTTCATTATGGCGGGAAACGAGCGTAAGTCTCCAATTTGGGCTCACTGTACAAACGAGTCCATCTTTTCTGCCCCGTGCTTGCTGCGGCCTTAATCGCGCACTCTGAGCCAAACACTGCCAGCCGCTGCCGCGAATAGAACTGCATTGCTGAAAATCCGTTCCAAATCCTTTCGAATCTTCTTCAATTTCGAGTTAATTGTCACTCAGGCCAGAAGTCGTCAGCTCAACTTGTGGTTGTGACGTCCTCTAGCGTTTAGCTTAGAGAAATCTCAACATTTGAGAACTGATCGTACTTCGAAAACAGAGAATTTTTGCTCATTAAGTTTGTGAATTCGGGATTTTTTCGTGTTGAAAAATAATAATCAGTACCAAATGCTGTATATTTTCATTTTACTATTTGGGTCTTGGTGCATATGAAACTTCATTAAACAAGAACTGCTAATGGTAAATTCAAATCCGCACACTTACCTTGATTATTGATTGCAAAAAATATTTCCCTTTCTTGACACTCCATAGCTCGCAGAAGATGCGTAGTTAGCATTCAGGGTCCCAAATTCACGCTTCATATTACACCTATTTATTTTAAACATCACTAGTTAGACTGACTATTGCTTGACACTTGAGTAAGCCAAGCCAAACTTGCAAACACTCTCCCACAGTTGTGAAGCTCTGTTCAAGCCAGCCACAAATGCCCGCCTGTGCACAACACGCCGACCAGCTCAACAAACAATGGAGCAGCAAGCGGACATGTGAATTAACGAAGTATGTATGTAGGTCAAGCTTAATTCTACTGTCGCTCGCAGCCTTCATGGCTCGTGTAACTCAGTCTACTGTGTCTGGTTAGACTGATTACTAGGTACTCAAATGCACTTCATCTTATTCCTGAGGAGTGCAGGTAATTGTTTAATTTTCAAAACCACGATTCTAAAGTAAGTTATATTTTTGCCATCGAAAACGTTTCAAGCGATGAATAGCTCTCACTTCTGTTGCTCCTGTCGCACAAAATCATAAATAAGGCGAAAATTTAATTAATTGCAGCCCAAATAAAAAGAAAAACTACAAAAACACAATTCTTAGCGGATCACAGACACATTTTTGCAGTAATTTTTGAACTTAATAAGGAACAAACGATTGCAGTTGGAAGAATAATAAAGGTCGTTAGAAGTGTTTACAACACGATCAATATGCGCTAACTCCAGTTGACTCAATCGCTACGTCGAAATAAGCTTATTTGTCGACACTCCAGTGGCTTTTTCATATGAAAATTATCCTAAGAGAGAATTTTTAAACATTTCTTAAAAAAATATAATGAATGATTACTGATATATACATGAATACAAGTTTGTTTCTTGAATAACGATAATGTTCTGTTTAAGGCATATTTTTACCAACACTAATCCAGCGAACGGATATGTCTCTTTATCCTTTTCTGCGTGAAAAAAGGATTTGTATAAGTTGTATAGTTTATAAAAGCAAATACATTTTCAAAAAGTGAAGTCACTAACGAGGCATTAGAACTGTAAAAAATTCTACAGAAAAACATGAGATGGCGATGAAACGCAAGAACATTAACTTTAGGCTGTTCTGCTTCATCAATCCCAGACTTCGCAATGCTTGAAAATATCTCAACTGAAAAATTAGTCGTAGAAAACATGAATATTATTGAACAGTTGAAAACTATACTACTGAGTGTGTTACGAAACTTGTTCAAAACTGTGAGAAAAGCTTTCGTTTCAACTAGCATGTTTTTCTCATACTAACATCAAGTGTGGAATAAATATACAAACTTGAGAAATATACCGATTACAAGTGGGTATAAACACTCGTATACACATTGTGCAGACACAATGCTTCCTCACACGCACCCAACACACACACAGACAACACACACGCACACTGCAGCGAAGACTCCAAGAAAACTCAGGACGCAGCCCTGCTCTCAGTTTGCAATACTCGCCTCGTATTCAGAAGACGGCCTCAGGCTTCCCATTGCTGGATTCGGCATCTTGAGCAACTTTGAAACTTTTTCAATTAGACAATAATTGGCCATTTCAGATTGCAAGAAATCATGCAGAGCTCTTGATCTATTCAATTAGCGACTCGTAACGAAAAACTGCCTCGAATATATATGAGATGAAATTGGATATTCGAGAGCCTCGAGTTCTGACGAGAGTGAAGTGAATGGCGAAAGTTGAGCTGCAAATAACGCCGTGGGCGCAATTCAATTTAGATCATCGCACAGTCGGACTCTATGAGGAAGTTACTGCCGTATTTTGAGCGTGGCAACGTCATTTAGAGAAGTGATTGGAATACTTCATTTCATATGAATGAGGCATATTGCGGAAACAAATATAGCAAGTGCACAAAGGTATAACTAAGCTCTGGTTTCCTTAATGGGAGGCACTTGCTCACGTTTATTTAAGGAATCTGTATTTGAGTCTTCCCTATTCGTAATTATTCAACATTTCTAAGTCATTGTTTTAATTTACACTAAAATAACAAGCGGTGGAATATTTTATGGCAAATTTCGAGCTATCGCCTCCAAACTGAATTTCAATACAGAATTCCCCAATTATCTGTCATAAAAGTTCCTAATTTAACAATATCAAATAATCAAGCCAACAACTGAAGTTTTCGGCTCACTTCTTCGTACTAACAAAATCTTTTATTGTCAAATTAAAATACAATTCCCTTAGTTAAAATTATTCCGCTCAAAAGCCAAACGATACATTTCAATTCCACGTAAAGCTTCTACTTCCTCCTAAGTTCAATGCACAGCAAATATACGCCCGTTATTGAATATTGATTTATTTCGTTTTGTCTTTAAATTCACCTGGGATGATCAAAAAATGTTTTAATTAAAATCCCACACCATTGAGTTAACCTTCATGTATGAGCTTATAAGAGAATAACAGAAATGTTTGAGCAAAGTTCGAAGGTTGTTCAGTGAAACAAGCTCAAATAATCATAGCACATGTGGGCGCCATTTCATTTAGTGACAATATTTACGCATATTTCATGTAGCGACAACATCCAGCACAGGAGTGTCAGCTCCTCAATTTCTAGGCTGTAACGAATTTAATATTTTACAAACGAGCTTCGAGACATGTATTTATGTTTATGAGCGAAATAAACAAGTATTAAGCTATATTGTTTTGAGCAATATCTATCGCAAGGCACAGTTTTCAATCTATTTGATAAATGCATGACCTACATTTTACACGCAATTCAATGCATTACTTTCCACTCTTTCTCAGGGTGACGGAGAGTTCATACGACCACGCGCCACGCTCGCAAACATTCTTTACCTTCTGAACACCAATTTCACGGTTGCATCTAAATAGATTTGAATAAACTTGGTCGTATTTGTTGGGGAAAAATGAACAGTGGCAGAGTTTTGGTGGGTCTCGAGGGCACGCCCGGTCCTCGCGCCGCAACTCGCGCCGCATGCAAATTGCGGACCTCGAGAAGAAGAGCCTCCTTATGCCACCCACGGCGCTCCTTTCCTCCAAATGAACAGCATTCGGGCCGCCAACTGCCTCGTATATTTTTCCACTTCTGAAGGTCGCGAAAATTGTCATTTTAAAATAAAAGTTCACTCCAATTAAGGTGATTGTTGAGCCATTAGTCGCTCCTTCCACACACGTGACGACTTCCTCCCCGTTCCAGGCGAAGGTCCAGGCACGGACGAAACACCCAGTACAGCAGTGACGCTGGCTAGTTAACACCTTCACTGCGATGGCTTAAACTGAAGTGCAATAATCAACTCGAATTTAAAGTCAAATGTTTTTTGAAATTTTATAAATAGCAAAAATTAACTGGATCCATCGAATACCATTAATTTAAAAGATTGTTTAAATTTTCAAACGATTTACCGATGGGTCGTATCGCAGTTAACGTGTTAGAGCTCACACCAAGTGCTTCCCAAGTTCAAAATGGCAAATGAAGTTACCGTCATATGCATTAAATTTTGAGTCGCTGTCAAATGCACCTCTGTAAATTGTCGTTTATTCATCAACAATTGAGCTTATTTGTTTTGAGGCATTTTAGACCTCTGAAATTGCTGTTGAAAGTGCACGGTACAATTAAATTAAACATCTGCACTGAAGGCCGAGAACGAATTTCTCACAATCTTTTCTGTTTTTTTTAATGTCTGTGAAACTTAAATCGGACTGTAGATTGCAAATTTTATGATAACATTGTTTAGTCACTTGCAAAAATAGGAGTAAAATTTTTCTGTGCCGTATACATTGAAAAAATTTTCAGCCACAGTCTGCCTTAAATATTTTAGACCCACTGCAATTTTGATCATCTCATGATTTAAAAACGCTTGGCACCTTACATCTACTTGGCACAGCTTATAGTCAGTCACTCAAACGAACAGTCAAAACTTAATGCTCATTTCTCTGAGCTCATGAAGCAGCATAACGAAAAGCCGCCGCAGAATAATTTTTAGTTTCTAAAGAAATCCAATCTCGCTGAGTTTAACACTCATGTAAGAGTCATTTTAAGTCTTTTGAACTAGTCTATGACTGCCTTCGTCTTTACAAATGACTGAGAACTGAAATTTAACATTAATCCAACAAACAATTTCAAAAAGTGTACCTCACCCACCCACTATTGATGGTAAAACCCCAACTACAACCTAGTTCAATAGGAAAAATTGTAAAACAATATATTTCTCTACTTGAACCATAATAGCTCTCTACAGGAATCTGTTTCTCTGCTTCAAGAACCTGTTTAGTCAGAGCAACTTAGATTGCATTTCTCCACAACTATTGCTACAATCTCTGACCAATATCATGAAAGTAAGATTTAAACTAAGTTATAATTCAATGTCAATATTCATGTTGCTGTTATTTTAGCTGCAGTAATGACAGGACTAACTGAATTTCAGGATTCAATTTCATATCGTACCGTAAACTTCTTAATCATGAAACGATTTTCCCCCATTGCAGACCATCAGAAGAATTCGGATTTTCTAGCCGACTTTCTCGCTGTGATGTTTTCACACTTAATTCAAATTAAGAAGTAACTTCAGTGAGAAAATTCCCTCGTGTTGCTCCCTAATTTGATCAAAGGCGAGCGCGAGGCTGAGAAAGGATTTCGTTATTCGCGTTTCCAGGCCTAAAGGGAGCGCCATTTTTTGGCTACCTGCAAATGGTCGGATCCAATTGCCGAAGTTTCCCAGGGTTGAACTTGAACAAAATTCGTTCCCCCTCAACGAAGCCGTGGCCAGGAGACATTTGCAGCACAAGTTCAACTTCTTGGGACATTTGAGAACTTCTATAATGAAATTATACAGTATTGTTTTGGAATGTTTTTGTTTCACGGCTAACAAAACTGGTGGACCCAAAATTTTCTTTTCTGATTAAACGTCCTTTGAAACCAGCGCACAAATGAGTCGTACAAAGGTCTAATTTTCTTCCACTATATTGAGATATGCAATTTGAAATAACAACAAATCTATAAGTTAAAAAATGTATTTTTCAGAGCTTTTTCTGCATAACCAAAAGCTACATATCTTTTATGCTGAGATGGAAAACCTATCACCGTTTTTACATAAAATGAAAATTTATGAATTCATCTTTTGCGTTGGTATTGGCTGTCGCAAATGACTGCAGCGCGTTAGTAGAGTGTAGGTATACTAATATATCAGAATTCAACGAAACTATACGAATAACTGACCGAGATTTCTCACTCCTGTGTTGGAACTGTAGGTCACTCTATCCAAAATTGGAAGAGATACAATGTACTATTACTGAACTTAAATATAACCTAGACGTGATTAGCTTCACCGAAAGCTGGCTAGATGACTCGACTAAAGACATGATTAGATTTGAAAATTATCATAGTTACCATTCGCTAAGAAAAAACCAGCGGGGCGGAGGCATCAGCACATATATATCTAACCACATAGACTCGAGAACCATAGCAAGTGCAACCATGAATCAGGATCATATAGAATCACTCTTCGTAGAACTTTTTAGAGATGGTAAACGCATTGTGCTTGGAACGGTGTATAGGCCTCCTACAGCCTGTCCTATATCCTTCCTGAATGAATTGAATCGTATTATTTCTCAGTTCAACAGGCCCTTATACAATGACATAATAATATGCGGTGACTTCAATTATGATCTACTGAAACATGAAAGCCATGAACCAATCTCTAATTTCCTAACTACCTTTCAGTCTCAATCCTTCCTTCCGATCATTACAAAGCCTACACGAATAACCTCAGAGTGTGCTACGCTGCTTGACAATATCTTTATGACAGACCCTAGTGATTTTCTTGCTGGAATAATTACTTCTGACTTATCAGATCACTTCCCAGTTTTTCTTATCAAGAAAAATGTCTATATTGCTTGCACCAAGGCACGGGCTGAAACTTACTCATATCGTAAAATAAACGAATCAAATCTTGAAGAAATGCGCACCGTTCTAGAAGAATCAATGCCTACATTGCACATCTTTCAACAAAACAATAATACTACGAGCATTGATGAAGCAGTAGTAAAGTTGACTGAAACTATAATGACCGCATACAATCAGTGTTGCCCAATTGTAACTCGTACAGTTACCCCGAAAAATAAACATAAGCCCTGGATTACCAGAGACATCGTGATAAATATAAAGAAACGTCAAGCGTACCTAGCCCTCCTTTGCGAAGGACGAATATCTAGAGAAACATATAACCGATTTAGAAACTATGTAACAAACCAGATAAGAACATCAAAAAAGAACTACTTTACGCTCAAGTTTACTCAATTCAAAACTAACGTTAAAAAGATTTGGCATCTCCTTAACTCCTGCTGTAAACCGAATAATGCCGATAAAAAGAAAATTGAATATGTTGTTCAAGATAATGTAAAATATCATGAGAAGAAAGAAATTGCTAATCTCTTTAACAACTTCTTCGTAAACGTAGGGAAAACAATAGCTGATGGTATTCCAAGTGAACCTACTGATCACCTGGAATTTATGGATCATATTCGAGAACCCAACTCCTTTTTCTTTACGCCTACAAACTCCTCCGATGTAATTACGTGCATAAACAACATGAAAAATAAATCGAGTGGGTTACAAACAGTTCCGACTAAAGTACTTAAAGTTATTGCTGACATTGTAGCCCCACTGATATCAAATATTATTAACCAGTCTCTCTAACTAGGCACTTTCCCGAACTCCCTCAAAGTTGCTAGAGTAACCCCTATCTTTAAAAGTGGTGAAAAAACCTGTGTAAACAATTATCGACCTATCTCCATTCTACCAATTATTAGCAAAGTATTCGAAAAGATTGTGTATAAAAAAGTGTACTCTTATTTTGAACAAAAATCATTTCTTTACGATAAACAATACGGTTTTCGCTCTAAAAAATCAACAACACAGGCTATATTAAATCATTTACAATTCCTCTATTCTAATATAGATGAAGGAAAGCCTGTCTTCTCTGTATTTCTTGACTTCCGAAAAGCATTTGATTGTGTGGACCATAAAATACTATTATCGAAACTACACTGTTATGGCATTCGAGGGATTGCCCATGATTGGTTCAGATCATACCTAACAAATCGGAAGCAATACGTTGTCATTGACGACGCAAAATCAGACCCACAGACAATTAGCCATGGAGTTCCACAAGGATCTGTTCTCGGGCCTCTCTTGTTTCTGATTTTTATCAATGATATTGTAAAATCTACATCATTCTTCAAATTCATACTTTTTGCCGATGACAGTACGCTTTCTGCGGTCCTTCCGAACCAAAATCCTGCTATGATTGTGGAGAGTATAAATACTGAACTTCACAAGGTTTCATCGTGGCTCAAAGCTAATAAAATAAGCCTAAATATCGATAAAACAAATTATATTACTTTCTCATACAAGAAAGATGTATCTCTCCCATGCATTAAAATTGGCGAAGGTGAAATCGAAGAAACCAACTCATGTAAGTTTCTGGGCATCATAATAGATAAACATCTGACCTTCAAAGAGCACATCACTCATATTAGTTCTAAATTATCAAAATCCATCGGAATCCTAAATAAAGTTAAAAATTTTCTGCCTGAAACAGCTTTACAAATGCTCTACCGTACGCTCATTTCCCCATACTTGCAATACGGAATAGAAGCATGGCACGGAACTGATAAAAATAAAACCAACAAAATTTTTACTCTGCAGAAAAGGGCTGTCAGAGCGGTAAAGAATCTAGAATATAATGCTCACACAAATGATTCTTTCAAAAATTTACAAATACTTAAACATTAAGAAATGATGGCGACAATAGCCTAAGACAATTATTGACTGCGCAAACTGGTCATCACGACCATTTAACCCGAAATAGAAGTAAATTCATGCTTCCTTATTATTCAAAGGCCAGGTCGCAACACAGTATTCTCTTCGTTGGAACCAAAACTTGGAACTCTATACCTGCAGAGATCCGTGAATGTAATTCGTACAAAGTATTCAAAAGACATCTTGAGTCTCACTTCCTATCAGAATACTAGTAGTGTAAGATCACCGTGTCGAAATCTTGCCTCCTACATGTAACTAATGATAATGTCATAATGTAACTTGCCTTGTGTACCATAACCAATCTTCTCTCTGCTCTTGAATCGTTTTATCGAACATACTGTTAAATATAGCCGACTTGTAAAATATCGAGTTAATTATCTCAATGATCAGTCTAATTGCGAAACTAGGTTAAGTGAACTAGGTTAAACTTTTGTACACCCTAGAATAGCGTGATGGTAGGATGCCCTAGAAGTCGCTGAACTTATTCGGGCCCACAGGTAGCTATATTCAAACTTGTCCATTGTACTAGACTTAAGAAACATTCTACCTCTGTATCTCCTGTGGTAAATAAATTGTTTAATTGTTTAATTGTTAGTATGTGTTGATCTCTTGGCCCCCTCACTCCCCCAACATTTCCCTTCCTTCACAGGCTTGTAATTTTTCTGAGAGGAATTAACAAATTCTGTTCCTTCTATACGCATCGCACACTTCAATTATATCGCTAGCTATTCTCAAGAACAATTTAAAAAAAAACAGGTAGTTTGAAGCTGCCCGAATGTCTAATTTGAAAAAAAGAATGTCAGCCGAGGTTTGATTTCTTAAAGATAAAAATAAAAGAAAGCCCAGTTCAGGGAAAAAGAATAATGTTAACTAAAATGAGTAAAGAAATAATTCACCACATTCAATGACTAAATGTATTCAGTTGCTTCACAACAATAAGTTCTAGGCAAAAAAAGTTAAATCTCGTACGCTTAATTACTAGACTTGAATTATTTTCATAAAATATGTCAGTAGGAATTTCAACCATTCCTCAACCGCAGTGTCATTCAGGCAATATATGTTTCATAGTATAAAAAGACGACGTTAACCATTGAGGGCCAAAGTTCAAATTCCTACTCATACACGCTCCATTAATATTCCATAAGTGAACATCTCCAGCCCAGGTTGTGAATTATTTCTGGAATTTGTTGCCTGTTGTGCTGGTTTTTAGTGTTACTAATATTTTATTGTTTTTTGGTAAATATGTCACAGGCTGATTTAAAAAATTTCTAGAGAACTTGATAAGAAAAAATATAATTCATGTCACGCCAGTCTTTTTTTCTAGAAATTTGTTATCTCTCAGAAATTAGAGCACTGATTAATAAAAAATAGTTACCTCGATAGTTACAAACGCGATTGATCTCTGTTAATAAGCAGGTATTACTAAACAGGTTTTAGAATGTGGCTACTCTGACTGAAGTACTGTACATGTTGAAACTAAAGTCTGAACACGGTAGAGGAAACATGGTTGCGTCATTTCTATGGGAGAAAGTACACCTCCTCTTGATCGGCTAGCCAATAGAACGGCTTTATTTCGAACATACTTTAAGACATTACCATTGCGACATGTCGTTAAGTTAATAGCGGTGCCAAATTTGGGGCTAGCAGTGTTGCCAGATGCAATATGAGTGCTTTTGGCTTGTTGTCTTGGCGTCAGCATTGCCACACGGTGATCGAAAAAAGACTGGTTTGACCCTACCTTGTTTCTTCTACCATGAGTCTGAAGCTGTGCATCGTACGATAATAACTGAAAGGCACTGCACGTATGCATGATACTGAAATGCCTTCTCTTCGTTATATGATGCGTCGTTCTTGGTGGTCGCTTAATTGCAGCATAAAATGAAGACAAATGAATCCTAGTCCCTGGACAGTTTGTAGTGCGTGTGAAATATCACTGGGCATGTGACGACATTACCGTCTTGAAAAATGATTGCATACGTAAAAAAATTATTGCTTAGTGCAGAGGCTCAACGAAGTATTGAAAATACCAACGACGCTTCTTTTAATTTCCTTGGAAACAAAATTTACAAAATTATTCGTGGGTTGATGGATTTTTGTAATTTTTTCAGTTCAAGCCATTGTGAGCCTTTGAAATAGTGTATCTTTAAGAAATTGTGCACAATTTATTTAAAAGAGTTATACTATTTAATGAAACATTATTGCCTTACATTACCTTTAAGGACCAGTCACATTTTGAGCATTTTCCGTTGCTTTGTACTATTTCACGCACCATAAAAGCTTTTTCTACTCCACAACCATGACCGATATAGAGGCAAAGACATCAAAGACTCAGCTTCCGCCTCCCGTAACTGACGTTTGGATTTATGAAATCAGCGAAGACCAGACCTTCGATTTCTTGCCGCACAAAACAGGCCTTCCCAATTGGGCTCAATTTTTGGTCTGTTTGGATCGACAGTTTCTGTTATTGAATCACGTCCCTGAAGCGAGAACGCTGCTCAGTCAGGGCCGAGGTAGGAAATCTTCTTAGCTACAAGTGGACTTTAATGCTCTGAGCAGATCATAATCAGGAAATAATGCGATCTGCACGCCATCAGTTGTCCCCACTCTAAGCGAGACAGTCACGCCATGCAGCTTTTTCTACTCAGTTGGAGACGTTCAGGATGTTGTATTTTCTTTAGAACTTGGAATATTTTCTTTGGAACTTAGAATATTTCCTTTGGAACTTGGAATATTTCCTTTGGAACTTGGAATTTTTCCTTTGGAACTTGGAATATTTCCCTGAGAACCTGTATATCCTTGAGAACTTGTATTTCCTTTGTGTTGAGAAATTGTCTTATCAGAAATCAAACTACTTATTCATTTCATTCACCAAAAAGTGAAACTTTATTAGTATATAAAATCCTTTCACAGTTCACTGAAGCAAGATTTTTGGCCTCGAATTGCAAGCGGACACACCAACTGAACTTTTGATGCAACCTTGATGGTGTTCCATTGTTTTTGAGGCATCTCAGAGACCTACTCGATAAATACCTCTGATTTTATACAAACATTTCAAGAAATTTGTTTTTCTATTTTCACACGCCTACTTCAGGTGAACAAACTAGTCGAATTTGACATTAATTATTTCTGTATACCCGAGCTGTCTCAGACGCAAGGGTATTTCTTTGTTCAGTTTTTCTGAGAATAACTATATTTATTCACTGAGCTTTATATGAGTTATAATATTCGTTTAAACCTGATAGCGATTCCTTATGTAACAACATGCACGATTGCTTCTCAAATTATGCACATTGGTTTGAAGTCCAACATATTATTTCAAGTTTGCTTTGGTTTTCTTTTGTTTTGGAAGAATGTATATGTAATTTTCATTTTAATTCACGCGACACCTTTGCTAAATGCACTGAACTTGATATTTTAAGGCTTCGTTTCTTAAAAAGATCGTGAATAAAAGGAAAAGATTTGGAGTCCCTTGTCCTACGCTACCCCACGGCCATAAGACGCATCAAGCATCACTAACACCTCATCAATGTACATGTGGCAGCTTATTTATAGGCACCACACAAATGCACCACACCAGCACCAGTAGCACCACACAAATGCACTACACTAGCACCAGAAGCACCCCACAAATTCACCATACTAGCACCACTAGCACTACTAGCACCACACAAATGCACATATGACAGCCTATATACAGGCAGCCAAAGAGTGTATCATCACCGCCACCTCACGCAAATTACGACCAGCAGCGAGGTAAGCCCCAGTCAATGAGCAAGATCTTTACGACGCAAGCGGATCAGAATGTTTACCCGCAAGTATTGCCAGTGTCCTCATGAAATGTTATGAGTGAAGCACTGCTGCTTTAGAACCTGATCTCGCTGTTCTGCAGTGAACGACATCGTTATGTCAAAACATCAGTTGCTACCTCAAACAATGCTGACCCACGACCTGGCGCAAATGTCACTAAAGAAATCTCCTGAAATTTCCACAATCCAAATGCTCTAAACCATCAGACTGCGCGAAGTCTAAGAATAATAATTTTCCTCGCTTGCTACTCGTAAATGGAAAACTTGGGAAAAGTGGTGCATAGCTGATAAATATTGTCATAAACCTATATATCAACTCGATATTCATGAATGCACGACTAATGTCAAGACAAAAAAATAAGCTTCCATAAAATACCTCATAAAACAACATCAAACGAAAATGCCTATTTCATAGGTAATGAAAATCGAAATGGAAGTAAGGTAATAATAATTGCGACTGGTGCCAACTATACACCCCACATTTCATGATGACTTGTTAGTTCGCCCGGGCTGTTTGTAACTCGAGAAGCGTAATGAAGGAGCGGAGAAGCTAATCGAATGAATGCCGTCTTAACTTAAGCCGAAATTGATCGAAGGAGCCCTCGAAGGCGGCTCACAACTGATGATGCCTAGTGATGCGCAGTTGGTTCACTGGAACAATGCTCCAAGTTTCAATAACGATGCCTCACATTATGGCAACTGCAGCAAAATGAGATCAAAGCCCTCTGTTCAGCCTCATCCCAGGCTGCTGAGGGGGCTCCTCTCAATGAACACGCGTCCCAGAGCTCGGCTGCGATTAAAACCGATAACGAGATGCCATTTGAAGCTCCGTTTGTTGCCTTCATGGCCGATTCGACCCCAGAATGCTTGCTATTGACCCCTGCTCAAATAGCAGCGAAACCTGAAAATTGTTATTGGCTTCATCCTTAATGGAAAGTTTATTCTCTAGGAGCACTCAAGATAAAAATTGGGTAGAGTTAATTTTTTAAATTTTTCTTTAATTCTTTTTCGAAAGAAAATATAAATCATGCTCTTGGAGAACAACCGGGTCGAAATGACACATTTTCTCAAACATATCTGATGTTCGACCTCAACTCAATTAGCTCAAATTGAGATTCTGTGCTGCATCACCGTTCTTTAATAAACCATAATGTTCTTTAATCAACCGTAATCAACCATACATAAGAATTGTGAAAAATTTTTTTATAATTTTATGATATTTGAACAGAACCGTGCAAAAACTTATTCAGAGCAAAATAGAAGAACAGAAACCGTTAACGAACAATTAAAAAAAATAAATAATTTCCTAATTTAATGGGATTTCAACAGAACCGCATAGAAGCTAATAAAGACAAAAATAGTAAAACACAAAACATTGCCTCCTACATTCCGGATTTCTCCTTGACACCCAAGCACCATGAATAAGTAAGAGAATTACTCGAAAGTCTTGCTCTCCGTCCTGCTTCGAAGCGTAAAGTAAAACTGGTCTCGAGTCGCGGCCGCATTGCAGGTACGCCTCCTGAAGTTGACGAATTAAAGCCTTTTAAGGAGAACGCCAAGTCTCTCTAAAAATGCGCTAACTCCTGCAAAAGAAGGAAGTGGCTTTCATTTTTCCCTTTCAGCGCTGCGGCGAATCACCTGACGAAAGACGTCCTTGTTTTACCTTTGATTTTAGAGCTTCGTGGGAGTTCTTCGTTTTTTAGTTATAGGGAGGAGATTGGCTGGATGAGCTGCAGCGACGGCGGTCAGAAATGAGACTCGGTTCGAATTACGAGTCCGTGCATTCAATCACCGGTGCTGATCCGAGGCGGTCGTCTTCGTCTCGCGGGATTGACTTCCTTTTCTGAAGTCTCCTGAGGATCTGATCTGTTGGTGGTGTGGTGGTAGGGCGCGCGGCCACGGGGCGCTGCTTGAACCTGAAATGTCTGATTTCTGACGCAAGAAGGTGATGCTTCATCTAATTATTGGACTATCTATACTATTGAAAAAAATATGCTCATAAAGTTTTCAACATTCGTCAGTTTTGATATGTTAATTTTAGCCGGTTGTTTTAATGTGTTGAAATACATCTGAAAATTTTCTCAACAGATCGTGTGCTTAATCTTATAAACTTATCAAAAGAGAAACTCGGCCTTGAAATAGACAGAAAATCCTACCGAGCGACCTGTGGTAACACAATTGATGTTTTGGCATGTACTGTATCAGTAATACGGTGACTCGGTGCCGAAATTCGGTAAATGTGTTGAGCTCGAGGAAAAATCTTGAAAATGCTAACCATTCGTGCCTCGATAAGAATTTTAAGAGATATGTCTTATTTATTTCTATAGCTGCAGCTGTGCAGCGATATGGATTTAAGCATATTTTTTCTTGAGGGCTTCTAATAAATCTCATGAATACATAAATATTACATATATAATTATTTGTGGATGTCACTAATATTGAATAAGTTTAATGAAAAATATAAGAAATCGACTGATTATGCATCATATTCATCTCACCATCGGCTCGAAAACAAAACTAAGAGTTCACATTTTTGTACCTTCTGGTGCTCATCAGTTTGCTTCTTGCGGCAATGTTCAATTGCAGTGCACCGCTGCACCGCTGCAGTCAGCACTGAGTGGCTGATGCGTTACGGAGCCATGGAAGACGTAGAAAGGCAGAGATTTTCTCAGAACGTTTGCCTAATGCAAGTGGTGATCGAAAGCATTGTTCATTAAATAACCCTTTCCATTCCTATAGCATTTTGAGCAACGAATAAGAGCATTTTTGAAATTGAATTCAAAATTAACTTTCCAGGATTAAATATACGAATTTATAATTCATAGCAAGCTCAACTAAGAACTTTAGCACCAATAGTTAATTGAGATAAAAGTGGTTGCAATAAGTGCAATCTGTTTGCCTTTTCTATTAAATCGAATTCATACATAATATTTTGACCTCAATAAGTCTTGAACACGCGTAAATTTTTGAAATATTGATAAAAATTTCGAATATCTCATGAAGCTTTTCCAATAAGGAGCAGTTCGCCTCATGACCTCATGGTGGGATCATTGCTCTGGTTGTGATGTAGGTTGCGGTCACGTGATTCGATTCGTGCCTCCAGAGCGCGGTGACGTCCACACCACAAAAAATAATTTATATTAAAGAGGAGAGAGAAGTTCATAGAAGAGCTCATCAAAACAATTAGTGAAATGACGGAGTATGGTTCACTTCATAAAGAAAAGCAGGAGTTTATTTTTTCCAAGAATGGTTGCAACAAAATTGACTTAATGATCGTTTTTCAAACTATTTTTTCCATTATGTGTAATTCAAACTTTGAGACTTCCGAATTATAGTTAAAAAAGCAAATTGAGCAAAAATAAATATAATGAGTGACCAGTTTCCATGACAGCCTCAGCAACTCAACGCATTCACCGCGAGGCTTTCCAGATTAACTTACGTTTCATCTTCCGATTTTAGGAGCAGAAATAACGCTGGAGTTTCCACTGCCGTTTCAGGCGACGCTCGATAATGCAATAAAGGTCCTTCATTACCGTGGGTCAGCATGACCTTGGCGGAAATATCGTTGATTTGTGTGTTCATTTTGGTGGTTGGTGGCGTAGTGATGTGCCTGGCGGCCTGCATACAGGGCGTCCTCATGCAGGAGGTCGTCGACGGCGACGACACCGAAACTTGAGCGACTTTGTGAGGTGCAGCGACCAGGCCGGTGAGCTTCCCTCTTATTTAACACGTTCAATGTGTTAGGTTAAACTGAAGTTCTCTATTCAACTCAAATCTGAATTCAAAAGTTGTTGGAAATATATAAATCCCAAACATTATTGGGCGAATTAAATACCATTAATTTTAAAGATTTTCAAACTTTTTCAAACGACCCATCGATGGGTCACAGCATTAAGGACTTAAGCACGACCCACCAATGGGTCGTATCGCAGTCAACATCTAATTGCGTATCATATTTCAGTGAAAACTTGCCAGAGGAGATTACTTTTATGTAAATTTAAGAATTATAAATTCCTAACTTTGTATTCTAAAGACAGGACAAATGATCCTGATTCTAGTACAAGTTCCATGTATGAAGGCTTGAAATGATTCATTAAAATTTGCTTCTTTCTACTCGTACCATGGCCGCCTGATGAGATACTAGTATTGTAGGCCTAACAAATGGGCCTCTGTCAATCTAATTACTCTTAGGTCAAATGAATGAAGTTTACTGCAAAATTTCTCAGGCTGATTTTTACTTGTTAAAGACTAGCGTTTCACTTATAACTCTCCTTCGGTTCGTGCTATTGAGTTAAATTTCATTTAAAACATAACTTTTTTAAACTAATTTTCGAAAGGAATATTTGCTCCACTTCCACGCTCAGAATCTCAACGCAAACAACGAACGAGAAATTTTACTGTGCTTACTATCTCCCAAAAATTCAGAAGTTAAACGCATTAACGAAGCAAAGCACAAGTTGTGCAGTTCCTGCACCGTTTTCCAAGTATATTTCAGTTCTCAACCGCTGAGGTCAGGGGACCATTCCACCAATGACAGAGCTTCTCCTTCACGGCCCTGCTCCAACAATCAAAGGGCTTCTTCTTCTCTGCGCCATTCCCTCGAATGATTTCCATCTTAATAATTAATTTTAGGTTACAACTTATTTTCAAACTAGACTTTTCAATCTTAAAAAAGTGAGCGGTCTATTGCAGACGAGTAAAACGACGAACGTTTATCCACGGAGCAACCAAACCTGTGTTGAAGCAGAAATTTTCGTTCCGAAGCCTTTGGTTGATAACGGTTTAAATTTTTGAATTCTAAATTGTTGCATAGTTTGTGTTGAGGTCACTCGTTAGATTTTATTTCAAAAGTAATTTAGCAGACTTGAAGAGTGAGGTCAAAGTTTAAAATAAAAACAATCGAGAGTTCGTAATTTGAGTGACACGATATATTTTTCCTGCTATTTATACAGTGATACGATCAATGCCTTGCAAACATCAAGACCAGCTTTTCATGCCGAAATTTCAAAAATATTGGTACATCAGGTTATATTTCTCTACTAAAAATCAACTGACAAGACCTGAAATTTGAGAGATGAAATGTGTGCTTCGTACACAGCAATTATTCCTCACCTCTGAAAATACAGGCGTGAATTTTATTTTCGAGGAAAAATCACAATTCTTAGCAAAGTGGCTTCAAAAATTTGACGGAGGGTTTGGTGCGTAGCCAGGCTACGGGCGAATGGAATCCCTTGTCGCCATCTCGGAACACGACGGCCTCCGTCTGTCGCCCTCTGCTGACACCGGCGGTCGTGTCCGGACACCAGCAGCCATGGGGCGGTGATGGGACCCATCAATCGTACCCTTCTTCTTAAAAATTAGTTGTATTAGTATTAGCATTGGTATTGGTAATAGTATTGCTATTGGTATTAGTGTTGGTATTGGTAATGTTTTGATGTTGTGTTGGTTTTGTTTTTGGTATTGGTATTAGTATTAGTACTAAAACGCCCTAAATTTAAATCATTAGGGTGCTTATGTTCCGTACTTCTTTTATACAGTTGCAAGAAATTTGCAGAGGGTGTGTTAGATACCAAATACTCAATATCACCATAGCACCAGCAGATACAGCTTCCTGAAATCATCGAATTCTACTTTACAAGTATAATTTTTTTATTCATTGTTTATTATCATCAGATATCCAGAATAAACATCTCATCATTAGTCTCTCTCCGCCTTTCACGGTACGGGTAGAGAGCAGCCATACAAACATGGCATTCAGCCTCACACATATTTCGGTAAAAGAAACGTTCTCAAAAATCCTCCTTGGAAATCGTCCTTTTATTTTTTTGTTAACATTTTTTTTGTAAATGTGGATACCTCGGTAAATGTGGACATCAAAGGCTTGCGAAGGCTGCTTTGTCCTACTAGTTAAAAACTAGGAACGTTTTTCCAATTCATGTCCACAATTAGGAGCAGTGAAGTTCTTTAGAGTCGACTTGGAACAGTACTATGCGCAAAGTTGCGGTAAAGAGTGTAACCGACCAGTAGAAATTCAGGGCTTTAAAGACCGCAACTGAACTTCTGCAACGCACACTACCAGAAGACACGATATATAAAAAGTATTAACTACTGAATTGTCGCCACCTGAACTTGGTGCAGCTCAGTGGAATTAAGTGTCGAAATTACTGCAGGGGTCCGTACAGACACAGTGTTAGAAAACTGCAGTAAAAGCCCTCATAAAGAGTGTATTGATGTATTAATATTACACCACTGAACAGCTGGAGTAGTGGACCGGTTTTTAGTAGAGTATGAGCCTTGAGATTTCCTCATCATTCAAGCTTAGCGCCGTTGACCGCATCTTCTCAGTGCAGTCACTCCGTAGATTTCCTACCTTCTGCCAATCTCGTATTTGGTCGTGAGAAAGTGGCCTGAAATATGACAAAAATCGCCCCGGCTGTCAAGTGCCGCTCATCAAAAATGGTTGACGAGTTTGAAGCCGCGATTTTGGTTGAAGAGTCTCGTCCCCACACACGCCTCATGAGGTCCTCAGAGTGGTGGAGATTTGGCGGGGTGCAGCTGTGTGGAGGGGCTACGAGCAGCCGTGTTTAAAGCTGCAGTTTTCTCAATTATCAAGAACAGCGTTGGGAAAAATTATAAGAAAGGCATTAGTAATTTTTAATAAAAACCGTTAAAATGAGTAACGATATTTAATATACGAGGATTGTTAGATTAGTAACGTTTAAGAAAATTATACGAAGGCACCAGAAATCCTGAACCAAAGGTACTAAAATTAGTTACGATATTTATATGTACATATATCGTTAGATTAGTAAAATTGCTATTGTAATTCTGTCATGAATAACTGAATCAACAGCAAAAGAGCCAGACATTTCAAATTTTTATTCATACAGCTCTTTTATGCCTCGAATGCCACTTAAGCCGTTATATTTAGTGTAACAAGTACATTTCTGATATTGTAATTGATATTTCATTCTGTATTTGTGACCCTTTTTTGTGCTAATAGTAATATACATCTCTGATTCTTCATTTAACTGGTGTATCCTTATTGTGTCACGCTGTAAAACCTATACATAGATATTCATCAAAAAAGTCTGCTATTCTGTCTGCGGTGTCATGCAGAGTATGGTAACTAGGAAACCAGTGATTTTTTTTCATTTCAAGAATTTTTAAAAATATATACTTTTCTTTTTCTCACATAATTTGGGTATTAAGGAAATCTATTTCCGACATCTAATGTAGTTGCTTGAAGTTCGACCTCCCATAGAGTATACTTTTCAATTTTGGATTTTACTTATTATGAAAAGGAATTCAATGTAAAATGATAGGATTACAAATATTTACTAGAATACTAGAAGAACATTCGTATTAAAACGTTTCACATCCCCTAAGTCGGTAACCTCCTTTCGAACAGCAGCTGCGGACGGCATTTTTTATCTAAATCTTGCGACATCGTTAGGTCAAAATGAAAGTAAACATTGTTCAAATGTAGTCAGATCGCCATTTCTTTTCCTAGTAATACAAATTGTTTGTGACATATCGTTCCTTGCAGCCCCGCGAGCTAAAGGAAGCTTGAGTGCAAAGCGAGCAGGGTAGCGGTGAGATTTGCACTCCCTTCGACCAGGAAGGTCCTTTTTATAGTTATTTTATTCTATTTTTTTCCAGTTTGATTAGGTAAATTGTTCCTAGAAGTTAAAATTCTTTGCGTTTCAAGCTGCGGGGAGCTTTAGAGCAGAGCGAGCAGGGTAGCGGCGAGATCTGGAGGGTGCGACGGAACAAGCCACAGTCACCAGGATTTCCATAATCTAGCGCTGCTCTCAACACTCTCGCCTCTTATGTCTCAGAGATACAAGAGGTCATCTCACTCTCGTGTGAGGGAGCTTCTCATTAGAGGTTTTATCTTGAGGGGAGGGCAAGAGAGTATGAAAGAGAGAAAGAGTCGGACTTGAGAGGACATTTCTGACTTATGGTCTCAAATACTGAAGGAAAGAGCCTGAAAATGGAGTTACATACGAGTGAGTACAAAGATCATACAAGGACTTTAAACTGTAAAATTTTTCCCCTTTAGTTATGACAGGATTCTGAAACAAACGTATCGCCTGTGTTAATTCACTATGCTATCATAAATGTAATAAAGTATTGCTGTACCTACTAAGTGTAAGCAGAAAAACTAATGCAGTATGTAATGAATGTACAGAATTGCACTTTCTCAGAAGTGCGCTACAGTCAAGTCACACGTCGAATAGACTCAGTGCTTACCCGATTTTTAGCACAACTTAATGATAAGAAGGACTTCAGACACATTTCTCTTGCTACTTTCATTGTATTTTCTGCGTGTAATCCGTCTTGTTTCTTTCGTCTCCTCCGAATTTATTGGGATTACGCCACTGGAGAACGTCTTGAAACTATTTTGGCAGTTTGGTGCCTAGTTTAGCAGCTTGTTTCTTTAGCTTGTGATACAAGAACAGCTGTTGCTCTAGCTCTCAATTCAGCCCCGGCAGGAAAATCTATTTAAAGAAAAGAACTTATTTATTTTTATTCTATAGATCGATGTGAAACTAGTTAATTTTGCTATGGAGTTGTTGTTTGAAGAATTGCTGACGTTTAGTTAAAATGAATGTTTGAAACATATTATGTATCTGATATCAAAGAGGAGGTTGAAGAGCTCATTCCTTCTTCTAATGGAGAAACTGAAAGACATAAAGGGTTGAAACATACCATTCTTTAGAGAATCTATTTATTCAGTATCCGCGCGAATTTTTTGCAATTCTATGACAAAGAACCCCAACATACTGCGGTATATGCTCAGTTTTGAGAATGAACTCATTGAATGTGACAAAGATATGCGAGAATAACGGGGACATTTTTTCAAAAAATAAAAAGCCGCTACCTAAAATGTCCAACAACAGATAAAGCCATACTTGTCGAGCTATTTCATAAATTGTATCAAGTTCAAAACTCAGTTATGTCAATATGAGCATAACAGCCGAGCTCTCTGAAAATGTTCGAACTAAAAAAAAAATTAACACTAATAAAACGAGAGATCAATTTTCTGCAATAAGCACTTATGAATTTCTTTTTTAGTTCTCAGATTTCCTCCCTTAGTTCTGACTCTCGGAAACTGAACACTTATCACATGATGGGAAAAGGCTGTACACTTTTGTCATGTTTGCTGATTCTGCATCGAATAACTCACTCAAAAATTTAGCTATCATTACTTCGTATCGTTGTCCAATATGTTGTTTTATTGAGCATATCTCAAATACCACGGCAACCCAAAGCTCCAGAAGGTGTTTTGCTGTGTGTAATAAAATGAAAACGAAATTGCGTGCGGCAGCAACGGTTTCGGATATTATGGCGGCTAGAAAATGCGCCAAAATTGCGATGCGGAGCAATAAATCCGACGGAGCAGCGCTGCTCATTACAGCCAGGACGCAATATTGGCGAGTGTGAAGTTTGCCTTCGGATTTCTGAAGAGACGCAAGTCTAAAAAGGCGGAAGCTTCCTCATCTTGTCTGCGTAGAGAAGAATATTTGAACCTTGTTTTTCCTCACGATAGACGGACCAAGTGGCGGTAAAAAGTGAAAATTATTCATGACTGGAGAAGGTTGAGGCTTGGTAAGAAATTTTAATAAAAAGTCAAGTGCAAGAAACCAAAGTATCCTACTTAAAGACAATATTTCTTCGTGTCTCCGTTCTTAATTGTCTTGTCTAAAAGTCTAGCTGTGCACAGTGTGCATCGACGTATTTTGGCTCATCAGCCCGTACATTAAGTGTCAGACTAGGGGAACAGGTAGGAGTTGGTTCTAGAATAGGGGCTCGTCTTTTTCCCCCTCCACATTCTGTCATATGATTTCATGCGGAGGATTAGTGTGATGTTAGAGTTTCTGATCTTGATTTTTTTACCTTTAGCATCTTTTCGCATTGTAACAAAATTTAGAATTCTTAAATCCCCATTTGTACATAAGAACAAACTCAATTTTAATGTTATGCAGGGTGCACATCCCTTGCTTTTGGTTGGGCAACTGTAGCTTTAGGGAACGCTCTGTTGTTAACGTTTCAATTAGGTGCCTCTGAGCGTTTCGTTCATTTTTTCTTCACCTGTGTTCAGTTTTTAGGGCATAGTAGTTTTTAGGGCAAATGTCTCTCGTCATGTATGACTGTGTACAAAGTACCTACTCAATATTTTTAATTTTCTTTATAAATATTCGCTGATCTCACAGCTCATGATGGGTCGAGGCCCAAACCGTTCGTTTTATATTAACCACATACTACTTTGAACAATGGGGATTACTTTGGTTTTTGCCCTTAACTTCTCATTGCTGACTACTTCGTAGTATTTATGCAGGGTTTTATGGTCCGATGTTGTTAGTTAACCGGTTAATTTTAAACCTTACTTAGATTTAAGTATTCCCGTTTAACAGATATTCTCGAGTCCTCTAAACAAATTGTCAGGCGAAACCATGACATTGACCAGCGTAGCAAATTTTTCCAGCAGCCAATTGCAGCCAGAGCTTGGTTTGAAGGCCGAGATAGGTCTGTCTGGCAGAAGGTAGAGCAGATGCGGCGGCGCATGTCATCCTCAGCTTAATGAGGGCTGAGCAGCTCAGCTCTCCCAAATGCTCGAAGCGAGAATACTGCACGGCTATCAACCAGTGGTTGAACCATGCGTGCAGAGATGAAACTGGGAGCCGCTTTGCAGCGCTCTCACCCCAAGCCCTCCTTGATAGCCATCTTTTCTTCTGCTGCAGTGTGGGGTTACTTTGTCTACACGTAGGAGTTTACTGCCTATTTAAATCTGTGCAATGATTTCTAAAAAGTATACAGTCATTTAATTTACATTCTACGAAATGTTTTGTATCGTCTCATTTCGTTTACTCTTCATTTAATAAATATGTCTCCATATTTTTTGGTAAGTTTCCCTGTAGAAAGAAAAACAGAGTGCCTTTAGAACTACAACTATTTCCACACATTTTGATTTAGAGCTTGATTGTAACATCATTTTACCCCTTCCATGGGCTTTCAAGTTTTTAGAGTGAGCGTGTCACAAAAGAAATGTGAATTTTTACCTTTACTTACAGCGCAAAAAGGGAAACGTGCGCGCTTTCCAGATAGTGAGAGTTAGTTGATTGTGAGAAAGTGGTTTTCTTCACAAAGTTTTTTTTTCAAATGCCGAGCACACTAAAGGTCATTCTCTAATGCTCTCGACCTCATTTGTCTTCGGCTGATGTGGTCAAAGCGAGATGGATGAGACCAGAGGAGGTTGCCTAGACAAGTTGTGAATAGCATAATTTTCCACTCTTTGAGCAATATCTTAACTTGCAAACCGTTTAACGAGATAATGTAATTTTCGTGTACGTAATTGTAAGCCCTTGTTGTTCTAGAAAGAATCATTAGTATTTTTCTGGAGATCTGGTGCATGAATCCTTATGGCAGAAGATAAATGACTCAAAAAGCAATTAATGGAAATTGGCAATGATTTTAAGAATGATTGATTCGCAAGTTTTTTATTTGAAAATTGAGTTGGAAACTAACCATTTTCTTAAAGGTTATTACATTTTCTGACAATCGATCACCTTAGAAAACAAGTGATATATCAATCAAATATTTTCATCAATAGAAGAGCGCCAATATGCAATAACCAATGTATTATATTTCCATGTTCGTCTTTTTGGCATGTTTTTGCATCGCCATTTTTTTATTAAGCTTCGTGCCACGCCCACTTTTGTTTGGTTCTTTTATTTGTGAGAACAAATGCTTTAAAATGCTAAAAAATATATCACGGGGCTCCGACAAAGTTGTTCTTGCGTATTGAACAAAATGTTCGAGCACTTAGCCTGCGTCTCCATTGCTGTAATTTTACATTTCTTCCCAGCAGCGCAGCAGCCAAGAAAGCGACTCCAGCAGGTGCTACCCGACATCGGCGCACTCCAAGACCTCCTCTCATAAAATAAACAAATCGTTCTCACTTGGGAGACGAATACACATTGAGGCACAGCTCCTGAACTGAGCAGCATAACACCAATATTTCAGAACTTGGATCATTTAAAATTTCCACACAATCGAGACGGTCAACTCCACATCACACGCACACAGCAAACCTCAGCGGAACCGAAAGTTGCGAAGACCAAATTCTTGGACCGTCGGTGATATGTTGGTCTCTCCTGCAGCCAAATCTCTTCACCAACCTCGAGGTAACGGAGCGATCTTCAACCCTCGGGCATTTAGCAGTCGAGGCAGTAGGGGATTTGCACAATAATATGTTAGATATGTTAGCACGGCGATTAATAGAATCTTTACTTCAAATAACTGCATAACTCCAGGAGAAACTTATTCCATAAAAAAGGGTGATACTGGCAAACGGTTACTAAGAAACAAACTTTCCTGTAAAATTGCAATTTTAGGTTATAAGTAATGGTTACTCAATCTAAGAGAAAATAGAAGTCGAGAAATACGAGGGGATAAATGGGTTTCATCTCAACGAGATGTTCGAGAAGCTAAATATTGGCTCACTTTCCGATGCTATCTATGTTTTAGAAAAAAAATTATTAATTTCGATACGTTTCATGAATGTTGCTATTTTTCCTGCTGGTGCTTATAAAGAAAGAACTCGTTTATATAGTTTGTGAAAAATGAGAATTACGCGAACCTGAAACTAAACTGAGATCTATATTTACCTGACATCACTTGTGTAACGTTGAGATTATAATAAACCTAAAAGTTTTTTATCTAGGATTGACGATATTTATTTCTTATTGCAGATATTTGTTTCGGTCTGTCGAACTCCAACTCGATCGTCGCTCCCAGAGCCCTGTCGCACGCTCAGACCAGACCTGACTCAGCCCTTGCTCTCTGCGACAATGATTTTTGTGATCTAAATGAAAACGCCAACGACTCAGAGAACATCCCCCTCGCTAACGAAGCGTTCACCAACGATTCTTGTACAGTAGATGCTCATTGCAACTTCATACAGAATACTACCTGCGACGATTCTGATGCGTCATCAATAGGTTATTTCTCCAGACCCGATTCCCGGCTGAGTCCCCTGAATGACCGCAAAGTTCTGCAGGCACAAAGTCCTGGCCTCGAGAGACGAACTTTTACCAGCCACTCTGAAGTTTCCAATTCTAGACCAGCCGTTCATTCCCCCGAACCTGCAGTATCTTCTCTTGATAGTTTATTGGCAGCTAACGACGAAAATGCCAATGTCGTGTCGCCAGTAAAATCAGAGCATCCCTTGGAGAATACTAAGCACTGCTCGGCCAGGAAGTTATACGGAGGCGACCAGCTCGCGGAAACCAAAATTAAAATGGAAGATGCCCAGTTATCAAACGGCAGGGACGAGCTAGCTTTCCAGAATCGGAAGATGAAACACTATCGCAAGCAGAGAGAGCATCTCAAAGAAGGAGCGAACGTTGCCGCCACCATGAAGCAATCTTCGAGTCTTCAAGACCAAATCGTTAATAAAGACTCTAATTTTAATAACAACATTCTGTCAATGCATCCATCGTCCCTGCTCGAGATGCCCAAGTTAGCACAGCAAGACAAGAACTGCGTGGCTGCTAACTCGCGTGACTTGCTGGAAACTGAGACCTGCGGTGATCAGAATAAGAGGTTTCTTCAGGACACTCGCGCCCAAGACGAAGAGGGCAAACAATCCCTGGTGATGTCCGAAGAACTAGTCAAAGAATTAGAAAAAACTTTGAGCATTGGCCTCCACGATGAAAACTCAGTTTCCAATGACCAAGAAGATGCCATCGAAGAGACATTCATAAATGAGGGGTTTGTCCTGAGTGCTTCCAACAACAGGTCTGCCAACAAAGAGAACACTGAGCCGAACGCGAAAAAAATCTCAGGTAATGTTAGCTCACGCAAACTGGGACACTTACTGCACAGTAGAGAAATTTTACGTTTTCTCAGCTGTGTAAGATGACTTCAGATTGTTTTTGCGATAACAAATTCGAACACCCACGCACGGTTTCAGTTGTGTTGCCATATAACAACTTGCTCGACCAAATTTTTCTAGCGCCAGAAAAATACACAATAATTCTTCTGCTTCTAATTTATGCGTTGTTTCATGAAACTGTTTTTGCAGGAATAAATTCGAACACCCATTCAGGGCTTCAGTTGTGCTGCCATTTAACTACTTGCTCGACCAAATTTTTATAGCGCAAGAAAAATATGCAATAATTCTTACCCTTCTAATTTACGTGTCGTTTTGCCGGCAGTGTCAGGCCGAGGTGATCGATCTTCGTACGCCTTCATCCAGAATGAAATACGGCGCCGGGACAGCCCTCATCGCCGCCACAGAGCGGCCTACCGCAGGTAATGCTCCTCGATCTCACATCTTAACTTCACTCCAAGTTTTAGAGGAAGCATTCTGTATCAGGATAGACTTGTTACCCCTGAATGTGCTGTGGAGCGCTATGTTTTGTGTGAGATATGCTTTATCTGTAGCCTAACGCTGGTAATGCTCCACGATCTCATATCTTAACTCCGCTCCAAGTTTCAGAGCAAACATTCTATATCAGGATAGAATTGTCATCCCAGAATGTACTGGGGAGGGCTATATTGTGTGTGAGATCTCGTGCTTTATCATATATTTCATCATAAGATCGTAAGCGATTTAGCCAATATCTTGAACGTGAAGGTTAGCACCAAACAATGCTTAAAATCCCGCACTTTCCACCATTTTTGAACTCACCGATGCAGCACCGATCTCCGGGGTAAAATCCTCAAGTTTCGCCAACAAGCGCAGAGGCTGCGTGTGTTGAGTGAGCATGTGGCAAGTAAGACGGCCGATAAAATGCGCTGCCTTTGTTTACACCCAGAAGTTTCACAGAACATGGAAATTGGAAGCAGCACCAAAATGTACATGGAGTAGTACGTCAGGTAAATGATAACAAACATCAGAAACAGCGTCTGGGAGAAATGCATTAAAATACTGAAATAAAATTAACTTGTATTCTCCTACGGTTATCTGAAACCGTTGGCCCTAACTGAGAAGCTTCGTTGCTTTCCTTTGAAGCCCGTTTTCCGATAGAAATTTACATTCAAAGAGTAAGACCGCTGCCCTGAGAGCTGTTCTGAGTGCAAATTATTGCCTCGGTGCGCCCCTCAGGTGAAAGAGGGAGGCACAATTAAGTGGTCTCTGGTTTGAACTCTGAAGTCCGTGACGAGACAGAAATACTGGAATGACAACAAAACTTGTTTTTCCAATAGCAGAATCGGCGACAGGTTGTAAATTATTTTTCACGAATTTGTGAAACAATTTTTCGTTTCTTACTCAATGTTACAATTATTTCATGTTATATATCAATAATAAATGTGAACCGGATGACTGAAGTTCAATTTAATTTAGGTAAAGACATTCCAACTACGTATGTACACGTAATACTTAAAATGTATTTTACTTATTATTTGCAATTTAACCAGACTATGAAGTAGAACTTAGTCTCACACTTATAAACTGAGAATTGACTTACAGACAAACATTTGCGAATTATTACGCTACAACCCACTGCAACCCGCTATAACTGGTTATAACACGCGTGAACACGCTGCAAACGTGTCCAGCGCTGAACACGTCGTCACTTCGCTGGAAGACTGTGTTACCTGTTGCACACGCTAACTCGACACAATAAACTTCCTGTAATTGTGCCTTCTAAAAATTTCCAATAATTTTCATTCCCATGAAAAACCAGCATTTCAGGTCAGAAACTCTCTATCTGAGAAAAATTCAACAGTTTTCTTCGACTGCGAGAACCAATGTAAGCCTGGGCTAAATAATTACTAGCGTAAATAGATAAACCTATTGTTCTGAAGTGGGTATTGTTATGCTGAGAAATGTATTGGACGAACGTGCAAAATAATATTTACTTCCAATAGAAGTGAAGAATGGGCTCGAATGTAGTCATAAAATTCAAGCTAGGATCGATTCAAAGACGTAAGTGAGCTTGGAATTCTCAGAATGCTTCAAAATATTGTTAAACTCTTACAGTTTGTTCTGAATCATTTTCTAACTCAGCATTGCCTCGGAATCAAGTAATGTGTATTAAAATTTGGTATTTTTTATAAATTCCATTTCCTTATCAGACGCAGCTATTACTATTAGCTATTACTTGTGCAATACCCGCTATTGCACAATTGTAATACCTTTTTATCGTGCCTGCGTGAAATATCATACTTTATCTTTATATTTCGTAATAACATCTAAACGATCAAGACAATATTTAGAAAGTGAAACATTTCCCTGAAGGATGCTTAAAATTCCAAACTTTCCACCTCTTATTGGACTATTGGTCTGTTGCCTGTGCTATTACTGTACTTGTTTAATATCCGATTAAGGTCAACATTTTGGAAGGCCAATTGGGCTTCCGTTCTACCACATCGTAATAAAAATGAGGAACGATAAATTGTTTTCTCCAGTGTCGAGAAGGGCAACGCGAGGAAGAGAAACTCTGAACTAATCAAGCGTTTTCTCTGTTGTTTCAGTTTCACAAGAACGTCACGTAGGCGTTTGGATACAACATTAGTTTCAGGGTATACCTAGTTCATGTAAACAGAATACTCGTCATCATAGCCATGAAAAAATATTCAACAAGGAAATTGCTATTAATAAGAAGATGACGGGAAATTTGGACGCGGGTAAAAATAATTACAGCGGATATATAATGGAACGGCACATGTCTCCCTAATATAAATAAATATATTTTAGGGTTTTTTGAGAGTATTTTCTCTGATGTTAATTACAAGGATATTTTGATCGCAGATACTATTAGGATGAATATATTTCTTGTCATCCACATCTGAAAGATTTTTCTAAACTATAAATAAAATATCAAATCCCGCCATTTTTGACGCGTGAAATACACGAATAAAAAATAATAATGCTTCTGTCATAAACAGAAAAACGTACAAACCTAAATTTTGATGATTTTCTAGGTGGATGAATGAGTTAAGATAAATTATTAAGCAGTTTAGCGTTGCGATCCCACAACGCCTGCCTCAAATTTGATGGGAAGACATTAGACATAGTTACATATATCATCAAATCTAGATAAAGCAACATTAGGAATATATTGCCCTCAATCATTTGTTTTTACTGGTGACATGGGTATTACAGTACTTATGTGTATGTATCATATAAGTGTTTTTACTTCAAAATATTTTTTAAAAAAATGATGTACCATTTTTTGCATCATTTTTATTGGAAATGAACTGTTTTATTTTTTTTCTTGTGCGGCCCGCAGGTCGATGCCGCTGCCGCAACCCAACATCTACCGCCACCACCGCAGACGTCCGCTCTCCCCTGATCTCTGTGAGTACTCACTGCTTTATCTCATAATTCTCTAAAGAAAAACTTCATTTAATGTAATGGCAGTTCAACGGTGGGTCTTTAAATATCTGAATCACAGAAAAGGGATGAAACTGAAAATATTTCGCTCTCTCCTGACCTCTGTGAGTACTGACTGCTTTAGCTCATCACTTCTCTAACTCTAACGAAGAACTTCATTAATGCAACTGCATTTCAACGGTGGGTGCTTTAAGCGTCTGGATCGCTGGAAAGGGGATGACACCAAAATATTTCCGTTCGCTCCTGAGTACTCAGTGCATTAGCTTTAGCACTCTACTGCGTGAACTCTTTTTGGAAATTGGAGATGCACTCGTCAGTAATGGCGTCCAAACTGAACTTTCCCGCATGGGGTAATGAATACGCATCACACGCGTTCATTTTATGTAGAGTGTGTCTCTTTAGCAGTATAGACAGTGGAAATTTATGTCTCAATTAGTCGTCTCTATATACAGCAAAATGCGGTGTACTTTAAACAAATGAATCACTGAAAGGGGATGAAGCCGAAAAGTTTTGATTCATAAGTACGAAATATCAATGAAAAGAGGTGGTCAAGAAACTGGATGCATATTTAGGTTCATAATTTAATAACACTCAGTATCAACTGCATTGTTAAGCCAAGCCTTCCAATGTGACAATTGATCTTATGTATGGATGAAAATTGTGTACATTTACAGTAGGAATTTAGGAACTGGGATTTAATTTTTATGCGATAACGCCTTAATTAAGACTCAGAATCAATGTTTTCAGACTCGCAATTAAAAGTGACTGCTCTGATCAGACAAATTTGAAAGAAATTCGAACAAGTTCTGCACAAAATTTCATGGATGGGAAGAAATATTACAAAGCAAAGGCCTCGCGTACACTACGTACTTCAAAAATGGATTTTCTTCACCGAGGATTTTTTAACCAAATGTTGACATCAGTGTCGCGCAACATGAAAGCCTTGGCAATGAAATCAAGCCAACTCCATGAGGTCGAGCTCACAACCAATTACTCGTTCATGACGACGCTGGAAACACTAAAAAAGCCGTCAAGGCCGTAGAGACGAGGAGTTTCATGAATGGTTGTGGTGTTCCCCTGAGGCCAGAGAACCGCACATGACTATGAGTGTGGTGTGGTGGGCAAACACTGCGCTCGGGCAGGCAATTACGATAAACTTCCTATGCAGTCATGGTCGTGATCCTCATGAGAGCGTGAAAATCGCTGTTAAATTCTTCTTTACGATAAGGTGCGTCTGGTGCGTGAATGATAACAAATCTAATCCATTAGAGATCGTTTATTTATCAAAAATTACTAAGCGAGATACTGATGTGACTAAATTTATTTGAGTCTCGACCTTAAAGACCTCAATTGGGATTTACAATTTCACTCCAAAATTTTAGCAGGTAAAAAAAACTACTCACCGATAATTAAATACTAAATTACGTGAACGCATTATTTCATTTTTTTTCATTAGCACTTGGCACCAAAACTTTTGTCATGATATAAGTTCAAATGTTTCGACACGTAATGCGATTCGAGTGTCACTTGAAGCGCACGAAAATATATGTAATTAATAATATATATATACATATGTGGTATTATGAAATATTAATATAATATTAATATAATATTAATATACATAATATACGATATTGATGCAATTATCTTATCAACATGACTGTAGACACATAAATTGCTACCATAAACGACCAATACGAGAGTCTATACAACCCCTACAAGCAACAAGGCTACAATGCCGCCGCTGGAGTTCATCTGACGGATTTTCGCATATTCTTCAACACGAGCTTTATCTTTTCCGAAAAATGGATTTACGAAACTTGCTACTCTCACTCATGACTGAAGAACGACCGCACCATGAAAGGAATATTTTCCTGTTCGGAAATTGATTTTTCAATTCTTTCACAGCTGAGGAGGTTTGATTTTGACGCTGAGAATTGCGCCTCGTCAGGTTCTGCAACCCCTGATGGGGTGCAGAAACTTGAGCTCACTGAAGCCGAGCTCAAAGTTGGGCATCATGAGCTCCTCTTCTGGCCTCCAAGTGAAGGGAACTACTCTTCGTTTGAAGTTAAAAGAAAATAGGCAATTTGTGAAAGAAACTGTTGATGTTCTGAAAGCATTCTTCACAACATCAAAGGTCTCTTCTCTAGACATTTTCTCATACAATAATAAGAAATCCAAGAAAAGATGCGTATAAATGCGCCACTTATAGGGCAAACAACAATGTGAACGAAGAACAGGAGATGACGATTCTGTAAATAAATGATGCATGAACAAAATTTCACTATCTGTTCATCTCATTTCACGCTTTCCAGCTCATTAATTTTCATACAGCGTTTGCTGAGAAGATAGTTGAAATTAGAGCGATGTTTAAAGGCAGCTCGGGTGGCAACATTCGGCCATCGGACACCCGGAAGTTGGGCCGAGCTTCACAAGTGCGAGCGACGATCGATGCGCTCGCAACTCCTGCGCTCCAAACCGCCCCTAGGATCTCAAAATGAAGTGCGTGTGCAGAATATTCAAATTTTGCCTTCATTCAAAGCAAGACCCGATATTTTCTAGGTCAAACTCAATTCGAATTTTGCCTTCATTTAAAACATGACCAGATATTGTCAAGGTCAAACTCAAGCCATTTGGAGTGCAGCCGTGGAGGCGATAACTCAATATTTTGAACTGTCACAGTAACATCTGAAAGCAAGATGGGTATTTGTCTAGGAATACGATCAGCGTCGTAATCTATTTTTGAACTCCTATTCATGTAGCATCACTGGAACCTAAATTCCGACAGCAACTTGCAAATACGAAAGTGAAACTTGCTTCTGAACTGTCACATTGACCATAGAATAATTGATAAACTTGACTACCTCTACGACGGACAGCACTTTATTGATGCAACAGTTTTACCATAAGAAAGAAGAGCACACATCTTGAGGACGGTCCTGGTTCTTTACCTAAAATGTTGTTGGAGGTCAGTTTTGTGTGGCAACGTTCTAAGCCAAATCAAAACTTGAAACAACATTGCTCGGTTATTGGAGGTATGAACTCTTCTCGAGTTGTTTAATTTTCATTTTGTGCAGATAACTTATATAAGTATAATGGTAACAAGAACTGGATACAACTGAAAATCATCGATGAGTATTTATGAAATTATGACATTTAGTCAGACATACAAAGTTTTTCTTGGTGGATTATAAATTCATGCGAATTTTACTTTAACTGCTGCTTATTCACAGCATTGGTGTTATTTTCAAAACTATTTACTTAGCTCAAACTCAAACGCAGTGATATTGACGTGCACCAACTTGCAATAACTTAGTGTATTCTCATTTTTTTGTCCAGCTACCCGTGTCTGGTGCAACTCATGTTCAAACTCTTTAAATTTTGAATAGGATATTCAACTTCCCCGCCCGTTTTTGATAATTTTGCACTTTTCACTGCCCGTTGCACTGATGAAAACAACATCATCTCATGAGTATTCCTTCGAGCTGCAACATTTCTCTCAATTGAGACGACAGGTCTCAAGCGCAACCATCACCTGAATTGCACTAAAGCCGTATATTCTCACTTCATTAATACTTCATTCTTTATCGGAATTAACACTTAGTGTTAATGGTGAAGCTCATATGCAGCATTTCCATTGTTGAAACTCTCTCATTTCGGTTCACTTCCTGTTCTAAGCACCAATGACGCCTTGCGAGTATTTGACTCAAGAACATTCATGACAGCGTTGAAGATTTGCTTCACCATCATCCATTTCATCCGTATCCCATCATATATAGGTCACTAACTCTAAATAATATTACTTGAATCTCGTAAAGTAATGCACCGATCTTCAAGCGCAGTTTCAGCGTCAGTATATTGAACGAATTTCGTAAGATGCACTCTGCACCCAGATGAATAAAATGTATGATATGCTTCCTTTTCTCTCGTACCGTTACTTTTTACACCCAGTGAACTTCTAGCTAAAGACGCAGCCCATTTCCGTTTCTCTTGAGTAATTGTTACTACTTCCGTTACTACTCAATAACGAGTAATATGACATTCGAGCAATAATTACCCAATTAATGCTCCTCTCTCGATCAGAACAGTCTTCACATCACACGATACCTTGACTGCCTATCAAGTATCACATCAAGGAGTTCCATTGACTGAGCCTTGCTTTACTTAAGACGGGCTCACGGACTCCAGCGATCCATTTCAGTGTTTACAACTCCACTAAATTACTTCCGGTAAACTAAATACAACCTCATGGCCACTGAACCTTTCCTCTCATCATTGTACGCTTTATGACCTTTTATTATTCCTCCAGTTGCTACTTCCGAGATATTTTGCCCAGTCGTTTATGGCATTATTGCAACTAACTGAGTCGGAAGTGTGTCAAAGCTAAAAATACCCCTACATTTGGTTATATAATATATATATATTCATTTTTTTTATGAAGACTCACCACAAGAAGTTTGAAAACAACATCAATTTCGAAGATGTGATTTCCGACGACTTGTGAACATGAGGGAACAAGAAGGCTACGTGACGTTCGAGTTCCGATGAGATAAGCGCGCGCAAACAAGCAAGCTCCTCAGCCTCATCTGGGAGAGCGTGACGCGAATGCAGGGCGGCGTAATGAGCAGATGGGACGCATGCGTCACCAGGACCTTTTGGTGTTTAAACAATTTTTTATTTATTTAAATCAAGTGATACAGCAATAGGTTGTATCTTAACATTTTGACCGCAACTGGTTAAAATGACGGTCAATATTTTTCGACTCAGAGTTAAACTCAACTGTAGTAAGTAATTTTTAAAAAAGTACAAATTAACAGGATCATGCCTTCATTTAGCTTTAATTAAACGTTTACGAAAACTGAGTTTGTGAGCACTGGTCGGTCAGCAGCATTGCGAAAATCCCCTCAGTGGCCACCGGTGGCGCACTTTGCAGTCAAAGTGTTAAGTCTAGCACACCGGACACTTTTGAGTATAGCTACTTATGGGCCCGAATAAGTTCAGTGACTTGTCGGTGCGCTCCAGGAAGTAACTTGTACGATCTTATTCTATCACTTCAACGAGAAGGGTGACTACTTGTTCTCGTCCTCAATAGTCGCAAAATTAACATTAAATCTACACAAATTTTGCTATTTCTGAATTTTTTATAAACAGGAAACGGATGATCATGGTATTATTTGCATTTGTGAAAGACATTTACGCATTTAAAACACTCTCTAAATTGATGAACTAATCAATGAGAGGGTGGGTGGTTATCCCAATTGTTTGAAATTAATGTGATATACTGGGATCAAAATCCGTAGACATATTTAAAGAAGCGCTTCGGTGAGAAGTTCACAGGCCCAATTGCAATGAATGTCATTCGATGATGCGATCTTTTTGTCATTCTGTCAGGTTGTCGTTTTCTAATTTGTGAGATAAGATACAACAGTTGAGCAACAAAATAGGAGGTCAATGATGTACTCTGCAATGCACATTTGGCCTGCTGATTGTGCTGCAGCCAACGACATGCGTTTAGACAGTTTTATTCATTTGTTGAAGGTCGCATTGATTCTTCAAAGGAATATACGAGCACTTTGTCTCGCGGTACCGTGTATGACCTGTCGTTGTTAGGTTAATGGTAGCAGTCAAAAATTCACAAATTAGAGGGTCCAGGAAAACATGATATCTTTCAAACTGCGTACGTAATCGAAAAGTTACAGTTTTCTTTTAAGTTACGCTGAGTCAAAAATGATTTCTATTAGAAAAATACTATCCCTTGTATAAGATTGCAATTCTCTGTGGGTAAAACCTTGTAAAGTTACGAGTGAAGTATTGCACAAGCGTCGGAAAACTCCCATGATTGAATAAAGACTGTAAAGTAAGTTTGGTAATATTACTTTAAATTCCTTTTCCCTCACTCACTCTTTCAAAATGTTGTAATTTAGGCAGTAAAATTGTATATTTTCAATGACAAAATAATTATTAATACATCAGTTGTAAGATTTTTCGAGCAATTCACATGTACAGGGCGAGTTAAAAAAATTCTACGGTAATAATTCTTGAATGTGTCTGCGAGAGTAAGCGATGATTCTCAGACCTCTCATCATAATTTTTTTGCAAGTTATACGTCAACGCTTAAAGTAGCCAACAATAACTAAGAGATTCTCAAAATTAACAGAATTGAACTACTTATTAGTCTCATATATCAGCATTCTTTTATCAGCTTTCTATGTGAAAAACAGAGTCATATTTTATCTTCATTTTTACAGTCAAGCGGAGCTGAGCGCTGCGGTTGCCCCTGCCGGCAAGACACAAACTAACAGCGAGCTTGTCAAGTTGTGTAGTTGAGGGTACATTAAAATGCGAGAATTCATGACACTCATGTCGTTCTGAGTGCTCTAGTGAGCTGTAGGATGAGTCACACTTTACACGAGGGCATTACCTCATCAGGTTACAGCGAGGGGAGACAGCACCGCCGTGCCTGACGCACGACGTGGACTCGCGCCGTGCCAATTACTTTCGCTCCTAATGAAAACTAGAAATTCCATCGCTTAAAATCTGAGCCTTCAGTTGCAGATGACTCCAATAGTATTTCACAGAGCAAATATTTGCCATATGAAGAAGTGCTAGGGGTATAACTGATACAGAAACCATATATTTTGATTTCATTAATTCCCAGTCTAACTTTTTCTCCGCCTTCATGTATGCTTTTGGCCGCATGAGCGATTTAAGCGATTGAATCGCTTAGGCAGCGAAAAACATGCATGCAGGCGGCAAAAAGGTTAGACTGAGTTGTTAACATAATTAATTGTGAACTGAGTCTGTTTCGTGTACGAGATGAGGAGAAATGTCTTTTAACAAAATTGACAACAATAGCAAGCCTGCTAGCAGCTTAAAAGAGCTCCTATTTCCTTTACAAACTCCCATTTTGACACAGAAGCTTTCAGCCTGAAACGGCCTTCCATATCTGAATGAATTTCTAATTCTCGTTTCGCAAAATTGAACATGAAACTTAAGTGCGGTATGTCGACGGCAACAAATATTTTTCCAAATATTTTCCATCAATTTCAATCAATAAAACTGCGTTCCAGCACAATTTTTTTGCTCTATTCTTTATGTTAGAATAACCGCAGCAACCACATCCGTCCCTGCATGAGCTTTTTATTTCGTCAAACGCCAGCTCGCCGGATACAGAAAATTTGACTGGAAATAAATACGAGCAGAAAAAAAATTTATAACTTGATGATTGACCTTCCACACTCGAAGAAGCACGAGTGATCATGAGCTTTGTATCCAGTCTATGCTCAGTATCTTTGTAAAATTTCAATATCCACTCCTCGTTTATAAAATGAGTGCATGTTTGTGAGACACATACTCTTAAATAGGTAACTGGATTCAAAAAGGAAACAATGTGTGTGCGCACATATCCCTGTATTTTTTCAAATTGTAGTTTGCTTCACCAATCAGTAAATTACCTCACAGAAAATTTATATGCAGTTTGATGTCCAGGTCAATGCGCTGTGTTCCTAATGGAGGAGTTAATCCTTGGTCCGTGTGTCACAAAAACTTGTTACTTATTAACTGTGCGATGTATTAGGTGAAATTATGGGAGTAACTCAGAAAATTCGATTGTTTTGTACGATCAAATCTCTTACTTAATATTACAAGCAAAACTTAGAGTCAGGCTTTTTCGAATATAATTATTTTTCAGCAGTAGAATGAAACGCTAAGGGAATAAATCTATGGCAGTTGTCATACGCTGCAGCCAGAGGCGGCAGCGTAGTTCGCTACCCACACGGGGCACTTGATCTTGACGACGCTTGAATTGATGCCCGCCTCGGACGTCAGTGTGTCACGGCCATGTGTGTTGCGTGGTGTGTGAGGCGGTGCGTTCTCGAAGCCATCTGTGTTGTGGTGCTCAGAAATGAAAAAATCTGCGTAGTAAATTTAGAGAGCGATACTTATCCTCCAGTGAAGTGTTATACTATCAGAAAATGTATTTTTCGATTCTCAATGAATCATAACTATTTGCGTTGTCCACATATACCCTCCTGAAATTATGTATCCAATTATTGATCTTCATACTAACGTGTGTAAGATCTACCATCACGTAAATGCTGCTGTAATTTTGTGCTTCACTTCGCTTTTAATTCTGTTTCTGTGAGTGAACATTATTGTATTGTAGTCCCATTCACTAATGAACGATTAATTCATTACAGGTTGATTGGAAACGCAATTTGTCTTCAGAATGAGAATTTTTTCCTCGTTCATATTAAGTTGAATGACTCCATAATTCTTCTATATTATAAATAACCATCGCAAATACAAGCCCATTTCCCGATACGAACGCTAAAATTTCGCTGCATTTTATAAATTAAGCTACTAGTTCTCACAAGGATAAATTTCAGTTTGTATTACACAATTCCATCACCTCCTCATGACATACTGTATGTCAGCATGATGAGAGGATTTAGGCAATGCCTTGCACATCAAGATATAAGAACCATCTTCATTGATCGCTCCATCATTGATGCCGAGCTTCACTCGTGGTTGCTCATTTACTTAACCCAAAGATAGGAACTACTTGCTATGTAAATGTAGGAAGTCTTTGACTTGAGCCTATAGACCTGTTATATGGATATCAGCTCGAGCAGAAACTGCTGACGCCAGCACGCAACTATTCGAGCCCTCAGGCAGAAGTCAGTACTAAGGGTGAGGGAAAGAAGGGAACGCAAAGTAGTGAGTTTATCAATTTGAGAAATTTTTCTTTTAAACTGACCCGATATTAGGAGAAATATTTGCGAATAACTACTGTTTTTATAGGTCTTATCAGACCTACAAATGTTCGATCAGAATACCTTTTCACTCCAAGCTAATAATTTTTAATATTAGACAAATAAGAACATCCTGGTTTTTGGCATCATGTCGTATCGAACATCTTTTTCCATTAATATTTTTTAAATAGTCTCCTCCTCAACCGTGACTCTAACAAGTGCATCTATATTTTAGACCATTGCTTCATTAAATCGTTAAGAGAAAAGGAATGAGTTTATTCTTGTAGAGCATTAGGTGGGGCTCTAGGCTCACATTCGAAGCAATGAACTATGTGGGAACATGGCGGGCAGAGAACAGCGATGCACATAGCGCAATAAAACACCCACAGCTGCACAGCCCCGCTTGTGGCTGCTGTGGTTGCCGGCTCTCGTTTCTACCTCCAGCGCCTCGGTTTTTACTAGAGTAGGGCTGGAAATGTGGGTGGAGGGGGAAAGGCGGGGATGTGGGAAGTAGGATATGATTTGTGAGAGAAGAGGAAGTGCAAGATGAAAGAAAGATTTGAGACTTACCAGTTAAAGGATGTGAGAGAAGACCTCAAAGGAGGCGGTAATAACTGAATCAGCCCTCTGACAGATTTTAAAACGAGGAAAAAAAAGTCATTGCGAACCTCAGAGAAACGCTCATCACGTCGAACCAACCCCTTCGCAACGCCTGTAATCGAGCCACCTGGGATAAAATAACACACACGCTACACAAAATTATTGAACTTCAGTTATGAGTGCCTAGATGAGTACAATACTCCTAGCTGAGCTGTTTTGCAACAGTGATATTTCCAAGTGAGGAGCCACAGCGGGTCCAGCTCCGGCCTGTGCGGTCGGCGGGAGGCGCTTCCATACAGTCTGGCTCAATTAATGAGCTCGACTGACGAGCTACTAGATATTTTTGGTGCTGTAGTGACGTTCTTTTGTGGCTTTTGTAGCGTGTACTATAGCGTGATGTCTACCACACTGTACCATGAGACCTACCTCTAGCGTGTACTATAGCGTGATGTCTACCACACTGTAGCGTGAGATCTACCTCTAGCGTGTACTATAGCGTGATGTCTACCACACTGTGGCATGAAATCTACCTCTAGCGTGTCACTATAGCGTGATGTCTACCACACTGTAGCATGAGATCTACCTCTACCGTGTACTATAGCGTGAGGTCAGGTTAGTCTACTAATGGATATTACTTTTTTTCATGCATTTAATTTAGCGATAAGCACTTATTTGGTACATCTCAAACTGCGCCTGGAAGGCGATATATGGCGGTAGACCTCACGCGGTATTAGCGCCCGCATCTTGCCTGAGCGGCGCTGTGGCTGCCGTGCTCGCTCTCACGGCGATCTCCTTCACGCTTCAGAGTCCCTGCGCGCGTGTGTTCTTTCGTTGTCAATGTAAAAAATGCGAGGGAAATAATTTTACTGAGTACTTTTACAAGTTTTAGGTCTGCTGCTAGAACATTTGTAACTAAGCGTGTCATTTCATGTATAGAAAAATTAAATCTTAAAACAAATTAAAGTAAAGTTTATGTTGGGAGAGAGTTGTTCCAAGATGACCAGTTACAGGTAGTTGCAGTGAGAGTGTCTTCTAGTAATAGAAGTTCTAGTGTGATTTCTATGCAAAAAGTTAATTTCCAGAACTTCTTTATTCATTTATGCCAAATACACTTCGGATATTTGCATTGCATAAAGCATGCCGCTCACCTGAAGTATGCCAGAGTTAAACAGCGCATGACACCACAATGTGCGATGCAGACTCTGAGAATAACTTATTACAGAGTGCTGCTTGCACCAGTCTAGCAAAATAGAGCGCGAGTTGACATGTAAAAACCAGAAAGGTTCTCATTTCGGTCTATTTCACAGTTAATGGACCTCTCGCAACTCTGACCTTAAGTTTTCCGCTGCTAGCGACTTTAGTGCCATGGGCTTGCAATTTTTACCTTCTATGTTTTAAACTCAGGTGAAGTCGCACAAGAAGTTGAAGTTTTGGAGATTTAATGCGTTATTACAATTATGAACAGTGATGGTTTCATCTCTGCAAGAAATATCTTCCGTATACACCCAAATAGCATGAATAATTTTATAATTGCGTTCCAAATTGCGTTCAGTATTTAAAAATGCTTGTATTCTATAAAAATTTTGCATTTTAGCGCGTGCTCAGCCAAACTTGTCAACATAATTGACCCTCAGCTCACGTGGGAAAATCTAATTGTAGTTTTCACGCGTGACTACACCCAAAAATGTCTATACGGTGCGTACAAATCGAGATATGTGTTTACAGAATTCATTCGTCACATCTTGAGAACTGTTATGACTGTACAGAACTGTCACGTAAGCTTGCGTTGTGTTTGCAAGGTTTACAAGCAGTCGGGGCTCGTTGGCCATTAGCTCTCCCTGCTGCCGCTGTGGCCACAGCAGGCTGCTGAGGGCTGCTGCTGCTGAGCAGAGGCTGTTGAGGGTGGCTGCTGCTGAGCAGAGGCTGCTGAGGGTGGCTGCTGCTGAGCAGAGGGTGCTGATGAGCAGAGGCTGCTGAGGGCGGCTGCGGCTAAGCAGAGGCTGCTGAGGGCCCAGGAGGCATCATTTAGCGACGTCTGCACCTCAGCGTGACGTCTGCCAACAACCCCGCGTGTGTGCATGCGAAGTCACCAAGTTAACACGTCACTTGCAATGCGACCCACTGTTGGGTCGGGCTTAAGTTTTTCCAGCAGCTGAAACAACCCATCGATGGGGCGTTTGAAAAATTTTGAGCAATCTTTTTAAATTAATGGTATTGAATGGACCCAGTTAACGTTTGCTATTCGCAAAAATTTTGGTTACTGTTGACTTCAAATTTGAATTAGATGTTGAACTTCAGTTTAACTCACCGCAGCCCCTGAGTTAAAACAGTGGATTAATAGTTTTTCTAATACCAAGTTAACGCTAACTATTTACAAAATTTTTGACTACTGCTAACTTTAAATTTGAGTTAGATGTTGAACTTCAGTTTAAGCCATCGCAGCCCCTGAGTTACAGCAGCGGAGAAGCGGAGGCTCAACAGCAGGCCGGCAGCTCACCGTGTTTATGCGACGGTAACGCGACACCAAACACAGGCAGGTCGCATGGCCGCCTCCCGCTTTTGACGCCACGACGATTTTTGGATTTGCTGTCTGAATACGCGTGGAGGAATCATTTTCATATTTCCTTTAAATTCTGACAAGGCTTGGTTCTTTGACATTCTTTCCAAAGAAACACAGAAATGCTAAGCTTTTTCGCTATCCCTTCAAAAATGAAAAGGATTAAAAGGAGTAAACTAATCTTTAAAATTCCGAAAAGGCATGGTTCTTCAACATTTTATCGAAAGCTATTCAGGAAGACTAAGCTTATTCACGATCCCGTTAAAAAATTAAATAGTTTAAAAAAGGAAAATTTAGTTTCTTCTTACCTTGTATGATAAAATTTCTCAAATGTTTATTACAAACAATCATTGTAGACACGGGCAAATTACTTCCCTTACCAATGTACAAATATATTTGAGTTTTTGAAAGCTTCATGTCAGCTTAATTTCAACGCACTAGAGATCAGAAAAATTAAATATCTTGCCCTCTTTCAAGATTTTTTTACTGCAGAAGATATATTTGCTGAAAAGAAATGCTGCAATTACCAGACGTAGTTTCTCTTCTGCATCACAAACTTGCTATTCATCACTTTTGAATCCATTGCAGACTCTGCAGCAACTTGGGCACACACGTCAAAGATGACAAAATCACAGAAGAGCGAAAATAGCAGCTTTCGCAGTTGACGTTTCATTATGGATTACAATGAGAGTGGCTAACATGAGGTGATTGATAATGTAAGAATAAAATTCTAGGTAAAAGTGAACGTTTCGACCGTAGAAGTCATTCCCAGTGTCTGAAAATACCATATCGATTTACGAATGGTTTTTAATGATAAGGAATATTTTTTGCTTAAAACATCATGAAACTCCTAACAAAAAAACATGAATTGAAAGGATGCAAATATTCTCAATTAATACGATACATGCAGATTACGAATCATTTAAAACAGATTTATTTCATGAATCAAGCAAAGGTTCTAAAATCCACAACACTAATGAATTGGTGGCACAAGTAATTGTTTAAAAAAAATAATTTTACCGCCGGTTTTCATTTTTCTGCCTGGAAAAGTACAGAATAACGTAAAGAATAGAAATTGGGCGGGCCAGCGCGCAAACTGCTACCGGCGTGCTCTGAGACACGAACAGCGAGTGCTCTGGCAGTAGAGCCCACGTATTCCAAATCACAACGTCCACAACTAAGCTGATAGACTGCAGACGATAGCTTGGCTTTTGTTGCTTGTTCTAAAAGTTTAAGATGACTGAATACTTAATTTACTTACAAAAATGGTTCTCACGAACACTTGAGTGAAATGATTAGACACTAAAAGCGATAGCCATTTTTTAAACTTCATCGACTGGGGTGTGAAAAGCGGAAAGCTGACACACGGCTCATTTTTGGGACTGCTGTAAAATCAGAGGTAGAAAATATTTGATTCTAGAAATTTCTAATAAAGAGGTTAGTAATGCACAAAAAAATAGTCGGTACTTAAGTAAGAACTCAAAATTTAAATTCATTATGTGATATAAAAGTACAATCACAGCGAGCCAATTATTATTGGAATAGTAAAAATATAGCTATAAGCTTCACAATATTATAAAGACGGGGAAAATATATTTAATTCTGTTATAAATATATTAGAAAAGAAGTTTTCGATATCAAATGTTGCTATAAAGAGCGTAAGAGCTTCTTTCAATACAGTGATTGATTCCAAACAAAAGATTCGGAGCTCTGAACAGTATAAATATTGTAAGCAAACGTAGCCAGAACAGAAATAAAATATAATCGCGAAATTAAACTGCTGCGTGATATACGAGGCAAAATTGCTTTAGAAGGAAACTTTCGACTGATGTTTGGTTTACGAAATTCAGGCAAGTTGTGGAATATTATTTGGCCCTAGCTCGAAAAATGTCGACATCTATGGAGTTCATCGGTGATAGTGTGCGTATTCTCCGGCTAAGGCAGAAAACTATTCTTTATATTTTCCACATGAGTGATGTATTTACTTTTACGCTAAAAAATTACCTCAAACTTTTCTTAGTGAAACATAATTTAATTCACACAGTTTTTACATCTCTCACGGTCTATTAAAACTACACCTGTACTTTCATCCGGCCTGCTAACCCTGATGCTTTCAAGAGACACTGTTTCTGAAAGAAGGTAAGTGTCCTTTCTACTAAATATTTGAAAAAAATATCTTATACAGTTCATAATTTTCAAAATACCTGAACATTGATGAATTTAACACATTTATGAGCTCAAGAAACACGTCTGATAACAAATTTTTAGGAGTGTAAAGTCCAATTTGTGCACCGTGATATATAATCACAAACCAAAAGCGAGTATATGAGACGAAATCCACAGAGCTAAAGCTATAAATCCCTTTGGTGAGATCACACGGCTGGAGGTGATTGAGCTTTAGTTTTTTTCGTGAGTTGCTTCTGTACGAAACCCATTAGTACGAAACCCATTAGTCGCTCGCAAGACTAGCTGTGATGAGAATAATAGTCAGAGAAGCAAATTCAGTTATACGGTAGAACTTCCTGTAGATTTGTTTACTTCCAAAAATTCAGGCGATGCTCATGCTCCATGCGCACAACTTTGCAGAATGCTTATGATTTCTGTCATAAGCCGTCACTGACAGGGGAATCAATGGCCTGAAATATACCTCATTTTACAATAATTCTTAACTCAGCACAACAACTTAGGCCGCCACTATTTTAATCCTCCGTGAAGTCAGGAAGAAACCAAAAAAATTAAGCTCGTAGCGGAACCTAACATTGTTATCGCATCTCCTTCATTAGCTCTCCAAGTTCTCGGTAGTCAAAAAACTAGTTGCTGAGGTGAAGACTTACACTATTTGCGTGTCTTTTTAAGAGCAGCTATCGTGCATCGTAACTTTAGACTGCAGGGCCACTTGTTTGGTCGAGAGAAGGAGCATCTTTCAAGTGAAGCGATAGAATTTACTTCTGATGAAGGCAAGCCTGCATTCAAATAAACTAAATTCATTAAACACTCGTCTCTTCTTCTCACATCAGGAGACATTGACATTAACTCACTGTCAATGAAAGAGAGATCATATGCTTTACCAAATCTTCTCACATCGGACGATAATTATATTCACTCACTGTTGATGAAAGAGCGCTTACGTCTCTGCTTACCCAATGTAGCAACGCGCTTGGCATCGTAGGATCTCACATACATCATTTAGAGTTCAGCATTAAAAATCAAACTCTTCTCATATATCACTCCATGGTATGGTGAGAAGACACGAGACTAGGGTAGAAAATGAGAGGACGTGTAATCTTTAAGCTTTTCAGATGCATTAAACTCCCTAGCTGCACACAGCGAGCTGCTCACACCAACAGCTGCATTGCCGAGCACATTAGAGCGTCACCGGACACCTGCCAGCAAGGCAGCAGCAGCGGCGGATCAGTTTCAGGCTGCAGTAGATGAACTGAAGGCTGCAGGCCACTGCAGCTCTCGTGGACTCGAAAACGCTTAAGATAAAAAGAAGAACCAAAGTAAACATATATATTTCTATTGGTTTTTAAACAAAGGTTTAGGAAAGTCATAATTCCGTCTTTGGTGCTGAAACATGCAAAACGGTGCAATTTAGAAAAATACAGAAAAATTCAAAAAATAAGTAAGCAAGTATCCATAAAGCTTAGGTTCTCATCCTTATTCAACAGAAGTAGAACTGACCACCCTCATTCGCTAACATACTCTCACTTACAAAAATGCTAATGGTATACAACTCTTATTTGGTGTTTATGACCTCAATGTACTCGTACATGACCAATGCAGCTCACGTGGTCTCTGCGAAGCATACGCTATGTTAGTTTGTGCGCATTTTGCTCGTGTGACTGAAACACAGTGAGTGAAATCTATGAAAATGCGGATCACCATTCCATGAAACTCTCAATTCCTTCAGCGTCAGGAATTTGGCTATACCAGTTTCAAGAGAATTAGAAATCTTTCGTGGCTGGTAGCAAAAACATGTCAGTTATTATATTACCGGCACAGAGCAGCGCCATGAAACTCATCAGGAGCGCCGTTGGGAGACGTCGCTCGCAGCTGAGGTTAGGGAGCTCCGGAATTATTTTTGTTGTTTTACCCTAAATTCTATCCATTTTGTTGATATATCGTCTTAGGTTAGGAGACCAGAGCTGGACTACGGGTTCTAGACGTGGTCGGGCCAGTGCCTGACAGAGGGGTAGCATTATGCTCTCTCACTTTTATTCAAAGTTTCTTGTCTCGGAATACAAGAATTTCGCTAGCATTCTTAACGCTTTTTGCTATTTGTTTGTACTGCTTGAGTTCCTTGGTGATGGTGATGCCAAGATCTCTTTGTTGATCTCTTGCTTCAATTGGAGTATCATTCAGGATATGAACTGAGATGTGAGGTGCATGACCCCTCTTGCCAGCCACATTTCTGACACTGTCGTGTTGGCGGAGCGCACCAAGTCATTCTGACTTGCATCTCTTTTTCTCGGGAAGATACTTGTCACGGTCACTAGATTTGATTTACTTTTGGAATAAAGATTCCTGCTTCAAAATGTTGAGACTATCAAGATGCTGCTGTCTTAGGGGTCATTTGTTTTCAGTGAACAATAACATCATCTGGAAAACATCTTAATTTTCGAATTGGAATATTGCTTTATTGTGTCTATTGTCAGGTGTTACAGCGGTTTGCGGAGTTGAAAAGTCGTTCTCTGAGAATAAAGGACCATTTGCTGGCGTGAAATTTATCCCACAATATCCAGGTATTAAACCATTTCAAAAATTTATACAGCACGCTTGAGAGTTAGCGCTACGCATATGAAATTTTTCTCACAATGTCCCGGTATCGAATCAAAAATTTATAGAGCACACTTGAGAGTTAGCACTAACCCTTATCGTCCGTAGCATGCAAACTCTTTAGCTGCTCTGACGACTGCAGCGATGGTAGACAACATGAAACGAGACAACTGCAAACCTCGCGTCATCAATGCGACGTAAGATGGTGGCTAGAATTCCCTCGAAAGTAGTTCTTACAAATGTCTAATATTTGCAACTTTTTGATTTCTTAATTAACATACCTAGTACAATACACTTCATTCGAGCGCTCACAGTAATTTTCAACAGTGATGGCCCTGTTCTTCTTCGCCAAACATAGCGCTCAAAACCAGTAGTTCAATTCCAGCAAATGATTTTTCAAAGAGGAAAACATTAAACAGACTCTGAGATTTCGCACAGAGATTATTAATGGTAATTGGGCGTGTGACGGGCACGAACAAGGGCATTGAGCAATGCACAAGAGTGGCCTTGATCTGCTAAGTCAGAGTTATTTTGTGAGTCATCTGGGACCTCATGAGGACCATTGAGCTGCTGAGGCGAGCGACGACAACGCTGGGTCGTGTCTGCCTCTCGGGCTGTCGTGGGCTCGGAATGTGGCGGAAAATGTGTTTGTTTGCATGCAGGATTTGCTTTCTGTCTCCTGCACGTGCATCGCCAGGACAACGCTTGATTGCATCGTTTTCTTTATCAAATCAGTATTGCTCTCTCCAGCTCTGTACGAGCACTGTTATGACAACGACCATTATCGTTGCATCGTTTTCTTTATCAAAAGTCAGTATCGCTGTCTCCCACTCTGCACGAGCATCGTTGGGACTACGATAGGGTGCATCGTTTTCTTGATCAAAATTCAGCACACAATGCTGGTGAAAGCGCAGCCATCGTTTGCAGCGACACCCAGCGTTTAACATTACGGCCGCTGCTATGCACACATCGCCCTCAATTTTACGGCACTAAGTCGTAAATTCAGATCTCGCCGAGATCCAACATGCTATTTTTTACGCAGTATTTATGCACGAATGTGCACTGTAAGGTCAACGTTCCATGTCGTGAGGGTTCTCTGTAGGTTTAAGGGCCAAAAACGCATAGCAAAATTTTTTAAAATTTGTGAACATTGCACTTTGTAACATGGCAAAATTTGCAGTTTAGTTTATGAATCAATGACGGACTTCGTGAATGAACGCGTGGAAGAATTAGATTTGATCTATAGTACTGGTCACGTGGTACTGGTTTATTACTAGTTTGCCCTCCAAGTTGGTGACAATCAACAATGCGCTTATTTCAAGTCCCTGACACTTATATCCGCTTTTTTGTTTTGTTGGAGACTTTTCCTTCCATGTAAAAATGCCGCTTCATGTTGCTCATTTTACCATGGCTTAGGACTTTTCCATTGCATTATTCATATTTTATAAACCAATTTGGTGGATCTTTGAACCGGATTCATTTCCTAACATAGAGAGTGAGTTTCCAATAATTTGTTCAGTTTATAAGCAACTGCAAGGAGTTGCAATCCATGTCCAGGTGCAGAAAATGTGATATGTAGCGTGACCTAATTTTGCAGTCACACCGCCCAAGATTCTCTGATGAATTATGTCTACCTCGTCACGCGCGTGAACAAAGCTGTTACATAAAAGCTTGGTCAGTTGCGATTCTTCCCTGCTATCAATGAGCCTGGCGCCGTGTTGGTAGCAGAACATGAACTAAGTCTTTTGCTCTCAACCTTATCTGCAGTTCTATTTCATTCTAGTTTTTAAGACTTCTTGAAAATATGCTCGCTGAAATTTTCATGCTTCACACACCTGATTTTCATGCTCTTCACATACTGTATTCCACACATACATACACCTATTCTACTACTGCATACGTCCATAATCAAAGTTATTATTAAATAGCACTACTTGATAAATATAAAAATCAACATTTCTGGCCTCATGAGTTTTGTACACTAGCACTATTTCATGCCAAAATTATAAGCTCTTACTCTAAAACTTCAAACTTTTTCGACTGATGAAGACTTGATCCCTTAGCCTCTCGCTTAGGACGCCTCACGAAGAAGCAACCGCTGAAAGTTTAAAAAGTAGGCAAATCTTTTCACGAGGTCAGCCCAGGCCCCACGAATTTTCTTTTATCTTTTCCCACTTAATGTGCCCTAGGACGACAAATTGTAAATTTGACACGTAGCATGCACTAGCTGAGCTGATCGCAGGCAGGAGTTGGGTTAAATTTAGCAGCAGGACGCAAGCTCTGCGCTCAGATTGACGTTGTAATTTGATTCTACTCCCACGCAGCCCTGGCAAACTTGACGGACATGAGCAGCCAGAGTTCAATCACGGACGCAAGCGAAAGCTCCAGAAGCCCATGGAATTGCGGCACGGTCATAACCCTGTACGGGATGCGCTCAACATCCTCCTGTTCGCTGAGACCATGCAATTATTTCAGTACACACACAACTAGGATGAAGAAAACTTAAAGTAACCCAAACCAATATCGCACAAATATTATCAATAAAGAGCACTGTGTCGGTGCTATGAATCAGTAACTGTGTTGAGGTATCAAAGTGTTGAGGTATCTGCAATGTTGGTCTATCTGCCCCTGTGGACGTTGTGTCCTGCCGGATGAATTGTGCCTGAATTAATCAATACTCAACCGTCATCTGTGCTGTTGGCTCGGTAAATTTCTTATGAGGGACAGGAACAACTACTCAGCTCGAGGCTTTGATACTCTGATGATGTTATTCGTGAGTAGAGAGAGAAAAGTGAGGTTATTCGTGATCTTACTAGCAAATACGAGCAAATACCACGCTCAGGAATTCTGCGTGCTCTTGCAGCCGAGTCACCAGCGCGCAACAGCGCTGGGAAGCAAAATATTGCATCGAGTCGGCGAGGTTTCTCAGTACTCTCGCTGTTCGCTTCTACCAATCATTTACTCTAGTAAAGTTTCCGGCCTGGCCTGACTAATGACCTAAACAGCCTTGCATGAACGCCTAAAAATGTCCAGTGATGCGAAGTTGGCCCGGATTTACTAACGATATAATCCACAATCCTTCTTCAAGCTTTTTGCAACTTTGGCACCAAAGAAAATGATGAAGCCTTTCATTGATTTGAAACAAAACCTTTATTTTCTAGTCACTCTGGTAAACAGAAACAAATATATTGGACCCCATGTAGTACTTGTCTGCGGCTTGAGCGATGACAGGTTGAAGAATTAAATTTGTAATTAGAAATGTGAGAGTATCTCCAATTAATAGTCATAAGTCTTCCGTGAATGCAAATTGCTCGCATGGCATGAAAATTCAGTCATTCCTTCTTTTACGTTGAACAAACCAAAGAACTGCTGGCGCTTCGGACTGAGGAGCACGACCTTCACCACAGCACTGTCGCGAAACCAATTTATGCGCTAACAAGAGCGAACTTCCTGCGTTTGTTAGGACAGAGCAGGACCTATAAAACTCTCACCATAAATACGTCGCACTGTGTTCCGTTTTCTGCCGCACACATATTGTCTTGCGGCTCCGGCACCTGGCGTGCTGTCCGCTGTGAGAATCCCGAAATAAATGTCGCATTACCTCCCTTGAGCATCGCATGACGGCTGTATGCGGCTAGCAGCTATTTAGGGGCCGCTCGCACGCTAATTCTTAGAGGAAATGAGCGTGAGAATAAAGTACTCCCATTACGGGTCATTTTTCCGTTTCTTGCTCTGCGTGACGGTGAACTCCAACACTGCACTTTTAGTGGCATCATATGAGGCCGCGCTCTACTCTGTGTAGCACATCTTTTCTTATTAAATCTGAAGCCGCAGAACTAAAAAAGTATATTTTTATTCCTCACAGTTCAGAGCACACGAGCAATTTAGCGGCAGAAATACAACAGGGTTTGCCAGAGATGCAGACAAACAATGAAGTGAGCACTCGAGCTCGTGCGTAATTACCCGCTGCGGGTTGTTGGATGAGGCAATCTGTGTAATCTTAATGAGGTGGTGATAGTTTGGACGTTTCCTGGCACGTGTGTGGTGTGGTAATCTGCGTCAGATGTCTCTTATGCGCCTGCATTTGGCCAGGTGACAAACTTTCTAAAGCTTAAAATTATTGAGCATATCTTTAATACAGCTAATATTCATGGCTCAATAAATAGAGAGCAGGAGCAACGAGAGGAAAATAAGTGGAAAGATGTATGCCCCATAAAATCAGGTAGTATTTTCTTAATCGCTACTTTTCGAAAATGTTAGTTATATTATTTACTCTCCATTATACAGTTACGAGTATCCGAGATCACTTTCAGGAAAATACAGTCCCTAAAATAATAAATTTGCTTACAGTTTTCACATACACAAGCTCTACTCAATTAGAGCACTTTCTTTGCGTAATGAATTAATAATAAAATTATTAATTATGAAATTATTAGGCTGAAAAAGTCATAAAATCATTCATTTTAAGCGTTTCTACCTTAAAATCCTCGACAAAATCAGGGAGCATCAAATGAAAAACAGGAAGGTACATTTAATGAAAATTATTTGTTGTGCATAAAGTAGCGCAAGCACAGTAGCTTCCCAAGTTTTGACCCACGCAGCTTAGCACTGCTGCTCATTGAGCAGCTAAAGGTACCACCCAACACATCGCAGAGTGTTCCTCTGTCAAATAAGTCAGCCTGCAATTTATTCTCGTCTTCTGTTTACGACCAGAAAAAGAGATTCCTGAGAATTAGATTCTTCACATCTTTCGATACAAATGTTTCATTTTATTTTATTTTGCATGTTTTTATGTTCTTCACATACTCGCATAACTTTCTTGATTAATATAAACGAAATATCATTTTTCTTTCACTGATGCTTCTGCAGGATTTGTTGAGTTATTTTAGGATCGAAATTTGAAGTTCTGCATCTGTTCTATGGAGATTTTAATGCGTAGTTTTTTTTCTGCATTTGTAGCGTAATCGTGTCACAGCTCAGCGCATCAAAAAGCTCTACAGGCAAAACTCCACATGTTATTTTACCCGCAAAATTCACAGAAAAAAAATATTGTAACACAATCCTCATTAGATTTTGCGATCTTTTACGACGGCAGCTTGTGAGTCGCTCTCCAGTGAAGAACATGCGTATGTTGATTTCAGCGACAACTGAACAGATTTTGGCGTGAAATTTACTTTCATGATTTCAGTAAAATCCATCGTTTCTGTTGTAACGTTTTCTTTCCTTCGAAAAAAGCTCCTAATTCTGCAGCACCTAAATATCATCAAATAATAACCCTTGTTTTATGCTTGGTGAGGGCTTCTTATTGCCTGAAAATGTGAGCAATGGAGGAAGCGCTCACTCTTGCATAGTGTATTGGTTCAATTTACATTGATGGCATTTATCTCATAATAGGAAAAACCTTTTGAATTTGGGCGGCACATCACAGAGCTATAAATGCCTAAAATTAGTTCCACTACTGAGAAACTGTTTCCAAAGAACAAATTTAAGAAATAATCCACTTCATTTCACTCACCTGTATCATACTCTTACTTTTTCAAACCGCCTTAATAGGCGAGTCTGAATTACACCAAAATGATGAGACAAAACTACACCTGCTCGCAGCATCCTGCCACTAATTTCTACTGCCATTGAGCGCATCTGACGTGGAACGAGAAAGGACGACGCGCAGCAGCAAGCAAGAACTTCATTGGCGTGTGGTGGCCGCTAATTTGCCGGCCCACTTCGTTGTGCGGTCTGCTCACTTAGCTAGAACTGGGAATTGTGCGCAGGGACGGCACTAGAGCGGTAGTCACCGCAGGCTGCCGAGTCGAATGAACGTGTCCACATACACAGCGCGGCACCCAAACTCAACCACACCACGTGATGTAAGGGCGCTGAAGATCAGTTCTTGTATGAAAATTGTTTTTCGTTGCATACTCTCCTTTCTATTGGGATCTTTTTGCGGCACTCTAACTTCTCAACCACATTATGTGAAGGTCTTGAATGTTAATTGTCGCGTGAAAATTCCATTTGGGGCTGCCTAACTTTCCGTTTGGGGCTGCCTAACTTTCCGTTAAATTGGGATTTTTGTTCGCATCACTTCTATAAATGCGAAACCCGCTAACGTTTCCTTTAACTTTTCTTTACGTGATGGCTGAATAACTCGATCAGTGGAAATGAAAAATGAGAAAATACGAAATAGATGTTTCATGCCACTAGTTTGTCGGTGGGTCTTATTATGAGTCTCTCAATGTTCTTGCTTATGTGAATATCACGGGGTAAAATTTTCCTTAAATAATAAAAAATTAAAATTGCGTTACAAAATTCATTCATTCGGATATTTCAGTTCCTATAACTAAGAATCTCATAGCGGCTCGGAATTCGATCACCGTCTTCAACTCTTTTTTTCAGCCGAGTCTCAGGCGTCAATACCTTGCATCCGACCTACACATGTCGATGTTATTCTCCACAGCAAGGCATCGGTGCAGCAGAAGTGTAAACTTAGGCACAGGTGACATGTTTTCACCCTTTGATCCCCTGCATGTTTTTGCAATCATTCACGAACCATCTTCGTGCAAAGAAGCGCGGCAAATTCACGCTCGTGGGCTGTGAGTTCATCCACGCTTCTGCTCACGCGCTGAACGCTCGTAACTTGCGTTAACGAGTAAAGTGCTCGAGTGATCTAGCAGCGTTTTGCAGCCTGCCTGCCGTTTGATTCTACTAACGCGTGATTCTTTTGTGCGGGATTTTTTCGTTGAAGAGGAGTTAGATAGGAGTGGAGTGAAAAAACATTCTTTGAGCCTTAGTTATTGCATGGCGGTTCCTGGTAAAATGGACGTTATATTTTCAGGAAGATATTGAGCAAGTTAAAATAATAAGTCTGTTTCAGCAATCCATTATTGCCTAAGGTCAAAATCCTAAACGTAGACCCTTGGACGTTTTCCCTTTAAAAAAAATGATATTGGAAAATTGTTTGAAAATTTTTTGTGCAATTAGCTGTAAACAAATACTAACTAAACATTTTATGTGATGTGAAGAACAGCTCCAATTCTTCCAGTGCGATGAGAATCAACATCTAACATGAAATAAATTTCTCGGCTTATGTCATCTCGATTGAAATACGCAGAAGTTGCCAAATGCAAAGCCTCAAATTTAGCAGCTGATCTGCTCCTGCGTCACAGATCAGGTGTTACCATCTCACTCAAACAGAACCCTCGTCCTCCTCTGCTCTTGTACGCAAGGCTGAAAGATGCAACTTAAACGGGCGACAAATAAGAGGGCTTGCACTTGATATCATGTACATATTTCAACCGAGATGACAGATACTCTGAAATTATTTCGCGCTAGATGTAGGTTCTCGAATGAATGCACGTTCCCGAGACGACGGTCTAATCCTGGCCCTGTCCTCACGTCGCTTGTTATTGCATGCAGCCTCGGACGAGGGGAAGTGAGAGCAGGAGCGAGGGGTGCTGGCTGGGTGCCCATCGCCGTGCCTGTCTCTGTAGGGGACACACACAGACGGGGTAATAGATTTGCTTTGATGTGCGCTGATGCAGGGGGCGTGTGCGTGCTTGTAGGTGTGGTTGCCTCGCGTCAATGGAGGCTGCTTAGCAAAGGCTCGGTGATATGACGGAACTTTGTTCTTTTACCAAGATGTCGTGTCTTCGATACTCAGAACGACATGAATGATGACTTTGGAATATTTATTGGGAGTACTGATAGATCGGGATCGAGAACCTGTTACGAGGAGAAACTCTCCCCGTACAAAAAATAATTTTAGTTTTTACCTATGTCTAAAAACATTTATGACTTAAAATTTCACGAAGCACTTTTCTCGCTTATTAATTGCGCAAAATATCCAAGGAAAATTTAAATTTCCCATTTGCAGAATTTACATGCCATTCACCGAACTGCAAAAACAAATCAGCTATGCAGCGGGGATCCCTCAGTCATGCCTAGTTAGTCCAAAGTATCAAGCAAATTAATACCTCAGTTATCTTTGGCAGCAATTCTACAATTGTAGGTAAAACTGCAGCAAGTTTGACCTGTGCGCAAGATGTGGAGCGCACAAGGCTTTCGTTCATAGCTAAATAGAGCTCGAGGCTGACCTGATTTGCTGATGACCAGGGACGGATCGATGCGAGTTAGCTCGACATCACCACACTCCTCATTACTGATATTCATCTATCGTTAGCCTGCGCTTAATGTTTGCTAATGCAGTAGTGTACCGTATTGATTTGAATGTTTGAGACATTTAAATTGAGTTGTACCAGCTGAAAACACCGTTTCTCCACCAATAAAATTGTCCTGTTTTAAAGGATTTTTATTCCTTGTTACAGTATCTCTAGAGAAAAAGGTATTTCTCCTACTGATAACAGCGTGGATTCTATTGCAAAATCTACTATTTTATGAATAACATGATGGTAAGGTCGTCAAAAAATGACATTACATAATAAGTTATCAAATGGGAACCGGCAATTAACGAGATCTCCTGAAAGTTCTTATGTGTAAAATGAATGTAACTATTCTCGCGCCGATCGTGTGCAAGCGCCGATAGTGTACAAGCACCGATAGTGTGTGAGATTGCAAGACATGCGCTGGGTGCAGTGCAGACTGTCGTGGTCTGCCTCGCTCTCTGAGTCAGCTGCATTGTCTGATGAGCCGTCTTTCCCATGCAGAGATATGATCTCGAATTACATTACAAGGCTTCACACAAGCCCTCGTGTACCACTAACTGGGGCAGGGTAGAAGAGTAGGTGAGAGCATAGGAACTTTGGTTCTAATCAATAAACACACTGTGCAGCTCTCACTATTTAGTAAAAGGAGCGATCAAAAACAATCGCTATGTATTAAAATTATATTTGAATTATAATATTCGTCCGTAGTGCGTTCTGTCAGAGGTTAGGGCAGGTGAAGTCTACACGCTGGCTTCTGCTTACAAGCCTGGCGTTGCTGAGTTAAAGATAAGTCAACACGTTAACTACGCATTTGGACGTATGTGTACCAATAGGGAAATTGCTCATTTGCCTACCGGCATAAATGAATGGCATTTCATTTATGTGACTACCTTTTTCAAATTTGATGTCAGCATATGAGGTAAAATATTATCGTACAGTTATATTTTTCACGCTTTTTAGAAAGGATAAGAATGGATTTGAGTGGTACACAAATTCGGTTTTTCAATTATGCTACCCACAACCTATCCGAACTAACGGTAGACACCGCACAAACGCAGTCAACGGGTTAAAATGGTGAGAGGCGCAACGCGCAGGTCTCTTATTCCAACATTTATCTCCGGCCCATAATTGCCCTCACTTTGAAGCCATCTCCTGGTCCGCCACTCTAGCCCCCGCGTCGCTGCCACAGGCAGACGAGCAACTTCTCCTCATGCAGCTGGCTCCTCGTCGAACTTCGCTTGCGACACAAACACTAAATTAATCTACCTAGGATTGTAGAATTATCTGTAATCGAGGTTAAATTAAGAAAAAATATTATAATTTTTTAAAGAATGGACATTTTGTTCATCGACACCGTATATAAATCCTTACCACAAAATCGTTTTCAGTCCCTGACATATCGTACGCGGTTTTCTTCTCCCTGTTACAATCTGTCATGCCTCATTGAGGGTGTTAGAGATACAGAGTTCGCGGTGCAAGAAATGATATATTTGATACTACAGCGATAGTCTGACATTCGGCGCTACCATGTGGATGATATACATACAAGGAGGTTCTTGATGCTCCTCTCAAGTTCACGAAGATTTGTGGCACCCTCTGAAGTGGCGCGCCAATAACGGGACGCTCAAGCACCACCAGCGACAGCAGATGGGCTCGTTGCTGCACACAAGCGATGCTGCTTCTATTTCGTGCTCTTCTTGGGCTATAGTTTGCTTCAGGTGTACGCAATTTGCTTCGTAAATCGATTCTTTGGAACTACGATCGATTACGTGCTCTTTTTGGGCTAAAGTTTACCTCAGGCGTACGGGATTCCTTAAAAGGCGCCATTTGCATGGTAAATCAATTCAACGGAACTACGATCGATTACGTGCTCTTTTTGGGCTAAAGTTTACCTCAGGCGTACGGGATTCCTTAAAAGGCGCCATTTGCATGGTAAATCAATTCAATGGAACTACGATCTATTTCGTACTCTTTTTGGGCTAAAGTTTACCTCAGGCGTACGGGATTTCTTAAAAAGCGCCATTTGCAGGGTAAATCAATTCAATGGAACTACGATCTATTTCGTTCTCTTTTTTTGCTAAAGTTTACCTCAGGCGTACGGGATTCCTTAAAAAGCGCCATTTGCATGGGAAATCAATTCAATGGAACTACGATCTATTTCGTGCTCTTCTTGGGCTAAAGTTTACCTCAGGCGAACGGGATTCCTTAAATAGCGCCATTTGCATGGTAAATCAATTCAATGGGACTACGATCTATTTCGTACTCTTTTTGGGCTAAAGTTTACCTCAGGCGAACGGGATTCCTTAAATAGCGCCATTTGCATGGTAAATCAATTCAATGGAACTACGATCTATTTCGTACTCTTTTTGGGCTAAAGTTTACCTCAGGCGAACGGGATTCCTTAAATAGCGCCATTTGCATGGTAAATCAATTCAATGGGACTACGATCTATTTCGTGCTCTTCTTGGGCTATAGTTTGCTTCAGGTGTACGAGATTTTTAATAGCGCAATTTTCTTCGTAAATCATTGCGTTTTGGAATAAGGAATTTGCAAAACAATGATTATGCTACATAAATAATTTTACCAAGTTTTCAACACTCTCGGAAGCTACAATTTAATATTGAAAATGACATTATTCGCAGTGAATAACTGTAATTGATTGAAGTTCTGAAAATCGTCTAACAGTGACCATGTGCTGGTGAGTTATTTAGGTTGCAGTTCGGCATTAATTTTGTAGGTTGTCATGATTGCAGAGCTGGAGAAATTTAGGTCAGAATATTTTGGTGCATCGTTTATAACAAGAGAAATTTTGTGGATAAACTAACATCTAAAGATAGACTTCCTGTTTGATGACAAATTTGTTCCATCGCTTCTATCCCACAAACTGACGCTTTTTGCAGCTTCTTGCAGACTACACCACCTTGCTTTGGGAACGTTTCTGATCGCATGATTAATTTTCGTAGACACTTATCATGTAGCCTCCGAAATAGAAACAGCAGCGGCCGCTCGAGGAAGTCGCCGCTTTATTGATGGTTTCTTGTCACTTCTGAGGGTGAGAAACACCACCTCGCCCTTATGGCGGCCAAAATATTCATAAGTTTTTCCTTACGTGTATTCTCGTAGCAGACTTGTTTATCCGGGCGCAATGTGAGTTGCACCTTGTCATGAAATCTCTGAAGTGCAATAATGCTAGTTATCATTTCTTACTATTTATGTTGTCTACTCGCTGTTGGTATAATATGAGCCGACATTAAGTGTTAGATGATTTTAAAAATGCTTCAGTACATCTCAGCAGAAAAATTCTCAAAGGTCATTGTCATGTTTTAATAGAATACGTTAAATTATCTCAAGGTACTTTTCAGCATCACTTCTTAATGATCAGGATAAGTCATTATCATATATTTCCTTTCAAATTACAAATATTTTCAGCAGTATACGTATAGTTAGAAACAGTAGAAACTGAACGAGGAAAAAATATATACCATACAAGGTTAACTTAAAACTATTGTTGCAGGATTTATCCTCGAGAAGACAGCCTCACGAGCCAAGTAAATCCAGCCTGTTCCTTTGATGTACATGAAAAATTCCACAAAATCTACCAGATAACGATGACGTAGCCAGAAATTCTCTATACTATACTTTATTAATACGCTATATCTAATGCAGAATTCAAATTTAGTATCATGACGAATTTACTGCGAACATTCAGAAGCTAAATATACATCAATACAGGTTGCTTCCTCGAGCGAAATTATAACTGTTAAATTTATAAAGTATTTTTCAAAGAACTTAAAAATATTGATAAACGGAGATTTTCAAAACGAATAAGTCAAAACCATCAAATTATCATTTCAACTACGGAACGTTATAGTATGTACTAGGCTTATGCTCGAGTTTGCATTTCTAATTCTGCATTTCCTCTTTTAAGAAAACTCGACTGGATCCCAATACCGAACAGATTCATGATCCAAAAAGCTCGACGAGTGTTCTCCTCTCTGTACCTCCCCCAAAGTAATGCAGAGGTGGTAAAATTTTTTCCATCTAATATCCCAAACAAAAAACCAAATCGGAGGAATGATGTTTTAGTCAGTTCCCGTTCATCTAACGTGGGACATAAAGCTCTCTCAGTTTCTGGAGCTTTTTTGTGGAACAAGCTTCCCCAGCATATCAAAAACTCTAAAACTGTAAAAGAATTTAGAGTAAACGTGTCACGTCATTTTGCATCTCTATAGACCTGCAGCATTTCGGTGTGAATTTCCCATTTACCAGAAATTTTAGTTTTCCTGAAATTTCTGTTAGAAAATTAGAAACTATTTCATTTTACGTTTGCTAAGCCATTCGTGCATTCATCTTAACTATTTCTGTCGACAATAATGAGCACACCAGCCGTGAGTTCAATACAGCAGAATGAACGTTTTTTCCATAATTAGGAGTATTTCCTCATCTTTATTTTGTTATTTTTTCTTCTCTGTGTTAATATTTAACATCCGTATGGAAAACATACTCTGAAATACATTTTGTGTGTAAACCAATATGCAGGTTTATAAATGTGAGGATTGTGCAAAGTTTATAATGAATTAAATTTGGGCTAACGTTGTCTCGTTATTTCAAAATCATTCTCGAAGATGTTTTCAATCGATTTCGGCTGAGCTGGGGGAAGGGGTTAATTTAAGCATTTTCATTTAGTCTTTTAATATTTTTCCGTGCGTTCAGTGCACACCAGCACTAAACTTTAAAATCGAAAAAAACTGTTAATTTCTGTTATCAAAATTATCACTTTGGACCATTGCTTAATCTACCTATATGTGCCAAATTTTGTAAATATTCTCCACTCAAATGTGATATCCGGCCACAATGTTAGTCCATTTTATCCCATGTACACATGTTTGTATAATGCTGAAGAGTTGTGTTGTTTCTTGACTGTAACCTAAGTTTTCTTAAAAATTTCTATGAAGAAACTAAAAACCAGTTCATTTTACGTTTTCCGAAGTCTTCTTTTCCTTTTAGTTATTTTTTTTTTCGAATAATTTCTTAGGAATACAATGAGCTCAACTGTCATTATCGGTGTAATAGATGGTAGGTTGTTTCTATCCTCTTATTTTATATTTGCATTTTTTTCTTATATTTCATTCTCAATAAGTACATATATTAATATGTGTGTGTACGTATATAGGTATATATATATCTACATAAATAGATATACATGTTTCTATTTCATTTCTTTACACAAAAACCATCCGATTAATAAATTTTATTGCACTAGCGAAATGATTCACAAATAGATCTCCCACTTACACCAGAGGACGTCTCTGTGAATCGGATTAATGACAAATACAATTAATGAAATTAATCGTAATTTGAGCGTATGAATCGTGGTAAAATTATCTTTCTGTCCGTATGTTGTACAAGCAAATTTTGATGTTGAGTATATGTTTGTTTGCGCATTTCTGCCAAAATTTTGTAGATATTTGTCAATCATGAGTGGTAACTGACCTACACTGTATCTCCATTTTATCCCATGTACCCATGTCCGCATGATGTTGCAGAGAATATCGAGAAGATATGATATATGATATGATATATTGAAGATATATGTTTTTTTTTGTTGTTGTTCCTCAGCGGTAACTTGAGTTTTCTTAAAATTTCCTTTAGGAAATTAAAAAACCATTCCATTTATACGTTTTTCGAAGTCCTTTTCTATTCCTTATCTTTCCTCAGGTTATTTCTTACGATTCATCTGAGCTTGGGCTGTCATTTTAAATATTGAAAGAGTAAGATTATTTTTCATGTCTATTAGCATTTTTCTTATATTCGTTTTCAATACGTATATATATGAATATGTGTGTTGGTGTGTGCGTGAGTATGTACGTGTGCGCACGCAAACATAAATGTTTATGTATCAGTGTAAACATGCACACGTTTCGCACACATATATGCGCACATGTACATATATCGGTTTCTATTTCTACTTTTTGCATAAAAAGCAAAACCTCGAGACACATTACATTTTACCTAAAGCTCTGCGATCAGTTAACACTGCACCAAATTTCAGAAATAAACAAATTGATTGCGCTTGCTTTATGATTTATAAATCGATCTATCACGACCCCGAAGGGCATTTCTGTGAACAGAAGAAATTAAAAAGTATAAACAGACAAAGGAAATAAAGCACTCGTGCAAAAATTATCTCTATATTTGTATGCCGAACAAGCCATGCATTTCAATTTTGAGTGTAAGTTTGTTTACGCATTCCTAGATGTGCGTGCTGTGTTGCGCGATGTTCTTTACAAATTATTTCGAGACTATCTTTTTCTCAATACTTGATTGTCATTTACGGTGTTGTTTCAATCTAGTACGGTGTAGCGTTTTTTTTGTATTTTTCCTACTTCGATGATCTTATAAATAATTCGAAAAATACTAAAGAATTCTTCGAAACTGCCAAGTTCTTAGTTGAAATTATCGAAGTAGGAAAAAGGCAAGAAGCGCTGTACCGGAATCTCTTGGAATATAAAATATCCAAGAGATAATATTTCTCATTTCTCATTCAACTACCCTTGACAGAGTTAAACTATTAGCACGACCCGTATGGTTTGTCTATTAGTACGCCTCGTATATTTTTTCTATTAATATGCCTCGTATGGTCTATCTATCTGTACACCCATGATAGTATTGTCTAATATTACATCTCGTATAGTTTGTCTATTATTATGCCTCGTACAGCTTATCTATTTGTACACCTCGTAGGGTTTGTCAATTAGTATTCCTCGTATGGAACTTTGTTAGACTATTAGCACACCACGTGTGGTTTGTCTATTATAGTACGCCTCGTATATTATGTCTATTAATATGCCTCGTATGGTCTATCTATTTGTACACCTCTGATAGTTTATCTATTAGCACACCTCATATAGTTTGTCGATTATTATGCCTCGTATGGCTTATCTATTTTTACACCTCGGATGGTTTGTCAATTAATACTCCTCGTATGGATTTTTTGTTTTAGGACGTCTTATATTAAGGAACTTTTAAAAGCCAATATGTTGGCATATGTATCTCATGTGACAACTTGGAAATAAACGGTTTTGTTTTGTTGTTTTGTTCTGTTCTCACTAGCAGTCGTCGAAATTAAAAACCATCACTATTTCCTTCACACATGTTTAGTAACCATTACGATAATTACACCGATCCTAATTTTCAACGCCTTCATTGATTCGTTCAGAGGCGAAAAGTAACCGTACCAAACGACTACAAAATGAATGGTAGAACAAATTTGGAGAGGGCAGGAGGAGAGGAACTCGGCTGCAGCGCGGAGAGTCAGGAAGCTCCTGATTGGCTGCAGCGCTGCCGGTGTGGTGACGTCCGCATGCCGGTGTGGCTGTGCCCTCTGCATGAGCCGCTTGCAGCGCGCAGTGAACCTTCACTGAACACTTTTACAGTTTGACTGCAATTGGTGACACTGAAGTTCAATATTCAATTCAAATTTAGAGTCGGCCGTAATGAGTTATATGAAAATAGCAAACATGAACTGGATTCGTCTCATCATTGAGCTTGAATTTAATATTTACGAAAATTGAGTTTTTGACTGGTGGTCGGACATCATAATTATGAAAATTCCCTCTGTGTACCACCGGTGGCTTACGTCCCAGCCAAAGTGTTAATAATCTCTAATTGTAATAAACTTAGTCATGTGGCACGTTAGGAAACTTATAAAAAACTTATCGTGTTTGTTTGCCATTGACAATTTGCCATTTGCCTACAGTGCCATTGAAATATAACTAAAATGCTCGAAAATAAACATCATCATGAATAGAAAATTTATCTTGCAATATTTGCTAAGGTAATAATATCAGTTCATAAATAAATCGTTTGATGCTCAAAAAAAGAGTAAAATTAATCTGAAAGAAACCTAATGATGCGTTTGTAAATGTACACGACTTTATCAAGTTAGCCGTACAGTTTGGTTGCAAGAAACACCATAATGCTTGAAACATAAAATTCTTATCAAATATACCTTGATCCCTTGAATGAGATGAGAGAATTTGGTTTTCCAAATTATTACAAGATTTCCTCGTTTTAAAGCTCACGCTGCAGACGACAAATAGAGTTTTGCAACATCTCCCCTCACTTGATCACAACTCGGCGTCGTGGCAAGCGGTGCGAGCTGCGTGAAATTGTGTACTGTGATAACTCTCATAAGCTTGCAATGTCTGCTTCGTAATTCAAAAAATACTCTTCTTATTTTTAACTAATGATACCGGGGGTTGATGGATTTTATTTCTTGAGTCACTCTCATAGCAAAGCAGAGGATAAAATCTACACACATGGAAATGGTTTCTGTTATGCAGAATTTTTCGTTTTAATTGGATTTTCTTTTTCATCAAGCGAACGCAATTTCCACGAAATATATGTGTACTGTAAAAGCACGAAATTATTCACCCACTCGAGATCAAATCGTACGAACTTTGATTTTAAACTCATCACAAGCTCTGCACCTCTCGCAAGATGCATTACATCTCAAGCACCAAATAAATGAAATGCAGTAGCCCGATACAACCTAAACGGTGTGGAAAAATGCTTCCCCCTGAATAGCAGAGGCGCTTCATTTAAAAAAACCCAAACTCGGCAGAAAGTTGCACTGAAAAGTTCACATCCGGGAAGTTTTCTAAGGAAAAAGTGAGGCGAGCGCGTCACACATGTCCCGTGCAGACTCTGTTTACGCTGCAAGGACTTGAAATGCGAGCTGCCCGTCTTGACAGGCTGGCCACAACAGCTGCCGGTTGCCGGGCTGGCCACAACAGTTGCCGGTTGCCAGGCTGGCCAGAACAGTTGCCAGTTGCCGGGCTGGCCACAACAGTTGCCGGTTGCCGGGCTGGCCACAACAGTTACCAGTTACCGGGCTGGCCACAACAGCTGCCAGTTGCCGGGCTGGCCACAACAGTTACCAGTTACCGGGCTGGCCAGAACAGTTGCCAGTTGCCGGGCTGGCCACAACAGCTGCCAGTTGCCGGGCTGGCCACAACAGTTACCAGTTACCGGGCTGGCCAGAACAGTTGCCAGTTACCGGGCTGGCCACAACAGTTACCAGTTACCGGGCTGGCCACAACAGTTGCCAGTTGCCGGGCTGGCCACAACAGCTGCCAGTTGCCGGGCTGGCCACAACAGTTACCAGTTACCGGGCTGGCCAGAACAGTTGCCAGTTGCCAGGCTGGCCAGAACAGTTGCCAGTTGCCGGGCTGGCCACAACAGTTACCAGTTACCGGGCTGGCCAGAACAGTTGCCAGTTGCCGGGCTGGCCACAACAGTTGCCGGTTGCCGGGCTGGCCACAACAGTTACCAGTTACCGGGCTGGCCACAACAGCTGCCAGTTGCCGGGCTGGCCACAACAGTTACCAGTTACCGGGCTGGCCAGAACAGTTGCCAGTTGCCGGGCTGGCCACAACAGCTGCCAGTTGCCGGGCTGGCCACAACAGTTACCAGTTACCGGGCTGGCCAGAACAGTTGCCAGTTACCGGGCTGGCCACAACAGCTGCCAGTTGCCGGGCTGGCCACAACAGTTACCAGTTACCGGGCTGGCCAGAACAGTTGCCAGTTACCGGGCTGGCCACAACAGTTACCAGTTACCGGGCTGGCCAGAACAGTTGCCAGTTACCGGGCTGGCCACAACAGTTACCAGTTACCGGGCTGGCCACAACAGTTGCCAGTTGCCGGGCTGGCCACAACAGCTGCCAGTTGCCGGGCTGGCCACAACAGTTACCAGTTACCGGGCTGGCCAGAACAGTTGCCAGTTGCCAGGCTGGCCAGAACAGTTGCCAGTTGCCGGGCTGGCCACAACAGTTACCAGTTACCGGGCTGGCCAGAACAGTTGCCAGTTGCCGGGCTGGCCACAACAGTTGCCGGTTGCCGGGCTGGCCACAACAGTTACCAGTTACCGGGCTGGCCACAACAGCTGCCAGTTGCCGGGCTGGCCACAACAGTTACCAGTTACCGGGCTGGCCAGAACAGTTGCCAGTTGCCGGGCTGGCCACAACAGCTGCCAGTTGCCGGGCTGGCCACAACAGTTGCCAGTTACCGGGCTGGCCAGAACAGTTGCCAGTTACCGGGCTGGCCACAACAGTTACCAGTTACCGGGCTGGCCACAACAGTTGCCAGTTGCCGGGCTGGCCACAACAGCTGCCAGTTGCCGGGCTGGCCACAACAGTTACCAGTTACCGGGCTGGCCAGAACAGTTGCCAGTTGCCAGGCTGGCCAGAACAGTTGCCAGTTGCCGGGCTGGCCACAACAGTTACCAGTTACCGGGCTGGCCAGAACAGTTGCCAGTTGCCGGGCTGGCCACAACAGCTGCCGGTTGCCGGGCTGGCCACAACAGTTGCCGGTTGCCGGGCTGGCCACAACAGTTGCCGGTTGCCGGGCTGGCCACAACAGTTGCCGGTTGCCGGGCTGGCCACAACAGCTGCAGGTTGCCGGGCTGGCCACAACAGTTGCCGGTTGCCGGGCTGGCCACAACAGTTGCCGGTTGCCGGGCTGGCCACAACAGTTGCCGGTTGCCGGGCTAGCCAGAACAGTTGCCAGCTTGTGTTAGACTTGCAGCTGGCACGCAAATGCATGGCAACCTCGTGCCTTATCTTATCGTGTTTGTCTGCGAAGCTAACCCTGCAGGGCAATTGAAATATAACTAAAATGCCCGAAAATTAACATCATTATGTGTATAAAATTTATCTTGCAATGTTTGTTAAGGCAATAATATAACCTCATGAAATAAATCGTCCGATGTTCAAAAAAGAGTAAAATTGATCTGAAAGAAACCTAATGATGCCGGCCGGTCCGCGAGAAGCTTGAAGGATGTTTTGTTTCTATCAATCAAGCCTGAGACATAACATTCTTGTACATTGGTTTTATCAAATGCCTTGTATCTAACACCAGAATGGAATGACGGTTACCCTCAGTCTTGCTGGTGGACGCCTGGTTAGAGTGGGGAATTGTGGCCGAGTCCCTTTCCCCAACGGGGAGAAATAACCGGACGGCACTGCCCGGATTCAAACTGCCTACACCTTCCGGTGAAGGGCGCGCTCTTAACCACTCGGCCACGGTGACCGCTTAACTAATGGATCACGCACAATTGCGTTTGAAAGGTACTCATATTGTTTACAATTTATTCAACTTGAAGAAATAGAATTCCAATGGTGTTCTCGGAATATACCGCTCGGAACATACCGCTCGGAACATACCGAAAATGCTCACAAGGGTATTTTCTGCTCACCTGACATGTACTTGGTAATCATCAGTATTTGACATGTCACTTTCGTCCTCCGCTAAGAATGATTTTGTCGAACATCGAACGTAACCAGGTGTAAATAAAAATATTTGAAGAGCATTTCATCTGATACCAGCGCACTTTACTGAACACATTATAGGTAAAAGGGTTTTATTGCAGTACTGTAAGATGCGTTAGGGTACATTGACATCGTCCATGTCCTAAGGCATTGCCTTTTTATCGCAAAAGATTTTTTACTCGCGGATTCGGTAAATTTCATCACTTGTAGAACAAGAGGCACTGCTTAAAATTATGGTTGATTCTACTGTATGCAGCCGATTCTATGCAGCCGACTATGCATTGCAGCGCACCCAAAAAAGCAGTCGCATCTCGGGCGTAGTCCCTTAGACAACAAAAAGACTCGGCTCCTCATCATAAGTTCAACAGAAAAAAGACTGACACTGAGCATGTCAAGGCGATGTCGTATGTTCACTTCAATTTTCCGCCGTGACAATTCTGAGGCCCTAACAAATGCTGTCACATTTGAGTCACCGCTTGCGGCCACAAGCAAACGACCCACCTCGTTTGTGGCGGTGCTTCAACCGACGGCTTTGTTGTGTCTAACTTAAAGACAGCTAGGAATGCGAACTGTAATAGGATGACAGTGAGCGAAATGGCAACGGAAAAGTATTCCAAAAATAAAAATCAACTTGTTCAACTTTGATATTATTTTACAATGATACTACTCATCTCCGTTGATGATGTACAAAAAAGCCTACCTCAATGCATATCTGTATGTGAACACTCGATCAACATTGTCTGAATTTTGTAAAGACGCAATTAACATGATGCATATTTTTATATTAACGCACGATCAACATTGTCTGATTTTGTAAGAACGCAATTGCTAATTTGTTGTATGAGTTCACGCTGAGCCCACTGCTCCGATTTGCCCCGGCGAAATCACAAATTTCCGGCCTGTTTGTCCCAATGAAGCGAGCATTAGAGCAATAAACTCGTGCTTGCTTGATGACGTACGTGACACCCTCGATGACTTCATATCCTTTGGGAATATCGCCTACGCACGTCCGCTGCTGCGCCCACCAAAAGAAGTGCACAGCTATGACGGCTGCCAAGTCTCAGCTTCTCACGCTCATCGCTCGAGATTCTCTTATCTGCTCAGTCTGTGCTTCGTTAGTCCATCGCTTGTCATTTGTCCGAGTGACGTTAATGTGCGCGGTGTGAGTGAACGTTTCCAGAAACTCGCAATTGACGTATTTGGTATCCTCGGACAAATTTTTCTGAAAATGTTTAGAAAATTAATTTGTGTAGAAAACTCAGTTATTCTTCGTGCGAACGTGCGCTACATTTTAGTAACGTATATTAATAAAAAATGCCATCAATAGAACTCCATTGACACTTATATCATTCAGAAGAAGGAATCTAAGACCAGCATGTCCGCGTAAGTTCCTAGCCGTGAAGCACAGAAACAAACTTATGAATAAATCAAGATAAAGGTTCCTATGTAGGTGGGTTTCATTGCGTTTGCTCTTCTTTGCAACGACCATATCCAACGCTGCTCATCTGACAAGGCCCTCGGCAGGCACCAAAACAACTCTGTTTGTGCAGCGAATTGTACGGGATGCCCTTATGCGCCCACACACGGCAGTGATGAGCAGATACGCCTGCATTATACACAGTGGGAACCATCCTCACATAGACCGCTGAGCTTGGTCTTCATATTTAGAGCTCCCTCGGTGTCCGGTTGCATAATCTCCGCCGCTTGGAAGATATGAGACGGGCTGACCTACAATTTGCCAGTGTTTAGCGGCGAGTTGGTGCAGAAATCTTACTTCATTTACCACGAAATTTTCGGTGATCTGTACATGGGACCAGCGAAGACGTCGTGCGCTCAAAAGAACTCGTTGTAAGAACTTTTACCACACAGCTTCAAGACAAAGCAATAATTGCATCAATGTATCAGTATTGTACTCATGAGAGGGCGAAATTGTGTCATTTAAATATCAGAGTGAAGCAAAGTGAACAAAGCGTATTTTTTTAATTATACTTTTCAGTGACGAATTGCGAATCAGTGAGTGTGGTAACGTTGTGCAAAAAATAGCAGGTATACTGCCTTCAAAAATGCCTTTCTTGTTCACGCAGATCTTACTATTCCTTCAGGTACTTTTAACGTCCGCTGGGGAGAAACTTCCAGAGCGATGCATAAAAAGAGCATAAAAATTGCTGGCGAACAAAAATTTCACTTGGAAAACATTGAGTTTAAATTCTCTTAACTGTAAAAATTGAGTCTCTGTTATACTAAAGAATTTTCCTCAACATGTCTATAATTCCCCACGCAAATATCTTGTTTTCACGGTAATGGAGTTTGCTCCGCATTTCTCTAACATTTGAATACATTGACGTGTCAGTTGTATAGAACTTTTATGAGGCCTTCGTGTAATGTTACTTGATAAGATCAAGTCGTGTCAAGTCGACACGATCTCAAATAAAAGTTTTATGCCAATACCTGAATATTAAATGTAGTCTGATGTTATTTGGGGCCATAAATAGAATTTTATTACGCATCTGCATCATATCATCGCAACCAATTTCGCCCTGATGAAATTTTCCAGCTCAATGGAAGTAATTTGAAAAACTCTTCGGCTCACGCCAGTATTTATAAGAAACTATCGATTTTTGTGTTGTACGTAATTAATTGAACAAACCTTATCGCAGAATTCATAAGAAACCATTTACTTCAGCCCAGATTTCAGGAAAAGTGATGAAGCCTTGGCTCAACATTTAGAAGGAACATCCCGACCTTAGCGCATTATTGGTAGGAAATTATTAATTTTTTTTGCAGTATCCGCAATGAACGTTCCGACCATAACGCATTATTGATAAGAAATTATCAACGCTTGGCTCAGCATATGGAATGAACGTTCCCACCATTACTGAGACGAAATTAGCAAACCATGGCTCAACATTTAGAAGGAGCGTCTCAACCTTATAGCAGTATTGAGAAGGAAGTGTTGATCCCAGTGCAGTATTTAGAAGTAACGCTCCGACCTTAGCAAAGTATTGAGAAGAGTAAAATCTTTGCAAACCTTGACACAGTTTTTATAAGGAACGTCCCGACCTTAGTGAAGTATACAGTAGAGAAGGAGCTGTTGGACCCAGCTAAGTATTTAGAAGTAACGTTCCGACCATAACTCATCATTGATAAGAACTTATCAAACGTTGGCCCAGTATTCGGAAAGAACGTCCCGACCATATCGCAGTATAGAGCAGGAGCTGTTGAACCGAGCGCAGTGTTTTGAGGGTCGAGCAATGCGGACATCTCCTTTGTCCCGAGCCTCAGCCCTCTGCTGGGCTCATCACGAGACCGCAGTCCCTCACAGCTCAAGCGGATTAAAAATGAATCAGTGGCGTCATATGAGGCTGAACTTTTGCTTTCGTATTTTGTGACCTGCGCACAACTCGGATTGGTGGCGCACTGTCGTGCGGCTCAACTTGGGAATCTAGAATTTTCATATGGCAATCCTCGAGGGATAACGGCAAGTTACAAATTCAATTGATAGTTTATGTTGCATTACCACAGTCAGCTGAACAGACGATGAAAAAATTTTTTGGCGCACACGACCTGTGAATCTAGAATATTCAGATGGCAATTTTCGAGGGAAAATGGTCAAGTTTCAATCTAAATTATTGGTTCATGTAGCATGATAACAGTCAACATAACAGAAGATGAAAAAACAGTTTCGGTGCACACGATCAACGAATCTTTGGGGAATTCGAAAGCATGTTCTGGAATAAAAATAAGAGAAATTACCCTCGTATTTAGCTGTTTAATAATCATATAAATAACTAATTTTAAATGAAACCAGCGATTTATGAAAATAAGTTACTTACAAGATAAAAACTAATTTCAAAATAAATGATAGCTTGGTTTCAAAAATTTTTGATGAATGATGATTGTTTGATAGTAAGTTACGAACTGTGAGAACCATTTTTAGTACTTCGTGTGCGACTGTTTTAGACTCACGAAGATGGACTCCCTCACTGCAGTTAATGACGAGATCCGGAGCTCGTGTTGTTCAGTTGTGTGGAGTATGAGGACGAATTGAACATAACCCGTATTTGCGGATGAAGTTATTCAGTTCACTAGCGGCCTCATTTCAAATGGTGTTAGCCTCTTGTTAACGAATAGACACGAATGGTTAGGAAAATTACAGTGTTGAGTTTTTAAATATTAGGTACTTCTAAATTCATGCTCTGAAGTGTGCAAAGCGTCACAATTTCGCAGGAAGCCTTTCTCATGATGGTTTTCGGACTGGGCATGGTTTAATTTAGTCAGAAATTGGTAAAAATAAGATTTAACTAGCAAAATTGTAGGCATGTTAACAGCGGGTGTTAAAAAATTGATAATTTACCACATTCTTCAAGAACTGCGGTGCTTTTTGCAGTAGCCTGCGTGCAGAGCTTTGTGTGGGGGATATGAGGGCTCATCTCCAGCATCGGTTTTGTTGCGCTTTGCAGTGTACGTTGCACGCACCAGTCGTGTGCATTCGTTGTGTGCACCAGTCGTGTACGTTCGTTGTGTACACCAGTAACGGTATGTAACAGTACAATGTTATGCAGAATGTTATTGTGTACACCAGAATGTTACACAGTGCTACATGCGCATTTAACAATATACAATATTCACTGCCTCTACTTCAAAAATTTCCTTAGGCTTGCTTTGTAACGAACTTGTTGGTTTAACTAGGTTTAAAATACTATTGTACGAATTAGTGAGGAAAAATATTTTTCCGAGCTGAGCGGACATGTCGTGACGTAGGCCGACATAGCGGAAACCTCAACTGACTCTATCAAGATACAGAACATTTCCTTTAAATTCTGAACAGAGCGAAACCACAATTAAAGTATTCTCAAGGGGAATGGAGCGTAGAAGAAAATTCGGGATAAAACACCGCTTCACTCCAGAGGTATAAGGTTTGTTTTGAAATATTTCTGAACGCCTACCTCCTCTGTGATACGGCCTCGATGGTCTCACATATCCCGGCTTGTTCTTTACTTTATCATTTTTTTCAAACTAGACAGAATATTTTGAATAAGAGCCCCAATTTCTCGACATGAAACAGTTCCGGCCTGAACAGAGCGGCATCTCTAACGTATAGTCAATGCTTATTGCCACATATATGCCTACATACGACTCAATTTTGCGTACGAGTTTCTCCTAGTGGTACTTCTCAAGGCTGCGTTTGCAAAGAACTGAAATCCAAAAATACAAATAATCCTTCGGTCTGTGTTGCAAGAACAAACGCCTGCGGGACTTCATTCAAGTACCTCCGCTACATTAATGTGAAAAATAATTCGAAACAAGGTGCGCTATTTCAAAAGGGACAGGAGATAAAAAAACAAGATACCTTCCCAATAAATAAGTGTAATAAATCCCTGAAAATATTTATTGCAGCCCATATTTCTTTATTCCCACGGCATGGAAGCTAGGATTTGTTCTGAGGAAGACAACCGAGACCGCCCATGGGGCGGCTGTTTGCTCTGCCATTCACATGGCCTTCCTATTTTGATCGTATCGAATTCAGATATTCATTTCCAATTTGATGCAATTAGCTACAGAAATCGATAGTTTTACAACACAGCTGAACGTGAGAACCATTTGGTGCAATTAGCTTAGTCCGTTTTCATGCCTGGGAATTGATCGTTTTACTACGCAGCTGAACGTGAGAACTTCCACTCTATTAAAGCAACGCCACACTGTGTCTATCAACTAAAGAACTTCATATCAAGAAATTTTTAAAATCCAATGTGCCGTAATACATTTCATGTTTCAACTTTTTTAAATCGAACGGTTTTTCTTTAATAAAGAAGAAGTTGTGTCGGGAGTGCATTCGTTTTACTGGTCCTCATTCGTAGAATATCCCTTCTTTTTACCTTCGACCCAGAATTTCTGGCACGTGGCTCCTACGTTAGGACAACATATAGCGTGTATATAATTCTACTCTGCAGTAATTTATACAGCGGCCGACATGGCAGGTGCCTCAAATGATGCGGTTTTGGGCGCTATGGTTAGTTTACCATGTGAAAGCTATTTCATTTCTCTTTAATCTACCTATTACTACCTGCCAATTTAAAATTACAACTTTTCTTGCTGCAACGCCGAGGTAGACGATTCGACGAAAAACGTGTCAGTGGACTATAAATTGTTTTCGAATTTATATACGCAGGGCAGCGAGCTAAGAAAATTTCGCTGACGTCACGAACGAATGCGTGGTTAAACTGACTAAATGTTAGTTTAAACTTAAACTTTAAACTTAAGCTAAACCAAAATGCGTGGATACACTAACGGTTATTATGCAGAGACGATTAATCCAGGAAAATTTTAAATTAGTGACCGCATTTCCTTACGTTTGCGCAAGAAAATAGCAAGAAAGAAAGAAAAACAGTTTATTTGTACCATCTCTATTGGAAATAAACTGTTTTTCTTTCTTTCTTTCTTTCTTTCTTTCTTTTCATCAACAGAAGGGTATAGATGTCCTGCCAATGTTTTTCTGGGTACCTGAGTGCCCCCACACCGACATGCATGTGTTCGCTGTTCGATTGTTATATTTTATTGGATATATATTTCCTTCTTGTTTTTCTAGCGATAAAATTCGCGCAAATCACAAGCCATATGCACTTTACGAACTACTACTACGCGACCTGCATGAGATTTATTCTAAATTAAAAGAATTATTTATTTTATACTTTCTGATCCGAAAAGTTTGCTTAAAACTCGATAAAAAATTTGAAAGAATATCTCTTCATTCTTGGAAGGATTATTTTGCCCAATTTTTCGATGATTCCTCGCTATCTTGTATCCTCGAGCAATGTATGGGGGAATATTCTAAATCTTCCCCATTAGTTCATTGTTAAACATTTGTGTTTCAATTGCCCTAAAAATCCCGGAGGCTGAGAAGCAAGACTTCAATTTTCTTGCCACGTGGAAATGGTACAGGCGAATTTAAGGGCCAGTCTGGCAACATCAGGCCAGGACGGAGAGCTCAAGTGCTTTTTCTTCCGGAACTACGCCAGTTTAGCGCAGATGCCAAGTTTTGCTCTGAAAACTCTCTTATGAAACGCCAGCGTTCGAGGAAAACATTTCTTCCCATTCTTCCCAGAGGGACCAAGAGAAAAACTCCTCAATTTTAAGTCGTGCATCAGGCTTATCGGATTTGTCTTTCTTCTGGGGAGGATTCTTAATTTAGACTTCAAATGAAAATTGTGCTCAAATATCATTCAGTGTCTGGTCCCGCTGCCTTAATTTCCTGGCGCACAATGATCATTTCTGTAAAATTTCATTCTTCAACACGTCCAAATTCGAGAACTTTTGGGAAAATAATTCAGATTAGCAACGCTACTATACAGCGTGTCCACAAAAAAGGTCCACTAGCCGAAATATGTGTACTCACGTCTGCTCACTTTGTTATCCCTCACCTAACCCCGGCGTGTCATGGCTAAGGCCCTAGTGTATAAGTTTCATTTCCGAACGAGTACTGTATAAACGCTCACTTATAACCCGGCGTATCATGGCTACGGTCCCAGTGTATAAGTTTCATTTCTGAACGAGTTTTGTATGAACGCTCGCCTATAACCCCGGCGTATCATGGCTACGGTCCTAGGGTATAAATTTAATTTCGGAACGCGTATTGTACAGCGCACTTAAACGCGCTGTTTAGTTAGGACCTAGAACAGCTGACTCATGGCTGTGTTTTTGTGGCAGTGTCAGAGAGCGGCGCGCACTATCTCCCCTGTGTAGCCTGCCCTATCTCCGCTCCATGCCGCCAGCTTCCGGCGACATGCCGAGCCTGCGCACTCTTACGCACTAAATTACCGTGCTGTCAAGCCCTTAATTGCCCTCACTGCAAGCTCAAGGAAATTGAAGTTATTTTCCCTATTTCGCTAAAAATAGAGAGAGAGTGCTCGTTCATTTCTAGAGGCTGTTTCTTCTTTGCGAGTAATAACCATTTTGGTGACTCTCTTGTATAGACTGAGGGCAAGATCAGCTGAGCGTTCATCGGTTACGTTTCGTTTAAAAAAGAACATTTCACAATTATTTCTACATAGTACTCAGTAATAAGCGTACGTACTAAGTAAGAACCAAAGTAAAGCAGCGGCAGTTAGACCTAGTGCACCAGAAACTCCCAATCAGCGCACTTGAGAGCTCAGTTGAGATTCGTATGGTGCTTGCAGGCGTTGCTGAGACGTGTGGAATTTAACACTTGGACTGCGACGTGCGCCACCGGTGGCCACGAAAGATTTTCATCTTGCTGTTGAGCGACCAAGAGTCACCAACTCAATTCTCACAAATAGTATACCAAAACAAAACGAATGCACGATCCAATAAACGTTTGCTTTCTTCATCATTGCTTACTACAACTAACTTCAAATTTCAGTTGAATACTAAACATAAGGTTTACCTGCCGCAGTCAAAGTGTTAAGAATGTTACTTCCATGATTTGTAGAGTGTGAGGGCATTGCGTGTAGCGTGCAGAGGTGCCTGGCGACTAGGGATATTGCTCGATTTCCTCAGGAATGTTATTGGATGTTTCTCTCTATTTCCTTTTGCCTTCAAAACGTGAACACGGGCGTAATTCGGGCACGGGTCAACATTTCAGCTTTTGCAGGCTCAATTTTGATGTTTGTTTGTGAACCACTAAAGTTAACGTCTGCTAATGCAACCTAAATGAAGAGTGAGCGCAAGTTTTTTCTTTCTTTTGCCTTTGTGAGCGAATTTTTGGCTATGCAAATGAAAACCTATGTATATTGTTCAATTTTTCACGTATTTAATTTTGCATTTTAATTTCCATTTCGGTAACCAAGATTGTTCCCGATTTTATTTGCAACAAATGTTGCAACCAGAATTAGGGCAGGTTCTTACGATGACAGAATTATTGCTGTAGTCGTTGCAAGCGACCGAGAGGCCGTTACGCATTCAAAGTGTTCGAAACGACTCTAATATCGTAGAACTTCACCCGAAACTTGACGCAGCGTTGCAAACGTAGCAATACGCTCCTGTTTAATGGAGGAGGTTGAACTACCAACATCTGGCAACAGTGCACAAACAACCGTGAAGTTCGTTATGTAATTGATACAACTTGCTTATAGCAGATGCTTTGATCACCGAATTTGAAGGTGCTATTAAAGCTTGTAATTTGTCGCCAAATGGATGACGATGAAAAGTTCAAAGCGATACGAAAATAGTTTCGTCAAGTTTAAGGGGTCGTGGCAGTTGCATTTTGAACATAATTCTCTAATGGCTTGCTTCTTCATCTACCATTAATTAATTTTTATAATCAGACACATTTATAATTAGATTTGTTCAGCTGAGTGAAATTTAACGCGGTGTTCTAATTGGAGCAGTTTACGAGCGGCGAAACGCGAGGCTCAGAAACAAGGCGTTCGTATGAAATAGAATGCAACATTTCATCCAATAAAGTTTCAGAAAAACAATTACGATATGACTAAGTGAAGCAAGAAATATTCCGCATTGATACTCCGAACATAATTTGGACGAAAGTCTGTGAAAGCGCCTCAAGTTCAATTGAACTACACTGAAGAGTTTGTGTGTTTTCGAGGATCGTGTCATTTTCATGTTATTGATACGTACCCGACTCCAGTTTAAGAAAATATACTCTTAAATATTGAGAATCGATACCTCGTCAGGAAAAGGAATGGTTTAATGATTTTAAATTATTTTTATAGTTACTCATAACGATATGTACCATGTGACGATATTTAGGGATCAGCGGTTTCCATTTCATTGTAATTGTTTATGTTCCTGCGCCAACCAAATAAATTTAACATAAATTTACATTGTTTATTCTGCTGGAAACCTGATATCCTGGCCAATGTTGGTGAAAAATGTACAACCGAAAATTAAATCGAAATCGAGTAGCATCTTGAATTAGAAAAAAATGTACATTAGATGTTGTTGGTAGTCTGCGTACCTTAAATTGGTTGACATACCTTCAACTCGTTGAAAAGTTGACATAAAACGACGACCCGTTTAGTTTTTGCAAATTTCAGAACTTTACATACATGTTCTAGCTGATTTGTTAAATTTCGAAGAACATTTAACTGTTTCTGATGCAAAATTTGAAACGATGATTGAACGAGCTAAAGTAGAAGTGGACTTAGTAACGTGAGTATATAATACATTACATAGCACACTGGAAAAAGAAACATTGCGTTTGCGAGACAGTGGAGGCACCAAACAAATGACAACCATGTCCAGTTCCCAATTATTTCCACCTAAGGAATTTACACGTGTTTCTACATCGGTTCGCTTGGCAATTCTGAAAATGAATACGTATTTTTATTTAAATATTCTGACCAAGTAAAAACGACGTCGGACGTATTTTAATAATTGCGAGCTTCTAAACTGTCGAGTTTTTCCTGCGTTTATCGAGTCCGTTGCAGTTTACCTTCATTTTACTTAGACGAGGTTCCTTTTCAGTTCATCATAGCCGAACCTCGGACATCAGTACCCGCTAAACCCGGATGTGCTCTCCCTTGCATCTCTGAAAATAAACAAGGGTTCATAAACCAGGAAACGAATTTCTCCGCTTCTCAATAAATTAAATCCTCTCTGAGAAGGAAAACATTATAAATCCGAACGGTTATCTGATGTTTATTTCTACGAATTACTGTCCAATAACATAGCTGAATCCTGAATACAGCGCGCAGCACGCTTTCAAAGCAAATTTTTCTCCCTAATGCCGCAGTTGATGAAGATTGTACCCAGCAACAGCATCGAGTACTTACCGAACTCTAATTAATGAATCTAATTATATTTAATGCACCGGAGTTTCAAATTGTTTTCTTGGCCTCCATTCACACTGAAATAACAGGGGAATATTTTTAGCATCCATCATCTCACTTCAAACATCCCGTCGGCCGCACTCGGCCGCTCGGTGCTTTTACAGCAGCAAATTCTGGCAGCAATGCCCAGGCAGGAGGCAATCTTGTGCTGTGCCTAACTTTGTGATCTTCCGATTTGAGTTCTCAAAACGTCGCTTCACAAATTTTGCACCATACTTGAAATGTTTGAATACAAGTCTATTATATAAATAATGTTCAATATCCTACCGATTTTTCCTTAGAGAATTTATCTTTTAAAGATCAGAGGAGTATGACCAATAGAGCAGGCGGTCACCACACTTGGCGAGTCACAGGTTTGGTGCGCAGCGAGCATAATGAATAGGGCTTTTACAGCGACCGTTCGGTGCATTAGTGACACGCTCCCAAAATGTCAATGAGCGAGATTTTGCTGCGGCAAACCCGTGCTGAAACTGCGAGCTGTTGCTCTAAACAGAGATGAGGAATTACCTCCACGTAATGAACGGAAACGTGGCGTAAATTATGCGGTTCGTTACAAGGCTTGAAATTACTTTTTGGCCTAAATTATTGCATTATTAGCATCTGTTTTGTCACGCATTACTTTTTTTTTAAACATAGTGATACACTTGCTGAAATGCTTACATCGATATTTGCGAGTGTATTTCAACAACTGTGCAAAGGCTTAGCGATTTCATTTCTCCCGATACATTATCACTAAACACTACAGTTAACATACTGAACATTTGAAGGTCATACATAGTAAATGGTCCTTGCTGCTATATCATTCGCGTGCTTATTTTTTGGTATTAATTTCATTTCATAACATCCTCTATCATCCACCTACATCAGAAATACTAGAAACAATGTCTGTGAGGGGTTTGCGAGATGGTATTTTTTGCTCGTATAGCAAACGACGTGAGGGAGATGAGTGAGCGCTGGAGATGAGGCGGGAAATTTTACCCGCACTCATCTCGAAGCGCGATGAGGCGGTGAGTTAGGAACACTCACATAGTATTGTTAACAACATAAGGTTTTAGATTTACGGAATATTTAACCGAACTATTTTCTATGAAATTTGAAACTAACGCGCGAATGTTACTTTCAAGTATAAGATTTATTGTAAGATTGTGCGCTTCGTGGCGTGTATGAACTAGTTGCGTTAGAATAGATGAAATTTCTATCTTAAGTCTCATATATTTTCTGCTTGTTCTGCATACAGCTCGTAGTGCCAGTGAACATGAGAACAGGAAATTGTGTAACAAACAGCAACGTGTGCTCTAAGATCCTTTTAGCATTGCGAGAGGAGACAGAAAAATATAAAGCGTGATCATCAAAGGAAGTTTGAAGTCAACAACAAACGTTGAAGTTGTGCATCCCTAGTGTTCGAGGATAAAAAATCCCTTAACTTATCACCTTGTATGTGCTGTCTATATATTGCCTTTGTTCAATTATATGTCATGAGCATCGGTTAGTTTTTACTTGAAGGGCAACATTAACCTAGGTAAATCAGAATAATTATATACCTGCCAACGATGAAATGTTTCCGCCAAAACTGATGCTCGTGATTGAGGTTTAGCTACAACGTGCGACTCGATCCCGAGTGATTAGATGCGAATGACACACATGCTAAAAGAACAGCTTTAACGCCCAGTACCGCAATGCTCGCTTGATACGAGCACCACAAGAAGGCCGAGCAGCGCACATAGGGCAGCTCGATGCTGCGCTTCCTACAAAGGGCCACGCAGCCCCTACGGCGCAAGCAGGGGCCGGAGTTTGACTTCAGCAACACCGAGGATTATCAGTTCGACGTTGAAGGTGAGTGTAGCCTGATATTTTATTCGTATTTTCTTTGCCAGAAATGCTTCCTAGGATCTGGATAGGTACATTGATTCTTCCTCTTTCACTCCTCCACTCAGTGACGTTACCACTTAGCCCGTCACCGTGGCCGAGTGGTTAAGAACGTGCCCTTCACGGAAGGGTTGGCAGTTTGAATTCCGGCAGTGCCGCTCAGTAATTTCTTCCCGTTAGGAAAAGGAAGAACTCAGCCACAATTCCCCCCTCTACTCAGGTGTCGGAAATGGGTAACTGCTTGACCGATGGTAACCCTCATTTCGTCTTGGTGTTAGTTATAAGGCATTCGAAAAGCCAATATACAAGCTGATGTGCATCAGGCATGGTTGGAATAAAACATCCTGGTCGATCATAAAATAGACTACGACGCTGCCATTTATGTCATTATACAATTATACAATAGTTTCTTAGCCTTGAAAATTGGAAGCAAACTTAAAATGGAAAATTTCTTGGTTCTAGCAAGCTATTTAGTTTCAGGAATAATAATTTCCTGGCCGAAAGTTTCAGCCTTTAACTGGTATGAAAATTGGAGGCAAAAAAGATAAATACCAGCAGCGAGTTATTCTACAAGCACTAATATGTTGATATTTCTTCATGTTACTTTATTTAAAGTTTTTTCTTTAGAAATTTGACATATTATTGAATCATTTGACAAGCTCAAACACTAATGATACTGTCATCGTACTCTAGCATCGAATTTTGAGTACACAGAAAAATATGGTACACTTTAAGTTTTAGTCACTCCTAAAAATGTTTTCCAGGGTAAAATTTTCTATTGTGATCGCTATTAATCTTTGAAAACTATTCCTTGCAACGTAAAACCATCCAATTTCGACTATTCATAGCTATTTCCCCATCCGCACTAGAATTTGTATGGATTATTTTTTACTATATCGTTCTTCCGAAAGTCGAATGTAAATAAAGGTTGATCAGAGACATTAATTTTCTCCAGCGTGCCTACTTTTTATCTATTATCTTTTTTTATCTGAAAGGGAACTCGATGCTGAAATTTCTCCGCTCGAGCAACTTGTAGGAGAGCCACAACTTGTGGGAGAGCCACAACTTGTGGGAGAGCCACAACTTGTAGGAGAGCCACAACTTGTAGGAGAGCCACAACTTGTGGGAGAGCCACAACTTGTAGGAGAGCCACAACTTGTGGGAGAGCCACAACTTGTGGGAGAGCCACAACTTGTGGGAGAGCCACAACTTGTGGGAGAGCCACAACTTGTGGGAGAGCCACAACTTGTGGGAGAGCCACAACTTGTAGGAGAGCCACAACTTGTAGGAGAGCCACAACTCGTGGGAGAGCCACAACTTGTGGGAGAGCCACAACTTGTAGGAGAGCCACAACTTGTAGGAGAGCCACAACTTGTGGGAGAGCCACAACTTGTGGGAGAGCCACAACTTGTGGGAGAGCCACAACTTGTGGGAGAGCCACAACTTGTAGGAGAGCCACAACTTGTAGGAGAGCCACAACTTGTGGGAGAGCCACAACTTGTGGGAGAGCCACAACTTGTAGGAGAGCCACAACTTGTAGGAGAGCCACAACTTGTGGGAGAGCCACAACTTGTAGGAGAGCCACAACTTGTAGGAGAGCCACAACTTGTAGGAGAGCCACAACTTGTAGGAGAGCCACAACTTGTGGGAGAGCCACAACTTGTGGGAGAGCCACAACTTGTAGGAGAGCCACAACTTGTGGGAGAGCCACAACTTGTAGGAGAGCCACAACTTGTAGGAGAGCCACAACTTGTTGGAGAGCCACAACTTGTGGGAGAGCCACAACTTGTAGGAGAGCCACAACTTGTAGGAGAGCCACAACTTGTAGGAGAGCCACAACTTGTAGGAGAGCCACAACTTGTGGGAGAGCCACAACTTGTAGGAGAGCCACAACTTGTGGGAGAGCCACAACTTGTGGGAGAGCCACAACTTGTGGGAGAGCCACAACTTGTGGGAGAGCCACAACTTGTGGGAGAGCCACAACTTGTGGGAGAGCCACGACTTGTAGGAGAGCCACAACTTGTAGGAGAGCCACAACTTGCAGGAGAGCCACAACTTGTGGGAGAGCCACAACTTGTGGGAGAGCCACAACTTGTGGGAGAGCCACAACTTGTAGGAGAGCCACAACTTGTAGGAGAGCCACAACTTGTGGGAGAGCCACAACTTGTAGGAGAGCCACAACTTGTGGGAAAGCCACAACTTGTAGGAGAGCCACAACTTGTAGGAGAGCCACAACTTGTGGGAGAGCCACAACTTGTGGGAGAGCCACAACTTGTGGGAGAGCCACAACTTGTGGGAGAGCCACAACTTGTGGGAGAGCCACAACTTGTGGGAGAGCCACAACTTGTAGGAGAGCCACAACTTGTAGGAGAGCCACAACTTGTAGGAGAGCCACAACTTGTAGGAGAGCCACAACTTGTGGGAGAGCCACAACTTGTAGGAGAGCCACAACTTATAGCGTCCATAAGCGTTCATTTTCATTGGAAGAACTTATTGACTTTCGTATCGCTGGGTTCAATTATTAACAAATAAGATTTTTGAAGAATAATAGCTATAACTTCAAAGTCCCATCACGGATTGCTGTATCATATAGAGTTCAAAATGAGCTTCAGTCAATAGGATCATAGGTTGATAAAATTTACAGTTATTGGTGCGCGTGTAACAGTACATCTTCAACAACTCGAAATGGAGCCAGACATGCGGGGCATAACGAGGAGAAGACGCGGAAATGTGCAGTCCGAGCGGCAACTGACAGCAAGCTGGACTGGCTGCTGTGAGCCACCTACTGAACTCACAATGTGTTCAACTTTCGCTCAAAAATCTTGCATCACTGTTAAGATATTTAAGTGCATTTTTTCGTGCATTGCTCTCAATCATTTTTTCTCGACCACTGACATGGGTATTACGATACCCATGTGTGAATAGCAACTATGGATTTTATTGTTAAGGTATTGTAAGACCCAATGTAAAATATCTCATGTATCAACTTCATTGGAAAAAGAGTGTTTTTCTTTTCTCTTCCTTTTTTATACAAGAGCTTACCATTTTCCTATGTTTAATTTGCTTTTACAGATTGCTCGCTTATCATGTTTATTCCATTTGAAGCACGAATGTCACGTTCGTTTGCAACTCCCAGGGAAAATTAGATACAGATCACACGCGGCGTGTCAGGATTTGAAATTTCTGACATAGTAAAATGCACGGATATGTGCGTCAAGCATTTCTGAAGACATATGGGGAGGCGCATGGATGTTAGCCCTCAGTTCTGCAATGAATAAAGGATGTGAGTAGTCGAAATGACTGGAAATCTATGTAAAAAACACCGAATAATTAAGAGCAAGAAATGGTTGGAGAAAGTTAATTCGTGAATTTAAATTTTCATTTTAGATCATAATCATGGCTGCCAAAAGTAGTCAACTGCATACTTTGAGTTGTGTCGGGATGCAGACATCGCGTTCGAAACTGATATTGTCGTACATATTCGAGCTAGAATAATTGCAAACGTTGAGTATTTGTTGTCGTTGTGCAGTTCTGCAGTACTGAATTCAGTTTCATGTATGAAAACTACGATTCGTTTTTATTTCACAATCTGGACATTTCTTAGAATACAATAATATTTTGATGCAAAAATCCTTATAAATGGTTGGTCAAACACACCATTGCTTGGAAACTTGAAATAAGAACATGGAAATATGTTTCCAAAGTCTGAAAAGGCTTATAAATGCTGATGAAGAGAACGAAGTCGTTGCGGGTGTTGATAAGGAACAAAGAAGCCACAGGCTCCAATTAGTGGTTCCTCGTACGTAAAGTGATAACGCATGTTGCTCAATGCAGAATGTTTGGAAATTATAATCCCGTGTGCTAAACAAAAGGATCGTCTGCTCTGAAATTTGAAACCAAGTTTTTTGCAAACAAACTATCGTGTGTCCATGCATAGTTACAAGCGAGCACTGCACGGAGAGAACTTGGTCATCACGTAACCGAATTGAAAATGCCGCCACAAGAAGGTTTTCAATTAGTGCAAAATGAAAAGGGACAGCCAAAAAAGAAACAGGAACTTTGTACAGCACGAACCAAACCAAAAATTGTAGATTAGTACAGAAACACGTTCAAACACATTTCGATTTCAATAATTTGGAATTCGCTTTCCGTGCACACGGGCACAGCTGTACGTATTTATCAGTGTGCACCTACGAGAGATAACTCGCTCTCACTGATTTGTAAGCCCGCTCACACACACACATTCTCCCAACACTGTGCGTGAAAGCCCTATACTGTACACTGCCATTCTCCAGTGTATTATATCGACTGCGCCCCGTGATTCTTGAAATTAATTTATGAGAACATGAGTAGAAGATCAACACAAAAAATAGCTTGCTTGGTTTACGTGCAGTCGAATGAGCCCACTGTTACGGCCACTTTATTTATCAGAACATAATCGGAAGACCTGGACAATAAATTACTTTTCCGTCTGCGTGCAGGGGAGTTCGTTGTGTATACGCCTGCAAATTTATCCATGAAAGAACGACTGAAGGATCTCCATGTTACACTATTTTTTCGTTTGCGTGCTCGCGAACACGCCCATTGGTTTTGCAAATTTATTTATCTGATCATCGTAGTATAAAGGACTGAAAATTAATTTATGACAATACAATTTCAAGACCCACATGATGAATTATTTTTTCGTTTGCGAGCAGGCGAGTTCGATGTGTACACGATGGAGTCCGCGATGCCCACCATCGACTGGGAGAGCATCGAGGCGCACCTCGAGGCCACGCAGGAAGAAGAGAAGAGGGTGAGTGCGCTCGTGGCCTTTGAGTCCTTAATTTCTGTCCTCCGAAGTGACCTACCGGTGGTCACTGACGGGATTTTTGTAATGCTGCTGAGGGGCACTGAGAAAAGGGTGAGTAAACTCGTGTCCTTTGCGTTCTTAATTTCTGTCCTGCGTAATTCACATCACTGACTCTTTTCTGGTTGTTCGTTTCATTTTTTGCTTCGAGGCCTCTGTGGTGAGCGGAATAGGATCTGGTAAGTCATAGCTCTGCACGGAATTACACAGCAGTATACTCCGATTTTTGTCGCTACTTTAAAGTTGCCCGTGAGTATTTCACAACCACATAATGAGTTCCGTAGTTTTGACACTCCTGTGAACGTGACATGTCAGAAAAGAGAACACGCAGAGCAGCATTCGGACCGCCAAATTCTTCAGATAGTAGACTACTCATCCTCTCAAGATGGAGACCCGACTACCCTCGCTCTCAAGATGGAGACCCGACTACCCTCGCTCTCAAGATGGAGACCCGACTACCCTCGCTCTCAAGATGGAGACCCGACTACCCTCGCTCTCAAGATGGAGACCCGACTACCCTCGCTCTCAAGATGGAGACCCGAATACCCTCGCTCTCAAGATGGAGACCCGACTACCCTCGCTCTCAAGATGGAGATCCGACTACCCTCGCTCTCAAGATGGAGACCCGACTACCCTCGCTCTCAAGATGGAGACCCGACTACCCTCGCTCTCAAGATGGAGACCCGACTACCCTCGCTCTCAAGATGGAGATCCGACTACCCTCGCTCTCAAGATGGAGATCCGACTACCCTCGCTCTCAAGATGGAGATCCGACTACCCTCGCTCTCAAGACGGAGATCCGACTACCCCCGCTCTCAAGATAGAGACCCGACTACCCTCGCTCTCAAGATGGAGATCCGACTACCTTCGCTCTCAAGATGGAGATCCGACTACCCTCGCTCTCAAGATGGAGATCCGACTACCCTTGCTCTCAAGATGGAGATCCGAATACCCTCGCTCTCAAAATAGAGATCCGACAACCCTTGCTCTCAAGATGGAGATCCGACTACCTTCGCTCTCAAGATGGAGATCCGACTACCCTCGCTCTCAAGATGGAGATCCGACTACCCTTGCTCTCAAGATGGAGATCCGAATACCCTCGCTCTCAAAATAGAGATCCGACAACCCTTGCTCTCAAGATGGAGATCCGACTACCCTCGCTCTCAAGATGGAGACCCGACTACCCTCGCTCTCAAGATGGAGATCCGACTACCCTCGCTCTAAAGATGAAGATCCGCCTACCCTCGCTCGCAAGACAGAGCTGAGGTGAACCACGAGGGGCTTAACAGAAGGAACAACGCTACAAGGAAGCTCGTCTCATAATCCACGTCGTGCTGAAATATCGAAAAATCTTCTCATGTAATACGTTTCAATTCAGAAGCCCACGTGAGCAACTCATTTCTTGCATTTCTCCTGCACAAGCCCCAAAGAAGCAGCTCAATATCAAGGAAAATAAGCAGCTCACTCACGAGGGCGAAGTCGTCGAAGACTCGGTGCTTCAATTATTGGGACACTTGAACTTCACAGCTGGTTCAAAGTGAAGTTCAAATTCCACTGAGGTTCAACCAAAGTTCCACTGAAGTTCGACTTGAGCGCCTGAAAATTCGCCAACACAGGTATTAATATTATATTTCTGTACGGCTTCGTCAGAATTTAGGCAGGAAATATTCCAGAAACTCGAATTTTCCCTTAAGTTTCAATGCGCGGTTGCTTCTAAACGCAATGAAAATTACAGTTGCGTAGTCATGAAACGCGTGCTTGACATCACGGCCAACATTCTCAATTCAGTGTCCTAGAATTGATATTTATGTGTGTAAATGGACCGATTTTCCGTCACTCAACGAAACAACGATGGTTCGAATTCCTATCAGTCAAGCAAACTGCAATAAACGCTTTCACTTTTCCAAAACATATACTGCGTTATGTATGCGTACACGGTAGTCCATCTATAAATATTCTTATACAACATTTTTAAATAAATGAATGCATACATAGAATGAAAGTATGATTAAATGAATAAAAAGTGTTAAAATTGAACTGCTCACACGTTTGCTAAATTTCCTTTCGCATCAATTCCTAACAGTCAATGAGACAAAGCCGGTAGGCTTACTACTATCACTTCATTCATTATTTACGCCATCACTCACTTTTTCTCGTAGGTTGTCGCGATGCTCACAAGTAGTTCGCTAATTGATTGATTGATTTATTCGTACACCTTGTTTCATACGTCACCATAAGACCAAGCAATGTTTAAATAAATTCAGAAAAAACATTATTGTGACATTGTACGTGTGACAGAAGAAATTTCAGGCGCAGTCGTGCAGGCAGGAGCAGTCCCAGTAAGAAGTACAGATGGGGTTCGGTGCGTGCGGGAAGTGCGGAATAATTTTACAGTTAGATTTTCACGGAGTGTCTCCGACTGACGCGCGTTCCGAGAACGCCAAGTTGGTCGATACATCGGTGAGGTGGAGAGCAGAGTTGGGTGGTGTCCTACCCGCTCAGTGATTCATGCATGCCAGCCAAATTGAGGGAAACAGTACGTCTTGTGCTCCTATGCAATGACAATATAAATCTTTGGACCAACCCAGTTAACTAAAAACTCTCAAGTTGTTACAGACTTCTTCTTTAGGCAATAACACTTCAATCCTTCGAACAACCAACTAACAACCAACTTAACAAAAAACTCTTGAGTTGCAAGAAACTTCTTCTTCAGGCAATACTAATACCATAAATCCTTCGAACAAGCAACTTAACAAAAAACTCTTGAGTTGCAAGGAACTTCTTCATCAAGCGGTTACTCTCATGCAGAACGGCCTTCACTTCTGGAGCTTTGCAGGATTGCTCAAGAGCAGCAGATCTATTTCAGACTTGGAGTCCGCTGGCAGTGTTAAATCGCTCAGCGCAAACTGAAGCTCGGGATTGCTTTGTCTAAGTTTGTAAAGAATTGCATCATCACTTTCGCGTTTTTATTATATTGACTTCGAGAGCAGAAGCCTTTTAATCTTAAAATAAATTGTCACATGCACGAAAGGAAGACAAATAATGCTTCGAGGAAAAAATCTGCAAAACCTATTGAATAATTATCCGTTTTTTGAAAGCTGTTTTATTCAGTCCAAGACCTAGAATCATCAAAAATATTCCAAAGAAATGTACATAGCAGACACTACTTTGCTTGAAGGTTCGTTTTGCAAAAAAAAATTGCAAAGACGGCTTCTTGAACTATATCGCTCACTAGAACGCTCATTTCTTCCTGGGAACTCAAGATGAAGCCCTTGAGTACCTTTACTTGATCAAGACGCGATCGATTTATCGCTCAAGATTGCCAACAAATCATTCAGCGGGAAGGTTCTGTTGGCAGTTAGCGGACGCGGTCGGCTGCTCTATGTTTACAGTACAGCTTTAATCGTTAGTACAAATTGCAAAGAGGTCGATCAAATAAAGTAAAATTTTACCAAGGATGCTTGGCTTTAATTGATTTCCTCCGCAAGTTGATCACAAATGAATTGAGATTTACTCATCGAATCGAAGAGAGCTGACGTGAGCAGCTATTTACCAAAAATAAAGTTTCTTCTCAATCCGCTTCCTTCACAAGTTGATCACAAATAGAATGAGATTGCTCACTCATCGAATCTAAGAGCGCTGCCGTGAGCAACCATTTACCAAAAATAAAGTTTGTTCTCCCTCCGTTCAGTAACGAGGAAAGTTCAGCGAAGAGAAGGGAAACTGAGCAGCGGCAGCAGGCTGGAGTGAGCGCCAGATGCGGCGGCCTTCGCTTGCGGTTCTCCGGTGTGCGTCGGCGCGCTTCCGTCGCGCGCTGCGAACGAACACTCGCGATTTTCTCGAGCAAAAATGGGAGCAGTGACGTATCACAACGAGCGCTTCCAGTATTGCCGGATCACTTTTGCAGCAGGCTGTGTGCTAGACCAAAGCCTGAGTAGAACATCTGAAACGTAAATTTTAGTTGTGTGTACATTTCTGCGGAATAAAATTCGTGTCGAATGACCGGGAATGATGGCAAAAGTATTTTTTTCCACTTTTCCTCAAACTTTTGATGCTGAACAATGAAAGGGGACCGCTCTAAAGACTCTCTGCCTATCACAAATGAAGTTCTGAGACAGTATTACCGTAATTTTTACTTCTGAAATAACGTGCGTGGTTAATACACAGACGACTTGCTCTGAAAATAATCATTTCGGACGTACGTTAGTATTCAGTCGAACCCTCTCCTGGACACCGGTTACTTGACATGGCAAAGCTGACGAATGACTGCACTCGAAACTATAAATTGTTTGATGAGCAGGCAAGCCCAGAGAGAGAAATAGAATGAGAGAAGGCCTGTGAAATGTATGGCGACGTATCGTCTATGGGAAAAATGTGCTCTGTTTCTTCAGTCATAAGAGATTCCGCGTGGCGAGTGCGCAATTTGTGACTCGTAATTTTGTTTGCGTTGTACTGTTCTGTTCTCTTACTTTACTGTTCTGCAATTCGCTCTATTGTTTTAAACTGCAACATTCTATAGTGCACTGCTCTTTGCTGTGCTGTGCTGCGCTGTACTGCACTGTATTGTACAATGTACAAGTGAGAAGGAACACTGTGGTGTACAGCACGACAGTGTAGCAGGGACGCCGCGTATGTACAGTGTATAGCGAGTCGAAAATTAATGAAGAGTTAACTCATCATCAACTCTGCCGATATTCTCTCATTAACCATACACTTTGCTTGCTTGTACTCCCACTGCGCTAAATTGAGCTTGTCCTTATCTACGTTATTAATTATGAAGTAATTATTGTCAACCGCTACACGAGTTGAGATAGGGCGACCAGAAAATCAACTTGAGATAATCTGATAATGTGCAATAATAATAGACAATGAGACAATATACAATAAGAATGGATAATTAGATAATAAACAATAATAATAGATAATCAGAAAATCAACCAGTGACCTGCTCCAGTGTCTGAACAGGAAAAGCTAGTTGCTATTTCTAAGGGCTAACCTGAAGCTTCGAAACATTTTGTCGACAGTTGCGTATGTGTTGAGCGGTGTGGCGAAACTGGAAAGCATATTCTTATTTCTTTGCATTTATTTTTTTTTTCGACAGAGAATATGAGTTGTTCTGTACACAAGTGTGCCCGACTTGCTATGTGGCTCCGTTTGTTGAAGTTTCAACATACTTATTGCAGTGGGTGAACATCATTTCCCATGTCTTAGCATACAGAACATTAATGAAAATTTGACGTGACTATGATGTATTTTAGAAACGAGTTTCTCCCTGCTAACTTGAAGACAGAAATTCCAATTTGTGATAAGATCTAGAGCAATTGATTATTCCAATGAACCCTTATTCCACAAGTAAACACAGTAACTCACTGAACAACTACTAAATTATGAGCTTGAAGCTTCGAACGCATCCAAAGTCACTTTATTGACGCAGGTCCTTCATGAATAGCGCAACTTTTGAGCTAGTTTTTTTACTAAACTACTGTACATGAGAGATAATCTCTCAATCCCTCATATTGTTTTGCCTTTTTCGTAACATAACAAGGAATACTTCCAACACTCATCCCTAAGCTGGCGCACAGCAAGTCAGGATCCCCAGCACCCATGCAGTAGGTTGTTCCGACAATACACATCTATATACGTTCCGGCCTTCCTTGACATCCGGGAAATCGTTCGTCTGCCATTTGTTCCTAGAGAGGATGCAAGACGCACAGAATTACGCTCGTGTGCTCGCGACAAGCAAAGAAATGCTTGTGTGCTTGCGACGAGCAAAGAAATGCTCGTGTGCTCGTGGTGAGCAAAAAACATACTCGTGACGAGCAAAGAAATGCTCGTGTGAAGCTAATCGACAACATCGCGAGACTTCGGTGTCAGTTTTGCACCTTCGTCATTGGGAGAGTTGCAGCGAGTCATGGAAGGGGAGCTTTCATTGGACTGAGTGGAAATTAGGCTTACGAAAACCTGGCAGAGAAGAAGTTGTATGATTTTCTGTTCAACGAAATTTAGTTAGAGCTTGAGTTGCAATTAAATTGCTGAATTGTTCATGATTAGTTAAGTATAAGTCTCCAAATTTTAAATACTGCAGTATTTACGACCGCACTGCGTGCTCTAGATGGTAACCAGATGGTAACCAACGCCGGTAAGAACTCTTGATCCCGTGGTCTTCCCTGCTGCATCTGGTGTGTTCATTTGAAAGTAGGTTGAGCGATGTGAAACTTGTGCATATCCAGCATATGACAAGCTAATGCGAGGCCATACTACTTCCTGAAAAAAACAAAATCGTTTAGAGTAGTCAGCAATTTTTGCTTTTAAACTATAATTAAGGAACGCATTTATGTAAGATTGTAGTATTCATTGTTTTATTCATTTTAAAAAGGAGTTTCGTTCAACCTGTATTGTTGTGATGAACATATTTATTAGGCTGCTAGCTCCTTTATAAATGATTTGCTAAGTTTATGTTCCACTCACTAAAGAAAAGGACAAAGAAGCTGGACAGATTTGGAATGATCCCAGCTGTAAAGTTATGGAAAAGTACGGAATGTGAGCAACATAGATCTGCAACATAACCACCAGCAATATAACCACCAGCAGAAAACCTAAATACCGAAACGCATCGATAACAATAGAAGCCTCTCCTCCACGCTCTTGTACTGTATCCTTGGTCTCCATGCGTTATTAGTTTGTGCTATTATTTGCATCATCAAGCAGGAAACATGAAAATGGAAGAATTATATGACTCAATCGCTGAATTTGTTTATTTCAATCACGTGCCGGTATGACATTGAACAGAGTATGTCTCGTGACGGAGACTTGGCATTTCATTACGCTGCGTGGACTGCATGCGTTATATCGACGTGACAACCTAACGGCTGAGCCAAGAAGAAACGCTACTCGTTCACTGCCGGAGGCTCAATGCTGATTGGCTGTTGAGCGTGACGTCACTGGCGCCTTGAGTCACGGGACTGCTGAAGCGTGACTGGTTATTCTTCTCACTGACGTAACTGGTGGTAATTGCTGTGTAACTGATGGTGGCTGCACAGTAACTGATGGTGGCTGCACTCACTGCAACTGATGGTGGCTGCACTGAAACTGATGGTGGCTGCACTGCAACTGATGGTGGCTGCACTGCAACTGATGGTGGCTGCACTGCAACTGATGGTGGCTGCACTGCAACTGATGGTGGCTGCACTGCAACTGATGATGGCTGCACTGTAACTGATGGTGGCTGCACTGCAACTGATGGTGGCTGCACTGTACCTTAAGTATGCAGCCCTAACGGACTCAGACATTATCAAAGCATCCACCTGCCTGCTTCACAGCAAGCGGCGGCCACTGAACCATTCGATTGAAGCTGAACAACATTTCAGGAGTTAAAAAGAAGGCCGATGTTGCTGTTATTCTGTTGTGAAGCTGACTGCTGTTGCTGTTACTGGCGCCACGCAAAGTTTGTAGTTTAAATAAAAATATTTAAAAGCAAGGCATAAAATGGAAAAAAAATGCTATTTTACTCCATAAATGAGAACTGTGCCTCACATATTTTGTACAGGTTGATTCATATCGTATTCCTTGTGAACTTTATCCATTTTATCATGACTTAGAGGTATTTCTAGCCCAAATTGCAGAGCGCTGCTCCAGTGTAGGAATAATCATTTGTAGACTGAGGAAAATTCCCGTTCATTCCAGCGCTCACAGCAAAGTTTCCATGCAGGCGCGCCGTGCTATGAATGTTAAAATGCAAATCGAAGGGTTCTTCCAACTGGACCGCTTTCGATGTATGATAATAGAAAGTCGGACTGTGCACACTCCAGGCTGCGAACATCTATAGTAACTCTATATAGGTCGTTACTCATTGCATTTCAATATCATTACTTTTCCTTCCTTTCTGTCTAACCTGGCAGGAAAAAGTCGTTCTCGTTGCGCAGAAATATCACCGTCAGCTCGCAACGCTTTGAGCAACACCAGCGTTTGCGCTGCCTGTGGTAAACTCCTCCTTTTTCTTAACAGGAAAAGTTTTTCTAATTTTTAACGAAAGATGATTTATTTTAATTAACTGCGATGAAATCGAGGACTTCACAATTTTACGGCTTCTCTTAAATTGTATAGTCTCATTTTCATGCATTTCAACCCGATCACTCTCTATTGCGTTTCGAATCTTGTTCTCTTCTCATGGCGGTCGTTAACAACGAACGGCATCAATTTCATCTGACACACGCAACTAATGCGACTGAATTTTGCTGTGATTGTAGGGTCTCGATATGTGTGCGCCGTGCACTGAATTGTGTGCCTCAAGTTCCAATTCTAAAATCTCGAAGTGACGTGTCTGTTCGCAGCGTGTAGGTGAGCACAACGCACCTTCTCATCCTCACACATGTCGCGATACGTGAAAAGGGTTACTAATCACGCACGCAGGGGGAGTCTCAACCCCCAAACATGTTATAGTATTATCCTTTATGCTTGCGTACACCTGCATACCAGACTTGGAGAATAAAAGAGTTAGCAAGATTAACACGAATTTATTGGGAAACACGTGGATAAACACACAAGGCATGGGGACGAAATGATTTGAAATGGCACAACGGCGTCAATGGATAGTACGTAAGTTTCTACCGCCGCAAATATTTAAACACGACATGACACAAAGGTGATGCTTACCGAGCATTCAAGTTACAAATACTCCCTCGTTGACAACGATTCACGCATCCACAGTAACACAAATCATAATATTTGCGAGAATAACACATCACGATTTAACCTGGAATTGTGACACGGTGTCGAATCATACAACGGGAAGTCGATCCTCGACTAAATAGACACAGGAAATTGATAGCCAAAAATTAGATGATTCCTCGCGATACTCTGAAAAGCACTTTTCTGTGTGCTGATCTACATCTGAATTTGAACTTCAATCACCACCTAAAAGAGCTCTCACAACTATAAAACACTCGCCCTTTTGATAATAAATGATTCACTGATGGGTATCCACTGCCGATGCTATTGCTCACTGCTGATGTTCCGCGTCGTTCACAGCCGATGTTATTGCTCCGACGCGTTTATTCATGACGATCCCCGATGCGAGGCTGGTTTACTTCGATTAGGCTTCCTTTTTAAGACGGTGCTCCAATGACTTCCGACGTCCAACGTTGTTTTATGTGCCTCGAATTATTAACTTTCAAGTTGCAGTTGGGTATAAGGCCAGCCGACGAGGCTGGCCTATTGTGTAGAACACCCTCAGACGTCTTGCGCAGTCTCTCACGTGTGTTCAAAAATTCCTCTCGAGGCTTCCTCTCGCATCCTTATATCTGTTTCGCTTCCCTCTTTCGAGATCATTCTCGACGCTTCCATTCTACAGAGGCAGCATCTGCAACCTCATTGGCGGAATCCTTGCTTATTCTGACGTCTGGGACTCTCATTGGTGCGTGTTGAGACACACCTTCTTGCGTCATAGCTTTGGCGAGCGGCGATTGGCTCCGGTTGTGCGGGCCTGTGTTCAGACGTCACGTCCGCCTCCTTGCCCTACAAAGCCTCGGCTTGGGTACGCTTGTATCGTGCGTGTGTTCGTGTGTGCGTCGTTCTCTATGCCTGCGCTCGCCGCACTTGAGGCCGCGAAATATGACACGCCTACCTCTACCCCAAACAATCGCCGCTTGTTTTTCCGACCGAACAGTGACGAATTGTCCTTACACACACGGATAAACTTTGGTCGACATTCTCACGCTCGAGAATAACAGTGATGACGGTTTTTTAGACATTTCCTAAAGCGAAGTATAATAACAGTGATAACGGTTTTTAAGACATTTCCTAAAGCGAAGTATTTTCCAAAAATTGCACGACTGAAGTATTTCCCCACACACACACTCTCATCTCTTCACACTCGCACATATCCTTACACCCACACAACGCACACAACACACACAACATACACAACACACACAACACAAACAACATACACATCACTCACAACACACATACTTCATTACACCCCCTACAATACCATACACACACACACACACCTCCTCGCGCCTCCGCTCCCCCCCCCCCACCACACCCACCTCTTTACATCCCCACCACATACACACACTCACACATACCCCCTCCCCCACCTGGCCGTGAGGCGCAGCAATCAGCTGCGGCCACTAACGATCCCTCAGGTGTGCCAGTCACAGCTGGGGTGTGGTGGGTGGAGGTGGTGCGGCTGCCGCTCCCAACACGAGTGACAATCTACTTTTTGCGTTGAGGCCTTCACAAAATAACTACAGCGTGTGTCACGCGTCATCAAAGTTGTGGGGGTAAACAGCACGTGATATTGGCCATAGCAACACTATCCAAGTTCCAATCGTTATAATAACATCGAAAAGCGATCATTAGAAAGCAATTACCGTCCACTGCAGTGACATAAATACAATCCCGATCTGGATTTTATTGCTACATTATAGTTCACCCAGCGAGGAGGCCGTCGCTTGCAAGTCGTCTCGCACCACTGGCCGACCGTGAAATATTTCCTTGAAAGTGACTTTCCAGCGTCGGAGTGAGGCTGAGGCTGTGCGAAGTGAGGCGGGAGCGGCTGTGTGCTGAGGCTGTGTGAAGTGAGGCTGGAGCGACGCTGAAGCTGTGTGAAGTGAGGCTGGAGCGACGCTGAAGCTGTGTGAAGTGAGGCTGGAGGGGCGCTGAGGCTATGTGAAGTGAGGCTGGAGGAGCGCTGAGGCTGTGTGAAGTGAGGCGGGAGCGACGCTGAGGCTGTGTGAAGTGAGGCTGGAGGGGCGCTGAGGCTGTGTGAAGTGAGGCTGGAAGGGCGCTGAGGCTGTGTGAAGTGAGGCAGGAGGGGCGCTGAGGCTGTGTGAAGTGAGGCTGGAGGGGCGCTGAGGCTGTGTGAAGTGAGGCAGGAGCGACGCTGAGGCTGTGTGAAGTGATGCTGGAAGGGCGCTGAGGCTGTGTGAAGTGAGGCAGGAGGGGCGCTGAGGCTGTGTGAAGTGAGGCTGGAGGGGCGCTGAGGCTGTGTGAAGTGAGGCTGGAAGGGCGCTGAGGCTGTGTGAAGTGAGGCAGGAGGGGCGCTGAGGCTGTGTGAAGTGAGGCTGGAGGGGCGCTGAGGCTGTGTGAAGTGAGGCAGGAGCGACGCTGAGGCTGTGTGAAGTGATGCTGGAAGGGCGCTGAGGCTGTGTGAAGTGAGGCAGGAGGGGCGCTGAGGCTGTGTGAAGTGAGGCGGGAGCGGCGCTGAGGCTGTGTGAAGTGAGGCTGGAGGGGCGCTGAGGCTGTGTGGAGTGAGGCAGCAATTGTGTCCTCACAAGTGTGGCATTAATTTAAGCCATCGTGGCGCGGAGCCATCATTCACTCCGTGAAATGAGGCAATTGAGCTAATTATGTTCGGAGAACAGCGGGGAAGCTTCAGTTGCGCCCGTCCGACGCAGTCACACTTGTCGCATCAGCTGGAGCACCTCCTGTCCTGTTATTCCTAAGCTCAGTCAACCCTTGTCAACTTGGACTTGTGAACTTCAGTGAATATTTACCAGTCGCGTCATATAGTGCGCAAATGAGAATCCATCCATTTTATAGGAAGGTGTGGAGTATTTGCCACGTAACTACAAAAACCTATAGGCAATATTCTTCTACCCACAATTGCCCCGAGTTGCCACTTTATGGCTTACAAGCATTTCACGCGTCCAGCCAATGTGATATTCTGCGTCTCGGCTGAGAAAGAGTGCGCACTGACGTTACTGACGCTCCCTTGTTCTGAAAACTAATAGAACTCACGAACCGACTCGCTTGCTGCCTAACTTCGCGAATGCTATTCACCACTCACCCCTGATGTTATTAGGTTGATGGAAAGTACATATCTAATTACACAAGATTATTAATTCATCTATAACACAGTCATCAGCATATATCTATTATATTGTAGGTGTATTGTATTTTGTACCTGGTCGCTAATGTAGGCAATGCTGCGTGCCAGCAGACTCTCCCTTGACAGCCTGAGTAGCCCTGCCAGGCTGTGATGCAGGCACATAAAAAAAGCGTTTATCACAATAAAAAGTTAATACACGAGATGTATTACGACTCATCGGATCTTAAAAATCGTATTTTCTGAGTGAAATGAGGGCATGAGCCCCCAGCTGAGCAGCTGAACATTGTGTGAGGTCGGCTTTACATATAATTTTTTGGTTATCGTGAACGGTAATTATTTCACCGTGGTAATTTGTTGATAGGTAAAAAGTGTAATATAAAGTCTTTCAAAAGCGTGAATTTCATAAGAGATAAGCCTATACAATTCTCGACTTTGACACTCTATTTTGTCCTCCTCGAGTGTATCATTTGATAAAAATTTAGTATTATTCGCGAAGTGGCTCATGGAAATTGATAATCATAATCTAATGAAAAATCATCTCACTATGAATGGAATGATAGAAAGAGACTACAGTAATTAGGAATCCTTCCTTTCTTTTACTGTTAGTGCGGCTGTCGTCTTCAAGAGTGCGGGTGTATCCTTCATGCTTATATTTGCCTCTTTCGGTCTCTCAGTTATACCTTCTACAACAGATGTGTTCCCCACAACTGTTCGGGTGTTCAGCCTTCCCCTCCTGCAACGTCATTTCAACCCTCTGAGTCTCCAAGGGATCGATGAACACCAAAATAAATTTTTTCCTTTGAATATCATAACTAAATTTTTTTCAGTTGGAATTAAAACATTCAATAACGGAGAACGTTTGTATTCTTAGCAACATATTTATGAAATTTTAGATCTAGAAAATGAACTTCATTTAATATTAATCCATCTTTTCATTTATGTTAATAAAAACTCAGAAAATGTCCCAAAATAAAACTGGCCGGAAATGCCAGCTGCTAAAAACATAAATTTGGCAGGCTGTCTACATTTTTCTGTCATAGCTAACAATCCTTAAAAAAACTAAAACGTCTCTTCTTTATTGAATAAGCATACCTGAATAAACTTGCTTGGCAACATCAAGAGTACATACGATCATTTTACTGGAGCACAAAACTTTTTAATTTACCTCAAATGAAAAGCATGACTACCTATGAAAACTTTACCCCTCTGGTCAACGCGAACAAGCTATAGAGAAATGCTGAGTCGCTTACGATAAGCAAGAAAGTGTGCGCGTTTTTAAATCAAAGCAAAAAAAAATTTTTTAAGAGAGCAGGTAACGTTCCTAGCTCATCACTGGAGTGCCAACTCCCACTCCAGCTTCCTGCAAGTCATTTTCAACATTGTTTTGCCTCGGCACCGTCATTGCATGCTTCAGGTAGCGAGCAATATGGACTAGTGTTTTGTTTTCCTTGAGAAATTTCTACTCGAGCGCTGTTATTCGTGTGAAGTGCCCGTAAATTTCAGTTCTTGCGATAGAAACCGTACCAAACATCAGTACAAATCAGAAATTAGATCGTTTCGATGAACGAAAGACGAAGCGTTGCTACGCACTTTGAGGCTTTCTTCACCACAAAAGTCGAGCTCATTTCTGAGCGACTGATATAAATCAAGTTACTGCACTGCGGTTTTGCTCCGTCACCGCCATTTGTGACTCAGCGTGTGGCAATAGCAGAGGTCTTGCATACCCGGACCTGAGGTGGTGGTAGTGTGTTCTCAGCCTTCTTTCAGCTACATAATTAGCAGTTACCTGAGTATTGATAGCGGTCCTCGGCTGGAAGATTTTGAAACACAATATTATTGCTTCAATTGTCGCTAAATTTCCCATCGATTTAAAAAAGTTTGGATATTGAAACAAACACGATGGCATCAAATTCTGTCGTGCCCTTACTATTTCTAAACTTGAGTGGAGAACAAAGCAACGTGACACTCTATACATAGTTCAATTAATGCAGACGTGAGGCCTAAAAATATTATTTCTGCAATTCGGTGTACGATAGCACCTAGAGATTGTTGATTCTTAAAATATGTTAATTATAAAAACTTTACTATGAGGTTTCGCCATAGCAATATCAGATTATGAGGTCTAGCGTTACAACAAATCGTCCTACTTGTTATAAAAATCGTAGAATTCCATTTGATTTTACTCAAAGTTTATGTACTCAAATTTCTTCTATAGACCTTGCAACGTGTCAAAACCGTCACGTATAGGGTGGGCCAAATGAAGTCATCCGATTGTTTGGCTCTAATCTTTTTTAGAAATAAAAAACCTCGATTCTGTTTTTTTAATATGTTTTTTGAACCTTTACAATTACATTGTTCAAGTCGAGAAGATGATATCGGCCAAATGGGCGCCGCCACAATTGATTGCTATACGGGCTCGTTTTATGTCATTTTTCATCACTTCGGCGAGAACTTCGGGTGACAGATTCTCGCACGCGTGTCGAATGTTGTCCTTAAGTGCTTCCAGGGTCTCGGGCTTGTTCACATACACACGAGACTTCAAAAAACCCCACAGAAAAAGGCCTGGAACGGTCAAATCGGGCGATCTTGCGGGCCAGTCCAAATCGCCAAAACGAGAAATCAGACGACCCGGGAACGCCGCTTCAGAATATCGGTTGTGGCTCGCGCACTGCGTGCACGAGCCACAACCGATATTTACACCTGTCTGATATTTACATCTGTCAACTTCACCAATGTCAAAACAGATTTCACACTGGCCGCAATCTACAAAAAAAAAGCATGTCACAATGGGGTGACTTCTTTTGGCCCACCTGATATCTATGTATGTATATCTTCAGTTATTCTGTGAATCTAAGTTCTCAACAATATGAACGCAGTCCCTTGATTGAAATATTTTTTAATGCTAAGACATTTTTTCATGTCCTGCAAAGCTTCTATGCATCAAAAACTCCTTATTCTTCTGTTTTGAGTCCTGCTCTCTGGAAAATCGAGGCTCCCGCTTCTATTCCGATTTAATGTGTATCTTGCAAAGGCTATAATGATAGGCTGACAATCGATCCGTCTGATACATCCGTTATTGTAAAATGGAAGCCAAGCAGATGACGGAATTTTTTTTTTTTCAGCGAAGTTGTGTGTGTTTAGCTCTAACGGAGATATTCAATGGAAAGGTCGGGTAGATCGCTCGGCGTCTCCTGTGGTTGGAGTTTGGATCTTCATCCTTTCAAATATTCTGATATTCTAGAGTTGACATAAAAAATTGCAAAGTTTATGTATAACTTCTAAGAATCTTTTATACTGAACAAAATATGCTTGAATTAAGGACACCAAAATATATCAACTTCAAAAAGAACCTAACGAGCTGTAATGCATCAAATGTGTGCAAGTTGTGCATGTGTGCTGGCCAAGTACATGATACTATATTTCTTCAAGTTAATCATTTATCTTTTGATGATTTTTGGCATATTCATATATATACCTTTAAAGGCGCAGTTGAAGGGCATTCTTTTTCCAATGCAGTTTGCTTTACCTTTCTCTACACTAAGTATTTCTCCAATTTCATTCTCTCGAATTGAAACATTTTCAAGTGAGGCGGAATTACAACGATTACTAGTCCAATTATGAACGGCTTCAATTTTTAAATTCCTTGCTGCTAACTTTTATGTCCTTCTTAAGAGAAAATGTTCAACTTCATAGGTTATAAAATAATTAATTTTCTGATCCCTGGTGAGATGTGCTTTCTTTGCATGAGTCCGTTCATGGCACTGCACAGACGTTTGCAGTCAACCAGCGCAGCCGTCACTCAGAGTACGCCACTTGTGCTCAGAGTGGAGTCGAGTGCATAGCCGAGGCTCAACCGAGGCACAGCAATCGATGTGATCGATGCAGCAAGAAGGTGCCGGCCGCGTCGTGACATATATGGAACAGTGCGCCCATTTCAGCTCTGGACATTGTAAGAGCAGACTATGGCGACTCCGAGAGCTTAGAAGTGGGAATGATTTTCGGTCTTTTTTGTTGTTGTTCTGTGAATAAGAGAGAGCGGTGCATATAATGTTAGCTAATACAGCATCTTCTATCTTATTACCAACTCAATTTTTATGCTGATGCTTGATGTTTACTTTCAAGTGCTGATAATTTCACTACCAGCCTCAAGTGCTCACTCCAATCTAATATTATTCATAAATCCTTTTACTGAACACTTGGATAATGTTATTCAACAAATTATCCGTGGGACACGTCAAAGTTTTCCGTTGTTAGAAATTCACGCTTCATTGTGGTGGTGTTTTGCGTGTACATCACTTTTGTCATGCCCTCATGAGCCAGGATTCATATTTTTTTGCAGAGACGGGGGCACTCAAGTAATCAAAAGAATGTAGACGTTATCTTTTAGAAAAACAAGACCCTGAGCTCAGTTAAAAACCACAAGATTTTTCTATGACTTATGACGAGCTAGAAACCTAAGGTCAACTCTTACGAACCCTCGTCTTCATGAGGACGTTGTCTCTGCAGTAGCATTTGTTGCTACGACATCTCGTTTAGCGTCTGTTCCACTCTGTTTTAGTAATATAAAAAATACATCCATGAAATTAACAACTTAACTTTTCGATAAATTGAAGAAATTCAGTTTCCAGGAAAAAATAACGAACAAAATAGTTGTAATAAAATCTTTATGCCATTATAATTCTGACGCAGAGCATTTATGGTGGTCTTGTCGTTGAGAACTTCCTTGAGAACACTCGACATTTTCCCACTAGCTGATAACGCTCATTATTGATATGCTACTTTGCCGGCATCTACAGACTGTACTGTACATGGTTACTTTAGCTTCGGTAATTATGTGTCAAATACTCGTTTGGTTCACGGTAATATTCATTTATGCGGTTCTCAAATAGCTCCACGACATTGCACTTCAAACGATGATTTTTGCAGTGTAAGAAACTCGAGCTGCATTACATTTATTTTTCTGCGAAAAGTTATGGTAAATTGACGCTGTTATCCTGAAGTTTAGTGGGGAGATGGTTCCTCTGTGTAAGAGGGTATATTAAATACTCGTTATCAGGTACTGCCCTTAATTGCTTGTCTGTTTGTGATAAGCTTGCCCGACTGCAAGACTAAAACTCTGCTTTCTCAGCCAGTAGCAAGAAGAGAACGACTCCCGCTATGAGGCAACGACGGTAACATTTTGCTTTGATGGAAATATTTTATCCGGATAACAACTTGTGCACTTGTGAAATAATTTCAGTCGATACAGTGTCTGACAGGAATTGAGGCTATGGAGTGCATTGGTTGCCCTGTGTCGAAAGATTTGCGCAGTGCGTCTGTGCGTGACGCAACTCTCTCACTCCGCAGCAGACGACAACCGCAAATTATAGAGGCAGGCAACCGCAGCAAGGCGCTCTATTGCATAGACCCCATCAAGTTGCTCAAGAATCGACAACTTCCATTGGGAAGTTCACGAATGACACCCTCATATCATCGAATTTAGATTTTGAATGACGATATTGGTGCTAGGGAACGAATTTATTTCTATTTGAAACTAAACTGTAGCGTTGATTGCAAAAAAATGCTTCCTTGACGGAGCGACCATACCATCTTGTACAGCATAGCTTTAAGAACACAAGGGGTTAAAAATGAATAAAAATAACTACTTTCGAGTCTTATGGGAGATGAAACTAGTAAACAGCTTATGAGCAAGAGGACTACATTTTTAAAGTGACATCAATAGGTCATTTGATACTAAAAATATAAATCTTTCACAATATTTCATCACTGGAGCATCGTAATCCCGAGCTTGTGGTTCCTTCAAAAGTTCTATCGCCATTGCTCTTGCAGTCTAACTTCATTTTATCCCTTCTTCAATGCAAAGCAAATAAGATAGAGGTCAAGCCATCAATTATTTATGGGCGGCACGTAATGTAGCCCCAGCTATAGCACCAATAATATTATTATTCTAGCACTAAAAATGTGAACTCTGCGAGAGGCATAAATTTTTGTCCCACTTAGGGACGTTCTCCCTCTATAGTGATATCAATGTACTGTATAAATTGGAGACTAAACGCAATAAATTACTGGCAGTCAATTATATAATTATAACTATCGCACATATATAATTAATTATGGATTTTCATCTAGAATTTGACCCGATTGGAATCGGATCTAATATTAAACTATTTTCGGATGACAATCATAGATCTCAGGTCGCTCTGCTGGCAGGCCAAAGTAGTTGAACTCAATACAGAAACCCTGGCTTCAACCTACACATTGGATAAAAAACATACAAATCTAAGACAAAAAATGCTCGCCGAAGAAATTTATACCGAGTTTCAGTGAAGTAAAAAAGCTATACTGCGTTAGTAGAAAAGCTATACTGCAACGGTTGAGGTAGCGCTCTCATGCAGTGAGGTAATTTGAGGAAGAATGCAGGGATACGGATAAGAGAGACCTCTAATGGCTGGTGGTGGTGCTAACTTAGGGGTTTCTTCCGTGACTGTCAAAAAGGTAATACACTGACTTTCAATATAATTCTATAGTATTTTTTTGTTGAATTTCTTATTTGGCACACGCGTACTGCAAATGATATGCGAGCCTTGCTATGCAATCACACACAGTGCATGGAAAGCTACAAAACCTAGGTGTTCGATAGCCTGTGGTTTGGTTGAACTGTAATTTTCCAGTCTTCTGCCAAAACAAGACGATTAAAAGCAAGAATACTGCCGTTAAAAAATGGCATCAGTCCATAACACAAAATCCTTTGAGAGTACTCCAATTAAAATCGTAGTGAAATTCCTGATTTCACAATATTAATTTCGTCCTATATTCGATACACAAAAAAATTAATTAAGAATAAGAGAGGAACACTTGATTAAATATTATCTCGAAGACAATCTTCGTTTGCATGTTGAGGGAGATTTAGCCCCCTTTAATACTTATTGTTCCAAGTGAAAAATGTTTGCTCTCACTAATGCTGGAGAAGTTGCCCCAAACTTTGAAGCGTCTCTTGCTCTGTCTCTGTCGCTGCCTCAAGGTTGGTCTCACTCTATTCTCATGCGTCGTATCAGTAGGTAGAATTTTCTCGTGTGTTTCGAAACAGTTGCTTGTTTTCTGAAATTGGTAGTTTTTGCAGTTTCCCACCTCATATTAGTTTCTTATCACTTTACATTTATATAACTTATTTTGTACAATGTATTTTTCAGGAATATCAATACACCATAAGAACTTTTAATCAATTTATGTTTTTCCAATTTTGGTGTAGAAAATGACAATAGCATTTAATTATGACTTTTCTCACGCGGAAGATTTTATCGATATTCCTCTGAAAAATAAGCATTCAGATGCTGAAATTGTAAGTAGTTCCGTGAAACACGAAGTAATGAAAGATTCTTCTAATGAAAAGTGCACTGAAATTGAAAATAGTGACGAAAATCTACCCACTACGGAACATTCCACAGTATTATTACCAAATAATCTTGAAAATAATATTGTAGATAAGCAATCGAACATGGCCCCTAAGATGAACTCCGAGTTGGCGGAGAGCGGCGGAACTTGCGAGAGCACCAGCTCCGCAGACGCCAAGTTCAGGCTAGAAATCCGACCCGAGCCTGCAGCTATCAAAGACGAAGACCCAGAAGACGGAGGAGTGGAACTCACTATGGATTACCCGAGCCTTTGCCCTCTGGATGCAAGAGAGATCAAGGCCCGAAGAAGAGAATTGGAAGCGAAAAAATTCCAGGAGGAGTTAGACAGAATGGCTGTCCAGCTCGCAGACCGCCTCAAACGAATTCCTGCGACGTCCAGACGAAGCTACAAGAAAGAAAGCATTTACGTTAAGGACCTGTACACTCTTACCTATGAAGACGGGGAAACGTTGGAGTCCCTTGATTTATTTCAAGTAAGTGCTGCCATTATAATGTAAGTTAACTACGGGTTTCAATGGCTATTGGAATCTATGATTAAGAGCACTGTAGTGTCTACGTTTTGCGTCACTGTTTGCACACACCAATGGTAAGTTCTCAAGCAATTTCTGCATGCAAGTCTATTGTTTTTCTTAATGTTATTAGCGCTACTTATAAATATTCTTCATTGTACATCATGCGCATGCTTGCCAAACGAACTTATGCAGGGGGAGTCCTGCAGTAGAAAAAACACATTTATCTTCCGAGATCATGCACATATATCTAAATGTTGAACATTACGGTGTCAGGGAGGCCTACACTAACTTGTCTAATCTAATCTGTCTAAAATCACATAACTTCACTGTCGTTGAACTCCTACATCCATGAGTTTTTGGACTAATTTAATTGTTATCGGAAGTGCTTTCATTTATTTCAGCAATTTTTACGTGAACATGCCGTAATATTTTGACAAGGTGTTTAGTTTTCAAGCAGTTAAAACTGAATATTTCTTAAATTCATCACAGACTATCTACTTCAATTTTATTTCCATTAGGTATGACAACGTGTATTATTTTCTGAAGTCATTTTTACTCAATGTCTATTAATTTTAAACGATGGTAGTTGAACTCTACTATCCACAACCGAACGATGACATCAGTGTCAACGATTTTCAGAGTTAGATGCCGCAGAATCTTCAAATTACTTAATGCAAGTGCTAGTTAAATCATTTCTCAATAATTTCTTTATTCCAGTTCATTGATTTATATTTATACATCAATACATTATACATTTTGATATTAAAAAAGAGGTAAAATCATATGTAAGACCTATCTTCCTTATACAATCTAAGAGTTATAAATTTATTCATGCTACTTTCTTTTTCTGTGAGGACAGGACGTATTTTGAGAGTCAAGAACGCTGCATTAGTACTGTGTGTGCCCGATGTGCCACGCGATCATTTCATTGGAAAATGTCCCGAAAATGTCCACAATCCCCACAGCGAGTCCGCTGCTGCTGGGTATGACAGGGCGATGATGACTTCTTTGTTCCCATGTGAACAAACCGTAAATGCCGACATTTTCCTTTATTTTTGGCTAGCATATTTTTTCTCAGGGGTCATATGACATATGCTTTGTTTTTATGGAGGCTGTACATCACAGTTCTTATGTAGGTTTTGTGGTGAAGCAAGTCAATGACAGGAAAAAAAGAGGTCATCTGAGTGAAATCTTCAAAACTGCAGTTAATTCAAAGTTTATCGATATTGACTGCTTTGTCCTAATTTTTGCGTTTGTGAACGAAATAAACCGCAAGACGGATGCTCTACAATTTTGTGGCTGGTACCAAGTCCCCGAGAAGCTTAATTAAATCAGGGGCTGGTGAAATTAGTATAGCAGTTAATGGCTAGGCTGGTGCTAAAATGATTATTTTAGGCTTGATAATTATTTCCATTTCCTCCGTTTAATTTTTCGCCGATTAGCCCGCTTACCAATTCACAATGTTCATAGCCATTTAAATCTGCGCTACTGTATTTTTTTGTTGTTCCACACTATTTCTAGCCAAGTTAAGCGATTTTATTAATGGCCTCTGCCTTGCCCCTTGCCACATTTTACTAATGGCCTCTGCCCTACCACAGCCACATTTTACTAATGGCCTCTGCCCTATCACTTACCACAAAAATGAAGCATTCCACAGCTTGTAAATCGCCTCAAATGATTAGATATGACAAGCTGATGGAAAATTTTAGGTAGCGATTTTTGCAATTTATCTCATGGCAGTTTCGTGACGGGATCGCTATAATGAGCAATCTATTGTAATCTGAATTTGATTTGAATGCCATTTTTTGCCTTTCGTTCTCCCATACATGGAAAAATTAAAATTTTAATGCATGCCATGATACATCAGTTAACAATGAAGTTTTACCAAACGAAAAAACTACGCACGCACGTAAGACATTTCTGAAATGGGCAAAACACCCCCGCATTTTGCCTCATCGACAACCTAAGCAGGAAATGAGGCCACTTTTTTTAGGTCCAACATTTCCTTCAAATTTGCATTCACGCCCACGCTTTATAATACATATATTGCACTATTTAAGTGATATGTCACATTACTATGACTATAGTATATTACTAAATGTATAGTACGTAGGGAAGTTCATACAGTTTCTGTGTTTCTTATTTTGGAGGCATAGAGCTACTACATGAACGGTACGTAGGGAAGTTCATACGGTTTATATATTACGTTTATTAGAGGCATAGAGCTTCAATATGTACGGTACGTAGGGAAGTTCATACAGTTGCGCGTAGATGCGAGAATTGTGACACGCGCGTCAGAGCTCACGCACTGCACGGTGACGTGCGCCCTCCACTTCAGGAAACGGCTCCTCGCCACGCCCTTGTGTGACGGCCTCTAGTCTCAAATTACCCTTTTTTTCAGCGAAATATAGGGATGCATCAAAGCTTCTGCTGCGTGTGCTGCTTGTTGGTAGGACCTGACTCTCATCCGCGAAAGAGAGAAGTGAAATTGCTGTTTTTGAGGGATGAAATGGGCTTGAAGATTATTTTTCTTTCCCTCAACAATGGAATTGAGGTTTGATACATTACTTTGATTTTATTATTGTATTCTTTATTTTATTTTGTGTTTATATATATTCCTAATGTTACGAAAAAGAAATTGTAATGAATACTAGATTAATCAGCAGTAAAATAACGAAGACTGAAGGGATTCTGAGTCAATACTTTCTATTCTGCTGCGGCCATTACTCATTTGAGTTTAGGCAATAAACACCTAAATGTTTTTATAAAGTATTTGGTTACAACTGAAGAAGGCATGAGTTTTAAATTTTTCGCAGCGAGTACGTCAATTCATTGGAGTGTAGCTCGACATGAAAGAGAGTAAAACTCAATCATTTTGTAAATTATTTGGCAACACCTGGAGAAGACATAAGTTATGAGTTATTCGCAGTGAGTACGTCAATGCATCAGAGTGTAGCTCGACATGAAGGATGGCAAAATTACGCCAGACTGACCGTGACAGCAACTCCCCACGACGAATGAATTTCCTGCTTGCGAATAAGAAGCTCGTCGCCGAAAGAAAAACACATGCAAGTTTTGTGGACACTCAACAGAAAAGATTGAACGGAAAAATGTTTCAGTCTGCATTCACATTTCGACATGGACGTCGCAAAATAGTTTGAAGGTTGTAAGATTTAGGATAATGCTAATTTAGTGTTTCTCTTTTTTCATCCTTTCTTCTTCTGATACATCCGTGTCATACTTCAAACTGATTTCTCGGCCACAAGTTCACGGATTCATCTAATTCTATAAAAAATTACAGTTTAATTTTAAAAAAGGTAGTACAATAATTAAAAAATGAGTAACATTGGTTATGGAACTTTTCAATATAAATATTCTTAGTTTGTAAACATACAGAGGTTTTCTGTAACAACGTCAATGGTTTAACGAGGGTTGAGAGAAGAACTTGGAAATAAACGTATTTCTTTAGCAATGTTATTCGCTGTTGAGAGTCTTGTTATAGGTAACGGTCAACTTCATGCCGACTAGAGCCTTCAAGTTTTAAATCGCGTATGATGGTGAGTGCGCGGTGTAGGCAAGAACTCAGGAGTAGCCGCTCTCGTGCTGCCAAGGCCTCCACGGGCTCGCGTGCTGCGGTTGTGCGCTCTGAAGGCCGAGCACGCAATGTGTCGCTCTGCAACCAGCTCCGTCTCGACCTCTGCTTTCAAAAAAAAAAAAGATGCTTTATTCCAATCAATCAAGCCTGATACATATCATCTTTTACATTTTTTTTCAAACGCCTTATAACTAACACCAGGACGCAATTATGGTTACCTCCGGTCAAGCCGGTACTCATTTCCGACTTCTAAGTATAGAGAGCCCGAAAGTGTGGCATAACTTATTTTTATATGCGGATTTCTGTTGATGAGTCTCATGTGTCTCAGTTTGTATCGACTTCCAATTCCTCTGAATATAAGTAGATTAGTGTACACGGCCCGTCAAGAATAACGGGATTCGATACATTTCTTGAACAAATTTTCATTCGAGTGGAGTTTCCATGTTTAAGCTTATTTCACAGGTAATTTATTTATCTTGTGACAGTATTAAACACTTAGAATAGAGTATTTTTGAGTTGCGATAGCAGTAGTTATAGCCACTCGTGTCATATCCTTGATACAGAAATTCAGCATTACTGAAAGGAACTGCGAGCTTTCACATGTATATTGTAATATGCAATATCCCACCGATAAAGTAGTCGGTGGGATAAAGTAGCCACGGGATATTGCATAAAGTAGCCACGATACGGACTCGAGTGTATAAGGCTATGGATTTCTTAATTTTTTTAAAGTAACTTATTATAGTGCACTTGTACAGCAAAAATTAGTTTATTAATTTACCAGGGAACTGGCACCATGACCGCTAGTGCTAATTTCTTCCTATCTTCCTATCCTATCTAAAATTGTTTAAATTGTTTAAAATCTATTCTTAAAAGCGTGACGCGAAATATTTAAATAAACACACGACGGTCATTCGTAGTAGTAGATGACTTTTGCTGATTTGAAAAAGTACAAAATAGAAAGATGAACAGCTTATACTTATGCGCATGTACGCTGCTTTATCAATTATATTCGGAAAATTTTATAGAAATATATACAGGGTGGCGCATAAGTAACGCACCCTTTTCTCCTCCGTTTCACAGCTATACGCGGAGGCATACCTGCATCACCACCGCCTCATCAGTCTTGGAGATGAGGCCACAATTAAACAGTAACTGATCGTAAATTACCGAGTTTTGGCTCGCAACGATGTATAGAAATTAAGGGTGCGTTACTTATGCGCCACCCTGTATTTGTGTCCGACATTTCTGTTTGCGAAGCACATTCCCCCAACACGAGTATTTTCATTTAGGGTAAAAATGCTTTGTTTACACACTAATTAATGCAATTTTACTGAGAGCGTGTAACCTGAAGTTAAATACCCTAAATTAATGAAATTCAAACCAGAAATAATGATTAAAATGCTTCACAATGTTACAATAGGCATATGCACATTGTAGCAATATACTCGACGAAGCACGAAACATGTAATGTTCTATTCATTTAGTTGTCACACCTGTTTATAATATTTTAGATTACGCATGTATATATATATTATTGATTCATATAAAAACATGGTTGTTTCATTTCTAAAAACACTTACTTCTATGTATGCAGATATTGAAGAATTTTTATTATTATTCACATGCACGTGTTTGTCGTACTCAATTTAGGTGAAGCTTCAATTGGAATTACCTTTAAAATGGTGTTCATATTTCTTATTTTGTTAATCATTAAATTTGAACTATCTTTTGAATACGGCTTTAATACTGAAACCACTTGAATTAGACCAGGGTAGTTTTACGCAATCTTTTAGGGTAAAAAATTGTTTACTCTATGGCAAAGAGTTGACAGGTGTTACTGCGAGTGGTCATGATATTTGCATCTTGCGAGTTGCGAGGCAACTGGGTGATGTGCGAGTGGGCGTCGTCGGGCAACGCAGAATTTAATTAACTCGAAAATAACGCGCCCTCTTTCGAAGTGAACTTTACATCTTTGGTCACTTTGAAATTCTAGTGAATAGAAAGTGTCATGTTATTTGTCATATACAGTATGTGTCCCTGCTATGATTTTTGGAACAAGTATTTATCTAAATGAAAATCTATTGTAAACTTGATAGTTAGTAAAGTAATAGCTACCGTTAGCAAAAGCAACATATTTGATGTTAAAGTTCATTGCAAGTACAAAAAAGGAATTAATTTTACCTGACAATGAATTTCTACTTCAAAGTTATAGAAATTTTTTTTTTCACTTCAATGGTGTGTGAGCATTAAACACTTGAATTTCTTTTAACAAGTGTTAAAAAGAAATGCTAGTTAATTCCATAAAGAAGAATAATTGTTTTTTAGACTTGATTATAGTATAAATAATAATTTTGTTGTATAAACTAGTAGAACATTGGCCGAATCTTCGAATTTTGGAGTCTCTCTACAGCATTGAACTAAACCTCTTCTTGGTGACCCACAGAGTTTCACTCATTATCATATGATTTAGCTAACTAAGTTATTATATTCTTGTCTTGATCTCTAGTGAATTTTTGTGACAATATTTATTTTTTGTCAGGCAAGGAAATTAATAATTTGGGGGCAAGTAATCAATAAAGGAACACATTTAATAACCTTTTACAAGAATGACATTCTGCTCGCTGATGCGTTATTTTTGAATAATTGTACTTTGAAGTTGACGCCGGCGCCGTTATTTAGTTAATAAGGGTAGTTAACCCCCTATTACAAACGTAAAGAAAGAAAGAAAGAAAGAAAAAACTTTATTTCCAATAGAGATTGTACAATATTACAATCATTGGTTTTTAAATATCTTAAAATTAATACACTTAGATGATACACACAAGAGGTTGGGTTGTGAGGGTTAGCCACAGTTCTTATAGCAAAAATTATAAATAAAGCTTCTAACCCACCCATTACGGTGACGACCGCAATCTTGTTTACATCGGATCCAAGATGGTGGCGCCCATGGTGGTTGCCTGCCTGACCTAAAGTAAATATTGACCAATTTTTGAGCTATCATTTGTGTCTTGCTTGTATTTCTTTCTCTTTCACAGACTTTCAGCTAATGATGGTCAAATGCCCAAAATATTAGTTTTGATAAAAGATTTTGAGGTCTATTCTTTGTGCTATCCGTTTGATAAATGTTGAGGAGTTGACCATAATTGATTTTGCATTTTTAGATGCATAAATATTGTTAATGAGATAAAAAGGAAAAATTTTTTTTCAATGCACTTTCCGGGGCAAATGAGTATTTTAGAAGTTATAGCAGGATTAATGAGTTACCGGAACTCAAGTGTTTGAGGTAGGAAAAAATAAATAAGGGAAGCAAACATCCTATTACAAACGTAAAGAGGTTGGGTCGTGAGGGTTACCACAGTTCTTTTAGTGAAAATTATAAATAAAGCTTCTAAAACACACATTAGGGTGACGACCAGTGACAAGATGGCGGCCGCCATTGGAGGTGATATAAACGGACATCACTAAAAAACTTTATTTATAATTTTCACTAGAAGAACTGTGGCTCCCTCTCACAACCCAACCTCTTTACATTTGTAATAGGACTTTAGCTTCCGTTATTATTTAAATTACACTTGGGTCGATCGCTGCAAAAGCCAACTTTAAAGTTGAAGAATTCAAAAATAACGCATCAGCGAGCAGAATGTCATTAATGTGAAAGGTTTTTAAATGTGTTCCTTTAGTGATTCTTTGGAAGGGAATTCTTAATTTCCATGAGGCACCTAAAATCAATAGTGACCCATCAAAATAAACAACTCTTCTTCTATACACTTTTTTCGTCGAATGAGTATTTAACGAGGTATAGCCGTGATTTGGTTTCGTCTTTGATGACGATCGTGCTGGAGGCGAGAGTGCATTGCAGTGTTGCTGTCCAACGTGCTCCTTGCATTACTTGCCGCTTCAAACACTGGAGTTGCGTTAAGTCAATACCGCTATAACTAATGAAATACTCATTTCAGACGGAAAGTGGATAGAAGAAAACTTATTTATTTCAATCTAATTAACTATGCTTAGACATTGAAATTTACAAAATTGATTACTGTATTATCGTTCAGATTTACCATTGATTTTCCAGTTTTCACTGCCTAAACATAGTTCTTAGATTGAAATGAACATGTTTTCTTTTATATACTTTCCGTTGGAAATGACTATTTTATGAGTTATAGCTGTATGTTAATTATCGTATATGATGACGAATGCAATCGAATAAACGGCTTCTAATGGATTTTTGTTGCTTGAATCATGGTAATAACATCCGAAATAGACTACTTTTCTTTCATTCACTTCTTGCGAAAAATTAGTATTTTACGAGTTAGAGCGGTAGGTTTTATTTTTTGCGAGATTGAGCTGTTACAATACCTTTGAATACTTTGTAATTTATTATTAGCTCACACCACTGAGCCTGAACCCACTTCTAGGATCTTTTATAGTTAATGACACAATAAAAATTATCACCCCAAAAAACGAGTTATAGCGGTATGTTAATTTTCGTCTTTGATGGCGGGAATGCGCTCGATCATTCGAGCGCGTTGGAAGGGAGAGTCCATTGTAGTGTTGCCATACGACGTGCTCGACGAATTTCTTTCCACTTCAAACTCTAGAGTTGCGGTGATTCATTTACTGCTATAACTCGTAAAATAGTCATTTCCAACAGAAAGTGCATAGAAGAAAACTTGTTTGCTTTGATCTAATGAACTATATTAAGGCACTAAAAACTGAAAAATCTATTACTACTAAATGCTACACAATTACCTATTCTGTTTTGGTCAACTTACTCATGTTGGTATTTCAGTATTTGTCTTTCACTTTTTGTTGGGCCATTTGTGCTTTTCAACTTCCGTGGTCTGCAAAATCCACTCATGCACACACAGGTTTTCCAATTCTAACTTGAATAAATTTTAAACACATTTCCTTCCTAAGCCATTCAATCAGATTCCTCTATACCAGTGGTTCCCAACCTTTTTCAGCTTGTTACCCAATTTAGCATGCCACATTAAGCATGTTACCCCTTTCACAAAATGTCAACATTAATATATATATGGCTAAACTAAAGCACTAGAGATATTTTCTTTTCTTTATTGTATTAGTACATTTTGCATCTCTAATGACTTACCAAAGATGTCAAGAGCATCAGTGAGATGGTTGGAGTTGCATATTTGAAGCTAGTTGAGGAATTCTTGGCTTCGTGGTTGAAAGTGCCAGCCTGGCATCGTTTACAACATTCAAGCGAGTCCTCTTTTTCCCCAGCAAAGTTGAGAACCCCTTCTCGCACAGATACGTTGTTAAGAATGATACCAACAACTTCAAGGCTCTCTTTGACTTGTGTCTTGAAGCATACTTGTGAAAATACTTTTTGGTTACCACACACTTAGCTATGTATTTTTTCTTTTCTAATACTGTATATTAGTTTTTGATATTTATTGTTATTTGGTTTAGCTTTGTTACTTACTTATAATAGGTTTACTTTACAACTTAAAATACTAAGACTAAGTTTACATTAATCTTAATACCAATGCTTACTTGATTTTCAGTTAACATTTTTCTATCTCCCCTCCATTACCCCCGAAAAATTGCTAAATTACCCCCAAGGGGTAAATTACCCCCAAGGGGTAATTTACCCCAGGTTGGGAACCAATGCTCTATACGATTCACTTTGCTCATCTATTATTTTGCGCTTCCCTAGTTTTAACCTTGTATTGAAGGTAGCCATTATCATTCATTCAGATACCAACTCTTTTAAGATCATCTTTAATAACTTCTCCGGCTATTTTTTCTGGGGTTTCTAATGTTATATGTTCCACCTTGTTCCATAGCATCTCTTAACATTTATAAGCTGCTTTCAGACTAGCCATGGGATTCATGCTATATTTTTTTCCTGGCTCCTATTATTCTGAGTATATATTGGATTATCATTTCTCTTTTATTTTCCTCTAATATAAGGATAGTGACATTTATCCTGGTGTTGATTTATTTCCAGAATGAACATAATTTATTTGATAAGTAAACTGTTTCCATCTGAATTATAGCATAATGTGGAGCTCTAGTGTACCACCAGTTTACCCAAGCCGAATGGAAAAGCCAAAGCGTAGTACATCCAGCCATACTGGCCTGTCCTTTGGCCCACCATCATTTTTAAATCTGTCGAGGCTCTCCTCATCTGTCAGTTTTGAGTCTCTAAAAACCCAGGCAGATAAAGTGTCTGCTGGGGTGCTGTCATCTCTCAAAGGTGGAAGTGAAAAAGTTACTCAGTTTATTAAAAATGTTCAGAGTCCAGAATATGAGCACCCTACCGAGATGCGTTTTCCATCCATATTTGAGCAACTCAAATGGCCAAATCTATCGCTAGAGGCTAGGCACCACCTAGTCCTTCCTCATGGTGAAGATGAAGAAGAGGAGGACATTGTTGATAAATTTGTCAGGGTTATCCAAGCAGAAGACAAAGAAGAAAGGGCAGAACATACTTTCTACAATCATCCTGCCAGGGTATACATTGTCTTTAATTGTAAACCATTCAAATAGTGTAATCCTTTCCTTGTGCTCAACTATATTCTGTATCTTAATGCTCACTGTTGCCTATTAAGAATAGCTAAAATTTCTGTTAATCTTAGGCTAGTGATTGAATATCCAAATTTGCTTTTTGTTCATGTACACATTTTTAGTAGTGTTTATCTCATGCTAGTGGACGTGCTTCTGGTTTATTCAAGATATCATATTCTTTGTACACATGTGCAAGCACATTGCCACTAAGTTTTCATCATAATGGTTTAAATAATTTAGATTTGTTAACATGACTAATAGAGATATTTTTTTCCAGCGTCGCAATGATCGAGAGGAAATCAGACGGCGTCTGGCAATGGGAGCTGAGGAGGAAATGGAAGAGCCTGCTGATCACCGAAAGCTGTCTTTGCAAACCAGACTACAGACTGGTAAGTTTTATTAGATGCCATTTTCCTCTTATTTTAGACTGGTTCTTGCTCTCATGTGAGTCCTTGTAATGGTTCACTCCAATTTGACCTGTAGTATACATTATTTATTGTGGACATTTTCATAATTTCCTCATAATGAAATAATGAAAAGCTTTATTGTCAGTTGTTCAATTTTTCAATGCCACACAACCATAAGTTTACTCTGCATGATAATGTGCTGTGAAATACAATAGAAAAGTTAGTGAGTTATCTCTTCTTGAAGTATAATTCAATTTTATTTAGAGGCAACCAAAACTAGCTATGATGTAAGAACCATTTTCAGTGCTGATTGTCAGATAGCACATCTAACTAATTAGAATAAGTTGCTGTTAAGAGGATGGAGTTATACTTTTTAAGATTAAATATTAGCTAATGGAAGTATCAAAGCAGAATAAAAGACAACACAATTGCAGTTACTGTGCAGTTGCCCAAAATAGAAACTTTTGTATGCTTGAAATATTCAAGTTAAAGAACTTATAGACAGAAAATTCAGTTTTGCATTTAGGAAGCTAGTGGTCCATGAGCTTATCAAGGCACTTGCCTCCATAGGTTTTCTCAAAATTATTTCTAGGTCCTGCCTACTAAAGCAATTAGTTATAATTTTTATGTTGTGGAGAATTTAGGCTGTGGTAAATGTAATTAGATGCCAGTGATGTATGTTACAACGACAGTAACTCTTATTCTGACACCATAGCAATGAGCTAATTTGACTGGAATGGAAACACTGCTCAATAAGGTGACATTGCTTTACTTATTTCCTTGAGTGTAGGTCATGGAGCTTGAATGTCAGTGTGTGGACTTGAGCATTGCTCTCACCCCCTGCTGTGGTGTGCAGGTATGAACCTGCAGATCTGCTTCATGAACGAGACGGCCAGCGACTGCGAGAGCCAGTGTTCTGACACGGAGAGCGCTCAGGATCACCGCATTGATTACCCTAAGGTGAGTGGGCAGCCTAAGATAAAGATGGTGCTTGCATTACCATACACATAAGTGCGCCCGGTTTCATGGATTGCTTCACCTACTCAGCTCTATCTTACCTGCCTTCAATCTTTAGGAATAGCTTAGGATATTTTTATACATTATTTGACTTTACCTAGCTTACATGTTCATTCCCAATGTCCAAAAATATGTGCCCTGAAACAAATATTCTGTGGGTTGTGCTGACCAACATGAAGGTCTCACTTTTACTTATTTATTAAAAGTTAACCATCCATTTCCACTCAGTTGAGTAATTCCAGAGAAACTCTGTGAAGTTTGACTTCGAGTGGCATCACGAGGGCTCAGAACACGTGTTTCTTGGCTGACACAGCTTGCTATTGTGGCAAAGGGAAGTAAACATCTCAGGCACAAAAAGGAAACATGGGAATAAAGAATGAAAATAGACATTTGTGTGAAGGTTTGTTAGGTTACAGGGTACACCAGCCTTCCCTAAGGGAGATAAAAAAAGAGTAATGAAAAAAAAGTAAGGCCAACCTAACACTAAATTTGAACTCACAACAGTGTCCTGCTACAAGTGTTGTAGATTTTTAGTTGGGTAGCCATTGACAAGTGCTAGTTTCCCAAGACAGAGACTGAGGACAGAGGCTATCGACATACTGAGCTGTACCAAGTTCTTTAGCGCCCCTTTTGGGAGCTAAAGGACATCGGTTCTCTCTCCCTCCGCACCCCTTTGCTCTTGTGACGTTGTAGAGTTGTGTTCAGCAATTGAGTTATTCTCAAATGCAAGAGATGTTGCTTGCTTCTGCTGCCAGCGTAATTTTGTTTGTGTTCATGAAATAAGTTCATAATTCAAAATGAAGTTCTCAATCTGCATGTACATTGACTGTGAAATTGGGGAAGAGAATGAGCACTGGTGCATCAACAAAAACCTTTCTAAGATATTTTTTAGCATCCTTATTTTCATGTCTCAGGGCTAAGAAATGATTCTATGTTGCAAGGCCTTTGTCCATGAAGTTGCTTCTACAAGCTTTGAAAACGATTTTGTTTTACAATTTTCATTTGCTCACTCAGTTGAGATTATAAACTTCGAAGAGAAAGGTTTGAGAAATATGAATATCTGCTAACCTTAATCCCTGTGATAGTCATGAAACATAGTGTCATACAAATTCAGGTATTTTCACAATCAACTTATTTATCAAACAGAAGTTCTGTTGTGTTGGTAATTGTCTATGTAAGTTTGCACAGAGGGTACTTGGTGGGCCATGGAGATGGTGAGTGGTGACACTGGTACCATGGGGACATGGCCTAATGCAGCGAGTGTGTTGCAACTTCAGTACTATGTTTGTGAATGACAAAATCGTTCACTGCCCCGTTTGGCAGACGGTTTTTCTCGCGTAAAGTGGCGTTCCGTACTATATGGTAGTATTGGTGCTGGAACCTCAGGGCGCGGGTTGACTGATTAACCAGTCACGTACTGTGACGTACAGGCAGTCGCGCGCACCAGTCGCACTGTGTACCTATGTAAGCTACGTTCCAGCAGTCAGGCTGAAGAGTTGTGTGCCATCAGTTGCGCTCTGGGTATCCGTCCTGTTATAGCAGTTGCGCTAAAACTAAGTTCTTTCTCCTGCCACTTTGATTGCCGTCCTGTTTTGCAAGATTGCACCATGCAGTACAACCAATTATGATTTTAACCAGCTTTTAACGTGTTGCACGGTTCAATAAAAACTGTGCTTTTAATAAATCTGTTATATTCGCAAAATGAATTTAAAAAACTTATGAACTTGCATTAAACACTGTGCAAAAGAAGCTCAAGAAAATCAAAAGCAAATTTTACTGGTTTGTTGCCATGGCCATTGGCTTGTAGGCTTGGCCCCCTGATAGAGAAAAGTCAAGGGCCGGGTGATATGTTGAAATGACATAAAGCAGTGAGTGTGTTGCAACTACGAGACCATGAATACATGGCAAAACCCAGTGATTGTGTCACAACCAGGATAGCATGAAGTACTGAGTGTGCTGTAACTAGGATACCATGAAAACACGCCATAAAGCAGCGAGTGTGTTGCAGAGCACCAAAGGTGCCAACAAAGGGCCAGCGTGCGTGGACTTCGCGAGCCGCCAGACGCAGCTGCAGGCAGAGGCGCGGCTGGCCCTCAGCCAGGCAAAAGACATGGCCAGGATGCAGATGGAGGTGGACCGCCAGAAGCGCCGCTGCAGTCCCGTCACCGCCATCATCCGGGACAGCTTCTACAAGGTCAGCCTACCATGAGTTAGGCTTTGTTAGGCTAAACTGGGGACAGCATCAGCTCACTCACCTCACCATGAGTGGTGCTTTCTGTAAATTCACTTCAGTTGTGCACCCCGTTCTAAACTGTTTCTTGTCCGAGTGTTGAAAGAAATCAGGTGAGCTTGCCTGTTTACTTATACTTCCCAATAAAGATTTGTGTGTGTGGATATCATGACAACTGTGGTTCAGGTCACTTACAAGATTTCTAAGTAAATTCTTTTGTGTGCTTAACATTTGTGAATTCATGTGGGAGTAAATTGCGTTGTTTTATACCGAGGATAACTTTCAATGAGCAATGTATGGAATCATTCCAAAAGACCTCTTTGTAAGTGACATATCGAAAATCTCGATTTATGTGTACAATTTCCCCCATAGTTGTGTAGTTACACGAATGTGCATGACCACTTGAGGGAGGTGGGCTACTATTTCTTTAAATTCTAACTTTCTTGAAATTTACCAGCATTTGAAGCCTCCTCTGCGGTATTCTGATGAAAAGTAATTCATTTTTTATTACCTTCACTGGTTTTTCGAGAAAAATATTGATGGGTTAAACTTAAATAGTCAGTGTCTCAATTCCAAAATATAAATGTTTTAGTAATGTTTATTTGTAAATGTTTCCAGAATATAATAGTGCATTGTTTTGGTACCAAATTTCATTGTGCTTCTTGTTACTTCACAAATTTCTTATTTTCAAGTGCGATAGTGATAAGATTTTGCTTGTACGATATTTGGAAATGCTTTATTTTATGTACGTGGTGCGCCAATAAAAAGTTTAATTATAGCATAAGTCATAGAAAGTTTGGCAAAGCTGATGTGAATAGATGTGATCAGGTTAAATGTAGTATTGATTGTTTAGTTAGATTTTTGTTTTGAGTGAGTCTCTTTGTTATGAATTTTTGATGTATATATTTGGAAAGATTAAAATTAGAGATGATTCTTAGTGATGCAGACTTAGAGACTTGGTGTAAGTTTCTTGGTTGCTATACTACGTTCTCAAAGTAAACCCCTGGCCCAACTCTTCATGTGAAGAATACTTTAAGGAAGTGGCTTTTAGTAGGTTGCAAAAGTAACAATATTATGTTTGGTATTGTGTAAGCCTCGTTTTTAAGTGAACACGATTTGTTTCTCAAATTTAAACCCTTAACCCTTTACTGCCCAACTGGACTATTTCGTCCTCTTTCAAAAATAACAATAATATATCGTATTTCTTATTCAATTTGTTCACTAATGTGTCCTTTGAACTGCACTGCCGAGTGGCAGTTCCTTCCTCATCTTGATAACAGTGACTACTTAATGCCAGTGTCGGTTTAGTGATAGTGGGTGTCATAACGGTAATATGAGTATAAAAATGTGGGCGTTAAAGGGTTAAGGCTGATTAGGCATTGCTTCGCTTATTATATTATGGAATTTTTCTACTCTGCTGTTATTGCAAACTATGAATCATGGTAAATCCATTACAATTTTTGCAGTTTATCATTTCAAACGTATTTTCCATGCAGGTAAGTGTGTCCAGGTTAAGTGCCGTCTGTATCAGCAGAATTATTTTGCTTCAGATTGGCATGACTTTCCCGGACAACAAGCGACGTCTGAGTCGACAGCTGCTTACAGACATGAATGTTGCTCAGTTACAAGTGATCGTCAACCACCTCCACACTCAAATAGAAGGTAATGCGTTCAACTTGGTGACAGCTACATCTGTCGTCTGTAGCGGTGCACTGAGACGTATCCACAGATGTGTAGTTTGTCATTAAATAATTTTTGAAAAGATTTTTTGGTGGACTCCATCTTGATTTACCGTTCTTCGTCTCATCAGTCAGATCTGTTATTACTACAGTGCTCCCTCCTCATGAGGCATAGGATAGGCAATATATTTGTTATTTAGATATGTCTATCCTATGCAATGGAAACTGGCGCCCAAAGAGGCGATAGTGTTAGGTACCTCGGCCTTAGTGGTGTTTGTCTTGTGTGTCCACTTAATTTATTTCAGTTTTCATGCTTTCTTTGTCTTTTCTTCCTTTTCCTTCGTCTTTTCTTCCTTTTCCTTCGTCTTTTCTTCCTTTTCCTTCGTCTTTTCTTCCTTTTCCTTTGTCTTTTCTTCCTTTTCCTTCGTCTTTTCTTCCTTTTCATTCGTCTTTTCTTCCTTTTCCTTCTCAACTCGGTGTTTCTACGCGCACGGTGCCCTCTGTGGAAACATACCTTGTGCATAGATACTCTGTTCCCTGAACTCCATACTAGATGGTTCCTTCATCCTTGCTCTCTTTGAAGCACTTTTGTTGTGTTTAGCAAAGCTTAAGTTAATTATAATTTAAATTTAATTAATTTTGCCCTGCACTTTGAGTAAACTTCACAGTGCATAATGAATTCCTATACTGAATCCTATCTCAAATTGTTTGTTGAAGTGATCGGGAAATAGCAAATAGTTACTTTAATAATAGCTAGTGATATTCTAAATAAATTTAGTGCTAACATTTCACAACTTGTTGCAATGTAATTTAATTAAAAAATCAGCATTGAAGAATTTTTTTATCATGTGGTTAGTTGCGTTTCTTTTCTCTTTATCAGTGTTGGTAATTTATTCTTTGAGAACAATGCTTTAAAAGTGGGTCAAAATCGGCTAGGCGAGCTAGCCTTGTAGTTGAGCAACTCTTACCTTCGATGTTACTATACCTTGACTGCGTCAACTCCGCCGCGCAAGGTGGGTCGCCTCGGAATGTAATGCGTTCGCTAAATGTTGTCCACTCGCGACAAACTATGTTCTGGTGTTGTGTGCTGGGATTGGAGGGAAGTAATCGCTTATGCGTGCTGATATAGCGTGAGGTCTACCGCGACATATCACCTACCCATGTGCAGTTTGAGATGTACAAATTGTTTATAGCTACATTAAACGTATGGAAATAAGAAACATCCATTTGTAACCCTCACGCTATAGTACTAGCTAGAGGTAGATCTCATGCTATAGTGTGGTGGACCTCACGCTATAGCAGCACCTTCACCTTTTATGTAAAAGATGGTTGCTAAAAATGCATACGTTTTAAAATTTCAAAAACTTTTTAAAAATGTGAAATTAGAGACACATAACATAAAAATTCGAAAGGACAGCTTTCAGTGTTGCCTCAGGTATCTGGTATACCCTCCAACTAAGCCTAATCATAGAGTTGACGTTGCGCAGGTCTGAACGAGGAGCTGGTGCAGCACTTGCTCAGCCGTGACGACCTCCACATGGAGCAGGACTCCAGACTCGTCGACATCGAGGACCTCTCCAACCACTTGTGAGTCGCGGCTCATTGAAACCTAATTTATTTCTTAATCCACTCGACTTACTGAAATTTTGCCTTGCATTCACTGTGTTCAATGAGTCAAAAAATCACGCGTGAAATTTGTTAATAAATGTGATTCAGCACTTGCTTCTTCCATTCTTGAATGAAATAGAGTGTAAACTACGAAACCGATGTACTTATAAATAATGAAGTGTCGGGATTATTAACTGAAATTTTTATGCATGATGATATTTGAGATGACAGCTTAATTTCTTTGTGATGATCGAGCGTTCGCTCTAAGTATAACACGTAGAAACGCAGCAACGCGGCTGGTGCAGTGAATGGAGGCCTTATGATGAGTTAGCCACCATCATTACTAAAGTCGTGGAGTCCGTCATTACTGATGCTCTGAGGTTCCATCCTGCATTTCCTCGTGCTTAACTTACTTTATGGTTTACTTGATACTCGTGGGGAAGTGTGCTCAAAGTGTACATCACTTCAGTTGAGCTGCTTCGGATCTGCTGTCTGAACCCGCGCATTTCATATTTACCAATGTATTTTTGTTTTTGTGTGGAGTGTAATCTTACTAAGATTATTGCAATTTTTTTTTCTTGTTACGGTAATCTTACTGAAATTGTTATTTTCTTTTTATTGTAACCTGACTAAGATGATTACCCCAACTCGCAGAGCTGCCAAAGAGCGGAGCAACAGCACCACCAGCTCGGGCAGCAAGTCCAGCCCTACCTCCTCCTCCTGCCTGTCTACACCCTCCTCTGCGTCTCGCTCTCCCCCGTCCACGAGCACGTCCGTCCCCTCGCCCCCACAGTCTGCTACTGGACTGTCTTCAGCCTCTGGACTGTCCTCAGCCTCGCCCACCTCGCCGCTGTCCAGTGGCGAGGCCGAGCGGCTGCGGCTGGCTTTTGCTGGGCCCGCTGTGGCGTCCAAATGATGGCGGTGCAACGCCGTCGCTTGCTTCTTCTTCCCTTCGTGGCTGGCGCTGCCCAGTCCTCCAGAACTTGTTTAGGACTATCGTCAGGTTTTAATTATAATTTACTACTTACATCCAGTCTTCTTTCCTTCATGGCTGGCGCTGCCCAGTCTTCCAGAACTTGTTTAAAGAATATCTTCAGGTTTTAACTTTACTTAATTTACGACTTACACCCAGGTGTTCATTTGTATGTCCAGGTCCTGATGCTGCTGATGAAATATGAGTTGGCATTCACTGAGATGAAGTAGTGCCTAGGAGTCATGCTTTTGCGTATTTGCTAGTGCTTTTTATGAGTGATCTTTTAGTGTCATTACCTTTGTTTGTATACTCGAGCCAGCCAAAGACTTGGAATGCTACCTCTAGTACTAGAAATGAAACAGCTCGTAATTAGATCATTTAGTCACAATTTTCAGTTAAGACTTGACAGTTTTGTCATTTGTAGATCTTGTTTTTAGAAGCCATGAGTACGTTAGGAGCTGGACATAAGGAGAATCATAATTTGTGTCATGCAGTGTGTATGCTCTGTTCTTTTAGTGGTTTAGTTCTTGTGTCTGTTTTCAGAGGTTTCAGCATTAGCGGTGCTATCCAAAATGGCACGGAAATGAGGTGGCATAGTAACAGGGCTTGTACCTCTTTCAAGAGCATAAAGAAGGGAATTGAGTGTTGCAATAGCGTGAGGTCTACCGCACTATCTCATGAGATCTACATATAGCTAGTACTGTAGCGTCAGAGTATTTTACTAATGGAAATTACTTATTTCCATACACTTAATTTAGTGATAAACTCTTAATTTGTACATCCCAAACTGCGCCGGGGTAGGCGATACAACGGCAGCAGACCTCACGCTATAGCGGTGGCTGCGTTGCACTCCTCACTAAGCCAGCGTTATTCTCATGCCACTCGCCACCATTGGCAGCTGCGAGCGTTTTCATTCCTTAGCCTCATTTCTGCTCACTGAGTCTTCTTGACTTCGGAAATCTGGCCTCTCGTGAACGTATTGTCTTCATGCAGAAGACGGGAATTCCTCGATTTTCTCGTTCAATTTTAACGGTGTTGAGCGAGTGAGAACTTCGTGTATCGTAGCTCGATCACCAGCTGCGGTCGTCTTCAGTCGACGTGTCTGTTCTGTCCTACTTGTCCCCCTCAGGGGGATACAAGTATTGTATCTATGGGAATTAGCGCTCCCAGGGGGACCATGTGAGGGCCTGAGCTAAAGTTTAGGTAGGCTTCCTTTTTGTTGAAATAGAATAGGTTTTTGTTTTGTTACGGACCATCTTTTTTCGGTTCATTGCTGTCCTGTTTTTCAGCACCTTCTACTTTCATCTTCAACTTTTTCTTGTTTCATGAACTTCTTTCTTAGCTTCCTGTTTCTGTGCACCTTGTGCATAGATTCCGCGTTCCCTCAACTCCATACTAAATGGTTCCTTCCTCTCTTAGAACATCTTTGTCGTGCAGTTAAGGGAGGCTAAAACTTTCTTATATAATAATATAATATGTCCTACTTGTCATCTGTATATTACAGTACCCATCTTTCATCCTTCCAAAATTTTACAACCATTTGAAATTTAACAACCTTTGAAAATTTTGCGACATTTAAAATTGACTCTACTACTTGAATTGGTGAAATGTTACTGGTACGATTATAAGATTTACGCTTATACTGTCAGGGAGGTTTACTTAAATGCTCTGAAATTTCAACGTCTCCTTTGAGCATCAAGTCACTCCTTCCTTTGCTAGGTACGCGAGTTACGTACTGGGTAATTGAAAAGGAGCTCCCTATTAATCCGCTTATTCAAACTGCATTATGAGGCAGTTCCTTTTGTTGTCGTGGGTCCTAGGGAAATGACCTAACAACGGAATCGTGACTGGTTTTCCTGCTATGAGGAGGTTCAATATTCTATTGATGTAGGCAAATAATTGGGACACCTATTGGCATAGCGAGTTGCTGTAGAGCTACACAAGCTGCATTCGCCCAACTCTTTGTCGAGACAATTCATTGACCGTTGGTAGACGCCCATGTTGATATGCTCATGTGCCCACAGAGCAGACCTCTTCCCTCTTTTATCTTGCGTAGTTGTGAAGTTGCGTTGTGGCGGAGCTGTGATGCTGTCTCACCGAGGCTGTGCAGTGCATGCCGAGCTCGGATTTGTGCTTTTTTTCCTAAGCGTCTCCACTTCTTCACGAAGGTTCATCGAGCATGGCAACGCTGGGCTTACTTACCCTGTTTGCGTTGACTTAGGTTTGAGGTTCAAATAATGACGAAAGTGATGTGATTGAGGGTTGGTTGCTACTTTTAAGTAGTTGGTAGTTCTGTTGAAGTCATCTGCAGATGACTGGAGTGGTACGACTGGTGTTGCTCTCCTTCTTATTGTCTTGGTTTTGTTTTCAGTTTGTAGAATCAATCTAATTTAGACCTTAGACATCATTGTTTATTCTCGATAACTTGATTGTGTAAACTTGTGCTTAGTATTGTCAGTACATTCGGTGCTGGACAAACAGCTCCACTCGACATGGAAAAATATTTTAATTCTACGCTAGTTAAGAACTTTTTAATAAGGTATGAAATCTCATAGTTATGAAAATGTATCTGTTATTAGTAATGAATAAATTGTTAATTAGACTATAGTGCTCCATTATATTATATTTAAGCATATCATTTATGTCACAAGAAAGAAGCGAGTGTCACATAGAAGAGACTAACCCTATTTCTAGAGTGTAAGGCGATTAAAGCACAACCTTAAGAATACTTGATGTGTGTAGGCGCTGTAAAGCGATTGTCCCTGAGCGCTGCTATTCGGAGGACGTAGCTTGTTTATTTGACAGGAAATGTGAAATTGGCAGTGGAACTGTAAATATTGGTCTGCTGTTGGCACTTTACCGCATGTTGAGTTCTGACGGTAATTTGGATACCCGTTGCTCTCAAATGACTGGGAGTGAGCTGTGTTGGGTGCCATACCACACCCATAGGTGTGGGGTGTCATGCCAGGTCGAATGGTGTCACTCCTGAAAAGAGTGTTGTAAAGTCAATTTGTACTCAATTTGATGTTAATTTGTGACTCTTTTAGTGATGGGTCCGGGCTTATCAGCGTGATTAAGACAGCCATAAGAGTGTACTGTAGGGATTCAGTACACAACAGGGTAGAAGAGACGAGGTAGAGTCATTTCTACGGGAAACAATGCACCTCCTCTTGTTCGGCTAGCCAATAGAACGGCTTTATTTCAAACAAACCCTATGACGTCACCATTGCGACATGTCATTAGGCCAATAGTGGCGCCAGATTTGGAGCTAGCAGTGTTGCCAGATGCAAAATGAGCTCTGCTATTGGTTCGTTGCCATGACGTCAGCATTGCCACACGGTCGACATAAAAGACTGGTTTGACCCACCTTGTCTCTACTGCTGTCCAGAGACGCAGCAGTTGCTGCCAAGTCGTTCTGGTGGGGATTCTGTATCTGTCCTCTTACATAATTCTTGTTTAAAAATTCCGATGCTCTTGGATTGTCTTTTTCTGTCGTTGTTTTATTGTTAAGCTCAGAATCTCATTTATTTGAAAGACAAGTACTTTAGACTCGTTGAATATTCTTAATTACTGAAGACATCATTTCCTCTTTTGAGGTGAAATCTGCGTTATGGTCTGTGGTTGTAACATAGCTGTCTATTTCGCAAGTGGAGTACCAAGAAATACTAGAAAATTACCCTTGAAGCTGAAATCGGGAAGAGACCTTAATTGTGAAAGTCATTGGTTACAAACTCGCCCATAATTCCTAATGGAATGTTACCATGGATATGTGTTTTTTTTCGACACCTTCGAGTAAGCTATCGACCTTCGAGTAAGCCATCAATTCTTGATTGACGGACTAGAATAAGCTGGCAGCATGCACCCCTGAAAACTGTTATTTAAAATAAAATTCCAAACGTAGTTGAGTCCGTATTCATTTCAAACTGTGCATATTGTGAGTCTTACTCGCGTAAGTAGCTTGGAAAGCATTGCTGATAAATGCTTCAAGTCCCAATCTTCCATTGCTGTTCACCTAGTTGTAAAACTTCGTAGGTTTAACCAAAATCTTCTAACGTTCTTGTGAATATTCATTTGATCGTCGATGTTTGTGTGCTTTCTTGAAGATTTACAAGCTTGCATTCTGTTCCGACAGTGAGTAGATGTCAACCTCCACCGCGCATTTTATCATACAGTAGAGCAATGAGAAATATTGCCGCTGAAAAGTAAATGTAATGCAGTCGGTTTAGAAAGTAGGGAGTTCAACTTTTCTTCTGAAACGTAGCTTAATTGCAAACAATATTCCCAAGTGCTGTAAAAACGCTTTTTAGATGCTTCAGCGTTCAATTATTCCTCTGTCGCTTAGGGAAATTGTAGTGCATTATCTTTTGAAGCCGCTATGCTTCATCCATCGCTTCATGTGTCTCCAAATGTTCAATTGGCCGCTGTTAAAAACCGAGGGGGGATTTCCAGATAGCTCTTTTGAAGGGTTTTGGTTCTGACGTGTTTTCCAAAGGGATTCAAAGAATGCGCTGATAAATTTACTGTTACATCAGTGATTTGCTTAAGCTTTTTTCTCGCTTGTACTCGTTGATGTATATCTGTGATGGTAAGATGCTTTATATTCAGTCTTTCACCGACCTCAAATTTTCCAAGGTAAGCTCTAGATCGTTAATCAGAGAAGTTAGGAATTTTTGCACTTTTGTTTTGAGAAGTAGCCACTCGGCGATCTTCCGTTTGTGCTCTGAGCAGAGAAAAGTTCTGTCGTCATGTTTATGCGGCATAGAATGATTTTTGAGAGAGAACAGTTACTGCTCTTAAATGTAGGGTTTGAGAACGCGTTGTCATCTTCTTGTGGAACTCGTAAGAGTTTAAATAAATATTGTTTTTATGGCAGCACTTGTGCCATTCTCGAACGTGTTTTATTATATCGAGCTGTTATGTAGAGTAGACCTAATTTATTCGGTAAATATAGTTGATTCAAAGAATATCTTCAATAAAATACTTCAGAAGAAGCGTGTCCCTCCTTGGCAATGCGAGAGCGGCAAGTGGATGTCAGAAGCCGTTGGCTGCCTTTCGTCACACCTACCTGCTTCCTCTCAACTCTTAGTGTGGTTCCGATCTGTCATAATTATCTCCAAAGCTACAGGTTGTGTTCATCAACTAGTGATTATTATTATTGTTTGAGGTTGCTTTTCCACCGGGGTTCTACTACTAATAGCGTCTGTGTTCCATTGAAAGCCAGCGCTCTTCAGTGGGGACCCTTTCATATGAATTGGGTTTGGATTAGCAGTCAGGCGGACCTTCCCATGGCTTACCTCTTGTGAGAGAGGCCAGTGTATCGTGCAGCCGACTTCTCGCTCGTCCATCTTAGTTTTTTATTCATCATTCTCACTTCATCCTTTCGTATCGTCAAGATGTTTGTGGCTTCTTTTGCCAATGCAACGAACTTTTCTAACCGAGGCATTGACTTTTGCGCCCTTGTTGTGCTAAATTCTATTTGAGTGACTAGTTTCTCTGATAATTTTAGCTGAGCAGAAACAGAGTTTGATTCTCGAATGAATGCTAATGTTAATTTTCGTTTGTATCTATTCCTCTTTAGTCTTTATCTTGTGACGAAAGCGCATGATCCGACAGCCGAGTGAAACTAGTTTCGTTTCTCGAATCATGAATATGTATTTTGTTTGTTTTTCACTCTCGCGTATTATGAAATACTCTGATTGACTTTATGGTATGAATAGACAATCTAATGTTGGATTCTAGCCAGTTGCGAACCATTCTCTGATGTCTATAGTGTTAATCTCCAATATTAGAGTTACATTAATGCTTGAATGTCACGATTCATCATTTTTCTTGATTAAGTGCTTTGACATATTTCCTCTGAACGGCATTTGCGGGAACACGTCGCTATCTTCAAAACTTATCTAGTTCCAATACATGATCGTAAGGCTTTGTCTTTTTTATTTCACATCCATGTAACTATTCATTCTACTGCCAGTGATGTTCTCCATGTCTCCTTGTTTTCACTTATTTTGGTTCTTCATTATTGCACAGTCACGTTTGTTTTGTAGTAAATGGCTGTGGGTCGGTTGATCATCGCTCATACTGCGATGGGTGTTGCTGTTCAGTGTTGGGATCTCCTGACGCAGGAACTGAGGTGTTTTCTCTTGTTTGGTGTCTGTGTCCATAGAGTGAGCTCGGCTTACAGCGTCAACCCTTCTCAATTTGTATTGCAGTTTTCCACGCTGAAAAATAACGTGCTTCGAAGTGTATTTTGAATTACGAAATAATTTGTATCTATTGAAAATTATTTCAGGTTAATTTTAAAGGATTTGTATCTAATCTACGAACGAGTGATACTCCTACATATTTATGTCATGTCTGTATATAGTATTGTGTTATTGTCCTGCCGTGTCAGGGTGACACGAACTCAAGCTTATCGCACTGATATTATTAACTTTTAAGGATAAATTGGAAATACGTGTGTGGCCGATTGTCTTTTGTTCCATGTGTAAAACAGTACTCTACAATTTGTTTCGACTGAGAATTGTTTTTTGATATGTTTAGTTTCATTTGATTTGTTTGAATGAAAAGGTCTTGTTTGGTCCAAAGTTTAAACTACTAAGGGACAAATGCGTTGCATTATAGCAGAGAACGAAGGGTTGTTACCGCGAACGATGGACCGTTGACTTGAAGGCTTCCACAGCCGGTTGATAGTTTTAGACAATGAGGTTTTATTGTACTATTTCTTACGAATTGGGTGCATGGTTATATGGTCTCGAGGGGGTAAAGGTATAAGTGACTATGGGACCAGAATACGTTCTATGGTTTGAAGATGGAGGTAATAAATCTGTTTAGTTGCCGTGCGTGACTGAAAATTGAAGAGAAAACTCATATGGATATGGGCGGCGTAGTAGTTGGTGCTTTCTTCTACGGCAGCTCTGACTGATGTGTGGTTCGTGGGGCTCTGGGAGCTGGGGCAAATCTGGCCGCTGCTGCAGCTCGAGTGTTGGCTCCGGGACTCGGATGTTTCGGTCCAGATTAATCCTCTGCACCGACTATGTTTCTCAGATGAGTACACCAGTATCCCAGAAGAAAAGGAAAGCTAACTTTCATAGCTATGAAAATTTCCTTCGTTTTGAAGTGAAATGAGGTGGTATGCTCTTAACAATTTTGACCGTTGAGTTCCACTTTTTTACTCCAGTAAAATTCTGTTCTTCTTTTACTGTAGTTCAGTCGTGATAGTTCTTCAATTATGTGCATGCCATTCTCTGGAAGTCGAATTTATCGTTGGCGTCTGCCTCCTATGGAGAAGCATTTAATTTACTGCCATGCTAAAAAAAATTTCGGACAAATTGGGATTATTTTTTTATTCTAGTAAAATTCATAGTTAAAAACTCACAAGAAGTTAGCTTTGAGTTTCTTACTTTATTAATGCCAAATTCTGTTTAAAAATAACTAGGTTAATGTAGTCCTTGCACTCGTGATAACTTCTCACTAATCGGTACCAAGGAAAGTTTGTAGAGCATTTTCGTGTTTGAGTAACTAACAGCTCTCTGAAAGTCAAAAAATATTTCTTTTTTATTCCTTGAGAACTTGTTGCTGCTGCTTGCACTGAAACCATTGCTTCAGCAATAGTGTCTTTGAAGGGCTGAAACTATTGCTTCTGCTAGTGTCAACCTAAAAGTACATTGAACATTTTGCATCTAATATAATGAAATAATGAAAATGGTCTTGAGATGTTTGAGGTGACCGTTACTTGTGGTGGATTTTAGCTTAGGTTGTTGGTGACAGGCGCGCCTCATCTCCGTTCTTGGTGCGCAACAAAGGACTTCAGGAGGCAAATGTTTGTACATATGTTCATCACGTTCTTTAATAAGTATCCTCACCTGTGAAATTAGTGACATGATCTGAAATATTAGTGCTGCTTTTCATTTATCAATGTTTAATAAAATATATCATGAACTGTTAACGTTTTCTTTTAAAATCCTGTTATTCCCTGGAGGTTTGTAATTGAATCGAGAGTGTTTCATGGTTTTAAGCTCGTTTTCGTTGTTCTGAATGGCATCTCGCTTTTATGCCCCTGGGCTCAACTGCCGCGTTCTTTCAAGTCTCACCTCTTCGAGAGAAGCGGAGGCGTACTGATGTTGTTGGTCGTCGATCCACCTTGATGAGTTCGCGCTGCTTTGTAGTAACCCTGTCGACTCGCTGAAGAATTGACAACAGTTGCGGGCGCCCATTGCTAGTTCAAGTCTTGCGCGTCTCTGAACGAGGAATAGCCTGCATCGCTTCCAGTTCAGTACTTGCGGTATTTTTACCAGACTGCGGCTCTCTGGTAATTAAAAGCAAATGGAAAAGCGTGAATGAAGTTGAAGGAGGAACTCTTATCTCCACTGAGCTTGCTTTCCCCTCGTCCTCTTGGGGCTTAAAAGCCGAAAATCCATTTACCCAACTCATTGTTATAGTGGCGCAATTAGTAAAGATGATTTCGAGCGAATAATGAATACATAGGTGGGGACTATCATACGAACTTTTCATCATTGATTCAATGTTTTTGACGTAGAAATAAGCATTATCAAGCTTAGAATAACTTGGCATGGGAATGCATTTACATGTTTTTCTCATGTTTTTTGGTAGATTAGATATTATAATGCTCTCTAATCGCAGCAAAGGTGTCCCATAGTAAAGGAGGAATAAAGCACGATTTGGTATGGAGTTTAGGGAGCTTAAAATCTATGTTCAAGGTGCATAGAAACAGTGAGTTGAGAAAGAAGTTCATGAAACAAGATAAAAGTTGAAGACAGTAGTAGGTCCTGATGAACATGTCAGCAGTGAAGCGAAAAAAATGGTCCGTAGCAAAACGAAATCTTTCCTATTTCTAAAATAGAGAGTCCCACCTAAATTTTAGCTCGGGACCTCACATAATCGACGTGGGTGTGCTAATTTTCATACATACAATAGCTGTATCGTATGAATCGTAGTGCTCGTCGTGTCGTGAGACTAGCGAACTTGCCACCGTCCAGGCAGACCCTGGTTCGAGTCCCGGCGCTGGTGGCGATTTTCTCTGTTGGGTATAGGGGAAAAATTCCAAGCACAATACCCCACTCTACCCAGGTGTCTGAAATGGGTACCGGTCTTGACCGGGGGAAAGCGTAATGGCGTCCTGGCGTTAGTTATAAGGCATTTGAAAATCCAATGTATAAGGTGATATGTATCAGGCTTGAAATTGGAAATAAAGCATCCGTAGATGCCTTCATTATTATTATTATTATTATTATTATTATTATGTATCCCCCTGAAGGACTGATCTTCCATTCAATCATTTGCATACCTGTTATAACATATACCTATTTTAGAAACAGAATTTTAAAACTTTATGCTGATAATTTTTCGTAAATTTTTGAGAAAAAGCACAGTTTTTCTATTTTTAACAGACGTAATTGCTATTTGGAAATGTAATTGTGTTACCCTAAAAAGGGTAACTTTTGGGTACAGGCCTTTAATTCGCTGGTGCCATATTGAAATGTGCTATGAAATCAAGAAATTTTCTTGAATAACAGAAGTCCAGAGTTTTTCTACAGGGGTAACAAATGTATCTAAAAAGTAGTATGAATCTGATGAAATTTTAACCAAATGTGTTCGAGCAGGAAAAATCCTAAGGCAATGATATTAAAACATTTCGCTTTTGTGACGTATATATAGACGAAATAAAGTTGTTTATAGTGATTTCATGATTAAATCGACTCATTGCATAACTTGGATCAACAGAGTACGTAAATAAGATTCATTAGTGTAAGTTGAAGGGGGATTTATTTTCGATGTACCTTTAACTTGCTATCACAGCTTTTAAAGCGGTATTCTTTCTTATGATTAGAGGTGTGACTAGCGGTATTCCTTCTCATAATGAAATTCTTGATCACATAAATCATTAGAAAAAATTAAACTTTATGTGTTATGAGTCTTTCAAGTAATCATGGACTTTGTTCTGGAGGTTAAAAGGTATTTGTTAACTGTCATAATGATTCCCAAGAGAATTTTGCTGATGACAGATATTTATGACATTAAACTCAAGATATTTCACTCGCCTTTCGGTCGGCTCATGGCACTGTGGAGCTCAGAGCAAGAACACCGTCAAGTCAGAGATGGCAACTATGCTACAGCAGCACCATAGTCTACCATGAGCAGCACAGGCTGAGCACAGCTATGCGTCGGCAGCCAGTGTAGTCTGTGCTTCAGTTGTGTTTGGTGGTGTCGTGAGGTATCTCAGCGTATCACTCGATACTGCCGTATTACATCATGCATTTCGCGCAAATGTTAATGGGCCTATCTTAGACTCGTGACACAATTGCTTGGTGTTATTTACTACTCACGAAAGCACCTTTGTGCGATCGTTGTGCCTCGTATGAATTAATTTCCGTGGGCGAAAAACACGCTACAAAGCCTCAGGAAGAAGATCGTGCATGCTCACTTTCGGTACTGACAAAGTGAGGTTTTATGATTGTGTTGAAGTATGAGCATGATTATCGGTTATTGATAAAAATAATTCCGTGCATCTTTAAGCCTCAAAAATGTGATAGAATTTCGATGTATTTTTTTAAGCATCAACGTGTCGCTTGCGTGTATCGGGCGCACGATCTGAAAACGTCTCTTAATTAGTGAAGCAGAACGGTCCTATTGTAGTAGTTCTACATTAGAGCTAGTAGTATTTATGTGTGCAAACAGAAATTGAACTGCGTGAATAGACCCAAAGAATATCACATTCGTGATATTCTTTGGGTCTATTCGAGAAGTGTTATGGAATAGTTATATGGGTCGATGACATAACAAATAGACTAGAGAAAAGGCCTCGGGAATGAATCCTGTCCATTGCATTATAAAAATACCCATGCTCAAACAAAGTCTACCCGTTGAAATTCTTCACGAGCTGAAAATATGCGAAGGTTTTTTTTATATTGTAGAAAACTGTGTCTAAATTTGATTACGAGGCCTAACTTTAGCACGCCAGTAAGGACTGCAATAGCCGACAGCACGGCAAGCTGAGAAACCCATAAAATTTAAACAATTTACAATTTAAACAATTTATTTACCACAGGAGATACAGAGGTAGAATGTTTCTTAAGTCTAGTACAATGGACAAGTTTGAATATAGCTACCTGTGGGCCCGAATAAGTTCAGCGACTTCTGGGGCATCCTACCATCAACATTCTAAGGTGTACAATAATGTTTAACCTAAATCACTTAACCTAGTTTCACATTAGACTGATCAGTGAGATAATTCAATCGATATCAGATATTTCATTTTACAATATAGGTTATATGGACTATATTTAACAGTACATTCGATAAAAGATTTAACAGCAGACTGAAGGCGAATTACATATTACCCCTGGCAAATTTCATTATTGGAAACAGTCATGTTGGAGACAAGATTTGACTTGGTGATCTTACATGACTAATATTCCGATAGGAAGTGAGTCTCGAGATTTCTTTTGAATACCTTGTAAGAATTACTATCACGGATCTCCGCAGGTATTGAGTTCCAAGTTTTGGTTCCAACGAAGAGGATACTGTGTTGCGACCGGGCCTTTGAATAATAAGGAAGCATGAATTTACTTCTATTTCGGGTTAAATGGTCGTGATGACCAGTTTGCGCACTTAATGATAGTTTCAGGCTATTGTCGCCATCATTTCTTAATGTTTTGTAAATGAAATTACAAATGGAGATTTTATAGAGATCTGGAAGTTTAAGTATTTGTAAATTTTTGAATGAATCATTTGTGTGAGCATTATATTCTAGATTCTTTACCGCTCTGATTGCTCTTTTTTGCAGAGTAAAAATTATATTGGTTTTATTTTTATCAGTTCCGTGCCATGCTTCTATTCCGTACTGCAAGTATGGTGAAATGAGCGTTCGGTAGAGCATTCGTAAAGCTGTTTCAGGCAGGTAATTTTTAACTTTATTCAGGATTCCGATGGATTTCGATAATTTAGAACTAATATGAGCGATGTGCTCTTTAAAGGTCAGATGTTTATCTATTATGATGCCCAGAAACTTGCATGAGTTGGTTTCTTCAATTTCACCTTCGCCAATTTTTATGTGTGGGAGAGATATGCTTTTCTTGTATGAGAATGTAATATACTTTGTTTTTTCGATGTTGAGGCTTATTTTATTAGCTTTAAGCCATAATGAAACCTTATGGAGTTCATTATTTATGCTCTCCGCAATCATAGCGGGATTTTGGCTAGGAAGGACCGTAGAAAGCGTGCTGTCATCGGCAAAAAGTATGAATTTGAAAAATGTTGTTGATTTGATAATATCATTTATAAATATCAGAAATAGGAGAGGCCCTAGGACAGACCCTTGTGGAACTCCATGGCTAATTGTCTGTGGGTCCGATTTTGCGTCGTCAACGACAACGTATTGCTTCCGATTTGTTAGGTATGATTTGAACCAATCATGGGCAATTCCTCGAATGCCATAACAGCGTAGTTTCGAGAGTAATATCTTATGGTCCACACAGTCGAATGCTTTTCGAAAGTCAAGAAAAACGGAGAAAACAAGCTTTCCTTCATCTATATTAGAGTAAAGGTACTGTAAATGATTTAATACAGCTTGTGTCGTTGATTTCTTAGAACGAAAACCGAATTGTCCGTCATAGAGAAAAGATTTTTGTTCAAAATACGAATACACTTTTTTATACACAATTTTTTCAAATATTTTGCTCATAATTGGTAAAACAGAGATAGGTCTATAATTATTAACGCAGTTTTTATCACCATTTTTAAAAATAGGGGTGACTCTGGCAGTTTTGAGAGAGTTGGGGAAGATACCTTGAGAAAGCGAATGGTTGATAATATCAGATATGCACGGTGCTATTATATCAGCAATAGCCTTAAGAACTTTAGCTGAAAATGTATTTAATCCATTTGATTTATTTTTCAAGTTGTTTATGCATGTAATTACATCGGAGGGGTTAGTTGGCGGGAAAAAGAAAGAGTTGTGTTCACGGACATGGTCCATGTATTGCAAGTGGTCTGTAGGTTCACTAACGACACTATCGGCTATATTTTTTCCTATATTTATAAAAAAGTTGTTGAACACTGTTGCAATATTTTGTTTATCATGATATTTTACATTTTCGTGAACGATGGATTCAATTGTTTTTTTAGCGTTATTATTCGGTCTATAGCATGAATTAAGCAGGCGCCAAGTTTTTTTAATATCAGTTTTGTAGTCAGTGAATTTGCGCGTAAAGTAGTTTTGTTTCGATGTTCGTATTTGATTTGTCACATGATTCCTGAATCTGTTATACGTTAGTCTAGAGATTCGTCCTTCGTATAGTAAGGCTAAGTATGCTTGACGTTTCTTTATATTGATCACGATATCTTCAGTAATCCAAGGTTTTTGTCTATTTTTCGGCGTAATTGTGCGGGTGATTATTGGACAACATTGGTTATATGCGGTCGTTATAGTTTCAGTTAGTTTTAGTATTGCTTGGTCAATGTTAATCGCATTATTGTCTAGTTCATAGATGTCCAATGATGGCATTAATTCTTCTAGAACAGTTCGCATTGTCCCCAAGTTATATTCGTTTATACAACGATATGAAAAAGTCTCAGCATGTGGGCTGTTGCAGGGACTATAGACATTCTTCTTGATGAGAAACACCGGAAAATGGTCAGATAAGTCAGAAATTATTATTCCTGTAAGAAAATCAGTCGGATCTAACATAAAAATATTATCGAGCAGCGTGGCAGATTCGGATGTAATACGCGTAGGTTTCGTGATGATTGGAAGGAAGGAGTTAGACTGAAAAACATTTATGAAGTTTGAGATTTGTTCACAGCTTTCATATTGAAGAAGATCGTAGTTGAAATCCCCGCAAATTATTATGTCATTGTATAGAGATTTGTTAAACTGAGATATTATGCTTTGAAGCTCGTTCAGGAAAGAAATGTTGCAAGCTGTTGGGGGCCTATATACAGTCCCAAGTACAATCCGTTTACCATTTTTCGTTAGTTCTATAAATAGAGTCTCAATATGTTCACGATTCATAGTTGCACTTATAATGTTTTTCGATGATATGTGTTTAGATATGTACGTACTGATGCCACCACCACGTTTGTTGCTACGGAGTGAATGATGGCTATTATAGTTCTGAATTTGAATTAGGTCTTTAGTTGAGTCATCTAGCCAACTTTCGGTGAAACTGAGAACATCAAAATTGTTGTTTAGCTCAGTGATAGTACAAGATATTTCATCTATTTTCGGATAAATGGACCTACAGTTCCAACATAATACTGAGAGATCGTTACAGGTTTTTCTCATCGATTCATTGAATTCTTTAATATTTAGGTATTTACAATTCCCAGTTTCATTTAGGTTTGGATGCAGTCTATTCAAATGATTGAGATCTGGATCAATATCATCGAAAATATCAACATGGTCAGTCATAAAGATTAAGAAACAGTAAGTAAAATGTGACGCAAAAAATAAAGAAGATGATACAGACTACAAGGTCAAGTTAAAAGTAAAGACATTCCTACTTATAGTAAAATTTAAGAAATAGAGAGAAACTAAAACACACAGAGATTATTAGTCTAAAATTATTTAAAATCTAGAATGATTTCATAAGGAGATGGCTAACTCAGTCCATGAGTGGGAGCATTAGAGATCATAAATTGCGAATAGTGCAGTTACAAGGCTGTCATACCAGTGGTATCTGCATATAACACATACGATATAGCAAAGAACGAAGTGGATTAGAATCGAAGTGACAGCGAAGTTATTTAATTAATATAAAGATCTTGAGTATCTAGATTATTTTCAGATTTTGAGACAGGTGGTAACATAATATTTAAATCAGAGTAGAAAATCCGGCATGAGCCTTCTATGAATAATGAGAAAAAGTAGATAAAAAAACAATTTAGTGAGCAGTAAAACAAAGTTGCAAATTCTGCGTGGTTGCTTTGAAGAGCCAAAGGCGATTCTATCAGAAAACAAAAGAAATCATGTGGACAGAGATCAAAATGCTATTAAATTCAGTATATAAGTCTCTAATTACGAATAATTTCTTCTGAGGACTTGCCGACACGTTGTAGTAAGTACTGGTCAAGTGATTCAGGTGTGTTGATGGTGTGAGGTCTAGGAGTTTCTTGTCTAGGTATCCGAGGAGAGTAGACGTTGATATTACCATCCAGAGTTCTTGCGAGACCTATTTTGTCGGGAAATTTTCGTTTGGCCAATCTCAGAGTGTACATAATATTAGCTCGCTAAGGGATGAGGTATTCGTTTACGTAGAATTTCGGCTTGGTCACTCGGCAGGCTGACAAAACTTCTTGTTTCTTTTCGTATTGTCGTAGCTCAAAGGTAATGTTTCTCCTATCGACGTTTCCAGGGGCAGGTTTTTTACCCAGTCTAGTCGCTGTAGTGATGTCAGAGTTACTAAGGTTGACGTTGATTTGGTCCTTCAGGAGCTCCCGCACAGTCTGTCTACAGTCTTCATCAGAATGTGATTGCGGTAGTTCCCCTGTGATAACCAGAGTGCATTTTCTGTTTTCCAACTCTTCCCGTTCTTCTTTCCTTTCGAATTGCTCTAGACGGGAGACTAGCCTGTCTATCTTTTTATTTTGCTCTTCAATCACTGCCTTTTGATTTGATTCTTTTTTCGTTAGTGTTTCAATCATCGTTTTCAAGTCACTAATTTCACTTTGAAATTTCTCCATTACTGAGTTAAAGTGATCAATTATGATGGAGGCCATTTGCTTATTTTGTTTTGACAGGTTTTGTATGTCTGGACAGTCAAGCTCCAGCGTACCCTCATTGTTCTTCTTGTTTGCTTTTCTTTCCGCCATCTTGTGAGAAAGGAGACACTTGCGAAAAAGAAGCAAGGGTTGAGTGCTATTTTGAGGGAATATCACACTTTTTGTTCGATTGTTTGGATTTTGGTTAGATGAAATTTACTTTCGGATTCTCATGGTCTGAGTGAGCACTCTTTTTGGTTAGAAATGCATGTTCATTAACCAATTGTGCACTTTGATTCCGAGCAAAGACAAAGTACGTCCTCACTTCACAGAGACACTGTTGACATTTAAATTGTTGATGCCGTAAAACTTTATATGCGAGCTCAGTTGCTCTCGGAAAGAAACTTAAACTAATGTTAAGTACATATTTGTTGAAGTTTTGTGAGAGAAGTTATCTGAAATAGCGTCACCGAGGCGCTTGACCAATATCGCCTCACTCCGCTGCTAGCGGCTTCTACCCCTTGTCACTCCGCTGCTAGCGGGTACTACAAGTGACAAGGCCCCTTAGTGGGTTCAACTCATGTATCTATGGGAATTAGCCCTCTTAGGGGGAAAATGTGTGTGGGCCCGAGCTGAGAGTTAGGTTTGCATATTAGGGCTTTGCATATTAGGGTTTGCATATTAGGGCTTTGCATATTTTTAGGGCATATTTTTCATTTCTCATTCAACTACCCTTGACAGAGATAGACTATTGGCAAGCCACGAGTGGTTTGTCTATTAGTACGCCTCGTATATTTTGTCTATTAATATGCCTCGTATGGTCTATCTATTTTGTACACCTCTGATAGCTTGTCTATTAGTACACCTCGTATAGTTCGCCTATTATTATTATGCCTCGTATGGCATATCTATTTGTACACCTCGGATGGTTTGTCAATTAGTACTCCTAGTATAGAACTTTTGTTAGACTACTAGCACACCACGAATGGTTTGTCTATTAGTACGCCTCGTATATTTTGTCATTTAATATGCCTCGTATGGTCTATCTACTTGTACACCTCTGACAGTTTGTCTATTAGTACACCTCGTATAGTTTGTCTATTATTATGCCTCGTATGGCTCATCTACTTGTACACCTCGGATGGTTTGTCAATTAGTACTCCTCGTATGGAACATTTGTTTTAGGATGCCCTATATTTAAGAAACTTTTAAAAGCCAATATGTTGGCATGTATCTCATGTGACAACTTGGAAATAAACATTTTTTCTTTTTCTTAGGTAAGCCTTCTATTTGTTGAAATAAAATGATTTTTGTAATGTTGAGGACCATTTTTTTTCGGTTCACTGCTGTCCTGTCAGCACCTACTACCCTCCGCTTCACCTTTCATCTTGTTTCTTGAACTTTTTCTCAACTGTTTCTATTCACCTTGTGCGTAGATTCCGCGTTCCCTTGTCTCCATACTAAATGATGCCTTCCTCCTTTCTCTCTTGGGATAGACTTAGTTGCTGTTAGGGAGTCTTAAACTAACATCTAATCTAATCTGTAAGCGACCAAAGATCTACTCTATTTGTTTACTTCTTATCCGCTGTTTTCGTTCGGAAATCGTATTTAGGGAAAATTAACGTACAAAAAATACTTATTTGTATGTAGAATGAAACATTCCTGTTAATGACTGAACGTGAGATCTGCTCGTGGGAAACTACGGTCAATATATACTTCAATGCGTTCACGGAAATTAAAAATTTGGTTCCTAAGAATCACTAAAAGAACACATTGAAGAACATTTTACATGAATTACACTTTTCTCGCTAATGCGTAATTTTTGAGGTATAACGTTAATAACCTTCAGGTAGGAGTAACATTATAGTCGGTTGCGTAATCTCCGCATTCTTGGAGCACGCGCAGATCCTTGGCTGAAACATCAGCCTCGGTATTGCTAAGTAAAGTTAAGGTTTATTTAGGTTAGTTTCACTAACCTAACGTTACCTAACCTAATCTCACCTATCGCTACTTCAATACCGTATTATAGCATATTTACATGTTCGTTTCTTCACTTTTTATACGACGTTCGTATTCAAAGTAAAATTTCTGGAAAAATACGCATTAGAGAGCAAAATATCATTCGTGTAAAATGTTCTTAAATGTGTTCCTTTATTGATTCTTCGGACAAAATTTCAAAATTCTGTGAACGCATTGAGGTAAATATCAACTGAAACTACTTTCAAGTTTACTGTTATGTAAGTACTTTCCGTTGTAGAATTGCGTAACGTGTGTCCAACTTGCTTTCGCATTGCGCTTAATCTTATCGTCCGACAGACGTCGCAAGGGATGAGCGTGTGTACTTTTGTAATGAGTGGATTCCTGCAAGTCTCGATACTGTTCCACAGTAGATTGATTGATATCTTATTTTTGGTTGATCTGTTTCCGAATGATCTGTTGGGCGAAAATTTTGAAAGCCGATTATTGGCATGACGATCTTTAGTGTTATCACTGCTATTCATGCTACGAAGTTTTCCTACTGTCTCTGGTGTTCACGTGTTATTCCTAAATTACAAAAGTAACGCATGTCGCTTAAGCACTTCCAGGTTTTCCATTCCAGAGAGCGCAACTGAAATTTAATTTGCGAGCCTTGCCTGATCACCGCTCGTCAAACATCGACCAGCATATCTGGTTTCTCATTAGCTAATATTTGGTAGCAGTTTACAATGCGTCTGTAATCATGTTTCCTTATCTAAATTGTAAATTAAGAGATTCAGCCTGGTGTGTTAGTCAAAAGTTGTGGTAAAGCTGAGCTTCGTTTTATCGAATTAGCTGCGTTGGGTTAAACTGAAGTTCAATAATACCCCCCCTCCCTCTCTCTTTCTCTCCGATGTCTCACCAGTGTCATGAATGTCCGATGGCTTCGCTCGTAAGCGCCACCTATTTTTCATATGTAGAATTTCAAGAATTTTACATCGGCATTAAATTTCAAATATACCTTGATAATGACCGCAGTAGAAGGTCGAAATGACATTTTTTATTTAGCTAGCTCATATTTTTACTACAGAGTTGTTCTTTATAAATTTCCGATGAACTACAGTGTACTTTTAGAGAAGTAGTGAAATTTTGGAAATTTAATGCGATAGTGTTCATATGCTCAGTGCCGCTATCTCATACCTGCATGCTGATTAAGATGGACAAAACTAGATGAAAGCAAGTATACAGGTCTCAAAATTTGAAGGTACTCTTTACATTTTTAGTACAGAATTTTTGAAGTCTTAGTTCATCAATTTCATTTTTCAATGAATTTCTTCCATTATTTGAATGTCGCCAAAGAATTGGACGATCTTTTTTTGAACTTTCCAGCTGTGATTTTGTAGTTTGAAAATTATCATGTGAAGTGAATTGTTTCTTTTTTTATGCTAAAAAAAGTATATTATTTTGGTTCGTATACGAGTGCAGTTGATAGAGTTGTCGCTGATCACGATAACAGGTTGATGTTTCCGGTGTTGTAGAGATAAGCGAAGCTTGTTGCAGGTGTGTGGTGATGAGAGGCGTGTTTCAGACCGACGGTCAGGTTGTGTTCTACTCAAATTTACTTGCTTCTTAACTGATCACGCGAAAAGAGCTGACTGCGCTGTTTGAATGCTTCCATGCAAGCAAAAAAGGTACGTCTTGGGTTATTTACTGATACTAAAGGTTATGCAAGTTTGGTTGTGTTCTTGCAAGTATCATTCGTATTCATCGTCCCATACTCAGGATGTCAAGCAGACGCGTTTATCGATTTTTTTTATTTTCAGCTTTGGTGATATACAGGGTGGGATGGAAGTAACTGACCCTTTAATTTTTTAAATAAAAAACAAACTTTGTTTACTTGAAAGAATAACATTTTTATGGTTTATTCCGGTATGCGATTTACTCAGCTAGCAAATTAAAAACGTCGGCTACTTGTGGCCCACCCCGTATTTCAGTAAATAATTGTCCGTGTACAAAATAACTCGAGAGTTGCAGTTTATAACCCATTGGCGTATCAATTCTGTGGAAGCGTTTGACCTTCACGTGAACTGCAAGTTGTCGGCGTTTTTTTTTTGGAAGGGAGCAAAAGATGCGTGGTGTTGTAATGTTGTATGTGTGTCCTGTTTAGGCATGTATCAATTTGGTAGCATAAGTTTGAAGTAGGATTATATTACAGGTACATTATTCACTGTTATGTGGGAAAATATTTCATTGTATGTGCTTGTTGAAGCTTTCAGAGCAATTAAGTGGAGAACTCTCATTTCCATAGGCTATATATGCACTCATATAGAGGGAGATTGGTAGAGGTCACAGTAAAAGAAACGAGGTTGTATCAAACCAGTCTTTTTTTTTCGTCGATCATGTCCCAATTCTGACGTCATGGAAACGAACCAATAGCAGCACTCGTATTGCATCTAACAACACTGCTAGCCCCAAATCTAGCACCACTGTTGGCCAAACGACATGTTGCAATGGTGACGTCATAAAGTTTGTTTGAAATGATGACGTTCTATTGGCTAGCCGAACATGAGGAGGTGTGTTTTCTCCATAGAAACGACTCTACCTTGTTTCTTCTACCGTGATAGAGGTGATACAGCAATATTGATTGGTACCCCCACACTCATTTCTGGTGTCAGTTGCAGGCGCGGCAGGGATGTGGACCAGCCACGGGGGAGGCATGATGGAGTGCGGCCGCGGCCAGTACCTGTACGACGAAGTCGGCGCCCAGTACCTCGACTGCGTCAACTCGACCGCGCAAGGTGGGGCGTCTCGGAATGTAATGCGTTGTTCGCTAAATCTCGCCCACTCACTGCAAACTATATACTGGTGTTGTATGCTCTGATTGGATCAAATAATGACTAGTCGCTCGAGTAGGAGAGCATAATGACTAGTCGCCCGGATAAGAACGAGTACATTAGTGGTCGCTAATGAAAGAGTCGACTCAGAGTTGCTTGTTGACAGAAAAAAATTTTGAGTTCCTTCGCTCTTGTCTCCTCTCTATGAAGTTAGATTAGATATTTAAACCACGTACGCAAAAAAGCTTTGTTACTTTGTCTCGTTTGCAGTCTATGATAGTACACTATACTCCATATAGGAGGCATTTGAAGCATATAACTTGGCCCCTATGGTCTTATATTTGATTGATACCTTGGAAACACAATGTCTGATAGGAGAAGTGGTCTAACGGTCTATTAAAAAAATTGTTACCTTATGAAAAACTAGAAGCGCTGTCTCCAGTAACAATGAAGCACAAATAAATTCTGTGTTGAATGATAACATTAATTAAACATTGGTAGAACTAGAGATACGCTTAAAAATACTGCTAGAATTAAGTGCTGCAGTGTAAACCATCTCAACAAGTACTGACTTGGTCTAGTTTCTGAAATTTCCGAACGCTGGACTCTCGAAGCCACAGACTCGTCCATGTGAAAGTGAGGTGCCCATTCAATATGATGAATGTAGAAGAAAACTTCTAGTTCCGGAACTCTTTTTAATTAGACTATGAGTTACGCTCTGAGGTATTATCACTGACATGTCCGTGGTCTTTATTATGAAATTACTCTGAAATTCGAATTAAATGAATTTACTTGTGAGATCCAATTGATAATGCATACCATGCTCTGATAAGGTATTCACCGGGGTTCTAAAAAGGAACAACGATTTTTGCTGTGCGGTTGTATTTAACGTCTCGGATGAAGTTCTCAATTGTTTTGCTAATGCCGAACTCTAAATATGCTCAGCATTGCTCCCGCACTCGCTGGAAACCTTAAAATGTTGGCGCTCAGTAGTGAAAAGTTCGGTGTTAGACCGTTCATTCGAGTAAATATCGATGAAATGATAAATTAAATTAATAGAGGGGCCTCACCGGCACAAACAGCTGAAGCGCGGTGTATCTTGCAGTTGTAAGCTCAATTTACAATATGGTGTCTATTTTGCAATTGTGCAACTTCGCAACAAGTTTGCTTGAATTCATGTTATATTTTGCATGATTTTGTATTTTAAATATCTAGAAAACTTCCTCTTGAAATATTTTATGCTTTGCTAAGACAGCAATTTTAATATTGCAGGATAGAAGAATGAATATGTTTTAATTGCTTTTGTTGTGTGCTAATTTTGATACGTTGAGGATTACTTAGCAGTTACTACACCTGCCGATTTTGTCATTATGATGACCTCAAATTGACTATTAACAGTCACCTGTTTGTTATAGTATATGCTGGCTGTGCAGTTGTGCAAATTCGTTACTGTAGTTCGTTGTGACAAGAACCTATCAAGTTGGAACGATTACTCAGTTTAATGAGAGGATGAAGAGTGACTGCTAAAATTCGGAAAAATATTTTCAAGCTCAGAAACATGACACGCTGACTGCGATGGGCAAAACTAAATTCAATGTTCAACTCAAACTTTAAAGTAAAAAGTGGTTATCAATTTTATAAATACCAAGCATTAACTGGGTATATTAACTACCATAAATTTGAAAAGATCGTGAAAAATGTTCTCACGACCCATCGATGAATCGTTCTACGGCTGAAAAAAACTTGAGCACGACCCACCGACGGGTCGTATCGCAAGCCACGTGTTGAGGAATTCTCAGTTCGGAAACTTGAGGAATTTTCGGTCGTTCCATTACCCACTTGTCCCGCAGTTGGCCACTGCGACGGTGGTGTGCTGGCCGCCACCTGCCACCAGCTGGGGCAGCTGGTGCCTGACGGGGGCCTGCAGGGGCGCGACTCGGAGTTCGAGCGTCTGCTGAGCAGCACCCTGCCTCCGCACCTTGACACCTTCTTCCACTGCGACTCCGGGTGAGCGCTACATGAACCGCTAGCTCTTTACAAGGATATTCGTGGGCTAGGGATAGAGTGTAGCAGGATTTTAGGGTTCGTCAGTAAATTTCATGAAATTTGGGTGGGGGGGGCACTTATTTACGAGTTTCTTCTTCAAATAAACCAATGTATTAAAAATCAGGGCATAACTTTTTCCACTGCGACTCCGGGTGAGGGCTGCACGATATTCTCTTTACCAGGATACTCTTGGACTTGGGATATAAAGGACGGCGGAATTTTAGGGTTCGCTAATGAAATTCATCAATTGTGGGTGAATGTGGCACAAATCCGAGTTTCCTTTCGAAGTAAATAAATGCTTAAAAAATTGGAGCGCGTACAATTTACGGGTTTTGTTTTTGAAATTTATGTATTGTAGGGGCGAGCAAAGCTATAGTTCTAGGAGAAAATATTACGGTAAACTGTGATCAAGTGCGAGGAAAGTTTTTCTTTAGCTCTTAACATTATTGGAAAGTTACTCTTTATGTTGGTAAATTGAAGTTGGAGGAAAACTGGTGTGCTCAATTACGTAGTAATTAAAATCAATTCGAAGAAGTGATGGTTCAACTCGTCATGTTGCAGATAAGGATGTGGGAAAATATTTCTATTTCCGCTCATAAAGTCTTAACTCGGGCGGTGAGTTCACGACTACAGATCTGGCGTTGTAAATCGTACACTGGAGTGTTGAAGGGAATGATAATTTCTATTTTTACGTGTATAACTTTTGTTATCTAAAATATTTCATAGCTTAGCTGCTCAAAGGCATAGCGAGGGAATTTCAGCTCATGCTATTATTGACCAGTATCTACTCTGAACTCTGTATCAAATTTAGGCCACTCGGCTATTTTATGGCGTGAAGCGAGCTTTGTGTTTCTGGACGAATTTCTTCCTTTTGATTTCCCTCTTCACCTTCTGTGACTGAAAATCTTTCACTGTTTTAGGAGAGCTGGTTCCAAGGTGGAAATGAATGATAGCTGAGCTTCGTTTCAAAGCCTGAATTCAGTTTCCGTTTCGTTTCTGTATTTCGTATCTCCTCATCTTGGAACATCTCTCGTGGGTTCTTGCGTTCCGTAGAACTAATTCAGCGTCTGTGTAGCTAATGTTTACATGCAGGTATTAAATTTAGAGCTAAAATGAACTCTTGGCTTCATTTCATTGTGTAGTGTATGCCACGGTAGAGGAAACAAGGTAGGGTCATACCAGTTTTTTTTCGTTGACGGCGTGGTTTTGCTGATGTCACGGCAACGAACAAATGGCAGCGCTCATATCGCTTCTGGTAGCACTGCTACCCTCAAATCCGTCCCTACTATTGGCTAACGACATGGCGTTTTGGTGACGTCATAAAGTTTGCTTGAAATAAACTTTTCTATGGGCTAGCCGAACCAAAAGAAGTGTATTTTCCCCCTTAGAAATGACCCTACCATGTTTCCTCTACCGTGGTGTATGCTAAATGAAGAACAAATAGGCTTGCTTACTTCCTTACATTCCTACTACTCTTCTTGCTGGTGGCTAGAGTATTGAAGCGATTTGCGCAGTACGCGAACGAATGAAATTAAAACTCGCACCGGAACTTGGAAAATTTGTTAGTGAAGCAACGGAATGAACGTGAACGTTAATGCCTGAAGTATATTTTTGCCCTCATTTTGAGTTATAAGGTCAAACAGAATTCAGAATTCGTGACTGTTATTGTTCTTATCGAAATAACTATGAGAGATCGCAAATAAGTGAAAAAAACCTTCTGATACCTCATATTATGATGGTGCAAAATTTTTTTGTGCATGATTACGGCATTTCAGATTCACTGAACTTATTTTTTGTTGCTGGTGCTGCCTTGTGAAAACATGCCGCTGTGTACAGGACACAAGCAGTGGACCTGGCAGTTCGCCTCTCGAGACTGTGGTGCGGCAAGAAAATCTCGTCTGCTAGTGCCGTTGCAGCTGCAGAAAAGACTTCAGGAAGTTTTGCTACTGAAAAAACAGGAGAAAATTTGAAATCCAAAGCCAAACCCAGAAGTGACCCTGGAACATCGGGTGATGTAGGCGAGTTGAGCAAGTCTCGCGCTGATCCGCCCTCCTGTTCTCCTGAGGGGGAAATTGAGGGAAGTCAATCGTCGAGCTGCAGTGCGGCCTCAGCTGCAAGTTCAGTTCGTGTTACAGGCCCTATTGGAGAGAAAATCGCGCCATCGAGATTGTCTTCAGAAAACCCATCTACAAACGAAGGAAATCACAGCTTTAGTTCTTCTAGCTCTTCCAGAAGTTGTATTCCAGAGGGTCAGCAACAGTCGAGTTCTCATCACCATGTTCCTGCATCTGCTGTGCAATCGTACCTGCCAAAATCCAAAAAGAAGAAGAAATTTCAAGATTCCTCACATGAGAGTGGTGGTCATCGCTTGGCTTACGGCGATGTCGTAGTTGTTGAAGGATCGTTTCATGGCTGTACCGACTCGGTGGTCAAGTTGTCCTCGCGCATGCCCTCTCGATCTCACCGACAGCCCTCAGGTGGGTGTGACCGGTACTGCTATAGCATGAGGTCTACCGCCACGTATCGCCTATGCAGGTGCAGTTTGAGATGTACAAATTGTTTATCGCTAAATTAAATTCATGGAAATAAGCAATATCCATTAGTAGCCTAACCTAACCTCTAGAGCTAGAGGTAGAGCTTATGCTTTAGTCTGGTAGACCTCATGCTGTAGTACTAGCTAGAGGGAGATATCACGCTGTAGTGTGGTAGACCTCACGCAATAGCAGCACCGGGTTATCTTACTCCCTACCATGCCCTAAATTATGCCCTCATACTCGTATGCTCTGTAGTTCCAATCTCTTAAACCTTCTTGTCTGTGAAATGACCATTTCATTCTCATTCGTTCTTTCTCAAGCTCATGGTCACAATGCTCCGAAAGTTCCTTGGTGTTCAGAAAGGATGCCCTGATGCTTCATCATTTGAGTCAGGGTTTTTGTCTCCACCTCCCGTGTACATTTATTCTGTATCGATAGTTTTCTGATGGTAGCAATTGATTGATCTTCAGCCAAGATTGCGTTAATGGCAGAAAAGATGTACCTCATGGGTACCTCATGGGTTCAGTAAAAAATTAGAAGCAGGCTTAGTGCACTGAAATGGGTACACATGATTTCCCGTGCAGCAGGCTGCCCAGTGAAGTAATTTCCGATGCGACAGGCAATTCAATATAATCATTACCATCGAAACAGGCCACCTAGTACATGTACTAACTGTCAATGGATCAGGCCATTCAATGTACGTAATAGCTGTCACGTAGACAGCCCGCTTAATGCCCTCAATAACCATAACTAACACGGGCCATCAAATTGACCGTTATAACCATCACCGAGACAGGCCACCTCATGTCCGTAGTGTCCATCCCATGCAAACTATCCCAACCCTTTAAAGCCCCGGGGGAATTTTCGGTCCACTTTTGAAATTAACCTCAATATATTGTATTTCTTGTTGAATTTGTTCCCTAGTGTGTTTTTTGGAGTTCACTGCCGAGTGGCAGCTCCTTTCTCATTTTAATCGGTCGCTACCTGATGTCAGAGATAGTCTAATGGTGGAGGTCATAATAAAACTAACATGAGTACATAAATGCTGACGTTAATTAAAGGGTTAATAGCTTTCCCTAAGACAGACCATCAAATGCCCGTAATTATCACCACAGACCCGTGTTTGAGGTAGCTGTTGTGCAGTGAAATTAGCTTTTCAAATTAGCTTTTTGAATGAAATTTAGCTGGCAACAGACAGCTTTGTTTCTGACAATGCCGGTGAGTGGCGTGTGCTAGGAGCTCTATATGGCAAAATTTGCTATGGAGAAAAAAAGAGTAATTAAAGAATTTCAGCTTTAAACATCTAATCTGGCAACACTACTGTGCTGTGGCAGGCAACACGTACGCGGTGCACGTGGTGCCGCTGCTGGAGCATCACCGCAGCCCCAGCGCCGCGGCGCTGCAGCGGCCGCAGGACGCGGCCGAGGCTGCCTTGCGCCGCCAGCTCTCCGAGTGTCGGACCGTCCTCCAGCGGGCTGTGGGCAGCGGCAGGCAGGTGAGCTGAACCATCATGTCGTCATGAACTGCAGCAGCGTATTGGACCGTGCATCATGGCTTCTATTTCTTGACAAACGGTATCTGCATATCATGTTACCTCATGGCTTGTCCTTTAGCATCTTTTCGCCATGTTGGCAACTCTGCCATTTGAGAACATTTTGCTGACTCAAAGGATTTAGTTGTGATGTAGCTCGTTTCATTGAAGGTCTGAACTAATTATAATTTTATGTGTAAATTACCCAACATAAAAAATTGTTTCTAAGTGCTGTACATGCTTCTTAGCATCGCTTCTTGATACTAATTTTGGCAGTGGATCGTGACATTTGAATTAGCTCGGTAATATTCAAAAGCAAATCAAGGATCAGTCTCAGTAAGACTAGGGAAACTAGTGGCCTCAGGTCTTCTAACCCAAACCAGCATATCAACTTTATTATTTAAAGGTTAATCAAATTAAACAATGAAAATCCAAATGATTTTTCAAGGAAGATAGTTCGAGTGAAAAATTAATGGTCCAATTTGGAAAATTGCTGTAGTAGGAACTTTTAGTTCTGGGTCAGTATTGTGCATTGTGTTGCATTTCATTTTATGTTTAGATGCTATTTCATTCTATTTTTACGTAGCGATAACCGCCTGCGTTGTTGCGGGAATTGGATGTAGTGCAGTTTGCTGGTGGCTTCCAATGCTGAGTTTCCTCAGGGGAGACAGCTACTGTATCTATGGGAATTAGAGCTTTCAGGGGGAAAATGTGTGGTTCTGAGCTAAGAGTTAGGTAGGCCTTTTTGTCGAAAAAAATTTTTTTGCTTTGTTAATGACCATTTTTTTCGTTCCACTGCTGTCCTGTTTTTCAGCACCTACTACTTTCTTCTTCAACTTATATCTTATTTCATGAAATTCTTTCTCATCTTACTGTTTCTTTGCCCCCTTCTGTATAGATTCAGCATTCTCTTATCGCCATACCAAATGATGTCTCTCTCGTTCCTTTTTTCGATACGCTCTATTTTCAGCGGTTAGGGAGGCTTAAACTAAGATATAATCTAATCTGCAGCTTGCGTGCCTGCTGGTGGAGCCGCACCTGACCATACAGGGCGGTCAACACCCACCCCCCGCCTGGCTCCAGGGCCTCTACAGGTTGGGGTGCCTCGACACAGTGTACCAAGACTCAAACAGTTTAGGCTAGAGTTTCGAACTAGCTTGGATTTTTCCCGCATAAGCAGGAACTTTCTTCTTGTTTGAATTGAAAAAATTATACCACTTTAAAATTTATGCTTAACGATGCAAATCTTCGACACCCTAAAAAAGGTCGAGAAAGCTGATAAAAATGATCAATTAAGTTTTTGCCCAAAACTTATCAGCAAACCAATGTGCGTAATATAAACTTGCTCAAGTTAAATGGAAGTCATGAATGTGTTGCACAGACCATAAAGCTTTGACTTTGTAGAAATCAAGAGCAAATTGCGCGTGAAAGGCTTCTGGAATGCCTATAAACATACGTAGGTGCGTGAATGTTATTAATTGCAATAATTTTGTCATTTAGTTCAAAATATTTCCCTGATATTTACATTACCTTTAAATTTTATCAATATACGTTAACCGGAAGCACTAGCCATTCTTGCACTGGAGTTACCGTCCATCGTTAAAATGCCTGCAGAACTCCTCAAATAATCTTTTCGAGTTGTAAAGTTCTCCATTCGCGGAGTTAAAATAAGGCTGGATGATGTGTCGTTCATAGAGATAGTACTGACGGTTTCGGTCTCGCGCATTTGTTATAAGTCAATTGTTTGGATTTCTTGCTCAAAGATAAAATTTTAAATCCACCATGTCAAGGGTGACTATTGAATGACAACTTCCAAGTTTATCATACCTCGAGTTGGGTTGCCACGCGTAGATGTTCGTTGCTGTTACACGTTGTAAAGTTTTACTGATTTTGGCGTCGTGTGCATGGGTTTAAAATTGCTGTGAACTACCTCGTGCATGCCTGAGCGAATTGATCGTAGTAGGTTTCCAGACCAGCGGCTAGAGTGACACGTTGACTGCCTGGGGTTACACTAAAATTTAAGATTAACTTTAATTCTGTCGTGATGTCGCTCGGTACTCAAAAATTTCAGATTAACTTTTATTATTCAGTTGTGATGTAGCTCGGTACTCAGAAATAAGAACATCGTTACAGCCTCGTGCGGGAACACGGAGGGTTGTGCATCTCAGACGAGGTACAGAGCGGCCTCGGCCGTCTTGGGGACACCGTGTGGGGCTTCCAGTCCCAGGGCGTCACGCCTGACATCATCGTCATCGCTAAGGGCATAGGTGAAGAATTTCAAGCCTCCCATCAACTTTTCCTATTTTGATTTACAAATTTCTTTTGAAATTGCTTTTTTTGGACGACATGTTTGCATCGTTTTGAAAGTCGCCAAAGTTTAGAGTACAAAATGCGAATTAGAAGCAGCTTGTTGTGTGACTAGGAAGGATTCTTGTTTTTTGTTACAAAGCACGGTTATCGGTGTTGTTTCAGAGGCATTCGTAAGTATGGAGGCTATTGATTGCCTAAAAATGCGCTAGACTGTTAATAATTATGGAGGTTGTCAGAAGTTTTGATTGCTCTGTGTGTAGTAAATCGTTTCTGAGAAAAAGAATTCTCAAAGAAAAGGTTTTTTCCTGTTTCAGTTTAAACTTTTAAATCTGTTTGGACCCCTTTATAATGCTCATTCCCCATATTCTAATGATAGAACTTACGCGATTGTTCACGTCATTCAAAGTAATTCGTGTATAAACCGTAGGACTAGGAGTAGAGCTAGCTAAAAAAAGTTAGCAAGTATATATACTGCACATTTTAAGCCGTCTGTTAACGCTTTGACTGCGGCGAGAAAAGCTGAAGTTTAAAGTTCAGTTCAAATTCAAAGTCAATTGTAGTAAACTATTTTGAAACTAGCAAACATGAACTGGATCGTGCTTTCATTTAGCTTTGATTAAGTACTTATGAAAATTTAGTTTGAGTCTACTGGTCGGTCAGTAGCATTGCAAAAATTACCTCCGTGTACCACCGGTGGCGCACGTCGCAGTCAAAGTGTTGAAATTGAGTTCGTTATTACTGGCTGGTCAGCACCATATTGGAAACACCCTCAGTGGCGAAATATGGCTCATTTCCGAGTTACGAGTTAAAGAAGTGGGAGCTGCCGCCTGACTGACGTACGTCTTAATGCAGGCAACGGGCTGCCGATGGCGGTGACGGTGACGACAGCGGAGATTGGTGCCACGCTCGGTCCCCTGCGCTCTGCTGTGAGTGCCTCTCATCTCCACCTGCTGTTGTGGCGCATGTTCTCGTGTCATGCTTAATTCAAATGGTCACCGTCTCCACCCTAATATGAGGCCTTTACAATCATACGGTGCCAAGCGACGCTTTTCAATGACGTCAGAAAACAGAATTAAGGTATGGCAAGTTCGATGTCATTTTATCTCAGTAACTAAAAGAGGTATTCGATCTTTTTTGTTGCCATCTTCCTGTGCTTACGGCTTACTCCAGAAAAAAAAAATTAGGATGACAGCGGTAGACATAACTCATTTTCGCTAGATGTAGTTGGCGGTTGGAACAGTATGAATCTAGGGGCCTCTTATCATGGCGACAATGACGTCTGCTGATTAGTACTCGCAATTGATTTCACTTATATTCCGTTTCTGGTGTACGATATTTTCCTAGTTTTTAACTCATCTCACGCATTGCTGTAGCATCGGAAACGTATCAACCAGCCAGAAAATTAGGTTGCTAGGGTTTTGAAACTATCATGTCAATCTCTTTATTTGTGGGTTACTAAATCAAGGTCTTGATAACAACATTAACAGGCGACCTGTTTCGCAATCGTGTGTAGCAGCCTTCTTGCTTGGTTACGGACTCCCTGGGACGGGCTATCAGGCAGGGAACTTGAGCAGCGGATCCCGTGCGGTGGTTCTGAAACATGTGTACGTTTTACGTTTTTTCCGGGTAAGGCTTGGGCATCACCTCAGAACTGCGGACCAGCACATGCGTACACGTGAATGGCTTACCTTTGTTAACCCAGTTTAATCAAGTTTCTTCAGTGAAGAAAATGGTTTTTCTTTGGTAAATGAATTGTATTTTTTTGAGCCAATGGTAATGTAGTATTGCATGTATTATTTTTTTCACACATATATGCTCGTGAGATATACCTTTAAGGAGACTATGTTTTGGCCAATTTGGGGAACTTGGTATTTATCTGAGTAGGAACCATCTCATGGACTCAAGGATTACAGTAGAATAAGTAAGTAGAACTAATAATAGTTGTTTCTGTCGGGTAGGAACATGTATTGGCTTATAACCTCTCTATAAAATTGGAGCACTTTACGTTGGACAATCTTTGTAGTTTTTGGAAGACCCCACCGTTTCTTGCAATCCATTGTAGGCATCATTAATAAGCAGCGACATTCTTCTCTCATCTGGGGATGGAAGTGCGAAGTAAATAGATCCATCGCACTAAGGGTGAGGGGGCGTTTTGGCTCATTGTTTCTATCTTGGCACATCGCTGCACTCAGTGAGCAGAATTGGTAGGCCATGCAGCAGCTGTGTCTGGTGATACCGACAGCTCCTGACTGTCACTCACACTTTTATGTGGAAAATGTTATACGAAGAGACGGGATCCCATTAATGCTGCGTCAAAAAACAAGTGATTTATGCGCATTTTCAGCGTCTAACAGCAGCTGTGGCTCGCAGCCGAACATGTCGGGTCTACTGGGCCTGCATATTTAACTCCTTTAACTCCTAAAAACAAATGCCCAATTGGTGTCAAACGAAAGTAAGTTTAATTGTTCATCTCAAAGTTAGGCAGTTCATGAAAAGTTATTTGGTCCCTAAATATCTAGTTAGCCTGATATCTAATAGATCCAGCAATCACAACTACGCTTAAAACTTTTAACAACAGTTAAATCATTTACAAGGCTCTTTTTCTGAGACTTTATGGCTGTTTGATCCTTTACCATCATGATGTTGGTAAGCCTTGGTCTGCAGTCTCCACTAAGCGCTAAATCAGTCCTGCAAACGAAAACAATAACTCGGGGTCTTGGTAGATATTTGAGTTTCAAGCGTGTAAGTGGAGCCGCATTTCCAGTACCAGTGCAGCGCGCTGCAGGACGCGGTGGGCGCTGCGGTGCTGCACTCGCTGCACGAGGGCCGCCTCATGCACAGCGCGGCCACCACCGGCCGCTACCTCCGCATGCTGCTGCTCAAGCTGCAGGAGAAGCACCCTTACGTAGGTGGGATACCTGCACCGCTTGTACCTCTTCGGCCACATAATTATTTACGGGCGGTCGATTTTTACTCCATGCTTTTCATTTCTCCCCCTTTACCACGTTTTACTGCATTGACGATGAAATTATAATATTCCAAAGCGCTTGCCTTAAATATAATGACAATGTATATTTTGACATTGGTTTTTCTTTTTATCTTAAACTTGAAGTGAGAGGAAACAGGCGGGCGTACAGACACTCTTCTGATCTCTTATGTCGTCCAATTCCGCTTGAATCTTACAGGCAAACTCGACGGAAGTCATTTTCTTGTTTGTTTTTCTATATAATGAGATGTCTGAGTACAGCATATTTATTTCTGTCTGAGCACTCATAAAATTGTGCCATGAGTATCTCATATTCCAGTACTGGTCTTGCGTATATATACAGAACTCGTGAACCTTTATCGCTTTAAAAACTTTCATGGTGAATCCCCAAGGATGTGAATCGACTAAATTCACTCCGCCATGCAATTGAACTGTTGGCTCTGCATTCGATGCAAACTTGAATGTTTAGTAATAATGTTTGTTTCTAGGTGATGTACGCGGGCGTGGGCTGCTGCAGGTGCTGGACATCGTGTGGACGAGGGAGCAGCGCGTGCCGTCTGTGCAGATCGCAGACTTCCTTGTGCATAAGTGCGTAGTGGGGCGTGGTCTGGTCTGTGGGTGGTGGGGCGTGGTCTGGTCTGTGGGTGGTGGGGCGTGGTCTGGTCTGTGGGTGGTGGGGCGTGGTCTGGTCTGTGGGTGGTGGGCGTAGTCTGCACGTGCAAGGGTTTTTCCATTCTCCGGAACCCCTTCGTTCTTGTTAGGGAATCTTGAGCACACTCGCCTAATTACATCTTACTCTATATTTTAATTCAATGACCGCTGTCTTCGTGTTCTGATTTATTTAAAGAGTAAAAAATGTTATTTTAAAAACTAATTCTGACGCTGTAATCACGCGTGTACTCAAAGAACTGCAGTTCGTCGTCAAAAGTTTACTCGTATGTTTTCTTGCTTTTTGACTCACAAGCCAGAACTGATCATTTGATAGAAGTCTCACAACGCGGCTGCAAAAATGCAGTGACATTGGATTTATTTTGATAATTATCACCTTTTCAGACTGAGGCGCGTGGGTGTAGTGATCGCCAGGGAGGGTCCCCACAAGAACGTGCTTGTCATTATGCCTCCAATGACGTTCGACATGCTGGACGCGGCATCCTTAGCCACGAAAATAGACGAAGTCTTATGTATTGTACCGCACACTTTTGGTTTGGACCAGCCAGGGCATTTCCGCAATAGTCGACCAATGCAAACATCTCAAAAAGACCCTCTACTTTTTCTGGACGTGACAAGACCGAGAATGTTGGGGGCTACATACGCGGACGTCGCATTTGAGTCCCACTACCCAAGAGACTCCGTCGAGCCTAGTCTGAGTGATGCTATTTCCCACCCCGACACTCAAGGTTACCCTGAGGACCGCCTTCATTGTAGTCTTCGACGTAGTGAGCGTCATCCACGTACTTATGGAGATACCCTCTCCCGTAGCGCAACTAGCTCGGCTGCCTCGTCTGATAATCTTGAGGACAGCATTTCTTCACGAGGCTGTAAAGGCATGGACTCAATATCCGTTAGTAATATGGCTCCTACCTCAGCTGCTTCCCGGAGGTCCACTTCAAAAGCCATGAAGAGACCTCTGGAGGATATAACAGCGGCTGCTCATCGGTCTGCCCAAGTAATTCACACTTTTGATATCGATAATACCCTGCCGCCTTGTTCTCCTTCCAGAAGTGCAACAGAAGTTCGATTAGCGGGTGGAGATGCTAGCTGTAATGTTCATTCTCGGCCAGATCTCAGAAGCGACACGATGGTTCATTCTTCAGGTTCAGTCAGCCTTCCTGAACCTACCGCCACGACGTCCGTTGAATCTACCGCTGTAGCAGATAGTTCTAGTACATGGCATGCCGCGTCGAAAATGTCAGATATCTTCTCAAATATTATCCTCGTTGAGAGGGATGTGACTCCGGACTACAGCAGGATCAGTAGCCCGAGTGGCACGTTCGTCGGTCGGTCCTCACAGCGCTTGTTATCCTCACGACACGGCTTGCAGGGTCAAGCCGAGGGCAGTGAAGCGTCTGCAAAAGCTGATAAAAAAGATCTTCATCCTAATGAGCTACCGAGGTAAGCAGCACATTTTTAAATCAGCTCATTAACGCTTTAAATGAGACGTGACCCACTTGTGGCCGCTGAAGGGATTTTTGTAACGCTGCTGACAGACCATCAGGCACCAACTCAATTCCAATAAATGCTTAGTGAGAACTAAATGAAGGTACCGCAAATTGCATGTTACTTACAATCCTTTTCCACATGTAAGAAATATTTGCTTACCCTCGTACTCCTACTCGTCAAACTTTTACTCTCTTGTTGGAATTTTAACAGGAGTTTAATGTTCGTTATTTTCAAAATTGATCTCTAAAATTAATTTTAATATGAGTTGAATGTTGAAGTTCAGTTTACCCCGCCAAACTTAACGTGTTAAGAAACTCCAACTCATCAATGATTGCCTTGATGCGTCGGGTACTTTGTTTGAACCACACCTTATGCATAGATTCCTCGTTTTCGTTGCCCATACTCAATGGTTTCATTTTTTTCTGTGAAAACATTATTGGTACGGAAATGGAGCCTTAAATCACTTTAATTTGCACTACACCGTTTGATTTCATTAGAGTAAAACTTTAATGTGGATTAAATACTCTGCTAGATTAGGGGCCTTTCCTGTAAGTGCATATTAGAGCTAATAAGCCCTTCGCCATTTAAAGTAGGTTCAATTCCTTGCTGCTATTCACTGTGTCAAAGTAATGAATTGAGTTCCTCGAGCGTAAATTAGGCCCTTAGAAACATGCGGCTAAGCGCCACTTTTTAAACACGTCAGAAAACGGCATCAAAGTTTGGCGTCTTAGAAACCATCGCAACTCAGCAACTTATGGAGGTATTTTAATAAATTATAGCTATATTTCTCGACCTACGACTCACTCTCCAGACAAAGAAAAATTCTGGGTGACAGCGGTAAACATAACTCATTTTCGCAAGATGTATTTGGCGCTGGGTGCCGTATGATTCTAGGGGCCTCAATGTTATTGCAGGACGTGCGATCCCCTGGGCTCAGGTCTGGGTATGGTTCAGCCCGTGCCCGCTCGGCCCCCCGCCCCGACCTCACCGCGGTTCGTCTATCAAGACGTCGACTGACCTAAGTCCCGAACAATGCGCGCTACCGCCGTCCGACAACTGTTCCCTATTCTTTCAGTTTTCAATGGTCACTGTGGTTAAGAACGCGCCCTTCACGAGAATGTGTCGGCAGTTCGAACCGAGGCTGGGCCGCCAGGTGTTTCTCCCCGTTGGAAAAAAGGAGAACTCAGCCACAATTCCCCACTCTACCCAGGAGTCGGAAATGGGTACTGGCTTGACCGGGGGTAACTATCATTGCGTCCTGGTGTTAGTTATAAGACACTTGAAAAATCAATGTACAAGATGATGTCTATCCCGCTTAATCGATAGGAAGATGGCATCCTTTTATCTCATGACGTTTTCGTTGTAAAACACCACGAGGGCCGCACAGCAAGCGCTGACCCATAACTACGAGCATCTACTAAGGACAACCTGTTACACTGTACTGAGCATCGCCTCTAATAATCCATGTTTTCTTTCATTCTGCTGTGACAGTGACATAAAACAGGGACCGAGTTTCAGGGCGTGTGGTCTTTGACCTGATATTCCCCATTCTGATCTGACCTACAGTGCTTTTTCAGCTGTTTGAATTGTGTTGTAGCCACATGGTTTTTTTTCTGAATACGGGACCCGAAAAAATCTCTAACTTTCGGTACAATGAACGGATTGTTTTGCCGTTTTGTTTTCAAAAATCCGTTCATTGTATCAAAAGTTATTGAAGATTTTTTCGAGTCCCGTCATTTAAAAAACAGCATGGAAATAAAAGGCTATCGCTTTTGCTCTATCTGCTCTAGGTTTGTCTGGTCTGTGATGTTGGTAGCTTTTCTACTCGTATTTCATATGTACTTGTCTAATGTAAACTTCGTTCACATCACCTTGAGCAAAGCCCTCAATACATTTACTATGTGTTGATATTATTTATATTGGTGCTAAATACATATTTATTCCTTAGCGTACATTTTTGTACCACCTAACGTTGTTATACAGATGTGGTATCACTCTTGAAATACGAGCGTATCTCTGAATCTGGGAGTTTAGGAACATTACTGAAAGTTCGATAAGCCTTACAAGTTAATATATATGAGACAAAACTAGAGTTAGTCATTGTCAATTTAGATTTGGCCACTGTTAAAAAGAAAATTGGTCATTATGAATTTGCAGCTCTTCAATAATTAAAAATGCTCTTGATTTTAACATTACATTCATACTAGATGGTTCCTTGGCTTTTACTGTGTTAAATATGGTACGCGTTAGCTGCATGTGGGAGCGATTTCACATCAGGTTTTATAAACATTACATATCTGTACCAAAAGAGTTAAGACAGGAAGCGACCATGATTGGAGTCCAAGAAAACTGCACTCATCGACAGGAAATGAATAATTTATTCTTACAAGAACAACGAGCACTGGAGGGCTGGGGCACATAGTTGACCCTCAAGTTGCAGGACAACGTACAAGTGCTCACTCGAGGAATAGGGGGAAAAATGGGTTGGAAATGACCCATGTGTACAATAATCATGAACAAACTTGAAGTTCTTAAAACTAATTACTTGGTTGCGTTGAAGAACTTCAAAAAGTAGCAATTTAAAATTTTATGCAGAATGTAAGCGTTTGCAGTATCAAAAATTGACTTCACGAGCAATCGATAACTTTGAAAAATATCAGAATGTGCGTTGACAACATAAACGCGGGGAAGAATAAACTAAAAAGACTTGATTTTAAAAATAGGCTTTTTTAAAGATTAGAGCCGAATTACGAACATTAATTCGGATTTACAAAATTCTTTAATTTGGATTGATGAATCAAAGTTGTGACTGTTATTGCAAACGTTGAGGTCGCTCAAGAACTAACTCGTGCTTCAGCACTGGTACCTGCAAGAAGAGGAAGCAATCTTCATTGCATTGGCGCAATGAGCTCAGCATCGCTCATTACATTCACATCAAGCAGAGGCTCCTTCAAAGCAGACGATTGCGTGCAGCGCTTCTGAGATTTAGAAGCCGCTCGTGACGCGCAGGGCTGCGAGAATCCTACCCTCAGTACTAACAATGGCTTACCTCGTCCCAAATTGGACGTTACAATCCTTTCCACCCACAGTAAGAAATCTTTGGTTACCCTCGTACTCCTTCTAATCAAACTTATACTCTTTTGTTGGACTTTTAATGAGAGTAATAAAGCAAATGCGACTTTTAGTAAGAGTAATTTAAAGCAAATGCTCGAAACAACGCTTAGAACAAAGGATGAGAGAGCCGGAAACCGTTGCTACTGGTATCATACCATTGATTGCTCTAAAAATGGTCAAATTTGTTTATAGAAAAGAAAAATTACTGTAATAGTTCCGAAGCAAGGAGATCACCAATAAAAATTTTTGTTTTGTTAATCAAAGTTATTGTTGTGTTCTACAAGTCTCTTCATGAATGTGAATGTATTTAAAGGAAATGAAATTTTTTACTTAATATTCAAGTGGTTGTTTATACAAAATATTAAGATTATGAGAAGTAAGGTCATGGAATTGACGTGTAGAAGACTCAATTAATGCACATACGTCGGAATTTCAGTCAATATGGAAAATTCCCTGGTAATCTATAAATACATGCTAGATTATAATGTGTTTTAATTTCCATTCATGAGAAGTATAAAAAAATGTGGACATCAATTGCTCACGTGTCGCATGAAATATAAGCTGTTCCTAATATAATCAATTCTAGTTCCCCAGTGTTCAGTTCTAATTTCCCTATGACCGATTCTAATTTCTATATGACCGATTCGAATTTCTCTATGACCGAATCTACTTTTCCTAAGACCGATTTTAATTTCTCTAAGACCGATTCTAATTTCCTTATGACCGATTCTAATTTCACAATGATCGATTCTAATTTCACAATGACGGATTCTAATTTTAAAATGAGCGTTTCGAGTTGGTGACAACGACCACCCATAATTCCGCATTGTTCAAATTAACTTGTTGAAAAGAGCAGTACCAGCGCGTGTCGGTGCTGCTGGGCCTGTTCTGGGCAGCGATCACACCACCTCGATCTCTGGCATTGGCAGCCGGCCACACCTTGAACTTAATTTTATTTTTCGTAGACGTATATTTTCAAATGATTTTTTTCTCGAAATTTTGCACGTCCAAATTTTTCAACAAAGCTAGAATCATATTTGAATAATTATTCGATTTTAAAATGCGGATTTCGATTTTAATTTTCAGACTGTGACAGAGTAAGGACCTCTTGTCTTCTTACTTGACTGTGTCTACAGGTATCTTCTCTTGGTGTTACTTTACCTATTCAAAATTCTTGTGCGAAGCATTTCGATTCAGTGAAAACTTTATGCATTGAGAAATTTTTCCGATGATAGCTGAAATTAAGAGGCTCACTAGCTGATGTAATTCGTCTGCAGCCGCTGGCATGATAACGTTACCTGAACCGAGTTACCATCATGTGTGGCTTGAACTAACAATATTTCCTCGTCTTATCAATAATTACATTGTCTTCCTGGTGTCTTAACGGTATAATCTATGCCTGCAAGACTTAATATCTTTAACTATCTGAACGATATTTCGATGAAAGGTTGCAGTAGGAAGAGAAGGAGGCCAGCTCAATGGTTCAGTAAAGACATCATCACAAAGCCGTTAAAGCTCTTTTTCTGTAAGTAATGTGTTCTTCAAAGGAGCTATCCTTCCTCGTGGGTGAAAATGGTCATGATTAATTATGTATTGAAGAAAATTTATGTCGTGAGAAAGAAGGATGAAAATATAGTACATGTTCAGTTGTTCACGGCAAAATAATTTTTTAGATTGTTTCGAAACTATTTTTGTGTCCGTAGCTGAGCACATTCATGGTAGGGATTTATCCGAAAGCAATGTTAGTGCTACATAAATTAGAGGAAAAAGATATTCTAGTGTTTTCGATGTTGAAAAACCATGAAGTCAAGAGGCGAAATTGTGCGAAACTTTTTTTTTCTTACGCTAAAAAGAATGTGTTGTTGCTTCTGGCTACAATTTAATGCTTTAAGAGCGAGAGTGACGGCTGGTTTTACAGTGATGGGCATAGCTTTTTAGACCATTTGCTTAAACAAATATTTATCGAGCAGCCTATGTAAGAACTACTAGGAAGAGCTATGAGATGCTCTCTTCCACATTTCACCACCGTTCGCTTTGGTTAGCCATAAAAACTCAAATCTTAGAGCAAGTTATATTTTGTCACTTTCGAATTAACTTAATTCGTTTTTCAATCAGTGAACTATTTTGACTTTGCACGATGAAAAATATTTTTAATTTGCTTCGTTTTATATGTATTTATTTTATAGCAAAACGATTTGCAGAACCCTTGCCGACCGTTCATGGTTCGGACAAAGTTGCACCCTCATTACGCTCGTGACGAGACGCTAAATTCGCCACCTCATTGAAGGACCGCGCCATAATTTGCACTGCGTGACTTTGGGATTGTTCGGGTGTCTCCTCAGCCTAACTTGCGACCTCGAGTCACGCGACGGTGAGAGCTCTCTAGCACAGCGCCACACTACCGACCTCAACGCGTTCCCCGCGTGTCCGCAGTTGTAAACGGTTGGTTTGGTTAGGTTGTGAGTAGCAGGATGGGGAAATCGACTTTTCTGCGTGAATACCTTTTTATCCTTCCTAAGAAATGTGGAAAAATACAATTTCACGATTGACTGTCAGAAAGTTTTAGCCTTCCTTTACCCCAACAAAGATGTTCAAAAAGGAAGGTTTCAAGGCACCATTTAGTATGGACTTAAGAGAACGCGGAATTTACGCACAAGGTACATAAAAACAGCTAAGAAAAAAGTTCATGAAACAAGATAAAAATTGAAGAAGGACGTAGGTGTTGAAAAACAACACAGCAGTGAACAAAAAATGATGGTACGTAACAAAACAAAAATCAATTCCATTTCAACAAAATGAAGGCCTACCTAACGTTTAGCTCGGGACCTCATATAACTTCCCTGGGAGCGCCAATTCCCATAGATACAATAGTTGTATCCCCCTGAGGGGACAATTGCCAGATACATTTCACTTGGTATGATGAGTTGCTTCTTAAAGAGGTCACGAAACAGTTGAAATGTCATTTATTTATACTGGTACATGATTGTGCAATTATCGTACAGTTCACAAGTGGCCCAATACGAGGGGAACGTTAACACTTCAACCGCAGCGTGCACCACCGGTGGCCACAAAGAGGATTTCCAAATTTCTGCTGACTCACCGGTAGTCACAAACCCAATTTTGATAAATACTCAATTGATGCTAAATGAAGGCACGATCCAGTTATTGTTTGCTATTTTCAAAATTACGTACTATGATTGACTTCAAATTTCAGTTGAATATTGAACTTCAGCTTAACCAATTCTGGTTGATTTATGAAGCATTACCAGTTACTGGTTGTGTTTATAGCTCGCGGGTACGTTGCGTGGCTCAGCTAATTCAAAAATCATTGATGCTCTAGGTTCCCTCAATTAATTCTGCAGAGATAAAATTAAATAGGTATTTCTTAATGCCGACCATCGCTTGGTAAAAGTCGTATGTCAAGATAATCCGTATAAATGTACGATACGAAAGGATACTCTGTTGTTTTTCTCTTGTGAATCCATGGTTTCGAAGTTACGCCTTTAGCTGTCAATGATCAAGTTTATTTATTAACATTACCGTTTGCTATCTAAAGTCTACTGCGAAAGTTTGAGTATTCACTTGGCCAAGCTGCATAATCGGGGTGGCCGCTAAAAAAGTGGCCGATTTAAAAATGCCGTTGTTCGTAAAGTATTGGTGCTTGAAGACTGAAGTAGAATTCAATTAAAAAACCAGGATTTGAGGTTTAATTTCATTTCGACAACTTCGTATTTTTGGCATACCTTTCAAATAAATGGGACGTTCATCTCAAAAATTATGTCATCCACCACCATTTGATCAAAGCTGCTCATATTTTTTATTGTTCAGCAAAATAATAACCTCCGATCTTTATCCTGCGTTAAGATTTCTTTATGACATCGCGTGTTATATGATTTTAAATAGTGTTTTTTCTGAGAATGAGGTGATCAGTAATTTTTTTTCCCTGCGTCTCAGCAATCGGCTACTTTTTTTAGCGGATACCTCGTATGATAGCGACTGGCCATTATATGACTTGGTATTTATGGTACAGACTGGCCATTATATGACTTAGTATTCATGAAAAAAAATAGCCAATAAATTTCAGATAATGTGACTTTTGAGCCACCCTGTATGTTAATAACGCGATAATTCATGCGTTGATTTAAACTAGCCAGACCTTTAAAAACTCTACGGTAAAAATATCCTCAAGGTAAATAATACTGTGAAACGTTGGTGATTATTTTTTCACCAAAAATAGCTAAACCTTTACCACCATACCCTATGCAAACAAATTTTTAACTAACCTCTCCTAACTTAACCCTTTAACGCCCCAGAGGACACCAGTGTCCTCTTTCAAAAATACCCTCAATATATTGTATTTCTTGTTCAATTAGTTCCCTAATGTGTTCTTTGAAGTTCTCTGCCGGGTGGCAGTTCCTATCCCATCCTGATATTGGTGACTGCCTGATGCCAACGCCAGTTTAGTGACGGTGGTTGTGTTAACGGTAATATGAGTACAAAAATTCGGACGTTAAAGGGTTAATCTAGCCTAACCTACTCATATCCCAACCCGACGTTCTATCCTAACTTAATCTGCTCTAACTTATCCCAACCCAATAAATCCCAATATAACCTCTCCTAGCCGAGCATAAGCTATCGAACACAAGATATCGCTACCGAATTCATCTGCATCTAAGATATCGTTACCTAAAATATTCCAACTTACTATATCCTATCGAAACCAATACTTAATTAGATTAACCTTATTGATGGTAATCTAGTCATTCCTACGTTATTCTGCAATAACCTATCCTAACAATGAATTTCTAATTCTGCAAATGACAGTTGAACCGGTACAGGCCACTTCAAGCGCAAAAAGCAAGGGCGAAACACAAGTACTGTTATGTAATAGATTTCGTATTTGTGATACGAATTTTTTACTGGCTATAAATTTTCAAACTATACTGAAAGAACTTTCTTTACCAAATCGCCTATGAAATGAATTATTTTCTTGAAAATCTCTTATTCATTTATAAAAACATTAAAATTGGTTGAAGCTACCAAGGCCTATTGTATGTATACAAGATGTGAGAATACTTTGAAGCGTAACATGCACATTTTCTAAGGGAAAAATAAGTAAATATCTACTTGTTCTATGGAAGAAAGATTCAGCAGTAACAGCCGCACTAGCACATCCAGCAACACAATGATGAGCGTAAAATTCGTGGTAAGTCTCCTGCATTAACATTAAATTTGAGTACAAAGATTGAATAGACCGGGACTTGAGTAAAAAGATCATTTCAACATGCGCGTCATTGATGATATGTTTATCATTAGATGTAATGATTGTGAGATTTCCTAATTAATGACCACTAGCGCTGAAGTCTCTCGTTCTTGATAGACTTTTGCTTCCTGAGCTCGAGAGCTAAAATTTGCACTCAGCGAATCAGCGTGAGTTTATCTTTTTGCAAAGTAGCGAGCTACGAGAGAAGAATATTCTGGCAACATGTCAATAAAGAATTATATCTACAATATTTGTATCCGCTCAGGAAACCCTGGGCCACGGTAGAGGAAACAAAATTGAGTCATTTCTATGGGAGAAAAAACACCCCCTATAGTTTGACTGTTGACTGTTGTATAATTCCATGTTTAGCAATAGCAATGTTTAGCAATAGCAATAAGCGCCTGTCATGAAAAGCGGGGTTGATGCAACTCTTATGGCTTCAAAAGCGTTTCAAAGAATAAAAATGACGTAAAAATGCACTGACAAGACTCAATAAACATGATCCATATTTTTGAAGGATGCCCATCATACGAAACCTTGCATAAGTGCAGTTCGTTCCGATGCAAGTTTTCTACACTGCAGCTCTGTGAGGCCTGATTCTACTTCATTTTCGCCCATATCATTACCTAGCTAAAATTTTGATCCTGATATTCTCAGAGCTAAGTATAGTAATGAGAGAAACTACGCAATAGCGCATAGTTGCTTACTAATGTAGGATTTTAAAATAAACAATTTCTTGAAGTATGAATTCATTCTCCCTGAAAATGCTACCGTACGAGACATACTGATAAAATAGAATCGTGTAATTTTTCTTAATTGTTCTGGCGTTCTATCGTGGGAGCGTATGATATTTCTTAAACATGCAATTCCCCAGACATCAGGAACTACAGAATTCTCCACACTAGAAATAAATATATAGGGTGACTGAAGTATTTGATTTTCTTACACATATATGTTTTTTTACCATTATGAAGCCTTTCATTGTACACTATTTACCAGAAGCCGCGAACATCCAGGTTTTTATAAAAATACATTTGTACATTAATTTTATCGATCATAATCATGATAGATGCCTAATTTCTTCCAAACATAAAAACCAATTGAACTCTTTCTTGAACCGTTAGTTTCTCACCCATATCAGATCTCATCTGAAACACAGAAAAGAGATACAAATTATTTTGTCATGCGCGACTTCTGTATAATTACTTTGTATAACTCGTTCATGCAGTATTGATGCTATTTCGAATTGAAAACTTCACATTTCCAGCTCTAATATCAGTTCGCTGCTTCATTCCAAGCTCTCCGTAATTCGTTCTCCATCTCGCGTCACCGCGCTGACAAATGCCGAGTCTTAGCCTGAAAACACAAAGGCTTAAACACTTGAGGCTGCATAAATATCTTTATTTTCAACGAGCTTTCACTCGCGTTTTTCAGGTGGGCATTAAAAGGCACGGCGAAGAAGGCCTCCCAAAATTAGGCATTCAAAGAATTCATCGGAGTAGAGAGAACAATGGCCTCGCATTTAGCGGTAAATCAAAAGCGAAAAGTTCAGCCCCAAAGAATTCTAAAAGTTGAGTCTGGCCGCAAAACAAATTGTTCCTCGCCAGTGTCAGACACCGATAAATCGGCGCACGCAAAGATTGGATTCTCTTTTTTCACAGAGCAATAACTCATACGGGAGATAAAAGCACTGATAAATTTCAACAGTTCTGAAATAACTGTAAATATAATGAAGATGAATGAAGCGATCCCTCTCGCTAAAAGTTAGGGACGCTCGGACCAGAATGAAGTGATGCAATTAAGTTTGTTTGCGATTTGTCGAACAAAAGGAAATAAGTGAATCGTTCTAACTTTTCCTGAAAAAAGCTTTAAGGCTAAGCCAAATGCATTTAACGCATTACTTTCCCTTCGCGAGATCATGACCATCATTCTTGCCCGATCCGCGTATAATCGATTCAAAGATAATAATGAACGGTCTCCATTTTTGTCTTGTCCTTCGGAACTTTGGACCGACTCTGCCCGGATGCTTTGATAGCAAAAGATTATCTGGAGCAAAGCAGAATTCGACTCTTCGGTTATGTCCAAAAATAACTGTGAGCTCCGTGAATACTTTGATTTTAGTTGTAATCGATCTAAAGGTCAGTTGGACATGAAAATATGACAAAACGATGGTTGAATTGATGCACAATTTTACTGGAGTGCTAAATTCGGGTTAATTTGAATGAAAACCCTTTTGCTGCTGTGAATATAAATGCTTAAGATGAACGACTACGTATAACTTGTGATAAATTTTATTGTGCTCGTTCTCTACACGGCGAATACTAAAGTTATGCTATATCCACATGAAAGAAACATTTTTCCTACCTACCGTTAGTAGGCAGCACCAAGTCACTGAACACGATTATGGCTTCTTTGTCGTAGCGCCATTGATTTTATGAATTTTCTTTTAACTCGGAAAATAAAGCATTGATGAACTAATTCATTTAACAGGTATTAACATTAATAATGAAGATTCAAGAATAAGATAAACAGTAGTGTCTTTTCTGAAAATCACGGCTAAAAGTACTTTCAAATTAAAATTGTATGAATGAAGTCATTGAACACAGCAGGTAGATTTGCAATTTTACCTAAAGGAAATCTCTCATACGTACTTTAAATACATGAAAAATATTTTGAAAGATAATTTCTCTCAGTTAGTGTACAGAATGGGCTAAATATTTATTTGTTTTTTATTTTTATATTTATTTAGTCCCGTTTTCATTTGGTATATTAGTGAACGCAATATTAAGCAAGCTCAAACAATTGCGCCGAAAAGATTTACTAAATTTTAAATTAATATAACGGAAACAAAAAACTCACCTAGCTTCTACAACCATATATGTAAAAATTAGGAAGAGCGGAGTGAACGATGAAAAATGACTGAAAACTTTCATAAAGTACAAAACATGAAAGTTCGGCTGGTTCTAACATTGACGAAGACTTGAAAAGAATAAGAGCCTTAATTGGAGAGCTTTTCCCGTTTGGAAAATCGCAAAGAAAATAGGGATGCAACGCAAGTAAAAACATATGATTTTCTATACCCCCAACCCCCCCCCCCCCCCAAAAAAAAAATAAAACGAAGAATAAAATATTTTAGGTTAAAACTGACAGAAAGAAGAAAGATTTACTATCCGTAGAAAAGGAAAGAGTTTTGTAGAAAAGCCCAATTTGTTGAGGTTTACTGACCACCGCGATAAGGGCTGTGCGTCAAGTGCTTGTCGCAGACGAGTGTCGTAAATTTGGCCCGCATGCAAACTCGTTTCCAAGTGAAAAACGAATAAATAAGCTTGTGACCATCACGGAACCGAGAAGCATTGGCATCCTCGACCGTGCCATCCATCTAGCAGCCCTCGACAGATCCGTCGAAGCAGTTTTCTAACAGAGCTCCAGTCTGCCTCCGCCGCGGTAGAAGAGACAAGGTAGGGTCAAACCAGTCTTTTTCGGTCGACCGTGTGGCAATGCTGGCGTCATGGCAACGAACCATTACAGCGCTCCTATTGCACCTGACAACACTGCTAGCACCAAATCTGGCACCGCTATTGGTCTAATGACATGTCGCAATGGTGACGTCATAAAGTTTGTTTGAAAGAAAGCTATTCCATTGGCTAGCCAAACAAGAAGATGTGTATGTTCTCCTACAGAAATGACGCTACCTTGCTTCCTCTACCGTGGCCTGCGCTCCGCATCTCCGCTCGTGCCTGTGCTGCTGGAGAACAGCCTCTAGTCTCCTGCCTCCCGTAAGCCCTCGTCACCTGCAAGCCGCTTCACAAGTCACAAAGTCACCAGCAAGGTGATCGAAAATTCATCAAAAGTTATTCTTTGATTTCATACAGAAACGCCTCGGTTTTCAATAACGGTCATTGGTATTCGATATGACGTCTGATGTTGGCAATCTCCCAGCATAAATTAATGCTCAGTCCAATTGATTCCCTTGAGACTTCATTGTTACTTTGAAAATGTTGTACGAGTAACTGTAAAGTATTTAATTCGTGGGGTGAATGTTTTACACAATGGATATTCAATTATTATATTTCTTGTGTGAACAATTTAAATGTGCATTTAATACCTATGCAATTCATGTTGTTTTAACAATCACATTATTATTATTATTATTATTATTATATAAGAAAGTTTTAGCCTCCCTTAACCACAACAAAGATGTTCTATGAGAGAAAGGAGGAAGGCACCATTCAGTATGGAGTTGAGGGAAGGCGGAATCTATGCACGAGGTGCATAGAAACAGTAAGCTATGAAAGAAAATCATGGAACAAGAAAAAGTTGCAGAAGACAGTAGTAGGTGCTGAAAAACAGGACAGCAGTGAACCCAAAAAAGGATAGTCCGTAACAAAAGGAAGCCTACCTAACCTTTAGCTCGGGCCCTCACATGGTCCCCCTGGGAGCGCTAATTTAACAATCACATCGAACGATCAAAAACTGCGATTTTAACTCCGATGTTGAAGTCCTTTCAAACGGAACGTACGTACAAACTTTCCACTGTAGCTGAAAATCTTTTCCATAACCACAAAATAATCCATTCCGAAAGCCACAAGGATGTTGCTCTCATTCAAAATCGAATAATTCTGCAATTAATTCAATAAAATAGTCCACAATCGAGTTTTCTTCTTGGTCGGTGAATGAAATTTTCGATGCAGCGGAGGCTGTTGGGCGCACCATGTTATTCCTACCGGGGACTTGGAGCGGAGGCAAATGCAATACCTTTGCCACTTCCGTTTAGCATTACCATCGAAATTGCGGCCCGGCCACTCACGCTCGGCAGCTCCGGCCTGCCTCCTGCTGGCCAAATTACGAACACTTCCATCGAAATTAAATCTCAGATGTCACAGAATATCCACAATAAAAAGTTCTGCGTCGATAATTGTCCAATATAGCATTTTAAATTGTGGCTATGGCCGCTAGTCTTGAAATGGCGGCAAATTTTACGTTTGGTACCAATCATCAGGCGGCTTCACCAGCCGTAGCAACGCTGGCGACCGCTACTGCAAATATTCGAGTCATCTTTGGGTGCATACAAATTTCTTCTGTGTTCAATAATGTAGTTTGATTTTCCTCTATCTTAACGTGCTTCTGAATAAATTTGATGAATATTGTATGTTTTTCGTGAAATGCCTCAACTTCTGCCTCATTGGACAATCCCAGGTTTCCGACAGCCTGCTTGTGTGGCGGGTCACAGAATTACATTAATGGAGATCATGGATCCAGGGAATCAGGCATTATATTAAGTTTGAACTGGACATTTATTCGTCAGTATATGAGATATTGCAACATTTCATATTGAGCAAGAATCAAGTTCTACATGATAAATGCTGCTTCAATTATATAGAACTATAATTCAATTTGAACGATCATAAAAATAAAAGTTTATATGTGGGAATAAAGTGTACTTTCAGGTCTTCAATGTAGAGTGATTGTGAAAGTTGGACGAATGGTTTAGAACTACCATTAAAAAATTCAGCCAGTTAAAAATATTAATATTATTGGATTCTGCATGGCTTTTTAAATAATTTCTGTTGTAGCTTTTATTAGTTAACAACTTTTTCATTTTACTTCTTGGCTTAAACAGCATAAACATGCTAGACGCCACATGGTTGTGGTTACGAATACATAATTTAGAGAGTAAGAACACAAAACGATCTTTAGAACGTCGAAAAGATGATATTCAAAAAATGGACCAACTTTTTGGCCTATCCAATACGTGTTATTATTAACTGCGATCCCCATCTTACAGATTTTTCCATCATGCATGGATTAATAACATAAGCACAAGTGTGAGGTCATTTAACATGACTAGAAAGTGCTTAGACAAAACCCTACATAAAATTTCGATCTCTATGATTCCCTCGTGTCTGTAACTGAATAAATTTTGTTTCAGTTTTTCGGTAAAATATTTTAGATATAATTTCAATGATTTTTGCCTAAATGAATAGTACAATAAATTTAAATTTACACAATTAAAAATTTCACCAAATTATACGTTAATACTATGCCAAATTTTGTAGTTACAGAGTGCAACGAATTCCAGGCGTTTTGTAGCGAAAGTAAATGAAATGTCTGTTGTTAAATCCGTAGATTTTAGGTGATTTTAAAATAAGATCATCGAGGTTTTCTTCATGAAACTTTTCACAACTTAGTTCACTAATGACACTAACTTCCAGAAAGCTATTACAATCATATTAAATCAACATAAATACATTACGATGACCAGTAAATTTAAAATATACCTATAAATATGTTTTTTACTTTCAAATAAAGCGGATTCCTGAAATTTATACCAATGAAAACTGCACAATTGTTATTCGCTGCTCGAACCAGCTGCACGCTGGTTTCGGAACTCTAATAGTAAATTAAAACAGATTATATTAGACTAAACTTTAGTTAAAGCCTCTTAACTGCTATAAAATGAGCGTATCGGAGAGAGGAAGGCACCATTTAGTGTGGAGAAGAGAATGCGGAATCTATGCAGAAGGGGCATAAAAACAGTAATTTGAGAAAGAAGTTCATGACACATGATAAATTTTGAAGAAGTAGTAGGCGCTGAAAAAAAAGACAGCAGTGAACTGATATAAAGGTGGTCCTTAACACAATAAAATACATTTTCTTTCAATAAAATAAGGCCGACCTAACTCACAGCTCGGGCCCTCACACATTTCCCCCTGGGAGCGCTAATTCCCTTAGATACGATAGTTGTATCTCCCTGTGGGAAGTGGCATCAAATATCAAGTGAAGATATGAGTATAAATTTGAGAGGATTAGATGAAATGTTAATTTACGAATCTCTAGCCGCTAAAAAAGCGCTCCGAAGAGAGGAAGGAGAAAGGGGATGTCCCCATTTAGAATGGAGGTAAGGGAACGCGGAATCTATGCTGAAGGACAGCGAATTATAGACATTGAACTTAGATAGAAGTTTAGGAACCAAAATAAAAGCTTAAGAAGGAAGTAGTAGGCGATGAAAAACAGAACTGCAGTAAACCGAAGAAAGTTGGTTCTTAATATGAGAAAAATTATATTTCAACAAAAAGAAGGCCTACCTCTCCCATTTCCCCTGTGGGAGTGCTAATTCCCATAGATACAATAGCTGATCAGCTCTCGATCCTTCGGTGTTCGCTCTATTACAGTTTGTTGGTTCTGGGCGCTATTATGAAAGATGGTTAATTTGTTAACATCCTGCTATTATTTGCGATAAAATAACTATATTAAAAGGAGAAATTAAATTCTTCATTTAAAGCTTATTTTCACTCATGGACCCTTTTAAAAAATGTAATCAGACAACGAAGCACACACGAGCAGCGTGGTGAACGAGCCCATCATGATATTTATAATATAAAATCGGAACATTTTGCTCTCTCATGCGCCATTACTAATCACTAGCGCAGCAAGCTCTGCGATATATAATTAGTCTCAAGAGATTTCGGGTTTTACTGGTTTTTCATTCGGAAGATCTTGATCAGAGAATTCCCATTGCTTTTGAATGATTGTTGAAATTTCCGTTTCTAGACTAGTCTCACTTAATTTCCGAACAATTGCGCAGGTTATGCTAAATTCATCATAACGCACTGAAGACAGCGCCTCACACTGCGCCCTCTACAATCTCCCCTCGAGTAATTGCAGACGTCGGAGAATTGCTCCTTTTATTTGCATGTCGAACAGGCAGTTGGTCTCTTCAGCAAGGCTGGAATCCATCGATTGAAACGAGCAAATTTACACACGCTGATTCGCTTCAGAGGCAGCGGAGGTTTTTGACCAATGTCCGAAATCCTTAGATTACACGACGAATGCAAGGTAAACACAGACCGCGGGCTGGGGTGAGATTTGTAAGCCCCAACTGCATGCTTTTGAAAGCTTTATTCAGGAGGTCATTATACGTAGGGTTCTGCGCAGGGAAGGTCTTCACGATATTACCTTATTTGAAGCATCAGCCTGACGGACAATTTTGAGATGTTACCCGTTTAATTTCTATCAGCCTGACAGGATATTTTAAGAAGATATTACCCTTTTAATTTCTATCAACCTGACGGAGGAGTTTCAGAAGATGTTACCTCATTAATTTCTCAAAACTGATGGAGTTGCACGCCTCGGTGAACACTTGGTTCAGCCCCACGAGTTTCAGCACGGATTAGCATTAGCTCTTAATGTTTTGTGTTAAAAGAGGTTCGTCGTGTATTTCAAACTCATATATATGCCAAGCTGCTTGAATAATTGGATAAAATTATAAAAGTACAGATAATATCACAATTGCTCGTTGCAGGACCTTCAAGCAGATTAGATGATCCGATTATTAGTTAGTTTAAGCCTCCGTATCCGTAACAAATGCTATCCAAAGAGGGGAAAGAGGAAGGCTCTATTTAATATGGAGCTAAGGGAACACGGGATCTATGCAAAAAGGGCATAGAAACAGCCTTAAAAACGCCATTGGTCAACGAACGAAACTAGCGCTGAAAGCAGTCAAAATCCTTTTGATGCACTGAATTGAAAATAAATCTTCATTAATTTCGTAAGTCTACAGAAATGCTCTAACTGCAAAAAATGCTACAGTTGCTGAGTTCATTAACGCAAAAATGCACAAAAACTTTTTCACCGCAATAAAATAATCCTAAGCCATGGTTCTCTGAGCTCCACAAAAAGTGATAATCGTAGGGTAACCTAACGAAGGGCAACACTTACACAAGAATTCAGCAATAATTTGAAGGCAGATCCCTGCGATAGGCCATTTGCTAGTTCACCAAATGCTAATGTTAAGGAACAAGAAAACTCATTGTAACGCCGACTGCGAGCTCTTTGTATGTTGAACTTCATGTTAATATATGGTCTAGCAACTCAACTCATATTCACACATAGCAACTCAACTCATACATCACTATTTAACTCATCTCAGGACTTAGATAGTGTTTTAAAATCATTAGGCTGCTATCTAAATATGATCTGAGCTCGTAGAAGTAATATGGCCATGAAAATTTTGAGATGTTGCAAAATGAAAGCTGTCATTGTAGTATAATATCCGATCAGTGTTTCATTTATATTATTTTCACATCACTAATTGTCCCCTCGTTCAGATAACTTTGAGAGACTTTTTATTGGTCACTAGATTTACTATACCTCCATTATGGAGCGCACCTTAAAATATCTTCATGCAGTTAAAGTCGGATGGCAAAATAATAAAATTCCAGTGCTTATTGTATATACTTTAATGAAAATTGAACTACATAGACAAATACAAATACTCTTTTAATGTGCAGCAATTTCACGCTCAAAATTCCTTTGCATTCTAGTGTACTATCTCCCGTTCTAGCGACTACATGTGTGTTTGCACGTCTCCAATTACTCTGAATTCGAGTCCACTAACTTTAAATTAGAGTCCCATACGAGCGCCTACATGTGTTCCCGTACGAGCGACTACACTGTGTTGCACACATTTCAACGCGTCGTGCAAGCAAACACGCCTACGTGCTGATCGGTATCCGCGATGCGAGGCTTGCGCTCGTGTTATTTGTACATCACATGCAACAACGGAAGGCGAGGGAGATGCCTTCTGTGCCAGACGGCCGCGAGAAGTAAGCCATGGCAGTCCGAGGTGCATCTTCCCTGGCGAATTTACTCACTTTCAGGTGCCGTAAGAATTGAAGACGCAATGTCACGATTGAGAGACCATCAGATATACGTAGTTAACCAGTTCGGGGAGCTAAGTAGAAGACTACAATGAGAAGTCAACCATAGCTGTCCGAGATGCATCTTCCCTGGTGAATTTACTCACTTTCAGGTGCCGTAAGGAACGATGACGCAATGAAACGACTGAGACACTGTCAGAAGTATGGAAGTAACAACCATCTGAGGGACCTAAGCAGAAGAAGCGAGGTGTCCGTTGCTTCACAGTGCAACCTGCTATTAGACCTGTAAAATTTTAGATGATCTACAAGCGAATTGAGTACGCATTTCTTAATTTTTATGAATATAATTTGATGACTTAGTATTTTCATAAGCTTGCACTACAATTAAAAAAGAAGTCTGAGGAACGCAAAATCAATGACGAACTATTATAAAAAATTTATGACCAGATTAAATGTTAGGTTAAGCCTCTCTAACAACAGCAAAGGCGTTCGGGAGAGAGGATGGGAAAAGGCATCATTTAGTATGGACTTAAGGGAACGCGGAATCTATGCTCAAGGTGCATAGAATCAGTAAGTTGAGAAAGAAGTTTAGGAAACAAGATAAAAGTTGAAGAAAACTAGGTAGGTACTGAAAAATAGGATAACAGTAACAAAAAAATGGTCTTTAATATAACAAAAAAAAACATTCCAAAAAACGAAGGCCTGCCCAACTCTCAGCTTGGGCTCTCACACATTTCCCCCCTGGGAGCGCTAATGCCCATAGATATAATAGTCGATACCCCCTGAGGGGTAATTCCCACAGATACAATAGTTGTATTCCCCTGAGGGGTAATTCCCATAGATACAATAGTTGTATCCCCCTGAGGGGTAATTCCTATAGATACGATAGTTGTATCCCCTGAGGAGTAATTCCCACAGATACAATAGTTGTATCCCCCTGAGGAGTCCGTATTTCATTTTATTGAGAAAGTGAATCGATGCCCAAGAGAACGAAGTCCATCACCCACTCCAGCGGCGCCCGTCTCTCCCATCACGAGGGCACTCACGGCTACCATGACACGATCCCCTGCCGTAAATTTGCCTCTGCTGCCGATAAGAAATGCCGCGTCAAGACGAGGCTGTTGCGGGTGCCGCTGCTTCTTCGATCTTTTCAAATGCAAGGGAACCTTAAGCTCGGATCCCAGATGTGCGGCGCGGCAGACTTGCGCTGCGATTTATGGGCCACCTGCAAAAAGTGGACTTTCTTCGTTCCCTATGTCAAAGATTGTCCCCTTCCAGCATTCGAACTTCGATAACATGCATTTTTGCCTTGTCAAATTTGTAGTTCGTGATGCGTTGATTTTAAGTGAAGGTACAACCACGTTCTCGGACATATTTTTCTGGTGATCTAATTGTGCTTGATAGAAATTCATGCAATGAACAAATCCCATCTGGTGAATATGAAGATAACCGCATTTATTAAACATCATGATTAGCTCACTGATTATTGCGTAAGGAATAAAAATTTACCGTCATACCTTAGGCCATGGATTCAGTTTCTCAACAAAATAAAAATACGGAGTAAACGTGCATACAGGGCTGGCCGGCAAAGCCGTTGTACAGAACAATACCACAACTGCAAAACAATCCATACAACAAATGAATCTTTGTTTCACACAAGTGCAGACAGAGTTTCGTAGCTTACATTTAGCACAATTTATTAGCGATTAACAGTTCATGTGCCACACCTTAATTTCTGAAAGGAAATATTATGATTTAATTATTACCAAAGTTTTGAAACCACCCGATCTCATTTGTTTCCAGCATCACAGTAAACCTCAGGAAAAATTTTATGCACGAGGCGCATGAGTAACTCAGAGCTAGCTGATGCTCTTGGCACAGCTCCTCCCTGCCGGCACATTAAGCAGATGTTCGTAATTTTAAAACTAAAGCGAAAAGAAAATTGAATAAAAGGCACAACACATGCAAACTTTCAGCCTCGTAGCATGAGTGTGGCAAATGAGACGCTGCTGTGCGAAAGATAAAGTTCACCTCGTAAAGCCACAGCAGACTCGTAAGATAACGAGAATAGTTTCGACGCTATACGTGGTTTCAGCCTCTATGGACCGCAGAGCCCTCAGGTATGGTGGCGAGGATTCTGAATTAATTTCTCTGCACTAGCATAACATTTTCTAACTGAAATGTACTATACACCGAAATTAATGGATTTTCAGAGAAACAAAGGTCAAGAACGTTTGTAGGTTTTCAAATGTACGGTAAATATTACGCTGATAGTGATTTAACCTTTTCAGTAACGCAATTTTCTAAAGCGTACGCTATCGAGCGTATACTTCACGGTGCTCCTTATCAACGATTAGAACCACCATTTTTGAAATGACTGTATGAACTATTGGCCAATATCGGTTTCTGATATATTAATAATGTGAAACAAATTGAGCACTTGTATCTCAGTATGATGTCAAGACCTTAACTTGAGCAATGGTTGCAGGAGCATCTCAGTAGAATGCACTCACGCAGTCAGTACAGCCAGGCTATCGAGATAAGGTTTTAGCAACGTTTATTGTCTTGAGGTGCATCGGAATATGTTTTATGCAGAAGAACACCCCAAGGTAAGAGCTAGTATTATTTTTCTTTCGAAAGCGAACTTGGCTCGAGAAATTCGGAATTTCAAAAAAGAAGCTCTTATTTTCCCCAGAAAAAAACATACAACAATCCGACTATAATGTTCGGTTTTACATCAAGATTATAATCGTATCGAATTTTAATGGGTCCAACAGGTCACGAAAACCAAGCATGAAACAACGATGAGTTAGCACAAAAAGAAGTTTTATAACATATTACGTGCAATTCGCTTTTATTCTCAATGCATCGCTGCCATATTTTTCAAAAGGAAGAACGATGGAGCAATAAGGTTGTTTAATATCCGACTCGCGGTTCTCCACTTTATGGGCCTCACGGATGTAGCACTGATTTAGTTTGGATGGCTCGGTGCTTTACAGGGAGCACAGACCCCCGTCGCTGTTCTATCTATTGAGCCCGACGCTATCGGGTCTCGATATTCATGAGCGTGATAGTGCGCTGCTCTACGATAAATTCCAACTTTAGGAATTTTAAGGCGATAACCTGTCCCGCAAGAATATAAACTTGGTCTTATTTTTGATCGTGGGGAGGGGTTTTCTGCAAGCGACTCGCCTAAAAGTTGAATAAGCAATTGGGGAGCTTCATTGGAAGCCTGTAGATCTTGGAAAATTTTTCCACTGGAACTCGATTTAATAAGAACTCGAGCCAGGCTTCTTTCTCTCTCCACGCAGCAATGCTGCAGGTCTGGATTTCGAGCATACAAGTGTTCAGTCAAAATGTGTTTCGGGTGAGGCTATTGTAACGCATTTGATCTGGGAATGCAGCTTAGTTAATTTATAAAGAGATGTTTTTTTTTGAAACAGTGAAATTATGTAGTTTATCCAGCAATACTTTTAACTGCTGTCAATAGATTTTATGAAGCATGGCCAGGTTTTCAAAAACATTTTCAGTGCAGATAACCTATTATTTTAGGAATAATTGTGAGTTTATATCATTTATCTGGTTGATGTAATTTAATTATCGTGTGAATAGCTGACATATCCAATAAAGTTGAGCTAAAAACTGCTTATTAAACATCTTTGTTTTATTCCCCTTTCATTTATCCCGGCATCTAACAGCTAACCAATTTCAGAAAACTGTTTATTAAGTCAACTTATTAACTTCTATATTTTACCATATTGTGACACAATTTCAAAGGCAAGTTCGACGTATTTGAACATTGACGAGTTTGCCCACAAGAAAAGCATCATCCAAAGGACAGCAGGCAGGCAATGACAGGCTAGGCTTACTCCTGGTGCAGTGCGTGGGATGTACTGGCTTAATTGACTGCGACGTGAGCCATTTGGTCACGGAGGGAGTTTTCATTAAGCTGCTGGCCAACCAGTGGCCACAAAATCAATTTTTTAAAATATTCAATCGAAATTTAATGAAAACACGATCCAGGTAATGGTTGGTATTTTCAACATTGCTTACTACAGTTCGACTATTGACTTTAAATTTGAACTGAATGTCAAACTTCAGTTTTACCACCCGCAATCAAAGTGGTAATCAGCGAGCATGGCGAGCTCCATTCTCAGAAAAAATAACGAGCAACTTTTTGACCATCAATATTTCATCAGAGAACTCAGAGTTCACTGTGCTGCAAGAAAACACGCTACACAAATGCACACTTCGAAAGATTTTCATTGCTGTTTAGTACTCTTTCTAAATGAACAAAGCATTGACCTTTTCTTGAAAACTAATGGGGTTGTATTGTCAGTGCTTTAAGTCTCCCATGAGTTGTCAAAAGTCATTAAGAATTATAACTATGTTTTTTGCTATGGAAATGCTACTGTACCCTAACGTGAAGGATAACAATGCAAGCAACCAAAGAAACCACTTAAGAGTTGTCAAAAATCATTAAAAATTAAAACTGTAATCTGCCATAAAAAGCTACAGCACCATAATGACCAACACTGTAAACAACAAAAGCAGAGCTGGAGGGCACACTGCCATGCAGAGCTCAGTCAACAATCGACGCGGCTCGTGCATGACAGCCACGCCCTCGTCATCCCTTAACACTTTGGATTAGATTAGATGTTAGTTTAACCCTCCCTAACGGCTACAAAAAAGAGCGTATCGAAGAGAGGAAGGAGGAAGCCCCTATTTAGTATGGAGATAAGCGAATGGGGAATATATTAAGAAGGGGCATAGAAACAGTAAGACGAGAAAGAAGTTAAGGAAACAAGATAAAAGTTGAAGAAGAAGGTAGTTGGTGTTGAAAAATCAGGAAGCAGTCAACCAAAAATAGGTGGTCTTAACATAACAAAAAAAAAAACATTTTCTTTCAGCTAAAAGAAGGCCTGCCTAACTCTCAGCTCGGGCCCTCACACATTTTCCCTCTGGGAGTGTAAATTCCCATAGATAAAATAGTTGTATCCCCCTGAGGGGAACCCATAACACTTTGACTGCGGCAGGTAGAAGTGAAGTTTAATATTCAGTTCAAATTTAAAGTCAATAGTCGAACTGCAGTAAGCAATGTTGAAAATACCAAACATTAACTGGATCGTGTTTTCGTTTAGTTTTAATTAAGTATTTTATAAAAATTGAGTTTGTGACCGCTGGCTGGTCAGCAGCATAATGCAAACTCTCTTGGTGACCAAATATGGCGCAGTAAGAGTTTTAAATTACCACTATGTCTGCGATGGGTTAAACTGAAGATCAGTATTCAACTGAAATTAGAGAATTTTAAAATTTTTGAAAATAACGAACGTTAAATAGATCGGGCCTCCATTAAATTTCCATTAAGTGTTTATGAAAATTGAGTTTGTGACTGCTGGTCGGTCAGCAGTAGTATAAAAATCCTCTCAGTGACCACCGGTGGTCACGTCGCACTCAAAATGTTAGCACACTGACAGTGAAGAGTTAAACTGAAGTCCAGTATTCAACTTAAATTTAAATTCAAAAGTGGTCCCATTAATTAAGTACCATTAATTTTGAACGATTATTTAAACTTTTTAAACAACACATCGATGGGTCGTTTCGCAGCAAGAAGAACTCGGGCACGACCCACCGATGGGTCGCATTGTGCGCTCTACGCAGGTAGAAGTAAACTCGGAGTGAAGGCTGGGACGATTTATTGGTAGACGTTATTGGTGTGGACGGCAGTACAAGAGTGATCAGCTAGATGTTATCAGCAAGGGAAGCAAAACAGGAGTGAGCAGCTATGCCTCGACATGATCGGCTTATATCACCTCTGTTTAGTACTAATACCCAGATAGATGACTGCATATAACTCCCCCCCCAAAACGAGTTAAAGCTACACTTCAAAATGAACTCAATTAAATGCAAAATTATTTGAACTAATTGCACCAGTTAAACATACTCAAACCAATTAACTCACAAGTTTTTCTCAAAGCTTAATAAAATATCAATTAATTTACTGCAAAATAAAACAAATATCAAGCTTTAAAGAACCATATGATGTGCAGGCATCTTTACGAATCGTTCTTCGTAAATATCAAAGATCAAATTACGTTTACTCTACAACACTCATAATAGCAAAAAAAAATTTATTAATCAAATGTTTAATCGCACCAGCCAAGCGTTATTGTAATATAGAAAAGAACAAGCAAAACAAAGTATGCCTCCGCGAACAATATTGCACATACTTGCCTTAAAAATAAAACGCTCAACACGCTACTGTTAAATAACCTTAACTCAAAAACGCAAGCTTAACTGTCCCATTACCAAAAAACGGTTAGGTAAACGAACTAGAAAACTAACACGTTAATACTTGACTAATTAACCACAAAAACTAAGCTAGAACCAACTAAAGTTCTAAACTAAAGCATAATAAAACCACGTGCTAAAAGAACTTACCCCCTGCCAATCAGGTTAGTTATCCACATAGTAAATTTAAAACGCAAAACACTATAAATTTAAACACATGTTTAGGATCATTGAAAATCAAATTAATAAACCGAAACGTCAATAAATGTAGAACACCGCATTCAAAAAAAAAAATGTAACTCCTTTTTTTTCAAACACCTTTTTTATAACTTAGTTTATTACCGCAATCAAACCACAACCAGGATTAATCATAACCCAAAGTTTAGCGTGATCGCAACACAGAAAATTATCGCATATTGTCATAGAAACTTAACATATAAAAAGCAAGATAAGCAAAAGCGAGTAAAACACGCAGTTTAAAACTGGTAAAGAAGAACCGTTAACACCACTAAATATGTTATTGGTTAACGCAAGCAAAAGATTATAGTTAAACCGCATTAACCTAGAATGCATTAGCAAAAAAAAACGTTAGAACTTCAAGAAAAAATAAATTAATTAACTTACTGATTTCAAGTCGCAGAAACATGTTAACCAAAGAAAGAAAGAAAAAAAAAATATTCCCTATTAATACTTTAATACTTTATCCTCTCTGCTAATACAACCTGGTGCAGTATATATTAACCAAATATAAAACGCCAAAACGAAAAATACGGATAAGTAATTTTTTAGAAATTCAAGAAAGAAATTTTACGCACCGAAAACACTTTTGTTTACCACAACCAAAACGTAGCAGTTAAAAATAAATTTTTGAAACGCTCCAAACAGAATAAATGATAATGCATTTTGAAAAAATTAAGAAAAACTTAATAATTAAAAAGCATAAAAGCGAAGCAAGGAAACATGCCAAAAAAAAAAAAACGAAGCTGCTGACTTACCGTGCTCAAATATAGTCAGCACGTCGACAGCCGGCAGAACGTCGTAAAGGGTAAATAGTCAAACGCCATTTCATAAAAAATAATCCACGGAATATCGAAAATTAAACCAAACACCCTACATGATTGCAAACAATTTCCTATTTTCGCAACTACTCCTATTAGAAAAATTCAAACAAAACAAAAATAAAAAATCGCAATGTCGAATTTCGAATTGTCACACGATTAAAGAATTTGCAATCCAAACACAACATTCTCAAATTAGAAAAGTCAAACTTCTAAAACCAAGACAAATGAAGAAAATGCTAATTAAAATTTTGCGTCAATATTAAAAATAGCATACTTAAACTAAACGCATGCTTAACAAATTAACCTAAAAATAATATTGAAAGCATGGATAGAAAAAACTGCGCGCATTGCATCGCATATTTCTCGCGATACGCACATAATTTCGGAACGCTTCACTTTTCAACTAATATCTAAACACTCTTTCAAAATTTTCCGATTATTTTTAATTTCGTTTCAATGAAAATTTTTTTTTCACCCTATTATTTTCAACTTAAACTCGTCGCGCACCGCAGGATTTACTGGGACGGCCTGCATCTCTGGGACGTCCAGCCCGCCCTAAGTGTGACACATTCACCACCACAAGATCGCGCGCTACGTGAATTATTGATCCTGATGTAGGACCCTTGGCGGCCTGCCCCGCGCCATGGCATAAGAAAAATTCTCCCGTTGCGTCGCTGTTAACGTCTTTACCTCCTTCTTTATATGGTAAAGTACCGTTCCCATAATCATCGTAGACAGGATTAATCCCATGATAACGATGTCGGTCACACGATCCGGCAGCAACTCCATCTTGGTTACTGCGTTTTCTTCCACCCACTTTTCGTTGATTGTCGTTGAGTGGGTTGATAAAGCCGCGACGAGGGTATCCACGTCTATATTACTCTGTGCATTGCCCATTCCTGAAATCAAAAGATACAAACAAGATTAGCATGGCCGTTGTACAATAAAATAAATACAACCTACAATTTGGTATCAGTCTTGGTTGACTCTCAAGAGTCATTGAACCACGATAACTCTCGCATACAAAATATAATCGCTGATCGCTGAGAAAAAAAATGTGTCATGCGCAAGACACCTGTCTTATGAATTTAATTTAAAATTCTGCTGATCGTCGAACGATCGGGATCATCGACATCTAGATCAGTGACATTCCGGATCAGATAAAAATAGCTCGGCAAGACCGCAAGTGCGCATCTCGCTGGATAAATTTCTAGCTCAGCGAACTCAATTTATAGCTGATCAGACGTTCACAATTAAAAAACGTCAATTTAGCAATACGAATGTCTGCGTGATTTTGAGAAAAAAATAATAAAACGTCTTAGCGACAACTGAAAGCTAGACGGTACAAATTCCTCAGGAGTAAAATACCTAACATAACCTCATTTGACTTGATTACATCGTAAGAATAAGAACAACCTATAAAATACAACGGATTACTGAGATTAAAATGAACGCAACACATATTTGCAAATAGCAAAAAAAACTCTTAAAATTATGATTACATCCTTAGCATTATTAATAACTGTTAACACGAAGGTAAAAACGAAGGTAACACGTAAATCGTCGTGTTTTCAACGTCAAAAATATAATGCAATTGTTATTCTAGCTCACATTTTTTACCTTTGTAAGGGTTAACAAATGATTAATATTACTCCTAACTATTTTAGATCCAATTTTGATATCAGCATAATTACGTTTCACTTTCTGGACGATCGCAGGTCCAATCCAATTTAATTGAAGCTTATGGGATTTATTATGGTTCTTTAAAAGAACTCTGTCACCTACATTAATATCTTTGTTGCGTCGCTTAAGGTTTCTATAGAGATTTCGCTCCGTCGTGTTATTGATAATTAAATTTCTGATATTTTCTACTGTTCGAACGGCTTCTCTGGCTCTAATGTTAACTAAATCTAATTCATTATCAAAATTATATGTTACTGAATCGAAATTTTCTGCCTGATAGAAGGGGCACGTATCGCGGTTGAATACCACGAAACTCGGCGTGTCGCCTAACGTAGAGTTTAATGCATTATTTAACGCATTCTCAACTACTTCAAGCAATTGATCCCACTCGGTATGTGTAAGAGTGTTTACATATAACCGTAAAAGATTACTTATTTTTTTATTATTGCGTTCAACGATCGCATTAGAATGTGGGTTATAAGCTAAAACTTCTCTCTTAGCAATATCATGAATTTTTGCATACTGCTTTAACGCTACTGACGTGAATTCTAACGCGTTATCCGAGATGAGTGTTTTGGGATAACCTAGTAGTGCAAAACAGTTACTGAGACACTCAATAATTGTTTCAGTACTGCGATTGGAGATCGCATACAACCTGCAGAAACGTGAAAAAAGGTCTATCACTACGAGTATGTACCTATTCCCTTTATCGGTAACTTTAAGCGGCCCTAACAGGTCCATAGACACAACCTCAAAAGGTTTTGTAGCTATTGGAGCTGTCAAAATTTTAATTGGAACTGATGGTCTTGCTTTAATAATTTTACACACCTCGCAATGTTGAACAAGTTTGCGCACACTGGTTTTCTCTAACTGATTCCAATATTTTAACTTAAATTTAAACAAAGTGTGCTTGTAGTCCGTGTGGTATAGCGTGTGTATGGCCAGAATGGCCTTACTCATTAAAGAATTTGGTACAACTGCTGTGAGTATTGTACTCGGTCGATTATCAATTTCTCTACGTCTATAAAGAATATTATTTAAAACCAGAAACTTCTCTAAGTCAGGAATGTTCGAAACACTGTCATGCAATAAAGCATTCTTAACCTCTATACAGAAAGCGTCGTTGTTTTGTTCGTCGATAAATTCCTTAATCGTCCAAGATATCTCAGACTCTGTCGGTACGTAGTCTATCAGCTTGGGTACGTCTGCATCGTCGCTGTCTCTAACCGGCGGTTCATTCACCTCGTCTGTCGGCATGCGGGCATGCGTCTGTCGCTTGCGCGCACGTGTCTCTGCAATGCATACTTCCGATTCATTAGCGACTTGCAAATCGTCACAATCATTTAATTCTTTAAGATTTAATTTATCATTTTCAGCTGGTAAACGGCTTAGATAGTCAGCCACAACGTTTTCTCTCCCAGGAAGGTATTTTACAATAGGATTGAAAGAATGAACATTTAAGCACCAGCGGGCCATGTTGGTGTCCTCCGGTAATTTCTTGTTAAACAAGGGTGCCAAGGGACGGTGGTCTGTATAGACACGCACCGTATATCCCGTTATTAGATACTTAAAGTATTTTAAAGCACAATTAATAGCGAAGAACTCTTTCTTCGTAGTGGAGTACCTACGCTGACTAGAATTCAAATTTTTACTGTAATAAGCAACAGGTCTCAAAATTTTGTCGCTAGAATCATCCGCTTGCATTAATACAGCACCTATTCCAGAATTGGAAGCATCAGTGAACACATGGAAGTCTTTACTATAGTCAGGATGTCTCAAAACTCTGTCTGACGTCAATAAAGATTTCAAGTACTCAAAACTTCTTTGGCACTCGTCTGTCCAAGTATAAGTAACATTTTTCCTCAAAAGATTATACAAAGAACTTGCTATTTCAGCAAAATTTGGTAGGAAGTTGCGGAAATAGTTCGCTAAACCTAAAAACTGCTGTAATTCTTTAACATTGACTGGCGCTCGGCAATCTTGTAATTTTTTCGAATATTTGCATTTAATTCCATCTGCGTCTATGATATGGCCAAGATATTCTATTTCTTGCTTGTAGAAATGACATTTCTCAAGCTTCAAGGATAAATTTCCGGATCTAAGCATTTTAAGAACGCTTTCTAAATCCTTTAAATGTTGAATTTTATTTTTAGAAAATACCAATATATCATCAAGAAATACAAACGCGACTTTCCCCAAAATGGGTGAAAGCGCTGATATCATGAGTTTTTGAAATATTCCCGGACTCGTTGAGAGTCCGAACGGTACCCTACAGAAATGGTACTTACGGTAATTGACACTAAAAGCAGTGTACTTCCTACTTTCTTTTTCTAACTCAATCTGATGGAAAGCACTGCGTAGGTCAATGTTAGAGAACCACGCGTTATTTCCTAAAGTAGCTAAAATGTCGTCTATACGTGGGAGGGGGTATGATTGTTTAATAAGTACCGTATTTAAAGCTCGGAAATCGATAACGGGACGCAAATCTCCCGATTTTTTTTTAACTACTATGACAGGGAAATTGAAGTCAGAGTTTGACTCTTCAATAATACCCTGATCTAGCATATCATTAGTTATCCGCATTACCTCCTCTTGATACTTATGAGGTATGCGATAGGGAACTAAATTTAATACTGGAGCATCTGGCTTCAACTGAATTTGATGCTTTAAAATATTGGTAACTCCTATTTTTTCTCCTTCGAGTGTTACCACATCGCGGTACTTATTCAACAATTCAATTAAAGGTAATTGCACGTCTTTCTCATTGCATGAAACGTCTTTGACTGTCAGGTCACGTCTTAACTCCTTTTCTCCACTTCCTCCACTTATCAAACCTCCTTGCATTAAACCTACATTTACTTCTGCATTAATTTCTCCCACTTCTCCATTCGATTCTAACTTCTTATTATCAACAATATCAACAGCAATTACACCTCTGCCACGAGTATCAGCTTCCGAACAAAGTTTCCTATCAACCATGGTATCCTTTCCACCACATGTCGATTTAACTTCCATCGTATCTGACCCCGCAACAAAATTTACTTCAACGTCAGCTGCATCTCTGAGCGCTGTTTCCACGCTCGTCAGGTATACTTCGCTCTCAATATCATCAGATTTTATCAATTCCACGTTGCATAGCATCGTGTTCTCAGCGAAGTACAACGTCTCCTCATTAGCATTTAGAATCATGACTGGTACCACACCGTCTTCATTTACATGCACAATTGAGTCAGCTATGAAAGCACCATTGTCAAAACATCTTTTGAGAACCATATATTCTCCTACAATTGGTTTCCTAATGAACCCATAAACAACGTTAAGCGAATTACCAGGTACTTCAGCCTGATTACAATGAACAATTAATTGTTTTGTTCTCATTGTCTGTGCCTGAGCTACCACAGCTCTCATGGTCTGTCTCTGAGCTACCGCAGCTCTCATTGTTCCGCAGTCAGCATTTTCTCTCCTGCGGTCAGCATTGTTTCTGCCGCAGTCATCATTTTTTCTGCTGCTGTCATCATTTTTTAAATGCCTCTTGGTCTTTCTGGCGACCGCAATCTCTGATAATAGACAATCACTATTCACTATATTTCGCATTACAACTTCTCTGCTTAACAAAGGTTCCACATTTAAATCTTGAAAAGGAATTGCAACATTATTCCAAAGAAGTTCCTTCTCTCTGAAGTTAATGACGGCGTCTTTTAATACGTCACGACCTAGGATTAAATCATAGTTAAATTTAGCTTCACGGACAATAAGTGCACTGGTTTTAATTACTTTACTGGTGCCCGGGATTTTAATGGATAACTCTACCTCTCCGGTCACGTCGCTTTTTCCGCTTATTCCCTTGACTCTTAATTTACTCGGCTTGACTTCATCACTCAAATTTTTAATCTGTCTGTAACTAATAAGGCACTTCTCCGATCCACTGTCAATTAGAGCATTTAAATACTGATCGTTATTTTTGATAATGATGGTTGGCTTATTGCCCTCTTTAAATGACACTAATCCAGAATTTTTATCAACATTCTTTACAACGGACACAGAAAAATATGATTCCACCGTTTTGCCTTGACAATGGTCATTTTCAAGCTCTTCTTCTTGTAATAAACTATATCTATTTTTACAGTTAAACACAGGGTCAACATACGATTTGGTTATTTCGGTGGTATCTGGGATTCCCACGGTCTCCAGTTTAACGAGTTTGGTACCGCTAATTAACTCGGGCTCAATCTGCTTTAACTCTCCCTTACTTCCTCCATCTAGCTTAAAAAACTACTTGACTCGGTTTCCGCCCAATGGACTTCATTTTTACCTCGATTTGAGTTACCTCTACCGCGTAAATACGCCCTATAGTTGCGGACTTCCGTACCGCTCGCTCTACAATTCTTTACTACATGCGTTCCACCGCAGGCAAAACATCCTCTCGGAAACTGACCTCTTTGCTGTCTACATTCAAAGTGCCCTGCCATGGAACATGAGTTACAGTACGGGAATCCCGCTTTTTTCGTTCCTGAATTTCCTCCTGAATTTCCTGCAACCTGACCACTAGAACTACTACTCTCAGACTTCACCATATTACACTCTAAGGCACCAATTCCTCGATCACCTACATAACTGTTTAACTCTCTTCCCCTAATACGAGTATTTCGTGCGAGCCAGGGTCTAGGTACAATCCTACGTACACCTGATCGAAAATTCCTACGATAATTTCCAACCGTTCCGTAGCACACCTCACTCTCAGGGAACTGCTCTGCGGCCTCGAAGCCTTCATCAAAGTCACTGTTTACTTCACCTAGGTAACTCTCCTGTTCGTATCTGAACTGAACTTTTTGCGCAAGGATCTTTTTTGTCTCGGACTGGCTGCGCACAACTGAAATTAACCTAGCCAACAACTCCTCCGCTGAGCTGAATTGCGTCTCAAAGATTTTCCTAGCAAAACTCTCATCAAGAAGCGGCCCTAAGATTGACAACGCGAGACTGTATGAAATACTATCGCCTACGAATTTTTTTAACTCTGCTTGTGTTGTGCAGGCTTGAAAGTATGCAGTTCTCTGCCAACCTAAGGAATTTGAATTAAGGATGCTCTCAGTCAGCTTTCTTATTTTCGAAAATGCATTGACCATTTGTGCAGATAGTGCATTATTTTTAACTAGTTGCAACTCGTTTAGGTCGCAAGCCAAGGCATGAATACTTTTCTCGCCACGCGAAACGTAAATGTCCTCAAGAATCTGAACTACCTGATCAAAAGAATAATTGAGGTCCTGATTAACTAATTTCGTAACTACGGAGTTGAAATCCCCGACGTTCTTATTAGCGGAGCGTACTAGGAACTCCTTACGACGTTCATCACTAGTGGCATCAGGCAACAAACTTAGATATGCCTTTAGATTTTGTATGTGAGTGTGAAAACTCTTATTTTCGAGAAACTCAGAATCATGGACCCGGCGTCTTCCACGGAACGTTGGAAGCTCCGCATTCGTCATTATCGTGCCTACATTCGGTACATTCATGTTAGCAGCAATATCACGTGCTAGTTGTGTTGTGTTTACATTACTAGGAACACTAGAACTAGGGCCAGCTGTTGGGGTCGTCATGGTTGGCACTTGAGTCACACTAGTTACTCTAGGTTTAGAAATACGTCCGGATTTAGTTACCGTAGCTTCTGTTCGAACTACTTCCTCATCACTATCCAAGGAATCATAATAATCCGACATGTGTCGTATTTCCTCAACAATTTAAAGATCTCCCTATTCCTAATAAAACGTCAAATTCAATATTAATCAAAGATCAATCAAAAATTAATGCATCCCTTCGGAACAAAAAATAAACATATTTTGCCTAACTTCCATCAATACACAGCGAAATTAATAATTCCACCTGAATTAATAACCACAATTAGTAGCTAAGAAAATAATAAAGCACATCTAATACAGGCAAAATACACAGAAAATGAAATAGTGTTAACCACAATAGTAATCACAAGACATCAATAACAACAATAAAATTACCTAACCAATACTTCCGATTAAATTCAATAAATAGTGGCACTCTCAAACACCACAATCAGAGCAAATCTTGGTGACTTCTCAATAAAACCGTGCAGCGTGTACGTGACCGCTGCTCACCACAATTCTCACGATAAGGCGTTAAAAAAAAACCGCTGCTACACAGCAAGGAAGTGTGAATTTATATCAATTTAAAGCTTCAAAAGTTTAATTCAAAGTGTTCATTACACTTTCACTAACACTATTACTTAATTTATGCAAAATGTGAAACTTACAATGTTAATTTGAAGAAAAAAAATGGGGTAACTGCTAATCCGATCTTGACTGACGCAGATCCGTCGTCCAACAATCACTGACTCAAACTGACTGTCTGCAAGACTGCAAAGCTACACAGGAAGTGGGTACGGCACAAGACGTCCGCAGCAATATTTGCAACAAAAAGAATGCTCTGCTCAGAGAACGAGACCGCTTGCATCTAGTTACAGAAAATGCTTTTTCTTAAAGACTTATCTGAGACAAGAAGACAACAGCAGCTCACTTCGTCGTGGCAGGCAAGATGGGTGGGGGAGCAGTCAATGCCAATGCAGGTACAGCAATGATGTCAACTGGTACAGCAAGATGATACTTCTTTTTACACGAAGATACAGTGCACCACGTTTAAGAATTTTTAATTCTAATTGAAAGTATGTGTCACTTCACTCGTACAGTTCTTGATGCAATGCACTGCTACTTTAATTGATGCTATCGTAGTAATTTATCTCAACACAATTAAATTGTTTTTAGCACTTGTAGACTTAGAATTCACTTCTTGTAGAATTGTAGATGTAGAATTCACTCAATGGTTGACGCTGGGAACGCTGCAATCTTTACTTCGAAGACAAATTCGATGTCGTCGCCTGCTTCATATATTAAAACTCTTGTTCGTAGCGGTGAGTCGTGGTGTAGCACAATGCTGATTTGGGCGTATGCTTCTTGTAACACTCTTTTCGGTACACCTATTCCGAAAACAATTGTTGTTTCTTGCGGTTGCCACAGTTGATTGTTATTCCCGGTACACATTGGAAGTTTATACTGTTCGAAGGATGTTAACACAGAACACTTGAAATCCACTGTAACACTTATGAGTTCACGAATGTGGGTTGAGTTCACCACATGCTGTGCCACCAAATGTGCGCTCTACGCAGGTAGAAGTAAACTCGGAGTGAAGGCTGGGACGATTTATTGGTAGACGTTATTGGTGTGGACGGCAGTACAAGAGTGATCAGCTAGATGTTATCAGCAAGGGAAGCAAAACAGGAGTGAGCAGCTATGCCTCGACATGATCGGCTTATATCACCTCTGTTTAGTACTAATACCCAGATAGATGACTGCATAGCATCGCAAGAAGCGTGTTAAATGCGCTCATTAGCTCTGAGTAACCTCAGGTAGCCTCAATTACTGTCCGATGGTGCATCGTCAATCTTCAAGGATGATTTTGGGATTTCTCGCGACATTGACGTTTGTTTGTAGAAACGAAGCCTGTCCAAAGCAAGGTCGCTTTTCAGTTGACGTTTCAAATTGTTTGAAACGAGGAAACTCATCAAGAATTCTTTCTATTTATTGTTCATTTACTACGGTTTTCTAACATTTGAGTTTTTTGCCAGCTTTCCGAAAAAGGAAGATGGACCACACAGCCAGCCAGAAGGACCACTTTATGAAATTCAGTCATTGCACAGGAAGAAAAAAAAAACCTCAAGCACAAGCGAGAAAAGTGATCAAGAAATTCATACCCGCCATTAAAGCTTTCTAAAGAGACGACGCTCGTCTTCCTCTCTCAGAGGGTGCGCTTACATCATCCCCCCTGTCAAAAAATAGACACATTTTCATAAGGTTTTCAACTCCATGAAAGAATTGCCACGGTTCAGGCTACTACCTCAATTTCTCAAAACTTTACAGTCACACAACTGCCGCTAGGATTTTTAATCTTTTCATTATTGTTTTTAAGTTGCTTTAACTTAGATTCAAAGTTAAGTTTCCATGTCGAGAAACAATGACTGTTCACAAGGTAATTGTCAATTGAAAAAGAAAAATAGAAAGGAAAGCTATGAATTTTTTCTAAGACGTCACAGACGTCTTCTTGCACATGGTTGACAGGGGTTGGTGAGCTGTAATGTTTTTAGAGCCCGCGATTGCTTGGCTAACTGAAGACCGTCATATCCAGTCCCCAATATTTGGAACACATCGCAGGGTGTAAAAGTCAACTCAAATGCCTACAATAAGACGCAAATGACCACGACTAGTTACTTCCTGCATTTCCATGTTAGTTGGGTTGATCGGCTGTTCATCGTGTACGCGTTTTAAACACACCCCAAATTCTAATTTCCTAATTCTTGCATTGACATTATATCGCAAGAATCAACTTGGTTATGGATTTATTTCCTCTAGCGTGTTTGCTCTCCGAGTTCACAATATACACACGAGCGCTTCTGAATTGACGGACACACAAACGTTCCTTATTTTTATCATAACATATTCAAAATTCGAGGACAGTTATTGCTGCTGTATACTGCAGGCTCATTTGCGCGTAAATTTACCCATTATATTCACAAGGATCATTGAGAAGCTCCTGTAATGAAAACTTAGTGTGAATAATCAGTTTCCTTTAATTGAAGTGGCAAAGGTGCCTGCTTGACCGCTAAACTGCAAAGTACAAAACATGGAAACCCCTCGAGTGAATATTGGGACCTGGTGTAAGTGAGGGGCTCACCTCGCACACAAGCGTCCTAACTTCATTACAGCGCGCACCACACGCAGCGTCACGCACTCCATAGAAAAAGGAAGGAAGAAAATAAGCAGTGAGAAAGAAAGGAAAAAGAAAGACAGTTTATTTTCAATAAAGACGATACGAAAGACATCATTGGTTTCTAACTCTTTGACTGCGACGGGCGCAACTGGTGGTACACGGAGGTATTTTTCATAATGCTGCTGACCGGCCAGGAGTCGCAAACCTAATTTTCATAAGTACTTAATCAAAGCTAAATGAAGGCACGACCCAGTTCATGTTTGGTATTTTCCAAATAGTTTACTATGATTGACTTCAAATTTGAGTTTGGTGTTGAACTTAATATTTAGTTGCCGCAATCAAAGTGTTGAAATATCTTAGTTGATGCGCACACATGGGTGTCGCAATACCCGTCACTAGAAACAAATAATTGAGGGCAGTGTGTTCCCTCTGCTGTTGAATCTAGCTTTGATGATATATGTAACTACAAATTGAAAAGAAGACATAACTTCAGTGACGATCCGTTGGTGAGAAAACTCGTATTAGTGAACTCGTCACAACTTTCTTCAGCGTGTAAAACTCTCACATGGCTTGGTGAACAGCGTATTATAGTCAACAAAGTTGGCTTTCAGGCAAACATATTTTACAAAGGCCTTTTCATCCAGTAATGATATGGCAAGTTGTGAAGAATGATAGAAAGAATAGATTGATATCATTTTAGACGTATCATTAAAAATTGATGCGCATTTAGTACAACCATGCATTGAACGCCTTGAAAAATGTTCAAGCATTTCAAGGTGATTGAAATTCTATTGACCCAATTTCCCTTGCTCCAGAGTATCAATTGATTCCTAAACTAACACCTGATGCAACGTTGCGGGCAGAAAAGATTTCGTTGTAGAGAATTCAAGTCCGCACGTTGCCTCGAGCCTCGAGATGAAGGCAATCGAGCACTTTTAACAAACGAGCGCCCATTTGAATAGAGCTTTCGCCTCGACAAATCGCGCTGCGCGATTCAATCTCTCCGCAGAGTAGAGTAATTCCAGGTGCGCCATTTAAAAATGGAAACCTCAATCGGTCCCATTGCTCTCATCGAACTACGGCATGTATTTCCGAAAATTACTTCCAAGTCAATAAATCATCCCATAGGGTTTATTTCATCACGAAACCGGTCGCGGTTTTGTTGCGGACCATTAAAAGCGAAACCCGTTTGGGTTCAATTTTGTAAGTTCTATGCTACCGGCTGCGGTCGTTCATCTCTAACACTGCGACAGCGCTGCAAATTGGCCGAAATCAAGCATCCTCAGAGACAGATTGACGCTCGGCAAGAACTCCATTCTGTGTTTTGTTGCCTGAAAATCGACCAACTGTTGACTGACGACCACAAGAAAGAAGCGCGGCTCGGCCTTCACATGTTCCGAACATTGTGTGGAAGTGCAAGCAGTTCTACTGAGGTAGAGTGATTTGATTGATAGCTTTTTGGAGGCCTGAGAGTCTATGTTAATCGGTACATATTCAGTTTTTTTAGGGGGCCGAGAGTTGATGTAAGTTAATGCATATACAGCATTTTTGGGCTGAGAGCCGATGTTAATCGGTACATGTACAGCTTTCTATTTGTTCCACAGACCCAGGCCTCCTGCAAAGTTTTCTCCATCCTCATTTGACGTACCTGCGTACAAATGACAGCTGCTATACCATTCTTATTACAGGTCGTTTTCTTTTGGAATTGATTGGAGGGCACACCAGGCATGAGCTTATTTAAACGAGCGCATGTCATGCACGTCCATTCATTTCAGCGCAGTATTATACTAAACGAACGCAGCGTTTCGATCAAGCAAGGTAACCGTAAGAAAGAAGCGACTAGAAGAATTCTCGAGCAGAACACTGCTTGAATAGTGGAAAATGGGAAATTGAGCCTACGTTGTCAAATAAAGATGCTAGACTGATCAGAACGGGTTGCTGTAAGCCACAGCTGGAAGAGCTCATGAGGTCTCGGTTAAGTAATGCTAAAAAGTTTATTACTTTTCCCATATGGTTATTTTATAGAATCATTTATAATACTGCACCATGAATGTTTAGGCTGAAATTCGCAGAGATGGCTCAACCACGTTGCCAATTGCCCTCGTAGCTGCACACTTTCCCATGCATACGAGTCTGTTAATGCGTATATGTAAGTAAATGTGTCTGAATGCATACGTTCAGTATATGTTATTGAGCATGTGTGCATGCATGCGTTTATGTATATAAGCATGCCTAGTTGTATGAGCTTGCGCTTGCATCTTTGAATGGCATGTGCAAGTGTGCGAACACGTGCTCGTAAATACCAATGTTGGATTCCTGCACGACTATTTGCGTGCGCACGCTAATTCCACATACATTAGTACCTTTAATTCGACATACATTAGTACGCGTGACCAGTACGTACTTCTTAAAATAGGGCGAGGAAGCTCCACCAAGTGAAAATTTGAATCCAAGATCTATAGAATTTGTTATTTCGGCTAGAGGCGCAGGCAACCGTGCCTTATCGCCAGTGCTTGGCTGGCAGGAGAATAACAAGGCCACAGCCGCCCTCCTCTGATTCTTCGGAGTAGCCGAACTGGCGAGTGGCAGACGATGTGACCCAGCGGGGGCAGCTCACTGAACGCTCGACAGGGGAAACCAGTGGAGGAAGTTTTTTCTTTCATCAAGTTAGGCTCTTGATGCGATACTTCCACAACCTCTTTTCAGTGTTACAAATGTTTTTCAATTACAGTTGTAGGTAGCTCACGGAAGGCTCTGCACGGGAAACTGCAGGAGGTAGTTTTCTCTTTTATCAAGTTAAACTCTTGATGTGATAATTACCCAAGCCCTTTTCTGTTCAAAAATGTTTTTCACGAGCAACTTTCCTATTGCTATTTAGCAGCGTAGAGTTTGAATGAAACGCATTGAAATTAAATTGAACAAATAAAGCGATGAAGACTGGGAATATAATGAAATGAGACGGTGCATAACTTCAGGCATCGATGCTAACCAAATTTAACCATAGATTTAAAGCTCAACCCACTCTCTTACTTTAATTCTAAGTGTAACGTCACTTGTAACTTTCAGCCTAACTCTGAACCTACCTCGTGTACCATTTTCTAATTAGATTCCCTGAATTCTCATCCTAAACTATTCTCAACCTTCACTGTTCACTAAATACAACTCTGATCCCACATAACTGCCCGAATAATGTATCACTGATACAATGCGGCTCGAATTAACCGTTTCTCAAGGCTGGAGATGTCGTGTCATAACCGTCCTGGATAACTTCATATCACACAACACCAAAAATCCTGAGTTTATTGAAGTAGTTTATTCAGAACTAACCCTAAACACGCAATTGATTGAATCACCTAATGTAAGCCACCTTTTCACACACACGAACTTCGTTTCTTCATATCTTGATTGCACCATGTTTCAAAATTTAGACAGGAGATTGATTTTTATCATCTCGCTATTTCTTATGAAGAATGCAGTTGCTTTTCATAATTTTTGAAATAAATTTCGGATTTATGGAACAACTCGTTCGTCACAAACTCTCCCGCAATCGCTTCTGAACGTTCAAAAATAAAGGAAGCCTTGCGCTGTAAAAGCACAAGGTAACGCTACCACGCGCGGCAGAGAGTCGAGACAACAGAGCGCAACATATCGCCTTTATTATTTCGTAGTTGCTCTTTTTGCGGAAGTAAGACCTTCTGTAGTGCCGGAACGCCCACCGAGAGGTCCTTTATTAACTGCCCCCAGCACTTCTAGACGAGAGCACTCGGCCGCCAATCATAAGTTGGGACGACATCATCTGTGTTTTTGGTCGTTTCGATTAGTCTTTCCTTCATGGTGAGGGATAAGTTGTCTCATAAACGCATAACTTTGAGGGAGAGTCAACGAGGGCCTCGTGCTTCAGCGCAAACTTTGGACGAGGGCCAGTTTCGTACCAGTTCGCGGGATCAGGAGAGCTTCGCGAAAGTTTTGCACAAGGACAACTGCAAACCTGACGGTTAAACTGGATGAACCCTCCTACGAAGTTTGATTGAAAAGAATTACATGCTGGCTGAGGTAAGATTTAAGTCACGGAGTTCATGGGAGTACCAAGAAGTCCGAGCAGAGTACAAAAACGGATATCAAAACTAAAGTACTGTGCTTGTGCACCGAATTTTTTAGCAAAAACTAAAATTTAGTTTTTCTATTTTGAAGTTAAGCCAATGCCTTAGGAACAAGGTATGGCTGAAAATTACGAGCACCGAATGATGACCAAAAATAAAATTTAGTTTTTCTCCGTTGAAGTTAAGCTAATGTCTTAGGAACAAGCTGTGGCTGAGAATTGGGAAAACTATAATTGAGCCGATTGAAGAACCAACACCAGACAACTGTAAAAAGTGTTGTTTGAATGATGCAAATTAAAGAGTAGAAATAAGGTGCGGCAGAAGTATAATGTCTCCAGGCAAGTGAGAGACTCTTCGTAACTTTTGTTCCAATCATTGCTACCGCCTCTACATGTACTCTGGTGTTAGCAAACCAGCTATGTAAAAGACATGAAAGTTCTTAAAACACAGGAAACAAATCAGTTTCCAAATAATAAAACACGATTTAACACCAGGTGGTTCGAAAGGGCACTCCCAGAAAAGAAAAGAATCTTCACCTCAGTTTAGGTTGGAGTTTGCACACGGTATACAGCACGGAACTGAAAGGCTACAATTTGATGGCTGCTCTGGACTCGGAAATGTAAATTTATGACGTGAAAAGTGCACCTCATCTGTCTGAGGCTTAAATTTTCGTGTCGTGTCCTAAATTTCCATTTTTTGCCTAATGCGCGGAAATCAGGTCTAAAAGTGAATAACATTTAAAAGTTCTTATTCAACAGGGGCTACGAGCTATGAAATATAGCATTTGAAAGATAATAGTTCCACATTTTTAAAACTCTGGTCAAGTTTTTTGTTTTGTTTAGCTAAGAGGTTACGCATATTTTCATTGTACAGAACATTCATTCACTTATCATTTGCAGACGAATTAGATAGAATTGAATCAAGAAATTTTTTAGGAAGACTCAGCGACAGCGTTGGTGCCGGTGCGTGGCTGAAATTTTGAAATTTTATCATTTTGCTTTCGATGCGACACATCGTTTTGTCGTTTGAAAAATGTTGACCTGCTTTTAAAATTAGTGATAGTTAATGGACTCAGTTGATGTTTGGCACTTATAAATTGCTACCAAATTTGGAACTTGACACCTTCACTGCGTATTGGGCCACATGTGTACCGTTCGATAAATTGCTCATTCAAGTACCGGTGTAGGTAAGCGACATCTTATCTGTCTTACGAACTTTTTAAAATATAACTGTTTTCATACATTGGGAAATATTATCATGCCATTGTATTTTCATATTTCTTTGAGGAAGGATGAAATTGTATTTGAGCACTAAAGTCGATTTCCCAATTGTACTAGTTACAACCTGACCAAACCAACCGTTAACAACCGTGGAAACGCAGTGAACGTGTTAAATTCGATTTGAGGTACTGCAGAAAGTAACAGGCAGGGGCTGCGACAGTTGCATTGACATTCAGTGAGCAGCGCTCAACCCGTGGATGCACGATATTATTTCTAACAAACTTACACCGTGGGGTCAGTTTGACCCCAACCTTTTCATTAAAGTAACAAAGCACATAAAGCTCAGCTAGCTTCAGTTATTTGGAAAAGTCACAAAGCCATGTTCAAATAAATGGGTAAAACCTACAGTTGTTTGAGTTTAAAATTCAGTTCGAGTCATTTTGAGCCCCCCGTGCATCCACGTGCTCACACGTAGCGGTCGCTTTTGTTCGAATGAGCTCTTCAAACTTCCATCATCATTTTCAAGCATGATAAGCAGAACTACCTAATACTAAGAACCTTTTAAGAACTTCTTGCAAATAAATCACAATTTTGGAAATTTCACGAGTTTCTAAAAATAAAATTTAGAAGATATTGGCATACTGTAATTTATTTTCACGCCGAAGACTGATGCGGTACAAGACGGCGCGAGGAAAATTGAAGCAAAGTCGTTCATCACACAGATGACCGCTGATAATGTGATCGCTTTCAAGGGTCAAGGGAATAAGACTTAACTTTGAAGTTCCATCTTGGAATTTGAAAATTCGTCTGCTGTAGTCTCCTCTCCGTTATCACATTGACTCCGTTATCACATTATCACATAGGCTGCGACGTGAGCCATATTTGGTGACGGGAGGATTTTTCGTAACGCTGCTCACCAACAGTTCATCATAAACTCAATTTTCAAAAATACTTAATCAAAGCCAAATGAAAAAACTATCCAGTTAATCTTTGGTATTTCTAACATTACTTACAACAATCAACCATTAAATTTGAATTGAATATTAAACTTTAGTTTTACCTGCCGCAGTCAAAATGTTAATGAAAACAGAAAACTCGTGTTCACTCTGATCAAGTGCATCTCGAACATCGCGATACCTTAAACAGACGGAGAAAATAAAAAAGTGCTCGTACAGCGCCATCCGTCAGACTTAGCTTGCAAGGAAGTTGTGGAAACGAATAGCTCCTTTATATAGAAACGAAAGTTTTCAATAGTTAGAATCCAAATGTTCAGCTAATGAAAAATATTGTGATAACTATTTTGTGAAATGAGGTACTGCAGAAATAAGGTGAAATAACCGCAGAAATAATCAATAACAAGGTGAAATAAGGTTAAGTTCACGCAAAACTATAACGGAAATGGAACATGAGGTGCATCAATGAACTGAGGAAGTTAGGTAGGAGAAAATTTCGCTCAACGTTCAAACAATACCACGAGAGATTTAATTTTGACTGAAATGAGTTCTACAGATCAAAAGAATGGAAGCTGAATTTATTTGGTGTCCAGAAATTACTATGGATTAATTATCACTCGAATGGAGCTTGTCTAACGAGTAGCACGCAGTCTCGTCAGCCATGACGCGAGATGTAATGGAGCTTTATTAAAATGGAGCTAAAATCTCCGCCAAGAGAGAGCATAATATTTCCAGCTTGTTGACAGCAAGTATGTCGAAGTAATTTGGACTGCAGTAACTATTGCACCAAAACGAACTAACGCCGTTTAAAGGGAAATATTTATCTATAAGATCACTGCAAAAACGAAATTCATTGGTAAGCAACGATTACGGTAAAATCCACTATATATTCACATATACAAAACGTAAAATGGAGTCTGTTTATCACTGATTTCTGTGTTGGCAAGGAAGTGTTGTATGAGCTATTCTTAAAGCTATTTTAAACAATTCATTCCATCGATTTCATTTTACAGATATGTTCAGCAACAGTCTAGATTAAGAAACAGCTATCCCAATGCAGAAAACGCGAATTTCTTCGTTTCCCGCTCATTACCAACTGCTTTCAGCTACAACACACCCTTACAAAAAAAAAAAAAACGGAATTTCCCCTAAAAGAAAGATGGAGTCAAGCAAAATAGCGAAACTAGATGCACCGCAAGATGAAAGCACGATGAGGCATTCGGCACCAAAGGGAGCAACTTGTGCAAACTGCAACTGAAGAAGAAACTGACTTGATCTCAAGTGCAGTAAAAGTGCGAGCCCGAAGGCAGAATGCGAGCCCGAAGGCAGAATGCGAGCCCGAAGGCAGAATGCGAGCCCGAAGGCAGAATGCGAGCCCGAAGGCAGAATGCGAGCCCGAAGGCAGAATGCGAGCCCGAAGGCAGAATGCGAGCCCGAAGGCAGAATGCGAGCCCGAAGGCAGAATGCGAGCCCGAAGGCAGAATGCGAGCCCGAAGGCAGAATGCGAGCCCGAAGGCAGAATGCGAGCCCGAAGGCAGAATTCGAGCCCGAAGGCAGAATTCGAGCCCGAAGGCAGAATGCGAGCACGAAGGCAGAATGCGAGCCCGAAGGCAGAATGCGAGCCCGAAGGCAGAATGCGAGCCCGAAGGCAGAATGCGAGCCCGAAGGCAGAATGCGAGCCCGAAGGCAGAATGCGAGCCCGAAGGCAGAATGCGAGCCCGAAGGCAGAATGCGAGCCCGAAGGCAGAATGCGAGCCCGAAGGCAGAATGCGAACCCGAAGGCAGAATGCGAGCCCGAAGGCAGAATGCGAGCCCGAAGGCAGAATGCGAGCCCGAAGGCAGAATGCGAGCCCGAAGGCAGAATGCGAGCCCGAAGGCAGAATGCGAGCCCGAAGGCAGAATGCGAGCCCGAAGGCAGAATGCGAGCCCGAAGGCAGAATGCGAGCCCGAAGGCAGAATGCGAGCCCGAAGGCAGAATGCGGGCACGAAGGCAGAATGCGAGCACGAAGGCAGAATGCGAGCACGAAGGCAGAATACAAGCACGAAGGCTGAATGCGAGCACGAAGGCAGAATGCGAGCACGAAGGCAGAATGCGAGCACGAAGGCAGAATGCGAGCACGAAGGCAGAATGCGAGCACGAAGGCAGAATGCGAGCACGAAGGCAGAATGCGAGCACAAAGGCAGAATGCGAGCACGAAGGCAGAATGCGAGCAAGAAGGCAGAATGAGAGCAAAAAGGCAGAATGAGAGCACGAAGGCAGAATGAGAGCACGAAGGCAGAATGCGAGCCCGAAGGCAGAATGCGAGCCCGAAGGCAGAATGCGAGCCCGAAGGCAGAATGCGAGCCCGAAGGCAGAATGCGAGCCCGAAGGCAGAATGCGAGGCCGAATGCAGAATGCGAGCCCGAATGCAGAATGCGAGCCCGATTGCAGAATGCGAGCCCAAAGGCAGAATGCGAGCACGAAGGCAGAATGCGAGCACGAAGGCAGAATGTGAGCACGAAGGCAGAATGCGAGCACGAAGGCAGAATGCGAGCAAGACGGCAGAATGCGAGCAAGACGGCAGAATGCGAGCAAGAAGGCAGAATGCGAGCAAGAAGGCAGAATGCGAGCCCGAAGGCAGAATGCGAGCACGAAGGCAGAATGCGAGCACGAAGGCAGAATGCGAGCCCGAAGGCAGAATGCTGGCACGAAGGCAGAATGCGGGCACGAAGGCAGAATGCGGGCACGAAGGCAGAATGCGAGCACGAAGGCAGAATGCGAGCACGAAGGCAGAATGCGAGCCCGAAGGCAGAATGCGAGCCCGAAGGCAGAATGCGAGCCCGAAGGCAGAATGCGAGCCCGAAGGCAGAATGCGAGCCCGAAGGCAGAATGCGGGCACGAAGGGAGCGAATGCGAATTAAATAATCAACCCCTTAATTTTCATCTCGGTTGATGAACTGTAAAAGCGGGTAAATATATGCTTAAATACACAAGTGAGTTTTTCTAAACAATGCTGACATTCACAATACATAAAAACAATTTTTTTAATGCATGATTATCAGAGCAATGATTGTGGATAAAAATTATCGCCGTATTGAAAAAAACATTTCTCGGAATTTGGATGTCAAAGATTAGGTTCAATGCTCAAGAAACACCAGTAACACTGGTTATGAGTCAGCGATTGTGAAAACTTAAGGATGAACAAATCCAACGGAATAAAATAAACAAAACATTCTGTGCCACGCAGTACAAGTGTGTTGCCCACCTTTTCACGAGCGTCGAGCTGTCGTCTACGGGGGCAATCTTGAGCAGAATCCTTCCGTAGATGTTCCTCACGATTGAATAGAGCGTTGCTCTCGGGCGTTGCGGCATTTTACCATCACCGAAAAAACATGAAATAAATTTGCCAGTTACACAGCCGATAACGCGGCTCGCATCGTTCAATTGCCACTGATGCAAATTTTACAAGCATTTGTCGGTGCTGCTATAGCGTGAGGTCTACCCCACTGTAGCATGAGATCTACCTTCAGCTAGTACCACAGCGTGAGGTTAAGTTAGGTTACTAATGGATATTACTTATTTCCGTACATTTAATTTCGCGATAAAAATTTAATTTGCACACCTCAAACTGCACCTGGGTAGGCGATATGTGGCGGTAGACCTCACGCTACAGCAGCACCCATCAGACGAGGTGCGCTCTGACTGAGCAGATCGCTCGTTTGTCGGCAGCGTCCGCAAGTTTGGCAGACGAAGGCGTTGTGACGCTCGTTTCCCACAATGCTGCAAATAATGAGCTTGTTCTTGGAACGGAATGCAAGCTATGTAGTGTTAACTAACATACAAGAAAAATTACATCTTTACTGCTCGAACTGCGGAAGTTACAGATTGTTATTGATAGGAGAAATGTTTACAAATTGATTGTTGTTTACTCACGGGATTGCTTTGCGTAAATTTACATTCTTAGCGCACATGAAATGAGGGTTGGGACACTTTAGTCCAGGAAATATTTCACCGTCAAACAGTGGTGCATGCAACATGCTGTGAAAGCAACAATCATGATTCTTAAGGCAAACACATATGTATGTATATCTGTACTTCTCATAAAAACCAAATCGGAGAACATGAAATTTAATATAGAGTTCTCTATATTGTACTGGGGGCGTGATTGCGCTTCAAGGAACTTTTGAAGTGACATGATGTATATAAAAAATTATCTTTTGAGTACGAATTGAGTATTACCTTCGAGAATTTCATTTTTTGTAATTTAGTTGAGTCGATAGTTTTCAATCTTTAGCCTTCTTTAGTCTCAAAATAAAAAGAAGAAACAACGTTATAGAGAACATTTATTGTAGCAAACGTTTCATAATACAAGTTATTCCATCATCAGTGCTGGAAGAAATAAAAAGTAATTTTCAGTCATGCATAAGACGGATAAGGTCTGAAGAAAAATACCAAGCAAAAACGCAAAAAATACAACTAAATCCTTTCCTAACGACTAGAATACCACACTTAAGCGTTTAGGCAATATACAGAGTACATACAGGCGTACATAACCATACACACCCAACACACTCATACACCTACACATTTATATATATATATATACACACACACACACATACACACACTCACTACATGCACACACACCAAGCACACCTCAGCATACCGCAAGTTAGGAAGTAGGGGCTAAAAATAATTTTGTCGCGCTGAAATCGTTATTAAGTGAAGGTTTATTTGTGAACATATAAAGAGATTCTAGAATACGGTGGTCTTGTTCATTAAATGCCTTGCATAGAATAGAAAAATTAGACATTTTGAAGGGGTGATTGGAACTATTGCAATGGTTTCTAATGGCAGACTTTTGTCTTCTTTAGTCTTTTGTTACATAGTTTAGTCTTTAGTCTTCAGTCAAAACTCGTGATCTGCAGGTGTAAATTTGTCTCATTTCTATTTATATTTGCATCGATCGAATTCAATACTAGTAATCTATGCACCTTATATAACATCAAACGTAAATTTAAATTAAACCTTCATTTTCGGAAGTATTTCCTCACAGAAAGTCTGCCATGCTTTTCGATCTCAACTAATGTCACGAACGAAAATAACTGATGAAATTAACTGCTGACCAATGAATATTTAATTTACTTCACTAATTGAGCTATCTAATGGAATGGACATGGCGCTAAAATATTTTAAAGTTTTCTCAACTTCAGTTCAGCGAAAATTTTGTTCAGCTTCATGCCGATGGCGGTTTGTTGCTTGCAAATTACGCACAAATGTCATCAATTAAGGTCATCGTTTAATGTTTATTTTTTGCACAAGGAACACTGGTACAAGCTCATTAATTGCTCTAAGAGCAACATTAATTTCACCCGCCTTTCAGACATCACTTATCTCACGGAAATTACTTTCAGTCGACCTGAGTAACTTCACAAAAGAATTTCTCAGGCGCCGGCGAGTTATGATTAGTATAGCTAGGCAACTGGGTCTCACCGTGGCAAAACTCTTCAATTTGCATCATCAAAATAACGAGTGAGTTACTCGTCAATAGTTTCGAAAGAACACAGCACTAAATAATGCAAGAAGAGGGTCGTGATGAAATAGGTATTATTTCTTGAACCTCATTTTCCTTTAATAAGTAGGAAAGTATTTACTGGAATATAAACAGTGTGTTCGAGTTTACGAGGCACTATTGTGCTAGGCGTAAATATGCAGAAGTTGGCTGCAAAACTACTCCATTTTGCTGGACTTAATGACTTTAATCAAGGGAGCGACAAACTTTTGTCGCAGCACACGGCCAGGGCGCAACGAGGTCCTGTATGGGAGTTTAGGCATAAATATTCACGAGCTGAAAGATTTCCTCGTTTAAACTCGCATCTTTTTGCCTAATATTTCGTACTCTCAATTTGAAGCAGTGAAAGGCTTCAAAATAGCATATCACTTCATTACTCTTCAGTGCCCGATTAAATTCTTTCATTAGGAGAGTCAATACGTAGTACTAAAGGGGGTGATAATTTTTTTGAAGAAATCCCAAATAGTAAAAGTAGAAGGTAAGAAATTAATCCTCAAGCCAACCAAGGACATGGAACTTATGAGTGAGATTTTCTTTGAGACGTTTATTTGTGTTAGATGCACCGCCTCAACGCTGGTTCATGATAATGAAATGAGGTTAAATCTTCGGAAAAATCTGGGAAGTCGTTGTAAAAGCACTACTCAGAATGAGGCCAATTCATAAAATCGCATGTTCACCAATCAAAAAAATGGTACTAACAATATTCAAAATGAGTCCAATTTATAAAATCGCAAGTTCAGGAAAAGAACAATAAACATAAAGTCCATTTGCGTGCAAGACGCATTGCTCAATTGCAGCGTATAAATTTTTATTGGAGTTAAATTGCTACTTTGGTGTCGAATCTGCGTGAATTTTTACACAGCAGAGAAAATTGAATTATTGGTATTGATTCTGAATAGAAAATGTTAGGCATAGTGAACTGAAGGATTTGTTGAATACGCTATTTTCATAGTCTCTAACATGCTTTATGGTTTTTAACCTGTATTTACTCCTAATAAAATAAAATAAACTAGGCGTGAAAAGTTTGCTCTTTAAGCGGAATTTTTTCCGTGATCTCATCCAGCACATATTTAAATTTTTTGCTAACATTATCAAGAAAATTTTGCCACGACATTTGAATTCAGAAACAAGAGGAGTGCCAGCCAGAAGACACGCACTCATCAACTAAATTCTTGGACGCTAAAATAAACAGGACAGGGACGAAGAAACGCGTGCACGGAGGACGTAGATTATATTATAATTTACGTATCTGCGCGTCACAATTTGTACTTTGGAGAGAGGGCGCTAGAGTCACGAGCGCGATGCCATACATCTTGTGTCCATCACGCAGCTCGTATGCATTGGCGTCGCCTCGATGGCGCTGTTTCTGTAGAGGTTGTCGATAATTCGATGGGTTAATGAATTTAAGGGCATAAATAAGGCGGCCTACGATGCTTTCGTAGCAAGAAAGCCCCGACATTTAGCCGATACTGGGGTGCGTAAATCAAGTGTTCCGGGAGGTGAGATTTGAAGTTGGATTGTGTATCTGACTTGTAGGTGCGCCGCACCAGTGATGGACGGCTTCTTTAATGAGAATCCCAGGCCACGCAATTATCCCATTTCTCACCTTTTTTGCAAATTAGGCTCTGAAAAGAAGCAGTTAGTCACTTTTGTTTGCCAAAATGACCACTGGAATAAGCACTCCTGAGCTGCCTTCAGTAATCCTTTGACATTTGAAATTCCCACACATGAAAATGGGGGTAGGATGCCAGTACCATCGCTGGTACCGTACAGAAAAGACATTATGACTTTGAAGTTTTCATTCAGTGAAACACTTCAAGCTGCCAATTCATGAGATTAAAAGTTTCATTAGCTCCGCAAAACCTTGTATTGGTTTGGTCCTTGTCAGCCACGGTGAAGGGACAATTTGCGACGAGGCAACGTGGGTGCACAAAAATCCTAGACTTTGATGCGTTTGGTTTTCTCCCCCCTAGACTTTGGGGGGAGACAACTGCCTTGGCATGTCACCAGCCTGACAAGGCAACTCATCCTCGTCTGTAAATTAAATACAAATTTTTCCCTATTAATTCTTACTGGTAATGAGGGCGCGCCGAGAAGAAATCTTGTGTAAACATCGTTAGTCGACCAAATCACGCGACGTGCGAATTCAGCTTCGCGTTGCTCATCATGGAAATTGAAAGAAATCTCTAAGGGGCCACCAATAGAAAACGATACCCAATTTGAGAGAGAAATCCAAACTAGAATGAAAGTTTGAGCTCTAAATAATCATTGGGTTATGGATAAATTAAATGTAAAGCCCAGTTGTATAATATGGTTTACTTCACTCTGCTCTCTTCAGTTGTACGCTTTCAACTCCATCGTAAATAGAGTTCCCATAAATATCTGATTGCCTTACGTACGAAAAAAGTGAGACGTGCTCTACGAGAAGCTATGAAGCAGGAGAATATTTTGAGTTTTACGATTATTTGTTCTATCTTTACAATGAATGGTGCATCGCTAGTGTTTAGGTTGGCAACTGATATAGCTCACAAAATTACTAGCGCACCGTCATCACACAGACGTTCGTACGCTTTGAAATGTTCGTCCCTTTTGTCATGTTGCTTATGTTGCATTTCGAAACGAACAAGGGTACTATTTTTTCGTAAATGATAATGATCGAGGTTATGTATATGTCCCACCATAGGCGGAGCGAAAATTTGTTTCTTGCTTAACTGTGTTTTCTTCAACACTCACTTGAATGCAATAATAGTTGCTTTGAAACTGGACTTTTTTTCTTAATTTTTCACTTCCTGGTCTGCATCACCATCTTCAATTCAGGCCATCACGTCATGAATTCTAATCCAAAGGCATAACATGAAGTAGCCATACTGCTGTATAAAACACCAAAAAATGAAGTAAATTGGGCGGTGTATTAAGTACATTTACAATTTTTTTAACATAGAAACTTAGTCTTTTAAAAAAATCGCCGCATTTTTCTTGCGTAGGTAGAAAAAATTTGGCAAAAAATTTGCATGTGCCCCGACTCTATATCGTGCAGTGTTGCATGTCAGGTGAGGTGTGCTGAACATGATTCTTGAGGTGAAAATGAGTCCTGTGCTGAACATAAGCGCAGCCCCTCATTTCATAATGACTGCAGCCCCTCATTTCATAATGACTGCAGCCCCTCATTTCATAATGACTGCAGCCCCTCATTTCATAATGACTGCAGCCCCTCATTTCATAATTACTGCAGCCCCTCATGTCATAATGACTGCTACCCCTCATTTCATAATGACTGCAGCTCCTCATTTCACAACGACTGAAGCCCGTCATTTTAAAATGACTGCAGCCCTTTATTTCATAATGACTGCTGCCCCTCATGTCATAATGACTGCTGCCCCTCATTCCATAATGACTGCAGCCCCTCATTTCATAATGACTGCAGCCCCTTATTTCATAATGACTGCAGCCCCTCATTTCATAATGACTGCTGCCCCTCATTTCATAATGACTGCAGCCCCTCATTTCATAATGACTGCAGCCCCTCATTTCATAATGACTGCTGCCCCTCATTCCATAATGACTGCAGCCCTTCATTTCATAATGACTGCTGCCCCTCATGTCATAATGACTGCTGCCCCTCATTTCATAATGACTGCAGCCCCTCATTTCATAATGACTGCAGCCCCTTATTTCATAATGACTGCAGCCCCTCATTTCATAATGACTGCTGCCCCTCATTTCATAATGACTGCAGCCCCTCATTTCATAATGACTGCAGCCCCTCATTTCCTAATGACTGCTGCCCCTCATTTCATAATGACTGCAGCCCCTCATTTCATAAAGACTGCAGCCCCTCATTTCATAATGACTGCAGCCCCTCATTTCATAATGACCGAAGCCCCTCATTTCAAAATGACTGCAGCCCTTCATTTCATAATGACTGCTGCCCCTCATGTCATCATGACTGCTGCCCCTCATTTCATAATGACTGCAGCCCCTCATTTCATAATGACTGCAGCCCCTCATTTCATAATGACTGCAGCCCCTCATTTCATAATGACTGAAGCCCCTCATTTCATAATGACTGCAGCCCCTCATTTCATAATGACTGCAGCCCCTCATTTCATAATGACTGCTGCCCCTCATTTCATAATGACTGCAGCCCCTCATTTCATAAAGACTGCAGCCCCTCATTTCATAATGACTGCAGCCCCTCATTTCATAATGACCGAAGCCCCTCATTTCAAAATGACTGCAGCCCTTCATTTCATAATGACTGCTGCCCCTCATGTCATCATGACTGCTGCCCCTCATTTCAAAATGACTGCAGCCCCTCATTTCATAATGACTGAAGCCCCTCATTTCATAATGACTGCAGCCCCTTATTTCATAATGACTGACGTCCCTCATTTCATACTGACTGCAGCCCCTCATGTCATAATGACTGCAGCCCCTCATGTCATAATGACTGCAGCCCCTCATTTCATAATGACTGCAGCCCCTCATTTCATAATGACTGCAGCCCCTCATGTCATAATGACTGCAGCCCCTCATTTCATGACAAGGCACACAAACACACTCGCCGCAACACCGCAAAGAAGCAACAAGCAGCCAGTAACGAAGCTGCGAGTCGCCACACAGTAGCAAGCGTCGTGCCCTCCTCCGCCTCTGATGTCGTCCACACTTGACACTTTCACCGCAATTGGTTAAACTGACGTTCAATATTCAACTCAAATTTAAAGTTAATTGTAGCACGCAATTTTGAAAATAGCAAACATTACCGGATCGTGCCTTCATTTAGCTTCAATTAACTATTTATAAAAATTGAGTTTTTGACTGCTGGTTGGTCAGCAGCATTGTGAAAATCCCCTCCGTGGCTACCAAAGAGTTGATGAGGCGACGCAGGGGCTCAATATTCCAACATAAACCTGGACGCATTCGTGAGCTGATTATGACGTAGCTGCAGCCGCTCCCAGGGCCTCCTTATGGCCTCATCGTGCAAGGCCTGCGGCCACGGTAGACGAAAAAAGGTAGGGCCAAACCTATTTTTTTTCGTTGACCGCTTAGCAGTTTTGACGTGATGGTGACGAACCAATAGCAGCGCTCATATTGCATCTGGAAACACAGCTAGCCCCAAATCTGGCATCAGTATTGGCTTTACGACATGTCGCAATGGTGACGTCATGAAGTTTGTCTGAAATAAAACCATTCTATTGTGTAGCCGAACAAGAGGAGGTGTATTATCCTCTATAGAAATGACGACCTTGTCTCCTCTACCGTACCTGCGGCCCGCTGGTGGGCAGCTCGGCGCGTGTGGAGAGATCTCCAGGAATTTGCAGTGTGCGAGCACTCTCAGCATCATCCATCCTCGATGGCTGCAGTCTCCTCAAAATTTCCCTCAATGGCCTTATCCTCAAAATTTGGTACCTTACTGCGACTGCAAGCAAGCTAATGTACTTTGAAGTTGTAAAGAAGACAGATAAGTGGGAGCAGCGCACGCGTATTACTTCCCAAGCCCGCGTGTGGTGGTGAAGTCACGCAATGACGTCACTGCTGCGCTCATCGCTCCGTTAACGCGTGTAGCACTCATGCTAAGCAGCACAGCGTACTTTTTCAAGTAAAAAATCGAGTAGTTCAGCTTCGAAAAACAACTTTTTACTAAAAATTTTAGTCTCTGTTTACCCTCTGTGTCACGGTCTAAGTCCGAAGTATAGCCTTCCCGAGCGTGGCCAGGCAGCGAAACCTACGACTTTTTAAGGTTTGTTTATGGTTACAGCACGGACGGTATACTCAGGTTAGGATCCAATAGATAACGTCAGGTTACTTGAATTGGGTTCTGGTTCATTTCACTCATAATATCGAATACACGCCGGACAAATTACAGAAATAATGAGGATCAGTATGGCTATTGCTTCTAGAACTACCCGCTCGGCCTTGTACGGACAGGCAATGAACTCAAACGACGATAAGTACCTGAAAATAAAATAAAATAAATACAATAAATACAATAAGAAAAATGAAATAAATACAATAAATACCATAAATACTATATAAATCAAATGGAAAGAAAACAAAAATAAAGAACAAAAGAAATGAAAGAAGTAAAACAAATACAGTAAAATAAAGCAAAATAAATAAAATAGAGCATAACCCCCTCATGACGCCCAGAGAGCTGCCAACAAAGAAGAATCACGCAAAAAATACCAGCGCGGCTGCCTGCATATCAGCACGGCCAGCCCAGCGCTGATCGCGGCAATGCATTCCATGCCAAGACAAATCGAGGCCTAATATGCGCACAGCACCTTATCGGCACGTTAAGTTTAATGCAGCACTTTGTGGTCTCCAAAGTAGAATTTATTTTACAGGAATTAGTATCCCGTGTTTTTTGTGTACTTCAAGGTACGGACTCGCATAATAACGCTAACAATAATTATAGACCGGAGGGTTTCTCAGGCTTCAGATTTTATTACAAAGAAACTTATCAAAAATTACATTACATTTATGATAAAGTTGATTTTCATTCTTATGGCATGATACTCTTACTAAACGTTACAGTAGTAATGCCCTCCTTTATCTGCTTCCGTACACACTTACTTTCCTCATCTGCTTCTCCTTACATTCCCTCTTCCCTCCTTCCCTCCTTCCCTTTTTCCCTCCTCTCCTTCCCTCCTTCCCTCCTTCCCTCCTTCCCTCCTTCCCTCCTTCCCTCCTTCCCTCCTTCCCTCCTTCCTTCCTTCCCTCCTTCCCTCCTTCCCTCCTTCCCTGCTTCCCTCCTTCATTCCTTCCCTCCTTCCCTCACAAAAGAGTAGAGCGTCACACAAGACAATCCGACACACATCACGTGTCCACGTACAACTGAGAGCTTTACAGCCGAGAAGGACATCTTGAATAAGATTCGGGAGTCGGATCACAATTTGCCCCCAATAACATAACGGAATGAATTTGTGTTCAGTGCCTCCTATAACTTGGATCGAGCTGAGCAAGCGGAGTTTATTTTGTGCTCAAGCTTCAGAGTGTCTCATCTGGGCGACGAATGTAAACCTCAAAAACCATGGAGTCTGCGAGCTACTAACCGGCAAAATTTAAACTTATCTTCTCCTTTTATTTCTCTTCATGTATTCTAAGTGCAAAATATAATCAAAAGGGACAATTCATTGCGGTTCTTAAGATTTTTTGCCTTATATTTTTATGTATCAAAACCATATTTTCCTCATGTTTAGAGGTTGTTTTTGAGTCTTAACTTTACTCTATTGTTTTTCGATGAAATATGGTCTCAATTTTCCGTAATGGATATTTGGGTTAAATTTTAAGTACACGAAAATTATTCACGACATGTTTCTTCGTAAATGTAGACAAACACATTCAACTAAACTGTTTTTGAGGTTGTGGAGTGGGATTTTATATTGTTTTGGAGAGGAATTTTCATCATTGTGGAGTGGAATTTTTCATCGGTGTAATTGGAATTTTTTTTATCGTTGTGGAGTGGATTTCTCATCGTTGTGGAGCGGTATTTTTCATCGCTTCAAAAGGAAGCAAAAGTGGAGAATCCCCGTTTGGGCAGCCCTGAGGCACGAGGACGAAGTCTCCAGCACAGCAGCGCTCGACGGGAGCTCCAGTTTATAGGAGCGGGCCACACACTGTCCGAATGAAATCCCCATAATTGCGAAGTGTTGTACCCAGCCACGCAGAAGGAACAATTCGCGACGAGGCAACTTTGGGCGCACAAGAGTCCTTGACTTTGATGCGTTAGGGTAGCGGGGGAGGGAGAGAAGTTTAGGTTCTGAGAGAACTGCAGAGTTCTGGCTCGGCGTGTCACCAGCCTGACAAGGCAACTTAGCCCTGCCTGGTCCAGCTAACGAGCTTCTTGTCCTTCTCTGGAATAGAGTTTAGCGTGCGTGAGTCTTGCGTCGCTCTTGCCAGAGTTGTCGATTCAGGAATTTTGACAGGGATAATTTGTTCAATGTTCTAAGGTGGAAAACTGCGCGTTCTAACAAATGAGCATTGAGCAGAAACTTGAGTTTGAGTCCATTAGGAACACTGAAGTAATCAAAGAATAAATGGGTATATTATTTACAAGGCGGAAGACCTGAGGGTAAAGAATGAACCACTGCTTGGCACGAAGCAACGAGTAAAAACCTTATTCAGAGTTACAAAATTTTTGTAACCTAACCTAAATGATTTGAAATAAAAAATTACTAATTTTGTTTCGCTCGAGAGGGTATAAGTGGAGGCTTGTTTAGATATCAAGAATGTGTTTGCTAAATACTGCAATGGATTTTATCATCAGGAGTATGGAACAAACTGATTCCACACACCCAACCAATAGGTTCAAAACGGAGAAAGAATGGATTGTAGTTCATTTTAAGTTAGTAAACACATTTAAGTTGTATTTTCAATGTTTATAAGGTTTCTTATATATTATCAAATCAATAGCTCTGCATAGTCAGAGACGGGCGATCAAATATTGTAGGAATATTTCACCTCACGTCTAGTTTGGGTCTCTCATACACCTAACTGAATGTTCTGTTCAATAGTACAAAAGTCATTACAATGATCTTGCATGTTCAATGAATGTTGCATGAATGTTCTGTTCAATAGTGCAAGAGTCATTATAATGATCTTGCATGTTCAATGAATGTTGCATGAATGTTCTGTTCAATAGTGCAAGAGTCATTACAATGATCTTGCATGTTCAATGAATGTTGCATGAATGTTCTGTTCAATAGTACAAGAGTCATTACAATGATCTTGCATGTTCAATGAATGTTGCATGAATGTTCTGATCAATAGTACAAGAGTCATTACAATGATCTTGCATGTTCAATGAATGTTGCATGAATGTTCTGTTCAATAGTACAAGAGTCATTACAATGATCTTGCATGTTAAATGAATGTTGCATGAATGTTCTGTTCAATAGTACAAGAGTCATTACAATGATCTTGCATGTTCAATGAATGTTGCATGAATGTTCTGTTCAATAGTACAAGAGTCATTACAATGATCTTGCATGTTCAATGAATGTTGCATGAATGTTCTGTTCAATAGTACAAAAGTCATTACAATGATCTTGCATGTTAAATGAATGTTGCATGAATGTTCTGTTCAATAGTACAAAAGTCATTACAATGATCTTGCATGTTCAATGAATGTTGCATGAATGTTCTGTTCAATAGTACAAAAGTCATTACAATGATCTTGCATGTTCAATGAATGTTGCATGAATGTTCTGTTCAATAGTGCAAGAGTCATTACAATGATCTTGCATGTTCAATGAATGTTGCATGAATGTTCTGTTCAATAGTACAAAAGTCATTACAATGATCTTGCATGTTCAATGAATGTTGCATGAATGTTCTGTTCAATAGTACAAAAGTCATTACAATGATCTTGCATGTTAAATGAATGTTGCATGAATGTTCTGTTCAATAGTACAAAAGTCATTACAATGATCTTGCATGTTCAATGAATGTTGCATGAATGTTCTGTTCAATAGTACAAAAGTCATTACAATGATCTTGCATGTTCAATGAATGTTGCATGAATGTTCTGTTCAATAGTGCAAGAGTCATTACAATGATCTTGCATGTTCAATGAATGTTGCATGAATGTTCTGTTCAATAGTACAAAAGTCATTACAATGATCTTGCATGTTCAATGAATGTTGCATGAATGTTCTGTTCAATAGTACAAGAGTCATTACAATGATCTTGCATGTTCAATGAATGTTGCATGAATGTTCTGTTCAATAGTACAAGAGTCATTACAATGATCTTGCATGTTAAATGAATGTTGCATGAATGTTCTGTTCAATAGTACAAAAGTCATTACAATGATCTTGCATGTTCAATGAATGTTGCATGAATGTTCTGTTCAATAGTACAAGAGTCATTACAATGATCTTGCATGTTCAATGAATGTTGCATGAATGTTCTGTTCAATAGTACAAGAGTCATTACAATGATCTTGCATGTTCAATGAATGTTGCATGAATGTTCTGTTCAATAGTACAAGAGTCATTACAATGATCTTGCATGTTCAATGAATGTTGCATGAATGTTCTGTTCAATAGTACAAGAGTCATTATAATGATCTTGCATGTTCAATGAATGTTGCATGAATGTTCTGTTCAATAGTACAAGAGTCATTACAATGATCTTGCATGTTCAATGAATGTTGCATGAATGTTCTGTTCAATAGTACAAGAGTCATTACAATGATCTTGCATGTTCAATGAATGTTGCATGAATGTTCTGTTCAATAGTACAAGAGTCATTACAATGATCTTGCATGTTCAATGAATGTTGCATGAATGTTCTGTTCAATAGTACAAGAGTCATTACAATGATCTTGCATGTTCAATGAATGTTGCATGAATGTTCTGTTCAATAGTACAAGAGTCATTACAATGATCTTGCATGTTCAATGAATGTTGCATGAATGTTCTGTTCAATAGTACAAGAGTCATTACAATGATCTTGCATGTTCAATGAATGTTGCATGAATGTTCTGTTCAATAGTACAAGAGTCATTACAATGATCTTGCATGTTCAATGAATGTTGCATGAATGTTCTGTTCAATAGTACAAGAGTCATTACAATGATCTTGCATGTTCAATGAATGTTGCATGAATGTTCTGTTCAATAGTACAAGAGTCATTACAATGATCTTGCATGTTCAATGAATGTTGCATGAATGTTCTGTTCAATAGTACAAGAGTCATTACAATGATCTTGCATGTTCAATGAATGTTGCATGAATGTTCTGTTCAATAGTACAAAAGTCATTACAATGATCTTGCATGTTCAATGAATGTTGCATGAATGTTCTGTTCAATAGTACAAGAGTCATTACAATGATCTTGCATGTTCAATGAATGTTGCATGAATGTTCTGTTCAATAGTACAAAAGTCATTACAATGATCTTGCATGTTCAATGAATGTTGCATGAATGTTCTGTTCAATAGTACAAGAGTCATTACAATGATCTTGCATGTTCAATGAATGTTGCATGAATGTTCTGTTCAATAGTACAAAAGTCATTACAATGATCTTGCATGTTCAATGAATGTTGCATGAATGTTCTGTTCAATAGTACAAGAGTCATTACAATGATCTTGCATGTTCAATGAATGTTGCATGAATGTTCTGTTCAATAGTGCAAGAGTCATTACAATGATCTTGCATGTTCAATGAATGTTGCATGAATGTTCTGTTCAATAGTACAAAAGTCATTACAATGATCTTGCATGTTCAATGAATGTTGCATGAATGTTCTGTTCAATAGTGCAAGAGTCATTACAATGATCTTGCATGTTCAATGAATGTTGCATGAATGTTCTGTTCAATAGTACAAGAGTCATTACAATGATCTTGCATGTTCAATGAATGTTGCATGAATGTTCTGTTCAATAGTGCAAGAGTCATTACAATGATCTTGCATGTTCAATGAATGTTGCATGAATGTTCTGTTCAATAGTACAAAAGTCATTACAATGATCTTGCATGTTCAATGAATGTTGCATGAATGTTCTGTTCAATAGTACAAGAGTCATTACAATGATCTTGCATGTTAAATGAATGTTGCATGAATGTTCTGTTCAATAGTACAAAAGTCATTACAATGATCTTGCATGTTCAATGAATGTTGCATGAATGTTCTGTTCAATAGTACAAGAGTCATTACAATGATCTTGCATGTTAAATGAATGTTGCATGAATGTTCTGTTCAATAGTACAAAAGTCATTACAATGATCTTGCATGTTCAATGAATGTTGCATGAATGTTCTGTTCAATAGTACAAGAGTCATTACAATGATCTTGCATGTTCAATGAATGTTGCATGAATGTTCTGTTCAATAGTACAAGAGTCATTACAATGATCTTGCATGTTCAATGAATGTTGCATGAATGTTCTGTTCAATAGTACAAGAGTCATTACAATGATCTTGCATGTTCAATGAATGTTGCATGAATGTTCTGTTCAATAGTACAAGAGTCATTACAATGATCTTGCATGTTCAATGAATGTTGCATGAATGTTCTGTTCAATAGTACAAGAGTCATTACAATGATCTTGCATGTTCAATGAATGTTGCATGAATGTTCTGTTCAATAGTACAAGAGTCATTACAATGATCTTGCATGTTCAATGAATGTTGCATGAATGTTCTGTTCAATAGTACAAGAGTCATTACAATGATCTTGCATGTTCAATGAATGTTGCATGAATGTTCTGTTCAATAGTACAAGAGTCATTACAATGATCTTGCATGTTCAATGAATGTTGCATGAATGTTCTGTTCAATAGTACAAGAGTCATTACAATGATCTTGCATGTTCAATGAATGTTGCATGAATGTTCTGTTCAATAGTACAAGAGTCATTACAATGATCTTGCATGTTCAATGAATGTTGCATGAATGTTCTGTTCAATAGTACAAAAGTCATTACAATGATCTTGCATGTTCAATGAATGTTGCATGAATGTTCTGTTCAATAGTACAAGAGTCATTACAATGATCTTGCATGTTCAATGAATGTTGCATGAATGTTCTGTTCAATAGTACAAAAGTCATTACAATGATCTTGCATGTTCAATGAATGTTGCATGAATGTTCTGTTCAATAGTACAAGAGTCATTACAATGATCTTGCATGTTCAATGAATGTTGCATGAATGTTCTGTTCAATAGTACAAAAGTCATTACAATGATCTTGCATGTTCAATGAATGTTGCATGAATGTTCTGTTCAATAGTACAAGAGTCATTACAATGATCTTGCATGTTCAATGAATGTTGCATGAATGTTCTGTTCAATAGTGCAAGAGTCATTACAATGATCTTGCATGTTCAATGAATGTTGCATGAATGTTCTGTTCAATAGTACAAAAGTCATTACAATGATCTTGCATGTTCAATGAATGTTGCATGAATGTTCTGTTCAATAGTGCAAGAGTCATTACAATGATCTTGCATGTTCAATGAATGTTGCATGAATGTTCTGTTCAATAGTACAAGAGTCATTACAATGATCTTGCATGTTCAATGAATGTTGCATGAATGTTCTGTTCAATAGTGCAAGAGTCATTACAATGATCTTGCATGTTCAATGAATGTTGCATGAATGTTCTGTTCAATAGTACAAAAGTCATTACAATGATCTTGCATGTTCAATGAATGTTGCATGAATGTTCTGTTCAATAGTACAAGAGTCATTACAATGATCTTGCATGTTAAATGAATGTTGCATGAATGTTCTGTTCAATAGTACAAAAGTCATTACAATGATCTTGCATGTTCAATGAATGTTGCATGAATGTTCTGTTCAATAGTACAAGAGTCATTACAATGATCTTGCATGTTCAATGAATGTTGCATGAATGTTCTGTTCAATAGTACAAGAGTCATTACAATGATCTTGCATGTTCAATGAATGTTGCATGAATGTTCTGTTCAATAGTACAAGAGTCATTACAATGATCTTGCATGTTCAATGAATGTTGCATGAATGTTCTGTTCAATAGTACAAGAGTCATTACAATGATCTTGCATGTTCAATGAATGTTGCATGAATGTTCTGTTCAATAGTACAAGAGTCATTACAATGATCTTGCATGTTCAATGAATGTTGCATGAATGTTCTGTTCAATAGTACAAGAGTCATTACAATGATCTTGCATGTTCAATGAATGTTGCATGAATGTTCTGTTCAATAGTACAAGAGTCATTACAATGATCTTGCATGTTCAATGAATGTTGCATGAATGTTCTGTTCAATAGTACAAGAGTCATTACAATGATCTTGCATGTTCAATGAATGTTGCATGAATGTTCTGTTCAATAGTACAAGAGTCATTACAATGATCTTGCATGTTCAATGAATGTTGCATGAATGTTCTGTTCAATAGTACAAGAGTCATTACAATGATCTTGCATGTTAAATGAATGTTGCATGAATGTTCTGTTCAATAGTACAAGAGTCATTACAATGATCTTGCATGTTCAATGAATGTTGCATGAATGTTCTGTTCAATAGTACAAGAGTCATTACAATGATCTTGCATGTTCAATGAATGTTGCATGAATGTTCTGTTCAATAGTACAAGAGTCATTACAATGATCTTGCATTTGAAGCAATTACGCTATGTAGCTGCGATGGAGGGCAGAGTGTAGAGTTAGGAAACTTTAATTTAACTCCGATTATAATTGTCAATGAATTATATGAATGGCCCAGGAAAAAATTGTGGATATCAGCTATAGAAACGCAAATAAACAAAGTAGATTCTAAAGGGGGGAAAATTATGTTTTTTTTTGCGCAGAGGCAGGCAGACACCTGTTGAATGATCAGGAATGATCACGTTGACTGCCTATTGAGCTGTAAGAGTACCACTAGGAAAATTGCTCATTCATGTATCGGTGTGAATGAACAACATTTCAATTATTTCAGCATCTTTTTTAGAAGAGATTTAAGCCTGCGAAGTAAATTTTCATCCTACGATTACATTTTCACACATCCGAGGAACGATAGAATTTTTCTCAAACAGTGAAGTCGTTTTTTAAGCTCTGTTACTTACGACCTTGCTCAACATGAGACCGCTGGACTCACATGCCGCAGCGAACGTGTTCATGGCATACACGCTCCAGAAAATAACGTTTTAGGATCCAAGATTAAAGTAACTAGCCAGTAGAATGAGCACAGTATGTAGACACCGCACACATTTCGATCACTGTGCTATTTAATGCGACACATTATCAGTGAAAAATTCCTCTGGATTTCATCACAAATACTTAAATTCAGGACGAAGCATTGATTTTAAATTTTGTAACCAAATTGCTTCTTCGATTTCGTAGTTTGAAATCTTTTAAGTCACGTGTTATGGAAATGAAACTCCTCTCTATGCCTGCATATTGGTTCATGAATGGAGGCGGCAAATTTCAAGGTTTTCATATCCGAGATGTTGAGACCTTCGCGTTGTCCAATATCAATCCAATAAACACATTACTTTGCTTCATTTTTGAGTGCGAGGCTAACGCCCTCGTTCACACTCGTTTTTTTGGCTTCTCGTTGCAATGTTGAGACGATGTGACAGTGGTATTCGTTGCGCGGCTCTCGAAAAATTTAAAAATTATATAATTAATTTATAAAATATACGCTAACTTCCAGTAGCTGCGGCTCTCTCAATCAATGCGTTTGACGGAGGCGGCTCTCTTGCAAAAATTAGTGAATAGCACTGCGATATGTCGTCAAAACTTTACGAATATAAAGTTCGACTGACAATAATGGAATCCATCGCCATTTATAGGAATTCAATTGATTCTAGATTATAGGAATTCAACTTAATATTGATAAAACAAATTATATTACATTCTCATACAAAAAAAATGTATCTCTCCCACGCATTAAAATTGGCGAAGGTGAAATCGAAGAAACCAACTCATGTAAGTTTCTGGCCATCATAATAGATATACATCTGACCTTCATATTAGTTCTAAGATATCAAAATCCATCGGAGTACTAAATAAAGTTAAAAATTTCCTGCCTGAAACAGCTGTGCAAATGCTCTACCGAACGCTCATTTCTCCATACTTGCAATACGGAATAGAAGCATGGCACGGAACTGATAAAAATAAAACCAACAAAACTTTTACTCTGCAGAAAAGAGCTAGCAGAGCGGTAAAGAACCTAGAATATAATGCTCACACAAATGATTCTTTCAAAAATTTACAAATACTTAAACTTTCGGATCTCTACAAAATCTCCATTTGTAATTTCATTTACAAAACATTAAGAAATGATGGCGACAATAGCCTAAAACAATTATTAAATGCGCAAACTGGTAATCACGACCATTTAACCCGAAATAGAAGTAAATTCATGCTTCCTTATTATTTAAAGGCCCGGTCGCAACACAGTATCCTCTTCGTTGGAACTAAAACTTGGAACTCAATACCTGCGGAGATCCGTGAAAGTAATTCGTACAAAGTATTCAAAAGACATCTTGAGTCTCACTTCCTATCAGAATACTAGTCGTGTAAGATCACCATGTCAAATCTTGCCTCCTACATGTCTGGTCCTAATAATGTAACTTGCCATGGGTAACATAACCGATCTTCAGTCTGCTCTTAAATCGTTTTATCGAACATACTGTTAAATATAGCTGATTTGACCTATATTGTAAAATACAGCATAAAATATCGAGTTAATTATTTCAATGATCAGTCTAATGCGAAACTAGGTTAAGTAAACTAAGCTAAATATTATTGTACACCTTAGAATAACGTGATGGTTGCATGCCCTAGAAGTCTCTGAACTTGTTCGGGCCCACAGGTAGCTATACTCTAGTTTGACCATTGTACTAGACTTAAGAAACATTCTACCCCTGTATCACCTGTGGTAAATAATTTTTTTTTTAATTATCTAGGTAATCGCTGTGGGCATTTAATTCCCCTACAGTGTATTTATGTTGTAAACTAACCTTAAACTTTTGCTTCTCTAATGGTTATATAATCGGGATCTCACTTATCCTCCCATCGCTGCTTAAAATTTGCAACGCTTTGCATGATCACTCCAAACACTTTACTTGCACATGAATTTACCGTTTCCGTTCTCAACTTACGCTGAATCGTAAGCGATAGTACAATTCTTCTCAGCGCCTAAATTTCTTAAAGCCCATCGCGAGATTCACATCGCTCTGAGATTAGGATTGGCCTAAAAGAGTTCTCGTATTTCCAAGATCTGGCCATAAAAATCTCATACTTCACCTCGACTGCCTTGGCATGCAAGAGGCACGAGCTCCACTTTTGTCGGATCTTCTGCTTTCTTATCGTCTTCCGTGAGCAAAACTCCGGAGGCGTTTTCGGCGGAAAGTCTCATCCGGATGATCCGCTTTGGTCTTTTAGCGATGCTTACTTAAATAGTGATACCAGTGCACTCTTCTTCGGAGAACCGGAAGTTCTTTGTCTCGTTTTTGAGTCGATTCTTTTGTCCTCTGTCCGGATAGGACCTTCTAAGAATAGTGAGGAGGAACCTAAGTGAGATAAAAGTTCTATCGCACACTCAAGTTGGCAGCTAAAATAATTTTCGCGCAAATTGGTACTGATAAAATGATTCCATCATATCAGGGACTTCTCTTACTCAACCATTCCTCCCTATTTTGCTAACATATTTTTAATCCAAAACTCTTCTTTAGGCGCCACTCAAAACAATCCTTGCCAAATTTCAGCCACTTCATTCCTAAATGCGAAAGACTGTTTTCATTGGTACGCCAAAATATAAAAAAAAAACATTTATGTTATTCCCTCGTAAGTTAATTACACAACAGCAGAGCTTATGGACGTCACCCTCGAGCCAATCTACGCTAGAGGCTTCACAGTAACAGCGACTGAGAAAAACCCAGAATTCGGATGCTGCCTGGAAACAAATCTTCCCTCTTGCGTGGCCCAAATTCGGGTTTGATTCATGCAGTTGTCTCCCAGTGGCAGTGTCAATAAGTCTCGCTATCGCGATACCTCCAAAATAAAAACATTCAACTCCGCTAGGTTATTGACTGCCGTGTCGGAGCTTCTCCGATGTTTCTCTTTCATCTCGGCCGCGGCTTCTCTTTCCATCCCACCGGAATGGCGCGGCCGACTTGCGGTCCTTCCGATGTGTTCGCAAAGGAATGTTCTGCTCAAAATAACAAGATTTTCCAGCTCACGTTCATTAAGTGTTGGGAGATTTTTGACGGTGTTTTTTCAAGAGCGTGGGGTGGTTAACGTGTTTGTTCTGTGTAACTCTTTTTATTCATAACATGCAACAGTTCTTGAACTTGATGTTACTAGAAAAATTCCTTCATTATATGTTCTTGCATTAATTTGCTGTTAGAATTTGTTTGGTATGCTGAGGGATGTTGCTATTAGTAGCTTTACCAGAACTTACTTACAGTTTTCCAGAAGCGAAGTGACAAATTAACAAAGTTTCAAGTTTTCCATGCTAGTAAGAGAAGATTTATTTCAAACTGTACATCACTTCCCTTCCTTCCAGCACAACTAGGTCAATCGTAAGCCTTGCTTTGAAATTAACTTTTACAATGAAAGCGACTGAGAACTTAGTTGTGCACTAGCTTGTGGTAATAATAACACACAACTAAATTATTTTGTCTATTCTCAAGCCGGTGAATATGAAGAAGCTCACTTTACTTCATAAATATGTGTAAATAATAAGAAAGAGCAAAACTTGTCCGCCTAAAAGCCTGACCTGCAGCATACACTGCTAGAAAGCACTTTTGCACTGGATATTTTACATTCATTCTAATTTTGGTGATGCTGGAACACAATTCTAAATAATTTTGATCGCGACTCGGAAATTTTCTCTAAGTTCCGACACTTCATTATTTTGACTCAATTCGATCTTGGTAGGAAGTAACAGCTGTGCGTTGCGGTGTAAGTGTAATTATTCAACAACCGAGAGCATTCATCCCTAGATGTTCTCCATTCACGACCAATTTCTATTGAACTTACGAGCGTTAAGCTGAAACTCCTGCAAAATTTTCGTTGCTCTCCTCCAATCTTTGGTAACATCAAAGGACGCAACATAAAGGTCTCGCTTAAAATATTCATTCCCAGATGTTCTACATTCAAGATCAATTTCCTTTAAGCTTACGCGTGCTAAGCTTCAACTAACTCCCCGAAAAATTTTCATTGTTCTCTTCGTTCTTAGGATAATTGGAGAGCACGCAACATGAAGCGCCTGTTTAATAAATGCATAGGTGCTAAGCTCAAACTCCCCGCAAAATTTTCATTGTTCTCTTCGTTCCTAGGATAATTTGAGAGCACGCAACATGAAGCGCCTGTTTAATAAGTGGAGAGGGCGGGTGCGAACACTGCGGTGTTTGCCGAGCTGCAGCGCTGAGCGGTCGTCACGGCGGCGACCTGCAGTCAAACCTGACGATAAATTCTAGGTTCCTCTCAAATGAATGCTTTTGGTTGGCACGGACTCAGCGCAGCGGCAATAAAAAGGCAATAAAACGGAGATTAATTTGAGCACATTAAAAGCAACTGGCACTGATCCCATTTGGATCAGAGGTAATGAAATAAGTCGTGATAAATGATAAAACTCAGCTGTCTTCAGGAGCTTCGTTGTCATTTTATACGTAATGCGTTCCCTAATACTTTAATGGTGGCTGACTGGGTGTAGCAGCACTCTTGCCAACCGAAGTGAAGACTTTCATCACAGGAAAGGTTCGTGTATTGCATGCAGTCTAATGACTGACCGGTGAGAGCAGGGCAGTAAAAGACTTGCTAGCTTGTAGCTCTGCTTACAATCTTCTCTGCAAGCACTCAGGTTCTAAAACTAGGTTTAAAGCTGTCAGAAGGCATTATTTTATCCTAACATCTTAAAATGTAACGCGGTTATCACTCAAAATACCTGATGAGATTACGTGATTTTTAGTGTCATATGGCACTCAAAATCTGAATAAATTTTACAGAAAATAATGCATGGCAGTGCCCTTCACAAATTTTGCACCTTAAGCCACGTGCAAAGTTTGTGCAAGGTATTCTATTCTAAAACCAATGAAAAATTAACCTCGTTGTAATATACGGCATAGATGTAATGACAAAATACAAACGCACTAAGCAAGCGGTGAACTTCCTAATCTTTCAATTTTGTCTCACTGGCCATGAGAGCAAGGATGAGAAATGCTTGCTTCTGGTCTCTGTAATTTATCCGAGAAAACATTTATTTTTCAGCGTCACCATGACGAACGTGGCTGCTTTTAGAAATGTTTTCTTTACCCTCCTCGGGGACGCGGTGCGCGTGTCCTCAGATGGCCGAGATTCGTCATCCCTCTACAGCCTCGGGGCGCTGGTGCCTCGAGGCTGCCAGCTTTTGCGGCATTCAGGGACGCGAGAATTGTTAGGTTTGGAGCTTAGTTACATTTTATATGTAGGTTCGAATTCAAAATACTACTATGAACGATAGTTTAGATCCTATAAGTTCAAATTGAAAATACCACTATGAGTGATAGTTTAGATCTCATTGGTTCAAATTGAAAATACCACTATGAGTGATAGTTTAGATCTCATTGGTTCAAATTGAAAATACCACTATGAGTGATAGTTTAGATCTTATCGGTTCAAATTGAAAATACCACTATGAGTGTTAGTTTAGATCTTATCGGTTCAAATTGAAAATACCACTATGAGTGATAGTTTAGATCTCATTGGTTCAAATTGAAAATACCACTATGAGTGATAGTTTAGATCTCATTGGTTCAAATTGAAAATACCACTATGAGTGATAGTTTAGATCTTATCGGTTCAAATTGAAAATACCACTATGAGTGATAGTTTAGATCTTATCGGTTCAAATTGAAAATACCACTATGAGTAATAGTTTTGATCTTATTGGTTCAAATTGAAAATACCACTATGAGTGATAGTTTAGATCTTATTGGTTCAAATTGAAAATACCACTATGAGTGATAGTTTAGATCTCATTGGTTCAAATTGAAAATACCACTATGAGTGATAGTTTAGATCTTATCGGTTCAAATTGAAAATACCACTATGAGTGATAGTTTAGATCTCATTGGTTCAAATTGAAAATACCACTATGAGTGATAGTTTAGATCTTATCGGTTTAAATTGAAAATACCACTATGAGTAATAGTTTAGATCTTATCGGTTCAAATTGAAAATACCACTATGAGTAATAGTTTTGATCTTACTGGTTCAAATTGAAAATACCACTATGAGTGATAGTTTAGATCTTATTGGTTCAAATTGTAAAAACCACTATGAGTGATAGTTTAGATCTCATTGGTTCAAATTGAAAATACCACCATGAGTGATAGTTTAGATCTTATCGGTTCAAATTGAAAATACCACTATGAGTAATAGTTTAGATCTTATTGGTTCAAATTGAAAATACCACTATGAGTGATAGTTTAGATCTTATTGGTTCAAATTGAAAATACCACTATGAGTAATAGTTTAGATCTTATTGGTTCAAATTGAAAATACCACTATGAGTGTTAGTTTAGATCTTATTGGTTCAAATTGAAAATACCACTATGAGTGTTAGTTTAGATTTTATGGGTTCTAACTGAAAATATCACAAAGAGTGATAAATCAGATTAAAAATTAGTAAAGACTTCCATAACCGCCGAAAAAAAAGCGTTCGATTAAAGGAAGGAGGAGGTACCTTTTGGTGTGGAGATAAGGTAACGCGGAATCTATGTAGAAGGGGTTTATGAACAGTAAGTTGAGAAAGAAGTTTATTAAACAAAATAAAAGTTGAAGAAGACAGTAGTAGGTGCTGAAAAACGAGACAGCATCACTTAAACTTAATGGCACTTAACATCACAAAAACATTTTATTTCAACAAAAAGAAGGCCTACCTAGCTGTCAGCTCGGGCCCTCACACATTTTCCCCTTTGGAGTGACTATGAGTGATATCTAAAAAGTCATTCAATATAAGGATGGAGCCATTGTCATTGAAATTGTATGAAGGTGTAATCATAAATCAGTGACCTCAGGGAATTTGCTACTCAGATTGATTTTCATTGACAAATATTTGTTCATATCTGATGCAGCCAATGCAAGATTTTTAAATTAAACAGGGGACTTGATTCCATTGAAAGCCCATATCGCTTTGCTTGCATTGCCTTTTGGCGAATAAAGCAACGCGAGTTTGAGTTCAATTTCTCAGAAGCGAGCGGCGCTTGAACCACATTGCCGCCCCTCAATGCTCTCAGACCGATATTTTTCAGATCCCGTTCACCAGATACGGCTTATAATATCACATGAATGATTCCCAAAACGCAACAAATATATCTTTTTACCTGAACATCCTGCTAATGCCTCATTGTCGGCTAAACACTGTTTCTAAATTTAGTCCTTACTTTATACAATCTATCAATTATCGCACTGACATTACACAGCAAAGTCTTGTTCCCTCTTAAAAGTTTCCACACAGTTGGACAATTGGAGTTAGAAGCAGACAACTCGATATTGACAGAGCGAGACCGGCATATTACCACTAGCATATTGTTTCCAGTAGTTTCTGTTGTTTAAACTCAGGGTCCCCACTGGACCTGTCTCTACATTACACATATGGGCAGAGATACGAGTGAGAGTTCTTGAAAAAGATATCTGCTGGTTTTAAAAAAGTTTGTCATGAAATTCTAAATACTCGTTCACACTAATACTGCTCCTCGAACCATGATCAGTCGCTCCCCACACTCCCGTCGATAGTTCAGACCCTGTTCAGTTCAGTTCAGTTCAGACTCTCACGATGGTTCAGAGCCGACCAAGCCTCACGCGTAAACACAGCCACTCTTTGAACGCATTAAACTCGAAAAATTGTCCTCGGTGCTCATCTATACACGCGACCCCAACCCGTCATTAGGTGCGCTGGCTTCAAATAAATACTGAATTCGCAATGCCGTTGCATAATGCATAAGCAAATGAGCAAGAAATGACCTCAGTGTTACGTAAGTAAATTTGAATGTTACGCTCAGCGTTAACAATCCCGTGCTATTCATGAAAAACATCAAACAAATCTTTTAAATGTACCTGGTAAAATAAGTTTAATATTTCCGAAATGCAAAAAATGATTCGCATGAAAATGTTGTAGTGACTTCATCATTTGGAATATCTTTTCACCGACTTTTCATGCACTAATTTGAACGGGCTTATCGAAGTAAGTTCTTCACGCAACAATACCTCATCTGCAGAATAATTTGAGCTAAATCAGAATTATTACTTAATTCACGTGGACAATTTGTGAGTTTATTAAAGTGATATATCATACACTGATGCCTGTGACTGCCCTGATAGTTTGTATCACGTTCCGTACAGAGCATGGCAATTTTTGTGATGGCCAGACACTTCTTCTCAAGTTTACAAATAATGAACAATGTGAACAATTTATTTACCACAGGCGATACAGAAGTAGATTGTTTCTTAAGTCTAGTACAATGGTCAAATGAACAAAATAATTAACAATTTTGGGAAATTCAGAGTCTACCTACAATGGCGACGATTGAACACGCTGCGATCTCGCCAGTTCGGCGCATTTGCTGAAGTTTAGCGTCCCCCCCCCCCCCCTGATGGTGAATCAGATTATCGAACCGACACCCAATCTAGATGGAAATTGAGCACATTTGAGTAGTCTAAATAGATTTCTCTATCGTGGTTTCGAAAAGAAATAAACTAGTATTCTAAATGCTCCCTTCCCATACGTAAGATGTAGCTTTTTTCTAGATTTGGTAGTATTCATACCTTGATCATATGCAATCACATAGTGAACGCTTACTGCAATTAATGGTATAAATCAACTTCTATTACACCAAATTTCACAAATTATGACCGGCATAGAACTGAGTTACCAACAAACGAAGGGATACATAAATAATTGATGAGAAAATCTGCATTGATCGCTTCAATAAAAACTTTCTTTCCCGGACTATTTTACTCTGACAAGAAACTTTTGCAGAGGAGGAACATTAAAGTGTTATCGATGATGGCTCAGCCGGTGAGTCAATAATGACGGTGAACTCTGCGTCATAACTCAAGACTTGAGCTGTCGAGCATCCTGCATGGCGTCAGGCGCTGCGTCACTGACGAATTACTTCCAGCGAAGTCTGGGGAGCAGCAGCAAGAGGGACAAAATTAATTCTTACTTTTAATTCGTTGCGAGTGTTGTCAGAGATATGTGTGAGTTTGTATATTTCGTATACTTCGATCTTCATTCATCTTGGTTTTGTTCCTTTCAGAAAATTTGTACTAAAGATGAGCCTGGTGCTCGGAACGTTTACCTTTTAAAATCAGACAGCAATAAATAATTTTAACACTTTTGACTTTGAGAGTAGCAACCTTGGTATTTTTATTTACAAAATGTGAGAAAAGAGCAAAAACTGTCGCAAAAACTGACAAAAACAGACTAGCTGAACGAAGAAGCATATCGTTGAATGCAACCACTGCCTTCAGTCTATTTAAGGATCTTGCGCTTTCCTACCTGAAATACAAGTCAAATCGCCTAATCCCCTTATGTTCTCTGGCAAAAAATCCTTTTTCGTCAGAACGGAAAAATCTGAAGAAAATTGAGCGAGCGAGCATTGATGATGTCCTCAGATTTAGATTTAGTCGCTTCGTTATTTTGAAAGCAGCCAGAACTGCCCTGAATTTTATTAACCTTGTTATCTATTTTTTAACAGCAAACTTCACTCAACCCTCAAGCTCGACTTGCACCAGACTAAGACAGTACAGTTTTGAAAAATAACTCTTATCAAAACTGAAATCGCATTTATTGCTTGCAAATGCAGCCACACAACGTTACGAATTAGCTTTTCAGTATAAATTTATTTCCCAAGTTAGCAGCGATACTTCCCGTCTTACTTTGTGCGAGAAACGTGCGAGGTTTTGAATTGAGTTATCCGTTCACAACCATAGAATTTATTGAGCGAAAAAACGGAAATTTTATACCAAATTTTTCTCATTTTATAAATGCACACACAAATACCACAAAGAAGAATCAACATGAATATCTTTGGAACGAAATCCCGTGTAAACATTTTTGCAAGCTTGGCGCTAAGTATCAACCACAGAGTCAACGTGTGTTATTTTACAGGCCATAAATACGGTTAGGTTTTCGCCCGCACGCCATGCAGCGCACATCCTGCCTTTGCACGAGATGCCCTCGAAAGGAAGGTGTTGCGTCCAGCTCTGCCAGTCAATCAGATGCATCGCTGTCCTCAAAAATAATTCACTCATTTCCAATCATCAAAGCAGTTAGTGAGTGTCGTTTTCCAATCATTTACGGCGTTTGATGCTGCGACCGAAAAAAGTTCCACCCAACTCCTCGATATTTTTGCAAAGTGATGTTTCCGGTGGCTTTCAAGCGACACTATTAGCGACGCCGCGCGTTCGTTCGACGGGATGTCGTTCTGTAAAGTTCTCGTTCGGGAGAATTGTCGTTTGACAAAAGTTATGAGTTGTGAGAAGAGAAATTAAAAATTGGATGTCGAGTTCATTATTTGTCGGGACGAGGCTCAATTAACTGAAATTACTGATCAGCGGTGAAATTAATTTACTGCAACGTTTTCAAACATATTCACTGCGCAGTGCAGTGCAATGTTGAGTAAGAGCCATCAACTCTTACAACATTTGTGTTCAATCAAAGGTAAAATGGTAATTTAACGCAAGGAACTTTAGCAATTTTTTTATTTATTTTTAAACAGTGAATTTTATCAGAAGCGTAGTTGTATTTCTGCTTCGTATGCAATGTTCTCAGCTGCAGACATTCTTCGCTGAAATATCTGGAATAGAGCACTCCCCTCTTTGCTGCGTGAGGAGTATAGGAACGCCTCCAGATCCGACATTCAACACAGGGTCGGGCTGCTGCTGGCGGACGGCCGCCTCTCTCAAAAACTATGGTAAAAATATTCGTTAGAATCATTTATGCAATTAAACTAACGGTCAAAACAGTATTTCAAAAGCGACAAAGGCCGTAAGCGACTAAGACCGTAATTATCGAATATAGATCAAAATTTGACATAAACGAAACGTATACACAATTGAGCACAAATGCATGACTTTATTTTGTATTGGAGTACTTTTTATATAACGAAAATTATTGTTTTTTATGAGGAGCAAAAGCTCAGAAGATGCTTCTCTGCACGCTTCGTGGACACCGTGGGCCGAGTGGTTATGAACGCGCCCTTCAGGGGAAGGTTTCGGCTGTTCGAATCCCGGCAGTGCCACCCGGTGTTTCTTCCCGTTGGGAAACGGGAGAACTCAGCCACAATTCCCCCACTTTACCCAGATGTCGGAAATGGGTACCAGCTTGACCGGAGGTAGCCGTCATTGCGTCCTGGTGTTAGTTATAAGGCATTTGAAAAACCAATGTACAAGATGATATGTATCAAGCTTGTTTGAAATAAAATATCCTTACATGTATTACGACCTGCACGGCACGCACTCTCCTACATTGTTACAACTTGAGCGGCGTCAACAGTAATTTATGCCGCAAAAACATCTGTTTTTAGGCAGGAAATGTTTAATCCGCAATGGCTATCCTTTCCCAAAAAAAAAGAGGAAGCCACAAAATGTTTTCAGTACATGGGCAAGCAAACGAATCACTGCCCAATTGTTCTGCTGGGATGTGACGTATTTTCGAGTGAGGTGTTACAGAGAAGTTGCTGAGGCCTCTTCTGATGGCCGCTGTTGATTTGGTGGAGATGTGGACGCAAGAATTAAAGTTGCATTTTCCGTTTGAAGTCGCTTCCTGTTTTCATTTACGAAGTTTGGTTCCAGCATCATTGTTCTGTGAAAATAGCACTTTTATTTGACTTTAAGCTTTCTTCAGTTTCACTTGCAAAATTATGTTACAAAATCCTATTTTCTATTGTAACATTAAACTTCCTTCAGTTTCCCTCGTAAAATTATGCTGCAAAATCCTATTTTCAACTGTAACATTAAACTTCCTTTAGTTTCCCACGTAAAATTATGCTACAAAATCCTATTTTCAATTGTAACATTAAACTTCCTTCAGTTTCCCTCGTAAAATTATGCTACAAAATCCTATTTTCAACTGTAACATTAAACTTCCTTTAGTTTCCCTCGTAAAATTATGGTACAAAATCCTATATTCAATTGTAACATTAAACTTCCTTCAGTTTCCCTCGTAAAATTATGCTAAAAAATCCTATTTTCAATTGTAACATTAAACTTCCTTCAGTTTCCCTCGTAAAATTATGCTGCAAAATCCTATTTTCAACTGTAACATTAAACTTCCTTTAGTTTCCCTCGTAAAATTATGCTTCAAAATCCTATATTCAATTGTAACATTAAACTTCCATCAGTTTCCCTCGTAAAATTAAGCTTCAAAATCCTATATTCAATTGTAACATTAAACTTGTTTTAGTTTCCCTCGTAAAATTATGCTACAAAATCCTATATTCAACTGTAACATTAAACTTCCTTTAGTTTCCCTCGTAAAATTATGCTACAAAATCCTATTTTCAACTGTAACATTAAACTTCCTTTAGTTTCCCTCGTAAAATTATGCTACAAAATCCTATTTTCAATTGTAACATTAAACTTCCTTCAGTTTCCCTCGTAAAATTACACTCCAAATTTGCTATCAAAATATCTCGAGCCTCTCAGTGCTTCAATTAAGCCCTCAATATCACACTCACTTAAGTTCTCTCAATGTATAACAGGTCATGCTTATAACAGGTCATGCTAATTATTTTCTACTGCCTTTAACAATCACTTTTTGAATAGAATCAAATGTATTACTACTAGTAATTTTCATAACATAAAAAGAAGTTCCAGGCTGTGGCCACTGAAATATTATTCATAGCATACACTTCAAGAATAAAAAGGATTTGAGCAAAACAAATTTTGCCCGAATGTCTCATTACACAAAAAGATTCGTCAGACAATGCTATGTAAGAAACAAATTTTTCCACTACGTAAAGTACACTAAAATAGTTTAGCGGCAGGGGATTCAGGGCTATTCAAAAGCGAGGAGTGCACTTGCATAAGACACAAATCGCTGGTAACGCGTAATTTATCACGTAACGCTTCTTTTATACTCTGAAAAGTTCCTATTTGATAACCAATGTTCTTGATTAATCAAAACGTCAAGCTATTTCTAATAAAATCAGCATTTCCAGATTCACACTGTTTGGCCACATCGAGAATTTCGAAGGCATTGCCGAAGTGTGGCAACATGAAGGTTGTAATTAATGGAATCATCTTTTATGAAATACCCTGCAACTCCCAGAGACGCTGGGACTACGTTAACGCCTAGCCACTGATCACGGCCTTCAGCGAGACCTCGGATTCATTCACAAAATGTGCGGCACTTTTGTGTCAAGTTGAGATTCGTCCAACTCCCGCACAGATTGAGATAATTGAGAACAAGGGAAAAATTCGTATCAACTTGGGCGCGCCTGGCATTTGATACAAAGATGGCATATGCCCAGCGTCTTATACAGTGAGGCTGCCGGTCTTTGATGCTCCAGAACCGTTGGATGTTACAATATCATATTGCGAGGCACCATGAAAGAGAGGGGCCACCTATGCTTTTTTGAGAATCGTTTTTCATGGAAACTTGGGAAGTGAACTCGACAGAAAACATGGAGGTTCAAGGAAGCAGTCGCTGGGCTTTTTCATCCCGTCGAGGATGAACACAGTTGAAGTGATAGATGCATTGACATTGCAAATTTGCTACAGGGTGCGCGCATCACGAAAAGTTTTGAGCCTACATAGTCTGTGAGCAAGGAGACCTCGACTGTCAGTTCCAGCTCTAGCATCGCATAAATCAAAGAGAGCTTATCAGCAGGAGAAGGAATATGCAACTAGATCCTCCATGTTTCTATTAAAGTTGGTCTCGCTTCCTCTGTTAACTTTAATGGTCTTTCAAATGACGACAAGTTTTGACTCGAAATGAGTGACAGGCTTGGGGCAGATGCTATGGAGTATCCTGCTTAATTAATTCACAAATGTGTCAAGGAACTCTGAAATGCTTCGTCTCAGCGCTTGTCATCGTCTTCATGCAGTCATAAAAATAATTGATTCTGCAGCAGCTGAGTGTGGCTGCAGCAGTTGAGTGTGGCTGCAGCAGCTGAGTGTGGCTGCAGCAGCTGAGTGTGGCTGCAGCAGCTGAGTGTGGCTGCAGCAGCTGAGTGTGGCTGCAGCAGCTGAGTGTGGCTGCAGGAGCTGAGTGGGGCTGCTGAGTGTAGTTTTGGGCCAAATGAATTTAACTGAGGGAGCAGCAAACATCGCAAAGTGAAAATTTAATGTTTTTTCTTTAGCTCATCGACTTCTTAGATACAGTAGATACAAACACTCATTTATATTCGAACACACTACTGAATCACAACAACTTGCTTATAACAGGTCATGCGAACTTCAATTTGTTCTTTAAGTCGCATTCTTATTATGAAAAGAACATTCCATCGATGAGCGTTTATCAGTCTGCATAATTAAGGAGTTACATGTATTTTCCTCGTCCCGAATAGAAGCGTATTTGAAACGGATGTTTTCTCAGCAGAAAGTAATAAAATAACCAAAATTGTGCGCTAAAAAACAATTTCAATGATCCCGATATTTCGTGAAAGTGCGGAAATTCACATTTCATTACCAACCATTAAGAACAATAAATTCGCTCAAAAATGAGATTTAGCAATGGCATTTATCGAAGCCCTGGACACGTCGTGATTTAGTGATAGCCGGAAGCTGTAAAACTCGTAATTTTTAATGAGCTGTTTAGCAGCAAAACTGGCATGAAAAATACTTGGTGATAATTCTTAGCGCACTCCGAGTAAATTCGTTACGTTATGCTTCAATTAATATTTTCTTAACCGTTGCCTTTTCTGATCTCTCTTCTTTTACAATATAAGGTGTAAGTCTTAAAACTAATTAGAAAAGCTAGAATGGTTCAGAGTAACTAGATTTTATAACGCTACAAGTGAAGTTCTCAAGATACACTCACCCACAGCGCACAACTGCTCCGACGCACCGAAATAGCCAGAGAAACAATTAGCCACTTTATACCAGATCTAAACGATATGCAGTCGTCATATCTCTTAAAAATAGCTTCTATTTAGCAGTTCACCATCTTTTTGTATTATTTTTGTTTCAATTTATGATTCTATATTTCCGCGTGTCTTTCAGATACGCCCTGATGATGACCTTAGGGGACGAAACGTTCGCTTTTAACAGAAATGTCTTTTATATCAATTGTCTTTGCTATAGCCCGTAACAATAGTAACGGCGGTCAAATTTGACAAGGAAACAACACACCGCAGCAGATGCCCTGTGCCCCTTGCAAACGTAGAAGGCCCCAATGCCACAGGAAGAGTTTCCCCAACTGCGACACCGGTGTACCATCGCAGGCTCCACAGATCAAGGACATGTCAAAAGCTTAGCTGCTGGAAAACATTTCGAGCGTCACAATTTCTGAGGAGAGCTCCGAAGTGTCCACGGACGAGGGTGCAAGTGAACCGTGCGTGAATTTACAAGAGCCCGTGTTAAAATTTAGCTTGACATGCAGCAGCATCGAGTGCAGCAACAGGGGAGAAGAAAACATCGCTGCCTCTCTCGCGTTCTTTTATTCGAGAAAACTTGAAAAAACAGCCAGTCTTTTCTGCAGTTAGAATTGCCTGGGGGCAGAACAGTGGATTGCAACAGAGTTTCACTGAGAAAATTTGAAAAATTGTTATGTTATTCGACGTTCGGTTTGAGCATGGAATAATATTTCAAAAAAGCTCCAAGTTTTGCATTAAGTTACTGAAATATAAAGAAGCAAGATGGCATGCGAAATATCAGTGCAGACCGCAATTGAAAATATTTGATTCTATCTCCTAATTTTGTTATGGAAACTTTAAAGTCACCTCTGTCGAAATTAAATGGGAATGAAAATCGGATATGAAGCTCATACATTGGTTTTCCAAGCAGGTTAGTGAGTTTGTTTGACTAGGACAGACTTAGAGCAAATATAAGACTCAATTATGCGTCGCTATAGATTGTTTCAAACAGGCTTAGCAAACATTTTGTGAGATATTGCTCACATCATGAGCTAATTCTGACCGTAATGGCTTCTACAATTAAGATCAGCAAAGCTCGAAGAGATATAAAGGCGTTCGCTTTCTCGGCGTAAACAGTTAGAACAATATTTTTCAATGGGATTTAAAGCTGGAGGTTCCGTATGAGGGAGCGATTGTTCACGTTATTTGAACAGTCGAAGCATAGCAAAAAGTCTTGAGATGCGAAAGTTCCTACACTATATTGCCGAATTCATTCCGTAAGCATCAGTAAATGAAATAAAAATTTTAAGGTAATTTTGGTAAAATTTTATAAAGATTGGCTACCATTGATTAATGAATTAATTCCTAATGCAGAAAGATAAAAATATGAATAGTAGAGGCAGGTATCAGTCGCTTCAGAGGTACAGACTTCAATATCGAACTCTGTAACTCAAATCACAGACGCGATGACAACACAATATTCCTTTTCCTCAGTTAACTCAAGTATGATTTGTTATAGCAAGTTTCTCTCGTGAATTCACATTCACAGGAGTGAATGAAGTATTTATTTTTTCATCTAATTTCTTTGTAATAACTTGAAACTGTGGGAATCTCACCAAGGGACTGTTAAACTCGTAGGAAAATTCTGCGACAGTTTCATTTGTTTGAAGCATGATGTAGACCTCCGGGCCACAGAGCAGTTTTTGATCTTTTTTGAAATTTTTCCCTGTAGAGTCGAGCCTGTAAGTCGGAGTCTTATCAATATCATCATAGTATAGTAAAACTCTTACTCATGGATGACGGGGGCAATTCTAATACACACAGCTGAGCGCATGAGGCTGACAGCAAGGTTACGGAGTCGGAGGAATAAATTTGTTACTCCGATTCCAATTTTTCAAAATTTGGCGACTATGAATCCCGACTCCGACTCTGGCTCCGCAGGCCTGGCTGACAGGCTGCAAGTGTGGACTCCCATTCATGCTAGTACCCGAACGTTCAACTCCCGTAAAGTCCAAAACAAACGCCACACGCCCGCGTAAAAATGTTGTCCGCAAAATACCGCGTGGGGTGGAGAGAGACAAAATCGAGGTGGTGGGCGTTGGCTATCTTGCAGATCACACCAAATACCGCGCGCCAATACCCAGAGCAATTATTGCGCTAAATTGTTCAGCACATTCCGTAGTGCTGGAAGATATGCAGCGACCAACTCAGTGCTGTATTTCCTAGCAATTATCTAATTTTGGTCATTTACACATTAACATATTGGAACATCTCTACCGCGAGAAATTCTGTGAGGTATTTCGTCACACTTATAAAATTTGAGTAATTTACAGCGCAAAATAGCTCATGCTTCAAAGAAATGTGCAGCAATAGCGCGAACTTCTGAGGCTAATTAATTCTTATCGTACGTGGCCAGCTCTGCAACACAAACTACATCACATGTTCCGTCCACTAGCACCATCTGCGGCAGAAAATTGCTTGACGGATTTCGCGAGAAAGGATCATCTTTCACACCCCAGGAAATTCCCGACGCGTCTGCGGACAAGTTTCATTAAGACAGCGCTGGTCTCGTTAAGTTAGGCAGCTTGCGGGACGCAGGCAATCCCAGCATCGCTAGTCCCAGGGCGCACTTCTTTAGTTTCACAGAGCCTTCCTCCCGCTTCAAAAAGAATATTGCACGCTGCATCTGATGTCTCAGATTTTTATTCACTGTTTTTGCTAGCGCTTATGAAAAATGCTACGCTTAGAGCGATATGTCAAATTAAAAATAAATTCACGGCGACGAATCCCACAAAAATGACTGGAATGTTTCCTATACACTGGATGAATATGGACGGCGAGGAAAGAAACTCTGCGCGCCAGTTTGAACGTGACTTGCTTCAGTGTGTCACAAGCTACGGCACCGCCATTTAAACTTTAATAGGAACAAAAGAAATTATGATTAGGGTTGTTAATTGCTAAAGAGTCACGTCGCTCAAGGAAAACTGAAAGCTTTGAATTTAAATATTTATTCAATAATTATTAATAACATTAACATGAGCGTTACTCTGTTATTGGTTTAAATAGTACTAAGCTTTTCTCACCCTAAATGTAAATATTTGCAACTTCGAGCATGGTAACATTGAAGAACAGGATCTGCGTAGGTATACGTTTGTATTCTCCACTGGATATCTTTAATGAGAATCCTGCTTCGTTAAACCTATTCTTTTTTGTCACTTATTTCAACACTGTTATTCAAGCGGCAGGAATGAAAATTTGAAGAAAAATGAAGAATATGGTAAAATACATAACGCATTAGAGACTATATGAAAATGAATTGTTGTAAACGGATATTGAATGGCATCATGATCGACTTTAAATTCTAAAGAAAAATTTAGACATGGAAAACAAGACTTGCTTGTTACCGTTCTAGTTCGTGCAGAGCAAATCTAAATCAGTGCGAATTATATGGTAAAAACAAATATTTTTATGCTGAAATGTTGAACAAGGTGAACATTATGAACATTGTGAAGAGTGCGAACATTAATGCTAACACAATAAGGAAAATAGCCATCAAATCAGCATGCAGAATAAGCCCCCAGTCGTGCGGAGAGAAGTACAAACAAAACGCTAAACTAACACGTCACAAAGCAGGCAGCGCTGGGCACGCATGTCACACAGCTTCTTCACACATAGTCTGACCAGGCTAGAATTTCAAAGTTCCTGCAATAGATAACGAACCGAATAATTTCAAAATAAAAGATCAAAAAAGTTTGATGCATTTAAAAAGTTTTCAATCCTGCGTGAGCGGGAGGTTTCCTGGAAGTCTGTGTGAGGATTGTAGTGATAAGAATGTTTTCAAAATAACAACCTTGTTCTGGTCACCTTCAAACAACGCAAGAAATTGAAAATTTATTTTCAAGTCATTTCCTTCAAATGGTTGGTATTTTTCTCGTTACGTTAATACCGCACAACGGTATTTTGAGTTTAGGCTTTCATATTGTTATCATTTATCTTACTTTTGATGGAAGTAATTTTTGATATCTCTCGCACAGATATAAGTGGTATACTCAGGGCTTTGTTCTGTGTCTTCTTTCCATTAACGCTTTCCTTCCCCCAGTGTGTGAGCAGAAGATTAGTCCTTGAGCAGAGCGTGGGCTTCAAAGTAAATTTGTTATGCTCATAGCGTAAAGCTCAACATAAATATATTATGCTTGGAAACACTATACAGTTTTATCGGAACAACAAAAAATAGATGGCGCGTTAATGTTTTTTTACAAACCATAAAAAGCCATCAGTGATGACGCTTGAAGTGCGTAGGATTCCAGGGCAATATTTTTTGCCGCTTGCGTTCTTTGCTCTCACTGTGCTGGGGCGCATCACAGCATGTGCAGCGGAATGCCGAAAACGTTTCTCACAAAACCATGTATGGAAAAGGAAATAAAAAAGACAATAAAAATCATTTATCTCCAAAAAAGTTGATACATGAGTGTTACTTTTGTATGAAGAGCAATGAAGTCATCGCGTGCACCAAACTCCTGACGCTGCGAGGGGGGTGGAGATGTCGTCACGAACTTCAAGTTTCATGTCTCTTTTGTAGCTCCAGAAAAATTGGATTTTTTATGAGAGTTTTTCATCACGGCGCAGACCTCGTCTGGGCTCCCCAGAGACGGGATCACTTGCGCTGCGTGCGGCTCCTACGAATGAGAAGCGCATGAATATGCATATGAATGCACCACGCATGTTTTATTTCAAACCTACGACAAATTTAGATTACCGCTTGGGATTTCACAGGAAATTTGTGAAAGTTGCTCGGTTTTGTGTTCAGCATAAGCATGACAAAATGGTGGTCGACCAATATAGTCATGTTTTTTTACTAAACTGGGAAGCGTTTGCGTTACGGTGAATTTCTGTCAAATAATCGCTTATTTTCCATGCAAGGTCCGATACATTTTTGCAGTCGAAAAATTATAAGCAATAAAGCTGAAGAAGAAAATATGTCGAAATCTGGTTGCCCTTTGCATAACGCCGTCTGTAGAAATGCATTGCTGTAACATTGGTCTTTTAATTGCAATACTCGTAATTGTACCCTAGCTCATTTTCCATAAGGAATGAAATCAGTTTTAGCTTCCGTCAACTTCCAGAGGAAATAAACGAGTTTACTCTAGTAAAGAAGGCGCCAAAAAAAAAAAAAATGCCTCGGAGTTGAAGCCAAAATTTTGAGCGCAGCAACTGGTGTTTGCTAAATTAATGGACGTTAATTAATAAAAAATGAATCCTGAAGGAAAATAACAATTGACAAAAGTAAACAGGGAAACAGCTCAACTGTCATTTTGTTCGTTAGCTCTGTAATTGTCATTTCAAAGTTTCCTGATTGTTTTAGGTAGCCAAGCGCAGCAAAGCACATCGAGAGACAAACGACCACCCAAATTCTTTAAGAAAACTGAAACATTAATTACGCCCAACTTTCATAAACAACGCGGCGGAAAGCAAAACATACAGCTTGAGAGACGCAGTGGGGAACATATATAGCGTGCCCTACTACGTATTCGTATTATTTATGAACGATCAGTTTACACAATAAAAAATGTAAAACCGAAACAAAATGTTCTTGCATGTTGCGTTCGTCGCAAACGCACGGATGGAAGGACGCAGTGGGGAACATATATAATGTGACCTTCTGAGTATTCGTCTTATGTATGAAAGATCAGCTCAAGTAAAAGAAAATTAAAACCGATTCAACGAACTCTTGCATGATCCGATCTATGCTCAGGTAGGCTACAGGCATACGCGTGTTGCAAACACGTGCTATTCGAGGGACTCAGCGCAGCCTGATGTAAATTATCAGGGTGGCTCTCAGTAATTGATAAGAGCAGCGGCAGCGGCCATCTTTTGAATTGGAGAGGCGAGCGGGCTCTGGTGAGGACTGGGCTGCCAGTGCAGACAGACCTCAGCTGAGCCCAACTGAGGACACAAATGAGCCTCTTTACGGTGGTCGTCGCTGGACAGCTTCCAGTCTGTTCCTCATTTACCTCTCCAATGCTACACTTTCCAGTCGCGACCGCTGTCTTGGATTTCTTTCGAAATTTTGAAACGGACGAATGAACGAAAAACTGAATGGGATAAAAATTGACATCATCTAGCATGATATGACGCTTGTAAATAAGGGAATTTATTCGTAGCGTGAAATAACCTACGTTTAAATCGAGCAATGACTACGTCGGTATGCCATTCAGGAGAACGTTTTTGCCGGTTGGTAACGCCAATGTTTTGAAATCAGATGAGCTTCTCGATACCTAGGTTATCATGAATCGTTTTCAGATATTTACCCATTTTAATGCTGAGTTCGGTAAAATGTTTTCATATGCATGACGAGTGGACACGACTGTCACCATTTCTGTTGCTGTGAATCTGTCGCCAGACTGATTTTCCAAACCTGAAGGACTTTCTAGATAAGACTGAAGCGAGGCTGCAGTTTCGAAATGATTCTATTCTGACATTGCAGATTTATGTTTCAAATTTGAGTATTTCATTAAATTAGCTAGAAAGAAACTGATACATCAGCGTACATGCCATAGCAGTTTGTCTCCACAAGAATCCCACTAATGTGCGTCTTTTTCTGAAGCATGCATCCAAATGGGAAGGAGTTCCATCAACGACATTCCGACATGAATTTCTGCCTTCATTCTCTAACACTTTTCTGTACCACATTGTACATAGTTCGCAGGCTCTCTGTAACTCTGAAGCCTTTGCATTCGTTAAAATTTCCGTACTCTCTGAATTTTGTCAAAGTCCAACAGCTCTTCAGAGAAGCTTTAGATGTCTACATGTATCGACTTTATTCTCTAATCGCTACTGAGGGCGTAAATGCCTGTGAGAGCAATGATGCTCCTGAGCCTTAGTTTTTGTTTCTGATGTAAGGGGGAGGTCTACCCACTATAGCATGAGATCTATCTCTAGTTAGCACTATAGCGTGAGGTCTACCACACTATAGCATGAGATCTACCTCTAGTTAGCACTATAGCGTGAAGTCTACTACACTATAGCATGAGATCTACCTCTAGTTAGCACTATAGCGTGAAGTCTACTACACTAAAGCATGAGATCTACCTCTTGTTAGCACTATAGCGTGAGGTCTGCCACACTATAGCATGAGATCTACCTCTAGTTAGCACTATAGCGTGAGGTCTACCACACTATAGCATGAGATCTACCTCTAGTTAGCACTATAGCGTGAAGTCTACGACACTATAGCATGAGATCTACCTCTTGTTAGCACTATAGCGTGAGGTCTACCACACTAAAGCATTTTATCCAACTTTAGCTTGTACTATAGCTGAGGTTAGGTCACTAATGGATGTTACTAATTTCCATGCATTTAATTTAGCAATAAACACACAATTTGCTCATCTCAAACTGCACCTGCCTTGGCGATGTATGGCGGTACGGTGTAGCAGCACCCATCAGTTTTTGTTTCTGATGTCAGGGTGAGGCTTCAGGCTAGAACACGAGGTAAACCAGTCTCATCTAAATATTCATGAATAATGGCAGTACTCAATAATTCAGCATAGAATTTTTATCACTTGCTCGAGCAAATTTCTTTTTACACTTTCGTAATAATTTACCTCTCTGAGGATGTGCGTTTTCCAGTATATCTGTACTTCGCAGACAGGCATTTTATCTGGGTGAGGGGAAGCTTGAGGTACTTTCTGGTTGAAAATAATCACGGTAAAATTGTTGCGCTTCTCTTACGCGTGTGTGGCACGAGTACGGAGCTGACCTTGTCTGAAGAATGAACTCCCAAGAAAACAAACGTGGGCGTTTCTCGTGGAGGTATAAAGATTGTCTTCTTTCTGTCCTGTGTGGTGAGCGGCAAACAGCATTGATCCCTGACTGGCACAAACATGGAATAGAATGCTATACGCTGATTTGGTACGCGTTCTTCAACCCCTCGGCCACGGTGACTCAACACAACATCAGCAGTCGATGAAGGCAAGGATGCACCAAACATCGCGCGGTGCTCAGCAGCAAAGCTAGGTCAAGCTGCGGCACGAATTGAACATCTCTCGTCACTGATGGAGGAGGTCACGGCGCTGAGAGTAGGCTCGTGGAGTCGGAATCTAAAAATTTTTTAAAATGTTGAGTCGGAGTCAGAGTCGAAGTCGCCAAATTGTGAAAAGGTGAAGTCATTGTCGCCAAATTTTGAATAGGGGAATCACAGTCGACATATTTTGAAAAGGTGGAGTCGAAGTCGCCAAATTTTAAACAATTTAAACAATTTATTTACCACAGGTGATACAAAGATAGAATGTTTCTTAAGTCTAGTAAAATGGTCAAACTTGAGTATAGCTTCCTATGGGCCCGAATAAGTTCAGCGATTTCTAGGGCATCCTACCATCAACGTTAGTCTAAGGAGTACAATAATGTTTAACCTAATTCACTTAAACTAGGGACGCATTAGACTGATCAATGAGATAACTAACTCGATAATAGATGCTTCATTTTACAATATAGTTCATATGGACTAGATTTAACAGTATATTCGACAAACGATTCAAGAACAGACTGAAGATCGGCGATATTAACCATGGCAAATTACATTATTAGGACCAGTTATGTAGGGGACAAGATTTGACTTGGTGATCTTTCACGACTAGTATTCTGATATGAAGTGAGACTCAAGATTTCTTTTGAAAACCTTATAAGAATTACTTTCACGGATCTCCGCAGGTATTGAGTTTCAGGTTTTAGTTTCAAAGAAGAGGATACTGAGTTGTGACCGGGCTTTTGAGTAATGAGGAAGCATGAATTTACTTCTATTTCGAGTTAAATGGTCGTGATGAGTGATGACTGATGACCAGTTTGCGCAGTTAATAATTGTTTTAGGCTAATTGTCGCCATCATTTGATAATGTTTGTAAAAGGACGACTCCACGATTCCCGACTCCACCTTTATGAAGAGGTGGAGTCATAGTCGCCAAATTTTGAAAAGGTGGAGTCGGAGTAGAAATTAATTTCACCCAATCCGCAACCCTGCCTGGCTGAGAAACCGACCCACATGCGCGGCGCTCTTGCATGCAGAGCTGCCTAGAGAACATGTAAACACTCCCTCTGCACTAAGCGCTTTCTGACTGGTGCTGTTGGATGGATATAACATTCCATTGCCACACTTTATGACTAATCTGAGGCCTGGGACTCAACATAGACATTTCAATGTGTAACGACTATTTTATGCGATCGCATACATCAGCAGTGAAAGCATTTATTATTATTTTAGCGTCTTATGAGTTTTTCAGTTTTAGGTATTCAAGTTTTTAAATTTTAGGTATTTGATGAATTTCAAACTTCATTACTGTGGTCTGAGTGAACAATAGTATACAATAAGAGAAAATAAAGGAAGTATCCAGCAATTACAAAAATGAGAGAATCCACCAACAAATGCATGCATGCGTTCTTGCTTCCTTCAATGAAGAGCGTAATCCTAATGCACCGAGGCTGGATTTTACATTTTTACTGGAAATCCTGGTTTACGACTTCAAAGATTAGGGCAATTTTTTATAGCAACGAGCATTGGGGCCTCAGTATCTCGAGTATTTTGTGAGATGGATGACACAACTTCAGTTAAGTTCCTTAAGAAGTCCACTTAGTTGGATTGCTCCTATGATTTACAACAGGACTGTTCTTTATTTTAGCAGTCCTAGCCTACATTTCTTGCCGAGAACCTTAACAAATGAGCTTACATTTCCGGGTTATTCGTAGCTGCTGCTATAGCTTGTTGGTGCTTAGTAACTCCGCTTCTTTGTTTTCTGCTCCACCTTCGGAAGTGCAAAAACTTTTAGACAGAGTGCGGTCATACAGTGGCTCTCCAAAAAGAACTATGATACCATTCGCTGAGTCGTATATCAAAGCTGCACTTCTCTGCTCGAAATTTTGCTGCGCTCTCAGAACGGAGCACAGCACAGGGCAATTTCATGCTCCGTGTTTCGTCACTCTTTTCGTAGAGCAATCTGAAGTTTTATAGCGCTGATATGGAGCTAAAAGTCATTCTATGTTGACTCTGCAGCCGACACATGAAAACTAATGGCATGATAGACACACAAAACGTGTTCGTGAATCTCTTGTGTTGAATTCATTCATGTTAGAAAATCTACTATCAAAACGACCTCAGCATTGTATGGCAAAGGCAATGCATCGTACCACACACATAATAAAAAATAAGGCCACATCTACACTTAAAACGTGGTATTCTATTGCAAACTTTATTTAAATGAGTCCCGTACAAAGTTCCCGCAGAGAACTTTAGCATTATTCCCATCTTAAATCGTCCTTAGCTGAGTCAAGTCGCTTCACCACTATTCAGCTCATAATTACCTCCATCACGTATTTCCGCGAGTTGAAAAATACATCAAGTGCGTTTTGGAGGTTTTCTGTTCCTAATTTAAAATTACTCGTGAAAATCTCAGCAAATCGGAATCGGGATGTAGAGTAGACTCCATCAACGATGAGGCGAAGAAGACGTCCGGACGCGGCCAGAGGCACAGAGAGAGAGAGAGAGAGAGAGGAGGTCTCAGGGATCATTGAAAGAATGGCTTGTCTCCTGGGCTAGAAAATTGGCCTCAGGAGGGCTAAAGTGACACCAACGGAAGCTTCTGAAGGACTTACGGCTGCTAATGACGGCGGACGTTTTGTCGATGGTGGTACAGATGGCCGAGGCCATTTGGCCATCCTTCATCGTCCTTTTGACTGTGACAATATCCCATCGGAAGCGGGAAATGATAAATGGACACAAGCTCCGTGCCATCGGGCCGGTGACAAACGCTCGACCCGCAGCTCTGGCGCCTTCACGATCGCAAGCAGTTCGGTCGCCGCTCTAAAATAAAGACCAAGAAAGCCATTAAGACTCCAGATTTGGGGAGCTGGGTTACGAATGAAATGAGACGATGATGATAATGATGTCGTAACCCCCTGCTCCATATTTCATTCGTGGTCATAACCGAATTTCATCAGAAAACACTCGTAGCTCAATACTTTACTGCGTTGGTAACTCTGGGTTGTGTTTATGAAGAAAAGAAAGCACGCTTTGCTGAGAAAAATTTGTTAAGAGATAAGGTGCGATATTCCATGTGGGTTTTGTCTTCCACACGTAGTAAATATTCAGAAAAATTCACACAGGAAGCGTCAGTTTCGCTTATGTTGCCAGTCTAAGGGATTAGAAAATTTCACAAAAAATGACCAATTTGTTTACAAATTGATGAATAAATTCTGATATGAATTCCTTAGGAATCCCTTGTAGAGTTGTGAATATGAAAAATATTACAAAGTTTCGAAGGGATCCTTATCACGAGTGAGATTAATAAAGCAGTTAAATGTGATTATCAACAGCATTTTTGGACATAACGATAAATTACCAGAGAAATGATGAGTCACTCTGGTGCGTAATGCTTGATGACTCTATTATGTCAGATGTTAGATATTCTCTCCTTGTACAATGTTCATTACGTAGAAAAATTACTTATCATAGTCGATTTCTTATGATGAAATAAGGGTAATTATTTTATTTGTGTTCCTATAGGGTGCAATGAAGAAGCAACGAATTTAAGAACAAAATAAGGTGCCTCGAGCTGCTCGCAAATAAGTCAGCATTTTGAGCTGCAGCTGCACCCATGGCATGAAAGACAACCAAGGTAACCATGCAAATCTATGAGTCAGGAACTAATCTATAATTCATATTCTATAATTCATTATTCTGTTTTCCTGTTAAACAAATTAAATTATTCTATTTCCTAATATAAAATTCTATGTTTTTGATGGAGCTCATTGCCCCTAGCATTGTTGTTGTTTTTTGCGGATGCGAACGTAGTTTTGTGATTTATTCCGTGAACACACATGAGCTTTCATGAATTCGTATTTCCCAGCCACTGAAATGTGTTCTCGAGTTCGATACTTCATGCAGACTGGCCGACTGAAGGAACCGCGGGACTGCCTGCGCTCAAGTTTGAGAACTCCGGTAAACAACATCTGTGCTGAGGTGAGCAACAGCCAAGTGGAAGGTGCAACGGACACAGTTTCATTACGGCATCTTTAAGAACAAGATGATTATTTCAACACATGGACACTCGCCAGCGTCTTGATGCTGAAATTTTTTTTATACAAATGGACCTCTTGAAAACAATTCAGGACGGGCCAGTAATGACAGCTCACGAGAGCAGAGTTTATTAAAGTAAGTTAATTTTGGCTGGTTCCCGGGCCGTCACCACAGCCGGTCGGAGGGTTCCGCTCTCAATAGGTAGAGAACGGTGGGCGACCCCCTTCCCAGCACCCCGAAGTTTCCCAAGAAACGGCAACCTGTTAGAGAGAGTCACGCATTATAGCCTGAGACGAACGGAGCATGACCCACGCAACATAGAGATGTACAGTAAGTTACATTTAAGAGGAAGGATATTCCCAAAATAACTTTAGGTTTACGCACTTACGCATTTTTACGATAATCACGTTACACTGAGGAGATCTCATCTAAAAGGAATAGTCAAATTTCACAGAAGAACGTAACGAGATCACTTCGATGAAATACAAGTTTCCGTATGAATTTTTTATGGGTTCTCACCTAATTTGTAGGGCAATTACAATTGCTCGTAAGGCCTCCCAACGAATGGTCGAAGCTGGTAGCGCCCACTACCTCTCCAACCAACCTCCGTCGAGAGTCGTCCCACGAGGAGTCCCGAAGTGGTTCCCGCGTGCCGAGAAGACCCTCTCCCAGCGCAGACCGAATGGATTTAGCTCATCGCGCTGGCTGACTGGCTCCACGTAGATCTACGTTTGGTAAACGTATAACGTAGGAGCGGCAGGTGTAACCGTTCCACCCTAACAGCAGAAGATGTAGCCGTGATCCCAACTATAGCCGCAGCAGTAGATGTAGCCGTGATCTCAACAGTGGCCGTAGAGACACCACCAACACTGTACCTTATCACAGTACACAACACGGCACATACTTGAAACCGCTTCCACACGGTAAATTGGACAGCCAGAGACACGGCCTTTCCACTGTGCTAGCTGCCTCTTATCCAGCACTGTCCTGAACTGCTGCGCAGTCGTACGCGCAGAAGGAGCTCTGCTGCGCTGTGAACGTAAAAGGTTCAACGCAGACGAGCATATCAAGCGCCCCTTGAAAACCAAGTTGAAGTGGCATTGGGTCTACTGCAATGCCAACGTCTGGAATGAATACGAGCATTTGTAATTTTTATGAGGGGAAAACTCTCTGTTTTCTACAGGACCAACATGTTCTTATTTCTTCATTACTGTGTTTGCTTTAGGTGATGATATTATTTTGCTATAAATTCCGGCCTGAGCCTGAGCACAAATGAATGTCCCAAAGAACAAAAGGATATTTTCCACGGCTGGTGTCTATAACATTTCATGCGAGGATAAGCAACTCGGCACTGGCACTCTAGCTTCAGTCATAAAAGAATGACGCAACCAGAAAAAAGGACATTTTTTGATAATGGTGAGAATCACTAATAGCTTTTTCTTACAGTATCATTCATTGGGGACTGAAAAATTTGAACTTCATTCCTCGCAGAATGCCTTATAGCTGCGGTAACATTTGGAGTTGAATGTATAAGCAAACATAGTCCGTAGAACGTTCCAGAAACCATAATTATGTCTGTTAAAGTTTCATTGTAATGTTTGCTTGAGGAAGAAGTAATTTCGCAGCAGATTACTCTCATAATGCCAAACATTTAGTTCCTTCATTGAAATGCACCTAAGCGATGAAGTTATATATAATGGCTAGAGTCATTTCCAAAATTGAATCATGCAGTCAGAATGCGCTTAGGTGAACTTCTTGCTCACTTGACAAAGTGGTAAAGAAATTTTACAGCTAAACTACAACCAGAAATTGGCGGCGAAAGCGAGTTTTTAGCCGGCAGTCTCAATGCAGTCTCCATCGTGTGCTCAGCAGTCAATACATGCCAGTATATTCGTCGGAAAGTTAAAACAAAATTTGATTTCCAGTCGGAATTAGATGCGAGCGCAAACAATAAGGCACAGATGCAATTAGTTTCCGATCAGTATACAATAGCAATTACGAACCGATGCGTTCCGCTCTCCTTGTCTGAATTGGTCATTCAATACCTGTCAACTGCTCACCAATTTATGTATTTGCTTCTCTTAGCAATTATACTTGTATGCATTGGCTGCCTCATTACCTCTTCACTGAAAGCCTCTCATAATTATCATGTTTCAGATCGATGTGTTGAACTATCTCACCAGCCCGTCCGTCTACCTGTCAACTGCACGCCAGTTTATGAATTTGCTTTTCTATGTAATTATATTTGAATGTATCGGCTGCCTCATTACCTCTTCACAGAAAGCCTCTCATATTTCAGGTCGATGTATTGAAATATTTCTCCGTGTGCATCGGAAGCCGATTAGAAACGCTCGCAGGGCTCAGCGCAACGCTAGACAACACAGCTTGCGTCTGTTGCTCCATCGCTTTGTGCATTGTGCGTGGAGCAGTTTGTTGTGAGGCTTTGGAAACCAAGACAGAAGACTCAGTAATTACCAATCCCCAAGGTGTACGCTTGGAGTATTAGTTCAATTATAAAACTATGGAGTTGTAGTGCCTGCTCAACAACTGTTTTCTCACGCGAAATTTAATTTTGAGGGATCTAAACCAATTTCACATAAATTTTTGGTGAAACTTGCCCCCCCCCTCAAAAAAAAAATTGAGTGCAATCAACATACGAAGTTTAAATTTGTTGAAAAAGTATTTTCAAATTCTTCAGCATCAAAAATGAAAAGAGAATTTGTATAAATTTCAGATCCAACGGTAAAAATTATTTTCCTTGCTATTATCGGAAAAAAATACTGATACCGCCAACTGGTAGGTAAATGTGACACTCGAACGTGTTCTCAAAGCAAAGTGAGCTAGACACATAAAATACATCAGTAAATAGCATGAAGCTAAACTCAAAACTCAGAAAAATGCTCCAAGTGCGGAGAGCCTGATTAAAAATAACTACTGGTTATTGTAAGGCTCAGAGATGTACACATTAAGTGCGTAGCGTAATTTTTATCTCGCTTAGGCTTTGGTAGCTTTCAATTCTTAGTGGAAATTATCTCGCACTTTGAATAGTATCGCATTCTTCTTCGCCTGTCTCTCGGAATACATTCTTATCTATATCTCATCTCTTTAAGATTATCTTCGATCTCGCCCCACGTGAAATTCAGCTCCACGCGGCTGGAGCTGAATGAACTTTATGAAATCCAACTGTGATGTAGGCTTTTTGTTGCGTAAACGGCCTCAGAATAAATTTAGAGCGTGTCAAAAAATTTGGTGAAGAAGCTCGGATATTTGCACCAAACATATTTTACTTGGACAGCCTCATTACCCCTGACTGAAAGGTGTGTTTTATTTTCTGAATGGATGGCGTGTGCTGAGCCTGGTCTTTCTGTTCTATACTGGACTAATTTAATACGACTTTAATGATATTTTAGTGAGGAATAATTTCTGTTGACCTTCCAAGCTGCTCGCTCAGTTGCTTTCGTTATTACGTAGAAGGAAATATGGGGACCTGGGCTTAACATAAGCAGTATTAGAAGATACTTTACGTTATTTTTGATTGGGTGTAAAAGTTCAGGTGCAATTCCGCTTCGTTTTGCACGTGTTTGTTTGAGCAATGATAACTGAAGTTGCTACGTGCTGGGGCAATAATTTTCTTTCACATCCAACGTAGTTGAAATTTTCGTTATTTTGTTCTTCTGATGCGCCGAAAAACTTAGAAGCCCCGGTGGCAATTTTCAAATTATTTTGATAGCTAATACTCGATAGACCTCTTACAAACACCTCTGTGGAAGATAAATAAAATATATGGGAGACAAAAATTATACAACAATTCTAGGATTTACAAAGCCAACTTCAGAAGTAGTAAGCCACCCAATATGGCAGCACATGTATCAGTACCAGGATATCAAAAGCAGTAGGATGTATTCAGAGTTACAGTTTAGTCCGCTCTAATTTCTACATAAGTTCAACGATTCAGGGAATGAGAAGGGAGCATAATTCTACTCATAATCGCTGTAGGAGAAAGAATTGCAGACAAAATTTGTATTATTTTCATGGCTTCTGTAGTGCCTGTGCAATTTTTCTGCTTGGTCCTCTATCGCATAAATTAAGTAATGAGGACATTCGTGTTTGCTTGAAGTTGCTCCCGAGTTGCTATAGCGTCGAAATGAATTTTTCATCTGTTTCGTGGTGGAGATGGTTGTGCTTGCTTATAGTAACTTGCTATGGGGTTGAGAAGAACTTTTTCATCTGCGGCAAGCGAAGACTTTTAAAGTACAAGCAGCGCAGGCAATGAAAACAATTGCCTGGAGTGGCACCTAAATAAAGAGCCACAAAAATAACAATCTAAGCTTACCAGGACCTAACCACAACAGACCAGAGTTTTAACCAAACAATCTCCTGTTGCCAACTGTGATGAATTTCCGCCGCTGTAATTGTGAAGGCCATCCCGCACTTCTGACGATGCTCAGCTGTTACCGCGCAACTCATCTCCGCCATTGCGACATCATTCACAATATAATTCTAATGGAAACACGTAAAATATAATTCACAATCAAAATAAGCTATCATTAATTCACTTGGAAATTTTAAAGTCGAGTCTAGTGTACCAGTTTGACAGATAACCATGAATTTCACCATGAAGCTCACCTCAGACTTGGCTGTCACAACAAAAAATAAACGGTAACTTCAAATGCTTCACTCTTCGCTATAGAAATGTTAGTGGACAAAATGTTTTATGATGAATGTGTTCATTGGTTCAAAAATATTCCTTCTTCATTGACGTGAATTTTTATTCCAGACATTAGCCTTTTTGAGTCGAAGATTGGGGAGGCCTGAAAGCCCCTCACGTCAATTTTACGGGGCACAAGAAATGGAGAAATCTGAAAGCGGCGGCAACTGCGAGAAGGAGAGCAGCCTTCTTGTTTCCAGCCCGAGTTATTCAGCGGCTGGAGCTCTGAGGCTGCTGAGCTTCTACACATGAGCAATGTATTGAAATCTACCAGGGTCATTAGGAGTAATGTGCACGCAAAACTGTCGATTTATAGTAGAATTATTTACACGAGAGAAGCTAGATAACGCTCGATAATCACAATCTTTAAAATATGGTTGAGTGATTGTTACCTAAAAATACTCTGTGCTCTTTTTGTCACAGTTCCGTGCATTCAAGATAATCGCCTCGAAGAAATTTTACATCAAAAGTGTTAACTACATACAGCTTTAGATTTTAGCAACACATAGCTGATGGTGCTAAATTCAGAGCAAGTATGCCTTTCGTTTTTACTAGAGTAAGAATAACGTCGGACTAATCTCTCACAAGAAGCGTTGCTGTTGACCAAAAGATCAGAACAAACACGTGTCCGAAACTATTTGGTCTGCTGCAGATAATTAATTCGAGTCATTGAGACAGAAAACGGAAGTCACGGAGAACGTGCAAGATAGAAAAATGTTTATTTCCAATTAGTATGATACAAAAAAGGACATCATTGGTTTTTAAAATATCTTAAAGTAAGGATCCTTAGTTGATACACACACATGAGTATTACATTGCCCAGGTCACTAGTCGAAACAAATAATTGAGTTGATACACACACATGAGCATCGTAATACCCATGTCACTAGTCGAAAAGAGACTCGACATGTGCGGAGAAACGCTGCACACATGGATACAGGAGATTATTTAATTCGAGATGCTGAGACACAGAACGGAAATCACAGTGAATGTACAAGACGCGACATGTGCGGAGAGCCGCTGCACACACGGACGAACTGGCAGCAGGAACGATGCCTGCGCTCGCTGTTCCTATCAAAGGATTCCATGCGTTGATTTTTCGGCCGAATAATTCCGTGGAGAACGCTTAGTGCGTCTTGCCTGTGCTTTTGGCCGCGTCTTCGTGAACCTCTCTGGAGAGCAATGATATCCTTCCTGGCTGCTGGGGAATTCTTTCTGGCTCCACCATGCGGACATTTTGTCGTACCCTTCGAAAATCTGCTCCCGCAGAGCGAGATGAAGACTGGCTGAGGCACAAAGGGAAGTAAAGGACCGTCTTTGGGCGAGTATCGTGATTCACTCGACGTTTTTCTCCAGAGCTCTGAGGTCTTTTGATGTAAACTCAAAGGCGTGTATTGTACAACACGTGCAAATAGGGTTATCTTTTTGTTGACCTTTCAAATATTACAAGTATTGCGTCAGAGGCGTATATTGTATAACACGTGCAAATATGATTGTGTTGATGCAAATATGGTTGTTTTTTCGTCGAACTTTCATATATTACAAGTATTGACGTTTGAATCTATTTGAACATGAAACTGGATTCACTCTTTTAGCGTATTAGCGTTCCATCAATAGAAAGATATCAAGGATGAAACCCTTCCTTAAAACATGCAATTAATTATTTAACTGCAGCGCAAGGGGAGAATCATTTACGTCTAAACCTTTCATTGGAAAACTAATGACCGGCTTCTCTTATTTTCTGTAATGATTTTTTTCGAATTTAAATTGCAGTTCCTGGATGTGAAAGCTATACTAACGTCTGTTTCTTTATCTCCTCACGAGGTATTGTTCCATTACGTGTTGCATAACAAATGTTTTCAATCAGAATTAACACGAGAATAAAAATTGAATTCTAAAGCTTCGGTCGTTGCGTTTAAAACTGAGTACAGAACTTCCAATGCCCCTTGGAGGAAAATTCCAAAGTGTGCAGAAGCTCAAGCATTCCTGGGCACGTTGTTTCAGTTTTTTCTTAGTTAAAATAATTTCAGAATATTGATCAAAAAAGTATTATGCACACATTCTAGACATTCTTTCTAAAGATACGAAAAGATAATGATAATAATACCACCCCTAGATGCAATTTGTAATAACCTACTCCTAAATATACAGGCTTGACGAAAAAACACTATATCAGGGATTCCCAGCAATCAATCTTGACTGTACTGGGGGTGCTGGAGAGAGCGTAATGGAACATCTAAACATTACACACAAGCCACTGAATTTGCGTGCGCTGATTGTCTTGATGCGGTGCCCTGGATGCGCCGCTGCTCGCCCTGCGCTGTGTGTGCTGTGGTGCAGCAGTCACTGCACGCCATTGCACGGCACTGGACGCCACAGCATGCCACAGCACGCTTCAGCACGTCACAGCAAACTTCAGCATGCCACAACAGCCACTGCACGCCACAACAGCCACTGCACGCCACTGCACGGCACTGGACGCCACAGCATGCCACAGCACGCCACAGCATGTCACTGCAAACTACAGCACGCCACAGCAGCCACTTCACGCCACAGCACGCCACAGTACGTTACAGCAGCCACTGCACGCCACAGCATGCCACTGCACGTCACAGCATGCCACTGCACGCCACAACACGCCACAGCACGCCACATCAAGCCACTGCACGCCACAATACGCCACAGCACGCCACAGCAGCCACAGCAGCCACAGCACGCCCCTGCAGAGCCCTAACCGCCCAACACTGCAGCGTCAGCAGCAAGACGGTGCCCTCAGCACGAGGCGGCTCTATTATTGGTCGTCCGGTCATCTAACGACCAAACAGCTCAACAAAAATTATATGGCTTGATTTTCTTGATAGAGCGATGCTGTTGGTTGATCTACTTCTCGTTAGTGGGTGGTAGAAAGTGTGTGTGTGTGTCTGTGCGTGTGTGTGTGTGTCCTGTTTTGAGAGCATGTTGGTCACGAGCTATGGTCACCTGTTTTGTTTTCATTTAGATCACTCTTGCTTTGAAGGACTTGTTTTCTCTCGTTTTTTGTTTTCCTTTCAAACTACAAACAAGTGATTACAGCAGCAGCCGCAACAGCGCTGACGTTGGATGAGTGAGCCAAGCTTAAAATTATAATTTCTTAAAAGAACGGGCTAGGACAAGCCACAAAATGCGAAGCATTGCTATTTTAACCAATGCCTTTCTTCCAAAAAAATAGCGCTCTAGTGCCTTGTATTTGACTCTCTGCTGCCTACAAAACCGCCTCCTGAGAGAGCGTGCGCGATTGAGAGAGAGTGAGAGGGAGAGAGAGAGAGGGAGAAAGAGAGAGAGAGAGAGAGAGTGGGCCTGACAAATATTGCCCTTGGCTGAGCCTAGGTGCGGACTGACCGCTCATTGATACACAAAAGACGGCCCCGGAGCAGAACACCGATGGGAGCCACAAAGAACGCCTCTTGTCCACTGCACGCCAGATTTGCTCGCTGCGTGAGGGCTCTTCTGCAGCTCTGATTGTCCAGGGCTCTGGCAAGTGAGGAATTGTAATTTGCTTACATTTTACTGGTATTTAGTATCAATACTAGTTGTGATTTTACTAGTGTTTACTTTACTCCATAGCTCTGGTTACCCAGCGCTCTAGCGAGTTAGGAATTGTAATTTGATATTATTTTGCTAGTATTCAGTATTAATAATAGTAGTATTTTTGAAAACCCAGGGTTCTTTCAAGTAAGGAATTATACTTTATTTTTTATTCAGTGTTAATACTAGTACTATTTTTGATTACCCATAGCTCTGGCATGTGGTTAATTGTAATTTACTGGCATTTTACTAGTTTTAGTATCAATACTCGTAGCATTTTTGATTTCCCAGGGCTCTGGTAGGGGAGTAATTGTAATTCTCTTGCATTTTACTAGTATTTAGTATTAATACTTGTAGTAATTTTACTAGTGTTTACTTTACTCATAGTAATTTCATTATGCACTTGTTTATATTTCCAATAGGGCGAGTCGTTGAGAATCTTACTCGTAAAATAAAAGAAGGACCAGTTAAAACGTAAATTATATTTATTGCAAACGTTTCGAAACTAAAACTCCATCATCAATGCTGAAACAGGAGAAAAATTATAAATTGAAATAACTGATAAAGAACTGCACTTGTTTATTGGGTTTCGAACAGTAAATGCATTTTGGACCACTGCCATAGTTATGGTAGAGGTGTGACCGACTTAATTAGAGATCCAGAGAGCAATAAGCACATATTCATTACTTATGACTCTTTGATTACAACGAGTTTTTATTATGCCATCTCTTATACCTTGGAAACGGTGTTTATTAGGACAGACTCACACCATCCGAGTCTCAGGCTGGCGATGGATGTGACGTATCAGATGAAACAAGCAGCATCTTCAATTATGAAAGATTAACAATAATTAGAACTCGAACCTATTTCATGCCATACTGTCTGCGTGTTGACATTTATTTTCTCAGCCAAATTTAGCTTCAATATTGGAAAAAAATTAGTTAGTTGCAAATTAGACGATTTAGCGGCAATATAATTGAGTGAAGGAGTCACTCACAGTCTCGTTTGTTCCTAATCAAAATGAAAACAGTGAAGTTTTCACTACCTGCATGAAGAAAAAAGTTCCAAGTTTTCGCTCGTAATTTTCCTGCCTGATTTTGTGAGAAAAACTTTTGAGCGCAATTTTTTTTGCATGGAGCCATGCAGCAATACCGGAAACTAGGCAATATTTCATAGCGTCCAAATAGACAACAGAGATGACGGATGCCATCGCCATTTTTCTACGAGGATTTCGGAAGAAAATATTGCATGGGACCATCGCACATCCATCATTCAGAAGCAATCGCAAGCGTCATAAATTTTAGCAATGGGAAATACAAGTTCGTGTGTACACGACCACGGACTCTGCACAGCTCGAGTGACTAGTCCCACTGCGCACAAATCGCACCCTCGCCCCACAGTACCTCCAGGAATTGCGTCGAGAGGCTCTGAGCTCAGGAAACGAAACAGTCAAAGTTGCGTCATGAAGACTCTGACATTTTAGTGTGTTTACTACAACAAACGTGGAGCTTCTATGCACTGTACTGCTATGCTACTGATATATTAGGCGGTGCACCTTGTATCCAACTCCCTGTTTGAAAAACGTACCAAAAATTCAGCTTTATTATTTAATGCCTTTAACGAGAGCAATAACATTAAAAAATATTCGACGGATTGGGATGTCTTTCTTTTGTCTTTACCGACTACGAAAGTTGCTCAAAGAGACTTATTTTTTCGGCGTCAGCTATTTTAAGCGATTATTTCCTGCCCCATTTTATTGTGAGCATAAAAACATCAGCGAATTTCATGTCCTTTTATCCATGAAATTGTACTGAGATGAAGGCATCTCATTTGAAGAAACATTCATTTTTCTCATACTGTAGGAAAGCGATTTAACAATTACACTGTGACGCTCTACGCTAAGATTCAGGCATTGTGTATGGTTGAAATTCTGTAAGATTTTTGAGAAGCAGCAATTTAGTGTGTCGTAATTTTGCAATTTGACCGTAAGTGACGAGAGGCGGAGACACAGCATGGGAATGGATTGCGGTCGCCATATATTCCTGAGATGCGCCGTGAAACTCTAGAGACGTATAGAGACATAAACAAGAAAGTCTTCGGTCAATTTATACAGTTTTTTATTTCGTAGAATTAAGATCAGAAAATGTTCAATGAATTGACGGAAGTATAGGAGTAGTATTCATTAAATAAAGTATTTTTGGAATACCATTAAACATATGAAGCATTAATTTTCATCTGATATATGATGTATAAGTAGAACTGTGCAGTACGTTCATGGTGTGAATGGTAAAATCAACATTCGCTGACATTGACTGCTCCCCGGAGTTGCATGGTAGTAAAAAGACGTCTTTCTCTCGTTAGATGTATAAAACAAATTTGAGAGAGGCAATCTCTACAGAATGCTCACAAATACAATGCAATATTCACTGCTGCAGATACTACTACGCACGCGTCCTAAAAACTAATGAATACACATACTTAATGCTCTATGCAAGTACGATGGAAAATGCAATACGAAGTTCACATTCAAGAACTATAAGATAAAGGACGCATTAAATTAGCAGTGGGGAGCAATATTGGAACGAGTGCGCGGCGAATTTAACATCTCATGGACCTGGCTGTCTCATCAAAACTTTGGAATTCATCAAAGAAGTTGGAAAATAGCCCCAATGCTCTTTAGGCCCGAGCAAGTCCGGCCAAATCTTCGCTAATTCCTCATAAAGTTGCGGAGAGCACCGCCGCCCTGCCAGCGTTCACACAACTTCTTATTAAGCACCAACCTCGGGGCATGCTCAAAAGAATTTATACATTTTATTTTAAAATGTACATAGGAGATACTGGATAATTTTTGCCGGGGAAAGCATGTCAAGTAATCATTCCATTAACTTTCTGCATCTAGTTGCTCATTTACAAACGGAATGCATTTGAAGAAATGGAAGGAGAGCGATTTAGTGAGTGCATCTGTACCGTTAAGGTAAAATGAATGATGGGAAATTGCAACATACAGATTCACATGCAAAGCTCTTTCGAATTTTGCGCGCAGAAAAATATAAAAGTAAAGAACAAATGTTTCTTAATGATTCGTGATGTTTTAAAGCGCAAATGTTCATGATAAATAAAATAAAATACTCGCATTAAAGTAACTCTTACTGATGAAAGATTCCCTTGGTCGTTTTCTTTCCCTCGTCATTTTTCACTTGAGAATTGACTTATGAATGGAATTTCAAGATGTTTGCTTCTAAAACGGAATGGTTCATCATATCAGCACCAAGTGTGCAGGGATCTCGTACTTCCTCCTACACTCGGAGTAAGGAGGAGGAGGGAACAAACGCGAGGCAGCCTTGCTTGGTCACTCTTGCTGCTCTCCTCACGACCCTGAAATGAGCGTACCGTGTCCGACCCTCGGGAGCTTCAGACCTGTTTTGTCAGGCTTCACCCGAGTAATCATTCCTTGCGTACTGCAGTTTTGAATTGAACTCTAAGCCCGTTGTTTTCCCGAATGCTACACTTACAGCGTACCCGAATAATAATTCCTTGCGTATTGCAGTTATGAATTAAACTCGAAGCGGGTAATTTTCCCGAATGCTACACGTACAACGTACCCGAATAATCATTCTTTGCGTATTGCAAGGCTTTGAATGAAACTCGAAACCCACGAGCCGTTATACGTGCTCTTCATTATCAGGAACGACCACAACCCAGTCGATTGAACATCGAGACGCTTCATGACCTCTCATCTTTCGAATGGGCAGTTCAATAAGCGGTAATGCCACTTAATGCTGTGATTACGAGCCCATGTGCTGCGTGCGGTGTAAGAAGGCCCTGCTCTCCTCTGCACCCTAATCTTTGTCGTCTGGTTTCCTCAGAAGGCATCAATAATTTTTGAACGACCTCACAGAGCATTATCTCTCACTCTCAGCCCAAAGGAAGCAAAGGAAGCTTGGCCAGATAACGCTCTCAAGAGCTCGCCGTGTGCGTATGAAATCCTCATCTCTGCGTTCTAGCGCTCGTGTCTTCACCACAAAATGTTGTGTGAAGAGCGTCATCTATTCACGAGCTGGGGCCATCAAGTTGCGAGACCAAATTCATTTCGTGCATAGCGAAATCGTCTGTTGTCATCTATAACATTGAAATATTTAATAACAGTAAAATAAGCTCTGCTGTAGTGAAATATTTCTTTTATACTCTTGAATTTTGCATGCCAAGATGCTTATTTTGCCATAGAGGACTTCCCCATCATTGTTGATGATGAGTGCTTGTATACTCGGGCGGTTTTGTGTTTTGCGAAATACTAAGAAAGAACTAAATATATTCTGTAGTTCAAATCTTGTACATCAATCGAAATAATTTGGCAGGAATAACAAAAGCGGGAGTGTTATTTTCTATAGCTTTCACGCGAATTTGCACAGCTTTAACATAACGTTCACATGAGAAATAAATCTGCAGAACCGACAAAAAATTATCGTTTACCTAATACAAACTTCGCAATCAGCTACCGATGTTGGTGAAAAATTCCAGTCTGCGACTCGGAATTTTGAAAGCAACTTTTAGTTCAGTTCGTATTCTAGATAAAAAGCAATAGGTATTCCAGCGACTCGGAATTTTGGAAACAATTCTTTGTTAGGTTCGTATTGTAGATGAAAAGCAATAGTAAGCTTTGCGAACTTGAGCAACTATTAAACTTCTTTCGCATATGAAATATGATCGCAGAGCTACGAGGATCTTCTGTACATACAGGAGAAAGCATGAAATTCAAGCTTGGAAGGCGCGCTTTTATTCGTGTATTACTCATGAAAAGCGTTTTTCAAATTCATTTAATGAGCTCGCAGCTCGATTTGAATGGCATTAAGTACCCTGCTTACTTGAGATTCGCTCGATGCATGCTGTGCTTATTTCGAAAGCGTTCTGTGAACAAGATGCTCCTCTTGAGTACGCTTTAAGGAAACGTCAATCAATTTTCTCATCCTTGGCGGACATTTCACTCATTCTTCAATTAACAGTATGAAATATTTTGCAATCATGTCTCACGAGCTTGAGAGATGTTTCCTTATTTTCTCACTCCGGTCAGGGCTTCCAAGTTTAAATAATTTACCAGCCAGCGCTCGTGCATTACAACAAACCAAATAGCACTCCGGTCAGCGTCCTTTCATTTTAACTAATTAAATAACACTCCGGCCAGCGTTCTTTTATTTTAACCAATTAAATAACACTTCAGTCGTTCATTTGACTTAATTAAATAACACCCAGCCAGTGGTATTTCATTTTAACAAATTGAATAACACCCTCATCGTTCATCTGAACTAATAAAACAATACTCCGGCTAGCGTTCGTTCATTTGAACTAATTAAATAGCACTTTGGTGGTTCATTTGAGCTTAGAAAGTAACACTGCGGGCAGCGTGCGTACATTGAGCCAATTAACCAAGACGCAGCAGGCTGGAGACACGCCCGCACTCAGCGACGCCACGAAGCAAGGGCCGTTGAGGCCATTACTGCCGCATTAAAACTGCGCGCAGGCGACTTAAGGGCGAACACGGCCGAGTTTTACGGCCGCGTTACGCCGACTCTACGCCCGCCATGAGAGTGCGGACCAGAGTAGAGGAAACAAGCTAGGGTCATTTCTATGAGGGATAATACATTTCTTCTTATTCGGCTAGCCAACAGGAAGGCTCTATTTCAAACAAACTTTATGACGTCACCAAAATGCCATGTCATTAGGCCAATAGTGGGGACGGATTTGGGGGTAGCAGTGCTAACAGAAGCAATATGAGCGCTGCTATTGGTTCATAGCCGTGACGTCAGCAAACCCACATAGTCGACGAAAAAAAGACTGGTTCGACCCTACCTTGTTTCCTCTACCGTGGTGCGGACCCGCGAGGCTGTACAGACACGGCGCACTGCTGCGTCCTGAACGGCCAGCTCCTTCACTGACTTGTTAACACTTCGACTGCGGCAGGTGAAACTGAAGTTTAATATTTAACACGTTGATTACCTGTAAGGACGTATGTGTACCACTAGCTAAATTGCTCATTTGCATACCGGCATGAATGAATTTCGATTATTTCACTTCCTTTTCAAAATTGATCTTAACATACGAGGTAAAATGTTATCGCGCAATTGTATTTTTCACACCTATCAATAAGGATGAGAATGGACTTGAGCAGTACAGTCGGTTTTCCGATTCTGCAACTCACAACCTAACCGAACCAACCGTAGCAGCCGCACAAACGTAGTCAACGTGATAATCTAAATTTGAAATCGAAGGTAATAAGCAATGTTGAAAATACCAAAACATTGCCTGAATCGCGGCTTCATTTAGTTTTGATGGCGTATATTTAATAATTAAGTTCGTGTCTACAGGTTGATCAGCAGCAGAATTAGAGCTCCCTCAGCGACCAAACATGGCTCACGCCGCAGTCAAAGAGCTTAGCAGCGCGTGCATCTGCACTCTCGTGCTCAATGCCGCCAAAGTTGCTTCTTCTCTCACACTTGGCGCGCCGTAAACAAGCCTGCATTGCCCTCCAAGGAGCGCTGTGCGCGTTGTGCTGAGAGCTTGTGTGTGTTCTGTGAGGTCTTAGCAGACCTTATGTGTCTTCTTATGAAGTCTGCTCAGTGGCCGAACAATGAAGCGCGGATTTCGGACTCCAGGTTGGACTGATGCTCGAGCACTGCCTTCGCTACGTAAAAATAACGATAAAAATGCCCATTGAACTTTCACACACAAAATCACTGTTTCATTGTGTGTGCGTTGTATAATGATTGATTAATTATAGACTAGTTTTAGCCTCCCTCACTGCATGAAAGATGTTCAAAGAGAGGCAAGATGAAGGCCCCATTTAGTATGGAGTTAAGAGAACGCAGAATCCACGCACAAGGTGAGTTCCATCACAGGAATTTCGGTATATATATAATAACGGAGTAATCCGGATAATTTTTATCATGATATGGCTTACATTTTGTCACCGGGATGAAAAATTTCCGTGTAAACTGAAAAAATCATGAATTGTGAATTTGTGAACTGGATGAAAATACGAGTATAATGCATAGAGTTTTCTTACACATTACCTCTGCGCTAAATGATTCATTGATCCCATAAATGCACTAGGAACAACAATGTCACCAGTAATGGTAACATTTTACCATAATTTTTTACAATTTTGAGATGTGTGCATTCAGCACCAGCGTTGCCACATCAACAACACAATATCAACAACGACAGCAACAATAACAACAACTACAGCAGCAACAATACCAGCTCAGTTCATCTTAATTTTAAGCCAAATAAATTAGAAAAGTCTCGCGCGTTTAGATTACAGCCACAAAACACAGCAGGTAGCGTGGATAAGTCGACGGAAGAACTAAGCTGCCTGCTGGGCATCGACAGCGACGCAAGTAATCGAAATCCTCACCCAGGCCTGTCCAAAAATAGCCTCCAATGACGTCAAAAAAATCATCCTTTTGGTTTCCCTACAAGTGTGCATGAGGTCTTTCAAAGTTATTGCAGAAAAATACGCTTGTGAGAGTAATGAATGCTAGAAAAATATAAAAAACTGATATAATAGTGCACTCACCGGCAGTGTTGCTTGAACTGAGTGAGCTGTGTAGTGATGACTCCACAGTGATGACTCTACAGTCGTGCTCACGGTGTTTCGTTTAGGAATTGTAATTTTAATTCTAGTTCAAGAGAAGACATCGAAATTATTTTTTTGTCTTTCGCCTGTCGGTCTCCGAATTGCTGATTATCTTAAAATTCTCCCTGAAAAACAACCAGCCACGTCTTGAACACAACCAACCACGTCGCGACGAATTTCGTGGGCAAACATTTTCTCGACAAAATATCGTGACAACTTTCTCATATACTGTATATTTCATTTTCTCAAAATAATTTTGATACAAAAAATTCTAATATGTTGATGAGCATGCACCATGTTTTTGGTCGGATAACTACGAATTAAGGCAAAATGAATAGCAATTTATTTTCGAAAATAATAGCATTTTGAAAATCACCGAGTCACTTTCATCCCGTGTAAGTGTGATGTTTGACAATTGGTGCGAAAAATTTGAATATGTCCATGAATTATTTTGCACTGTCTGTGAACATCTTATTGGCTGGTAGATCAACGAATGTTGATTTTTTGGCTGGTGGATCAACGAATGTTGATTTATTGGCTGGTGGATCGACGAATGATGATTCATTGGCGGGTACAGCAACGAATGTTGATTTATTGGCTGGTAGATTAACGAATGTTGATTTATTAGCGGGTGGATCAATGAATGTTGATTTATTGGCTGGTGGATCAACGAATGATGATTCATTGGCTGGTAGAACAACGAATGTTGATTAATTGGCTGGTAGATCAACGAATGTTGATTTATTGGCTGGTGGATCAACGAATGTTGATATATTGGCTGGTAGATCAACGAATGTGTATTTTTTGGCTGGTGGATCAACGAATGTTGATTTATTGGCTGGTGGATCAACGAATGATGATTCATTGGCTGGTACAGCAACGAATGTTGATTTATTGGCTGGTAGATTAACGAATGTTGATTTATTAGCGGGTGGATCAAAGAATGTTGATTTATTGGCTGGTGGATCAACGAATGATGATTCATTGGCTGGTAGAACAACGAATGTTGATATATTGGCTGTTGGATCAACGAATGTTGATTTATTGGGTGGTGGATCAACGATTGTTAATTTATTGTCTGGTGGATCAACGAATGTTGATTTATTGGCTGGTGGATCAACGAATGTTGATTTATTGGCTGGTGGATCAACGAATGTTGATTTATTGCTGGTGGATCAACGAATGTTGATTTATTGGCTGGTGGATCAACGAATGTTGATTTATTGGCTGGTGGATCAACGAATGTTGATTTATTGGCTGGTGGATCAACGAATTTAGACGACAAAAATTTGCGTAGGAACTCGAGTGAAAAAACTGAAAAAATGCGAATTTTTTTTAAAAAGCAACAAGTTTCCATGTTTTTTGAATGTGTAAAAATTTTCTATCAAATAAAGGTAAATTAGTGGCATAGGCGAATGGGTGTAGAAATTGATCTAATAGCTCATTAGTTTATGGTATCTGATCCAATTTTCCAAATTAATTTTTCAAAGTTCTTCTAAAGTATCTCCATCTTTTCATTTTGCCTAAAAACTAAGCTCTTGAACTACTCCGTGAAGTGAGCATTGCGTAGAATGTTGGTAAGGCGTCTTCTGTGAGGTAGCGGCGTAAGAGGGGTTGTATGAGGCTGTGTGAGGCCTTGTGAGGCTGTTTAATATGGGGTGTGAGGCTGTGTGAGCCCTTGTGAGGCTGTGTGAGCCCTTGTGAGGCTGTGTAATATGGTGTGTGAGGCTGTGTGCGACCGTTTGAGGCGATGCAATGGTGACAACACTAAAGCAGTACATGGCTGACGACAAAGAACATAGCCCGTCTCTCCAAGTCCAACAGTCACGGGCCGCAATGCTGTGTCTGCAGTAAAGACATACTCTCAAAAAAGTCATGCAGTCAAATGCGTTACTAATCTTCGTTCAAACCCCACCTCCAAAACGTGAAACGTTTTCGATTCTCATTTCATTCCTGCACAAACTTCGCACTCGTGGCTGCAGTCCAATAAAAAGAAGATATGGGACCTTGATGAAGCTTACGTACAGGGAACTCTGTCCATTTATTTTCAATAATAAACCCAATCCATTTAAATTCAATGGTTAATGAAATCCATTTAAATTTACTAGTTAATGCAATCCATTCAAATTCAACAGTTAATGCATCCCATTTAAATTCAGTAGTAAATGCCATCAATTTAAATTCTACAGTGAACGCTGTCCATTTGAATTTAATAGTTAATGCAATTCCTTTAAATGCAATAATCAATGCAATCCATTTCAAAGCAATAATAAATGCAATCCATTTTAATGCAATAGTAAACGCAATTCATTTAAATTCAGCATTCCTGATATGATAAACTTCAGTTTGAAACATGGTTCAGCTCCGCTCGAAGAGGCTTCTATCAAACCCTCGTACAGCGCAGGTTGTAAGAGTCACCTTCGGAATTTGTGACTCAAGTTCTCTTAATTATGAAGGAATAAATGAATTAAGTTAAGCATAATTGTACACCTTAAAATAGCGTTGATGATAGGATGCCCTAGAAGTGGATGATCTGATTCGGGCCCACAAGTAGCTATACTGAAATGTGCCCATTGTACTAGACTTAAGATACAATCTATCGCTGTATCATTTATGGTGAATACTTTTTAAAATTGTTTTCAATAGTTTTATGCATAGTAGAACTCTACATATGCTAGTTCTTATACACTTAGAATAGATTTTTTACGTAATGAAATATCCAACACACGTGACCACAAATCTTGTTCCGTGCTAGCCCACGTGACAGCTCAGTACATTTACATAGCATGTTACCGATCTCGTATTTTTAGAACGGAGCTGTTCCAACAAATCTGCCCAAATATTACTTGCCAGCCAAATGCTTAATAATAATTTTATTCATAATTTATTATTAATTTAATAATTATTATAAATTAGTTATACTTTATTTAACAATTTCTATTTTTTCTAGTATGGATTTTCTTGACAGATGCCTTTCTACAAGGAAATTTTTATTCACTCATCTCATTTTTCTCGAAAGTTCTGGAGGATTGTGCGAAACGTCAATATTATTCCGTTATTTCTGATGAAGATGTATAACTCTCATGAAATTGAGGATTTTTACACTGTCCCCAGCTACACCTTTTAAGAAAACATAGTCATCCATTAGAATTGCGAGTAACGAAGAGGTAAAGTAGCTGGTAAGCAAATTAATTACGAGTACACAAGAAACTCTGTACGAAAATAACATTACACTTAACTATAACATTTATAACATATTCAGCAGTAGAACATTCACAGCAGCAGGTTAGGTCGCGTCGCAACAGGTGAGTGTGAGCGCATTCGAGAGCGCGTTTTAAGCTAACTCTCGTGCATAAGAAACTCTGCTGCTCGCTGAGTGCCTGTCATATTCATGAACTTGCTTTTAATGAAGAATAAAGCTAATGAGAAGGCCCCCGTAATGGGCATTCGAGTAGCCACAATTTCGCGTCAATGTGGCCGCGAAAAACGAAGTCGTCGGCCCTCAGAGTTCCTAACCTCGTGCAAGCGAGGCCTGCGTGGGGCATCCAAAATCAAATTAAAATTTGGATACTAAACGTTGATCATCAAGAACAAAATTCTCCAGCAGAAAATTAACAAAAATTCTTTTAACCTTGTGGACCGAGGCTCGATAAAAAAGCAACATAATTAAAGTGGAGCCTCTGCTGCTCACTTTTACGTGGATAAAATGCCCGGAAAATTGATATAAAATTAGGAGACTCTTTTGGAGGCGCTCCCGGGAACGGGAGGAGACTGATTAAAAGAAACTGCCGCGAGTTTGGGCAGCTTGGGAGGAGATCAGCCCAGGAATGAAGGCATTTCTGCACAACTTCTCAAAGGAACGCCGCGAGTTTGCAGTTGTGTGGCGGACACTGACGCTCAGTTCTGCTGAATTCGCGGGAGCTTTCGAGCAATTAGGAAACAAATCCATGACGCCGGAGTGGTTCTTAATGGAATGTTTATCATCAAAGAGGTATATGTCATGTTATTGTCCAGTAAAGTTCATATTGGGCAGAATTTGTTTTTTTAAGTTGCAACGGCGAAATTTGTTATTTATATTTGAAATTTAGACTTGTGATTTCAGTGTGTGATGAGTGATAGAAATTCTCAGCGTAATTGCTTAGGGTTATATTGCAATCGAGTAATTTGTTCATTAGTAGTAATAAAATAGTGAAATATAGGCATCGTTTCATTCCAGATAATTCCTTCAATGAAGTCCATGAAAGTTTGATGTGAACGTACTTAGCACTCGTACAGTCGTTTCAAGTTTAATACTGCAATGGATAACTTTTTTCACTTTACGAGTTTGCTGTTCATATATTTTATACGTAGAAAATATTTGTACAGACAGAATTGAATTGTTTGTGAATATCTGCTCGAGTAGTGAATAATCTCACCCGATGTCCATCGCAATAAAAATTGAACTTATAGTGGCACGTCGATCTTTTATTGCCAATTTCTACACACACATTATCAGTTATTTGAAATTTGCATCGGAATTGCGATGAATTTTCCTTGCGGTAATATTAGAAATGAAATGTTTTTGAGTATTACAGCTGAAATTCTGCATATTTTTCTAACGGGATGATTCGGAGAGAAATCATAACGTGAGGCTGCTTCTCAACCAGGGGACATGCATTTCAGCTCGATTTTGAGACGTGGGAGGAAAGGAGCTATGATGAATTTTTATAAACAGGTTTCGAAATTTATCTGTAATATACGTGGTGCACCAACGTGTAAGAATGACCGTTTGTTTGCAACTTTTTTTAACGAAGAAACCATGGGCTGATTGTAGTTTCAGATACACTGTAAGCCGAGACAAATTCTACCGAATATTCAAAACCAATTAAGTGTGTTAATGTAAAAAAATCCTTTTCACGCACCTAAGTGACAACTTCAGCCCAAATCACTATCATTCTTACCTCGTTAGGTGGAACTCAAAACCGAGAGTAAAATAGAAAGAACTCTAAATTCAAACCGCCAACTCGAAACTCAATTCAATGGCCCTGTTTGTGTGCGCAGCATCGCAGATTGCTGCCTGATCAAAGCAACTCCGTCAAAGGAAACGTTTGAGTTAGAATTAGAGTTTTCTTTACAAACAGTTCTTCGCATAGTGCGAGCAAAGTTTTTCATCGATTTGGACTGAAATTTGAGTCCTCGTTAAGCGTATAATTTTACGAATTTTATGGTGAACAAACACATATTTATGCAGATATTTGCTTCATGTTGGTTCCAAACTTCCTTTGTTACTATAAGCTTTAAAAATATAATCGAAATTACTAATTAAATATACAACTCAATTACAGTTAGCTCATAATTTTAAATATTAGCTAAGTCATTCATGGATTACGTGTAGAATTTGACGAATTCAAATGAGATTTTTTGTGTAATTATTCCCAAGTTTATAAGAAGTTTGGGTCTCTATACAGCGAATTTCATCGAATAAAACGGGTTCAAATGAGTTTCTATGCAGCGAAGTTTATCAAATATAAATTAATCATGTAGAAAACCTGCGTGTGATATTACAGAGTGTCGAAAGCAAGCTTTGGATTTTCTCTTCAGCGCCTGCGTCACTGGATGAGGGAAAAATTTTATTTGCATCTTAGAACATGCAGCTGGGAACATGCAGCTGGGAACATGCAGCTGGGAACATGCAGCTGGGAACATGCAGCTGGGAACATGCAGCTGGGAACATGCAGCTGGGAACATGCAGCTGGGAACATGCAGCTGGGAACATGCAGCTGGGAACATGCAGCTGGGAACATGCAGCTGGGAACATGCAGCTGGGAACATGCAGCTGGGAACATGCAGCTGGGAATATGGAGCTGGAAGAACAGGAGACTATCAATTTGCAGTGAACTAAACAAATCAAATAAAAAGCTCACAAGTCAACACTGCAAAGAAAAGCAGTAAAAGATCAATTCACGAATGCAGTATCTGCACTTCAGTGGAAGTGATCAAAAAACTGCGCTTTGGTGGATGTGACAGGACACCTGGACAGCTGCCTGATAGAGCACACAAGCTACGGTAAGCAGGAGTAAAGGATTCAATGCCATATTTGTCTGATCTCTGCATTTTAGAAGCGATTTAAAATCTTAAAAAACCGTCCGTCAATAAATGAATGTGACACGACGGTCGAACTTTCTGTTGCTTTTAAAAGTTTTCCAAAGTTTTTGTGTTATTTTTGTCTTTTTAATGTCAATGTTTTATTGTTTGGTTTATTCAGAAAAAATGAAGTTTAGAAATATTTTTTTGCACTTCGATTTATTGTTTTTTCAGAGCACTGAAGATGGGTATTTATGATCCGAAACGTTTGTTTTTATCACGAAATTCTTAGCTACATTGGTTTTCCTTGTATCTTAGAAGTTAAATTTCCTAGAAATCGCTCTATTTCTTTTAAAGGAATTTAGCTACAGCTTATGCTATTCGTTAATCCATTTAACGAGTATATAACACACCTTCAATACTGGGTTCAGCACAAAATTTGCTCGACACAGCTAGCGGTTGTATTATTTTATCGGATTCCGGAGCCAAAAAAAAGATTGTGCAACTTCCTGTACAATTTTCCGAGTAAAATCATTTACAGATCCAAATTCTGTACGTGAAGTGCGTGCAAAAATCAGAACATATTTTTTAATGTTGATTCAAACAATTAGGATCATAAAAATTCCCTTTGCCGCTTCTTTCTATTCCGTCAACAATGTTGTAACTTCAACTTTCATCTCAGGTAACATGATCATACGAGGCAATGTGTGCCCACTTTAAGTGTTTATTGTTTAATATTTACTCTTTTATTGTTGTTCAACGCTACGGTGTTGCTGAAATTCTTCTGATACACAAGTAAACCTCGCACTAACATAATATAACGCAATCATTTTCCGTGTTTATAAAGCTTTCTCTGTTAGGTGAATTAATTTTTCAGTCTTTTGGTAAAATACGTACTCTTTAATTTGCTCTTACTATTTATACATAGCGGAATTTAAATTCTAGCTCCATTGTAATGGATCAATAGGTATTCTAATGTAAATATCTTCCTCTTCACTACCCTCAGTTGGCTCGCAGGCTGACTCATTTTTGGCAGGAATATATAAATTTATGGTTTTTGCTATATAACTAGGTAAACTCTCGGTCTTGTTTAGGTTATTTCAGAGAAAATGCTAATTAAACAATACTAATATTAGTGATTTTAATTTGTATCCATCGCCTTTAAATTTCCAGAGTCAAAAATGAAATCGATTTGTAAATTTACTCTATTATGAAATGTGCATAACTTTTCAGAGAAGGTTTTTTATTTCATGAGCCATATGTATGGAAAAGAAAATACAAACGAGGAAATACATACAATGAATCGGAAATCACTCGTAGTTGAATAAAAAATTGTTTTTCCTGTTCGAACAAACAGGATTCAGAAAATTGCAGATTACTCTACGAAATTTACTCTCAGGATTTAATTTACTTCAAACGCGGGAATGCTCGGTCCAGCAACCATGCAGGCAGTTGAGCCACACACAGAACAAAATTGTGACTGCAGGTGTTCGTGACTTGTGATAGAGAAACACGGCTGGAAAATCATATTGTTATCCAACCGACCTTGTTTCACGAAGAGACAACTCGGTCAATTGAAAAAGATTTTCGAGCACTTTCTACACAGCGAAAACAAATTCCAAGGAGAAACCTTACGTTTTTAAGGCTTATTTTGAGATAAAATAAATACTGCTGGATATGAATAGAAATAGTCGTTTTCGATGGATATTTTTTTGGGAATGAGTTGTGTTGAAAATACGGTTTGAATGTATTTTCTAACAGATTTTCATTAATTATGAGTTCGAAATGAATTGAATAGGTCATAGGAAAAAGTTTGTGCTGTTTACGGATGGATATGAACTTTTTAGAAGGATATGGCTTTTTCCAAGAATAAGTTTTGTTGAAAATACTGCTTAAATTCACGTGCGGCTGTCATACGTGATTTCTGCTGAATCCTCCTATGACATTATTTCGAATTCAGCATTAAAAAAGTAAAATTTCTGGTTGAAAATTTTTTTTCACTGCATCAAGAGTGTTCGAAAATGTTTCGCAATTGATCGGGTTGTGATATAACGATTGTTCTTTGTAAAATAAGGTTGTTTGGCTCATTAAACAATGTATTTTTTGAGCTGTGTTTCTCTATCGCAAGTCCCGCACGGCTGCAGTCATAATCTTGTTCTGTGTGGGGCTCAGCTGCCTGCATGGTTGCTGGACCGAGCATTTCCACGGTGGGAGTAAGTTAAATGTGGGGAGTAAACTCCGTAGAGTGATGTACCGTCTTTTTTCATGTTTGTTTGAACAAGAAAAACAAATTTGTACTCAAGTGATTTCCAATTCATCATTTTATTTTCTGCTCATACGCAGAGGATTAACTTTTAAACTTGCTGGTCTTCGATTATAAATAAAATGTTTGAATTAATTTCTAGGTACGGTACCGAATGAATAAATTTAAACCGTATTTTCACACAACTAATCCTTAAAAAAGCACCATATCTATCGAAAACAGCCATATTCATACATATCCAGCACCAATTTCACTCCATAAATTATTCGATTTTTTTTTTTAAATTCCTACATTTTTCTTTCATCGTTGATGATTAAAAAACACGATTGACTTATTCTTTTAAATCTCAGAAGACATCAGCCAGGCAGCTGCACCACCAGCTTCGTATTTACTCAGAAATATCAGTGTTGCGTTCCTTGAATTTTTTGCCGTGCAAACAATTCATACCAACTGTATAAGCTTGAAAATTTTCGGAGCCGTCTATTAAATGGAACAGGGATCGGTTGTTCGCATGCATGTAAAAATTAAAAGCCAATATCTTATTTTTTAGGTACTTACGCCAATGGAAGGCATCTGCTCTAAGAGAAATATTTGGTGCACTGCAGTTACAAGCGCACCAAGTGTATTGGTACGGACGGTGGTCAGTCTGTCAGTACGGTATCGGTACCGGTACGCGTGATGCTTCCGGCGCACACAGGTACGTGTACCAGTCAGTGCAGACCACGGTAGAGGAAACACGGTAAAGTTATTTCTATGAGGAAAAAACAACTCCTCTTTTTTGGCTAGCAAATATAAAGGCTTTATTTCGAACAAACCTTATGACGTCACCATTGCGACATGTCGTTAGGTCAATAGTGTTGCAAAATAGTGGGGCTAGCAATTAGGACAATAGTGGGGCTAACCATGCTGCCAGATGCAAAATGAGCGCTGCTATTGGTTCGTTACCATGACCTCAGCATTGCCACACGGTCAACAGAAAAAAGTCTAGTTTTACCCTACCTTGTTTCTTCTACAGTAGTGCAGTCAGTGTACCAGTCAGTGGACATTCACGTGTTTCGGTATGTGCAGATGTGCACGTACCAATATATTTATCTGTACACCCAGCAGCCACAATTGAAACTTTCGAGGTTTCCTTTGCGAGGTCTTGATTTTGATTGGCCGATGCCTGTCACGTGGAAGCCTTGAGCAAGCGTTCCCTTCAGTCTAAGCCCCCTGGCGACGTCGACAGAACTTGATGAATTATTAATGAAGTTGGTACAAGCAGTGCCTGTCTCTCAGGATACGATTCTAGAGTAAAAAATTTGCTAGCAGGGAAAGTTTTAATTCAAGTTGATCATAAAATTCTAACCCCCGCCAAGTTTTTAGTAAGTCTACGTTTATTGCTTGTCCATTTTCCCCCACAATCATCGTCGTTTCTATTTGAGATTACAGTAAACTTCTTTAAATTATATTGACAATAGTAAAATTTACAACTACGTTGACTTCAGCGTATCACAAGGTTAGAAAACTATTAGTATTATTTAGCAAACTATTATTTATCTGACACCTAAATGCAACGTGTTCCTTGGCAACGATTACTTTTTACTCCTGTAGAATGATTGGAAATATCAATCATCAAACTTCATTCTGCTCTAACTCATCACTGCCTGTTTTAAAATTGATTCACATTGTCGAACCTCGTAACCAATGAAGCAGGAAGTTTTTTACTTATTCTTAGCTGTTAATAAGAAATTGGTTTCCCCTGTTCTCTGACTTTTCTCACTGCGAGACAAAGAGTGTAGTTACGATAAGCTGCATTGCAATATTTTGCTGGCGTTCGTGAACATTACAGTACTTGCGACATTTGATTAATATATCTCTCAGTTTAAAGTTTATGATAAATGAAAAAAATAAATTTAGTATTTAGCTCAAATAAGTAATTTATCACGAGTTTTTCTTGAATAATATGCTGAGTGGCGCGCTATGAGTGTGTTCATTATTGCATTCCTCCTTCACTTAATTTATCCTCAATGATTGTAGGTCGACTCTTCGTTTAAATCTCATGTGAAAAAACCTATTCGTTTATACGCGTGATATTGCAAGCAACAAATGTGATTAACAGTACAACTTGTTATTTTCAGTTTCAAAGTGTTTGATCTACGTATGGTCATATTTCACTTGTCGCCTTAGCATCGAATGTTGAAAGAGTTGAACAATAAAAACTATTTTCGCCTTCATTCTCCAAACGAATGTGGTAAGATTCGCCCTGCTGAGTACAACGCAACTTTTTGTTCGAGCCATTCCGCCGCGACTTTAAAGCTACCTCCAAATAACGAACATCCTTCCATTGGACGCCAAAAGCCCCGGTTAAAAAAATCTCCATTTCAAAAAGATCGAGATTACTCGGCCATTATTTGTGTCATTATAACCAGCGTTCACGCGAACGCCCTTCTTCCGACGGCCACTAATTACACAGCTCAGCAATGGACGTTAATAGCTCGGGCCGAGCAGCGGAGCAAAACGGAGGTCGCACTATATCATTTAGTTGCCAGTGATATATTTCTCCAACAGATTTACGTCACTGTCTTAATGACCGCTATTTGTGCGATAAAACAATCTCATGTGCGCCTTCTGGACCTTAACGAAGACCTCTTAATAGTCTTTTGGCGAGTTGAAGACCCAGTACTGTACTCTTTACATCAGCTATTTTTAACCGCAGACTTTAACGCCGGAGAAAGAAATTTAAATTGAAACTCTTGGTGCAACCTTGTGAAGATTAAAGGAAGTAAAATATCACTGAAAAGTGTGGGAGCTAATTTCTTCCCTAGTCACTTGAAAATAGAAGCAGTCTCTTCTAAATTACTGTGCTATATTTGTTGCTGAGTTTCAGATCATAAAATAGAAATTTTTCCACGCGTCCACAGATCTTTTTCGCCGTGAAATACGTGAGCTAACTTTCCTTAAATAAGTTTACTTCTGAGATGATCAAATATCCAATAATCCCTAATTCAATGGAGTAAGAAGTTCGTCTTCACTTGACACGAAGTGAACTCCTTGGGAAGTACCTATACTGCGCTACGTGATTATGTTGCACAGTTCTCGTTAGAGGCATCAGGCTTGCGCATATTAGCTTAGCTCACTATGTGCGCAAAAGTTGACAGTTATTTTAACCCGTCGCCACGTCCTGGACTCTTAGAAGGTCGGCAAAGCTAGCACATGTTTCACAGCAGCAAACCTAGGGTTGCCATATATGGTCTTAAGCGTCTCGTTGAGCGTTATTCATTGGTGTAAGGTAAAATTAGGTGGGAGGAACAGTGAAGGAGAGGTATCAAGCTCAAATCTGTATGAATTCTTCTGCTCAGTCTGGAGTGTAGCTACCGGCGCTGCACAACCTCTTAGAAGGCCAGGAGTGTAGCTGAGGCATACCAGCACACACTCTGCATCTAAGAAGGTCGCCATCATTTTGTTTTCTTATGTTTTTTGTTCCAAAAATGGGAGTCCAAATCCACAGATTTAGTCCTACGCAAAAAATAATACCACCATTGTATTCGGGAGAAAAAGCTCTATGCATATCAAACTCTTTACAAACAATGAAACTGCTTGATAACAGCCTATTCACAAAATGAACTAAAAAATAAAAACTGTGTTTTACATATAGTGCACATAACTCCGGAACTATTCGACCTGAAAAAAAATTCACATACCACAAGATTCAGCAACTCAGAATCTATGAAAATGCATCATAAAAAAACATAGAAGTGCAATAAATAAAAAATGGCCAGCGATTTTCTGATTTCTGTTTTTTGTATTTTACCGAAATAAAAACTCGAATTTCGTAGATTTTCATTGGGGTAGCAGTATTTTTTCTCCCACTGACAGAAAGAGCAACTCTCTCTCTTTACAATGAACCCCCAATGGAACTTCTAACATGATTAATGAATGTACAGTAAGTTGCACAGTTGACCCATTTTCTTCAAACCTCTTGGTAGGTCGACCATGTGGAGACGGCTTAAGGTTCTAGCACTGAATATTGAGGATAAATAATGCAGCACGTCACGATGACGTGTGTTTAATATAACCATGAATGTTAAATGGATTAGTTTAGACGTGTCTCATGAGCTGACTCATGAATCACTGCCTCATATTTTCCTATAATAAATGCGCATTTTATGTGATGCGACCTCATGTTGCGTGATGAGCTCACACCTATGAAAATATTAAAAATAATTTTTGAAACAAAACTGATATGAACATAGTGCCTTACACTCAACATAAAAAATTATTATACGTAACTTTTACGATTCAGATAGAAATTCTAAATCGGACTAAAATCTTCCAAACAATTTCATGACATTGAGAAGCAAGTGCTTTCAAATAGAATTGATATTAACAGAGCGCTTTAACTGATTCTTTTGTGCAATTTGTATGCTAAAAATGCTAAATCAGACTAAAATATTCCTAAAAACTTCATGACACCAATAAAAAACGCAATAAATAAGCCTAAAAGTTAGAGGTGCAGAGTTCCCTGCCGAGCTGGGGCCGGTGTCGATGCCTAAAACGCAAAAGTAAGGGTCATTGCTCACGGCCGCGAGCAGACACAGAGTGGTAGTAAATTCTATTGTTGAGGCTCAATAGGAGCTTCTTCCTCTTGAATAACGGCCTGTCGCGCCGCTACCAACAACAGCAACGCTCCCTACTGCTCTAGGATTTATTGAGTGCTTGCAACCTGCTTTGTGAGGCTTCCTAAATGAAGCACCAATTCTGGGATTCTCTTCAGGTGTTTTTTTTAATGAAATTATTTTCGTTCATACCTGCTTGTGTTCGAAAATGAGCATCGTCGCTTGTTTATGACATTCCTGGATTGCTCTTCTAACGAGAACGGTTTTTCAAAGATTATTTTTCTTTTAGAAGAAGTTTTAATTTATATTCTTGATTGAGGTTTCAATCGAGTTTTGTCGTTTTTCCATAAATTTTTCAAATGATTATTGAGGAAGGTAGTTCTTTATGAAATGTTTCAATTTAGATTCAATAACTTATTCCCTTTATTAGGCTGAGTTTGTCCGTTATGACATTATCAGAGCGAGCAAAGATGGGCGATTTCATCCAATTCAATGTGAAGTTCTTCCACAATGTGGAAATCAATTGGAAAATTAATTTCACTCCAAAAGGGAATAGGTTACTCAAAATAACTTTCCAGATGTGGTAGTGCAAACAATTTTATTCAAAATTTTTCTGTCAGTACATAGGATGCCGAATGTTATCAACCTTGGAGCGCACTATCATTCTTTTAAGCTGCATTTACAGAGGATAAAAGAAATCATACATAACCACATTACTGCTGAGAGCGCTCTGTTCATCAAGGTCACATAAAATATATATAAAAAAATAGCGTCTCCACAAAATTTATCTTCCGATAATAAGTATCCAAAATATCTGATGGATGGTATTGTTGATACGTTTCTGAATAAGTATTTTTGTCCTCTGCAATGATTCTGTCTGTGTCTAAGCAAAAGCTGCGAGTCGGACTCCCATTTCTGGAGTTATTGAATAGCGACGTGATAGAGGACTATTTTAGCCGAAGTCCATAATTTTTATTACACTCCATGTACAGGTTCGCTCATATTTTACGTTGGAAGTTAGTTAGTTTTTTAAATCGCTTTGAGGAGGAAATCGATAGTAGTTGCATGTATTCTTGTGTTGTGATTGTTGCCTCCAGTTAAATGTTAGAAGCTCAGCAATTCATTTGTCGCAGTCAGCATTCGAATTTCTTTAGCAGGCTAGGCGTCCTAATGCCTCCTCTTCTCAGAGACCATTGTAATAGCTTTAAACGCCCATTGAAATTCTTCAATTCCAATTCGGCAGCAAAGCTCTAAGCGACCGAGACCTTCGTACTTTGGAATCATTGTTCATTTACACGGACAAACTGGAATTGAACAATGATCAAAGCTCTGTGTAATTATTTAAAGCCCAAACATTTTGGAGCACATCAGCAATTCAGGTGAGGGTCCTCGAATTCACTTGCGTTCATTTTCTCTCTAGAATAATCTTAACTATAATAAGAGCCGCGTCCGTCCGTCCGTCGGTCGGTCGGTGGGCCTGTCCGAAGCCAGCCGAAAGTGTGTGATGAGCGTATCTGTGATACGGGCCGTGTGCATTCGGCCTCATCAACTCTCGAGAGATGAAATTTTTTATTTTACGGCCTATCTTTCATTTCATCTTCTTTCCTATTTCAAATAATGGGGGTGGACTACATAGTTGTTATAATTAACCCCAATGGTTCTGCTCATGTGCTGTATAGCTTCAGAACTGAGGGAGGAATTCCCAATGACCGAAGAGCTTGATGTTAAATATGTTTATGGTCACATTGGCTCTTATTGTCATATCGATAATACTGATTCATATTCAAGACATAATTCAGCGGACTATTAGCCTTGCAGAAATGATCTGTGTTTTGGAATGATTTTCTTTAGTTTTTAATGTAGACTTTTTGCAAATGTTTAGGTATTGAACACATTGACTACATTTTAGATTTCAGAAGAGTCGAATCAAATGGCGTTACCATTAGTCTCTTCATTTTCAGAACGAGAATTTCTTGCTGACTTGGTTATTGTAAATACTATTCTGAGTAACTGATATTTTCCCAATTTTTATTGCATGGCATCATAAAAACAGCTACCATGTAACTGAACGTAAATTCCACGTTTCTCAATTTAGTTATAATCTATAACCTAATTTAGTTATAACTCAATACAACAAATATTATTAGCCCAATTCAGAGCTCTTGTGAAAGGTTTCTAGACTGGTAGGTATAGCATTCTCACCTCGCATGCTGGATGCTGGATAAAACGTGCGAGATCAGTGTGAAGGCAATGGCTCGTAATAATGCTATTCCTACCTATCAGTCTCGCAGACCGTCTACTAGATAGCTTATGTGAGCTTCCTAGATGCTGCTTTTCTGTCTCAGTTTGAAGGGGGCCTAAAAGTGCATTTATCATTCGTAAAAAAGCTCGCTTGGACTTCAGAAGGTGCCACTGGAGAGCAGACAACAGCAGCCCTACTGTCGCATTAACCATTCACGTCCGGCTCCTTACATGAGGTGTCGAGGTTGCGTTAATTCTTTGACCCTCATATAAAGAAATGCTTCCGTGTCACTGCACTGCATGGCTTTGAGGGAACTGAGTCGACGTAAGCAAGCGCAAAAAAAGTAGTCGTATATGCTACATAAATAAATGAATTGACATTTCGTCGTAGTAGTCGATCGACTGAAGTTATCGCATTAGTTGTCTCGAGATTCTTATTTGACAGTGGCAGAAGTTATTTGTTTTATTAAAGGGCTTAGTTGGTTTCGTTCTTTCAGTATAGATTGGAGAAAGGGATGTAGATTTGGCCTAAATTACCACGCAGTTACGAATTTAAACTCTCAATTGTTCCTGAATGAAAATTAATATAATTTTACTGCTTAACAGCTACATATAAACTACTTATGAATGAATATTTCTTTAGTTGAGCGCAAAGAAAGAACTCGAATCATCGAATTTATGGCAGTTCTAACTCTATTAAATGACTGCTTCATATGTAAATAAATCGATTCCGAAAAATTGACTCTTTGTTGTTCCAAAATGAATTGGAATAATGACACTGGAGATGCATCGGGCACGGAGAGAAATGGTTTGGCTCTTCACCTCCGCACACTCTCCAGGATATTATTTTTACGCTACTCCAGCAACTACGTACACGCGGCTTGAAAATCACAAGTTTCTGCAGGTACTTGCATTTATTTATCATAAATTGAGCTTTCAAATTTGCCTGTTGCGATTTTTCATTTCTTCAGTTCCTTGCTGGCTAACGATAATTGGAAAGTTGTTAGCGTCTGCAAAGTTTAATTCCTAAAAAAATGAACACGACGTAAATATGCGAAAAGACACGATTAAATGAACATTGTGCTATATGTTTGGTCGTGCCTTTGCGAAGATTATATAGGCTAAACTAAATCTACGTTGAAGGGTAATAGAAATTCAATTGCAAAAACATCCAGCTCAAAAAAAACACCGTAAAATTACCCATTGATTATGCCAAAATATGATGACAAAATAGAATTTCTCAATAATTAGAACAATTGAGATTGCCTTCTTTACAAAGTATAGCGCATTCAATATAAGCCACAGCATCCAATGACTTAGATCTACGTATTTTAGAATCTCTTTTTATTTCAAAAGAAAAACCAGATCTTAATAGCGCCAATAGTTCATACCCATTACAAATTCACTTGTAAATTTTATTGTACCCTTGTGTTTTGTATAGAAGACTGATTTTCTTTACTTTTTACTTGCAGACGGTTAACTGAAGATGGAGCTGGTCTCCGAAACGTTTTATAGAATTGACTTGGTTTCGAATATATAGTTAGTGTAGCATCTTAATTAAATATAAATATGATTTCAATATGTAGTGCATTCTTCGTTTTTAAATTCCTAAAGCCAAGTGCAATATGAGGCACTGAGATCAGAGCTGAAAAAAAACACTCCGAGCCTCACCTACGAGGGATCACACTCAGCGCTGCAGTTTCGGTCTTGACAGATTCACATCAGAGGTTTGTGCAGCAGGACGCAGAAATATGGCATGAATTATGCATCACTGAGCCATAAATCCCACGAGCAGGTATAATTTATGGATGAATTAGCTGAATTGGTCCCCGAGAGACATGTTCTGTGCATTAGTTAATGCGACCTGTAGCCCTGCGACGACGTGGTGATGTGATGCATCGCTGCGACGACGTGGTGATGTGATGCATCGCTGCGACGACGTAGTGCACGCCAGACGTACGCCGGGGAGCGGCGTAGGCATTGTGACAGCGCGCGCTTGAGAAGGATGGTCGAATTTAGGCGCAACGATGTTGCAAAAAAAAAAAAATCCTGCTCTCATGGAGCAAGAAGTAAGGGTAACTCGATACCAAAGGACAATAAAACAATAGCAGAGTTACCCACGCTGCTTGCTTCATGAGAGCAAGAAGCTAGAAGCAAGATGTCAAAGTCGATGAGAACTCAAGTTTCAAATGGTAGCGTGAACACATAGAAGTGAGAACAGATATTTATTTCACAGGAACCCCTTGATCATCCATATCAATGTTTGCATTAGTAATTCACAGACTACAAAATCATTAATTTCATCGTTTCCTATTCTCGGTTATCTTTCATTGGAAAACAAACTAACCTTTGAACCTGAGAGAACATATTTTTTTACTCAAATTTTGAACGATGACTTTAGTAGAAATCCCCGTACGCTAATTTTTTAATCTAAGTAAACTTTCTGCAATGCTTTTTGTACGCCAGATACCTTTTGTATTCCACACAAACATCAAGTGGCCTTGGTTACGGCTCTATATAATCAAATTTTGAATAGGAAAATTCAAACATCTGAGGCAGTTGCAAGCCACTTGCTGGACTTCCACTTCCACTTCACCGAACAGCGCTTAGTTACAAAAAAGGAGCAAGGGCGTATTCAGCTCCTGTTTGTACAATAAAGTCACCATCTGGCTCTGTTTACGCCATCTCGGTAGCATCTGTTTGTGTTTGTGCCAACTGTGTCGGTGTGTAGACATTGAAGCGAAGGGCTCGCTTCCGTAACCTTGCCTGTTGGGACTGCAGCATTGCTTTGTGTATATTGCCGGTATCTGCGTATCTTGTGTATCTTGCCTGTATCTCGGCTGTATTTGTATATCTTGTGTATCTTGTCTTTAAGGACTGCAGCATAGCTCTGTGTATCTCGCCTGTATTTAGCCTGTATTTTACTTGTAGGGACTGCACCATTGCTCCGTGTATCTTGCCTGTATCTGTGTATCTTGTGTCTCTTGTGTATCTTGTCTTTAAGGACTGTAGCATTGCTCTGTGTATCTTGCCTGTATCTGTGCATCTTGTGTATCTTGCCTTCAGGGACTGTAGCATTGCTCTGTGTATCTTGCCTGCATATATGTATATTGTGTTTCATGCCAGTAGGGACTGCAGCATCTGTGTGTGTGTGTGTGTGCCGGCGCTCACCTGGCTATGGCCCGGGAATTATTCTCATGTGTTCTAGCTCCCAAAGCCGCACAAGCCCCGGCCTTTGTTGTGCCGATACAGTAGGGAGCGGAACAGATTGGCACAGACCAAGTTGATGTATTCTACACATCAAACACACTAACTTTCCAGTTCTGGTAGATTTCGCCCTTAAGTTGTTAGAATTTCTTGTTTATAAGCCAATATTTAGAAAACAAAGTAGAAAGGCTGCCTTTTTTCAGCATACTTTTTGCCAGCAAATATCCGCCGTGGCTTGAAAGTGGTTTGCACTTCATATAAAGGATATTCATAGCCTTAATTACATCGGGTAGCTAATTTTTTCAATCATTTAATATTTAAAATTTGTAGCGCAGTGCGCTGCCAGTGAAGAGGATAGCGTGCAGATGGCACTATGGTCTCGGAAAGGCTTATGTTTGATTGCGGAGTATCTCAGTCACCTTTGATGGCGGCCTTTGATGTAGAGTAGGAATGTCAGGTCCGGATTTTGAGTCGAGGGAAATTCTGAATGAGAGGATTATGACTGACGCAAAATCAAAGTTGTCTCAGCATTCAGACAATACGAGTTGAATAATTTGATTCTGTATTGCAAAAAGGAAGAGAGCTATCTAAAGAGCTGTTAAGAGTATTGCTTCAAATTGGGCTCGCATGATCTGTGAATGATTATCTAAAATGGAGTGGTCATTGAAATATTACCAATGATTTCAGCTTCAGAGTACTTTCATCAGCCACTGAATGATGCGGCACGATCAACTGTACATCGAACTTCAATTGCACTCAACATTCGTGTGCTGGGTTGGATGTGAAAACGGCTGTGATTTCAAACGTGGAAGTTTTGAAACTTGGAAATAAACATTAATGAAAATAAAAAAGTAAAAAAGAGGTAATACAATACTAATAAAATAAAGGTAATAAAAGTAGTAAGGGGAAATAATAATAAAATAAAGGTAATAGAAGTAGCAAGGTTAAATATTAATAAAAAAGTAAGGCTATTTCCTTTTTAATAGTTAAATATTTCATTCGAATGTTTTAAGGGATGTGGAAGTGAAGGTCTTTAACCCGGTCTAACTTTTTTGCTGCATGCATGTTTTTCGTCGCCCAAGTAGTTAAATCGCTAAGGCAGCGAAAAACATGCATGCTCCGACGAAATAGTTAGAGACTGGGAATGAGCCACAACGAGAATATTTTCCTTCCAGCTTTGTTTTATACTTCAAAATTAGAATACTATCGGTGTGAGTCTACCATGAATTTAAAATGAACGTCTCGACTCAGAATCAATACCTTACTTATATATATATATATATATATATATATATATACAAGTAAGGTATTTATTCTGAGTCAAGAAATTTTGCACAGATTTCCAATGCTAGGCACCTCAGTTTCTCTGTATTGATGGTGCTACGTTTTCATTTTACCAGCTCGGGTTCATAAACTGCGTGGAGATTTCTCTCTTTTTGAGAGACGCTACCAACCGATCTCAGCTTCACTCTCCAACTTCGTGTTCTGGAGTTCTTTCAAAATTGAGGAAGTTAGAAGCAGACTTGTGCCTCCGTAACTTTCTCCCCCACTCTAGAGGAAGCGGCCTCTTCTTCTCAAGGCTGCTTCCGGGCCATAATAGGTGTATCATTTTCATGCAAATGAAGGGGGTGTTCAGCTAATCAAATTATGCTTCAATGGCACCAATTTGAGTTCATTGAATTTCTACGAGCTCAGGCAAATTATGGAAGCCTGAGATGACGGCAGCACTTGCTTCAGGGTCCAGTCTGTATACCGTCGGGGGAGTTAAATTTATCTTTATTATAACTTTGCCTTAAATGCTTCAACGATATACCATGTTGAACTCGAAATTCTCTATCGATTATTGACTGGTACTATTACTGTTATAACTACTATTGTTTTATTCCTTCCGGAAGTAATTCAACGTAACACCTTGTTAAACTGAAAATCCTGTCTTAATAAATGACTGTTGCTGTAACTATTATCACCACTATCGTTTATTCTTGCCGTTAATGCTTCAACGCTACACCTTGTTGAACTAGAAACCTCAATTGATTCATGACTGCTACTGTTACTATTGTTATTAATATTTTTTAATATTATTCGATTAATAATTTAAATTCGCTACCCGTAGTGATTTAATGTAATTGGAAATTTTATTTGCTTCAAAGGAAAGCTGTGCTCTTACGTTGGGAAAATGGAACTTATAAAGCTTCTCAGTACTTTGAGTCATGAGGTCACAGCTTCAAACCCAGTCTAACTTTATCGCCGCCTGTATGCATGTTTTTCGCCGCCCCAGTAATTGAATCACTTAGGTGGCGAAAAACATGCATGCTCCGGCGAAAAAGTTAGACTGGGTAATTTGTGGAGATTCTTTTCAAAACTCAATTCTCCCCAGTGAATCAGCTCTAGAAACCTAATTGTGAGAAATATGATAAATATTGAAAAAACTGCATGTTCAGACAGAAAAACCCTATGTAAACGAATTGCCTTATAACTTTACAAATACAAGTATATCTTTGTTCAACAGTCAAGTTAGCGGATGCCAATTTCAATAGCAAAATTTTTTCCGTTAAATTTTAAGCAGCGGAGCTCCGCTTCTCTCAAGTGCAGCAGCAGAAATTTCTGCGACAATTTGGATCGGGGCTAAACGCGTCGCTGGGCATATAGCTAATTACATCACTAAACATATTCTCAAACACGTTACTGAACACCGCTAAATACATCTCTGGACACATTATGAAACACGTTACTAAACACATAGCTGTATATATCTTGTGAAACATATCCCTGAACACACCGCTAAATACATCTCTGGACACATTGTGAAGCACGTTACTAAACACATAGCTGTATATATCTTGTGAAACATATCCCTGAACACACAGCTAAATACATCTCTGGACACATTGTGAAACACTTTACCCCGCATAACTCATCACACCGCATTTCACCGCTAAATGAACCGCTGAGCTCATCGCTAGCCCTTCGTTCGAGCCATCACTGAATACATCGCTCAACTCATCACAAAACAGTGCCAAGTAAAATTTTGGGCTCTGACAGCCGTTAACAAGAACCTTAAATTGTCACCTTCGTAATATCAACACTCTTTATTAAAAGGAGCGAACATATGTATTTATACATGGAAAACGTAGCTTGAGTGTTATCATTCATTTTAACAAACCTTGGAAATTTTTTGTAACCATGTTGATATATTTTTAATACACTTTTAATTTTCCTTTTATATCTAAATTGAAATTTGTTTGATTTGTGGTAACATTAAATTTTTTGTGTTTTAAACTTGTTTTAACAAAATTCTATCACAACTTGAGGGCACCTCAGAAAATTATTTTGACGTTGAAAATGGCCTCATTGAAACTAAATTTTGACATATGGTCAAACCCTAGCTTATATTTTCTCCCATAACCTTGAAAATAGCCAACACGGACCACCAAGGCGGCCAGCCGTTAGCTTAGTTTCACTAGTGCTGAGTGATCAAACATGAGTGACAATTTTGAATAGCACAAAATCTGGAGAACTAAACAAAAAACTAATATCACCAACGTTTTTTCAGGTCTCCAGGGAAGTTTTATTATCCCTTGAATATGATACTGGATGCAACGGATATATGTTGGTGTCTTTGTGTCATTTACTACAACTCGACTGATCATACAACGTCCAAGTGCCGGTAATGGCGAAGCCAAATCTCAACTAACCTGAACAGAAATCACTTCATGTCACCTCAGCCTAATACTTGGTACACAGCGTATTCAATGTAGTGCACATTATAAACTATAAATTCATTGATTACAACTTATAACACACTTGAAATATTCATCAGGTTCCTTCATGAGCATATGGGCACGACTGAAGACAACGACAACGGGAGACAACGACCCACGACAAGACATTGACGCTTAAGTGGTGACGACATAATTATGCTCAGTGAATTAAGTGAATAAGAAGTGCAATAATACGCATCGTCTCTTTTTTTTTCTCATGACCATGGTAAAGTGATAAATCTGCTCTCTTCTTCGGAACCTCAAACATGAACTGTAATGGAGACGCCGAGCGACAGAGACCACAACGGAACGAACACCACGAACATTCGACGTATATGACTGGCCACTAAAACCACTCTGCATTCTGGAAAAGGCTCAAAATGAATCCCATTTTAGTCGGATCTCGCCGCGCAGACCGTGTTTGTGAGACAAGTCTTGGAATTCTGGAAATTTCGTAGCAGCCAAGAATATTTCGTCGCGAGCCTAACAACATAATGTTATGAGGCATAGCGCCTCCAGATGTTCGCCTTTACTTAGTCCGATGGACTGTACGCAAAGTCGACGCTGCGCTGACAGTTTTTCATTTGTTTACTTTTCCGTCATGCAAAATTATGTACAAAAGTACAGTCTACATAAGCATGCAGGGAGGAAATCTTTTCAATTAAGGAATTTGATCTTTTAAGCGTAATTTTGGGTTTTGTGAAAGTGCTTTCATATTGAGCATCGTATTCAAGAAAACGAGGAAAATTGCCATGAAAAAAGTAAAATGTCAAAGTTCATTATGCCATTTGCATGATCATTGCAGCAGATGTGATGGAACGGAATCTGACTTTCATTACAAAGGAAGACTTGTCATATTAAGAGAGAAAATATTTTTCACTTTGAATCGTAAACACAGAGGCATGAAATTCACTGGCGTATGCTTTCAATATAGTTATGTATAGTTTTTGATTGGAATAGATGTACAATGTTTCAAAACCGCAAAAAATGTAGCATATCTACGAATACACCAAACCTCTTTTCTCACAGCGCATTCCAAAGACCGAATCAAAAACGTCGCAATCACGCGCAGGTACAGCGTGGGCGGTAGCTGAACGAACCAGCGTGACGAAGTCGCATGGTTGCTGCGATGTTTCTCTGTACGTATAGCTGAGCATTTGTGACGCACGAAAATATATTCCACACGAACATTGCCAATGGAATAATGAAAAAAATTTATTGACACTGTTGAAACATAAAGTCTCGTATTTGTTGCGATGTTTTTCCGTACGTAAAGCTGAGTACGTTTGACCAACGAAAATGTGTTCCAAGCGAGCATTAGCAATGAATGACTAAAATTAACTGACGCTGTAAAATAGGGATCTCACTTTACCCAATATCACAGCATTTCAGGCACTCATAAAGAACTTGATAAATAGCTTGAAGTGGTTATCGTTTTATTTGTGCATTGCTCGACAATAAGATTAAAACTCTAATTAACAACTGATCTAATTATGAAGTTTTGAGGCCTCCCTTGAAGTGAATTAGCTTTCAATCAAGTACCGAGGCAAGAGAAATGGAAACTTTTTGGTAGATTCGTATTCGCGCTCATCAAATGTCTCGTTAATCAAGATTGCATTAATCGAGGGCTTTGTTTAGTGAACCGATTATTTCCTCCTGAATGCCATGTCGCGCCACGTTTTTGAATCTCGTTAGAGTGGGCTTAGCTCATGTAATTACGGGGCAAATTTGAGAGCGCTAAAATGTTTGCCATGATCACAGAGAGAGTGTTGTGTCAACTGTGCACGGGTAAACAATAATATCTGACTCGCGTCGACTGCGAACGGTAGAATTCGGGTGCCCTACCTCCTCTTTGCCCCTGTGAAACAAGCGTCTTAGTCTTCAAGTTTAAGCTTTCTTTGTAGCATCAAAATTAAGAGTTGTTGTTGTGTGCAGATTTCAGGGGCAAAAAATAGGTGTGTTTTCATACTCCTTGTTGCCATTTAACTGCAAGATTCTCGCGTTAATTCAAGCTGGCATGGAAGGGGCAAAATTACGGTCAGCAAGAGCATTCTTTCGCAGATTTTCTCTGTTCCGAGGAGGATGGCGGCAAGTTAAATTACGGAAGTGTTTGTGAAGAGACGGCAACCGACACTGAGTACACGTCTAATGTTTGAGCAGGCCCAGGTAAAATTTTTGGCAGTTTTGAGGAGATTTTTAACTGCACCGGACGGGATCAGAAGCTGTTTCATTCTCAAAACAGGCAGTTTTTCAGCTGAAATTTTCTGCTTTAAAACCGAGAATCTTTGTTTGAAAACTAAGACCGCTCGAGGGCTCAAAAGTCAAGTGTTTTTTACGCATAACTACAAGGCATTAACCATGAAGCTGGCCATTTTTCTACACTCGAAACGCGTTCTGCGTCTGAGCTCGCTGTGTATAGAGTGAAATTATGCATTCAGGACTGCGGCTGAGTATTCTTCGTCTTCATGTCTTGTACACGATTCAAACTACTGAGTACTGCTTCACTCACTGCTGTAGCAGCTGAGTCATTTGTTTCGAATTGTGACATGGGTATTGCGATACCCATGTGTGTATCAACAAGGATCTTCACTATAAGATATTTTAAAAACCAATGATGTGCTTTTGATTTCATATATATTGGAAATAAACTGCTTTTCCCTTCTTTCATATGTCCGAGGGTTTCATTTCGCTCAACTGGGGAATCGTTTTCACGTTAGTTGGGCGTGTGACGTTGCTATCAAAGGCAGCTTCGTCATTTGCTTGACAAGCAAAAATAAAATCTTGCAAATAACTTTCCTAAAGATAATCTGACCAGCTGATGCCTTAAGTTAAGACTGACTGGTTACAAATGAAACGTTAGTGAAAACGTCGGTTGTTGGAGCAAAATTAACAAAACTTTTGTAATCTGAAAATAGGCGACTATTTAAACTCGCGTCTATAAATATTCTGGACTGAAGGCAGAGGAATAAAGAAAATTGCCTAAGAATCTAAGGTGAGATTTTTATTTGAAACTTAAAAGCTACGCGACTCTAATGCTCCAGCTCGAGCCCGCCAGCTGACTTATTCTCGACTTAGTTGGAAATCAACATGTATACATATGTGTACATGTATGCTTATGTATGCATGTATACTTATGTATACATGTATACTTATGTATACATGTATACTTATGTATACATGTATACTTATGTATACATGATTACCTAAGTATACTTCTGTGCGTGTATTCTTATCGGTGTATCAAAATAGAGAAATCAGAGGTAAGCCTGAGGTGGAGCCCAGCATTGAACAAAGATAAAACAGTCTTGCCTTCATTTATTTAACGGCGAAAAGATCAAGGACTCATTGCACTGAATTGGTTGGGGGAAAGAATAGTTCAATTTTCCCATTGCTTATTTGTTATGCCAAGCAGAGATGAACGATGACAGTTTCAACACCGAGCACTATCAGTTTGTAAAATATACGATATAAGTACCATTTAATATCGCTCTGTTGTAGAATAAGTCTTCCGTACATCCCACACCTCCTCTCTGGAGGTTGCATGGACGGTTTGCGTACCTTCCCATCAAGCCCGCGCAAAACAGAAAAGTTAGGAATGGTCTGCCATTCAGAGTTCATCTCCTTACTTCTATTCAGCTGCGGGTCCTACAGAGTACACCGCTCATGCATCCATGTGAGCTCAATAGAAGGAATGGAAAAAGCTAGGAACTTATCAGGTCCGCATGTAGCAGCCGCTGCAGCTCGGGAAATCTACATTAACAATTTGACTGCGACGTGAGCCACCGATCGTCACGGAAGGGACTTTCACAATGCTGCTGACTGACCAGTGGTCACAGACTCAATTTGGATAGATACTTTATCATAACTAAATGAAGGCACGACCCAGTTAATGCTTGCTTTTTTCAATATTGCTGACTACAATTAACTTTAAATTTGAGTTGAATATTAAACTTCAGTTTTACCTGCCGCAGTCAACGTGTTAAAGCTGAGCGAGTTCAGTATGAAGTTGACATATTTACGCTGCCGGAGCACAATATGAACACGAGATCACTTGCAGTACACGCAATATATGAGTGGACTCTATTTACTCGTTAAAGCTATGCCAACCAAAGCCCTATCCTTTTTGTCTGAGGTAATCATGATTTTATACAACCACGTATTCGATTGCTAAACTCCTGTGATCAAACTGAACTCTCAAGATTTTTGTTTCACACGAGAGCAAAATTTGCCTAAAAAAGTTATTCCAATCAATTGCTGAAGTTTTTTTTCACAGGATGGGTTGCGTTTTCAGTGAACGAAATGATAAACCATTTTAGCGAATCTCTCAAGAACGAATTATCAATTTCATCTGAAGTTGAGAGGGAGGAGATTTCACCACTCCTGTAGTATGTACATAGATCACTTCAAAGAAGCTCAGGAATTTAAAAACGAAGAAAACACCACGTATTGAAATCATATTAAATTATCATTTCACGAGGCATCAATTTAAAACAAGTCAGTTCTGTCACAAGTCGAAGAAGCTGTAGTGATGATAGTGCGCGTCTAACTTTATAAATTTTAGTACCGAGGGCCTGCCTGATTTCTTAACCCTTTAATTCCCTATTGTTTTTTTTTCTCGACAAAAATTGAAATTAATGGTATATATTACTTGCTTATAAGTCCAGGATACTTGGAAAAATAGGTACAAAATTCCCACGTTCACAGGTTTAGGTTACAGAACTTTGGATTTTTGTCCCACCGGTATTTAATGAAGTAATAATACATACCAATGGGCTTATTGAAAATCTGTGGGACGCATCCTCCCAGCAGGAGTGTCAAGATGATGATATATCGTCTCAGAGGTTTCATTTCATGTGTGTTTCACTTGCAGACAACATTTAACTGAAAATTCCTTAATTTCTGAGATTTATTTGAAGACATTCAAAATTTGCCAGCGTCAAATTAAACTACAAAAAACAACTGCTGTGGATTTAGGCTTATTCTAGCATATTTTTATTCACTCTGTGCTGTGAAGGATGTGTTTTGATCACGACCAACGAATTATTTTCTTGAATTGAAAATAAAATATTATCAGAACCATATTCTTAGACAGTAAAAATGCAATGATTAAATTTCTTGTATTGAAAATAGAATAAAATCAGAATCATATTCTGAGGCAGTAAAAATGCAACAACTTCAAGATTACCAATAAAAACAAAAATTGCACTGCAAAGTTACATAGTGTACGGAAGAGGAGACTTCAAAAGTATTATGACGCGATTTTGATAGCTGAACTGAGAAGAAAAACACTTCTCTGTGAAGTGAAATCGTGATTAGTGACCGATGCAGAGGCAAAATTTATATTGCTGCAGGTAGAAATAAGAATCGTTTTGAATACAAAACTGAAAGTTCACATTGCTGCAGGTAGTAATGAGAATCATTTCGAAAAAGCTGAAACTTTACATTACTGCAGGTAGTAATGAGAATCATTTCGAAAAAACCTGTACAAGTATTTTTTTAAATTGTCATGAAAGTTTTAATTAGAATTAAGAGCGCGTGTATTGTCCTCTGCAAACACGGCGGGGCTGCTGAATTTGTGCTATTCAGAAGTGCTATTTGCAGCGACGATTTCCTGCTGCCTAAACAAGGCTTTTTAATTACGAGCCGTCATCATCATCGTCATCTGTACGAAGAATACGTTCATTCTAATTGTTCTCGCCAAGAGCTGCTCTCAGCGCTCGCTCTTAGGTGAGGCTTGGGTGTATATTTCGGCCGTATCTGGCGTCAGAGATTGAGGAGTGTGTTAATAGCGAGGGGGGAGAGAGAGTTTATAAGTTTTTAGCACATGAAACTTCTGCTTAAGCTGTTTATGTACATGGAATTGTGGATTTTTTAGAGCGCTGAAAATTTACTCTAATTGTTTATTATTTTGCTATCCAGTCAACATTTATGTGAGAGGGAGGGAGGGAATTTATAAGTTTTTAGATCATGAAACTTCTACATGAGCTGGTTATGTAAATGGAGGTGTGGATTTCTTAAAACGTAGAAATTTTACTCTATTTATAAATTATTTTACTAACCAGGGAATTTCTTTCTTCTTAGCTAATGAAACCCTTGCCTGAGCTGGTCATGATGTAAATTGAATTGAGGATATTTTAGAACACTGAAAATTTACTCAGTTTATTTATTATTTTACAAGCCTGAAAACCTTTAGGTATGAGCAGAGCGGATGAACTATTGCATGTTGTCACGAAAGGCAGTTTGTTGTAAGGTTCATCGCCCGTTTTATTTCCAGGCTTCGAATATATTTTAGAAATCATGAATGTAGAAGTCGATGAACAAATAGAACATTATTAGCCATTGATTCTATATACCGCCACGCAGTGCGACTTGCTCTAAAGGAGGCGTAGGACTTGCTCTAAAGAAACAGATTTCTCGCCCTGTGACCCTAAAGAAATTTCATTCGAATATCGCAATCCTTAGAATAAAACTGCCAACCTATAGCCAATATCTGATTATTTACCTGAACTTTTCTAGCACCACCAGCAATATCGCAGCCCAGGCTTGGAATCCCTGCTCTAAATAACGCTGATGAGAGGACAAGTGTGATCCTCAGTGAGGCACAGCTAATGTCGATACAAAACCCTTTGTATTGAGTACTAGAAGCTGGTCTCTCACGTCAGTTAGGCTACCAGTGTCACTTAAATCTAACTTCAGAAAAAATCTCAAATTTGAAACAAAATTGCATTGGGGCCATGAAATGTGCCTCCCTTATTCAAATGATTTATTTTCCAACTGCGCAACTCTACGAAATATTGCAAGTTCTTCACGAGTTAAAATAAAAGGAAATCACTCATCATTTCTTTTTGAGTGATTTCCTTGAAAAATGTTGCGTGCTTTCTCATTTATTTTCACACTTGAAATTGTTCATATAATAAATTCCATACGGTGCACACACTTACCTATCCATGTACAGGGTAGGACATAAGTAACAATCGATTGGGATCTTTTCCAGATGCGCCCCGCCACTAATGCAACACATAACTGTACCCGCTTTTAACTTTCGAAATAATGCACCTATCGACTTCAAATTACTGTCAAACGAAAGATTTTTTAATCTTTCGTTTGAGAGTAATTTGAGAGAAACAGCAAAGGACTTACTTTCGCTGGAAAGTAGTTCATTTTTTATCGGATTTCAGTCATTTTTGGAATTAAAGTAAGAATATGAAAAATAACACGATCAATTCAGATACTCTGATTTATTCCCCTAATGCACATGAAAATGACCATGTTTTATAAATTTTTTAGGAATAAATTCAGCTCAAAATTCCATTACCAGTTCCATCCTCCCTGTTTCCAATATTCAACGAAATGCGATTACGTTGACACCTTTTTTATATGAATATCTGAATATCACTAAACTCCCCATTTGCGAGTTCATTTAAATTTATAGACGTAATTTAAACACTGCTTCCCAAACCGAACAAGTTCCACCAGTATCTCAAAGCTCGAAACTTCATAATAGACGCAAAAAATCCGTTCATTTAAATTTACAAACGAAATTTACGCACTGTGTCCCAAACCGAACAGGCTCCGCTCGCACTTCAAAGTTCAACACTTCAGGGAAGCCGCAAAAATCAAGTTCTGCCAGCCAAGGTAGGCCGCTGTATTGACTCGTCTACATGCAGCGAAGGAAAAATTAGTTCATTTAAATTTATAGACGCAATTTAAGCACTGTTTCCCAAACCGAACAGCTAGGCTCCACTGGCGTTTCAAAGTTCAGCACTTCAAGAAAGACGCAAAAATCAGGTCCTGCCAGCCGAGGTTGGCCGCTGCATCGACTCGTCTGCACGCAGAGAAGGTGCCGCGATGTCCGTCGGTGTGTGCAGCTCACGCTACAATTTGCTTCGGCCGTGTGTTGCTATCCTGTATTTCTCCGTTCGCGAGATCGGAATCTTGATGGAAGCAGTTGGAGTTCTTGGGCAAGCTTCCTTAGATGAAGCTTCGTTCAACTTCGGAATGCAAATGCAGCCCGTACTGGGCTGTTGCTTGGCAGGAAAAGATGGCCAAGTTGGCGAGGTGATGCCAATCTTGCTTGTGCTGCTCTATGTACTCGACACATGCCACGGTGTTGTGACCGGTTCTGCGTGCCCCAACTTACCGTTTGCAAATAAAAAACAAGTGTAGGCCGTGAAAACGTGATGAAGTTACTTCGTGGGTAATTCTAAAGCTTGTGTACGATACAATTTTATTTTACCTGAAACCATTTAGAGCCAAATGTGATGGAAGAACTTCATGCAATGAGCAAATTTTCAGTCCTTGACAGGAAAGTCTTCAGTAATTTTACTTGGTGTGTCTAAATGCATCATTTAAAAGATCTGATATTATAATGGGACAATCTGAACGTCTATAACCTTACCATTTATTCACAATACACGCGTAGTTATTAGTCCTTAATTTTAACGGTTTTGAAATCGCGAGTAGTTGATGAAACTGCGTTAATTTTCTTCTGTTTCATTTTAAGTTTCTTCGTTATTGTAAAATTTGCATTATTCCCAATTTCAGCTTGTTTTAATTTTCTAGCCTTAATTTTTCCTTTGGTGGAAGCAGCAACTGCGCTCTCCTCCTAATATTGGAAGAGATTCATGAAGATAAACTGCGTCTTGGATCTCGCTAGGTTTTCAGTTTGAGGTCCGTGCAATTATGATGTGTTGATATGAGATTTTTGATAAGCGCTGCCGGCAAATTTCTGGAACATGAGTTCGAATAGCAAAGAAGAGTAAGCTCTGAGATCAACTCCTACTAAACCTTCCTATGTATTCAAATGATGTGCTTCTAAAAACAATAGACTCAATTAGCTTTCGTGAACTAGCTAAAAAACACTGATTCGATGCTCAAATTCAACTCAAAATCCCTTTCTCCTTCTACTTCAATATTTGAAGAAGGAGTTTTTAATAAACTTTTTCCCCCTCTCACTTTTTCAGCCACAACAGCCGCGTATTTCAGTGAGTATAATTTGACACCTTTCATCTAGCGTATAAAGAACAAACGAAGTGAAATTAGAGTGAAACTCATTCCTAATATTCGAGCTCCATTTTCGTAAATCTTCGTAGTAAATTCTATACGAGCGTCACGACCATTCCCACTAGAAGAACACCGTCCAGTTATCATTCCCGAATAGCAGGCAGAGCTCAACAAATATGACTGGAATGAATTAAAAAAGCAGTTATTTGAATCAAAACATCAGCGTCGGAGCACACACAACGCGGGCTGGCTTTCGCTATCAAATAAAGGCTGTGTTTGCCGTGCGTGCCGGCGAATGCACCTGGCGTCCGGTATTGAAATTACGAAGCTCGCATCCTTTGGCTGGAGTTTGCGTATCACTAAATGAGAAAGCATCATCCGAGTATGAATTATTTGTCTGCAAACATCACGCTGCCGACGTGTGCATTACCAAAGCAAATGAGAAATATTTGGGATTGCCTGCAAAACAACGAGTGAACTGATTGCTTCCTGGTGCTCTCTGAGTGGTGAGTTTACCCGTGAACAAGACGTATTCATGTCATATCGCGCCCGGCCTGAGTGCAGCCCTGGCGTCCTCATTAAACGTAAAAAGTAAAAGAAATTAAGTGTTTCTTCGCACAGCGTGCAGGTTTAACTGCACAATCATGCACAGCCGTGTTGCAGCTTTAAATGACTAAAACTATTCGACACTTTGACTGCGACGTGCGCCACCAGTGGCCACGGAGGGAGTTTTATAATGCTGCTGACTGATCAATAGTCACAAACTCAATTTTCATACATACTTAATCAAATTGAAATGAAAGCACGATCCAGTAACTGTTCGCTATTTTCAACATTGCTTACTACAATTGACTCTAAATTTGAGTTGAATATTGAACCTCAGTTTTACGAGCCGCAGTCAAAGTGTTCAGCGGCTCTTGAGGACAAACTTAAAGATGTAAAATATTGCTGAAATATACCCAAGTCCCACACACAGGAACTAACAACGCCAGCCTTCCCAGTCTAACTTTTCCACCGCCTGCAATCTGCATGCATGTTTTTCGACGCCTGTATGCATGCAGGCGGTGTAAAAGTTAGACTAGGATGTCACGTCGCGTGCGCATCACGCTCCAGCTCAGCATTTTGCCCGCGCCCGCGGTGTGTGTGAGGCAAATGAGGCATCATACGATTTATTCTAAATATTTATGCATTGCCGAGAAGTTACGGATCACATAATTACTAACTAAGAGAAAACATTTACCGAAAACTTCTGAAATACCAAATAATTCTGAATAATACTAGTACTAATACTGGAATAATGAAATTTTGCTAAATGCTGTAACTAATTTTTGAATTTGCCATCGAAAGCGGAACGCTGACATCATTCGTTTTGTACGTGCAGGTAAACAGGAAACACTTGTGAGCTTGGCGCGGAGTTTATTTAGCTAGATGTTGACAGAAGGCGAGATGTTGAGGGATTGAGCAACTGGCTTCGACATTAGCAGCCTTTATATAAGTGACGTACAGATACAGAACGACGCGGAATACAGACATGTGCAGAGATGGCCGCACATATGTCCCCCCCCCGACAGTTGTTAGGATACCACAAAAAATAAAACGGTTACCCGAAATTCAATATTCGCAAAATGGAAGCAATCAATGAAAGAACAAAAGAAAAGAATTATAGCAATCAAGTCATGAATTGACAATAATGTATTTTACTATAATTCTCAATTCTAAACGCAAAAGAACTATTATGACATCGCTCGTAACCGTTGTACGTTAATTTACGTTAACTGTGACAACATCCATAATCATAAAAAAAAATTATACTAATCAAATGATAAATCGCACCAGCCAAGCATTATTGTAGGTTTACGCAAAAGAAATAAGCATTAACAAGGTAGCTTCCAGCGAATACTATACGCATACCAGGTTTAACTGAAACACTAAAAATACTAAGGTTAATACTTTTAACTTGAAACAACGCCACGCTAATACGGCAAGTAAGAACGGTTACAATAACCAAAAAGATATAGAATAACGCAAGCACTTAGATTATAGGTAAACCGCCTCAAAAGTTAAACACAAGGGAACATTTTCGTAACTTCAACGGATACAGCAAAACATGTTAAAGGAAGGAACCGTTAGGAAGGAACCGTTAATACTTTTACCCCGCGCCTCTAAAAGATCATGGTCTAACATTTCCGTAATAAATCAAAACCCGTTACCGCAATCACCCAACAAAAGATTAAAAACTATCTCTAATACGTCCTCAGGGGAGAGAAAAAAAAAAATTTTTTACGTTACGGAAAGAACAACCAAATTAATTTACTTAGATACTTAATTTCAAGAAAAAAAACATACCTTAAACCAAAACGGTCTCTATTAGTACTTTCAGATATAATGTTTAAATTCGTTCCTTGGTAAAAAACCATATCACCAATTTACCACAACCATCCAAAACGAAATTGCAGGTAAAAATTCAAGTTCACACACTCCTAACAAAAATTAAAAAACAAAACCTTAATAATTAGAAAGCATACAAGCAAAGCGAATGGAACAAGCAAAAAGCAAAGCTGCTGACTTACCGTGCATATAAATAAACTGCACGTTGACAGCCGTGAAAAACGTTTTAAAAGGGTTATATTGAAACGCCAATTTAATATTTTTTAAAACACAAATAAATTAAAAAAAATCACCCGTTGCTTCATCGCAAATACCTTTTGTGTTTTTCGCATAATATTTCTACTAGAAAAATTTAAACAACCAAAAATAAAAAGTCGCAATGAATCATTTTTTAAAATCCGCCATGTTCGAAATTCGAACTGTCAAATTTTTGCGTCAATATTAAAAATAGCATACTTAAATTAAACATATGGGTTAAATAGATTTAAACATAGATTAACGAGAACACTGCGCGCTTTAGCGCGCATATTTTATCGCGTTTTTCATGCGATTTGCATTCCATTTAAACACTGCGCGCCAGATTTCAAAATTTCCAAGCCCATTTTCAAATTCAACCACTTTTCCAATTAATAAATTTCCACGTATTTCAATTAAATTTTCCATCCTAAATAATTTGAAATAAATCATTTCCACGTTGGCAAGCTTATCACCCCAGTTCATTAGTGTTGATCTCGCAGACTAAGTAAAATTGTTGATCTCCTATGAAGAGTATGAAGGATCATGGCGAGTCCTAACGTCGACAATAGGATGAGGATCGCTATCAGCGCGATCTCCATGTTATTGAACTTCTGGTCAAACGCCATTGACGTGCAGATGACCAAAAATTCGTCATTTCCAGCGAAGGTCGTCGCCGCACCCGCGACAGCCTCGCCCTCAAACGCCTCAGCCATAGTTGACTCGTCCCGCGCATGGGCTGCAAAGAACAAATACAGAAAGATTAGCACGGCCGTTTTAAATAAAATAAATACAACATACAATTTGGTATCAACTCTCGGTTGTCTGACAACTGTCCTTGACAACCACGATAGTCTAGCCTAAAGCAATTAAACGTTGATCATGTGTAACCGGTGACAAGACACCTTTCTCATGAATGCAATCTAAATTTGCTGATTGCCGGACATTCCGACGGAACAAAAATAGCTCGGCGCGAGACCGCAGCATACGGCCGCAGCGTCAAAACAACCCATCTCGCAAGGTGAACAGCAACCTCAGCGGTTTGCAATTCGCCGTCGGCGCATCGTTCATGATTAAAACTGTCAATTTAGCAAAACGGATGTCTGGGTGAATCCGAGAAAAGAATTAATGAAACGTCCTAGCGACAGCTAGACGAGACAGTACAAATTCCTCTGGGGTAAATGTCTAACATTTACATCAAGTTACTTGAGCATAAAGCAACATTAAGATTAACATATTAAAACACAACGCATTGATTACTGAGATTAATATAAATGCAAGCATATTGCATATAGCCAAGAAAACGCTTCTAAAATTATGATTATATCTCTTAACATTATTTATAAACAACGGTAAAACAACGGTAAAAGGTTAAAAAATGGTAAAAGGGTAATATTACTCGTCGATTAGTTAGCACGTCACATAGTCCAATGAATTCGTCTTTTTAACTCACAGATTTTACCTTTTTGAGCGGTAAAACATGATTAAGGTTACTTCTAACGATTTTAGATCCAATTTTAATATCAGCGTAATTACGTTTAACCTTTTGGACGACCGCAGGCCCAATCCAAGTTAATTCCAATTTATGGGTCTTGTTATGATTCCTTAATAGGACTCTGTCACCAACTTGAATATCCTTATTGCGCCGCTTAAGGTTTCTATAAAGATTTCGCTCTGTTGTGTTGTTAATAATTAAATTTCGTATATTTTCTACTGTTCGAACGGCTTCTCTAGCTCTAATATTCACTAAATCTATTTCTTCATCAAAACTGTAAATTACTGAATCGAAACTGTCAGACTGATAATAGGCACACGTATCGCGATTGAACATTATATAGCTTGGTGTTTCGCCAATAGTAGAGTTTAAAGAATTATTCAAGGCATTTTCTACTACTTCCAATAATTGGTCCCACTCTACATTAACAAGCGTATTAATATAGAGCTTTAACAGATTCGTAATTTTTTTATTGTTGCGTTCCACAATTGCGTTAGAATGTGGGCTATAAGCCAAAACTTCTCTTTTTGAAATGGCATGTAATTTTGCAAATTGTTTGAGAGCCACTGATTTAAACTCCCAAGCGTTATCCGAAATGAGCGTCTTAGGGTAACCTAGTAATGAGAAACAGTTGCTTAAGCAAGAAATCACTGTTTCTGTATTTCGATTCGAAATTGCATACAAACGACAAAACCTCGAGAAAAGGTCAATCACCACTAGAATATATTTATTTCCATTATCAGTTACTTTAAGTGGGCCAAGCAGATCAATTGATACAACTTCGAAAGGTTCTGTGGCTATTGGAGCTGTTAAAATTTTAATTGGGACTGATGGTCTCGCTTTAATGATCTTGCAAACTTCGCAATCGCTAACAAATTTTCGCACAAAAGTTTTCTCTAATTGATTCCAATATTTTAACTTAAATTTAAACAAGGTATGCTTGTAATCGACATGATATAAACTGTGGATCGCTAGGATAGCTTTACTCATTAAGGAATTAGGAACGACTGCAGTCAAAATTGTACTCGGTCGATTATCGATTTCTCTACGTCTATAAAGAATATTATTTAACACTAGAAATTTATCTAAATCAGGAATAGTCGAAACACTGTCATGCAACAAAGCATTCTTAAGCCCCATACAGAAAACGTCATTGTTTTGTTCGTCGATAAATTCCCTAATCGTCCAAGATATCTGAGACTCTGTCGGTACATAATTTATCAGCGCCGGACGCGCGTCTCTGTCTGCTGCATTGTCAGCATTGTCTCGAGTCGGAGGCAGGTCAACTACCTCGCTTCCTGTCATGTGTTTGCGCCGTGCTCGAGTCTCCACCACACAAACTTCTGATTCAAATGCGACTTCCAAATCACTACAAGAATTTAGGTCCTTAAGGTTTAACTTCTCGTTATTAACAGGCAATCTGCTTAAATAGTCTGCGACAACGTTTTCTCTACCAGGTAGATATTTTACAACTGGATCAAAGGAATGTACATTTAGGCACCATCTCGACATGTTCGTGTCGTCAGGGAGTTTTTTATTAAAAAGGGGCGCCAAAGGTTTGTGGTCTGAGTATACCCGGACAGGGTAACCCGTTATTAAATACTTAAAGTGTTTTAGAGCTGAATGAATTGCGAAGAACTCTTTTTTGGTAGTAGCGTATCTTCGCTGGCTCGAATTTAAATTTTTACTAAAATAAGCTATAGGTCTTAGAATTTTGTCGCTTGAATCATCCGCTTGCATTATAACAGCACCAATTCCGGTATTGGAAGCGTCCGTAAAAACATGAAAGTCCTTGGTATAGTCAGGATGTCTTAGAACTGTGTCAGAAGTTAGTGACAACTTCAGAAAATCAAAACTTCTCTGACACTCGTCGGTCCAAGTATAACCTACATTTTTCCGCAAAAGGTTGTACAAGGGGTAAGCTACTTCTGCGAAGTTGGGTACAAAATTTCGGAAATAATTCGCCAACCCTAAAAACTGTTGCAGTTCCTTCACATTGGTCGGCGCTCGGCAATTTTGTAACTTCTCTGAATGTTTACACTTAATACCGTCAGCGGCAATGGTATGGCCCAAATATTCGAGCTCTTTTTTAAAGAAATGGCATTTCTCAAGCTTTAAGGATAATTTACCGGATCGCAGCATCTTAAGCACAATCTCTATATCAATCAAGTGCTGATCCTTATTTTTTGAGAACACCAGGATATCGTCTAGGAATACGAAAGCTAGTTTACCCAGAATGGGTGCAAGAGCAGACGTCATGACTCTTTGAAATATTCCAGGGGACGTAGAAAGTCCGAATGGTACACGACAGAATTGATATTTACGGTAATTAACGCTAAATGCCGTGTATTTCCTGCTCTCTTTTTCTAACTCTATTTGATGAAATGCCGAGCGAAGATCAATGTTAGAAAACCACGTGTTACCACCTAACGTCGATAAGATGTCGTCAATGCGGGGAATTGGGTAAGAATGTTTAATCAAAACCTTATTCAATTCACGGAAATCTATCACAGGACGCAAATCTCCTGACTTCTTTTTAACTACAATGACAGGGAAATTGAACTCAGAAGATGACTCCTCTATTATTCCCTGATCAAGCATATCGTTAGTTATTCTCATAACCTCTTCTTGGTACTTATGAGGTATTCTGTAGGGAGCTAAATTTAATACAGGCGCATCAGTTTTCAACTGAATATGATGCTTCAAGATATTCGTTACACCTATTTTTTCGCCTTCCAAAGTTACTACATCCCGGTACTTATTTAACAATTTAACTAAAGGAAATTGTACGTCATCTTCCTTACATGAAATATCATTTACCGTCAACTCACGTCTTAACTCCTTTTCTCCACTTATTAAACCTGCATCTACTTCTGCATAGTTTTCCAACTCCTTATCATTAACAAGAATTTCACCTCTGCCACGAGTATCAGCATCCCACACAAGTTTACTATCGACTATGGCATTCCTTCCACCACATGTCGATTTAACTTTCGCCGTATCTGACCCCGCAACAAAATTTACTTCAACTTCACACGCATCTCTGAGCGCTGTGTCAACACTTGTTAAATACATTTCACTCTCAATATCATCAGATTTTATCAATTCCACGTGGCATAGCATAGAATTCTCAGAGAGATACACTGTTTCCTCACTTGGATTCAAAACCATAATCGGTACCACACCGTCTTCATTTATTTGCACAATTGAATCAGCTATAAGAGCACCATTATCAAGACATCTTTTTATAATCATGTATTCTCCTGGCACTGGTTTCTTAAGGAAGCCATAAATGACATTAAGTGAATTCCCAGGCACTTCAGCCTGATTGCAATGAACGATTAATTGCTTCGTACTCAATGTCTGTGCCTGAGCTACCGCAGCTCTCATGCTCTGTCTCTGAGCTACCTCAGCTCTCATTGTCTCGCAGTCAGCATTTTTTCTCCTGCAGTCAGCATTGTTTCTGCCGCAGTCATCATTTTTTAATTGACTCTTGGTCTTTCTGGCGACCGCAATCTCTGATAATAGACAATCACTCTTCACTATTTTTTGCATTACAGCTTCTCTGCTTAACAGAGGTTCCACATTTAGATCTTGAAAAGGAATTGCAACATTATTCCAAAGAAGTTCCTTCTCTCTGAAGTTTATTACGGCGTCTTTTAAGACGTCTCGACCTAGAATTAAATCATAATTAAATTTGGCTTCACGGACAATGAGTGCACTTGTTTTAATTACTTTACTTGTGCCGGGAATTTTAATAGCTAACTCCACTTCACCAGTGACGTCACTTTTTCCGTTCACGCCTTTCACTCTCAATTTACTCGGTTTTACTTCCTCACTTAGATTTTTAACCTGTCTGAAACTCAGAAGACACTTTTCTGAGCCGCTATCGAGCAAAGCGCTTAAATACTGGTCATTATTTTTGAGAATGATGGTCGGTTTGTTGGAATCCTTGAATGATATTAAACCAGCATCGTTTTTGTTAACATTCTTTACAACGGACACAGAAAAATATGATTCCACCGTTTTGCCTTGACCATGGTCATTTTCAAGCTCTTCTTCTTGTAATAAACTATATCTATTTTTACAGTTAAACACAGGGTCAACATACGATTTGGTTATTTCGGTGGTATCTGGGATTGCCACGGTCTCCAGTTTAACGAGTTTGGTACCGCTAATTAACTCGGGCTCAATCTGTTTCAAATCCCCCTTACTTCCTCCATCTAGCTTAAAAAACTACTTGACTCGGGTTCCGCCCAATGGACTTCATTTTTACCCCGATTTGAGTTACCTCTACCGCGTAAATACGCGTCATAACTTCTAATCTCCGAACCTGACGCTCTACAATTTTTTACAACGTGCGTTCCGCCACACGCGAAACATCCACGCGGAAATTGATCTCTTTGAGATCTCCACTCAAAGTTTCCTACTCTCGAATCTCCTCCTGAATATCCAGAATTTCCTGAAACCTGTACAGAACCAGAACTATTGTTCTCTGTTTTCATCACGTTACACTTTAAAGAACCACGTTCTCTATCTCCTACATAACTGTTAAAACCTCTACCTCTTTTACGGGTACTGCGTGCGGTCCACGGCCTAGGCATAATTCTACGTGCGCCTGATCTAAAATTTCTACGATAAACACCTAAACTGCCGTAGGAAACTTCACTTTGCGGACTTAGTACCGTCTCATCAACATTCTCATCAAATTCACTGGTAACTTCACCTACATATTCACTAGTTACCTCCCCTACATAACTTCCACTCTCCTGGCAGAATGCGTTACACCTACAACATCTGTAACCTGCTGTTTTTGACTTCGTCATTGTCGGTATTTCGTTAATACTTGTCACTCTAGGGTTACTAATACGTCCTGATCTTGTTACAGTAGCCACTGTTCGTATTATTTTATCATTACTCTCGTAGTAATCAGACATCAATCGATCCTACGTCCTCAATTAATTCAAAATTTACGTATTGCCAATGGAAGTCAAAGGTTAAAACTCAATCAAGGGTCAATCCAAAATTAAGGCATCACTGCGTGCCATTCACCTTGAAAATGTTATTCCTAAACTGCATCAATACGCAGAATACTTGATAATCCTACTTAAATTATTTTTCCAATAGCAAAATAAAAATTGCCGTAATACACGTATTTTCCAAATGTCAAAAAATAAAAAAAATGTGTCGAAATTCAAACCTAACTTACTCAAGAATTAATGTTGCACTCCGTCAAAAATAACTGGCACCTGTTAAAATCACAGCGCTTATTGCACCAATAATCACTTTTAATAAAATCACCGCCTAATAAAATAAAAAATTAACTAACGTGCCCAAAATGTCGCTGACAGACTTAATAGCGTCAATACTACCTAAAAAATTAATTCATCAAATACCACACTCAAATTATTATTGCTGTTCTTGCTGCTTATTCGACACCAAAAATTCTAAAAATTCATTTAAAAATCAGTATCGTACTCCACAACGATAATACACACGAAATGCAATCCTAAATGCAATGCAATACCATGTAATGCAATGAAATATACACAAAAACTACACACGTAAAATTATCAGCAATAGTAACCAATACTTCATCACTAGCATACGCTATGAAAAGCAAGAATTAGCGTCACGAATCCTGCAAATTAAAATTTTAGCAACACAATAGGACTTGTGCTTAGCAACAATAAGATCGCGCGGTGCGCACGTGACAGCTTCTGCTCACGTGATAGCTCAGAAAGAAAAAATATATCGCTGCTTCACAGCGAGAACGTGAATTTATCTCCAATTAAGGCTTCAATAGTTAAAACCAAGGTGTTCATGACACTTTCACTAACATTACTACTCAATTACTGTAAAATTTGAAACTTACAATGGTAATGTGTCGCTCAAAATGGGGTAAACTGCTAATCCGTCTTGACAGGCACAGATGTGTCGTCTACAATGCACAAAGATATACTGATGCCTATTGAGTTCTGACTGCAGAGCTACTCGGGAAGGGGTACGGCAAAAAGACTTCCGCAGCAATAATTGCGACAAAAAAACATGCTCTGCTCAGAGAACGAGACCGCTTGCATCTAGTTACAGAAAATGCTTTTTCCTAAAGACTTATCTGAGAACAAGGAAGACAACAGCAGCTCACGTCGTCGTGGCAGGCAAGATGGGTGGGGGAAACAGTCAATGCAGGTACAGCAATGATGTCGGCTGCAAGCTGATACTTGTTTTTACACGCTGATACAGTGCACCACGCTAAGAGTTACACTATGAAAGTACGTGTCACTTCACTCGTACAGTTATCGATGTAAATAACACTGCTGCTGTTTTTGATGCAAATGACACTTATTGAAGCAATTCACACTGCTACTGTTATTTATGCAACTCGTAGGAATTTATCTCAACACAATAAAAGTGTTTTTAGCACTTGCATCTGTAGAATTCACTTCTTCACTCAATGGTTGACGCTGGGAATGATGAGATCTTGATTTCAATAACTAATTCGACGTCCACGCCAGCTTCATATATCAAAATTCTTGTGCGCAACGGTGAAATATCTTGCAGAGAAATACGAATATCGTTGATAACTTCTTGTAGCAAAATTCTTGGCATGCCGATTCCGCGCAGCATTACCTTACACACAACCGTTGTCTCTTGAGGTTGCCAAAGTTGGTTGTTTCTTCCGGGGCACATCGATATTTTTATACTTGTCGAAATCTTCAGTAGTTGGATACTTGACATCCACTGATGTACGATGATGCTAATGATGATGGACTACGTGGGTTGAGTTCACCACATGCTGTGCCACCAAATGTACGTGCAGGTAAACAGGAAACACTTGTGAGCTTGGCGCGGAGTTTATTTAGCTAGATGTTGACAGAAGGCGAGATGTTGAGGGATTGAGCAACTGGCTTCGACATTAGCAGCCTTTATATAAGTGACGTACAGATACAGAACGACGCGGAATACAGACATGTGCAGAGATGGCCGCACAGTTTGAGACTTAGAGTTGAGCAGCTATCGCAAGAAGAATGTCTCAAGTGTTTCTTCAATACGGTAGAAAGGAGGAAATTAGACCGAAGTTTGGCGATGAAGTATTGGCTGGAGAATATTTTCGCGCTGCTGGTCGTGCTGCCAACCGCACGAGCGGGCACGAAAAGCTATAACAACTTTTCCGCTGAAAGACCCGTTCTTAGCACGTTCCCCGCGTATTGGGCACGGTAGAGGAAACGAGGTAGGGTCATTTCTATGGGGTAAAATACATCTCCTCTGGTTCGGCTAACAATAGATAGGCTTTGTTTCAAACTTTATGACGTCACCATTGCGACATGTCGTTAGGCCCATTGCGGTGCCAGATTTAGGGCTAGCGATATTGCCAGATGAAATGTTAACGAAGCTACTAGTTTTTTCGTTGCTATGACGTCAGCATTGCCACACGGTCAACGAAAAAGAGACTGGTTTTACCCTACCTTGTTTTTTGTACCGTGGTATTGCACCACTTATGTACCTACAAGTGTATTGATCATTCACTTACCGGTATAAATGCATGGCATTTTATGTTTCCTGACCGTTTTAAAATATAACTCTCAACATAAGCGTTAAAATATTATCATGCAATTGTATCGATCGTATTTATTAGGAAGAATACCAATTTATTCGAGCAGCAAAGTCGAGTTCCCAATTTTGCAACTAACAACCTAAATAAGGCAACCGTTCACAGCCGCAAAAACGAGTTGAAATTTCAAGGCAGCGAGACGCGCTCCTCCTCATGTCCCAGGACACATGGCGTGTACTCGTGGTAGTGCAAGTACCAGTACAAGTACCAGAACAAGTATCAGGACAAGTATCAGGACAAGTATCAGGACAAGTATCAAGACAAGTACCAGGACAAGTATCAGGACAAGTACCAGGACAAGTATCAGGACAAGTACCAGAACAAGTAACAGGACAAGTACCAGGACGAGTACCAGGACAAGTATCAGGACAAGTGACAAGACAAGTACCAGGACAAGTACCAGGACAAGTACCAGGACAAGTATCAGGACAAGTATCAAGACAAGTACCAGGACAAGTACCAGGACAAGTACCAGGACAAGTACCAGGACAAGTACCAGGACAAGTACCAGAACAAGTAACAGGACAAGTACCAGGACAAGTACCAGGACAAGTATCAGGACAAGTGTCAGGACAAGTACCAGGACAAGTACCAGGACAAGTATCAGGACAAGTACCAGGACAAGTACCAGGACAAGTATCAGGACAAGTACCAGGACAAGTATCAGGACAAGTACTAGGACAAGTATCAGGACAAGTACCAGTACGAGTACCAAGACGCTTCGGCTCGTGATAGAATCCAGTGTTGCGCTCTCAGCAAAATTCCTGAATTGGAGCGGATGGGATATATCAAGTTCAAACATGTATGTCTGTCTGCACAATAGCACAAAAAATCATGCTCAGTAATTTTATGAGAACAATGACTTGCACAAATGCCACTTCATAACTGTATTACATCAATTTGTTCTTAAAAAACTTAGGTTTTGAAGCCCCCTGCTCTCAGGAGCACCAATCACAAAACTTCCCCACCATTTCTGAGGTGCCCTCGATACTGCCGTCACTTCTTTCAGCCGACGATCCACTCAATCAAAAACAGACTTCCGAAGCCCCTGATTTCCTACACGACTGTAAAGTTGAAGCGTTCCTTTAGCCCAAAAGACTTTTCATACACGCACACACACACACTCTATCATCTCTCGATATGAGTAAAACACTTCGGAGCTTTTCAAGGAAAGAATTCCGTGGGAAGACCAACGTATGCCCATTGCATCTTCCTTATCATAGCACTTGGGTCGATGCCTCTCCTTCCTATATCCTCACAGGCTCATTTCTGGCTAGTGTTCTAGGCGATAGCGAAAGCTATTGCATCTGAGAGCATCGTCAGAGGCCCGGCCAGAACGGGAGTATTTCATAGCGAGCTCGATAAGAGAGGCTCCTGCACGCCTGTAGCAGTGAAGTATGGATTGTTGCTCTCGCCATTTTTGGAATTACAATATAACGTAAAATTTCTCTGCAAAAATAGCAAGTTATCTGAGTTTAGTATTAATGAATAGTCTGGAAAAAACTTCAAATAATGGAATGAGTACGACGGGATTCCTTGAAAACAATTTAAAAGCTCGGAAGTCAATTTTTTAAAGGAACTTCTTTTCTTGAACTCCATATTTTTCCTCTGTATATTCTCGTAGGTTAAATTTTGCCATCGTGAGATGATTATGTGTTTGAATGAGATGCAAGATAATTGAGTAGAAAATATTATTCCCAACTGTTTTAATGTAAGGTTCATAAAATAGTTTCGTGAACGTTCTCTGCATTAGTTATTTCAATTATTCCCTTGTACTTGTGAGAAAACTTTTAATGCGATTTCCTGCGGGAAAATTTTGCACTATTCAAAAACTGCGTCTCGTCTGAATAGCGCACGCGGCGGCAGGAATTCACACTTTCACTGCGGCAGGTATAAATGAAGTTCAATATTCAACTAAAATTTAAAGGTAATGATGTGAATAATATCGAAAATATCAAACATTAACTGGATCGTGGCTTCATTTAGTTTTCATGCGGTGTTTATGAATATTGAGCTCGTGACTATTTGTCGATCAGCAGCGTTATGAAAATTACTTCCGTGTTCCACCGATGGCTCGCGTCGCGGTCAAAGCGTTACGTTGCAATTAAAAGACAAGGTGCAACCACTTTTGCATTTACTCCAAAATTTATTACAGTCCTAATTACATTTCCTCCATTTTGCTTGAAATATGTATGCCAATTATTTTTAGGGCTTTTTTGGCAACAAAAAAATATGCAAGAATGAAATACATGTCACCGCTCTTGTATGGTTCACGAACCTATATATATATTTTAGATCATGATGTACTTGATTGAGTTTTAGCTAATAATGGTTTAGACAACAAACCGCCGATAGTGATGAGGTGATAACAGTTTTTTGTCCAGTGTAATTGAAGTTTGGTATATTACTACTAATTAAAGCTTCACTAAATTTTTGCTGTATGTCTGACTCTCTCTAGAATTCGGCACGAATTATCACCCCATAAATATATATATATATATTATACTTACAAATACATATATATATATATATATATACAGCTATGTAAACATATATATATATATATATATACAGGGTGTTTCAAAAATACACGGCATAATTTCAGGTATGTATTTCCCACATGTAGACAATCAAAATAGTTCATTACAACATATGTCCGGAAATGCTTCATTTCCGAGTTATGGCCTTCACAACATTGAAATTCACCGGAACGTTTTTCTTTCCGCAGGTCGTTGCCAATACAGAAGATGTTCAAAATGACCACCTCCTGCTTGAATACAGACCTCACATCGATGTCTCATTGACCTGCGAACACGATCCCACACTCCAGGAATGTTGCGTATGTCCTCAGAGCGTGCCACAATTCGATTCCGAAGGGATTCCAAATCAGGCACCGGAGACGAATAAACCAATGATTTTAAATGGCCCCACAAGTAGAAATCGAGAGGGTTCAGATCAGGTGAGCGTGGAGGCCAAGCAATTGGGCCACCTCTACCTATCCATCGATCAGGAAATCTTCGATCCAAGTACCGGCGAGCCGTACGACTGAAGTGTGTAGGAGCGCCGTCATGCAAGAAGTGAGCGTGCTGACGATCGATCAGTGGAGTGTCGTCATAAACATCAGGTATGATGTTTTCCAGGAAGTTTGTGTACGCCTGCCCCGTAAGTCTGTTTACAAGTACATGGGGTCCAACTAACCGATCACCAATGATACCGGCCCACATGTTGAGGGAGAACCGCACCTGGTGATGAGATACAACAGTTGCATTTGGGTTTTCATACGCCCATACATGCTGATTGTGGAGATTTGTTATGCCATCTCGTGTGAACTGTGCTTCATCTGTAAATAATACTAAGGCAGGAAAGTTCGGATTTGCAGCACATTGCTGCAAGAACCACTGACAGTACCTAACTCGTGCAGGGTAATCTGCTGGTGACAGCGCCTGTACACGTTGCAAATGGTAAGGATACAATTGATACTCTTTCAGCAGTCTCCAGACAGTCGTATGGGGAACATTCACTTGCAACGCTAACCTTCGTGTGCTGATAGAAGGAGTTCTGTTCACAATCTCCAGAATCTCCTCCTGTTCTTCTGGAGTTGTAGATCTTGGTCGTCCCCTTCCCAATCCAGGAGAGTCAAATTTTCCATACTCGCACAGACGCTGATGGAGACTTACAAATGTCTTCCGATCTGGACATTGTCGCTGTGGGTACCTCTCCTGGTACAAACGACGAGCCAGCGCAGCATTGCCGTCTGCCTTACCGTAGATCAAGTGCATCTCTGCCAGCTCCTGATTTGTGTACATGACACACAGTCGAACGCCAAACACAACACTGAATTTAACCTTCGCCTAGGAATGATCTGTCAGAGTGCCCTCTTAATGTGTCCTTTGACGGCAACGACCTGCGGAAAGAAAAACGTTCCGGTGAATTTCAATGTTGTGAAGGCCATAACTCGGAAATGAAGCATTTCCGGACATATGTTGTAATGAACTATTTTGATTGTCTACATGTGGGAAATACATACCTGAAATTATGCCGTGTATTTTTGAAACACCCTGTATATATATATATATATATAGAATCATCAAAAAATAGTTTCGTCTTCAATTTATATACATATATCTATTTATATATTTATATATGTAATATATATATATATATACATGTGTCGTTTCTATAATACTTGGAAAGGACATAAATGGTTTCGTCATAATGCTTTGTTTCTTTGCTTTTTATCAGTTTTGATTTAAGTACGAATGTGAGAGGAGAAAATCTCAGAGGACGACCACTGACATCTCCAAAAAGTGGCCGAGTTCGGAGCTCCTCGCGGTCGGCGCTGCGGTGGATTTAGCCAGAGAACTGCGATGGCCATTGAAGTCTTGCTTGCTAAGTCCTGGCCCAGGGTGAGGCGAGACGAGGCTTTAGGGGACCAGTCACTGATGCCTCACTTGCGCAACTTGAAAAATGCGCTCGAAAACAAAATAAACTGTCAAGCGAGTAGTCTTTTTTTTCAACGTCATGGGGTTCGTAGTATATTACAACAGACGATGAGCGCAGGATCATTTAAAATATCTATTAGATACAAACTCGTAGAGCTAATTTTTTTCAGAATATTACAAAGCATTAAAGAGGGCTACTAGCAACGAATACGTAGAGCTAATATTGTTTAAAATATTCTAAAGCATCAAAGAGATCTAATAGCAGCGAATATGTAGAGCAAATATTTTTTAGAATATTATAAAACATTAAAGAGATCTACTAGCAACGAATACGTAGAGTTAATATTTTTCAGAATATTACAAAGCATTAAAGAGGGCTACTAGCAACGAATACGTAGAGCAAATATTTTTTAGAATATTATAAAGCATTAAAGAGATCTATTAGCAACGAATACGTAGAGCTAATATTTTCTAGAAAATTATAAAACAGAAAACTTGTGCTTTTCTGATTCTAAAAGTTGAGGCAAACTAACTTACAAGACCGAGTTTTCATTCATGTGCTGACTACACAAACTTCACAAAGACTTCTTGCAATTCCGCGTCTGTACTATTTCAACACAAGTGAACAGGAATCTTGTGCGGTAAATTTCCCGGGGCGTTCTAAAGCCCCATCAAACGAGACGATAATCCTCTATATGACCACCACTCTAGTTCTTGAAGGAAAGAACATCAGTTCCTTAAAATTGTAAAATGAAAGACAAACTCTTAGTATGACAGATCAAAATACATGGAAACAATATGTTGTATTTCTAGAGGTTCTGAACAACGCAGCAGTCTGTGGGTAAATTCCAAAATTCCCCCACACAAGATTTTGAGTAATTAACAAAATGTACAGCACTGTACGCTGATCTAAATATTTAATCTAATTTTTCCATTATATGTAAAGCGTGGTGTAAACTCACTAACATCACGCACCGGCTGAACAAATAACACCGCATGTGTCGAGAACATTGTGAGTATGGCGGGCAAGCAGTGTTTTGCGGCGGTGTCTTGACTTCCAATTTGACTGCGCCACAATTTTGCACTCGAAGTTACCCTCAAGAATCCAATAAATTCTGAGTGCAGTCCTTGAAGCCCCTTGAAAGATTGAGGATCTAATCAAGCCGCGGCAGGGCTGAAGGAATACTCCGATTAATAAGATGGATGTCCTATCTAAGATATGGGGAGGCAATTTTATGCTTTATGAACCACTTCAAGGAAATGATTGATGCCGCCGTCTTTCGCAGACTTCACCCGATAATTGACACATCACTTAACGCCTCCTTGAGATCCTCAAAAGATGCGCAAAGACTGAGAAGTCTCGAGGTAACGAAGCTAGTCGTAAGTTCAACGATGCATGATTACTTCTACGGAAGTAATTACTGGCAACTTTACGACTTGAACAAACTATCATTGATGACTGATTTAGAGGTTACTCGTATTGTTCGCCTGGTGGGATCCTGGGTTATTTTTCAGAGGAAGGCAGCCTAATACTTTCCTGGCTTCAGCCGAAATCACACAGTTGGACACATGAACACGCTCCCTGCGTAGTGGGCCGCATGTGTACCATTCGGTAAATTGTTCATTCACGTACCGGTAAAAATAGATGACATTTCATCTGTTTCGCGATCCTTATAAACAATAATTATCGCACGAAGCGCAGCGTTAGCGTGCTATTGCACATTCGTATTTCTCAGCAAGGATAAAAATGTATTCGAGCAGTGAAGGCGACTTCCAATTTCTGTTACCTACAACCTAACTAAACCACCGCGAAAACACGGTGAACGTGTTAAGCGTATTTTTACATAAAAAAACAGAGGATTCACTCGTTTTAACTCCTTAAACTACGTTCCTACATCAGATCGTTTCAGATATAGGTGACCTCTGCAGGCAGCGAGCCAGCCGCAGCAGCGTGTCGGCAACACAAGCTTCTTGGCTTCAGCTTCAAAAAAATCTCAATAGGCCATTACTTAATTTAGAGAGCTCTTATGGGAGTGCTCTTATGACGTAAGTTCTCAAGAGGAGCGATGTGCGAGCAAGTTTATCTTTATTTTGCTTCCTTTCCATATCTCTCACACAAAGTTGTTGGAAGACTGGAATCACTTCAGACGAGTGATGGGATCAGTTCCCTCAGGATTTGTGACGAACAAATTCACGACTGCTGTTTTCTTTTAGTTCTTCTCGACTCGTTCATGTTATTATTTATTTTTATTCTTCCTAGTCTCCCAATTACCCGCGTTGGTGCTGAATCTCTAAAATACTCTTAAAAATCTCTAAGCACCTTTTGAATTTTTGTGTTCAATGCAGTTTAGCGTGTCTGAGCTTCTGTAGTAGCAGAAAACTGGCTTCGGCTGTGCGGGTGGAATACTTCGATGAGATGGATGAATTCATTGAGTAACTTGGGTTTTATTGAGCGCAGGTGCATTATTTATTCAGCGAGATTTCAAATTTAAAAAAAATGTTGTACAAAGCTTTAATGTTCTGTAAAGGAAACAAAACAGCCTGGAAGTGAACACCGCTCTTCCGCTCTGGATATCAAATCTTCAGACGGTTTGTGTTGCAGCTTCTGACGCATCTTTCCTCATCACCGACCGCGAACGAATCTGGTATTGGCCCTGGTATTTTATGAGTTATTTTTCTGAGATACAACATACAATCTTATTTTTGCCTGACGTAAGTTTATAGTCGGGAAATTTATCATTTGTGTAAAAAACATTATGCTTTGTCATACTTTCACAAAAGATGTTAAAAAAATTCACACATGCAAGTTTTGGGGCGATTTGAGCTACTGAGTCTTTGAGCATATTGAATAGCTTGCGTGATTTTGAGTGACGGTGTTTGGATGCCTCCCCGAACGCTGTGATAGAACCATCAACTCAGTTGCTGAAAAAACTTTCTTTTTCAGGTCCTTGAGTTCCGAGCGTATCTCGTTTCACAGTGAGGTGCGCATTATATCTTGTTCTATATTTATCACCAAATGTCATCATTATTTTTTATTCTTCACTTTAGATTCGAATCCTTTTATTTTATTAGGAAGCAGCTCTTCTGATTATGGCCGAACAGGCTTAAGTTTCGTCTTAAATATTGACCCTCAGCGACATCGGGTGCCCAATTGTCTCTCGTTGCCTCGGCATCTAAACCAATATTATTGCACGAATTTTCATTCTCTAGTTTTTAATATTTACCTATCACTTTCATAACTGAATTTTATTAGAGCATATAAAAACTATGTGATTTTTTGATATCTATCCTTGTTATTATTTTTGAATTTCTCCCATGAATCCAGAAACAATGCAAGCACAATCGCTTTCTGACTATGAGTGATTCATAACCGATGAGTGTGTAAAAGTACTCATCAGTTCGAGATAAACTTTTAAGTTTATTGAAAATGTTCCCGAAAAAAATACGTGATGAAACTCTAAGAAAAATGAGTAAAATTTGATGTGTGACTTCAACATCACCAGGAGCGATGAGCAGAGACCGCATGGAATGTACATCCTTTTCACAAAATATTTCAGATTTATTGCAAATAATGATCGATCATAAAAAGGGAGAACATTGCATGTTCGTATGGCTTTCTGAGTCGTTTTTTTAAATCCATCAGTGGGATCGAAATTCATAATCTCATAAGCAGAACTCCCTTCATGCTGCCGAAGTGACCCCCTGACCAGAAAAAGTTCAAAGCCAGAGAAAACAAATTCATAGAATGTCCCTGCGTAAAATATTTCATGAAACGCGTAAAGCAATTTACGCTTTTCTTTACGCGGCCATCAAAAGGGACGATCCTAGATATTGTTTCCAATCAATTTGCGACACTGCCGAACTGGCGGCAAGTTCACAAATCTCGCGCGAGCTTCGATTGGGATTGTCTTTCTAGAGGATTGGATCCGATAAATCTTTCTTCGGATTCGTTTGAAAAACTTTTCACATGAATAGTTGTTCATAGATAGCGTGTCACTTTCAGAATACTTTTGGTTGATCTAAGAGTCTTTAATGTGTACCCACACAAACAAATCATGATTAACTGAATAGGCATATGTTTTGAAATACATGAAGTCAAATGAAGTTTTAACCCACATCCACATCCATTTATGTATTTATTTATTTATTTATTTATGTCAATAGCTTAATGCATCAGCAAGCTGCTCAACTTAATTTTCCTATCCATATACTTGATTTGGAACTACTTATTCAAATTTAATGCGGTTACAAATGTTGCGCTTATTTTAAGTCATTTGTGCTATCATAATTTCAACATAAATTTCATTCAGAGCTGTAGCTAGTAACTCATATAATCTCAAATACCTTCTATGAAATAGAAAGTTTTCCAGCAGGCATCCTTTAAAACGTCCCTGATGACACAGAGCTTTCGGGCTTCAGTTTTCCACAATCGCTGAAAGCAATTCAATAATTTTTGTAATCCACATTGCAAATTCAATTGTGAAGAGAAAATATAAAATATCGATAATTCGAAGTTATTTTAATTCTCAGTCAAACAAATGCAAACAAAAAATACCCTAGAATCTAACACTTACAAGTCATGATTCTATCCATCTTTCATTCAGAAACTTTCATGCGTCCTGCATTACAAAGAAAATTCTAGAGACCATGCATTTCGAAGCAGCGAGAAAAGGATCAAATTGCTCGTAAGTTTTTTGTGGGGAAATTATTGTGGGGCCGTGGTTGGAGGGCTTCATTAATGAGAAGGTAATTTAAACTCTAATGAGGTACCTGACGTTGACAGTTATCGCACGCCAGTCAATGGACGAGAGGCGAAGATTGATGATGTCAGGCCGGGAACAGAGCTGCGTTCGAGATGGATTCGAGTTCCGTTAATCCGAGGGGCAGTAAAGAGGTTTTCCCTCGGCCCTACATGGTCCGGATTGGGAGCGAGATAGCTCTGGAAAAGAACACCTTGATTGAGAAAGGTTAGAAGTCTTTATTGGTCTAAATGTGAGACTAGAAACATGGAAACCCGGAACGACTTCTACATGGCCTCTTGGAGAAGTTAGAATCTTGTAATGTCTTTGATAAGGGAAGTTCGGTTGGAGAAAAACTGAGAAGAAATGCATTGCCCGATTGGAGATAGTGCACTTTGCAATTAAAAAGTATTCTTCAATCCCTCGTTAGCGGTACAATTTACCTGAATATTTGCCATTTGGTATGTACGTAAACACAAAGTTTTATGTTTTTTTTCTACACTATCTGCATATAGTATTTGGTTCAAACACGGCTCAGTTGTAAGGTTCGTATCTACAAAAATGCAAAGATCTATATGCCCAAGAATATATCCAGCATTTTTAAAAGATAGATTGCTGATGCATAAAAGACGTCGAAACAAATTTGAATAAAAATTATAAATAAACAAAATGTTTTTAACAAATTTATCTGTCTCATAGCACAGCTCCATTTGCTTTTCTACTATTCAATTCATTGTGGTGTCAGAAGTTGCATGTATACTCTTCATTAGCTCTCTGGTAAGATTTTCACTCTATGAATGTAACAAAATGTTCACAAAACTATTCTTTTACTCGTATTATACACACCTAATTATGAAGATTCTGAAAGAGAATAGTGACCGAAAAGTAAAAATAAAAGATCTATTTACTGGGATGTGTCTTTTGTGGCTGAGGTGAGGAACCAGGGTCTGCATCTGTGCAAGAACTGTACGTGAATAGATAAAGAACCAACTCTGCAACCATTCGCTGGCGCTGGGGGAAAAATTACATGAGTTTTAGCAAAAAGGCGTCGTGTCATATTTTGCTTAACGTTGCGAGAGCGTGGAAGTGGTCAAGGCCAATAGGATTAAACCAGTGAATATAACATTTCATGAAGGTCTGGGTGTTAAAATTGCATCGATTGTTTGAATAGAGCAAGCAAATCAAACGCAATACGAAGTCAAATAGCAAATAAGACAAAGATACAAGTGAGGCGATCAGGTGCTAAGAGCTCATATGAAATGTGAACATTCATTGGATGCAAAGGAATTTGACATAAGGGACTTTGGACACTCGGTGTACAACCATGGTTCAGAACATACGACGAGGGAAAATGTTGCGGAAATGCAGGCTTGGATGAAGTTTAGGTGGCTTCGCAATGCGTTCTCAGGCTTGGATGAAGTGTAGGTGGCTTCGCAATGCGTTCTCAGGCTTGGATGAAGTTTAGGTGGCTTCGCAATGCGTTCTCAGGCTTGGATGAAGTTTTGGTGGCTTCGCAATGCGTTCTCAGGCTTGGATGAAGTTTAGGTGGCTTCACAATGAGTTCTCAGGCTTGGATGAAGTTTAGGTGGCTTTGCAATGCGTTCTCAGGCTTGGATGAAGTTTAGGTGGCTTCGCAATGCGTTCTCAGGCTTGGATGAAGTTTAGGTGGCTTCACAATGCGTTCTCAGGCTTGGATGAAGTTTAGGTGGCTTCGCAATGCGTTCTCAGGCTTGGATGAAGTTTTGGTGGCTTCGCAATGCGTTCTCAGGCTTGGATGAAGTTTAGGTGGCTTCACAATGCGTTCTCAGGCTTGGATGAAGTTTAGGTGGCTTCGCAATGCGTTCTCAGGCTTGGATGAAGTTTAGGTGGCTTCACAATGCGTTCTCAGGCTTGGATGAAGTTTAGGTGGCTTCACAATGCGTTCTCAGGCTTGGATGAAGTTTAGGTGGCTTCACAATGCGTTCTCAGGCTTGGATGAAGTTTAGGTGGCTTCGCAATGCGTTCTCAGGCTTGGATGAAGTTTAGGTGGCTTCGCAATGCGTTCTCAGGCTTGGATGAAGTTTAGGTGGCTTCGCAATGCGTTCTCAGGCTTGGATGAAGTTTTGGTGGCTTCACAATGCGTTCTCAGGCTTGGATGAAGTTTAGGTGGCTTCGCAATGCGTTCTCAGGCTTGGATGAAGTTTAGGTGGCTTCGCAATGCGTTCTCAGGCTTGGATGAAGTTTAGGTGGCTTCGCAATGCGTTCTCAGGCTTGGATGAAGTTTAGGTGGCTTCACAATGAGTTCTCAGGCTTGGATGAAGTTTAGGTGGCTTCGCAATGCGTTCTCAGGCTTGGATGAAGTTTAGGTGGCTTCACAATGCGTTCTCAGGCTTGGATGAAGTTTAGGTGGCTTCGCAATGCGTTCTCAGGCTTGGATGAAGTTTAGGTGGCTTCGCAATGCGTTCTCAGGCTTGGATGAAGTTTAGGTGGCTTCGCAATGCGTTCTCAGGCTTGGATGAAGTTTAGGTGGCTTCGCAATGCGTTCTCAGGCTTGGATGAAGTTTAGGTGGCTTCACAATGAGTTCTCAGGCTTGGATGAAGTTTAGGTGGCTTCGCAATGCGTTCTCAGGCTTGGATGAAGTTTAGGTGGCTTCACAATGCGTTCTCAGGCTTGGATGAAGTTTAGGTGGCTTCGCAATGCGTTCTCAGGCTTGGATGAAGTTTAGGTGGCTTCACAATGAGTTCTCAGGCTTGGATGAAGTTTAGGTGGCTTCGCAATGCGTCCTCAGGCTTGGATGAAGTTTTGGTGGCTTCACAATGCGTTCTCAGGCTTGGATGAAGTTTAGGTGGCTTCGCAATGCGTTCTCAGGCTTGGATGAAGTTTAGGTGGCTTCGCAATGCGTTCTCAGGCTTGGATGAAGTTTAGGTGGCTTCGCAATGCGTTCTCAGGCTTGGATGAAGTTTAGGTGGCTTCGCAATGCGTTCTCAGGCTTGGATGAAGTTTAGGTGGCTTCACAATGCGTTCTCAGGCTTGGATGAAGTTTAGGTGGCTTCACAATGAGTTCTCAGGCTTGGATGAAGTTTAGGGGGCTTCGCAATGCGTTCTCAGGCTTGGATGAAGTTTAGGTGGCTTCGCAATGCGTTCTCAGGCTTGGATGAAGTTTAGGTGGCTTCGCAATGCGTTCTCAGGCTTGGATGAAGTTTAGGTGGCTTCGCAATGCGTTCTCAGGCTTGGATGAAGTTTAGGTGGCTTCGCAATGCGTTCTCAGGCTTGGATGAAGTTTAGGTGGCTTCGCAATGCGTTCTCAGGCTTGGATGAAGTTTAGGTGGCTTCGCAATGCGTTCTCAGGCTTGGATGAAGTTTAGGTGGCTTCGCAATGCGTTCTCAGGCTTGGATGAAGTTTAGGTGGCTTCACAATGAGTTCTCAGGCTTGGATGAAGTTTAGGTGGCTTCGCAATGCGTTCTCAGGCTTGGATGAAGTTTAGGTGGCTTCACAATGAGTTCTCAGGCTTGGATGAAGTTTAGGTGGCTTCGCAATGCGTTCTCAGGCTTGGATGAAGTTTAGGTGGCTTCACAATGAGTTCTCAGGCTTGGATGAAGTTTAGGTGGCTTCGCAATGCGTTCTCAGGCTTGGATGAAGTTTAGGTGGCTTCACAATGAGTTCTCAGGCTTGGATGAAGTTTAGGTGGCTTCGCAATGCGTTCTCAGGCTTGGATGAAGTTTAGGTGGCTTCACAATGAGTTCTCAGGCTTGGATGAAGTTTAGGTGGCTTCGCAATGCGTTCTCAGGCTTGGATGAAGTTTAGGTGGCTTCACAATGAGTTCTCAGGCTTGGATGAAGTTTAGGTGGCTTCGCAATGCGTTCTCAGGCTTGGATGAAGTTTAGGTGGCTTCACAATGAGTTCTCAGGCTTGGATGAAGTTTAGGTGGCTTCGCAATGCGTTCTCAGGCTTGGATGAAGTTTAGGTGGCTTCACAATGAGTTCTCAGGCTTGGATGAAGTTTAGGTGGCTTCGCAATGCGTTCTCAGGCTTGGATGAAGTTTAGGTGGCTTCGCAAGGCGTTCACAGGCTTAGATGAAGTTTAGGTGGCTTCGCAATGCGTTCTCAGGCTTGGATGAAGTTTAGGTGGCTTCGCAATGCGTTCTCAGTCTTGGATGAAGTTTAGGTGGCTTCACAATGAGTTCTCAGGCTTGGATGAATTTTAGGTGGCTTCGCAATGCGTTCTCAGGCTTGGATGAAGTTTAGGTGGCTTCGCAATGCGTTCTCAGTCTTGGATGAAGTTTAGGTGGCTTCACAATGAGTTCTCAGGCTTGGATGAATTTTAGGTGGCTTCGCAATGCGTTCTCAGGCTTGGATGAAGTTTAGGTGGCTTCGCAATGCGTTCTCAGTCTTGGATGAAGTTTAGGTGGCTTCACAATGAGTTCTCAGGCTTGGATGAATTTTAGGTGGCTTCGCAATGCGTTCTCAGGCTTGGATGAAGTTTAGGTGGCTTCGCAATGCGTTCTCAGTCTTGGATGATGTTTAGGTGGCTTCGCAATCCGTTCTCAGGCTTGGATGAAGTTTAGGTGGCTTCGCAATGCGTTCTCAGGCTTGGATGAAGTTTAGGTGGCTTCGCAATGCGTTCTCAGGCTTGGATGAAGTTTAGGTGGCTTCGCAATGCGTTCTCAGGCTTGGATGAAGTTTAGGGGGCTTCACAATGAGTTCTCAGGCTTGGATGAAGTTTAGGTGGCTTCACAATGAGTTCTCAGGCTTGGATGAAGTTTAGGTGGCTTTGCAATGCGTTCTCAGGCTTGGATGAAGTTTAGGTGGCTTCGCAATGCGTTCTCAGGCTTGGATGAAGTTTAGGTGGCTTCACAATGAGTTCTCAGGCTTGGATGAAGTTTAGGTGGCTTTGCAATGCGTTCTCAGGCTTGGATGAAGTTTAGGTGGCTTCGCAATGCGTTCTCAGGCTTGGATGAAGTTTAGGGGGCTTCACAATGAGTTCTCAGGCTTGGATGAAGTTTAGGTGGCTTCACAATGAGTTCTCAGGCTTGGATGAAGTTTAGGTGGCTTTGCAATGCGTTCTCAGGCTTGGATGAAGTTTAGGTGGCTTCACAATGCGTTCTCAGGTTTGGATAAAGTTTAGGTGGCTTCACAATGAGTTCTCAGGCTTGGATGAAGTTTAGGTGGCTTCGCAATGCGTTCTCAGGCTTGGATGAAGTTTAGGGGGCTTCACAATGAGTTCTCAGGCTTGGATGAAGTTTAGGTGGCTTCACAATGAGTTCTCAGGCTTGGATGAAGTTTAGGTGGCTTTGCAATGCGTTCTCAGGCTTGGATGAAGTTTAGGTGGCTTCGCAATGCGTTCTCAGGCTTGGATGAAGTTTAGGTGGCTTCACAATGAGTTCTCAGGCTTGGATGAAGTTTTGGTGGCTTCACAATGAGTTCTCAGGCTTGGATGAAGTTTAGGTGGCTTTGCAATGCGTTCTCAGGCTTGGATGAAGTTTAGGTGGCTTCGCAATGCGTTCTCAGGCTTTGATGAAGTTTAGGTGGCTTCGCAATGCGTTCTCAGGCTTGGATGAAGTTTTGGTGGCTTCACAATGCGTTCTCAGGCTTGGATGAAGTTTAGGTGGCTTCGCAATGCGTTCTCAGGCTTGGATGAAGTTTAGATGGCTTCACAATGCGTTCTCAGGCTTGGATGAAGTTTAGGTGGCTTCACAATGCGTTCTCAGGCTTGGGTGAAGTTTAGGTGGCTTTGCAATGCGTTCTCAGGCTTGGATGAAGTTTAGGTGGCTTCACAATGCGTTCTCAGGTTTGGATAAAGTTTAGGTGGCTTCACAATGAGTTCTCAGGCTTGGATGAAGTTTAGGTGGCTTCGCAATGCGTTCTCAGGCTTGGATGAAGTTTAGGGGGCTTCACAATGAGTTCTCAGGCTTGGATGAAGTTTAGGTGGCTTCACAATGAGTTCTCAGGCTTGGATGAAGTTTAGGTGGCTTTGCAATGCGTTCTCAGGCTTGGATGAAGTTTAGGTGGCTTCGCAATGCGTTCTCAGGCTTGGATGAAGTTTAGGTGGCTTCACAATGAGTTCTCAGGCTTGGATGAAGTTTAGGTGGCTTTGCAATGCGTTCTCAGGCTTGGATGAAGTTTAGGTGGCTTCGCAATGCGTTCTCTGGCTTGGATGAAGTTTAGGGGGCTTCACAATGAGTTCTCAGGCTTGGATGAAGTTTAGGTGGCTTCACAATGAGTTCTCAGGCTTGGATGAAGTTTAGGTGGCTTTGCAATGCGTTCTCAGGCTTGGATGAAGTTTAGGTGGCTTCACAATGCGTTCTCAGGTTTGGATAAAGTTTAGGTGGCTTCACAATGAGTTCTCAGGCTTGGATGAAGTTTAGGTGGCTTCGCAATGCGTTCTCAGGCTTGGATGAAGTTTAGGGGGCTTCACAATGAGTTCTCAGGCTTGGATGAAGTTTAGGTGGCTTCACAATGAGTTCTCAGGCTTGGATGAAGTTTAGGTGGCTTTGCAATGCGTTCTCAGGCTTGGATGAAGTTTAGGTGGCTTCGCAATGCGTTCTCAGGCTTGGATGAAGTTTAGGTGGCTTCACAATGAGTTCTCAGGCTTGGATGAAGTTTGTGGCTTTGCAATGCGTTCTCAGGCTTGGATGAAGTTTAGGTGGCTTCGCAATGCGTTCTCAGGCTTGGATGAAGCTTAGGTGGCTTCGCAATGCGTTCTCAGGCTTGGATGAAGTTTAGGTGGCTTCACAATGCGTTCTCAGGTTTGGATAAAGTTTAGGTGGCTTCGCAATGCGTTCTCAGGCTTGGATGAAGTTTAGGTGGCTTCGCAATGCGTTCTCAGGCTTTGATGAAGTTTAGGTGGCTTCGCAATGCGTTCTCAGGCTTGGATGAAGTTTTGGTGGCTTCACAATGCGTTCTCAGGCTTGGATGAAGTTTAGGTGGCTTCGCAATGCGTTCTCAGGCTTGGATGAAGTTTAGATGGCTTCACAATGCGTTCTCAGGCTTGGATGAAGTTTAGGTGGCTTCACAATGCGTTCTCAGGCTTGGGTGAAGTTTAGGTGGCTTTGCAATGCGTTCTCAGGCTTGGATGAAGTTTAGGTGGCTTCACAATGCGTTCTCAGGCTTGGATGAAGTTTAGGTGGCTTCACAATGCGTTCTCAGGCTTGGATGAAGTTTAGGTGGCTTCGCAATGCGTTCTCAGGCTTGAATGAAGTTTTGGTGGCTTCACAATGCGTTCTCAGGCTTGGATGAAGTTTTGGTGGCTTCACAATGCGTTCTCAGGCTTGGATGAAGTTTAGGTGGCTTTGCAATGCGTGCTCAAGCGCGCCGACCAAGAATCGACGCCACGTTTGAGGGAGACAAGTTGCAAAGGAGTTCGTTTTTGCTTTGCAGCAAACGCGAGCAGCGCCGCAGTCCGCTCGAGATGAAATCGCTCATTGGAAGAATAACGATACAAATCGAAACTCTTCATTTCGACTACGACTAGGTCAACGCGTGTAGTAGAAGTATTTAGTATCGAAAGTGATTTATGGTCTCTTGAATTTACCAAACAGTTCTAAGAACGCTTATATGGAAAATGAAAAACAATTTAGAGCCTCTTGGACCACCGAACGAGTAAGCCCGCCACAGGACAAACTAATCAATCGTTCACCTTACTTGGTTGCGTGCGCGTAAAAGGTCTCGAGACCTCGCGCTGAGGTGATGAATCATCCAAAAGAACTAAGCATGAGAAGCGAGCGCAAGTTTTGAGCTTCTAAATTGAGACCAACGCAACCCTAGAGGGGAAAACTCAAACTTCCCTTTTAACCTTATTCATCCCACTCGAATGACAGGTCTTTTTTATTACTTCAATCTATTAATTATGAACAAAATTGATCAAAAACATGATACCTTTTTGCCGGCCCTGAAACATGAAAGTAATTATCATCACTAAATAGTTAATGATGAGAAAAGCTCACAAGCTCACAGAAAAGATCAATTAAAAACGACTTGCATGCGTATGAGCTCTTGTAATGGAACTTTAATGCGATTTTCAAAGTCGGTTTTTTATGTGGAAATGAGAAATGGGGTCGTATGTCAAAACAGCGTTTCCCAGAGTTACATCCTTACTGGATATAATTCTGAACGATCACAACACGAGCTTCTACGAGTGTAATTGAACCCTTACTGAAAATAATTGTGAATGATCAGCAAGTGTAACTCAAAAACCAAAGTGCAAGTATAGCTCAGAATATCCGTAATATTTTCTTCAAATGCTTTGAAATGAGTTTAAAAGTTCTGATAGGAAGAACAATAGAATAAACCAGAGTTAATTGAATCATTTAAGAAAAAAAATTAAAATCCATTCACAATTAAGAGAGCTGTTTAATTTAGGAATCATTATATCAACCGAAGAAATTAATCACTTTGCCATGTGCAACACCAAATTATTTTGGATAAACGAGAACATTTATATATTCGAAATATCAACAAAAAAATTTATCGTTATATCATCAAAAAAATAAATCAGTGGTGAGCTGCAGCACTGAATTATTGTGGAGATACGAGAAAATTTATACGTTGCTTCCCATCAGTTGAGCGGCTACACTCAGACAGTAAAGCATCAGATGATAAGATGCGATTATTTTTTGGTTCAAGCTTAGAAACTGTGGCGGGAAAAAGAAGTTGATGGACCAAGCATAGCACATTCATTAGCGATAAGTTACTATGCAAACTTTTCTTTTATTGTGATCGTGTAATTTGTTAGTCATCCCAGTTACGGTTCATTATGCAACCTTTTCTTTTATGTAATTTGTTCATCATCTTGACTAAGAAGAGTAACATGGCTGGCTGTCGTTACGCCGGTCTCTTAGAATCACAGCCATTCTCTCTAAAAGAGTTATATTTCCGGACGCAATCGTCGCTTAACGACATCCATTCATCTCAACAATAGTCTCATTCTTTCCCAGTGTCCATGTATCGGCATCATAAATTATTTACAAAGCATTCTACCTTGAGTCTGTGCATCTCTCACAAAGTCGACTGTTTTCATCCCGACACAAGCACGTAGTGGCTGCAACTTGTCACTAATCTGCTCAATTTTCCCTGAGTGCAACACTGCATAAGATGACTTTGAGCTTGATGAAGTCCTAAGAAAAGCGCTTAAACTTATGTACAGCCCGTTCTCTTTACCGCTTGGGTTACACAGACTCGAATGATGAAAATCAATGATTGTGTAATTCGCTTTGAAATAGTGGTTGAAGTCCCGAGCCCAACCGACACTCAAGAAAATTCTTAAAAGGAAAGAATCGGTTCTAATTCAAGCGGAAAGAAGCCTTTTCCAATCTGAAAGATTTCGCTCGGGATCAAGAAGGCCTACTTCTTTTCTAAAGTCCGTCCAAAAGTGCAAGCTTCTGCTTTAGAAAATGGTGAAAGAAAGCTTAGTAGATCCCCTTCTTTCAGACCGAGCGCAGGCATTCCTCCAATTACTTCATTACTCTCTAAATGTAGGACATGCGTACATAATTCCCGCTGAAATAGGATCTGATGGAAGGCGTTCTAAAAGATATAGCTTATAGACAGAATTTCACAATTTTTCCATGGCAAGCGAAATTGAATTATTAAGAATTGAAAACACAAATTAGTAATTCAAATTTGGTATGAGGATTAAGTTCGCTCATTTTAAAATTATGAGCGTTATAATGAAGTCTTTCAAGAACGAAGGAAAAGATGTAGTGAGCTGAGTACGATAACTGTGTTCAATAATTATTCTGGTCAAGGGTGAGCTTCGAATTAAATTATTTGTCAATAAAAATTCAATGAAAAAAGAAAAAAAATTAAATTAAAGAGAAATTTATTCATTTAAATTATAAATTAAAAGAGCTACATAAAATGAACTACGATAAAACTAAAAATGAATGTGCGTTGCATAGGAAATATTATTGTCATGAAAATCTTGCATACGTTTGTAAATTTCCTATGAAGGTTGTAGGACATAATATTTTATTTCCATTTCTTCATGTTGCCTCAGTGATGCGTAGGTCGACGTTCATAAAAGGCAGGTCTTCAAACGAGCTCGCATTCTCTCTCGTAAGTCATTTTTTTAAAGCTTATCTGAAACACATTTTATATTTCCACAGGCAGCCAGGTCATTTCTACCGCACGCATTCGCAGAAATCATTTCCTCGGAGGAAATAGAACGACAAGGTCCCGGCGCCGTCCTTTGGACTATTCTTGATCGAACATTTCTTTTTGGACTCGAAATCGTTCTTTTGAGGCACCTTGACAGCACTTATCGAGGGTGCAGCCCCAACTCGATTTTCTTCGGTCATTTGTACGCCTCACTAGGCGCCGAGTGCACGAAGAATGACACTGTGGGTTTTGACAGCAATGCAAAAGGGCGCATAATTTTGTAGGTATTTAAACGTAAATATTTTAGAGCATCTTCGTAACGCTTTCGTAGGGCCTAGTCTGGTATCGTGACGAGGTGTGGTGCGCATCGTGCCTCCCCTGAGGTAGAAACATGTTTTATTGGAGTTTAAACTTTGGGAAACTGTTATCGTAAGCTCCAGTCTTATACTTCACCTTTCAATGCACAATTTGTAATACTGTGAACTATTTCCGCACGGGAGCTTATACGAGAGTATTTCTTTAGTGCGCGGTAATTGTGCTAAGTTATTTTGCACGGGAGTTTTTACGAGAGTATTTCGTGTCACTACACCGCTGCAGCGCTGATGCATGAGGAGGTGACTGCATACGACCAAGCCAATCTGCCATGACCTCGGTAGAGGAAACAAAGTAGTCATTTCTACCGGGGGAAATACCCCTCTTGTTTTGCTAGCCAATAGAACAGTTTCATTTCAAACAAACTTTATGACGTCACCATTGAGACTTGTGGTTAGGCCAACAGTAGTGCTAGATTTGGAACTAGCAGGGCTGCCAGATGCAATATGGGCGCTGCCATTGATTTTTTACCATGACGTCAGCATTGCCACACGGTCGACGAAAAAAAAATGGTTTGACCCTACCTTGTTCCTACTACCGTATCCAAGACTTCCTGCCTTCGTCTGCGCTGAAATAGTGCAAGAAAGAAAAAAAGACAGAAAAAGTAAAAACACTTTATTTTCAACAAAGTTGATATATGAAATGTGTTGATTTTATTTTAAAAATATATCTCAACATTAAAAATAACATATGGGGATCGTAATATCCATGTCATTTGCCGAAACAAATGATTGACAGAAAAGCAGGAAAAAATGCATTCAATAATCTTCGCAGTGAGATCCTTAGATGACATTCACACACACGGGTATTGCAATACCCAAGTCAATTGCCGGTGCAACAGGCACCACTCGTGTGATGCTATTTTGATAACGCGGCATACTGGTCGTAGTTACCGTCGACCACACCTGACGGTATGAGTTTAATTTAAACAATTGAAACATTTTATTTACCGCAAGCTATACAGAAGTAGACTGTTTCTTAAGGCTAGTACAATGGTCGAAGATTGCTTCTCAAGTCTAGTGCAATGGTCAAATTTGAGTACAGATACCTGTGGGCCCGAATAAGTTCAGTGACTTCAAGGGCATCCAGTCATTTGTTTGATGAATATTATGAAGTTTTTTAACAATTTTCATGAACCTTCGTACTCGGATTCATGATACTGATTTCAGAAAATCATTTTACTCCGTCAGCATCATCCGCTAACTGAAGGAGAAATGAAGGCCCAGTTCGTGAAAACTCACAAGGCGTCAAAACTAAAAATTCGCCCATACCGAAGAGAAATCATAAAAGTGTTTGAAGAAACTATAACCTCATAAGAAGCCTGTAAAAGGTGAAACATTCGCTTCACGCAGTATTCGCATGGCTTTAGTTTGAGGTGGATAGACTTTCCTAGGTCAAGGTTTGATTTTGTTATTGAAAATGAAAATCTCATAATTAAGGTAGTTCACTTCAAATGTCGAATGAAATATTGATTCAGGTTTGATTTTGCGACTGGAAATGAAAATTTTGGAATTAAGTAAGTTGACTTACGATGTCGAATGAAATATTAATTCAGGTTTGATTTTGCGACTGTAAATGAAAATTTTGGAATTAAGTAAGTTGACTTACGATGTCGAATGAAATATTGATTCAGGTTTGATTTTGCGACTGTAAATGAAAATTTTGGAATTAAGTAAGTTGACTTACGATGTCGAATGAAATGTTAATTCCGAAATAATTTCTTCCTGAGAGCAAGACGTAAGGAAACTTTTGCATCGAACCAAAGCGTACAAAGAACAATAGATTAAGTCGCCGAAGTTTTGTTTGTTAGAAAATATTGTGACGTCCCTCAGGTCTCACTCTCACAGCCAATAAATAATTCATTACAAAGACCCTAAGAGTTTTTTATAAGCTGAAAATCTTGAGAAGTTCTTTGATCGCTATAGAGCGTGGTATGCTAGCAAGTTACTTTGTGCACCAACTTGTGTGAACAGAAAATACTGCACGGTGAAGCTGAACCTAATACTTTGGCTCAGCGTTCACACCGACGTTCAGTACTTAATACTAACGCTGAGCAGCGTTATGTGTTTAGTACTGCTACGACGGCAACACAACACGCGAGAGAGCGGCTACGACGGCCACACAACACGCGAGAGAGCGGCTACGACGGCCACACAACACGCAAGAGAGCGGCTACGACGGCCACACAACACGCGAGAGAGCTGCTACGACGGCAACACAACACGCGAGAGAGCTGCTACGACGACCACACAACACGCGAGAGAGCTGCTACGACGGCAACACAACACACGAGAGAGCGGCTACGACGGCCACACAACACGCGAGAGAGCTGCTACGACGACCACACAACACGCGAGAGAGCTGCTACGACGGCAACACAACACACGAGAGAGCGGCTACGACGGCCACACAACACGCGAGAGAGCTGCTACGACGACCACACAACACGCGAGAGAGCTGCTACGACGGCAACACAACACACGAGAGAGCGGCTACGACGGCCACACAACACGCGAGAGAGCTGCTACGACGACCACACAACACGCGAGAGAGCTGCTACGACGGCAACACAACACACGAGAGAGCGGCTACGACGGCCACACAACACGCGAGAGAGCGGCTACGACGGCCACACAACACGCGAGAGAGCGGCTACGACGGCAACACAACACGCGAGAGAGCGGCTACGACGGCCACACAACACGCGAGAGAGCGGCTACGACGGCAACACAACACGCGAGAGAGCGGCTACGACGGCCACACAACACGCGAGAGAGCGGCTACGACGGCCACACAACACGCGAGAGAGCGGCTACGACGGCCACACAACACGCGAGAGAGCGGCTACGACGGCAACACAACACGCGAGAGAGCGGCTACGACGGCCACACAACACGAGAGAGAGCTGCTACGACGGCCACACAACACGCGAGAGAGCGGCTACGACGGCAACACAACACGCGAGAGAGCGGCTACGACGGCCACACAACACGCGAGAGAGCGGCTACGACGGCAACACAACACGCGAGAGAGCGGCTACGACGGCCACACAACACGCGAGAGAGCGGCTACGACGGCCACACAACACGCGAGAGAGCTGCTACGACGGCCACACAACACGCGAGAGAGCGGCTACGACGGCCACACAACACGCGAGAGAGCGACTACGACGGCCACACAACACGCGAGAGAGCGGCTACGACGGCCACACAACACGCGAGAGAGCTGCTACGACGGCCACACAACACGCGAGAGAGCTGCTACGACGGCCACACAACACGCGAGAGAGCGACTACGACGGCCACACAACACGCGAGAGAGCGACTACGACGGCCACACAACACGCGAGAGAGCGACTACGACGGCCACACAACACGCGAGAGAGCGATTACGACGGCTACACAACACGCGAGAGAGCTGCTACGACGGCCACACAACACGCGAGAGAGCTGCTACGACGGCCACACAACACGCGAGAGAGCTGCTACGACGGCCACACAACACGCGAGAGAGCTGCTACGACGACCACACAACACGTGAGAGAGCGGCTACGACGGCCACACAACACGCGAGAGAGCTGCTACGACGACCACACAACACGCGAGAGAGCTGCTACGACGACCACACAACACGCGAGAGAGCTGCTACGACGACCACACAACACGTGAGAGAGCGGCTACGACGGCCACACAACACGCGAGAGAGCTGCTACGACGACCACACAACACGCGAGAGAGCTGCTACGACGGCCACACAACACGCGAGAGAGCGGCTACGACGGCCACACAACACGCGAGAGAGCGGCTACGACGACCACACAACACGCGAGAGAGCGGCTACGACGGCCACACAACACGCGAGAGAGCTGCTACGACGGCCACACAACACGCGAGAGAGCGGCTACGACGGCCACACAACACGCGAGAGAGCTGCTACGACGGCCACACAACACGCGAGAGAGCTGCTACGACGGCCACACAACACGCGAGAGAGCGGCTACGACGACCACACAACACGCGAGAGAGCTGCTACGACGGCCACACAACACGCGAGAGAGCGGCTACGACGACCACACAACACGCGAGAGAGCTGCTACGACGGCCACACAACACGCGAGAGAGCTGCTACGACGGCCACACAACACGCGAAAGGGCGGTTACGACGGTCACACAACACGCGAAAGAGCGGTTACGACGGCCACACAACACGCGAGAGAGCTGCTACGACGGCCACACAACCTGCGGGCGGTCGATCGCATGGTCCGTGTTTGTATCAGCGGTTATTGAGACTTTCATCTCCGATTGCGTTCATGTCCCGCCTGGCATGAGCCGCAGAGGACTTCAGTTGCAGCGAAACTGAAGAGTCTTGCGGTCGCAATGCAGCGTGAGATGTTGGTAAGTTGCTTTGTGCATGTTTGTATCTCATGGAGCACTGTGAGCAGGGATTGGGTTGTACTAAATTATCAGGCGGTTGCTATCTCGTTCTGAAGCGGTGAATGCGTCATAACCATACCGGGACACTTTAGGTTCGTTTTTAAAAGCTGTAGTCAACCTGTTCCTTGCATTAAAATATGATTAAGTTATAACTGTCTTGAAGTTTTTACAAACTTTTCAAAACGAGATCTTTTCTTTAAATGATCTCTTAATGAAAATCACAATTTTTTATGGAGCAGAAATGCTTCTCATTGCGACTTGTCTCACTGAGAAGGAAGGGAGACAGATGAGAGATCCTTTGAAAAATAGAATCTCACGTACAATTTTACGTATATACAGTAGTATTTCCGATAAATTACACACATACACAGTTAGCTAATACGCAAATAATTTAACCGTAAAAATGATTTCCTATACACACCATAACATTCATCATCAATTTGACATTCATTTGCAATTTTATATTCAATAGTATTTCCGATAAGTTACACACGCGTAAATAATTTAACCTTGCAAAATAGTTTCCCCTACACACCATAACATTCATCATCAGTTTAGCACCGAATGACAACCTCGAGAGCAGAGTCAGATAGTGCAGAAATTCGAAAGGAATTCCTCGCGATTCCCAACTTCTCAGCGCGCGATGAAATCACTCGGGTCTGGCCATGAAATCCCTGAACAAATTCCTCCAAGAACTTTCCTCAAGCAAGCAAAACAAATTATTAGCTCAAAATTCATCTGACGAGATCTCATCTGCTTGGGATTAGTTGGAGCGGCTCGAATATAGTTAAGTTTTTATTATCAAACTTACTTGCGTGAAAATTTCAACCGCAATGACTAGTTTCGAGGCACATGTCTTTCGGGGGAGTTATGAATAATCCATTGATGTGCGAAAATCTGACTTTTGGACTGGTTTTAGATGAGGAAAAACACATTTTATCCACTGCGAGAAACTCTTATTGCGGTCAAGGTAACTTCATAAGTACCTAAACTATATTTTAAGCTAATTTTCATTGCATCTATATCTTAATGAACAACACTAAAAATTTTTCGGTTCGTTGTAAAGTATCAGTAGAATAATGAACCGTATTTTTTCACGACCATCTGCATCCTTTGAAAATGTGTGCCGTGCAAATTAATACGACAGAAAAACTGTTTCTGATTTGAATGAAATATTCTTAGTGTTGGCAATATTGTGTATGTAAGAGGTTGGCTCCGTTTGCATGCATGTTGAATTCCTTTGGTTGTGTTCCTGTTCACATACGCAATTTATTTGTGTTTCATTACCAAGAGCTCAGTCTCTACTCTTTAGTGACGATTTATTTTCGTCTGAATGTCCTATGGACTTCTGTTCATATACACAGTACGTTCCCATCGCATGTGGTTCCCACTCAGAGAAGTAAATTTAGGGACGTAAAATAATGACGTCCATAACTTTTTCTTGGAACCTTCCTCTATTTCTTGAAACGTTACTCTATTTCGTAAAATGTTACTCTTTATGTTACCAGGGGAAAAACAGACAATTTGTCCACAGCTGAGTTTTAATGATGCTTCACTATACAGTATATTACCACAGATAAAACGTACAATTTGTCGACATTTAAGCATCAACGACACTTTGCTATTAATTACCAGAGAAAAAACGCACAATTTGTCCACACGTGAGGTTTAACGATGCTTTACGATATATCACCACAGAAAAATGCACAATTTTTCCACAGTTGGGGTTTGCCTTTCCCTTCACAATATATTAGCAAAGAAAAAACGTACGATTTGTCCACAGTTGAGCTTTAAAGATGCTTTACTACTGAGCGTGTATTTTAAGTGAAATAAAAAGAGATGCTCCCAAGGCGTCGCGTTTTATGCGGGCTTCACAACACGCGCACTTAACGTGGGAGTCGCCGAGCACAACTGTCGTAGTCATCGAAATCTCTGGCCAGGTCACGGTAGAGGAAAGAAAGTAGGGCCATTTCTATGGGGGAAATACACCTCCTCATGTTCGGCTAACCAATAGAACGGCCTTATTTCAAATAAACTTTATGACATCACCATTGCGACATGTGGTTAGGGGTATATTTAGCGCTAGCAGTGTTGCCAGATGCAATATGAGCGCTGCTATTGGTTCGTTGTCATGACGTCAGCAATGCCACACGGTCGACGAAAAAAGAGTGGCTTGTTCCTACCTTTTTTCTTCTACCATGGGCCTCTCAACCTGGCACCGCACAGCACTACACTCATTACTGACGCTAACAAGGCATCCAGTATTTTGAAATAACGTTTATGATTCTAGAAATTCTAGCATCAGTAAACGAAATTGAAGGCTTTGTTCATCCAAATGGTGAATTTATTTCTTAATCGCTTGTAAAATGAAATGCTAATTTTAACAAAAAATGCAATTTCGCGGGCACTGTTGCCCTCTTATTTGTTGGTCTGATTTTTTAGCAGAGCTGAAATAAAGCAGTGCGCTCGTTTTGTCCAATATAAAAAAATTTAACAAAATTTTAAATGATGATAGATGGTTGAGAGGCTAAAAATCCATGGTAAATATTATTTAAGAATAGGTCTGCCACTTCTCTCGTTTGTTTGCTCAGAGGGTATCTACTCCTTTGAATGCATGACAACATCACTATGATATGAGTTTCATTCTCTAGCTGTTTTAAAGACTTACTTGTAAGTTTAGCTGGAAAGTTTTTGCGCGGCAAATTGCTTGGTTGCAGCCCGCGACGGTTTTTATAAACTCTTAATTGAAGTAATCGATTTAGCCAACAGTTTTCAGGGGCAGAAAGAAAGCGTTCGTAAAAACGAGCGGCGAGCGCCGTTATTTTGCCTCGTAAAATATGGGAAGTTTACAATATTTAGCTCAACCATTTGCGTCCGTCTAAAATGCAGCCATTAAAGTGCGGCTACAGTACTATTGAACGTTCAACCGTACTTTAAATAGTAATATGGCCTGCATTTTAGTGACTGTATTTTAGACGGACTCAAATGGCCTGCATTTTACTATGGCCTGCATTTTAGTGACTGCATTAAAGTGCGGCCACAGTACCATTTAGCGTGCCACCGTACTTTAATGGTTACATGGCCTGCATTTTAGTGACTGCATTTCAGACGGACTCAAATGGCCTGCAGTTTACTATGGCCTGCATTTTAGTGATTGCATTAAAGTGCGGCCACAGTACCATTTAGCGTGCAACCGTACTTAAAATAGTACTGTGGCCGTACTTTAACGACTGCATTGTAGACGGACGCAAATGGCATGCATTTTATTATGGCCGGCATTTTAGTGACGGCATTTTAGTGCATTTAAAAAATGACTGCACTTTAGTACGACCACAGTACTATTTTATGTGCAACCGCAACATTTAGAGGTTCACCTGGTACGAACAATATTTCTGAGCTGCTAATTTTTTCATTTCCAAATTGAGAGATAGGAAATACTGACTTACGTTATGGGTGGAGTACTCTGGAGGATCTTGTTACACACTTTCTTAAATGTAATTCATATTTAAACCTAATTTGTATAGAAAATCCCACAAATTTTTTTAGTATGTGTTTCAATTGCCACATTTGCATGCTAACTACAGGTAACATCTAATTTAACAACACCTATTGTTCATTAAAATTCAAACAGTGATTATTCTATTTTTTGATCGTAAATGTTGCTATTCAAGGAATGAAAACATATCTTAACATTTCAAACATGAAATCGTAAACACCTCATGTTAATTTCTTCGGTGGTATGAAAACGGTACACATAATTTTTATTTAATTTATTTTTTAGAGCAATCACTGGTGAAAATACATAACTGAGTTTCCTAAAACATATGCTTGAATGGTAAGTTACGCAACAAACAGTTGAAGCCTTTTGATGTTGCTAAAATCGTTGAAACCATTTCTGTGACTGCTCTTTTCAAATTTATCACAGTGACCATACCAACAATTACTCTTATGGTCATTACGTAATATGTCATTTGTTATGGAGCTCTACAGAACCACTCTTTTGGCCATTACCTGCTACATCATTTGTTATGGAGCTCTACTGATAACCCGTACTTGAATAGTGAGACTCATAGTGTAAGCGGTTGAAATTCAAGCAGTGGTAAATTTGTTACTATTCCGTTACTATTACTCTATGTTACTATTACGAGATCAATATACTTCTTTGATAACTTTTTGTCCAGCGTAAGTTTTTTGCGCTCATGAACATACATATTGTGTTTGTCCTTCATATGTGGTTACCAGTCTAATAAATTTGTGAGTGTTGAATAATAATGTCAAATACTGTACTTTTCCATAAAATATCGCTTAATGATATTTCCAAAATAAACATGAAGTTTACTCATAGTTGCATTCGTTCATGGGAGGCGACCACTCATTCAGTAACTAAGTCTAAATTAATGTTTAAACCGTTCTGAAGTGTGATAACGTAGTCTTACAATAAACTGTAGATTTCCTTAATTGTGGCATCCAAATGAAGGCTCATAAATTGCAGCACTAAGATCCCACGGCAACAGACTTCGGCCTATGTAATAACGATAAAAGCACGCAAACCTTCTGAACTTTATTAACGTAAATTTAGAAATAATCAAATCGTTTGGCGAAGTACACAGAATGTCATTCCAATTGAGCATTGGGTGCTTGTACATTAAATTGGACAATGAAAGCCCAATGACACTTCAAAGGCAAGAATTTCAAGTGTAACTTTCAAAGTGTGCGGCGCTAAGGTGTTTCATAGAATTCTTTTGAGTATTGAATTCCTAACCAAAAATTCAGAACAAATAATCCAATTTCATTCCAATTGAACCGCAGAACTCGAAGTTCAATGAAAAGCTATTTTTCAATATCGACATTCCTAAAACCTCAACTTGATTGCAGAGGCTTTAAGCCGCCTCCTCTCAGTCCCTTGACTAACCTTCCTTGAGCGGAGGGCGTCCGTTAATCGATAATTCGATACTTGAAGTTTTTCTGCATTGTTTTTGCTGAATTAGAGGCGAACACAATCATGAAACTACAAACACACTCAGAGAATCATTCAATAAATATGAACAACATTATCAAATTACCAGCGGTATCATGCAGGTATTGAGATGTAGGAGTGATCAAGAAATTGGTACTCAGAAACCGAAATGGAAAGAATTGAAGATAAAAGAGCTCCAAAATCATCAGATGGTAATCAAATTTTAAGTTGTTCACGAAGCTGTGTAAAACTAAAAATGCCAGCATTTCAATATGACTAGCAAATTATGGATGGTGGTATTCAGGATGTATTTCCAACCTATGTATACTCGTATTTGTGATTAATAAAAGGAGACAACCAAGTTTACTGAACCTCTTACTTCGCTCACGCAGCACCACCTTTACACCTGAAAAGATCCCATTGCCATTTTGGTGTGTAAAATCTCCCTCGACGAATTGTAAGAGAAATTCTATTTCCTGTCAACTCTCATTCTTTTCGAGGTAAATTTGAAAATGACCGCAGTAAATTTCAAGTAGATGAATACTACACAACCCTTCAAATGATCCTAACGTGACGAAAGTGTGTAAGAAGACAAAAGAAAGAACTTAAATCAGCCAAGCCTCTGCTCTCACAATCATCAGTTGAATACATGCCGAGCAAATTAGCAGGTTTTAAGAGCTCCTACAATGAAACTCGCAGCGGTTATGTTTCTGGCAGTTTAGACCCTCACTTTTTACGCCCATTGTGCTAGTGTATGGATATAAGCCATAGCTTATTTCCGCGCCCTGCGTTTCTAAGCTCACAGCTCCAAATTACAGCACTGATGAAGGAAGAGCTCTATTCTTATAGGAGACCGAATCTCGAGAAGCAGTCTGCTGTTCTCCGCTTGGGTGCCGAGCATTGTCCCCTTTTGGATAGCCCTGAATTACTGCATCCATTCAGCATAAAATCCGAAGATGGCGTGTTTAGCGACAACAACAGTCGCCGAGCATAATGCCGGAGACTAATGCTCGCCTGCTTTTCGTTCATGAGTACGCAAAAAATCTGTGATATGAAATGCGAACCGCAGCCGCGGACACGTCCAGCTGTCTTCTGCTTTACAGGGAGCATGCATCAGAGAATGCGCCGCAAAATCCCGCAGCTGAAGAATGTTTTGTCCAGGAATATCAACTCAACGCACGCTTGGGAAATTCCTGCTCACTGGAGAATCTCTAACCTCTTTTCCGTGGAAATATTTTGCTAAGTGAAAATCAGACATAGAAGCTTTGTAGAATTCTTTAAAAATTACAGTGTAGTTTCATAACACTCAGAACAAAATGATTCATTCCTGAAAAGAAAATGATTTTTTCTGAAGCAAAAATTTAAATTAGCGTTCTGGGTTCCACGTCTCAAAACACATTTATGACATTCGCTTTTGTTTAGTTCCAATGTTGATGAAATACACAGCCTGTGTGACAGAAATGATAAAATGCTCCTATCTTCCATACAAAACCTAGATTTGCTTCCAGTTCAGGGAGTTAGCCGTACGGTGTATCATATACAACATTCGAATTATGCAAAAAAGCAGCATTTTTCAAACATAATTCATGATTTATCCTTTTGCTTTCAAAGAGTTAAACATTTGGGTATATTATCTCATGATTCCAGACACCACCACCACCACCATTCCAGACAACACTAAAGAAGAACAACAACACCGGATAATATTAGGAATCCATTGCGATTGCAAAATTGGAAAAAATATATTGTGTCTACGTATATTATTACTTCACTCCTCATCACAGACTGTCCGAAGCGTATGCCTTCTCATAATCGTTAATCATGTTCATCTATGGTCACCATCAACGCTGCTCCAGCATTTTGAAGAAAAGGAAATTCTGGAAATTTTTCCAGAAGGACATCCAATTTCAGCTGTCTGTGCATACCCAGACACAAACACATATACACTCCTACACAACTTTGCGGTGTTTTCTGGTCATTTTCCAGAAGGACATCCAATTTCAGCTGCCCGAGCACACCCACACTAGCGCTAGTTTTGCGGTGTTGGAGTGACCGGGCGAAGTTTGCTGCCGAGTCTCCCAGGGAGCGAGGTTGGTAACGGGGTCTTCCACGCGTGAAATTCGCCCGACGTCTACATGATGACGCGCGCGCTCATGCGTCACGCAAATTATGATTACGAATTAGGGCAAGCGCTTCTGTGCGGTACTTCCTCGCAAAATACGAGTAATAAAGAGTTTCTCGATATTATTAAACGACCGAGTAAAAACTTCTGCAATCAAGATGAACTCGAGTTAAAGTATGGTTGTGGATGTCGAAAAGTTCCTTCGATGACTGGTGATTTTTTTACTGGATGAAGAACACTTTTTATGAGCATGAGGCAAAAATCTAATAAGGGTGTAATAAGAACTCGAGAGTAAGAGAAGTCAAGTTCTTCCGAACGCACTAAAGTGAGGGGGAATGGCATGTAAGAACGTCACACGCAGCCATGGAGGGAATACAGCTTTGGAAGTTTAGTTTTATTTCACAATGGAGATGTGCATTCAATTGAAACTCATGCATATTTCTCTTAACATAAAATACCGTGTGACCGTCATGAAGCAGGTCATAACTTGGTCATAAATTAAGGAAATTTGTCTCCTCTTCTTGAAGCGAATGAATCGTTTTGATGTGCGGCATCAGATCCTTAAATGAATGATTTACAGCCATGCGCGTAATTTAGGCGGGATTCATCAACAAAATTATGAATTCGGCATACCTGAAAGAGTGCTAACATATATTTATCTTGCGGGGAAAAAGAATTTATTACAAGAATTTGCGAAACTCTTTCTGTCTGGTCTCAAATATCGATGAAATTTTATGATCGATTCAAATTCTAAAACGATGTACAATGAAATTTTTTGTTATTCCATAAGATAGTTTTGCGAACTAGATGCCGATATCGTAGCTGGACGGAGGAAACATTTAAAAATTATTTGCGTTATTGAGCCACAAGTGAAGCCTTGAGATAGTTTCGTAAACTCGATGCCGATATCGTAGCCGATCGTACAAATAATTAAAGAATTATTTGTGTTATTGAGGCATAAGTGAAGCCGTGAGATGGTTTAGAACTAAATGCCGATATCGTAGCCGGTAGAAGGAGGCATTAACAGGCCGCTGAGCGGCTGTAATGTCATTGAACTTCGAGGCGGCGAAGGAGATCTCCTGGTGACGATTTCGAATTAGATTCTATTGGGATGAGTTAATGAGATAACTCAATGAGACTCTAATTAAGTTTGAACAGTTAGGGCACAAAGCGAGGCAGGTTCTCGAGATGAGGGCTGCACACTTCGACTGATCCTGATAATTATGGAGCTGTGATCAGAGCAGCCGAGCTGGCGTGCGATCAGGGAGACCTGGACCGAATACTCGGGGGATACATTGCAGTGTGATTACTGTGCCTCGGGGGATACATTGCAGTGTGATTACTGTGTACTGAACGTAACGCTCAGAGGACTGATCAAAGTTTCTTTGAACAGAATACACTGAATGAAATTCTGGTTTAGGGAACTTTGAATACACGAAGAATACATTTCAGTGTGATTACTGTGCATCGGGGGATACATTTCAGTGTGATTACTGTGCCTCGGGGGATACATTTCAGTGTGATTACTGTGCCTCGGGGGATACATTTCAGTGTGATTACTGTGCCTCGGGGGATACATTTCAGTGTGATTACTGTGCTTCGGGGGATACATTTCAGTGTGATTACTGTGCCTCGAGGGATACATTTCAGTGTGATTACTGTGCTTCGGGGGATACATTTCAGTGCGATTACTGTGCTTCGGGGGATACATTTCAGTGTGATTACTGTGCCTCGGGGGATACATTTCAGTGTGATTACTGTGCCTCGGGGGATACATTTCAGTGTGATTACTGTGCCTCGGGGGATACATTTCAGTGTGATTACTGTGCCTCGGGGGATACATTTCAGTGTGATTACTGTGCTTCAGGGGATACATTTCAGTGTGATTACTGTGCTTCGGGGGATACATTTCAGTGTGATTACTGTGCCTCGGGGGATACATTTCAGTGTGATCACTGTGCCTCGAGGGATACATTTCAGTGTGATTACTGTGCCTCGGGGGATACATTTCAGTGTGATTACTGTGCCTCGGGGGATACATTTCAGTGTGATTACTGTGCCTCGGGGGATACATTTCAGTGTGATCACTGTGCCTCGAGGGATACATTTCAGTGTGATTACTGTGCCTCGGGGGATACATTTCAGTGTGATTACTGTGCCTCGGGGGATACATTTCAGTGTGATTACTGTGCCTCGGGGGATACATTTCAGTGTGATTACTGTGCCTCGGGGGATACATTTCAGTGTGATTACTGTGCCTCGGGGGATACATTTCAGTGTGATTACTGTGCCTCGGGGGATACATTTCAGTGTGATTACTGTGCTTCAGGGGATACATTTCAGTGTGATTACTGTGCTTCGGGGGATACATTTCAGTGTGATTACTGTGCCTCGGGGGATACATTTCAGTGTGATCACTGTGCCTCGAGGGATACATTTCAGTGTGATTACTGTGCCTCGGGGGATACATTTCAGTGTGATTACTGTGCCTCGGGGGATACATTTCAGTGTGATTACTGTGCCTCGGGGGATACATTTCAGTGTGATCACTGTGCCTCGAGGGATACATTTCAGTGTGATTACTGTGCCTCGGGGGATACATTTCAGTGTGATTACTGTGCCTCGGGGGATACATTTCAGTGTGATTACTGTGCCTCGGGGGATACATTTCAGTGTGATTACTGTGCCTCGGGGGATACATTTCAGTGTGATTACTGTGCCTCGGGGGATACATTTCAGTGTGATTACTGTGCCTCGGGGGATACATTTCAGTGTGATCACTGTGTACTGAACGCAACGCACAGTGGACTGATCAAAGTACCGTTGAAGAGAATGCACTGAGTCAAATTCTGAATAAGGGGATTTTGAGCGCAACATTCTGGGCCATGTTTTGAGCTCGGTCATTTTAAGCTCAGTACACTGTACCGTGTGAGTCCCCAAAAAAAACAACCGAGTATTTATTATCTCAAATCAATAATACCATCATAAGAATACCCGTACCAGTAATACCATCATAATTTTATTTGATATTAAATGCTTATGGTATTCTTACGATGGTATTACTGATACGGGAAAGTAAATACTCGGTTCGAGTTTTTGTAAGACATTCTGTATACCAGTCTATGCAAATGCAGGGACTTTGAGAGAAATACACTTTGTCGTACTTTGATTTAGGGGTTTGTGAGCTAAATATTCTGTGTGATTTTATAATTGAGGTATCTGTGAGCAGAATATTTTATATCATTTTCTGATTTAGCGGACTCTGAACTAAACAGAAAGTTTCATGATTATCTCAAGAAACCAGTCAAACCTGTCTTTTTTTCGTTGACAGTGTTGTTTTGCTGACGTTATGGCAACGAATCTATAGCAGCCGCTGAGACGCTCTATCCGAGCTACATCATGAAGACAAGCGTCGGTATCAGCTCATGCGTGGCAACAGCTCTGTGCTCCGCGCCTGAACATTCTTTAGCAGCTAACGTAATGCAGACGCAGAACGAAACACAACCCCGATCACATGTGACATAATGCAGACACAGAGAATGAAATAGCGTCGATTTCATTCATAATTTTGACGAATGCTGGAAGAGCGAAGTGGTCGTGCAAATGGAGAGTGAGATATTTTGGACCACAGAAAGAAAAAACTTACGTTGACTGGAGGACTTTGTTGCTTCATTTCCCAAGAAAGAATCGTGTTAACATTCAGGGATTTTATTGACTTAATTAATTATGAACTTGAAATTACATCAGCTGCCAGAAGCTGCGTTGCTATAAAAGTTCAAGAAAATTTAATTAGTGCTCAATGTTTCAAGTTTGAACCTTTAAGCCGACCTGTAATTTTCGAAGTTTCTGTCGAATTCCGTCACCAGCTTTTACGGGGACAGCGATTTCCTGGGAGGCTGGGGAAGAAATCTCCTTTGGAGTGAAATGTTCCAAACTCGCAGGGGAAATTTCGGCGCGGAAATTCGTTGTGTTGGCCGTGATGAAAGGAGAGCAGCATCGTCCACTCGGCCGCTGCTCGCCTCTGGAGGCGGCCTCTTCGGCGGAATGTGTTTTGGCACGAAACGCCACCACCTTCTCAAGTCACGCCGTAATGAGGGTAATTATGCGCGTATATTTCTGTGATGAGCGCTGAAATTTATCGGTGACACTCACAGTGAGCCAAAATTTAGTACAGGGAATGAGGAATTCAAACCAAGTGTTTCGTTTTTCGAATGTTTATGGTATTTTAAAAATGTTTTGTTCAAATATTTATATAAAAATATACGTATGTGTAAACTTTTTGAATTTTTCTGTAAGGTTTTATTCAAAAAACAAAATATCGACGTTATTGTATTGAGCAACACATTTAATACCTATGTTGTGCATTGTGTCAATCTAAAATGTTTTTTCATGGGATTTTGTTTCAATTATACACATTTCATTTGCTTCTCATGTCTTGAGATCAATTGTAGACGACTCTAGATGAAAACTTTCCATTTCAGAAGTACAATTGATGGTAGGCAAGACTTGAAGGAGTCTTCAATGATTCAATTATGCATTGCAGATCAATTCGTATGGTTTGAAGTTCGATGAGAAATAATATTTTTTCTTTCGTGTAATTTCAACAAATTATCATATTAGCACAAACCTTTGGACCAGGGTCTTCTAAGTGGGCCATTTAAAAAAAAAATTTCTTTAACGGATTATCAAACGCTGTCTCTTTAAGAAAGAATTTGAATCTTTAAAGTTACGAGATTCAAACTGCAAACTAACAGTATCAACATCTTTTTGAAAAGTATAAAATTGTTTTTTTGAATTTTTTCAAAATGCGAAAACAAAACAAACCTAGCAACGTGTCGTTCGAGAAAGGAACAAAATGTCTCATAGGTTAAATTTGATTCTTGCTGAAGATAAACGTATAAAAATAGCACCCACAAAATGTAGCTTTACATTTGTGATACAAGGAGGTAACTTCAAATGTGTCCATTGTAATGGCCTTAAGAAGTAATCTACTTGGTGTATCCTGCGTGGTAAAAAAAATTGTTTATATTGTTTAAAAATTAATTTGCACGGTCGTCTCTGAAGGAATATTGTGTTAATAAAAATCAGCGCTTCATTTCCAGCAAGTGAACCTGCAAAATGTATCGCGCATATTTTTAAACATATGAACTTGATATGAAAATTTGCTACTTGTAAAAGATTTTCTTCGTGACAATGACAATGTGGGGTGCATTTTCCTATAAACGAGTTCGCAATTGAATTCGAGGAATTTGAAATTGTGCAGATTTCTCTTGGCGGCGAAATACAAATCGACTGTAATCCAAATTGAGGAGATGGTAGAAACAAAGCCGCAATTTGTGGCCCAAGAGACTTAGTCCTTTTTCCCACCGAGTTAGCGGAGCAGTATCTATAGCGAGCTCGCACGAGCTATCTAGCAGATGGCCTGCGAGACTGGTAGGTAGGAATAGCTCTATTACGAGCCGTTGCCTTCACACTGAACTCGCACGTTTTATCCAGCATCCAGCATACTAAGTGACAATGCTATTCCTACCTACCAGTCTCGCAGACCGTCTGCTAGATAGCTCATGCGAGCTTGCTAGGTGCTGCTTTGCTAGCTCAGGCTGTGCTATAAGCCAATTGTTAGAACTCTAGAAATGCGCGGCCGTTCACAAAACAAGAAACCGAAATGGGGGTCATCGACTTTCGTAAGTACCCGAATTAGTGCATGAAACTTCTTCTCGGTCTATTTCAGCACGTCACCTACATAAAACGTTCAACTTATGAAAACGCTACGTTTTATGAAATAAGAATATGCACTATACCAGCTGCAGCTTCTATAGTAGCAAATAGATGGTGTTTCCATGTGCGAAGCCAAGAGACTATCAATTAGAAACACTCTTGATTTTTAAAATATCCTTACCTTCAAATTTCCTAATAATTCATATCTTAACTTGCTCAAAAATCTTATACTGCTTTGTAAATAGAGACTTTCTCTTATGTAAATCAATGATTGATCGAATATCTCCTAACTGCGATTAAATAAAATTAAACTGTAAACTCAAATTCAAAAGCTGTAGAACACCTATTTATTTCGGCAACCTCAATTTCTCATCAAGTTTGAGTTGACCCCCTTACTATCGAATAAATTCTTTCAGATTCGAAACTGATTCATATCAAACCGAAGTACATTTAGCAAAATCTTTTACATCTGTTCAAACAGAGTCTACCAAATCAAAACAAAAGCTCTCAGCGAAATCATCTAATTGATAGAGCTCAAACATTTGTCAAATCCAAACCAAAGTTGTCAGCAAGTCTTCTCGCTCCTGGACACTCGTGTTTTCGTTACCACGTTGACTGCGCTGCGACCCATCGGCGGGTCGGGCTTTAGTTTTTCCTGCTGCGAAATAACCCATCGATGGGTTGTTTGAAAAAGCTTTAACAATCTTTTAAAATTAATGGTATTTAAAGGACCCTGTTAATGTTTTGTATTGATATAACCTCCGATAAATTTTGAATTTTAATTTGAGTTGAATACTGAACTTCAATTTAACCGATCACACCCAACGCTTTAAATTGGAAGCAAATTTAAACTCACAATTTTGAAATTAAAATTTGAGTTGAATACTGAACTTCAATTTAACCGATCGCAGCCACGCGTTAAGTTGAAAGCAAATTTAAATTGAAGTTTTTAAATTTCAATTGAATACCGAACTTTACTTTAACGCACCGCAATGAACGGCTTAAATCGAAAGCAAGTCTCGGCGCCAAATTTCCAAGTCCTCAAAACTCGAGACGTTGCGAAATGCGCGCTACGGAAGGTCAGCCTCGCGACAGCAGCACGCGGGCAGTTAGCGGCAGACATAAGGCTCTGATAACAGCCTCCCATTACCCTCGAAGCCTCTGCAACGATGGCGGCTCGTCATAAAGCACAGCCACCGTGAACTGGTCTCTTTTTCTGCTACTTAAGATTCGGGGTTTACGGGAGCCATGAAAACTGATGCTGATGCTGCCATTGTTTCGGGGAATTTGGCTATTTTGTCACGCTGCTGCGTATAGTAATTGTTATTGAGAAGATCTGAAAATTTCCTTCCAAAGCCGGCGATCAACCCCATTGATGAATTGCAAAAACAAACGAAATTAGAAGATTATATATACCCTCGTCCCTTCTTGAATTATCAGAAGTGATAGCAATATATTTATGGCATCTGATTGCCCAAGCTCTCTAAGTAGTTATATGGTTTTGGTTTCAATGGCTTGGCCTTTTCCTCATGCATAGTGTTTTTTATCATTCTGAGCATGAGAAAAAAATTTTTTCCTCATTAAATGTTCACATCTAATCATTTATTATAAACAAATGGAACTTGTCGATGGGAAGCAGATGATTAATATCAAGTGTCAACAGTGTCTCCGTGAAGTGAGGACGTACTTTGTCTTTGCTCGGAATCAAAGTGCACAATTGGTTAATGAACATGCATTTCTAACCAAAAAGAGTGCTCACTCAGACCATGAGAATCTGAAAGTAAATTTCATCTAACCAAAATCCAAACAATCGAACAAAAAGTGTGATATTCCCTCAAAATAGCACTCAACCCTTGCTTCTTTTTTGCAAGTGTCTCCTTTCTCACAAGATGGCAGACAGAAAGGCAAACAAGAAGAACAATGAGGGTACGCTGGAGCTTGACTGTCCAGACATACAAAACCTGTCAAAACCAAATAAGCAAATGGCCTCCATCATAATTGATCACTTTAACTCAGTAATGGAGAAATTTCAAAGTGAAATTAGTGACTTGAAAACGATGATTGAAACACTAACGAAAAAAGAATCAAATCAAAAGGCAGTGATTGAAGAGCAAAATAAAAAGATAGACAGGCTAGTCTCCCGTCTAGAGCAATTCGAAAGGAAAGAAGAACGGGAAGAGTTGGAAAACAGAAAATGCACTCTGGTTATCACAGGGGAACTACCGCAATCGCATTCTGATGAAGACTGTAGACAGACTGTGCGGGAGCTCCTGAAGGACCAAATCAACGTCAACCTTAGTAACTCTGACATCACTACAGCGACTAGACTGGGTAAAAAACCTGCCCCTGGAAACGTCGATAGGAGAAACATTACCTTTGAGCTACGACAATACGAAAAGAAACAAGAAGTTTTGTCAGCCTGCCGAGTGACCAAGCCGAAATTCTACGTAAACGAATACCTCATCCCTTCGCGAGCTAATATTATGTACACTCTGAGATTGGCCAAACGAAAATTTCCCGACAAGATAGGTCTCGCAAGAACTCTGGATGGTAATATCAACGTCTACTCTCCTCGGATACCTGGACAAGAAACTCCTAGACCTCACACCATCAACACACCTGAATCACTTGACCAGTACTTACTACAACGTGTCGGCAAGTCCTCAGAAGAAATTATTCGTAATTAGAGACTTATGCACTGAATTTAATAGCATTTTGATCTCTGTCCACATGATTTCTTTTGTTTTCTGATAGAATCGCCTTTGGCTCTTCAAAGCAACCACGCAGAATTTGCAACTTTGTTTTACTGCTCACTAAATTGTTTTTTATCTACTTTTTCTCATTATTCATAGAAGGCTCATGCCGGATTTTCTACTCTGATTTAAATATTATGTTACCACCTGTCTCAAAATCTGAAAATAATCTAGATACTCAAGATCTTTATATTAATTAAATAACTTCGCTGTCATTTCGATTCTAATCCACTTCGTTCTTTGCTATATCGTATGTGTTATATGCAGATACCACTGGTATGACAGCCTTGTAACTACACTATTCGCAATTTATGATCTCTAATGCTCCCAATCATGGACTGAGTTAGCCATCTCCTTATGAAATCATTCTAGATTTTAAATAATTTTAGACTAATAATCTCTGTGTGTTTTAGTTTCTCTCTATTTCTTAAATTTTACTATAAGTAGGAATGTATTTACTTTTAACTTGACCTTGTAGTCTGTATCATCTTCTTTATTTTTTACGTCACATTTTACTTACTGTTTCTTAATCTTTATGACTGACCATGTTGATATTTTCGATGATATTGATCCAGATCTCAATCATTTGAATAGACTGCATCCAAACCTAAATGAAACTGGGAATTGTAAATACCTAAATATTAAAGAATTCAATGAATCGATGAGAAAAACCTGTAACGATCTCTCAGTATTATGTTGGAACTGTAGGTCCATTTATCCGAAAATAGACGAAATATCTTGTACTATCACTGAGCTAAACAGCAATTTTGATGTTCTCAGTTTCACCGAAAGTTGGCTAGATGACTCAACTAAAGACCTAATTCAAATTCAGAACTATAATAGCCATCATTCACTCCGTAGCAACAAACGTGGTGGTGGCATCAGTACGTACATATCTAAACACATATCATCGAAAAACATTATAAGTGCGACTATGAATCGTGAACATATTGAGACTCTATTTATAGAACTAACGAAAAATGGTAAACGGATTGTACTTGGGACTGTATATAGGCCCCCAACAGCTTGCAACATTTCTTTCCTGAACGAGCTTCAAAGCATAATATCTCAGTTTAACAAATCTCTATACAATGACATAATAATTTGCGGGGATTTCAACTACGATCTTCTTCAATATGAAAGCTGTGAACAAATCTCAAACTTCATAAATGTTTTTCAGTCTAACTCCTTCCTTCCAATCATCACGAAACCTACGCGTATTACATCCGAATCTGCCACGTTGCTTGATAATATTTTTATGTTAGATCCGACTGATTTTCTTACAGGAATAATAATTTCTGACTTATCTGACCATTTTCCGGTGTTTCTCATCAAGAAGAATGTCTATAGTCCCTGCAACAGCCCACATGCTGAGACTTTTTCATATCGTTGTATAAACGAATATAACTTGGGGACAATGCGAACTGTTCTAGAAGAATTAATGCCATCATTGGACATCTATGAACTAGACAATAATGCGATTAACATTGACCAAGCAATACTAAAACTAACTGAAACTATAACGACCGCATATAACCAATGTTGTCCAATAATCACCCGCACAATTACGCCGAAAAATAGACAAAAACCTTGGATTACTGAAGATATCGTGCTCAATATAAAGAAACGTCAAGCATACTTAGCCTTACTATACGAAGGACGAATCTCTAGATTAACGTATAACAGATTCAGGAATCATGTGACAAATCAAATACGAACATCGAAACAAAACTACTTTACGCGCAAATTCACTGACTACAAAACTGATATTAAAAAAACTTGGCGCCTGCTTAATTCATGCTATAGACCGAATAATAACGCTAAAAAAACGATTGAATCCATCGTTCACGAAAATGTAAAATATCATGATAAACAAGATATTGCAACAGTGTTCAAGAACTTTTTTATAAATATAGGAAAAAATATAGCCGATAGTGTCGTTAGTGAACCTACAGACCACTTGCAATACATGGACCATGTCCGTGAACACAACTCTTTCTTTTTCCCGCCAACTAACCCCTCCGATGTAATTACATGCATAAACAACTTGAAAAATAAATCAAATGGATTAAATACATTTTCAGCTAAAGTTCTTAAGGCTATTGCTGATATAATAGCACCGTGCATATCTGATATTATCAACCATTCGCTTTCTCAAGGTATCTTCCCCAACTCTCTCAAAACTGCCAGAGTCACCCCTATTTTTAAAAATGGTGATAAAAACTGCGTTAATAATTATAGACCTATCTCTGTTTTACCAATTATGAGCAAAATATTTGAAAAAATTGTGTATAAAAAAGTGTATTCGTATTTTGAACAAAAATCTTTTCTCTATGACGGACAATTCGGTTTTCGTTCTAAGAAATCAACGACACAAGCTGTATTAAATCATTTACAGTACCTTTACTCTAATATAGATGAAGGAAAGCTTGTTTTCTCCGTTTTTCTTGACTTTCGAAAAGCATTCGACTGTGTGGACCATAAGATATTACTCTCGAAACTACACTGTTATGGCATTCGAGGAATTGCCCATGATTGGTTCAAATCATACCTAACAAATCGGAAGCAATACGTTGTCGTTAACGACGCAAAATCGGACCCACAGACAATTAGCCATGGAGTTCCACAAGGGTCTGTCCTAGGGCCTCTCCTATTTCTGATATTTATAAATGATATTATCAAATCAACAACATTTTTCAAATTCATACTTTTTGCCGATGACAGCACGCTTTCTACGGTCCTTCCGAGCCAAAATCCCGCTATGATTGCGGAGAGCATAAATAATGAACTCCATAAGGTTTCATTATGGCTTAAAGCTAATAAAATAAGCCTCAACATCGAAAAAACAAAGTATATTACATTCTCATACAAGAAAAGCATATCTCTCCCACACATAAAAATTGGCGAAGGTGAAATCGAAGAAACCAACTCATGCAAGTTTCTGGGCATCATAATAGATAAACATCTGACCTTTAAAGAGCACATCGCTAATATTAGTTCTAAATTATCGAAATCCATCGGAATCCTGAATAAAGTTAAAAATTACCTGCCTGAAACAGCTTTACGAATGCTCTACCGAACGCTCATTTCACCATACTTGCAGTACGGAATAGAAGCATGGCACGGAACTGATAAAAATAAAACCAATATAATTTTTACTCTGCAAAAAAGAGCAATCAGAGCGGTAAAGAATCTAGAATATAATGCTCACACAAACGATTCATTTAAAAATTTACAAATACCTAAACTTCCAGATCTCTATAAAATCTCCATTTGTAATTTCATTTACAAAACATTAAGAAATGATGGCGACAATAGCCTGAAACTATTATTAAGTGCGCAAACTGGTCATCACGACCACTTAACCCGAAATAGAAGTAAATTCATGCTTCCTTATTATTCAAAGGCCCGGTCGCAACACAGTATCCTCTTCGTTGGAACTAAAACTTGGAACTCAATACCTGCGGAGATCCGTGATAGTAATTCTTACAAGTTATTCAAAAGAAATCTCGAGACTCACTTCCTATCAGAATATTAGTCATGTAAGATCACCAAGTCAAATCTTGTCTCCAACATGACTGTTTCCAATAATTAAATTTGCCATGGGTAATATGTAATTCGCCTTCAGTCTGCTGTTAAATCTTTTATCGAATGTACTGTTAAATATAGTCCACATAACCTATATTGTAAAATGAAATATCTGATATCGATTGAATTATCTCACTGATCAGTCTAATGTGAAACTAGGTTAAGTGAATTAGGTTAAACATTAATGTACACCTTAGAATAATGTTGATGGTAGGATGCCCCAGAAGTCGCTGAACTTATTCGGGCCCACAGGTAGCTATATTCAAACTTGTCCATTGTACTAGACTTAAGAAACATTCTACCTCTGTATCTCCTGTGGTAAATAAATTGTTTAAATTGTTTAAATTGTTTAAATCAATGTGCTTTCCTTTACGTTTCTTCACAAAAAATTGATCTCAGAATTTTGACCGTATCTTTTGGAGTGACACAGTCGCTAGCGACCTGTTGCTCAAGTTTTTCCTGCTGCGAAACGACCCAACGTTGGTCGCTTGGAAATGTTGTAACCATCTTCTAAAATTAATGCTATTTAATGGACACAGTTAATTCTTAGAGTTCAAATAATTTCTACTAAGTTTTAGATTTAAATTTGAGTTGAATTATGAATCAGTTAAACCCATCTCAGTTAACGTGTTAATGCAAGGCTTCGATGTATGAGCCAGGGGTTGACAAGTCTCTTGGGCAAAATGGTGCCTCAAAGTTTCAACTCAACTTATACGGACTGCATGGAGAGGAAGAATTTGAATCTATAGAGTGAGAATTTAAATCTAGAGAGTGAGAATTTAAATCTAGAAAGTGAGAATTTAAATCTAGAGAGTAAGAATTTAAATCTAGAGAGTGAGAATTTAAATCTAGAGAGTGAGAATTTAAATCTAGAGAGTGAGAATTTAAATCTAGAGAGTAAGAATTTGAATCTAGAGAGTGAGAATTTAAATCTAGAGAGTGAGAATTTAAATCTAGAGAGTGAGAATTTAAATCTAGAGAGTGAGAATTTAAATCTAGAAAGTGAGAATTTAAATCTAGAGAGTAAGAATTTAAATCTAGAGAGTGAGAATTTAAATCTAGAGAGTGAGAATTTAAATCTAGAGAGTGAGAATTTAAATCTAGAGAGTAAGAATTTATATCATTAGAGTGAGAATTTAAATCTAGAGAGTAAGAACTTAAATCTGGAGAATGAGGATTTAAAACTAGCGAGTGAGAATTCATATCTAGAGAGGGAGAATTTAAATCAAGAGAGTGAGAAAAGAATCTCATAATTTAGAGGAAGAAAACAACCGCGTGCTCTGGCATCCTTGAGAAGTGACGGCAGCAACGAGAGATGCTAAAGAGGAAGTGGTTCAAGCCCGGGGTTTTGTTCTTATATATAGATAATCCAATTAATTACTTGGTAATTTTTCTTCTTAAAATAATATCAAAAGCCCTGAATTTTTAGTGAAGAAGTTGTTTTTTTATTTATAAAGTTTATGCTATGATTATGTTGTAATTTAAGGTTAAAAGATTTTTCAGACCGTGGCCGTATTTTAACTGAATGCAATGCAAAAGACAATAACTCAACAGGAAGATCATTGAGGTGTGTGTATGTTAATGAGAAATACATTGTTTCCGCAGATGAATCTTTAAATCGACGCATGGGATGTAAAAATTATCTGCAATTTACAAAAGTCACTGTCATACATTTTACACTGTATCCTTCTAATCTGACTGCATCAATGTAGCGCACCCGATCAATATTGTTTACCATTTGAGTTCGATCTCGACTGATTACTCGCATCTATGCAGGCTAGGAAATGCTTCTTTTGCAGCATTTTTGTTGATGAATTTTTGCACACCAATTGAAGGTACAGTTGAAAATTGAGTGTTTGAGAGAATTTTACCCATCTGTTGAAGTTAAGAAAAGAAGCCACTCTTTCAATAGCTTACTTTAAAGGACATACAAAATATACCACAACCATAATTTTTCGGTGAAAAACTCGTCTAATGTCCGTAAATTAAGCAAAACACAACAGCTGCCCCGGTTCCCATTGCTCCGGATGTTCACCACCCAAGCAGGAGAAAACTTTCCGTAATGATCGGGCACCAAGTGCATGTTTCGGTCGTTGCCCCTGGTTCTCATATCTATAATGGCAAAACAGCACGGTCGCTTACCATTTGTTCATGCCGGAGTGTCCGGCCACAAAGCGTTCAGTATATTCGAGTGATGCTGGTCGAAGGCTCTGGCTGGGTCATACCTCGAATTTAGCTAATGAGGCAGAAAAGAGCAGGGTGCACATCTACCCAAAACTCTTTTAGCGTGCATCCCGTAATCTCGGTATCTTGGAATCTTGTTAGAATGTACTTTGCCCAAGGGGTGAATCCCAAATGAACTAGTTTTCAGGAGTGCACTAGCAAGCATATTCAATACTCGGTAAATTTCCAACAAGGGACAACGATTTCGAACTTATGTGAACTCAAATGCCCCTCTGTGATTTCATTCGTGAGTCGTTGATATTAGGGATGCTTAATACGCAGAAATAAAGCCGAATATTCCGGTTATTCTGCTGAAATTATAAAGTCTGCGTTAAGTTCAGTGACTTAAACTTGGGAAAACTGATTTCAAGTCCAAATATGAGAAAAGATGAAATCAGGTCTTACTAACAACATTGAAATGACGCGTCAATACAGTGTGCGAAAACTATCACATTACTAAAGTGTGCGAAAATTAAAATTATGCGACGAAAAAACTTTCGTCACAGCTAAAATATTGCCTGATTAAAAATAGCGCTTCCACAAACTTCGTGAAGTTTAAAAGAAAACAATTAAATTCTTGCCTGTGAACAGATCGCTTCTGCAAGCCTCTTGCATCCATCCCTGCGGAGTGGTGTGTCCGGATATCATGCAGTGGGGAGCGATAAGCTATTCTCCATTACAAAATTTATTCGAAAAATCATTCAGAGCCTACCTTCAATTTTTCTGAGGGCCTAAAATAGAATATAAGTGATCACATATATACAACGCTTATAACATCCAACTACCCTGATCAAGGGAAAGCGCAGAGCTCGGTTAAAATTTCCAAGCAACATTCTGCAGACATCGCGAATCTGGCGAAGTAACTTGGATCAAAATAAGATACTTCCCTGGACTCTGGCCTCTAAAGCCCTTTAGGGTTTACTATCGTACTTACGCAACTCGTAAATTTGCTGGACGATTAATTCCTGATCACAATTTCCATGTTCTTTAGCGTGAACATCTCGCAGGCTCTGCGGTCCATTCTCTGGGTCTTCGTTAAACCTTAAAGTTGCTGGCTCAGTTATAAACAACAAAGTTCCTCGGTGATAGCTAAATTACTGCCTTCTTATTGCTCTCTTCCGAAAGATCTACAGCTGTAATAAAACTGTCAGTAATATTTCCCAGAGCTACAGTTTGGGGGCATGCATGTAACTCCCTTCCAACGTTTCCGAGAATAATTTGGCAAAAGCACATAATTCCGGCTTCATTCCAAGAAATTAGTTGAACAGGTTACAATTGTTTTCCAACGAATAATGGTACTCTTAAATTAATTTTTCAAACATAGGTGGACTAAATTTTCGATCAATTGTAATAGATAATGAAACGGTGCGTTTGGGCATTTCAAATTAAAGTAACTATCAATTAACTCAAGGGTAATATTTAGTTGACAAGACGTATCCCAGCAGCCGCTCATGCAGGCTGTACATACGTACTCTCATTTCTCACAACAACAAACTTCCTTCAACTAAAATAAAGAGCATTTCTAAAATCATGAGGACTCATTGTCCTCATGATTTTAGAAATGCTCATTGACAAACACGAAGAATACATTCACCAATTAACCTTCGATATCGCAAGATCCGTCAGTCTCAGCTCGTTCTGTAATATTGAGACATTTCACCGGTGTTCATAGGAACAACTTGAAGTAAATTTGACTAACGGAACAAAGGTGCAATAGAAGTAATGGCGAAAATTTTATAAGTTAATTCCTTTCACTTAAAAAACAAATTATTTCCGCTAGACTCATGAGGATAATTTTACCTATTCTAACACAATATAAGCAGAAAACATGTGTAATTCTGCAGTCCAGCTACACTGACATTCTTCTTCAACAGTGGTTCTTAACCTGAGTTCGACATGGTACAGTTTGTGCGCAAATACAGAATATAGTTACGTACATATGTTTTGAATTTGAAGTGGAAAAATCACATTTCATGGTTTCAACTACGAAGGGTTCGATGAATGCATGTATGAAACTTGTAGAGTTCAGTACCTCCAGCAGTCAAGAATCGCTGTTCAACAAGAACAGAGTTTCCCTGTCCAAGTTGAGCCGGAACCGCTGAACTGAGCTCACGGTACAAGAAACCAGGTAGAGTCTAACCAGTCTTTTTTACGTCGACCGTGTGGCAATGCTGACGTCATGGTAACGAACCAATAGCAGCGTTCATATTGCATCTGGCAACATTGCTAGCCCCAATCTGACACCACTATTGGACCAAAGACATGTCACAATGGTGACGTCATAACGTTTGTTTGAAATAAAGCCGGTCTATTGGCTAGCCGAACAAAAGGAGGTGTATTTCCCCTGTAGAAATGACTCTACCTTGTTTCCTCTACCGTGACTGAAGTCCTCAGAAGACTACAATAGCCGCTGAACTGAGCATCAGGTCCTCAATTCAGAAGTTTCATTTGTTTTGGCTCCCTGTTGAAGGATTTCTGTCCAGTATCACCGATACAGCATTTATTTCTAATGTCCGATGAGTTCCGCTTCCGACCAAAAGTTGTCCGGCTCTCCAGCGCTGAATTCTTCCCTGACAAGACGGGCGTCTCGCTTCAAGGTTTTTTTTCCTAGCCGGACCGCCTGAAGCATAGAAATGTGCGTTATTGCAGCCGGGTGAAGTCAGGCTGAGGGTCGAAAATTTTTAGTATCGTGAGAAAAGTCGCTGTGAGAGTTTCTTCCTCCGCGAATCTTTCAAGAAATTGTTGTACATTAAAAAAGACAATATTTTTGTATGTCGTGATAGAATCTTTCAAGAAATTCTGTTGCTTTAAAAAAAGATGATTTTTGTATGTCGCAACACAGCCACCATAAAAAAGCGTGTTGCCAAAAATGTTGTGTTAACCCCAGCGATGGTTATAAAAAATTACTTCACTTGGGCTTAGATTAGCTAGAAAAGTGCAGTTGATTTCTAAATGAACCATTTTATGCATAAGGAAAGTGAGATGAAAAAAATGTAATATGGAATTCAATAGATTTTTGGGAGAGAAATTTTTTTAGAAAATTTTTTTAAATAGACTCTTAGCCGCTGCCACACCTCAGATGAACCGCAATGTGAGAGTAACGTGAGAAATAAAAACGAGTATGTTTATTGCAAATGTAACCAATCTTGAGCAATCAATGCGACAAAATTTAATATTTATTCTCAAGGGATTTCAGATAAGTGCACTTGTCGTTATTGAACTGGTAGTTATTAAATCATCATTCCCAATAATTTTTAGAGAAGTTCAGCTCACATTGATGAGCTGGTAGCGATGATCGAACAAATTGAAAGTTTTGGTCAGTTTTGGTCTTCCAAAAAACATTTCATGAAAATAAAGGGTAACCTAAATGTGACACACTGTGTTTCAAATGCTCACTCTATGGGTGAACAACTTTAATATATAATCTATACTATAATAAGAGCCGCGTCCGTCCGTCCGTCTGTCCGGAGCCTCCCTAAAGTGTGTGATGAGCGTGTCTGTGATATGGGCCGTGTGCACTCGGCCTCATCCACATTCAAGAGGCTGAATTTTTTTGTTTTATAGCTTTTCTTTCAATTCGCCTTCTATCTCATTTCAAATAAAGGGAGGTGGACTAGTTACTTTAATATAGATTAAAATGATTGATCTGCATGTTAGCAGCCGCCGCTAGAAGGACTTCTACCAAAATCAAGTTCCGTGGAACTGGCAGGAATCAATTGGTATTCTGACATCGGCCGCTCGTCTCACTGCCAGTGAAAGCCTGCTGACGTTCTTTTGACTCGAATTCAAATGCGATAAATAGATTTACTTGAGGGTATAACGTATGTAAATCTCATTCGTTTAAATCAAGTTTGAAGGGGAAAGAAATTAATACATTTTTCGCATCAGAGGAGAATGTGTCCTTAGCATCAAAAGCAGTAATGGTATAATTTTTCACTCTAAGTTCTCATAATTAAAGCCATGAACATCAAGACTAGAATGTGGCAACGAGAGACACGTTTTATGCCGTCACATGAGGCTGAATTTAAAGAAATTAACTCTTGAGAGCGAGTTTGTGTACATAATTAAATGAACACATGCTTAGACCAGGGCGAAGTTTCGGCTCAAGTTGTCTCAGAAGCATAATGTAGCAGACTGGATTAGCATTTTGTCGACCTGCTCCAGTGTTTTATAGCACCTCTAAGAGTATTACATGACTTTATTCATAGCCTCAGAATTTCTATGTTCTTAATAAGAAGGAGATAAACTCAAAACACAAGTACTGAAACAAGTTGAAGAGCTTTTACCAGTTCATTTTCGGGTGAATTATTTTGAGTCTATATTTTTTTGCTCTTTTGTTTGTGTTTGTTTTTCATTAAGTGAACATTTTGGAATAATTTAAAATGTTTTCTTGCTGTGCAAGGCGTAACATTGAGCTACACTGCTAAAATCACCCATGTTGTGGTGGCACACATGTACGCACACATGTCGCACATGCTGCTCAGGCCCCAGCGTTAAAGAGCTCGTTCCCATCCTTCATTCTTGCAGCCTTTGTGCACGCTCTCAGCCATTTATTGGCAAGGTTTATCCTTTAAACACCAGTTATGGTAGAATTAAATCATAATTTCCAGAATAAATAACAGAATAACATACATATAGAAGTAGTAAATTCAGTAGATTATGCTAACTCATGCTGTGAGAAGGGGCAGAATAAAAACGTAGTGTGAAGAGTCGCTCGAATTTTGTTGAGCAAAGACTGTTTCTGAAAGCTGGAGACGCCCGCGTTAGCGTGAGTGGCAGCCCATTCATGTTTTGGAGCGACTTTATCAGGCCCATTGACGATGTTTTCGACTCCTTTTGGCGAAGCTGCATCGCAAATGCATGAGATTTGACAGATTTGACCGGCATTTCATCCGTGACGGCAAACGCCTCCAAGTGGCTGCGCCAGAGCTACGAATTTCTTGTAATTTATTATGCTATTTCCACCGGAAGGATTATTATTATTGTGGAGCAAGATCTGAACATTTTTTGAGGTGTTACTTTGGGAAATTTGAAGAACATATTTTTATCTACACTAGTATTACACTTACACTAGTTGTTCATTTCATTGAAGTCGACGTCGTAGGTAGGACGTATGTCCGTCACGAAATACTCAAGGCTAGAATTTTTGCTACGAGCCACTCAAGGCTCATTATGTATACATGCAATCGAGCATAAATACAAACCAAATTTTGCGAATGTCATTAAAGGATAAGTTGTTATTTTTCACAGCCCGAGCGTGTGAAATTAGCTTGCAGGAAAATTAACTTTTTAACCGAGTTTTTCCCAGCCAACGGTCCAAATGTCAATTTTGCTCATGACGTTGCAAGCACGCACATAATTACTATAAATTACCAATGTTCTTCGCAATCAACAGACGCAAGCTCTAATTTTATCTTCAGTCTTGTTTTTTCTCAATTTGAATTTCGATGCACTTTTTAACAACGATACTAGAATGGAAGATTTTGAACTCGAACTGCAATCATACATTTCGTGCGTGCTGTAATGACCATACATCAGGGAGATTTAAAACTCATGAATTACCGCATAATTGCATCATTCCTCTTCAATTATGAACCGATTGGACAAATCCAACGAGGCCAAAGTCATCAACAAATCAAAGGGCCAGAGACTCAATTTTTCACAATGACATAGAGTGGCATGATCCCGAGATCACCTCACGATGATTATTCAAGACTTTGACTGGAACATGAGCCAGCGGTGGTACACGGAGGGAATTTTCATAATGCTGCTGACCAACCAGTAGCCACGAACTCAATTTTGATAAATACTTATTCAAAGCTAAATAAAAACACGATCCAGTTAATTTAAGTCATTTTCAACATTGCTTACTACAATTGACTTTGAATTTGAGTTGAATGTGACTCTCCTGTTTTACCAGTCGCAGTCGAAGTGTGAAGGACTTTGCATAAAAGTTAGCATTGTGCCACACTCTCACTCACGCACGTCACGTTCAGCTTGCACTTTAAACTGTCGTGGCAGGGATTAGGAACGTAAGACTCCTCAAAAATTTGGTGTCTCGATCGTCACAACGGTTTTTTCATCAAAGGAAATAGATGATTGGGTTTCTTGAATGGATTTGCTCTGAGTGGAGGATGAAGTTCTAATTTGGTAATGAGTTAAGAAGAAAATAATGTTTAACGATGCACTCCCTGGGACGAGAAACTCATATAGAAGCGAATTATACGAACAATCCAACAAATTAGCCATCTATTCGAAATGAAGCTATAATAAGGCAATGAGATACAAGGTCGTCATTTTGAATGATGAACGCCCATGAAATGAGTCAGCAATATGGAAATGAGATACAAACTCAATTAATTTAAGACTGCTTAAGTTTGGCATGAGGCGCGGACATGGGAATAATTTGTCAAGAAATTCGCTACCGAAGAATAATTAATCGAATTATTTAAAGCAGAAAGTTGCAGCAGTAATCGGCCTATTGAAAGCAGAAAGTTGTAGCAGTAATCGGCCTATTGAAAGCAGAAAGTTGTAGCAGTAATCGGCCTATTGAAAGCAGAAAGTTGCAGCAGTAATCGGCCTATTGAAAGCAGAAAGTTGCAGCAGTAACGGCCTATTGAAAGCAGAAAGTTGCAGCAGTAATCGGCCTTTTGAAAGCAGAAAGCTGTAGCTGTAATCGGCCTATTGAAAGCAGAAAGTTGTAGCTGTAATCGGCTCATTGAAAGCAGAAAGTTGTAGCTGTAATCGGCCTATTGAAAGCACAAAGTTGTAGCAGTAATCGGTCTATTGAAAGCAGAAAGTTGTAGCTGTAATCGGCCTATTGAAAGCAGAAAGTTGTAGCAGTAATCGGCCTATTGAAAGGAGAAAGTTGTAGCAGTAATCGGCCTATTGAAAGCAGAAAGTTGTAGCTGTAATCGGCCTATTGAAAGCAGAAAGTTGTAGCTGTAATCGGCTCATTGAAAGCAGAAAGTTGTAGCTGTAATCGGCCTATTGAAAGCACAAAGTTGTAGCAGTAATCGGCCTATTGAAAGCAGAAAGTTGTAGCTGTAATCGGCCTATTGAAAGCAGAAAGTTGTAGCTGTAATCGGCTCATTGATAGCAGAAAGTTGTAGCTGTAATCGGCCTATTGAAAGCACAAAGTTGTAGCAGTAATCGGCCTATTGAAAGCAGAAAGTTGTAGCTGTAATCGGCCTATTGAGAGCAGAAAGTTGTAGCTGTAGACGGCCTATTGAGAGCAGAAAGTTGTAGCAGTAATCGGCCTATTGAGAGCAGAAAGTTGTAGCTGTAATCGGCCTATTGAGAGCAGAAAGTTGTAGCTGTAATCGGCCTATTGAAAGCAGAAAGTTGTAGCTGTAATCGGCCTATTGAAAGCAGAAAGTTGTAGCAGTAATCGGCCTATTGAAAGCAGAAAGTTGTAGCTGTAATCGGCCTATTGAAAGCAGAAAGTTGTAGCTGTAATCGGCCTATTGAAAGCAGAAAGTTGTAGCTGTAATCGGCTCATTGAAAGCAGAAAGTTGTAGCTGTAATCGGCCTATTGAAAGCAGAAAGTTGTAGCTGTAATCGGCTCATTGAAAGCAGAAAGTTGTAGCTGTAATCGGCCTATTGAAAGCACAAAGTTGTAGCAGTAATCGGCCTATTGAAAGCAGAAAGTTGTAGCTGTAATCGGCCTATTGAAAGCAGAAAGTTGTAGCTGTAATCGGCTCATTGATAGCAGAAAGCTGTAGCTGTAATCGGCCTATTGAAAGCACAAAGTTGTAGCAGTAATCGGCCTATTGAAAGCAGAAAGTTGTAGCTGTAATCGGCCTATTGAGAGCAGAAAGTTGTAGCTGTAGACGGCCTATTGAGAGCAGAAAGTTGTAGCAGTAATCGGCCTATTGAGAGCAGAAAGTTGTAGCTGTAATCGGCCTATTGAGAGCAGAAAGTTGTAGCTGTAATCGGCCTATTGAAAGCAGAAAGTTGTAGCTGTAATCGGCCTATTGAAAGCAGAAAGTTGTAGCTGTAATCGGCCTATTGAGAGCAGAAAGTTGTAGCAGTAATCGGCCTATTGAAAGCAGAAAGTTGTAGCTGTAATCGGCCTATTGAAAGCAGAAAGTTGTAGCAGTAATCGGCCTATTGAAAGCAGAAAGTTGTAGCTGTAATCGGCCTATTGAAAGCAGAAAGTTGTAGCTGTAATCGGCCTATTGAAAGCAGAAAGTTGTAGCTGTAATCGGCCTAATGAGAGCAGAAAGTTGTAGCAGTAATCGGCCTATTGAGAGCAGAAAGTTGTAGCTGTAATCGGCCTATTGAAAGCAGAAAGTTGTAGCTGTAATCGGCCTATTGAAAGCAGAAAGTTGTAGCTGTAATCGGCCTATTGAGAGCAGAAAGTTGTAGCAGTAATCGGCCTATTGAAAGCAGAAAGTTGTAGCTGTAATCGGCCTATTGAAAGCAGAAAGTTGTAGCTGTAATCGGCCTATTGAGAGCAGAAAGTTGTAGCAGTAATCGGCCTATTGAAAGCAGAAAGTTGTAGCTGTAATCGGCCTATTGAAAGCAGAAAGTTGTAGCAGTAATCGGCCTATTGAAAGCAGAAAGTTGTAGCTGTAATCGGCCTATTGAAAGCAGAAAGTTGTAGCAGTAATCGGCCTATTGAAAGCAGAAAGTTGTAGCTGTAATCGGCCTATTGAAAGCAGAAAGTTGTAGCAGTAATCGGCCTATTGAAAGCAGAAAGTTGTAGCTGTAATCGGCCTATTGAGAGCAGAAAGTTGTAGCTGTAATCGGCCTATTGAAAGCAGAAAGTTGTAGCTGTAATCGGCCTATTGAAAGCAGAAAGTTTTACCAGTAATCGGCCTATTGAAAGCAGAAAGTTGTAGCAGTAATCGGCCTATTGAAAGCAGAAAGTTGTAGCTGTAATCGGCCTATTGAAAGCAGAAAGTTGTAGCTGTAATCAGCCTATTGAAAGCAGAAAGTTGTAGCAGTAATCGGCCTATTGAAAGCAGAAAGTTGTAGCTGTAATCGGCCTATTGAGAGCAGAAAGTTGTAGCTGTAGACGGCCTATTGAGAGCAGGAAGTTGTAGCAGTAATCGGCCTATTGAGAGCAGAAAGTTGTAGCTGTAATCGGCCTATTGAGAGCAGAAAGTTGTAGCTGTAATCGGCCTATTGAAAGCAGAAAGTTGTAGCTGTAATCGGCCTATTGAAAGCAGAAAGTTGTAGCAGTAATCGGCCTATTGAAAGCAGAAAGTTGTAGCTGTAATCGGCCTATTGAAAGCAGAAAGTTGTAGCTGTAATCGGCCTATTGAAAGCAGAAAGTTGTAGCAGTAATCGGCCTATTGAAAGCAGAAAGTTGTAGCTGTAATCGGCCTATTGAAAGCAGAAAGTTGTAGCAGTAATCGGCCTATTGAAAGCAGAAAGTTGTAGCTGTAATCGGCCTATTGAAAGCAGAAAGTTGTAGCTGTAATCGGCCTATTGAAAGCAGAAAGTTGTAGCAGTAATCGGCCTATTGAAAGCAGAAAGTTGTAGCAGTAATCGGCCTATTGAAAGCAGAAAGTTGTAGCAGTAATCGGCTCATTGAGAGCAGAAAATGAACAAGTTTGGTATGTTCATTATACGGTACAAAGAAGCTGCAATGTGAGTATTTAATTCCACTTAGGTCCGGATTGGCTGTAACAGTTAATGCGAATTTGCACATTTTGTTCCACCAAGTTGTTGAAATTTATGTGACTAAGGAGCTTTGATATTTTAATTATATACGTCCAGTGAAATGAAAAAATAATTTGAAAACAATTCGTCGGTTTTTAATTTGGTGAAGGTAGGAAGAGGCTGGAAGAGTATTTATTATTACAATGAAATTAAGCACATCATCTGAACATGGTGTTCTTTAATTTGCTGCAATGCACCTCAGTGTAGAATTTGTTAACATTTAAAATGAGAACACTACTGTAAAAACTTAACGAGATGTCATTGTTAATTTTCAATGAAAATTGTAAATTACCTGAGAATTTTATGGTTTTTATTATATCGAATATGGTCTACTATATTCCCATGCTTCTGGCGCACTACACTCCTTTCTAAAGTGGATGGAAATTCATTACCTAATCTGTTAGTCAACCTTTGGGGTTTCAACTTCTTAATGGAGAGCGTTCGGAATGTTTGTTATTCAAAATGTATTCAGAATTTACTTACGATAAATAGCTAGAAAATGGTTCCGAAATTATTCAGCACTAAAATGTTTCAGTAAACTGGTAAGTGTTTATAATTAACTATAGATGCCCCTACGACTAGCCTGAGTTGGAAAAAATCATGAATGCTGATGAGCACACAGTTATCTTGAATAAAAATTATATCAATTTGCAACTTCTTGTCTCTCGTCATAGAAATAAATAGCGAATTTTTCACGTAAGTGGCAGTACTGACAAAGAACAGAGATTACAGTCACTCGAGTGCAATCCTTAGCAGTCAGAAGATTTTTTCGATTTCGCTTTCAACTCCGTGGCCTGTAAATTGGCGGCCCATTCACGCACCCCCCGAGCGTTCTGACTTCGCCTCCAGCTCTGCTGGCTGTAGAATCGGGCTGCAGAATCGCCTCCAACTGTGCTGGCTGTAGAATCGGGCTGTAGAATTGCCTCCAACTCTGAAGAATGTAGAACCAGGACTGTAAAATCGCCTCCATATCTGTGGACTGTATAATTAGGACTTTAGAATTGCCTCCAAATCTGAGAAGTGTAGAATCAGGACTGTCGAATCGCCTCCAACTCCGAAAACTATAGATTCACCTCCAACTCTGCAGACTGTCACTCAAGCAGCTCACGCGATTTTGCACGAGCTGAGGGCCCCTCACACTCGTCACTCTCTGCTCGCACTCAGCCTCGACGCTGAAAGAAAGAAAGAAGCGAAGATGTTGAACAGCCTCATTCAGAGCCAGCTCATTGGGATGGAGTTTGGTGTCAAACGCTCGGAATAAAACGGAATCTCGAAGAAAAATTCGCTTAAAAGGCGCGTTTGGATAGAATTTGGTGAAGATAGAATGGAAAAAAGAATTTTTCAGAAAGAATGAGGGGTAGAGTCTATGACAATATTTAATTTTGATCTCTCCTTTAATATATAGACCTTATCAATTAAACAAACAATATTTATTGTTTAGTTTGTCATTATTTTAAAAGGCATAAAGGGTCAAGTAATTTTGTCATAAGCTCGGCATAAATCACGCAATTTAAGATTTCGGTGTGAAATTAACATAGACAGTCATCAATGAGCTACGACATCTTTGGTAATTAAAACAAATTAAAATACCTGACTTATGAGTTGCGTAAGTGCAGCGTTGTGCAGACTCATAAGTTGCGTAAGAGGCAGGATGCCCGCAACAGGTTTGCAGGCAAGACCTGCGTAGAACATCCGCTTTAAGCACCGCGCGCTCATCGCCTCGCTCACACGCAACCAAGCCTTAGCTTCCCATCGTCCTCAGCATTCATACAGAACTTTTATGTAAGAGTTAAATCTTCTCTTTTTCGTGAAGAACTTTTTATACATGAATCTTCACTTTTTCTACACGAGTTATATGTTCACTTTTTTATTCAGAACTTTTTCTGCAGGAGTTAAATCTTCACTTTCTTGTGCAGAATTTTTCTGCACGGGTTAAGTCTTCACTTTTTTATACAGAACTTTTCTACAGGAGTTAAATCTTCACTTTTTCACAAAGAACTTTTTATACACGAATTTTCTCTTTTTCCAACGTAAAATTCGTCGGCCACTAGAAAAACACTCTTTAATATGATATAAGTTACTGGCGTTTGTATAATTTTATTTGATGATGTTCATAGGCAACCAAGCCTTAGATTCGCATCGTCCTGTGTCTTCAAACAGAACATTTTGTTACAGGAGGAAAATCTTCCCTTTTCCGATAAAAATTTCGTCAGCCGTCGTAAATTTACTCTCAAATATGCCACAAATTTCTGGTGCACATGAATCATTTTATACGTTGATATTTATTGGCAAGAAGCAGCTTCAATTGAGTATTGATGACATGTACGATTCCAAATCACATATACGGTGTCATCAATATTCTTCAAGTGTTTCCACTAATGATTAATTATATCAGTTCATCTTTAAACGCAGAATTCATTTAATTAAAACTTGCAAACATTTTACTGTAGATAGCGCAACCAAGCAATGTAGGAGTCGCTCCATCGCTAAATAGATTCCTCCTCGTCAACATAGAAACTTCGGTGCTACCACAGCGTGAGGTCTACCGCCATATATCGCTTACTCAGCTGCAGTTTGAAATGTAAAAGTAAAGTGTTTATCGCTAAATTAAATCTATGGAAATAAGTAATATCCATTAGTAACCTAACATCACGTTATAGTCTAGCTAGAGGTAGACCTCATGCTATAGGGCGGTAGACCTCATGATATAGTGCGGTAGACCTCATGCTATAGTGCGGTAGACCTCATGCTATAGTGCGGTAGACCTCACGCTATAGTACTAGCTAGAGGTAGACCTCATGCTATAGTGCGGTAGACCTCATGCTATAGTGCGGTAGACCTCACGCTATAGTACTAGCTAGAGGTAAACCTCACGCTATAGTGCGGTAGACCTCACGCTATAGTACTAGCTAGAGGTAGACCTCATGCTATAGTGCGGTAGACCTCATGCTATAGTGCGGTAGACCTCACGCTATAGTACTAGCTAGAGGTAAACCTCACGCTATAGTGCGGTAGACCTCATGCTATAGTGCGGTAGACCTCACGCTATAGTACTAAATAGAGTTAGACCTCATGCTATAGTGCGGTAGACCTCACGCTATAGTGCGGTAGACCTCACGCTATAGTACTAGCTAGAGGTAGACCTCATGCTATAGTGCGGTAGACCTCATGCTATAGTGCGGTAGACCTCACGCTATAGTACTAGCTAGAGGTAGACCTCATGCTATAGTGCGGTAGACCTCATGCTATAGTGCGGTAGACCTCATGCTATAGTGCGGTAGACCTCATGCTATAGTGCGGTAGACCTCACGCTATAGTACTAGCTAGAGGTAGACCTCATGCTATAGTGCGGTAGACCTCATGCTATAGTGCGGTAGACCTCATGCTATAGTGCGGTAGACCTCACGCTATAGTGCGGTAGACCTCACGCTATAGTACTAGCTAGAGGTAGACCTCATGCTATAGTGCGGTAGACCTCACGCTATAGTGCGGTAGACCTCACGCTATAGTACTAGCTAGAGGTAGACCTCATGCTATAGTGCGGTAGACCTCATGCTATAGTGCGGTAGACCTCACGCTATAGTACTAGCTAGAGGTAAACCTCACGCTATAGTGCGGCAGACCTCACGCTATAGTACTAGCTAGAGGTAGACCTCACGCAATAGTGCGGTAGACCTCACGCTATAGTACTAGCTAGAGGCAGACCTCACGCTATAGTGCAGTAGACCTCACGCTATAGTGCTAGCTAGAGGTAGACCTCACGCTATAGTGCGGTAGACCTCACGCTAAAGTACTAGCTAGAGGTAGACCTTACGTTATAGTGCGGTAGACCTCATGCTATAGTACTAGCTAGAGGTAGACCTCACGCTATAGTGTGGTAGACCTCACGCTATAGTGCTAGCTTGAGGTAGACCTCACGCTATAGTGCGGTAGATCTCACGCTATAGTACTAGCTAGAGGTAGACTTCACGCTATAGTGTGGTAGACCTCACGCTATAGTACTAGCTAGAGGTAGACCTCACGCTATAGTGCGGTAGACCTCACGCTAAAGTACTAGCTAGAGGTAGACCTCACGCTATAGTGCGGTAGACCTCACGCTAAAGTACTAGCTAGAGGTAGACCTTACGTTATAGTGCGGTAGACCTCATGCTATAGTACTAGCTAGAGGTAGACCTCACGCTATAGTGTGGTAGACCTCACGCTATAGTGCTAGCTTGAGGTAGACCTCACGCTATAGTGCGGTAGATCTCACGCTATAGTACTAGCTAGAGGTAGACTTCACGCTATAGTGTGGTAGACCTCACGCTATAGTACTAGCTAGAGGTAGACCTCACGCTAAAGTACTAGCTAGAGGTAGACCTTACGTTATAGTGCGGTAGACCTCATGCTATAGTACTAGCTAGAGGTAGACCTCACGCTATAGTGTGGTAGACCTCACGCTATAGTGCTAGCTTGAGGTAGACCTCACGCTATAGTGTGGTAGACCTCACGCTATAGTACTAGCTTGAGGTAGACCTCACGCTATAGTGTGGTAGACCTCACGCTATAGTACTAGCTTGAGGTAGACCTCCCGCTATAGCAGCACCCAAATTCCGTGATGGAAGAGCAGCTGAATCTTCCCCAGCGGAGTCGCCAGACTCGAGCATTGCGGCAGCACTCGGGGCTGCAATGCGCCTACTTACCATACATCGCAAATGGAAGTAATACCGTGTTTATCCTTACACTAAAAGATACTAAATCATGTACAGTATCTTAATCTTTTAACCCCCGAGGAGGACTTTTCGGTCCACCTATGAGAATAGCCCCAGTATATTGTTTTCTATGTCAAATTTGTTCCCTAGTGCGTTCTTTGAAGTTCACCGCCGAGTGGAGATCCTTTCTCATTCTAAAGTCGGTCACCACCTGATAACGGAGTAAGTCTAATGATGGTGGTTATAATAATGGTAATATGAATAGAAAATACTGGGCGTTAAAGAGTTAAAGCTAAATCTGATGAGTACAACTGCCTGGAAATGTGAGTAACGGTTCATATCTCAATGGGCGTATTAATGCAGGGGAGGGAGATGTCGTTCTAATTTCCTCTCTATGGTCTCTTCAAAAATTAATTCACCAGTATCCGAGGTAATGATTTTATTCATGGTTGCATGAGAAATAGAAGATTAAAAAGTCGTCCGGATGCAAAACTGGAAAGAATAATCGGTTTCAATATCCTGGCAAGATTTCTTCGGAAGTTTAAATATTTCTTCGACTATTTTTAGGACTTATTTTCCCCTTTCATTATCTTGAACATTTTTGTTAACTCCATCGACGCAACGAATACACCAACAAAAAAACAAATATTAATCATATTCCACTGACAATCAAGCATTTATGGAGATGACTCCATCAGCTAACAATTTGCCACTTTGAGTTTCGAAACAAAAAAGTAGAAATGCATGGAGACTTTAACGGACAGCCCTCAGCACTGCGCTGGATGCCGGACGGACACCCGATAGGCTGGCATCGAAACAAAAGGTGAGCTCACAAAACTACAAAAGAACAGAAAACACCAAGGGAGGGAGTTTCAGTTTCTATTTACGTTCCTAGTTTTTTGTTATCTGCGTATGCAGATTTGGCTGAAGGGTCTGCAGCTGTGAGACTTTATTTGGTCAGCGCTAATTTTATCTCTGAGAGAACATCTGAGATGTCCCTGCCCTGAAATGCCGGTCTGGGTGTGCCTCCTTGGGCCTGCTGAAAATAGGTTCGATATTTAAATGAAATGTTCATTTTTCTACGCACAAGAATATACAACAAACTGAAATAGAGCAAATATATTAAGACATTCGTTCAGGAAAATTTGTTGCGCACTTTTTTTATATGCTTGCTCAAACATGTTAACAGCTCGCTCCTGAAAATGCACTATGCATTGAACAAAGAGAAGCAAACATTACACTGAATAAACATAGAGTACGCACAATAAAAAGAATAAAATATTTTGAAATTTTCACACGAGTATATATCGGTCATTGGGAAAAACGTCACAAGTCAAAATTCTTAATTTTTCAAGGGAAATCATTTTAACTTTGTAAACTGCTCTAGGGAATTAGTTTTGATAACAAAAAAGAATCCTTCCTCTCGGTCAATTTTGAAGGTACAGTTATGACGGTTCAACCAGGATACGTAGAACGAAATGGCGAATTTAACAGCATGGATAAGTCTAATTTTCCAAAATTTTAAGTTATGCCGTTGTTCTTCCCAATGAGTGATAATGTACAGAGTGCTAAACACTGTGCATGGGTGAATTTTATGATTGAAGAGATGCTCTGAATATGAATACCTTCTGTACTTGCTGCCGATAATGCACCGTGCAACCATCTAGGTTTTATTTTAGTTTCTTCGTTTGGGAGAAGCTTTCTAGATTCTCACTCGCTGAGACCGCCACCAAACTTGGTGCCCAGCAGCCAATCGACTTGGACTTCCTTATAAGATGATAATTTGCTTCTGTGATGCGCCGCTGAGACTAAAATACATTAATGTGAAAATAATACTTTTTGGACATTATTCAATTCAAAACTGGGTCACTGGGTCATTTAACTGGGTCATTTAATTCACAACTTTGAAATGGTAAAAAAGTATCAGAGGGATAAAAGATTTGCGATGTTCGTATCCCAGCTGCGAAGTAAAATACTCAATAACCAAAACCATTATTTCAGAACAAATGGGTTTATCTATTTTAGGGCAATACTGTAAAGATGCAATGCTTCACGCTACAGGGCTTCAGACATTCACGCTGTTGCAAAGTTCAGGCTTGCATAAGCACACATGAACCAAAACTGGACGTGTATTCAATCGTTCCTTGATGAACTACAGTTTGGGAAGCTACTTGCTGGAGTATTTCAATGATTAATTACTCTTTGTCAGGCCTACGCAAAAATGCATTGAAAATAAAAGATCCTAATTTAAATGTGTTGATTTGCGCCAATACACAGCGACGTGGAATAGAACGTGCAACTTAGGTGGGACAATGAGTGAATAAAATGCATCGCTAATTTGCACTGTAAAATATGAGACTCACGTGAGATACCTAAAAGTTTTTGAAAAGTATTCTTCATTGTAGTTGTGTATGAATTAGCGTCAAGCTCCAGCGTTTAGGTACAGAACTTCTGTTTTTTTTAATGCAAGAATTTGAAATGAGACGCGGTAGGCAGCAGTGCGAACATAGATTCAGCTGCAGGGAAAGGACGCAGAGAGAGCTACCGTCCAACAACACCATCCATAATTCAATAGGAATGAAATTACTCAACGGTTCTTTATTTGTCTCCACATTCCTTGCGGCAGAGAGGCTCACTCATCACTCAGAGGTAAAAAGTTTTTTAAAAGGCTTTTTAGGGAGCGTCTCTGGACTGCCTGTCGTGCGGCACCAAAGCCGTGTTTGCTGTCGCATTTTGGCTCGTCTCTTCCATTATTAATGCCTATCCCCGGAAGCTGTGATATTATCCGCCCGTATAAAAATGCCCCATTAAAATGCAACCACCGGCGAGCTTTTGAACAGTTTTTTTCTCTGGGCCTTTTATGCCTCCAAGCGCACGCTAGCCAAATACCGCTCTGCAGCCGACAAATTCGGCTTTACTACAGAGCAACAGGAACCTCAATCTAATTAAATACAGAGCGCTCTCTAAATTATTTCAATTAGCTAAAATGCACTCAAATCATCGACTCATAACAAAATGGCTTCATTTAGAAATTTTTTTTAATACCGAAGCAGGTTTTTTGTTGAAAAATAACGGTTCGAGTGAAATATATATGGATTAAGATCGGTCATTCCGAATGCACAAAAATTTGAAGCGGGATTAAACGATTACAAAAATTGAATCGAGGTCAACAAAGCGAATTTTTGAGGATTATAAATTCATTTCGTCCAGATCAATTGCTGAATGCTTTCTTTATGGGCCTTACAGTAAATAAAGAAACGGAAATTTACCATGACGGTAAACCAGCGTATCAAAAATTAATTAGCACTTCTTTCGCAAGGATCGATGCTCGCGCGACTGATAGCGAATTCGAAAATAATAGAATTTACAGCACTTGAAAGTAAAATTTATAGCATGAAAATCTTGGCCAATAACTACTTTTGTCAACATAGAAATACGTTTTCTGAATATTCCATTCCTTGGCATTCACCTCCATTGATGCCCTATTTCTTGGGCACAAGTACAAGCATTCACAGTCTAACATGCATGCTCCGGTTAAAAAGTTAGACTGGGTTACTCTGCGCCGCCATGCGAAGTATCTAAGGGTGGTGCTGACTCATGTGAAGGGTCGCTCGTGTTAAGTGTAATTTCGCAAACAAATTTGGGAACAACTTATCTTTAGCTAATAAATAAAACGAACTCTTCAATGTTGTGGGTACAGTTCCAAGAGCTTTAATATCTTTGCTCAACGGCCAGGATATTTAATCGCTCCTAAAAAATTATTTTTCAGATTATCGCTCCTATCTATCCTTAAGCTCGATGGAGTATTATTCTTTTCATAATGTACAATTTGAACAACTGATTCATCTGTAACGTAAAACTGTAGGTTCAAAAACACACTGAATGACACAGTGTACTGTGTATGGATGCTACTCTGTGAGTTGAAATAGGAGGACTGATAAATTTAACATCAATGATGGCCCAAATTGCCTGATGCGCAGATTCAAAAACTACAGCATTAAGTCCTCGTAGGACACAAGCCACCAACGCAATGCAGTCGATAGAGCAAATAAGAAATACAAATCCCGTAACTTTAGGAGATTCAAATCCTGTAACTTGTGCTCTATCCCGACTAACCCGACCAAAACAGGCAGAAATGAGCCGTAGGCTGGTGCAATTATTCTCTTCATCTATTTTTGGTGAAAGCTTGCACTGGCTGAGCACAGGAGCGAGCCATGCATCACAGGGGCTGTCAGGTCGCACAGCCGCGCGCGGTACAACAATTAATTAGGAGGCCGTCGGGCCTCACAAAAGTCCCTGTGAAGCACTCCGCCCTCAACTTTGTTCATATTCCGAGCCTGCTCGAGACCTGCCGTTATACTCTGCGTTAGCTTCAATTACCTCTCACCACCGCCTAATTCATTCAACCGCACCTTCATAATTTGTTTTTCAGATAATTTTTTAAAACAACCAACATGTGTTATTATATTATATGAAAACAACCAATCTCTTAAAACAACATAATGAATAATGTTAATGAATTATTCCTAATTCGTTGTTCAGATAATTTCTCCAATCAATCACCAAGCTCGACGATGTATTATCAGTCTTACACTTCACTTCCAAGTTTTCACTCTCATTTAGGAGTTGAATTTAAATTAATTACTTTGGGGTTAATAAAAGAGTTTTAGTTGTCATTTAGAAGTTAAATTTTAATATAGGAGTTAATAGAGGGACTGTTTCCTGTTAATTTATTTTTGCTCTTTCTATTCTTATTTGTTTTTTGCGAGTTTACCGTGTTGTACTTTATATTTCAGTGAACTGAATGTTTTACACCGATTCTTTTACTTCTTCTTCTCAGGCAATGTCTTCTTGAATAATCATCGACGAAGTCGCAATCATGTGATGGTGGTGCTCTTACATCTACAGCGAAGCATGCTTCAAGCATTTTTACCCTTCATTTAGCCCTTATATTCCTGCATATTTAACCAGTTCAAAAAATCTCTTCACCTAATTCTGCTCTTCGTTTAAGCTTAAGTTTTGCTTTAGCATCTGAGCTCATCACCCACTTGGTTTTAAAAACTTTTGCCGTGAACTCCAACTCTTGTCTTGGCTCTTCTTGAATTAAAAAAGTTAATTCCAATCCGCTCCAAGTCCATCTTCATGTAAGGGCGCGGACAAAGAAGCTGCATTATTTAACTGCTTGAGCTTGGCGTGCAACTTCATTGCTTTTAAAATTCTGTATAGGTTGAACTCATCGAATAGTTTTGTACTTTTTCGGAAAGATAAGTACATAAGAAAAGGAAAGACGAAAAATTCTGAACTTTTTCGTCAAGAAAAGTACAAAAGAAAAGACGAAAAGTTTTGTACTCTTTCGTGCTGAGCTTCTTGGTAGTGCCCAAATGATCTCATTATTCAACTATGACTTCCACCGTGGAAAATACCTATGTTTTGGGTGCAGTCTTGAATGCGCGAAATATGGGTGGAACTCTATGATACATTGTACCTCATTTCTGTTGTATATTATATAGACACACGTAATTTCCGCCATCAAGCGTTTGGTCAACTGAGATTTTAAATTTTTTTCTCAATATGGACTAAACTAGTACTCTGTAGAAGCTCTCATGTTATTCTGACAGCTACATTTTGATTAGCTAAATATTGGAAAACGAGGTATAATTTTCAGCAGGTGTTGTAAGAAAAAATTTAAATATATACCAGCTTTAATATTACGTTTAGATTTACATTTTTGATAGGCTAAATAATTGGAAAACGAGGTATCATTTTTAGTGGATGAAGTGAGAAAAAGTTCCAAAATATTTTTCAGAACTTATTAGGCATGAATTAAAAAAAAACATCCACAAAATAGCCTTTCCCAGCTAACCGATTTTTCAAAATTTCTCCGCCAACACATACCAGATTTTGAAAGATCATTTCACCGTTACGGCGTAAGTCTCGGGGTTAATCCAACGCTGGAAGTGCTGGACTGAACAATTTCATCAGAATATTAGGACGAAGCCGGCCATGTTGCAATGCCCGGTCGAGCAAACAATTCATTTTACATTCTAACGCAGCCGATGTTCGCCAACTGAAAGCGCTCTCTCGTGTCCACGTCGCCTGTGAACTAATGTTCCAGAGCTCTCTCGTGTATCAAACCAATGCTTTGCTATTCACAATAAATTCGTGGAAATAATTCTGCCATCCCTGTGAAGTGTAATCCTGGTTGGCTGGTAATCACCGCGATCTGTGATGCTTATTCTGATCGTACAAAAGAATGTTATCAACAACTAGAATGAGATCCAGAGGGAGTAATATCCTTTAATATTTCAGTTTGATTGAATTCGAGATTAAACCTCAGCGAATGCAAAATGAACAGCGGATTAAGAGTGTATTAAACTGAACACTGAGCTTCCACAGTGGCTATCAATCGAGTTCAGCAGCGACGCAGCTCTCCAAACGTTCCTTCAGGGCAGAGTTTAGCTTTGTTTATTTAGACACCCTCGAGAAAACGGGAGTATCATTTTATTTACGTTTCGTTACTATCATTAGTTTGTTTCAATACTTCGAGAAAACGGGGGTATCATTATTATTTATGTTTCTTTACTATCACTAGTTCGCTTCAATACTTCGAAAAATGGGGGTATCATTTTTATTTATGTTTCTTTACTATCACTAGTTTGTTTCAATACTTCGAGGAAATGAGGGTTATATTTTTATTTATATTTCATTACTATAATTAGCTTGTTTCAATACTCCGTGAAAAGGGGGGTATTAATTTTATTTATGTTTCGTTACTATCATTAGTTGGTTTCAACACTTCCAGAAAATGGGGGTATTACTTTTATTTATGTTTCAATACTTCAAATTTTACTTGCGTGTGATTGCTAACTAATAGGTGGCTCAGTTGTACGGAGGTCGCGAATAAATTACGGTCTTGTGCATCCAATGTTTCATTTCATGAATCGCGTTATCTGTGATCATCAGTCTGGATTGGGCTGAAGGACACAACACACACAATTTGATTTGATGCTAATATGATTGTAATCTATAGTCGTGATATGAAAATTACAGACCAAACTCTGCAAATAGTTGGGAACGTCAGACAGTTGAATGTTGAACAGTACATAAGAGTTAAGTTAATAAACGAGCAAAATTTTCGACCTAAGTTAATAAACTTCAATTTTGAATGAATAAAAGGCAAATTGGTCTTCTCCGTTACAGGAGAAACTTATAATATTTCACATTTTGCTAGCCAATCACTACGGTTGAGATTATACTAAGATTTGAACGTTATTAGCTATGATATAGCTTCTTCAACATACGATATGATGCTAAGGTACCTAAAAATTGACATTCTGAGCGGCTAATTTTAATTTTAGACACGTAAGTGGAAAGGTTTACCCAAACTTCAATAAAGTTCACATTCCTTCAAACATTGCGACACAGTCTGATTTTGTTTGTTCCCAAAAAATTTCTGGCCGATATTATTCCATTAATGAAATCTTTATTATGTCCATCATTTTTAGAACAATATAAATGTACGCACTCACGCGTTGCACAATCGTTCGCGCTGCCGACCAGATCTGTGGGGCAAATATCACGCTCGCACGCTCTCAGTCATTGCTGGCACTGCAGAGAACAGAAGACGATCGATTTTGCTTCAAGTATTTCAAAGAGGACAAAGACCGAAGGTTTTCTTTTACTTTCCACAAAGTGCTTTCACGCACTAATACTTTGCACTAAAAATTCAACACCATTTTTGTGAATGAATTTCGTAAATCTTTGCTATGAAGTTATATCAGTTTGTATTTTGTTTTTTGACAGAGTGTATTTATTATCAAAAATACCTAATCAAACTTGAATATGAATAATACTACGCATTGCAAAGATAAAACCATACCTAAGAGTCAGTTGAAACAGACCAAAAAATATTCATCACTAAAACTCGTCATGCTCACAATTTCCAAATTGTTTTTAAACAATTAGAATACTTTATATTGTATTTTTACTATGCAGGTCTACCAATATTATATTTATTTTCAAGATAAATGGTGTAAAACTTATTTTTTGTTGAAATTGATCCTCACTCAGCAGGTCCATCAATATTATGTTTATTCTTGCAAGAAATGATGTAAAAGTTAGGTCGCGAGTTGAAATTGATTCGCCGAGGTGGATGTCGTTTGTCAGAGCAAGCGATGAAGCGAGCGATCAGTTGGTAGAGTCGACCTTAACGCTTTGACTGCGGCTGGTAAAATTGAAGTTAAATATTCTACTCAAATTTACAGTCAATAATAGTAAGCAATTTTGAAAATAGCACACAGGAACTAGATCATGCCTTCATTTGCTTCGATCGAATATTTATTAAAATTGAGTCTGTGTCTACAGGTCGGTGAACAGCATAATGAAAATTCCCAACGTGCACCGCCGGTGTCTCACGTCGCAATCAAAGTTTCAAGTCTGGCACTCCCCCCAATATGCTGGGGTCTAGTGTGAGTGCACTGCCCGGTCATCACAAATTGCCAGATGTACTACTATCTCCACGAATGTCGAACGCTAAGTAGCTTCCAACATTGAATTTCGGAGCTGAATCAGTTTCCGGGTTCAAGAGCGGAGAAGTTAACAAGCCACGCTTGATGCGCACGAGGACTCGTACCTGAGATTCGCAATATCAGAGACAAAGAAATGATTTTCGTGAAATACGCTCTTGCCTCCTGCATCAGACTTGAGCAGAGCGATTTTCGGTAGGACTGGACGAGGCAGACACGTTAAAGTCTGAAGCTCAGCATGTTTCACTAGTTATAAACTTGTTTTCCTGTAATTAGGTCATGAGCTTTCTTTTTCGTAATATTTTTTTTGCATTAAATTCTGATGTTTTTAAAAGGTTACCTTATTTTCGTTATTTATTTTACCATTTTAGATGCAAGTTTGCCACTTGAGCAACATAAATTTTTATATTTTATCCAAGTCTGGGCTTTCCTCACTTCATGAACACTAATGAATGAGAGCAATTGTGGCGGCGCCCAACACTGAACTCTGAGGCACAAAATTAAATGGTGACAGCAAACGAGATTTCAGCGCCGATTTTCTCGAAAATTTGCTCAAAGCATCAAATTTCAACGAGATTTAATATCAACAAAAGCTAGTCAAATGTAAATAATTTGTTCCTAATACTTCGCCCTGAGAGCTTTATTAATCTACACTGCAATAAACACTGTTATTTATATTAATTTAATGAGTGCATTTAAGGGTTAAGAAATTCTTTCCCCATCATTGATAAAATTCGCAGGAATTATCCATTGAAGTTATTAGAAAATGCATATTTCAGAATGAGAAGTGAGTATAGTTTGGAAAAATGTGTAGTCCTTACAGATAAAGTACTTGTAATTACAACGTCTGGGTTTCACTCACCTCAATAATTTTTGTACGGGTTCACACGCACACGCAATCTAGCTTTACATCACGCGCGTCTACGCACAAAGAACTATCTTGGCTTGATAGAATCAAGGGAAATTAGAGGGAATGAGAATGAGCGATAAATTAGGGTTACCGCAAGTAATAAATAGAGGCCACTCAATTGAGGAGAGCTGCAAGTGAGATTAGGAGTGCGAAATGGGCCGAAAAATCGTGAAATGCGACCACCGCAAGGGGGAGGAGAGAGAGAGAGGGAGGGCGGGGGCGTTCGAAGGGGAGAAGGAAAGATAAAAATCAAGGAGCCAACAAAGTTAGGGTCTATATGGTATCAAGGATACCGCACAGAGCGAAGTTAAACGAAGAATTACGCATAGTGAAAAACCTGTGGCAAGAAAAATTAATTATTGCAGAAAAACAGTGAACGAAGTAAAGTAAAAATCAAGGAACCAACAAAGTTAGGGTCTATCTGGTATCAAGGACACCACACAGAGCGAAGTTAAATGAAGAATTACGCATAGTGAAAACCCTGTGAAAAAAAATGTAACCCTGGCAGAGAACCAAGTGAGCGAACATAATTGGAAAATTTAAATTCGTTTAGAAGTATTTTGCAAAGGACGGCTCAGTGTGCGTTAAATTGGAAGATGAGTGACGAATAAAGAAAAAAATAATCCTAAATGATGCTGAACGGGCACATGAGAGAACAATTAATAAGATAAAATGAAGCTGAGATCACTAAAATCATTGCATTGAAGTAAGAAAGTATTATTATTGCGCTTGTAAAGCATTGTGTTGAAGTATTATTATTAAAGCATTAATTGCTTTTGCGCAGCGGGTAATTAGCTTCAGTAATGTGTAGTCACTGAAATTTGGTGACGGATCAAAACAGGTGCGAAACGCATAACTGAAGCTGCGATATCCAAAACAGAGGAGGTGAAACATGTATGAAATGGTGATATCGAGCGTGATATCTACTTGAAATAGCGATTTCAAGCGTGATATCTGTTTGAAATAGTGATATCGAGCGTGATATCTATTTGAAATAGTGATATCGAGCGTGATATCTATTTGAAATAGTGATATCATGTGTTGACGCACAGATCTCTAGATTTGAGACATTGGCATCCAGAGACAAAAGGCTGCATCGACCACCGCACAACTGAAGCACTCACGAGCAAGGCTCATGAATTAGTGACCTCGTGGAAATTCTTATATTGCCGTCTACTGACTTCCCAATTTTCGTAATCAATTCATGTACTCTCATAACTCCAGAGCACTTGAAATGCTCCTTAGGTTTTGAAACTGACGATGTGTTTGTATTTTTCTTCTGTCACTTCTTAACCGCAAACTTTATCACTTTATCAACAAAAAATCTTCAAAGGTAATTCTGAATGTGATCGATTCGCTTTTATGGTCGTGAGTAAAGCATACATAATTATTTCTCAGCAGTGATAAGTTGCTCCCATTTTCATTGCTCAATACGAGTGTGACATCAAGCTTCCTTAAAATGCAGTAATAGTGTGAGGATGAATGCCCTGATTATATAATTAGGCCACAAGTCCCACACATTAGTTTGATGAACCATGACATGAAGCAAAAAATAAGTAACTGTTGGAACAATGCATTCGGGCAAAAATACATCGCATTTACAAAAACTCATCTCTCATTTCGATTCCGAAACTAATGAACTTAAAAGTCCAAACTGTGTAAATGACAACTCCGATTAAATTATTATTTCAAGGATTTCATTGTCCATAATCGACATTTTAGCACTTTTGGAATTAGAAGCAAAAATTATCTTGGGTGGAAAATTGCAGAAAGAAAATTTTAAAAGTTGAAGAATTACACGGGATCCTCCATGTTTCTCTGCCGAATTAGTGATTCTGAAGAGTTCCCACGCGAGGGTTCGCAGCAGCCTCCACATTCTTCACTTGAGCGCACAATTTAGCCCCGCATTTTTATCGCATATATCGGAGATTAGATTTTGTTCAGTCGTCGTAGCAGTTTTCTTGAATGAAGCACACACTTCCTCGTGAAATCGAATCTACTTTCCGATGATCAGAATGAGAAGCTCGTCGTTTGACTGCAGTTATTCTGCTGAATCGATGCCGTTGTTGCTCCAATTTCGTGAACGCCGGACAATAGCGCTACAGAGGCGCGGGGCTGAGAGCTGTGATTCTATGGCGCAGGTTTTGCTATGTAGCATTGCAAGCATCGATGCTAGCATTGCATGCATTGATGCTAGCATTGCAAGCATTGATGCTAGCATTGCATGCATTAATGCTAGCATTGCAAGCATCGATGCTAGCATTGCATGCATTGATGCGAGCATTGCAAGCATCGATGCTATCATTGCAAGCATCGATGCTATCATTGCAAGCATCACAGACCAAATTGGAGCCGTCGTGTAACTTTCTGCCTGTTCCTCCAAATGTGGTGTTCTTGTGTTCCTCCAAATGTGGTGTTCTTGTGTTCCTGCATACGTGGTGTTCTTGTGTTCCTCCAAATGTGGTGTTCTTGTGCTCCTTCAAATGTGGTGTTCTTCTGTTCCTCCAAATGTGGTGTTCTTGTGTTCCTCCAAATGTGGTATTCTTGTGCTCCTTCAAATGTGGTGTTCTTGTGTTCCTCCAAATGTGGTGTTCTTCTGTTCCTCCAAATGTGGTGTTCTTGTGTTCCTCCAAATGTGGTGTTCTTGTGTTCCTCCAAATGTGGTGTTCTTCTGTTTCTCTAAATGTGGTGTTCTTGTGTTCCTCCAAATGTGGTGTTCTTGTGTTCCTCCAAATGTGGTGTTCTTGTGCTCCTTCAAATGTGGTGTTCTTCTGTTCCTCCAAATGTGGTGTTCTTGTGTTCCTCCAAATGTGGTGTTCTTCTGTTCCTCCAAATGTGGTGTTCTTGTGTTCCTCCAAATGTGGTGTTCTTGTGCTCCTTCAAATGTGGTGTTCTTCTGTTCCTCCAAATGTGGTGTTCTTGTGTTCCTCCAAATGTGGTGTTCTTCTGTTCCTCCAAATGTGGTGTTCTTGTGTTCCTCCAAATGTGGTGTTCTTGTGTTCCTCCAAATGTGGTGTTCTTCTGTTCCTCCAAATGTGGTGTTTTTGTGTTCCTCCAAATGTGGTGTTCTTCTGTTCCTCCAAATATGGTGTTCTTGTGTTCCTCCAAATGTGGTGTTCTTGTGTTCCTCCAAATGTGGTGTTCTTGTGCTCCTTCAAATGTGGTGTTCTTCTGTTCCTCCAAATGTGGTGTTTTTGTGTTCCTCCAAATGTGGTGTTCTTCTGTTCCTCCAAATGTGGTGTTCTTGTGTTCCTCCAAATGTGGTGTTCTTGTGTTCCTCCAAATGTGGTGTTCTTGTGCTCCTTCAAATGTGGTGTTCTTCTGTTCCTCCAAATGTGGTGTTCTTGTGTTCCTCCAAATGTGGTGTTTTTGTGTTCCTCCAAATGTGGTGTTCTTCTGTTCCTCCAAATGTGGTGTTCTTGTGTTCCTCCAAATGTGGTGTTCTTGTGTTCCTCCAAATGTGGTGTTCTTCTGTTCCTCCAAATGTGGTGTTCTTGTGTTCCTCCAAATGTGGTGTTCTTGTGTTCCTCCAAATGTGGTGTTCTTCTGTTCCTCCAAATGTGGTGTTCTTGTGTTCCTCCAAATGTGGTGTTTTTGTGTTCCTCCAAATGTGGTGTTCTTCTGTTCCTCCAAATGTGGTGTTCTTGTGTTCCTCCAAATGTGGTGTTCTTGTGTTCCTCCAAATGTGGTGTTCTTCTGTTCCTCCAAATGTGGTGTTCTTGTGTTCCTCCAAATGTGGTGTTTTTGTGTTCCTCCAAATGTGGTGTTCTTCTGTTCCTCCAAATGTGGTGTTCTTCTGTTCCTCCAAATGTGGTGTTCTTGTGTTCCTCCAAATGTGGTGTTCTTGTGTTCCTCCAAATGTGGTGTTCTTCTGTTTCTCTAAATGTGGTGTTCTTGTGTTCCTCCAAATGTGGTGTTCTTGTGTTCCTCCAAATGTGGTGTTCTTGTGCTCCTTCAAATGTGGTGTTCTTCTGTTCCTCCAAATGTGGTGTTCTTGTGTTCCTCCAAATGTGGTGTTCTTCTGTTCCTCCAAATGTGGTGTTCTTCTGTTCCTCCAAATGTGGTGTTCTTCTGTTCCTCCAAATGTGGTGTTCTTGTGTTCCTCCAAATGTGGTGTTCTTGTGCTCCTTCAAATGTGGTGTTCTTCTGTTCCTCCAAATGTGGTGTTCTTGTGTTCCTCCAAATGTGGTGTTTTTGTGTTCCTCCAAATGTGGTGTTCTTCTGTTCCTCCAAATGTGGTGTTCTTGTGTTCCTCCAAATGTGGTGTTCTTGTGTTCCTCCAAATGTGGTGTTCTTGTGCTCCTCCAAATGTGGTGTTCTTCTGTTCCTCCAAATGTGGTGTTCTTGTGTTCCTCCAAATGTGGTGTTCTTGTGTTCCTCCAAATGTGGTGTTCTTGTGCTCCTTCAAATGTGGTGTTCTTCTGTTCCTCCAAATGTGGTGTTCTTGTGTTCCTCCAAATGTGGTGTTCTTCTGTTCCTCCAAATGTGGTGTTCTTACGGAATTGGAAACTATTCATTTCCTATACTTTGGCATCAACACATCTCACTCGAATGCCTGAAATATTTTTTATGTGAACTTGAAATAAATTCTGAAGCACGATGTAGTTATGCCTATTGATTTTTAATAAAATCACACGTCACGAAGTTTTTTCCGAAGGTATTTGGTAGTATCCCCTCTACCGCTGAATTGTGGAGTAGATTTCTGTTTCGAGCTAAAGGGATACGAGCTCCTCGAACTTACCTCAAACATTCAACTCGGATATTTCAGGTAGATTTCTGTTTTTCATTTTAGGGGGCTCTTATAATGACACGTACAGAATTGAATTTGTTTATGTAACAATCACTGAAAATAATTTGGAAACGAAGGACTATGCAGAGATAGAATAGAACATTATTCTACAATCATGGAGAAGTGAACAATGGACCATCTTTAAGCCTACAAGTTATGCGTGGTGAAAGTTTTGTCTTTTCTTTGAAATTGGTCTATGTCATTTATAGTTCTGTAGGCCCCTGCAAATTTGCGCCTTTCTTTGAGGTGTTTATTTTTCTTGTGTTTTGTTTTCTGCAAGTATCATTCGTTGGAGAACCGGGTAACATCATTTGAAAAACTATGCACATAAAATTTTAAATTTCAAGTGATCGATAGTATGAAGACGTTGAAAGCTGGAGATTTATAAAAATAAAAGCAGGGAGCAGTGAGAACAGAAGCTTCTGAACGCAGATCTTCTAATCGATAAAAGAGCTTAATGTGTAGCTGTTGGAGGGTACTTGAATAAAACCTTCCTTTTACACGTTGTTATTCATGTTGGTTGATATTTAATTAGAGCTACGGAAATTTCTAATGTTTTAGGTGCTCAACAAGATCTCATGAAAACTTTCAAGCCCGATGAAAAATAAATTTCAAAGAACGGAGCCGATTAGCATGATCCTCAAAGAATAGCGGACTTCAGAATAAGGTCGGACCTGATTTAATAAAATAATCACCGTAGAAAAGGGCTGCTGATCAGAAAAGCCTTTGGAACAGGTACGATCGAGTCTCGTGCCAGAAAGGAGATCTAAGAGGCACCTCCGAGCGGGGGCTTCAATTGGCAAAGTTCAGGGCAAGTTGCAAGGCTTTTCTTTAAAGATCGAACTCCTTTATGATGAGATTTCCAATTCTTTTAAGCGATAGGCCATACCTGCAGATTTCCCTAAAAGTGAGGCGTTTGAAAAGCAAGAGGAGCCAGGTTTTCTGCTGAAACCAGAGGTTCCTTCTGAGACTGAAGATCCAAAGACGTAGGTGCATTAAAAATCAATGGCCAATTCATAATCGTGAAAAATTTTAAAGCACGCAATTGCAAAAATACCTTTATTCAAAGGCTATTAAATGCTGTGACTTCCATTTATCAGCGAAAAATTTCTTCGAGCGTAAGTGGCATCAACACACACACATAGCAAGACTCTGTATAGCTTCTGTATCTGTCTCAGTTGAACTGCTGACTGCACTTCACTGCTGCATGCATCTCTTTCGACGCCTCTGACCTGAACGGTCCAGAAATAGGCAACAAAATCGCGAGTATTTGGGAGTTGGGCGTGGTGCTGGAGTTGTGTGGAAATATTCATATCAAACACTAATGGTTAGGACGCTTTAACAATTTAATCATTGATTTAATATCACATTTCACAATTTGAACAATTAAATTGCATAAGTTGTTTAAATTGTTAAATGACGCTCATGTAATTCAAAGGAGAAAAGCTACATCATGTTTATCTTCCAACAATATTTAAGAGCCTGTATACTTGTACAGCGTAAAAATGTAAATGGAGTTACGAGATGTCGCAGTAATTAATCCTTAACCAAGAAATATAGCAAGCTGCAGGATGGACGCCCCACATGCCGACCATTTGGATAACATTGAGGTAGGAGAAGCCTTTGCTTGCAGCTTGGATAACCTTTACTTTCAGTACGAGCAAGCACCCGCTGTAGTACAACATGTCAATACCAAGATGAGCAATTGAACATAGGCTTCATTTTTGAAATATTGGTTCATTTCTCTTACATTCTGGCATGCCTATGCGTTGCGACATCCTTAGGTTTGTCCCGTGAATTTTGTCACCGCCCATTTGCCTCTAGCAAGATAGAATACTAAATAAATACGTAATATTTATAAATCTCGTGATGACTTTTGGATAAGCATTCATTTGTTAAGTGAATTTAACAGGTAATTCAAGACCGTGTTTTGGACCGGCAGTTTCAATTATTGCTGCTGCATGTAGGACAAACAGTGCACCGCTGTTCACCACACCTGCCTATTGAAGGGAGTATTGAGTGTGAGGGAGATATATGTGATAGGACTGAATTTCAATGGCACTTTATCAACTCAAAGAACCTTCACTCTCTTGTCAGGTCTTAAGCCTTGAGAATATCTGCTCCACCTCTCCCTGCCATCGATTACTACCAGTGCCAGAACTTGATTGTCTTAATTACTGGCAAACAAAAGACCTCGCACGAACACAGGGAGCTCGGCGCTCTTACGAATGAAAGTCTTCAGTGATAAGTAATTAAAAGAGACGAATTCAATGGGTTCATGTCCTTCAAGAAGATTGTCCTAATGGTTTTTATTATTTTAAATTGTGAGGTGGAATCGATCTAAAGATCGCCTGATATGGCTTCAACTCTTCGTACTTGTGAATGGTTTACATTGACTTCTCCGTCACTCCGTTCGGAGCTCGAGACTCTCGCGTGCTCTAATTACCAAACAAAACGCTTCGTCTTAAACTTCTTACAAGACTGCGTTAGCGCGTACAAAAGTTTACTGACAGGGAAATGATTGGAAATTCAGGAACTTGACAGAAAATTATAGAAGTTCAATTAAAAGTAGTGAAATTTTTTTGAAATTTCAAGATAGTGGATTGATCAGAGACCTGAGAAAAATCAGGGATTTATGTTTATGCCCATTTTGACTGTTTTTTCAGACATTTTTCCAAATTAAATTCTCATTCTACTGCCAGAGTTTGGAGCAATTTTTTACGCATTTTTCAATGCAATGATCGCTCACCAACTGAAAATTCATTTGCAGCGTATTAGGATATATTTCTCACAGATGTTAATGGTGCGACAATGAATGCCTGGTAGAAGAAATCACCAGGTTTCTGCTTTTTTTAATCGCCGTATAGTATCTGGCATACAGCCATTTAGTCTTGATCTGCAGCTTGTAAAATGAAAATTACATTATCAACTACATGTAGCAAATTTCCGAACTTCTTTCTTGCATTGCGACAATTTCCGCAAAGGCGGTCCAAAAAATTGAAAGCTTTCCTGTCGCAAGCAAATTCTCTCTAATACACAAATATCTGTTGTGTGATGACTAGTGCTGGACTGCACGGTGCACGATAGTAGGGTAAAGTCCGAATGTTCGTCCGATTTAAACGGTTCAAACTTCAAACCCTCTCAAACGGTTCTCAAGATCGCTATTGCTGCAGCAAATATCGTCAAAAAAGCGCAAATGCATTGGGTTCATCGTGCTTTGCTCTAAAAAGGATCTTTCAAATCTTGATATGAAAAAAACAACTTGCTTTGCGAACACTTTGTCCAACTGAAATTTTCGAAAGTTCGTACCAAATTCGAAATTAATTTAAAATTTTGACCACGTTTCGAATCTCATCACAAAAGTTCGTACACCCTCTAAGTTGAAATATATATTTTTGTTTAGCGCTAAAGTTACCTGTGAGCGTTCAAATTTTTTGTAATATAATAGCGTGTTCATTTTTAATGGATTTGATACATACGTTTTGATACCGGCATGCCGCAGCCAAGACGGTTCAAGAAACGGTTTGTGAAAAGTACAGAAATTTCTTGAGAATTTCTTGAGTCCTACTTCAAAATTTAGTCCACCACTTGTAACTTTTGAAAGAATGCATCTATCAACTTCAAATTACTCTCAAACAAAAGAACAAAACATTTTCTACAAAGGTGTTATAAACACATCCAAAAAATTTTCCTGAGATGTACAGAAATTCTTCGATAAAAATGTTTGATTCGCGTGCCATCGCGAGCGCGAAAGGGTCAACTAAAGTCTTTCGACGGTGAGTCGTACAGGTTCATTTTGAGGAATTTCTGTACTTTTCAGAAAACTTTTTCGGATGTGTTTATAACACCTTTGTAGAAAAGATTTTGTTCTTTCGTTTGAGAGTAATTTAAAGTCGATAGGTGCATTCTTTCAAAAGTTACGAGTGGTGGACTGAAGTTTAAAGTAGGACTCAAGAAATTTCTGTACTTTTCACAAACCGTTTCTTGAACCATCTCGGCTGCGGCCTGCCGGTCCAATTCATAAACTATAAAATCTATACCTGAAAAGATATTAAGGATCATAAACAATGAGGAGAAACTTAAAGAAATAATGTTGAACGAACAAACGAATTCATATAAATAATTTCTTCAAAACTCCGTACATGTGGACGAAGTAATAACACAAGCCGTTAAAAGATTCGAAATTTAGTACACCTCAGAAACAAACAAAGGGAGAAATAAAACTCTGTAAAATGGCAGCACTACAGCTGTCAACACTCACACAGGTACGACATCGCCTAACACAACAACTTTGTCAACGGAAAAATTTTTAGTCGGCGATGCAAAATGGTAGTCAAGTAAGGTGTGACCACTTCGTAAACAACTGAAACGCAGGTCATTCACTTGGGCTGTCATTTTTGTTCAAACAGTGAAATTTATTTGCGGTGTGTGGCAATTATACAATATTATAAACCAGCAGTTACCACGTGAACCACTTTTCGATGAACTTCAACTCCATATTAGCTTGTTAAAGTAAAATATAATTGGTGTGTAGGGAAATTCGAAGTGGACGAATTTTCGCAACTTACCCTACGTGTATACGTACTGCGTAAATATGATACGCTGTACAGTATGTGCTGTACTGTATATGTACTGAGCATCCATGATACGCTATACACTATGTGTTGTACTGTATATGTACTCTGCATCCATGATACGCTTTACGATTTTCGACCATGACAATGCGGTTCACTTGACCTTCTGAATGAAAAACTTTGTAATTACTGATCTCAAGGCATGATGCGGATTGAAAGCCACATCAATTGTTATGACACTATGTAGTCACTAATTATGTCGTCACCAATCATCACAAAATTTGTCACTAATTATCGCTAAATTTTTCACTAATTTTCTTGTCACTGATTATCACTGAATTTGTCACTAATTATCTCGTCACTAATTATGACTGAATTTGTCACTAATTATCTCGTCACTAATTATCACTAAATTTGTCACTAATTGTCTTGTCACCAATTATCACTAAATTTGTCACTAATTATCTTGTCACTAATTATCAGTGAATTTGTCACTAATTATCTTGCCACAAATTATCAATAAATTTGTCACCAATTATCTCGTCACTGGAAAATATCACACCACTTCATTCTCGTGTCAACCAAATCCCAAATAGCAAGAGCTTCAAAGAAGAGGCTCCCAAAAATAGAAAGAGGGAACTCCCGAACTAAAGCAACTCTAAACAAAGAATTTCATTCAGCGCCTTCTCTTTAGCGCCACGATTGATGTTAGACGGTCTGAACCATCTTTTTTCAACACATGACTGAATGCATGTCGCAATAGACAAAACATATCGACGGAACAATGCGCAATATCATTAAATACACTCTTCTGGTGCGGATTACTTTTCAGTGAGGTGTGTAATTTGATCAAATAACTTTAATGGTGTGAAGTACTATGTAGTTCTTTTCAGTAAAGCTTCCGATTGTATTGCAACGCCAAACAAAGCGCGCCGGGGAATAAAAATAGGCGTTTTTTGTTCGTTTCCTAATTTCTTTTATGGTGGAACTCTCTAATTATAATAGTTTTGTACTTGCTCGTAATATTGCCAAAGCAGCCAAAATTTTTCAAATTTAATAATTTTCTTGATGACTCAAAGTTGAGAGCTTTTATTGCAAATTGATTTGAGTATGAGGGTAAACCGCGGTATTTCGAATTCGAATTTCTTATACATGGAAGGAATTCTTTCTGGTTGATTTCAGAGTGGCTTAACTGTTCGTGCTGACATAGCGGATATGTTTCTACGTTCCATCTTGACCAATAAAAATTATCATACACATACTTAGTTTTCTGCCGGTTCTAATGTTTTGGCTAACATTGTGGATAATTTTCGGTGGTCCATTTTCTAACTATAAAAATGTCTTATGCGTTCGATAGGTGGTCATAATATATAGGTTGTCATAAAGTTCTAAAGTTCGATAGGTGGTCATAAAGTTCTAAAGCTTTTTAGAGCGTCTCTGCAACCGCTGGTGTGGATGTTTAAATTAGTTTGAATCATTGCTGTCAAGGAGCTTTCATTTTGAACATTCAATTCAAGTTTTGAAATACAAGAAATGAGTCTATCGTATTTAAAATAAAATGAAATCGTTCAACTGGATTGAACATTGTGTTTCACTCTCGTAAAACCCGATGGCCTGCGACCAATACAAGACAGCGAGCACGCTGCAGCGAGCTCATAAACTCTTGGGATATCCGAGGCATTGCGCACCCTAAGCCTCATATCACACAAAAAAACACTCTCTTTTTACAGTGCGTCTACATTAGATCCTGAGGAGAAGCTCCAACACGAAACAAATGGTTCTCTTTTCAGCAGGATTCTTTGGGTCGCAGCGATATGTTTGGTAGGCTTCCGGCTCAGTGTCACTTGTGTGAGGCGCCACAGTTCCATAATAAACGCTCGTAGGAGACTTTGAACAAACGACGTAATTAATGGTCGCTAATACGCACTTTGTGTCGAGCTGCTGCTTGCCTTTACGAGCAAGTCGTAAAAGATGACGCTAGCAGGCGGAGGGAGAGAGGTTGTTAGCGCCAGGTGTATTGCAAACTTGATGAAAGCCTTGCCTATTACCACGCAAATACTGAAAGGCTTCGTAAAATGTGCGCTAATCAGGCATTGGTCTTCCGTCAGAGTGCGAAGGATGTCCTCTAATATCTCCCTGTCAAATAGTCTGAGCGGGCTACAGCGTGGGACAATAAATAGGAACATTGGTTGTAAAAATTGTGAAATTTAACACCTTAACACGTTAACTGCGATCTGTTAAACTGAAGTTCAATACTTAATTCAAATTTAAAGTCAGTTATGGTAATCAATTTTGAAAATAGCAAGCATTAACTGGTTCGTTCGTGTACTTAGCTTTCATTAAGTATAAATAAAAAATGAGTTAGTGACTGCAGGTGGGTCAGCAGCACTAAGAAAATCACCTAAGTGACTACCGGTGGGTCACTTCGCAGAAAATGTGTTAAACTTTAGCCAGCATGCGTTCCTGTTATTTTCATTTGCATTAGCATGTCGGTAACAACAATGAGTAACGCTCTTTGGAGTGAGGAAATTGTCATGAAGTCATACTAACATATATTTATAGTCAAATGTAAAAAGTTTATGACAATTGAACGTGAAAAAATATATACTGCTTTATACATTTAGATTCTTGATATGCAAAATCTATAACATCATTTACGAAAAAACTTCAATTCGTTAAAATAAATCCAGTCTAAATTTTCCTCTGGGTATTTGTGATTTTAACCAACTAGGTATTACCTTTGTATTGAATGGCTAAAATCATAAGAGCTCCGGCAAAAAAAAAAAAAAATTATACTGAGCAAAAGTTTGGTGTCTTTGGTAGGGCGTTGAGCCCAAACAAGGCAAAGGCAAGTTTTGCGTTCACACACGCGGCTGTCTGGTCCAGTTTCCATGAAACATGATTAAATGAACAGCGTTTTTCACTTTGTTGCGTCAAACTCAACAAAACATGCTCTGAAAACTTCACGAAGAGTCTAAATTTGCATATCTTATTAGAAAACTTTGTTTTCACAAGAAGAAGCTAATTTTTTTTCGGCAGAGCTGACGAAGCTTGGCGTCACACACTCTGCCCGCGAGCGACACATCCTTGTCTAGGCAGGACACCCGGCGGCTGCATGACTCTGTGACACTAAACTCCTGCTCATTCTATTAATTGAGTTACAAAAACATACAATTACCAGGTTAACTGCGTTTGCGTGGTTGCTAAGGTACGTTCGGGCAACCTCAAAAACCTCAATAAAATACGCGCTCGAAATGTCCATTTAATCTCCTATAACGTATCAGCGTCGCATAGGTCCAGGCAGCATTGAGTATAATGCAGGCTGATTTGTCGTGGTTTCATTCTAGTATTCACCTGAACCATTGTAACTTCATAAATAAACTCGAAAAAATTAGAATAACGAAAGTAGTAAAAACTAGAATCACTAAATTAGTAAAAACTAAAATCCCGAAAGAAGTAAAAACTAGAATCACAAAAGTAGTAAAAACTAGAATCACGAAAGTAATAAAAACTAGAATCTCGAAAGTAATAAAAACTAGTATCACGAAATCAGTATAAACTAGAATCACGAAAGTAATAAAAACTAGAATCACGAAAGTAATAAAAACTAGAATCACGCAAGTAATAAAAACTAGAATCACGAAAGTAATAAAAACTAGAATCACGAAAGTAATAAAAACTAGAATCACGAAAGTAATAAAAACTAGAATCACGAAAGTAATAAAAACTAGAATCACGAAAGTAATAAAAACTAGAATCACGAAAGTAATAAAAACTAGAATCACGAAAGTAATAAAAACTAGAATCACGAAAGTAATGAAAACTAGAATCACGAAAGTAATAAAAACTAGAATCACGCAAGTAATAAAAACTAGTATCACGAAAGCAGTATAAACTAGAATCACGAAAGTAATAAAAACTAGAATCACGAATGTAATAAAAACTAGAATCACGCAAGTAATAAATACTAGAATCACGAAAGTAATAAAAACTAGAATCACGAAAGTAGTAAGAACTAGAATCCCGAAAGTAATAAAAACTAGAATCACGAAAGTAATAAAAACTAGAATCACGGAAGTAATAAAAACTAGAATCACGAAAGTAATAAAAACTAGAATCACGAAAGTAGTAAGAACTAGAATCACGAAAGTAATAAAAACTAGAATCACGCAAGTAATAAAAACTAGAATCACGAAAGTAATAAAAACTAGAATCACGAAAGTAGTATAAACTAGAATCCCGAAAGTAATAAAAATTAGAATCACTAAATTAGTAAGAGCTAGAGTCACGAGCATCCATGGCTTCGACGTGTCATCGACCTGTAAAAAACTGAGTCATGCTCCAGTGCTCGCTGCACTGAAGCTTTCACTCACGGCACAATTACGCCCTTAGAAGCTCATTTCGAAGTGTTAGTTCTTGTGGAGTTACAGCCGCGGTCTAAATAATTCATGACTGCTAATTGCACCGTGATCTAGAGCAGCGCAAGTGCCGTCATTTAAATTATGTTATTTACAGCGTGAGAACATGAACGGCTGTTCGAGGCACATACAAAACGGGATTTTCTGAACAGTTTTACTTCGCAATTACACCACTACGCCACTGATCCATGAGAACTAAATGTTTAATTGTTTTATACTTGCAAAAATCAGAATTATTTGAAGAGTTATACTTTGTAATCACACCATTACATCCATGAGAACTAAATAATTACTTGTCATATTCCTTCAAAACACTGAATTTTCTGAACAGATTTACTTTGCAATCACACCACTACGGCACTGTCCATGAGGACTAAATGTTTGCTTGTTTTAAACTCGCAAATAAACAGGATTTTTTGAAAAGTTATGCTTTGTAATTACACCACAACGCAGCTGGTCCATGAAAACATGATACTCACTAGTCAAGAAGTACAACAAACAAGGATTAGCAGCACGAGTAGGCAATAACAGAAAAAAGGTTGATCGTTACAGATTCGCTCCTGTGTTGTGCTGAGTGTCGTCTCTAACCTGGGCAGGTGTAGCCATCTCAGCCCGACGCATTCATTGCACTGTGTATTTGGCTCAAATTATTGTTGCTCAATATGAGAGTCCAAAATTTGTTGCATTGCAATGGATTGAACTGAACTTCAGTATTCAACTCTAATTTAAATTCAAAAGCTGTTAGAAATTTTATAAATACCAAACATTAACTGAATCCATTAAATATCATTAATTTGAAAAGGTTAGTAAACTTTTCCAAACGACCCATCGAAGCAGCGGAAAACTTCAAGCACGACCCACCGATGGGTCGTATCGCAGTCAACGAATTAGATTTGTTGAACTGCGTGTTTTATTCACCAGCCTTCACTTCAGATTGTTTTGAACAAATTTCTGGTAGGGACTTTTGTTTGGAAATTGAACTTGATTGATTAATGAAAGCCTGAATCTTTAATTCAGCAAAAAAAAACATATGCTTTGCTACACTGAGTTACAGACAACATGCACCAGTTGAAAATACTGGGCACGGTTACTTTATAAGCGTATACTAGGTAAAGTGTTTAATTTTTGTTTTGGAAGGTTTAAAAATCGTGCAAGGTTAATAAATTAAGCGATTAAAAACACTCAGGGACTGATGGATATTACAGAAATGTAGTCTACAAGCCCTCCATACTATTACATGTTACAGTACAGTTGAGGTTCAAAGATAACCTTTTTAATTAAGATGAACTTTCCGGAAAGTTCACCGAGCAATTTTATAATATAGAGTGAGAGGAATGTTTGAGGCTGTATTCTATATTTAATTAGGAAAAAAAGTTAATAGCGTACGATAGCAAATTGACAAATTTCACTACAATGCCTCACTGACAGCAGTATTTCAAACATGCACAGTTGAAAAAGCAACTTCGAGACTCTACAGCTATTTCAGCAGAAGACCGAAATCACAGACGCGCTTGCAGGCAGTCAATGGGATTCGTTGGTGTCTTTTCTTCACTCTCTAACTGTGGCTGCCTTCTGATACCTGAAGTAATTATAAGGTATGCCAGTTTTTCTTCCTGCATCATTTCACATTTCATACTACAGTGACTCTGAATCTATTGAGCTTGGGAGTGTCTTGTAACTCGTCAGAAATCAAACCAAAGCCTGTCAGATTCGAATTTCTTTTAATTCTTCTTTAGATAATTCCTTGAACTCTCATCAACTTGAAATGAACTTTTGTAGGAACTTTTTGCTCGTATGCGATTCGTCATTTCACACCGCACGTCTAAAAAGTCACTCTTACACCAAAAGTTTCTATTTAGCGCGTCTCTTTGCATTTGCAAGGTGAAGGACGAATGTGTCTTGCGCTCAGTGGAATAACTGCAGCTGTTTTATGGCATCAGAACGTTACAACATCTTTTATTTCCATCGTAATTGGAAAATACTCACCAGTCGTTTCCTTCCCCACTAAAGCTTCGTCAGTGGACGATCTAGTAACATAAAAAACTTTTAATTCAATAGAACCTGTCAAGCTCACACGTTAGCCACAATCATGCATTTTTAAGGCCTTTGCTGTCCCGTTATCCAGCATAGATGCTGGACAACAACAGAAATGTATTCATTTGCAAGGAGACATTTATTTTCTGTGTGCTTAAATGCTCCACTGATTCGTTACAGGAGAGTCTCAGTGATCTGTTGATGTTAAGTACGCACAAAGGTTAATTAGGCTGTCAGAAGAGCACTAATGGCTGGTACCTACATATCGCCAGTGCTCGCTCAGGTCTCTCCGATAAAGTACAGTTTTTACGCACCTAAAAATGAGTTTTCAAACAGGAGGATAAGGCTAAAATTAAATGCAAATTATTGCATAGAAAGATTTCCACATTTTCTCTGATCATGGTTCATTTTTTTTAAATCTTCGTTCTTTTCGTTTCAAAACTAATTTTGAACCTTCGAAACATTTCAAATAAATTCAAATCGTAGTTTGATTGGACAGCGCTCTTCATAACGCATTAGCTCGTTTCTTTGTTCGAAGACTGACTGCTATTTTCTATATTCCATCAGCTCTGTGGACTAAAGATTAAACCCTTCGAAGTCCAATTATCTCTAAACTCTGAACTTGCCTCGCAGTTATAGATCGCCTGAGTTTTTTGTTTGTTTCAGCATTTGTGTCGCTGTATTTTGCCTGCGTTGAGATTTTCATGCGAGCGAAAAATATCTGGGAGATTTATTTATGGCCTACAAATTACACCTTCAGAATGCCATGATGCTGCTTTTCTTCTGGGTCAATCTTCATATGTCTCGCAACAGCTGTTCGAATTTACAACTTAGGTGTTGAGCGTCAAATATTTGTTGCCTTTGTTACGACCCAATTTAGCTGCATGTTTTAAATGACAGCATTCAGTAATTTTACTACGTACTCACATCAACTGGCACAATTCAGCCCTTGCTATTACATCGAATGATGCTATTTCTCGAAAATGTCCTTTATACCTGATACCTCATATGGTTGACTACAGCCCTAGTCTCGTTACCTTAGTTCAGCTACCCTCCCTCGTGCCGCCCATTTCCAAGCTACCCTCCCTCGTGCCACCCTTTTCCAAGCTACCCTCTCTCGAGCCGCCCATTTCCAAGCTACCCTTCCTCGTGCCGCCCATTTCCAAGCTACCCTCCCTCGTGCCGCCCATTTCCAAGCTACCATCTCTCCTGCTGCCCTTTTCCAAGGTAGCCTCCCTCGTGCCGCTCTTTTCCAAGCTACCCTCCCTCGTGCTGCCCATTTCCAACCTACCCTCCCTCGTGCTGCCCATTTCCAAGCTACCCTCCCTCGTGCTGCCCTTTTCCAACCTACCCTCCCTCGTGCCACCCATTTCCAAGCTACCCTCCCTAGTGGTTCCCAGTTCCAAGGCTCCGCCATTGCCGCCAATTTCTAAGGTTCTGTCATTGCCTCCCATTTCTAAGGTTCCACCACTGCCTCCCATTTCTAAGGTTCCGCCACTGCCTCCCATTTCTAAGGTTGCACATTTCTAAGGCTCCGCCAATGCCTCCCATTTCCAAGGCTCCGCCAATGCCTCCCATTTCTAAGGCTTCGCCAATGCCTCCCATTTCTAAGGCTCCACCAATGCCTCCCATTTCTAAGGCTCCGCCAATGCCTCCCATTTCTGAGGCTCCGCCAATGCCTCCTACTTCTAAGGCTCCGCCAATGCCTCCCATTTCTAAGGCTCCGCCATTGCCCCCTCGGGCTGACGCAGGCTCAGCACTCCTCCTCGCCTCCCGTTCCAGTCCACAGGCAGTCTCCCAAGAGCCTCATTTCTCGAAGGTTCGCCACCATTTCGAGTCGAGCGAGGTGCCTAAACTTTGGCCTCATTACCGACCCCCAGGACCCATCTAAGAGAGGGCCAATAAATCGTTTACAGAGCACCACCTGGTCCCGATAATGGCTGCGGTGCTTCCGAAAAACTCTTCAATTTCTGCGAGTTCTTAAACAGATGTGGATCTCTACAATTGTTGGACTTTTCAATTTATGCGAGTCCTGAAACAGATGTGGACCTCTACAATTGTTAGACTTTTCAATTTCTGCGAGTTCTTAAACAGATGTGGACCTCTACAATTGTTAGACTTTTCAATTTCTGCGAGTCCTGAAACAGATGTGGACCTCTACAATTGTTAGACTTTTCAATTTCTGCGAGTTCTTAAACAGATGTGGACCTCTACAATTGTTAGACTTTTCAATTTCTGCGAGTCCTGAAACAGATGTGGACCTCTAAAATTGTTAGACTTTTCAATTTCTGCGAGTTCTTAAACAGATGTGGACCTCTACAATTGTTAGACTTTTCAATTTCTGCGAGTTCTTAAACAGATGTGGACCTCTACAATTGTTAGACTTTTCAATTTCTGCGAGTTCTTAAACAGATGTGGACCTCTACAATTGTTAGACTTTTCAATTTCTGCGAGTCCTGAAACAGATGTGGACCTCTACAATTGTTAGACTTTTCAATTTCTGCGAGTTCTTAAACAGATGTGGACCTCTACAATTGTTAGACTTTTCAATTTCTGCGAGTTCTTAAACAGATGTGGACCTCTACAATTGTTAGACTTTTCAATTTCTGCGAGTTCTTAAACAGATGTGGACCTCTACAATTGTTAGACTTTTCAATTTCTGCGAGTTCTTAAACAGATGTGGACCTCTACAATTGTTAGACTTTTCAATTTCTGCGAGTCCTGAAACAGATGTGGACCTCTAAAATTGTTAGACTTTTCAATTTCTGCGAGTTCTTAAACAGATGTGGACCTCTACAATTGTTAGACTTTTCAATTTCTGCGAGTCCTGAAACAGATGTGGACCTCTACAATTGTTAGACTTTTCAATTTCTGCGAGTTCTTAAACAGATGTGGACCTCTACAATTGTTAGACTTTTCAATTTCTGCGAGTCCTGAAACAGATGTGGACCTCTACAATTGTTAGACTTTTCAATTTCTGCGAGTTCTTAAACAGATGTGGACCTCTACAATTGTTAGACTTTTCAATTTCTGCGAGTTCTTAAACAGATGTGGACCTCTACAATTGTTAGACTTTTCAATTTCTGCGAGTCCTGAAACAGATGTGGACCTCTACAATTGTTAGACTTTTCAATTTCTGCGAGTTCTTAAACAGATGTGGACCTCTACAATTGTTAGACTTTTCAATTTCTGCGAGTTCTTAAACAGATGTGGACCTCTACAATTGTTAGACTTTTCAATTTCTGCGAGTCCTGAAACAGATGTGGACCTCTACAATTGTTAGACTTTTCAATTTCTGCGAGTTCTTAAACAGATGTGGACCTCTACAATTGTTAGACTTTTCAATTTCTGCGAGTCCTGAAACAGATGTGGACCTCTACAATTGTTAGACTTTTCAATTTCTGCGAGTTCTTAAACAGATGTGGACCTCTACAATTGTTAGACTTTTCAATTTCTGCGAGTTCTTAAACAGATGTGGACCTCTACAATTGTTAGACTTTTCAATTTCTGCGAGTTCTTAAACAGATGTGGACCTCTACAATTGTTAGACTTTTCAATTTCTGCGAGTTCTTAAACAGATGTGGACCTCTACAATTGTTAGACTTTTCAATTTCTGCGAGTCCTGAAACAGATGTGGACCTCTAAAATTGTTAGACTTTTCAATTTCTGCGAGTTCTTAAAACAGATGTGGACTTCTACAATTGTTAGACTTTTCAATTTCTGCGAGTCCTGAAACAGATGTGGACCTCTACAATTGTTAGACCTCTCAATTTCTGCGAGTCCTGAAACAGATGTGGACCTCTAAAATTGTTAGACTTTTCAATTTCTGCGAGTTCTTAAAACAGATGTGGACTTCTACAATTGTTAGACTTTTCAATTTCTGCGAGTCCTGAAACAGATGTGGACCTCTAAAATTGTTAGACTTTTCAATTTCTGCGAGTTCTTAAAACAGATGTGGACTTCTACAATTGTTAGACTTTTCAATTTCTGCGAGTCCTGAAACAGATGTGGACCTCTAAAATTGTTAGACTTTTCAATTTCTGCGAGTTCTTAAAACAGATGTGGACTTCTACAATTGTTAGACTTTTTAGTTTCTGCGAGTCCTGAAACAGATGTGGACTTCTACAATTGTTAGACTTTTCAATTTCTGCGAGTTCTTAAAACAGATGTGGACTTCTACAATTGTTAGACTTTTTAGTTTCTGCGAGTCCTGAAACAGATGTGGACTTCTACAATTGTTAGACTTTTCAATTTCTGCGAGTTCTTAAAACAGATGTGGACTTCTACAATTGTTAGACTTTTTAGTTTCTGCGAGTCCTGAAACAGATGTGGACCTCTACAATTGCTCGACTTTTGCGATTGCAAAATTTGAAGCTATTCTACAAAATTCAGTAGAAAATAATAAGTTACTAAATATACTCTGGAGTCATCGACAGAAGTTACTATTTTGAATGAATATTTTTTGCTGTTATTGATTCATTTTATCTCCAGCATTTCCAAGATATCCTAACAACGATCATGCCACGTCAGTGCTATATACGTGTTGTAAACCAATGTTAAGCGATGAAGAGTACGAAATTTTGTTTATTATATCTCTTGTTCGTAACGTGATGCAGAAATATCTTTGTCAGCTCAAGGGGTTTTCTAGTCGCTCATAAATGATGGTAATTGAAAATATATTATGTTAAGGCCTTTGCGCGTATATACCGAAAAGATTTTTGAACAATAATATCCACATGAAGTCCATCTTTCCTTGTTGATATCAGATACAACATATGAGACAACAAATTCCCCTGCTCTTATTTTCACTAACGTCACAGCACACATTAACACTGTTTAAGTGTTAACTGCACGGCGTGGACTACACTGTTCAAGTGTTAACGGTTGCATTTCCTTATTGTGGTTTAATTATCACTTTCAACTATTATTAATGTTACCTCATCACTGGGTCGACGAACGATCTTTGAAACTCCTCTAGTCGACATAAACCTGTTTGTTTTTAATCGAACAATGCCATCCGCTACTTTTTTAAATCCCAATCGTATTCACTGAAGCTATCAAGCCGTGTGTTCCCTACAGCATTCGTATAGTTTTTTTCTGCAGTAATTTAAGCTTGTACCGTCAGGTCCTTGTGCAGTTGATGGTGGATTATTCTCACCGCGATAATTTCAATAGGAGCATCAATTGTTTTCTTAAGGCCAACGCCCTTATTACAGGATCTGAAAAACGCTTAATTTGCAAGTAATCGTTGAAAACGTTGCTGCAGGAAACACCTTTATTTCTAACATTGCTGCCTCGTTTCTGCACCGATGGACCCAGCCGATAACTTGTTCAAAATATGCTTCAAATTACGAGGAATTATCAGACATTGCATCAAGAGCTTGATGACACCATTGTCCATTCCCGGAGACAATGATGCATTTGACCTTCATGTCATTGCGATCGTTGGGCAACGCTGAATCTCTGGGAAGATGGAACTGTATTTTTCTGGTCTCCCGCACCAGAGAATGTGGTGCGGCATTTGAAGGCGAAGCTCGAGAAGCACAATATCGCTGGTGTGTTCTATGTGCGAATACGCTTTACATTACTAGTTACCGTTAGAAACATTGTAAATTATGGCCGAGTGTTTGAGCAGAATTTTAACTCAGTTTGAGGTTGCCAGAATAAGTTCAGTGAAGCGCCCTGATGATTTGAAATTAATTATCAAGTAGTGTTTCCATAGCTACCTTCAAATTTGGTGTGGCTTTGTTTATTATAATCATCATATTTGCCGCAATGAACACTTCGTAATCATTTATTCGTTTTCAGGAATCGAGTATAAAATTTTCTATGAATCGAAAAAAAACAATCCTAATCTTACCGAAGGACCAAAGAAATGATATATTTTAGCATATACTTGATAAGTTTGTAGCTGAATTCTATTGCAGTTCGAAATGTGTGAAGGTAATTTTCTCTTTAACTGTGAGAAGGATCCTTAGTGTGTGCAAATTTTACTAATTAAAAAGGAAAATTCTGTTGACCGCCTCAATACTATCATACGATCGAGTTGCACAAATAGCTTTAAGCTTCTTACCCAAAGGAGACGGAATGAGAGAGTGAAGAGGAAGCTCGGTGAGTGGAAGAGTTCTACTCTGACCTTTTGCACGAGCCTTCTGCACATGTGCCTCCATGAACACGAGAGAGCTGCGGGCTGGTGAAAATAGCTCAGGCATGAACTGGGTTTGAACCAGGGTCCTGCTCATCTAGAGCTTCTTAGTCCCTCCTCCAAAAGGCGACATATTATGTCATGTACATACAAACATGCCTCCAATCTATCTTCTCTCGGAAAATCATTGAAGTATCACACCTACCCCACACATAAATAGATAAAGTCCTAATCATTGAAGTATCACACCTACCCCACACATAAATAGATAAAGTCCTAATCATTGAAGTATCACACCTACCCCGCACAAAAATAGATAAAGTCCAACATTGAAGTATCACACCTACCCCGCGGACAAAATAGACAAGTTCAGGTTCGCATGGCACTGAACGTGTACCGTTGCGAGTCACAACGAGAGAATACGGGTCACAACTCGCAATCACGCCCCGCGCTCTCAACACGAAGAGAAAGGTCAACTCGACTACAAAGGCTCCGCACGCCACACTTTGTGGCATCGAAATTAAATTGCAATTTTACCTCGGCGCGGCTAGCGAATGAAGCACCGTATTTGTGCGACACACATTGCCTGCAACTTTGCCTCAGAAGAGAGGTCAGGTATTGAAAATTTGTTTACTAGGTTGGGAATTTAATTGCTGAATTGTCCTACCTGATGTAAATATCGATGGTAAATTGACTTCTTTTTCTATAATAGTTCCCGCAAAGACCAGTGTTGTCGGCTCCGTAATGAGAAACTTTACTTCAGTTGAACGAAGGTGAGTCAAATTAATACATGTGTAACTCAGCTTTATGAAGAAAAGAATCATAATAATAGAAAATAATAAAATTTACTTCTCAAGCACCTTTAAAATTGAAAATGCAATCTCTTTAATTATAATAATGAATTATTTTTCTAATTAAGATTTTCAAAATTTTAAAGACACCACTTACCAGTGTTTCAATAAGTCGCTCATAAAGAAGCGATACAAGCATGCGGGGCTGCCTTGTATACATTTTGTTGTGCATTTCAATGACAAAATAAATAATGGAGATATAGAGTGAAATTAATTTGCAGTGATTGTTGACAATCTACACTATAATAAGAGCCGCGTCCGTCCGTCTGTCCGAAGCCAGTCGAAATTGTGTGATGAGCGTATCTGTGATACAAGCTCGGCCTCATCAACTCTCGAGAGATTAATTTTTTTTATTTCTCGCGACATTTCTTTAATTTCTCCTTCTGTCTTATTTCAAATAAAGGGGGGGTTGACTATTTCTACGTTTTTCTGAAAGCTTGCAAATTACTGCGCAAGCAGAAAAGGCTCGATCCTGTTTTACACAAAAAAAAACAGATTTTAAATGTTCATTAATTATAAAATTATCATCCCTGCTTTGAGAAATTGTCGTGTGTGATTGGCTTATTTAATTATTTATTACAGGATATCATCGCAACCTTCCAACACCCCTACCCATCAACTCAGTTTGTTTAACTTTAATTACCGAACTGGAACTTGTAAATATCTTAATGAGACTTCAAAATACCTCAGCACAACGCATTCCAACGTTGAAATAAGGGGCTTCCAAGGCCAGAAAGCGTCTTGGAAAAAAGTATAAATTCGTCATGTGTATTTACATTCCCATTAACGAGCATAACAGCACTCGCTTCTGCAATGTTTTGCCGAGCATTTTACAGCAATCCGCCCTCTAAATAAACAGACTTCTTTTCTGAAGTCTAAGGTGGGTGCTCACAACGGGGGTCGAGGGCTCAAAAAATAAATGCAATCATACACAACTGACACTCAGTAAAGAGTCACAGCTTCAGAGAGTTCCCCATTCCCCATTACAAACAGAGTTCCCCATTACGCGATAAAGTTCACGGCAAAAAGGCGATACAAATTTCCGTCGTTCAATTCAGGGTGGAAAAAAAGAAAGCGTCACTTTCAAATATACGAAAGAATGACATTTGCACAATACTAACAGCATCGAATAGCCTGTTTTTATCTGATAGATTATGTTGCGATTCTGTATCTGTTTCAGAGGTTCGTTCACACCCAAACCATGTCAACAAATCTAGAAGGACTTTGCGCCCTTTAAAAGCTGTTTCAATGCTATGGCAATGGAGTGAAGTTTCTTTCTTCTGTACTGAGTAATTGAAACTCGACACTCCACCATGTTTGGCTAGTTTTAACACTTTAACTACGGCAGGTAAAACTGAAGTTTAATATTCAACTCAAATTTCAAGTCAATTGTAGTAAGAAGTGTTGAAAATAGTAAACATTAAATCGATCATGTCTTCATTTAGTTTTGATTGAGTATTTAAACAAATTCAGTTTGTGACTACTGGTCGGTCATCAGCATTTTGAAAATTCCTTCCGTGTACCACCGGTGGCTCACGTCGCAGTCAAAATTTTAAGTTCATCTGCAGCGCGAGTGCAATATACGAGATCCCATTGCCCGGTGACTTGCCCATCCATCTCCCAGTGTCGTGTCTGAACGGGTGCACATCTCGCACAAAGAGCACGCGACAATGTTTTGGAGTTGAAAAGGTTTAGACCGCGTCCAATGGAAATGTGGACCTAGAAAACAACACATCGACCTCAAAAATACGCTAAAGGCTTTCTCTACTGCAGAAAAACTTTTTTACGGACCTTGGAATTTTTCTCAGCCACTTGAACCACATCGAGCCCCTGAATCGTCTGGGATAAATACTTCTTAGAGCGATTAGAGAGATGCCCGTTAAAACTGACAACGTAAGTCAAGCAAGCTTGAGTCAGTCAATTTGACAAATGGGATGTCACTTAAAGAGACAAATCTCTCACGCGAGCCAACGCACAACATCCATCAATTCTCGTTTCTTTCAGAGAGCCACAACGAAACTTGTGAACTTGAAAATAAGAACAAAGTTCGGAAGGAATTTCCCTAAAATTATGGCTTCTGGGGTAATTTTGTGAGTTTTCCAATTCAAACATTTTTTTCGATTGAGATTGCGCTCAATATTAAAGCTGCTCTCGAACTCAAACTGATATTGAAAAGTAAGACGTTGAAGTCAAACGAAAAAATGCTTTAATCTTTCGTTCGAGAGTAATTCGAAGCCGATAGGTGCATTATTTCGAAAGTTACAAGTGGGTGAACTTATGTGTTGCGTTAGTGGTGGGGCGCGTCTGGGAAAGATCCCAGGGCACGGCACCATTTTCAGAATTGTTTTCCCATCAGAATGACTTGTGCTCAATCAGAAATATAAAAAAGCTCAGAGTTGATAAGCAGAGTCATCGCAACGTAAATCTTTCAGACCATTTATTTTCAACTGTCTTCTACATAAAGTTTTAGATTAGTGTTTTAATGAGTGAGGTAATCAAATTACAGACACAAAGCCCACTGAAAATTAGTCCTCAAGGTTCAAAACCTTATTCTGTAAATGCGCGTGTACTGTACAGACTCCATTGAATTTCAATACAACACGAAATACGCAAAACACACGAAGCTACACGAAATGCACATCCTTTTCATTCCTTTAGTCATCTGAGGAAGTTGTCTGCAAGCAGTGAAGATAATCAAGTTATTACGCGCGCTCGAGAATTCTGTCCCAGAGGGATCTAGCGTGAGGAGTTGTGGAATGATGTCATACAGAGTCTTGCCTGTACGGTGATGTTTGCTACTCTGTATCGTCTCATATCTGCTTCACATTCAATGGCGTCTGCCAGACCAGGCAAATTAATTATCCATCGTACCTTTGAGACGCTTAGTGTGAAAGAGAAATATCTCCTTCTTTCATCGGGAAATCTCGGCGCACGCAAGGAACTGCTGTCGATAGTCCAGTAATTCGCTTAGGATCAGACAAGAGCGCGCGGTGAAGTTTCATTTCACGCGACGGTGACCAGATTCCTGCTGCTGATATCAGCGTATGCTCGTCGCTTTTTACATGAAAATGTTGGAAGGCGTTTTTTGATATGAGACTATAATTTTGCGGGGAGTTCACCGCGAAATTCAATGTAATTATGAATTTTTTCTCTATGATTGAAGAAACTAGAATTCATGGTTTTCAAACCGTGATTGAGTGTTGCCCTCGGCGCTGAAGTGACATGGAAGAATATTTTTATAAAAGAATGTGATAACTAAAGAATGGCCTGCTTAAAAAAGCTACATAAATGAAAATTACAAATATGACACTCATGTGTAGAGAATGTGAACATAAGACGCATGCAAATGAGTGCAAATGTATTTAAGTGCTCCGTATTACCGTAATGTTGCCTTCAACTTGGAATTGTGGGAGCTGGAACTCTACCGTACTGTTTTCTAGAACTTCTACATACATAGAGCGGCAATTCCATATCTTGAATAACGTACATGCATTCTTCAAGCTTGCCAACGTATGTTAATTCCCAATTTATATGTAACTAGATGAATGGACACAAAGATATTATGCCTCACGATGTTTATTTATCATGTGAGTGATTACTGTAACCGAAATTATTGAGGCCTCATTTCCGTATGAAAATTAAGAACTTAAAGTCTTGTGAGAGTACGAAAATTTAGGGATCACTGTAACTAACGAACGGAATACATTTCTCTGTATTGATTCAAATCCATCTGAACGTCACGTGAAGTCGACCCTCGCAAACTAAAAAGAAATAACAGCGAGCTGTTAAGGCAAGGACGGAATCGCATCACAAATATAATTGCATTTACAGCTCAACAATTTTCTTGCCTGACAATTCAATCGCTGTACACGTTATTTAGTTAACGTTAAAAAATAAAAAATTGGCTTCTTCATTTTCCATTGGTCAGGAGTTATGATTTTTTTTTTACAAAAAGTGTATCGCAAATAACCCTTATTCCTACGTAGAGGAAAAATAAACAATGAACGCGAACACTAATGAGGCAAAACGAACATATTAACACATGCATATCTATCACAAATTGGCTGGCATAATTCATGAGAAGGAAAACGATTTATAGAATTGCAAAGATGTCACATAGCCGTAAAAATTTTTACCTCAATCTGTGTCGTTGAACGCTCGTGTTCGACTAAGTGGTTGCAGACGATGTCTACAGCGAACGTTTCATATAATTTCTGTGTACAGACTTGTGTTACAAAGCCCACTTATTTTAATATCGATATGCACGAAATACCTACAAAAAAGATTAAGACAATGACGTCACCTCATTCAACAAACAGTTAATTGAACGACACATTTTATATGATAAAAAATTATGCGCTCAAAATTTCTTCACAGATTTCAAAGCACACTTTTTTCCAGTATTGATTGATTCTAACTTACTGCAAATTGATTAGATCGATGACGTCACATTGTTCAATAAACAGTTCAACCACACATAGTAGATAAGATTGTTCGAAATTTATTTCACGTCACAAAACACTAAGTCGAAATTTATTGAGTATTTCCTTCGGTAAGAAAGAACGGGAGTTTCAGCGTCTCTCAATGCAGGGTATGAAATGGCAGTGAGTATAAAGAAAATATTCTACTACGTAGCAGATTTTCTTTCAATCATGAATTTACATAAACAACGGAATAAATAAGAGAGTTCTTTTCGTTTGCTGAATTGGCTGCATCGCTAGAGTTGCCATGAACGAAAAAGGCGCTAATGAAGAGTAATTTCCAGAAGGAACGGACGAAATAAAAAATGTTAAATAATCTGGCAGTTACTACCAAAACTGGAAAAATTTAATCATTAATACAATCATTAGAGAATAAAGGCTGATGGCGGCATAGGTTGTACAGCGTAATTCGTTAAGAGAATAAGATGAAACTTTCCCATTAGTTTCCTAAATGTATAACAAAAGATCTTCACCCGCAGCGAAAAATTTGAAGTACGGATTATCAAAACAACATAAGAATAAATATTCACTCATCACAATAGTTCCGAATCACTTCATAACATTCCACTTGCAGAAGAAGATCGAATGAAATATCGTCAGCAATACTTCTGACACACCACCCCTACGAAATGCATCACGACTCTCAACAAAACATGGTAGCAAAAGACAACACAGTACTCGCATTGAGATTAAAAATTGATCTCTCAAAATATCAGAGTTTTAATGACACCTCTCGCAGCGAATCACATCAGGCAAATGGCAGGAGACAATTCTCGGAGTCTGTGATCACAGAAGACCCGAGGCAGCTTTTCAAAGCCCGATAGCGGCGCTCGGTCACGGAGCAAACGTTTCTCGGTGACGGCGCAATCGAGCAGAGTGCTGCCTGCACAACCTCGGTCGGAGCTGCTTCTTGCGCATTAGGACGGGCTGGAGTCTTGCCTAATTTCTCTGGCGTGATTCCGGGGCCCCTAGGTGAGGCTGAGGCCGGGTAGGCTGGGCTAACTAGTGTTGCTCATTAGGGTAACTAGTGTTGCTCATTAGGGTAACTAGTGTTGCTCATTAGGGTAACTAGTGTTGCTCTTCAGGGTAACTAGTGTTGCTCATTAGGGTAACTGGTGTTGCTCATCAGGGTAACTAGTGTTGCTCGTAGACGGATTAGGGTAAGAAAATTGCTTATTAGGGTAACTAGTGTTGTCGATTAGGATAAGAAAATTACAGTAATGTTGGTTTGACCCGCAAGTGAATTAGGTTTTTTTGGTTAGAGTCAACCCGGTATATGTAGTAAGGTAAAATTGAAATGGATAATTATACTAGTCGCTCTCAATAATAGAGTACACTGCAATTGACTGAATTTAGTACACAAGCAAGATCTGACTGCAAGTATTTTAAAAGGTGAGAGAATTGTTTGTAACTCGAATTTCACGAAATGAATCTGAGGTTATCTCGATTTGTGTTCGAAAATAAATATGAGTGAACATTTGAGTCGAAGATATAATGAAGGTGGGAGTTGGTGTTAGCTGGTTCTTTGATCAGAAAGAAATTGAATTGAAGAAATACATTCATTTTAATTCGATACTTGTTCGAGTAAGTCACAAGTATATTCGACGCTTGACTGGAATTGGTAGAATCGGTAAATATCAAAGATGGGTTTCTTACATTAAAAACTGAGGTTAATGCATTTAGCCAGTAAGAATTGAAAACAGCCGATAGCAGGAACGTAGAGGTTTTGTTAGAACATGTCATAATTTTCCAAGGAAAGTCAGTAAAATTTTGCGCATGGTGCACTAGATTACGAACTTAAATTTTCGTTTAGACATCTGTTAAAAGCCGATGAGAAGACATGTCGGAAATGTAATATTGAGCAAACGTTGATTAAGAAATTTAAAACCACTATCTTGCGTATTGATCTCATTTGCCTTACCGACACAGCAAGAAAGCTGGCAATGACACAGTGCACCGTGCATATGCTCGGCCAACTGTTCTCTAACACACAACAGCCCAGGGAGTGGCTTGAGATTGATAAAGAAATGTGGCTCCCATGCGTCACGACAGCGTTTAGTTTTGAATGCTCTTACTAATTTTTTCGGCGCTATAAGTCTTTCTAGAGTTAAGAATGGGTCGGATCAAACTTTTGAGAAAGAAAAGATCTTGCCCGTCACCATGTAGCAGCATGGCTTAATTTTTACAGATAAAATTAAAATTGAAATTGAGCGTAGGATCAATAGTAGAAGGTGTTATTCTGTGACGGAAGCAAGTTTAGTTTCGTCAGACCGTTCGGCGCTTGACTGATGCACCCAGATACTACATAGGCCCATTTCCCACTGAGCTATAGCAAAGCAGCATCTAGCAAGCTTGCACGAGCTATCTAGCAGATGGTCTGCGAGACTGGTAGGTAGGAATAGCTCTATTACGAGCCGTTGCCTTCACACTGAACTCGCACGTTTTATCCAGGATCCAGCATGCGAGGTGAAAATGTTATTCCTACCTACCAGTCGCGCAGGCCATCTGTTAGGTAGCTCTTGAGAGCTTGTTTGGTGCTGCTTGCTACCTCATTGTGAAATGGACTTTTGGGTACATGACAATACATCAGTGGAACGCTCACTTGGTGAGATGGTGTGGGGTGACCTGTACGATAACAAGAACAGAGTGAACTTCGTTTCTCACACATGTGAAGTAATATTCAATTTACGAATGTGGGTTCCGCCCAGTACGATAACAAAAACAGAGTGAACTTCGTTTCTCACTCATGTGGAGTAGAATTCAATAGACGATATGGCTTTCCCGCAGTCTGTACCGACCAAATATCTTTCGGAAACGCACATTGATTTTCAGTCGACTACTGCACAATCGAGGTATTACATAGTTCAGCTCTCTGCAACAAGAATTTGTATGAAATACGACCAAATGCTCACGGAGTGTACTATGAGAATAAATAAAACAATATCATATAAGTCATCACATTTAGCGATCGTGTAGAACATGCTAGTGCGACATCCTGAACGGAATCTACAGCAGAATAAAATCCAATACCACTTCGCTGCACTGCACACCGTTTGACGGAAACTTTAGCCTTGAAACCCGCGACAATAGAATTTGTCCAGCGAGCTCTAGAATAACGGGGCTGTTGGATTGATGTTTCAATCTTCATAGAAGCGAGCCACTTTTGCAGAACTGTTCCGCTCCCCGCCGCTGCTTCTCATGGTACGAAGGCTGTGATGGACACGTGTGTAGGTGGACAAACAGAAAATAAAGTTGCAAAATTTTATTAGCTCAAAATTGACGCTTTTTCCAATGAAATTATAACGAGAGTTAGTAGAAAATTTACAATTGCAACGATTGTCATGGAAATGGCAAGACGTTTTTCCCATTGAAATTAAAACGCTAGGTAGAAAATTTACACGATTGTCATGAAAAGGTCGAAATAGAGTTGTATAAAGGTAAACAAATCATTCCTGAAGCTGTTCGTAAATAGAACGAATGAAATGAATTAATCTCGTGTGCATGAAATAAACGGATATTTATGACAGTGATTGCTCACAACGGTTCTATTGTCAAGAATTGCTATGGAAATAAGCCTTAGAAAGAAGTTTTATTGTTAACATTTATAAAAAGATTGATTGAATCTTGGGAAGAGTGAAAGATTCCGTACAACTCTACCCTCAGGAGAAATGCCTTAGCGAACTCTCATGAGTTTTACACTCACCTATCTAATCAAATAAGAGTTTGAAATAGCATGCTCCTCAAAACAAAGCCAACTTTTTTTGATTGGGATGTATTGCTTTCGTTGCGGTAAATAAGCTTTAGCAATTCGCATATTTCTTGTTACATTCGAGTTTATTTTAGATCGTATCCCACCTGGAGCTATCAGCGTCGATGCCAACGAGACTTGACGAAAGATGCAAGCTGACTTGAGAATCTGAAATATGAATAATATGATTCTGACATATTATTGAAATGACAAATGAAATGAATGAAACTGACAAATGAATAACATGAATCTGACATATTATTGAAGTGGCAAATGAAATGAATGAATCCGACAAATGAATAATATGAATCTGACATATAATTGAAATGACAAATTAAATGAATGAATCTGACAAATGAATAACATGAATCTGACATATTGTTGAAGTGGGAAATGAAATGAATGAATCTGACAAATGAATAATATGAATCTGACATATTATTGAAATGACATATGAAATGAATGAATCTGACAAATGAACAATATGAATCTGACTTATTATTGAAGTAACAAATGTAATGAATGAATCTATGAATCTGACAAATGAATAATATTAACCTGATATATTATTGAAATGACAAATGAAATGAATGAATCTGACAAATACAAATGCAGTTCACAAGATGCGTTTTCATAGCAAAATGTGTCGTGACTTACGTTGAGAAGAAATTTGGTGCATTGGGACTTATGATGAAGAGAAGTTTGGAAACCGTTTGTAAGAAACTAGTCTTTTGCAGCAGGGACGCGAATTGCAGAAGCTTGCTTGCTAAATACAGAGAAACTGCTTAACGCTTTTGCCTAGGCTAAGCTAAGGTCATCGGTAGGGTTTTTCTCACAAAAATATTCAAACTTTGCTTTTTTCCAATTCAAATTCGCTTTAGATTGGACTGGGAATCAAAGAACCTTATGAAATGCTAAACGGTTATCATGGGCAAATTTTATTCGAAAAATGGCCACATTTGTGAATTTTATCAAGGAAAAAATCACCTTCACAACTCTAGCGAGAACGTTGTGCTCGTGAAAACCGTGATCATTTCAAAGTACACCAAGAAGAAATATTTTTAGTTGAGCAAACTTTTGAATAAATCAATTTCTGGCCCCTCCTGAATACGCCCTCACATGAAGGAACTCTAGTCATCAATTACCGAGTGTTCTCAGGATGTTTTTTAAATGCTGGTAAAAGTACCAACATCTCGTGACGCTTCTTTGAATAATAAAAATCAGTCCACGACCGCCAGGCGCAATGCTGGGGCTGTGAGTCACGTGACTGAGACAACAATTCCGTCTGTGTACACCACTTAGGGGCGCTATCAGAGCGCAGTAAATTACACGAACTATGAAGCGTTTTCTTCATTTCTGTGTTGGTACGAGCGACAAAACTAGTTAACTTACATAAACTTTAGAATATATGTATCTTTAGAATAAACGTCTCAATATTTCTATCCTCAATAACGTACAACGAGATCCGTATTATTTGATTCCATTACAAATGTTCCGGAAGTTCAATCAAATTATATAAGGAAAATGTGTTCATCTCATTTCCAGTCCAACTTTTTCGTTGCATTAACTACTGACTTCATCCAACGGCATTTATTCTAAAGTTATCAACTGATGTGTTAAGCAATTAAGTCTAATACATTTGAGAACTCACTCGCACATTTTATATTACGAACTCAAGATTTAGTGTAGGTGAATATTCATATAAGCATAACGCATTTGTTTAGTATCGGGGTTAAAATATCAGGTAAGGTACATATAATCTGGCAAGCTGTTTAACAAGCCTATTTTCCGTATTTTTTGAACAAGCCGAATAGCAATTTAAATTTAACTGAATTATTGCAGAAAGATATATAATGAAAAACAAAGTGTTATAAGGCAGTACAAAAAAACACTTCTGACCCGTTTTGAAAATATATACCGAGAAGTTACAGGTATTTTAATAAATCATTTCAACTCCACCACAAATGGGGAAATACTGAATATTTTCACATCGTTACATTTTTATTCTTCTCTACAAGTGAGATGGAGCAAAATTACGCATGTTTGAATAACTTGGAATTTTTGCTGAATATTTCGACTTTCAAACTATCTTCTATGAATGGATGAATGCCTAAAATGCGATGACGATGAACTTGGTTTTGTTTATTTTATGTTCAAGTAAATCGATGGAAGTGTTGCAGGCTAAACTATGAAGGACGGTTCCTGAGCTAATTTTGTGATAAAATCAGTAATTAGTCAATTTTTTCAAAGTCAACAACGGTAGCTGCTCGCACAATCCCTGCGCTTGTGTACGCAGATTTATGCTGTTAATGCTTGATGGAATTTAGCTATTGCTTTACACAAGTTCTTAGAACAACTCAGACGAGCGATATAATCATGCGAAATTTGTCTGAATCGATTGGCTGCACATAATTGCTGATGCATGCTCTTTCTACATAATTTTAACTCCTCATAATGAGCTAAAAATCGAGTCATTAATCAGATCTAGCGACCGCCTTTGTTCCCACTGAACGCTCCGGACTCGTAAACAAAACTTGGCATAAGCCAGTCATCAATAATTGTTGATGATCAATGATGTCACTCTCAAGTCGACTTCTATTATGGCGCTCATTATATACCTTCAAGTTGGAAGGTTGATTCTAAATTACGCTGTACAGCCGAATATGTATTATCGAAAATGGTGGATCTATTTGAGTACAAGAATAATTTTTTATAGTGTTATTCTGTCTCTATAAACTCAAATGCACTAATCGCATTACGGTATATTTACATACTCGTAAACTCTCAACAAATATTCAAAAGTTACAACCTCTGAGACGACAAGAGATCTGCACTGGAATCCTTCAGCATCAACGATGTTCTACTCGAAAAAAATATTATTGTTTATAGACCGAAATATCTGCATTTTACTACTAATAAGCTTCTGTTTCAGGAACATTGAATTTAAGGATTTGAAATAAAGTTGAACTCACATCGTATTGCCGTAAATGGGATACCCATATTTAGAAACATAAAATGAAGAGCAGCGGAAAAATACTCTAGCATTCAGAGCAGTGTATTCAGTAAAGCCGATGAAAATGAAATAACATTATCAAAAGTTCAAATTATTCCGTCGCATTTCTGATTGCAATTAAGTCTTCATAGATGGCTATGCTGCATTTTATATGAAAGATACTTTTCAAAAACCTGATGTGGAGATGCACTTGAAAGTCTTTCGAAATATAAGTTTAATTTTCTTACGTAATGGTTTATTTTAAAATTTTGAGGCAATCAGTTTCAACTCACGATGTTTTGAAATTGACCTTTTCAAACCATTTTGACCTTTTCGATATTTTTTCAATTGACCATTTTTTTTACCTCGGAAGAGCTAAATTATTAACATACAGCAGTAAGGTTTTCTGGAGAAATTTTTGGATTTTCTTAGAAATATACCGTCATGTTGTGGCTGATACAATTTTGTAAAATATTGGCAGCATTGTCGCAGAGTTCTGAGAGCGATGAGAGAAGTTATGTTGAGCGCAAAATCCAACCTTATTGAACTCGGTTATGTTAGAGATAAGATGGACTTGATGGTTACCACGCACACTTCGTGCTGGGCTGCGTTAATTAAGTAAGCAGTAATTGATAGCTTTTCTTCACATTCATATCATTTGGCTGTTGGTGAAGAATGTTGAAATTCAAAAATCGTGTTCGAAACATCCGCAAAAGGGGATGAACACTGAACGAGCATTTTAAATTTGTTGCATGATAACGGAAAAATCCCTTCTTTTCGAAATAAATTTACGTTCATTTCATAAAAAAGCACGTGCACTCAACAATATTGCCCCTGAAACAATGTGCACCATAAAATTATTCCTACCTTTTTGGTAACTTAACGAAATATGTAAGTCTGTCTATCGGTAGCGAAATATCAAGACCAGACATTTTCTAGTCTGAATTTGAACTCTAAGTAGAAGATTGTTCCCAGTATCCTCTCAATTGACGTTAAAAGGAAGAATCTTTAGCCTCTCAGCATTAAAAGTTAGGTTTTAAATTTACAGAGTCCGGCACATGTTGTCTCTGATTAAACACATCCGACAGCCTCGTCTATTTGAAAGCCATTCAGAGCAGCCATGTATTTCCTGTCACACAGATCTTCACAAATGAAGCTAGAACATTTTAAGTTACTCGTTACAGTAAGATTTAGACCTCATATTTTCATGGAATTTTCATCTCACCTTTTGTTGGAATGCTAGTGAAACATTTGAAAACTAACTTTCATGTAATATCCGTCAATGATTCCACGTAAATATCCGCACCTGATCGAGATCAAACAGTGAGGCGATCGTTGAATATCCCGGACAAGTGCGAAAAAAAAATAGCTTCAAATTTGCGCAACTTTGGGCTGACAGATTTAGCTTTAAAGCGACGTCGACTTTAATGAATTACAAGTAGATTTAGCTTTTAACTCTAATGAATTGCATTCAAATTGTGCGCGTTATGGCCTCGCGTGTTCGAGTTATATGAGGACCCTGGTGTACTTTTCATAGAACTTGTATCGTTTTGCTCGCCCATGTGCCTGCTCTTATGAGCTTGGTTATTTAGGGCGTCTTCTTAAGGAAGCCACGCAGGCAGCCGTACGTTCTAACTTCCTCCATTTGCCTGGGAGACTTATCGCTTTGCGGCTTCTCCTCCCATTACGGCTCTGTTGCCTCAAGTAATTTCATGTGTGCCCAGCTAATACGTTCTCTGCGTTTGTGACGCCACCGCTTATACGTCTCCCGAGTTTGCATGCGGATGTAGCATGTTTTAGTTAGACAGGTCTGCTTGTACAACCTACAGTGTATTTCTACCAAAAAATGTTTCTCGAAGATTTACAATCTTATCTCAGAAATATGTGAAAGTACTGCATGTATATGTGAAATTTCAGCTGTTTTATATGTGCTCCATACTTTCTAGGATCTTCCATCCATGTAGAAAACAGTCCCAGTTACTTGCTACGCGTGTGTGCCATTTGCCACATTATTTGAACAAATATTGATTATTTTCTTTTCAAGAAGTTATTAGTCGAAAAAAAGCAGTGTTATATTTCTCAAAAATCAAACGTTGACCACGATCTGACTTAAATTTTCTTGTAGTATTCAATTCAAAATACAACATAGATTAAATGGAATTGCTTCATTAAGCTGATACTTATTGTATCCTTCATTAAAAATGGCGAGATATTAATTTGATTCATCTCAATTCATTGCTTGAACTTTAAATAATCTGGAAATTAAATTTGTACCATGAAATAATAAACGATGGCATTGATCGCGCTCGTTGACTGGTAGACTGAAGGGATCAGCACCACAGTTATAATGCTCTACAGTAAAGATGCACCACAGTAACGATGCACCACAGTTATGATGCACTACAGTAAAGATGCACCACAGTAACGATGCACCACAGTTATGATGCACTACAGTAAAGATGCACCACAGTAACGATGCACCACAGTAATGATGTACCTCAGTAATGGTGCACCACAGTAATGATGCATCACAGTAACGATGCACCACAGTTATGATGCACTACAGTAATGATGCACCACAGTAATGATGCACCACAGTAACGATGCGCGTACTCATGCAGAGCATGAATGTACTATGAAATAATAAATGGCGCGACTCATCAAAGTGAGTCACAGAACAAATTTCTAAAATCACCCAGATGAAGGTGTCAAATGTGCCTGTACCATATACGAAACACGACGACCACTTTTTGACGTGACATTAAATGTTAGACGTAGATTATCTGCGCTCAAATCGCCAAGTTGTGTGGCGCACACAAGTCGAGGGGACTCTGATGCCAGGACGGCGGACGGAGTTTGAGCATCTCAGAGAAGTTTGTTCTAAACTTGCCTGCTCTGCCAGACCGAGATCATGTACCAGATTCTAGAAGTTGGATGTTTGACTTCCATAAATTTTGCGTTAAACCTTCAACTTTATGTCGTCTGTGGCTCTTTGTGAAGAATTCATGTCTCGGATGCCAAATTAATCACGTTCTTTTCAGCAGTTACAAAATCGCAACATCCCGTCTCTAGCATTTTCGTTTTAAAAATAACTTTTCTCTGCAGGGAAATACATAAACTCGTAAGGTTTAATGTAAAAAACAACAGCAAGACTCTAAGTGCTAGTCATGACCATGACTAAAGAAGTATGGATGGACAGATGACTCTTATAATACACCAAGAATACAAGGGAAACAATTTTTTGTGCGTTTAAGGACGAAATGAGTACTAGCGAATACTTCAAATATAATCGAATGCAGATCTCAAGGTATACATTTTTATGACATCAGAATTTAGAAATCAAACTTTTAAAACTGAATAACTAACGATACCGTCGAAGAATTTCAAGTGTAATGGATTCATTTAGGAAGAAAAAACTTTTGCACATAGTTAAGTCTTTTTTTTTTGTTTTAATTTTCGCTCCTGACGATTGAGTAATCTATAGAACATTTATACTAACAGACGTACAATTTAAAGAAAAATCGGTATTAAAATGATTCATCAGCTGTGTAAAAACGTCAAGCTACTCAATTAAGAATTTCCTTTCTCCCGAAACGGATAATTTTTCAGAATTGCAGCCTTTCTGAACAGACACCCCTAAAAGTGTCAAGGTATTTTTTCTTGTGTCAGAAGCCCTCGAAGATGTTCACTTTTTCCGCTCGATTCTGAGGACTTGAATGGCGTTCGTTAACCTCATTTGTCGGCTCTCAATAAGCCGAGGCGCTGCGACGTGTTTTCTTTCTTTCTCACGGCACTTCGACGGCATTTGCAGACGAAACGTTGTTACGCTGGGACTTACCGTAAACTGTGAGAACGCATGCAACAGAGATGGTATTTAGTATTTTATAATACTTGTTCATCGGCTGTACAAGGGCTTGAACCCGCGTCGTTACGCTGGGACTTACCGTAAAATGTGAGATCGCATGCAATAGAGACGGTATTTAGTATTTAGTAAGATTTTTTGCATCGGCTTTGCAGGGGTTAAATAGAGCTTGAAAACACGTGGTGTGACAATTTTATGTCCTTCTGCCGCTACGGCATGAAAATGATAAAAGTATTATGTAATCAGTAAAAATCAGGCAATTTAATCGATAGAATGCAATGGTAAATGCTGCAAGTGTGTTTCATGGTATAGAAGTGGAAGCGTGTTAGAAATTTTCAAAAAAATGGTCAGATTACTGCTTGTGTTACTATGTCTCAAAATTAGCACCTCAAAATTTACCCGAAATCCTTTTCTCTGGCTTAACTTCCGTCTTTTGCGTTTCGTTAGGTAAAAAATTCAAAGTTCACTGAAACTTCTGACAGAAGATCTAATGTGAGGGCTTTGGCTTCACTGAACACAGAACTGTTTACAAACTTTGCGTGGAGGGAGGTAGAACGCGGTTAGTAGAAGAGGATTACAGAAGCCTTCAGAGACAGACTAAAGTGTGTTGTGAACTTGAGTCTTAGAGCCACACGGCGGCACTACAGTGCCAGTCACTTTCAAAGTGTTTCGTAAATCCCATCAGAAATACTAGCGACGGTTTGCGTGATGAAAGCGGGCATGGAAGATACCAAAGACCAAGAGGGTCTTTCAGTGTGTCTTTGAATAGCGACTTGGTTCTGCTACGAGGATTTTCTTTTTCTTCTGTAGCTAAATAATAGTTACTATTTTGTATTCAGTGGTAAAAAATAATTGTGAGGTTAACATCAGGTCGGAAATTTTCCGATAAACAATTTAAACATGAATTAAATGCGATAATAAAATGAAGGATTGTACTGATTTGAAACGTGTCTATTTTGATGACTGAAAGGTTCAAGTCTTGTACAACTTAAAATAGAGTCACTAAAGGCCGGGTATGTCTTGCCATCATCCCATCTGTTAGAAGCAGACCAGATCTGAAAGTGTTTGATAAATATTACCAAGGGGCTAATATATCAACAACTAGTAATCCTTTTACAATTCTCTTAGTGAAAAAAATGTTACGAGCTTCAAAGTCCGAAGAAGAAACGTTCATTCCAAAACAAAGTTGATGCATGATATGTACTACAACACATTGAATTTGAAGCAAGCATCACTGTCACTAATTCGTTACGCCTGCACTTACTGCACAGTGGCTCAATGGATCACTTAACACGTCGCTTGTGATGCGACCCATCGGCGGGTCGGGCTTAAGTTTTGCCTGCTGCGAAACGACCCATCGATGGAACGTCTGAAATATTTTGACAATTTTAAAATCACTGGTATTTAACAAACCCATGCAGTCAATGCTTGGGATTCATAATATCAGTAACAATTGATTACTTCAAATTTAAGTTGATTATTGAACTTTAGCTTAACCCATCGCAGTCAACATGCTAAATACTTGAGCGTCTCTATTTTCTCGCGCACTGAAAATGCCAGGCTCGTTATGTCGAATATTGGAGCACAGCAGCGGCACACAACAGCCCTGGTGCGCCCCGTGAGGGCGGAGGAAATGTCGTCATCATGGCGGATGGAAATAACGCCATGAGGGCTTAATGGACGCTCGAGTCTCTTCATTCCAGGCCCAGGACTCGCTCGCCTAATAAAGACATCCACGTTAAATTAAGCTTGACTATATGTGATGAGTAATACATAATTCTAGCATCTCAAATTGTTCAGGAAAGTTAGTTTTCTATGATCGAATGATCTTTAGAAACTTGGGTAGAGATAAAAATGTTAGAATTTAATTCATATGAATGATTTCAAGTTATTTTTATTTATTGTCGTGTTAGGGAAGGTATATCTTCATGTTCTTAAAGTATTATGCGCGTCATGAGAGCTTAGACGACAAATTCTAGGTATTGTGATACGAGCATAGAGTGTTGGCAACATTTGTGCAACATTTCAAGCACAAATATGTTTCATGATGTTTTTAATCTGCTGTTTTACTGCATTGCACTTGACATCTAGAATACTCGTATATTCAAATTGATAATCCATTAATGTGAAAATATGAGTCGAAAGATTAGATTACAACTTTGGTAATTTCAAATTTCCGTAACGTGAAAGGCAGAAAATTCCTAAAAATTTTAAGTAAATATATGGCTTCATGTATCTAATGGAAAGGGTAATTCCTCTTAATATATCTGGACTTTTTTTGGCTTTGAGGCAGTGCCTCGTGATACACCAGCAGCTCAGCCGCTCTTGTGCTCGGTGCGCGAGCCATCAAAGTTTTGACAACTTAACCTCTTATGGCATTCAGATCGCACATTTTCAATTGATTCCACCAAATTATGAAAATAGTATCCTCAAATGGGGAGTGAAGATAAAGTTCTACTTCTATTATTAAATCAACCAACATGGAAACATGCACACTTTCGGCAGTGCCACCAAACTTTCAAAAGTTTGCTATTAGGTTTCTTAACCTCTTCACTGCTCCAGACTTGCAGATATAATGGTGTCATTGAGGTAGATGTACCTCAGTGTGGCTACACTAAATATGAAAAGCAAGGCGAAAATCATTTATATTAAATTTTTTGGTAATTTTTTCCTTAAATTATTTATAGATTGGTTTAAGAATAATTATATATTAATTTAAGACTAATGTTAGAATGATTTTAGATTTTATTTAGTCTACCCTTAATATCACCAGGTGTTGAAAGCACACTGAAACTGGATCCCATGTGGTCACGCTATAGCGACACAGCACCTCAATTATTCTAAGCTCCAAAAGCCTCCACCGGACGAATTTTAAGATTCCTTTATTAGCGCGCGAGTGAAGACGGGAATACTTCACAGCTCAGCTCAGAAGCACGTCAAGGTTCCAGCGTAGGGCGTATCACGAGACGCACTGTAATTGATTTCCCGTTAGCTCCGCAGCTTTAGTGACAAAGTCTGCAAATTCTCTTCAAAGTTTAGATTGAGCGTCGTTCCGACGGGCGCATAATCTTCGGAACTGCTCATAGAGGCGCTTAACGCCAGAAAATGTCGAGTCGTTGACGCCAATGTGTTTATCACGCTCCCATCAGCTCTGTGTATTCATACACTGACAGGGGACGAAGTTACGCATTGATCGCGCTGAACTTTCGCCCTGTTGAATTAAGGGCTTCTCGGATAACACAAAGTCTCTGGGGATGTGATAGATGGACCGTTGCGTCACAGAGTGCGTCTGAGGATGTGGGAGTGAAGCTGCATCAGATTTGATACATAGTGAGTTGTCCTTTGTATGTGCTTTGTTCTTTGAAGTCATTTTGGCCGAGTGGTTAAGAGCGCGGCCTTCACGGGAAGGTGTCGGTAGTTCGAATCCCGGCAGTGACGCCCGGTGATTTTCCCCGTTGGGGGAAAGGAAGATTTCAGCCAATTCCCCACTCTATCCATGTGCCGGAAATGGGTACCGGCTTCACCGAGGACAACCGTCATTGCGTTATGGTGTTAGTTGAAAGGCATTTGAGAAATCAATGTTTAAGATGATATGCATCAGGCTTGATTGGAATAAAACATCCTTTGTTTATGTATGGTTTGGAGGACAATCCTCACCGATGTGCTTTGAGGCAAAAAGAATATATTTTGTTAATATAGGTGAAGTTATTGACTGCATCCGAGTTCATGGAGCCTATTACTTCAGCCAAACAGGAATTAATTGATCAAATAAATATTAATTGATGATGAGTTCATTAATCAAGTTGAGGTCAATGACACTCCAAACGTATATATGAGCATTTCTACTAGATACAGCCAATCGTCGATTCATAAGGTTGGCATTATTATCAGTAATTTTTTCAACTGTAACTGAACTTTTAGAACCAATATGTTACAGCGTCATCATTTGAAAGTAAATTAACAGCGATAAACGAGTACCGATTGGGGAAAAATAAGCGACTGAAGTGTGTAACCGAAGCTCATATTAAGCTTGCATCTATTTTCATGATGGGTTTTATCGAAGCTTCGTAGAAAATTCTCCACTGATTCAAGCCTAGAAATTAGACGCTATCGTAGGGAAATCGAAGGAAAGACGCAATAAAGACCACAAGACGCTCATTTCCCAGTATCTCCACTGCGTTCTCTTCCAGTAGGTTGGACTGAAGCTATACGACAGAGCAGCCTTCATATCTGCAGGATCGCATTCGTTGCCCGCACGAATGCCGGAATGTGAAGGCACGAGGCAGTCGCGGCAGATTACTTCCTCTCTTCACGAGTTGAATTTCCGGACTTTACGAACTGAATTTATTCTTCCATCGAAAAAATTTATTGTATCGGAATGAAGTAAATTTATACGATGGAAGAACGAATTCATATCGTCGTCTGAGTCTCAAAAGCTTTACGAGCAAATGCATTCTAAATAACTCAAAGCTCTAGAGAATCTCATTTCACGATTTCTCGTGATTCTTACAAACAATTCAGATACAATCAGATGACAAAGCTTTTCGAGCTCAATGCGTTGCTGTGCTTGTCAGACACGATGTGCAAGCATTTACTTTAAAATTACTGAAATTTGAAACGCATTATTCTTCAATCTAGCCATGGATAAAACACATTTTTAGCTACATTTATGAGACTTTGTGCTCCAAAACAATAGAGCGAAGCCCTCAATAAAGAAACAATAATATCGCATCAGCTGGTGATGTGAACTCTCTGTTATTGTCAGACGCCGCTTTGCATTATATGCCGCTTACATTACATGCCGTTTTACATCTCGCTTTGCATTCAAAATTCATGTTTGCTGCGCAACTCAGCACCGCCGCTTGTCATTTGCGCGTTCGCAGATTGGCTGCATTCTGACAGAGCAGAAAGCTCGGAAATAAAAGCGCTGTGCGCAATTAAGGAGCGCTGGCACAGCAAGAATACTAAATGCCCACTTAGCAATGCAAACGGCCAATCGTTATCACTCATGAAAACCATTTTGTCCCTCTACTTCTGAAGATGACGACGCGGGCCACCTAACTTTTCGTCGCCAACTCCACTGAATAATACGCTAATGAAAGTAATTTTTGGCCTTTTGTGATGAAATTTTCGAAACTCATCTCGCAGTTTTGCGATGCTCGGAAAGCTGTTGATGAACCCAAACACACCCACCCGAGTTTGTGGAATTAGCTCGCATATTTGTGAGAGATTTCTTATTTTTTTATTTCGAAATATACGAGGTGCCGTGCTGCTGTGATGACGCAGTGGGGTTCACAGGAGGCAAATCTGCGCCTAGTTTCGACACTCATGCGATCGCTGTGCGGTATTTCATTGTGTTCATATCATGTTATGTTATTGTAATATCAGTGTGTTCATATTGCGTTAATATTATTGTGTTCATATTATGTTATACTATGTTAGTATCAGTGTGTTCATATTGTGTCATATTGTGTTAATATTATTGTGTTCATATTATGTTATACTATGTTAGTATGAGTGTGTTAATATTATGTTATATTATGTTAACACTATCATTACGTTACAACTGCGTACCGAATTTTTTATTTGAATTGCATTACAAGTCCATCGAATGTTTATTTGGACTGTGGCACGGTTGTTTAACATTAATTAAGGAAGGGTAAGTCACATATTAACTCAATTAGGACATGCGAAGGATATAGAGTAAGCCGCGGCTTCCTCTCAAGTGAAGCAGCAATAAATAACTAACGAATATCTCGTACTGTGTTATTATTTCAGCGAACAAATCATTAGTCAAAGTCATTCACGATACTTCTTTAACAAAATAAAAAAAATACACGAACAAAACTGAATTAAAATTTCAGCTGAGTTTAAAAGCCAATTTAGACTTTACCATCCTTAGCAAGTGCACAATGTTCAAGTGATGTCAACATTCGCCATGAAGTTAGAGCATGAATATCAACACGTTCGATCATAAGCTTTTTATCGGAGCTCAACAGTAAGTGTACACTCATCCCGTGCAGCTGCCATGGACGCGACCGGCCATGGCTTGGCCACATTTGATTATTGTCATGTTATCATCCCTAGATTTATTCAATTAAATTAAGGGTATACAGTTCAGTCTCCACTTACAAGATATCTTCCTAAGCAAAAGCAAGCTCGTCAAGGTTCCTTTCTAGAGCGTTGTTAAGAGATGGAATAAGCTGTGAACGAAGCTTCGTTGATCATAGAGTGTGGAAAAATGAGGTTAGCAAGTTCAATCTTGTAAGAAATGCTCCAAATTTTCTCCTGTGAATCTGTATAACGACATAGGAATTGTTGAGTTATACACCGATTAAGCAAAGTGCAACGCAGGAGAAACATACCATCTAAAAAAAAATTGTAGAATGTTTGCTTCTGGTATACCAAAATAAGCCTTTTTTTAAAGTAGCACAATAACACCACCATTCAAGAAAATACCTGAATGCTCACCATAACCAAGTCGGCGCCGTCATACATTTCTCATACATTCAAACCAAGCACGATTACCAGAAAAAGAAATGATCTCATCGACCATTTTCTGTATGCTTTCACTATAATTAAAATACTCAGCTCGATTGAATTGCATAATTGCATGAGGCAAGAGCTACCGAAGAAAAATTCTAGACTGCTCGCAAAAAAGTCAGCAAAGAATAAAAAGTCGAGTACTATGCCATGTAATCAGATAGAACTTCATGCTGAAGTACAGTTTTTTCCCTAAATGATGCCCTTCATTGGAAAAACTTGAAAAAAATGGAAATAACTTGATAAAACTATTTCGCTGCGTGGGGTTCAATAAGTCTTTTATAGAAACAGTTTCTTATACGCACGAAAAATCGAAGAAAATTGAGCAGGTAACTAATACAGTCTCTTATTTGCAACTCATAACTCACAAAGTTGGGATTTCAAAAATAAAAATTGATCAAAAAATTAGTTTTTCCATTGAGAACTTAACAGAATCCGTCATTACCCGTTTATTTAGTTTCTACTTTTTATCTCTCATACGCTGCCATCCCGTAGAAGACGTGATAAATATGTTAAAACTACGCAGCAAAGTTTTTTTCTTACTTGAACTTCAGAGCAAATCTATCGAATGTTTGAATTCTGGAATGGTTGTTAAACTTTAAGGATAAATTTTTAGTTCTGGTGCAGTTCGTTTCAGTTGTGCACGCCGTGCATCATAGCAGCCCGCTACGACTCCTACTCTCCCATTGGACGGCTGGCAGAGAATCATTGCCACATCTGTCGTATCTTCTACTGCCGTCCCGCAAAATAAAGAATACATAAAACAACACCGACACTCTGAACATATTAATCGACTTCAGTGCGTGCGATAGAACTAATAAACTCTCTGAGTATGGGAGAAGAAACTTCTGTTTTTTATTAGCCTTAGCTTTTATCTTAACTTTTCTCCTGGCATTCAATAAATTGGAAGGATTGACGTTTTTACTCGTTGGCGTATCGTTTGAAGTCTTTGAAATAGAAAAATAAGTCTACTAACTTTATCCCATTTGTAACCAACGAACGAATCCATGTAAAGTCATTTAAATTATTGTCATTTCTCTGATAACTTGTTTACATTCATAGTGCACATGTTTGTATTGATTCGGGGAGTTCTCAGCGACTGAATTCCATCGTACTAAATTTACTGAAGCAATCTTGTTATGTGGGATATGCTCGGACGCGCAAATTTCTTCAGGTATAAATTTTGGATGAATCAAAACTAGTTAGATTGTTCAAACAGGATTTCCAGCTCGTCAGCTCAAAATTCAAAAACCAGCACTGTGCTGAAGTCGTAGTTTGCTGCATTGAACTCTTTGTGTAGCAAAATTGTTTGCACAGATAAACACAATAATTTCTGCAGTGCAAAATAAAAATAACTTAATTTATTATACATAACACAAATAATAAGTTTTTGAGTTTAGAACGAGTATCGTGACTGGCCACAGAGGTGCTGCAAGCTGCTACTATGGGGCTGCGTTAAGGCGCCATCATCACAACTTAATGTACACAGCAATGCTCCTAAGAAGTCAAATTCAAAAACATTTCTAAAATACGTGTGTGGCACTAAAAGCATAATTTGCTCCAACTACAACAGCCCCATGGGAGTGGTCTTTGATTGGGTTTCGTGAGCGAAATTGCAGGATAATATATATGGCAATGGCCACGATCTTCCGCGTCAGAAGTAACTACTTATGAAAATGGAAAATTTTTAAATCACAGTCTTTACTCAGAAGTATTTCTAGTAACTATTACGAGACAATTTATGCGCTCGAAGATGACTAATGAGAAGGACTGTCAATGTGTGTAAACGATTTATTGACTTCATTACCAGTATGCTCGACTCATACGACAAACAAGCTTCACGCACCAATTCAAATGCCTCGATAGATTTGTGTGCCAGTTTAAAATACCACGATGGTTTGGCGTGTCAATTTACAAATGCACTGATATTTCGCGTGTCAATTGCAAATGCCACGATATTTCGCGTGTCAATTGCCAATTTTACAAGAGTTTACGTGTCAATTTCAAATACCACGATATTTCGCGTGTCAATTACAAATACCACTATATTTCGCGTGTCAGTTACAAATACCACGATATTTCGCGTGTCAGTTACAAATACCACGATATTTCGCGAGTCAATTGCAAATGTTACAAGAGTTTTGCGAGTCAATTACAAATACCACGATATTTCGCGTGTCAGATACAAATACCACGATATTTCGCGTGTCAATTACAAATACCACGATATTTCGCGTGTCAATTACAAATACCACTATATTTCGCGTGTCAGTTACAAATACCACGATATTTCGCGTGTCAGTTACAAATACCACGATATTTCGCGAGTCAGTTGCAAATGTTACAAATGTTTTGCGAGTCAATTACAAATACCACTATATTTCGCGTGTCAATTACAAATACCACTATATTTCGCGTGTCAGTTACAAATACCACGATATTTCGCGTGTCAGTTACAAATACCACGATATTTCGCGTGTCAGTTACAAATACCACGATATTTCGCGAGTCAATTGCAAATGTTACAAGAGTTTTGCGTGTCAATTACAAATACCACGATATTTCGCGTGTCAATTACAAATATCACGATATTTCGCGTGTCAGATACAAATACCACGATATTTCGCGTGTCAGTTACAAATACCACGATATTTCGCGTGTCAGTTACAAATACCACGATATTTCGCGTGTCAGATACAAATACCACGATATTTCGCGTGTCAGTTACAAATACCACGATATTTCGCGTGTCAGTTACAAATACCACGATATTTCGCGTGTCAGTTACAAATACCACGATATTTCGCGTGTCAGATACAAATACCACGATATTTCGAGTGTCAGTTACAAATACCACTATATTTCGCGTGTCAATTACAAATACCACGATATTTCGCGTGTCAGTTACAAATACCACGATATTTCGCGAGTCAATTGCAAATGTTACAAGAGTTTTGCGTGTCAATTACAAATACCACGATATTTCGCGTGTCAGTTACAAATACCACGATATTTCGCGTGTCAGTTGCAAATGTTACAAGAGTTTCGCGTGTCAATTACAAATACCACGATATTTCGCGTGTCAGTTACAAATACCACGATATTTCGCGTGTCAGTTGCAAAGGTTACAAGAGTTTGACGAGTCAATTACAAATACCACGATATTTCGCGTGTCAGTTACAAATACCACGATATTTCGCGATTCAATTGCAAATGTTACAAGAGTTTTGCGTGTCAAATACAAATACCACGATATTTCGCGTGTCAGTTACAAATACCACGATATTTCGCGTGTCAGTTGCATATGTTACAAGAGTTTGGCGAGTCAATTACAAATACGACGATATTTCGCGTGTCAGTTGCAAATGTTACAAGAGTTTTGTGTTTCAATTTCAAATACCACGATATTTCGCGTGTCAATTACAAATGCCACTATATTTCGCGTGTCAGTTGCAAATTTTACAAGAGTTTTGCGTTTCAATTTCAAATACCACGATATTTCGCGTGTCAATTACAAATACCACTATATTTCGCGAGTCAATTACAAATACCACTATATTTCGCGTGTCAGTTACAAATACCACGATATTTCGCGTGTCAGTTACAAATACCACGATATTTCGCGAGTCAATTGCAAATGTTACAAGAGTTTTGCGAGTCAATTACAAATACCACGATATTTCGCGTGTCAATTACAAATACCACGATATTTCGCGTGTCAGATACAAATGCGGCGATATTTCGCGAGTCAATTGCAAATGTTACAAGAGTTTTGCGTGTCAATTACAAATACCACTATATTTCGCGTGTCAGATACAAATGCAACGAGAGTTTCGAAAATCAGTTTCATTTTCTGAAGCAGCTCAGCGCTCCAGCTGTGTAGACTAACCTCGGGTGAGTCGCTGAAATTAATCGTGGGCTCGGAAGTTTGGGAAGAAATAAACCTCTGTCATTTTGTCCCTTGTTCGGGAAACAAGCGACTCAGATATTCAAACGCCAAGTTTTGAAACCAGTTGAATTTATTACACATTGTTAGACATATTACAGCAAGTACGTTAAATTTTTTACTAGATTTTTTACTTTCATAGCTGCATGCCATAAATTCGTTTTCGCTAGTATAACTTTTTCGATGTGCTGAATTTGTCAACTCTGGGTAATTTTATATCATGGTCAAAAAGTGAGGTACTATGTACTGTAGATTGATTTTTTGACGCTCAACGTTTGCCTGCTGAGCGCATAATTAATCTGCCACAATGGTGTTCTGAAAACTGAATGTTATCGAGTCTTTGAAGTGTATTGGTCTGATATCCTTGGCTTAAGTGAATTAGAATACAAGTACAAAGTTCTTAAGCTATCACTTTTACATCAGACCTAAAAATGCAGAAAGTCATTCGGATGAGTGAATGCTACGATATTGCAGGGTAAGATCGTAAGATCGTCCGCCCCTTGCAACTCTGAACGTGGGCATCTCAATAAGCCTTAGGCTTGTCAAAAAGCATTACATTCCGCATTGGTCAGACTCATCAGCCTTCAAAATGTAAAAATTAATGCCGCAGTGAAGAAGGTCCGAAATGTGAAATGATTTATTAAATGCTTTCTGTTATCGCTGTATTAGTCTTACAAAAACATGTACTTGCGATGCAAAAAAGTTACTCTTCAAACGATGGCAGTGTTTTTCCGGGAAGAATTCAATCGACAAGAATTCGTTGGATGTTATTGTTCAGAAACACAAATTGAGAAATTTTTTCCACAGAAGCGCATGGCATCCGGAAAGTGAGCTTGTAAATTTATAACTCGGACGGCTGCCGAAAAAAAGTTTTTGTAGTGTGATGCGTTCACACAGGAGGAAGGCAGACGCAGTCCTTGTATTTAGCGTATCTTTTCGACGCTGACTTGAGTTGCGTTCTTTTTCTCAGAATATCTCAAGCAACTCGTAGACGTTACAACCATTTTATTTTGAAGTTCGCTTGGCCATAAAATGGAAGCTCGACCCCCTTAACACGTTGACCGCGATGTTTTGAACTTAAGTTTGATTTTCAACTCAAATTTAAAGTCAAAATTTGTTGGTAATTTCAAAAATACCAAACAATAAGTAGGTCCATTAAATTCCATTAACAATTTTTGATATATTGTAGAAAATTTTCCAACGACCCGTCGCATCGCGAGCTGGGTGTTGAGCTAGCACGGGAGGACGGGTGTTGGTTTGCTCAGACGCTCTCCTGATATGCGAGGCTCGTACATACCGCTAGAGCTGCCTTACGAGCTAGCCCCTTGCAGCTCTGAGCGTAGGCATCTCAATGAGCCTTCGGCTTGTCAAACAACATAAAATTCCTTATTGGTCAGACTCATCAGCCTCCAAAATGTGAAAATTAAGGTTGCAGTGAAGAAGAATTCATTCTAATGGTTTGTGTTTGCGTAATAGACGTACCATCAGCAAGAAGCAGATGTGATACTTCCACGTGAACACACTAGCAATAATTCAAGCTCCTATACAATGTGTGATGTGTACAAAGTAATACACGAAAGTAATTCTCCCATACACGAAATCAAAGTAGGAGGAGTAATTACTTCTTTCAAGTTTGCGTTTGAACACAATAATTTAAGGTATGACTAGAAGCTACCCGGTACATGGATCTTTGATTGTATTTTTTTTGATCATTATTGTGAAAAATTCTTTCCTAAGTATGTATGAGTTAAAAAGTCTCACCTCTGCAGCCACCCATATGCCTCGCACCCATCTTTGTTGCTGGGTAATAAGAATAACATTTAGTTTCTAAGGAAATACCGAATTTTTTTTCGGCTACATAACACTAGGAAACTTACACGACGGCAACGCATGTTCCTGTGAAGTTAAATTCAACTAGCATGTTCTTTCACCCTCATTTCCTGTTGTATCGCATGAGTTTTATTTTAGTTTGTATAAATTACGGTGCTTTTCTTAAACCAAAGTTTTTAAGTACTTCGGTTTCTGAGTCAAAGGGTGAACTGACGTTTTAGTTCATGCTCGCATTAATTTCATGCTCATATTTTCGGGAAAATATTTTCAGCTGATATGAACTATTTAGCACTTTCTAAACTCGAGTGGGTATGCCGGATTCGTAGATTGTGCGATTTTTATTATAAGTAACTCTTATTTTAGCTTTTAATAATTCTTCTTCAAGAATCCCTTCACCAGTTTGACTCCTCATACTCGACGTACAAAGTGATGTTATTCTCATCATTATTCTCATTGCACTTCAGGCCTTGCAATGGCCAGCCGTCATCGAGCTTAGAACACTAATAATTCTTTCTTGAAATCGCCATGAGTCTCACCCGAGAAAGAGCAAACACAAGCCCAGCGCTGCACCTGGCGTGTATTCACCGGCGGAGAAATTGGCACTGGGTTGCCACGTCGCATTTCGGCAACATTCGGCCCAGGCAACCGGAGGCAGCCCATACCAAATAGAATAACAAATGCGATTGCAGGCCTTTCCTGTATTGCATTGCCTAGCCTGCAGGCCGGTTGTATTTGGGTGCATGATGCCTTGGACATATGAACATCTCGTCCGTCTCTGCGCTGGTCAAGTTCAATACGTAGGTCGAAATTAAGCAAACATAATTGACGACGGCTGCTCTCATCACATCAAACGCTGGATTGACGCTTCCAGCCGATGCCGAATTGCTATGGCAGCTCACACGCCTTGAATTTCACGACCGGTTTCTTTCAGTTGATCCGTCCAGTATGCGTGAGCCTAGATCACAGTTTTCAGTAGGCCAAGAAATTTTTGAATTCAACCTGTCGCGTGCTCAGAATTGCAAATAAAAATATTGGGATACAATGCACGCCGAAGTAAAAAAAACAGGGTTTTTCATTGTAATTTAGCAACATTGAAAACAATTTTGTCATCAGTGTGTGCGCACATAAGTCAACTATTACAGTGAATTTCATTTCTGTGCAATACTCAACTGTTGAATTATAAATTGATGGTACATGAGTGACTTACACACTAAGATCTTGGTGACCTGCAAACATTCAGAGTTTTCATCCAAACCTATTGACTCCAGAGGAGCACATGGAAACTACGTTGCTACTCAAGACGTCCTTTGCTCGTGCTTCTTTTGGAACTTGAAGTTAACCATGAAAACAGAAAGCTCAGCGCAGGAAATTTTAAAATAAAAAAAACATACGAAACCCACTCGAAACGTCCATTGCTTGTGCTACTTTTGAACTGTCAGTTCACCTTCCCTATGGAAAATCTATCTATTCAAGGAAACTATGAAGTTAAAATTAATACATATGCAACCCGCGGTCAATGAACACGACACTCAGTGGTGCGTATATGAAAGCAAGAGTTGAGGTTGGCAAAGTTGAGGTTGACGAAGTTGAAGCAGGCGCATTCCGTAACTCAGCTTGTCAATACAGGAACTCGAGTCGACGCGTTTCGGCTGCCTGAGTTGGAAGGCGAAGCGTCGCTTCTGCCGCCAAGTCTTGTAATAAACTTCCCGAGTCAATTTAGTTCAGGAAACTACCGCTATTTATACCGCAGTCTCTAAATGAATTAGCATATTTTGTATAAAGATTCCTTCGCCCAGTACGTCGCCGCATTTTTCAGCGTGAGCGGCAATTCGAGCGTCTCATCGGCGACTACAAAATTTGAGGCAAATCGCATTTGCAAGAAATAATGGAGAAGGAGATTGGTTGGTCACAAAAGATTGATGCGCCTGCTTCTGGGCTGCGATTCGTGCATAATGTAACAAGGAAAAGCAAATTTGGGGGTCGGATGAAATACTGCTTTTAATCGGAGATTCTCTCAGCGAATTCGCAAAGTTTGTCTCCCTGAAATGAAGTTTTATGTGAACAGTTCAGAGTCCACGCGGAGTGAAGAAGTGTCTTTATCTCATTGGAACATTATTTTGTGAGCAGAAATATTCTCCAAACACGCGAAGCCGCTAAAATTTTTCGGAAACTTTTAATTCTCTGAAAAAATGACAACTCATAACAAATTGAAACAATTTAGGGCAAGTTGATGGAAGTTGAGAAATTTTGATTCAATTTGATGCAATTTGATGTAATTTGATACCATTTGACGCAATTTGATTCAATTTTACGCAGTTTGATGCCATTTGATGCAATTTGATGCAAGATGATGCAAGCTGATACAATTTCAGTGGACTTTCTGCTTCCAAGAATGGCGGATCCAAAAGCGTCTACTAAATTTTGTATGATTTTCTTGCTCGAGAAGACCTCCTTTGGTGACTTCGTTGCCGAGAAGGTCCGTGGAGTGAGATCCGAATTTGAACTTCAAATAAATCTTATTTATTTTTGCAAAAATAAGAAAATTTCATCATCTCAAAGGGCAGTAAATAGACAAAACATTATTGCAATGGTCTTAATTAAATACAAACGAATGATAAGCAATAGAACTTTTCCCTCTCACAAAAATTTGCAATGAGTGAGGTTCCATCCATCAGTTTACAAATTCAGTTCCAACCATCGAACTGATGGTCGGACGAGATGAGAATTGGACGAAAATTTTTCCTTCTGATCAGTAATATCATATTTATTGAGGCAATACGAAACTGACACCACGAACTACGATATTATTCGTTCTGATGCTCTGCAAATGTACTTCATTTCAATAAGTTTGGTTAAAGTTTAAGGAAGTTAAGAAATGAAAAGTTAAAGACGTTAATAAAATGAAAGTAAAACAAATAAAAGTATTGGTGCAAGTTATTTCCCCCAGAATAAGGCCTTAATGACAAACAAATGAAGGCTCCCGAGTTAACCGAAAAATCTGATAATTCTTCCTCATTGAAAAAAATTATATGAAGTAAGTGAATTCAGGCTGCGAATTATCATAAAGAACAATCAGAGTTGCTGACTGTCGTGGCGCCATTCCAGCTGCTGTGAGACAGTGAGGTGTAAAGCAGACGCAAGTGTGATGAACAATGAACATCACACTCAACTGAAGTGTGATGAACGCGAACATCACAATACTCAATGATGAACATCACATTACTCAAGTTCATCGCAGTTGAAAGGCTCAATGTTAACTCAACAGGGTTCTAGTTGATTAATAATTGCAAACATAACAGGGCAAACGAACAGCTTCGAGAACAGAAGCTATGTACGAGCTCGAAAGGGCACGAGGTCAAAACCCGGTGTCTTTAGTTGAAAATGGATTTCCTATCAACTAAACGTAAACACGAATGCATCACAACACACTTTCTTCGGTAATAAGTGTAATTGTTTCCGTCAGCTTTGCTTCCTGAAGACACCTCTGAGCCCGTTTTGAAAATGAAGTATATGCTGAAGTAATCAATTGAAAAAATTGCGCGACTGCGCCAACAGAACGACTTCGATTAGCCTCGAGGTGGAAGAGCACCATCAAATTGTGAAGTGCGTGAAGCTTTCATTGTTATGTAGGTGTCTATCTGCACAGCAAGTCATTTCAAAATTTTACTTCAAAATAAGCAAGAGCTCACACGTTATTTTTGTCTTTAATCGCATATACATTTGATTGCACTCATAATTAACTACACTACATAGATAAAAACACGTTGATTTGAAAAAAAAAACAAGTCTACTTCCATCGACTAAATTAAGCATGCGTAGGAACAGATGAAGTAAAGTATAGGAAATCGTTCAGCATAGCAACTTATCCTCCTTTTTATATTGCTAATTAATATGTTCTTAAATGCATGGCGTACGATTCAAACTTAAATATCCCACAACGCGCATGAACAAACGCGCTTTGAAGCCCCATTTTTGGCCTGTGGTCCACATATACAATGTAGGTGTACGCACTAAAGTCTGTCAAATTTCAAATTGAAATTCGGCTGAACTTTCGAATGATCCCTGTTATTTTCATGTTTTAAGGGGCACGGGAGTAGCACAGAACACTTAACGCTGCGTAGCATTACACCGAAAACGAAACGTATCGCTCGCTTCACACTTTTAGGAGACACACTTTGCGCCGGAAGTTACACGCAGGAAATGCAAATAGGGCCGGGGCGCAGAACTCTAATTGCAGTATACCTTCACTTTAAGTGCGCAAAAAAGCTACGCTCACCGCCTGAATTCGGCGACATTCCGTAATTTGGAGGTGAGAAATGTCCTGTCGCAGGCCATCTCGAGTCGAGTCACGTCCTGCTTGTTTACTCGTATCATTTGTTGCGAGCGCCGCCGTCTCCAAGCCACGTCCTCGTCCTCCTCAACTTCCTCCTTCGAAAAAAAACTTCAGAAATGAAAGTTCCAGCGACTTTTTGAGAGCAAAGTTAATGACCTCCGAGTCGAGCCTTCAAGTTTACGCAACGATCGCTCTTTTGTCGCTCCGGAGTTTGCGCGGATTTTTTTGGTTTTTGATGACGGGCGCCGAACTTGGGTACTTATCTCGGTCAGCTCAAATGCCTTATAAGCTCTGTAATCTTGAATAATAGTGACAGCCTAAAATTAATGAGAGTCAATTTAAGGCCCAAAAATGCCACAACTTTCTCAAGTAATTGCGTTTGTCGTGATAGATATTAGGCTTTAATTCTACGCGTGATTTAACGGCTTATTAGGAGGCTATTGTTGGAGTAAACCACCCACTCAAAAGGCTTAACTTGTTGTTATGAACTGTGAAAAAATTGATATAACTCCATTGATTTTTTACACAAATTTTTTCACTCGTGAAAAATTTTCCAAGTTCAAAAAGATGTGCTTCTCACATAAGAAAAACAATCGCATTGCGCACATGGACAATGCATCAGAGAATGCGTACATCTCATATTACATCTGTTTTTAAACACCCTAATTTTGCAACTTTGGTTTCATTTTATCGGTCTGTGGCTGTACATCGTAATAGACGTAAACATCACAGTCTGTATGCACCTACTGAATCCCCTGGATAAACTACCTCACATTACAACTGATGTTTCATTGATTTAAATCTTGCCTAAAAAAATAGTATGCAATATGCAAAAGTTGCTTATTAGGCAATGCAATACAAAAATCCAGCTATGAACGATCACACTCAGAAGAATAAATGGAAAAAACAACCAAACTCAAAAACCAGTTTGAGCGTCATCCGTGTTATGACGAAGATGTTAGCGTTTGTGTGTAATACTCTCCTTTTTTCATGGTGTTCACTATAGAGCTGCTACAAATTAATGCATTTTTAAAATAAGACTCGTTGCCAGATGCAACAATTCACTTCAATCAACAGAAACTTGAAAACCGCCCAATTAGATCAAATCATTTGAGCTTGCCACCCAGCATGCATTAGTTCAGGTGGCTGTGTTCGACCCCTCTTGTCCCACCAAATCCGAAGTCATTTAAACTTGCGCGACCCAAGCTGACCACCAGCTCTAATTGTCCGGTTATATCGGGACGAAGCTAAACACAGCTAAATCGTTCCCCTTACAGCTGCCAATAGAATAAATTACGCGGAGTGAACACTATAGAATTGCAGGCTAACTGCGATGGCGTAATGGTGCAGCGTTCTCTCGCTCCGTACCAACACCTCCGAGCCTGAGCGCTTCCCCTGGGTCTACTTTGCTGCTGGTCAGGCAAAGAGCAGTTGGAATTGCTCGCAATGCCGCCTAGGCATTCTTTTAATTGAAGTCAATAAATAAATTTTCAGGAACAAAATTTAGGTTTTTTTGGTGATTTTCACCCCGAATTTACAGTGCATTTTTTTCCATTTTCAGTTCATTCTTACACTACCTTTACCTCTCATGGCACTTACCATACATTTTTTCCTTTATGCCAAGACAGATTCAGAATATACTAAAAATTTCTTAAAAGTTTGAAATGCAGTTATTCCTAAAGAAAGAATCAATTGAGTTTTGAGTTTCTAATGCAAGTGTGTGTGTGAGACTTTACCCTCTTCATCGTTTTAACTAACAGAAAAGTCACCGTTGTACTGAAATGCACGCAGAAAATTTGAGCTGTCCGCAACTCAATTTAAATGAGGGAAATGCCTTCAGCGTGTCACTGGATAACTTATGAAAGATAAAACTTGCGTTAGGTTTCGATAAAATTAAATGAAAGTGCGTTAAAAATGCGTGAAGGCACGATAAAATTTGGTGATCGACCTAGTACTGGTTCTGTATTGTTTTCACGCTATTTGTAATCCACTAAAGTTAGGATGTAGCATTAATTAAAAAAGGTTAGAAGCACGTAAACGAAAAACATTCATTAGACATACTTCTATGAGCATGTGATCGCCTGTATACTTATATCACTAATGAAAGGGTAAAGTGACACATTTCTTTTTGGGTTGTCAAACGGCATCGAATGGCCATGATTACTCAAAATAGCTATCTGCATGGAAAACTGCAGAAAATCATATTGCTTTGGTGAATGTTTGCTTCCTTCCAGGAAGTATCGCCAAGTTTCGATTGCTGCAACAAAATTGTGAAACTTTATTTCACTCTGTTTAAAATTATCTAGAATACTGTAATTAAATGAAACCTACTGGCGCAACCGAAGTTAAGTTAAAGCCACTGCAATTCGAAACGGATTTTTATGCGAGAGCTGAATAAAGAATAAAATTTAGCTACACCTTTGGTACTTGTAATACTGTGAGGTGTAAATAAATAATTTAAACGAAAATTTGAATGAAAAATGAAATGAATAGAACCCCTGAGTTATTTAGCTTGCTTAAATAAGCAGAACAATAGCAAATATACCGAGCCATGATGCGAGTACTTTCACTGTGATTGCCTCTCATGTCTCCGATGAGGAAGTAATCTGAGTCCTCCTCTTGCACAATACTTCTTACATTTGTGCGAACAAAAAATGAGCGAACACAATAGTTTTGTTATTTACTCAAGAGTGTGGAGAATCCACACAAATAGGTTCAAAGGTAAACAGGGAATGACAGCAAGAAAGTTTATTCAACTCTGCAAGAAGCAGCAAATTCAGATGATACGAACCATTCAAAAAGCCTGAACATCAGGATCGTAGATTCACGAGCCAGGAACAATAATTAATAAACTAGGACAAATCTTAACACTAATGCCGGCTCTGCGTATAAGATTACAAAGCTACATCGATTCTAATTAACAACAACAAAATTCAGGAACGAAAGTTCTAGGGTTAACCTAGATGAATGAAAGAAGACGATCACTATAAATTAACAAAATGGCGACTCCTAGCGTGGTGGCTAAAAAACGCAGCAGCACTGTTACCACTACGAAAGCGCGAAACTATTCTTTCTTCAGCGGCGATCCTAATCAGCTTGCGGCGTGGCCCTCCGGAAGGACTGGCCGTTCGCCCAGCCGACAAAATTCAAGCCGGACGGCCCCGAGAATTCCCGGTAGTTTAACGCTGTTCAGTAGCCCGATCGACACCCAGGGTAGCCAGCACCGCACAACCGAAATGACAGCCTCCTCTGAGATCGCAGCGCAGAATTAAAACCAGCTGTCCCGCAATGTTCCCGGTAGAGCAGCCTCAAACTGGGCTTTTGGAGCCTGAAGACGCAGATACTAGAAAAATGAAACAAATGAATTAATGCAATGAAGAAGTCAATGGAGTAATAAGTTATTCATAATGATTTTGCAGCAAACAGGAACATTATAGCAGGACTATTTCATATGCTAACCTGAGTTTAATTATGCCTCAGTGTGGAAGCCACTCGTAGAGTTAGAAAGATGGTAAACGTGAAGAAAAGGCTCAACTAAGAGCAAAGTTAGGAAATAGAATTAGGTTTAAGAGTCAATAGTACTACCCGGAAAGTCAGACAGCCGGTAAGCCGTCTTTCAGTTAGGCTCCAGGTAGGATTATTTAAGTTAAGGAAAATGGTTAAGGGCCCATTCCAAGCAAGCTCGAAATAGATTTAGGTTACATTTAAGATATCATAGTATTAAGATATAGAAGATATTAAGGTTTAAGGATTTAATAATTCAAGAAATTTAAGGTAGCTTAACAAGATCACTCACACTCACAGTCATACAATTAACAACGGCAAGGTCATCTATCAGAGCAATAGGACAAAGTGATTAATTCATAGGAAATAGAAGCAAAGATGGCTTTAGGAAATAGAGAGAATAAATGAAGAAGCGATCCACCGGGACACGCGCTTGAGGACTTGCCACGGCTGAACACCGAGCGCCGGCACCCACGACTGCGGAACGCCTTTACTCTCGGGATTGATAACCGCTGAGATCGCGACTAAAGGTCACCACCATAGCTAGGAAGTCGCAACTTAAATAAAGGAACAAAAAAGCAAGAGATACCAAACGGTACCACTACAATAAAAGGGAACAACCCCAAAACTCAATAGGAATGGAATGAAGCTCTCCTTTACTCTCCGTAAAGCAGCTCCCACCTCACCTGGCACGAGCCAAGCTGCAAAGGTACTAAAGTTTTAACGGCTAAGTATCTCTCAGGGCAATGGGGAATGTCAGAATTCTCCATAAGAGGTCATGTGTTTTTAAAAGAGGTTGGTATTGTTTTCCATCGAGCCTACAGTAAGTGGGAGAACTTGCAAATATTATACGCCAGTAAACGAACGAAAAGGACAAGAAGCGTTTCTATCCATCTTCTCTACGTTGACCGCTGCCACCCGCTCGAATGTTAGTAATTGTTAGTAGGTAATTGCCCTCAAATGTTAGCAATTTTTTGGGAGGTTTCAAGTATGAAAATTTGCAAGGCATCTGTCAAAACGTCTTCGCTCTCTTAACAAAGACGAATATTTTTCAAATATTTCATCACTGCTGCAGTGCCATTGGCTGTAATAAAATCTTAATAAAAATTATTTACTCAATTTAAACTAAATGGTCACTACAGCTAATTCAATATTTACGAAAAAAAAGAATAGCACTAAGGTAGCTATGACTAGGGAAGAAGGAATAAGAATGCAATGAAGTACGATCGAAATATTGAATATAAATTATCGCAATACTTTTCAAATTACTGTGTACGTTCAAAAATTTCAAATATATGAAAACTCGTTTGATTATATACATACCTAAGTAATAATACAGTTTATCAGACAAATTTTGAATGAGAGATCTAATGCGCAATATCAATAAGCTGTAACAGCAGTATCCTCAATTATCTGACTTCCATCCTTCATCAAGAATCATTTGAAGAAAACATGCGCAGATGCTCAGCTTGCCTCGAAGCTTCTCACATTTTGGCTCATAAACTCTCATTTCATGCACAGTGGATCCTTATTTGCAGAATTCAGTTTACAACTCTACATAGTACAACATAGAACATAGTACAAACTGTTTTTATGTTCGAGGAGTAAACTATTTTATATGTCACAGGGAAACTGATAATTTGTACTCACTTATTGAAATTGAAAATTATCGAAGTCTGCCACCCATAAAATGGCTATTTACCCAAACTGATCATTTGTTCATGGAAATTTAAATTAAAAATCAATGGTCCTCCAACCATAAACTGGCTGTTCACCCAAACTGATCATTTGTTCTTAGAAATTGAAAATCAGAGGTCCTTCAAGCATTTTATGACTATAGACGCATACAATTTCATCTTCACAAAAAATTATGCAGCTTTCAGTGGGCCGGAAAGCGTGTTCACTTCTCGTGCTACTCACGCAAGGCCTCCAGCACTTGCCTTCTTTGAAGAGGTCAAATTTCACCTCCGCCTCGGTCTAATGCTGACGGAAGGAGCCGCTCGAGCAAGTTTTACGTTTGCTCCGTAAACATTAAACTCTGCGGAATTTTTGATACAGCGGAACGCTGCATCTGGTGCTATCCAATTACTGATGAAAACAAACTAGGGTTAATTAAACGAAAAGTCATCACGTGATGAAGACCTCCAGGGGACGATAAAATGTGTCAAAGCACGCCAGAGTTTACGGCCAAAAATTAGTCTTCGAAACTAGATTAATTTACCAGTCACAATATGGTCCAGCGCCACGTACGGGACTTCAGCTTTTTTAAACATCGTTGCAGAGGGGCTGCATTATGCCCTTGATTGGATGTCAGGCTTTTGGTTTCGCGAATTTGGTTTCGCGAATTTGATTTACGATTTGGGTTTCGCAAATTTAGTTTCGCAATTTGGGTATCGCGAATTTGTTTTCGCAATTTTGGTTTCGCGAATGGACGAAATGAACTATCTACATATGCGCTGAACGCGAACACTGAAGCAATTATAATGGTTTGAACTAAAATGATGAGCTGTTGTAAGCTCGGTCACCCTTCGGACACAGGGGCGAAAGTGGCAACTTTTACCAAGTGGCAGAAATAGCAGAACATATCTTGTGAGGAGCATCGGTACCGTATTACGAGCTTTCTACACGAAATCAATAAGAGCGATTTTTTCCTAGCGCTTGTCGTCGAATATTTTCAGTTAATTAGATTTTATTGTATCAAGGAAATTACTTTTCTTGAGGCGAATAATCATTAGGAATTTAAAAAAGAAGAACGCACCACGTATTAAAATCATATTTCATTAAGATTTCTCACGAACAATAATTTACAAACTAAGTCACTTCTATAAAACGTTTTGGAGACGAGCTCCATCTTCAGTAAACAGTCTGCAAAGTTGAAAATAAAGAACAAAATCGGTATTTTCTACATAAAATACCTGGACATAAAATACATGAGTTAATTGCTTCTGTTTATGGTATACAAAACACACTTATAATAATAACACTAAAATAAATAAAAGGAATTGACAGGGAGGTAAAAAGAACTATTTCAAAATCGTAACTTTCTGTCCAGCTCGTAGCTATTCCGCGCACGAAGCTATTAATTATTATTTATGTTTAATGTATGACGCAAATTGAAATGTTTCAGGTTCGGAATTTAAAAGAGCCTATGAAAATTGAAAAAATATCATTTGTGTAGTTATGAGAGTGAAAGTTGAGCTGAAACTCAGAAGTAACTTAATTTCAGGTGAATAATATGAAAATTACGAGTTGCTGGAAGTTGTTTTCTTCCTAATATTACTCATGCATCCACTAGAGAATTTTAATAAAATGCAGCACGAATGAATTATGAGTGTATATGTGTATTTGTAAGAAAAACAAAGACATTGTTATTGCATTGAAAGTTCTAAAATGAATTCTACTTCTTAAAGAATTGAAAAATGATACATTGACTAGGAATATTATAGGTGGTATATTATAGGTAAAAGATAAAATATATTAAAAATTAATACCAACTCGCCACGGCTGAAGTTTGAGCAGAAGGTTTGTGCAACAAGTAGGTGCGTTGATTTTCTGATCCTCCTGCACGACTGAGCGTATAAACTATATCAAACGGTGCTTAACTGGTAAATACATTTTGGAAAACGCGCCTGAGTTGGCCTTTGCAGTCTTTCTCAGAAATTATCTTGTTTTCATTTTCGTGATTTGCTGAAATGCGCTAATGTCTTTTAGAATTTAACCATCCTTTGAAATCGCGAGCTGATTACGAATAAAGAACAAACGAAGAGTATACACACCTTTTAGGCCTATTAATTTCATAGGTTGAATTTCCAAGTACTTCTTCTCAAGTTAAATTCTTTTTGTATTGGGTCTCCATTAGCCAGCTTGAATAAATCTGTGCAGTTCGTGGTAACTCCTGCACTTTTGTGAAAAACTAATTCATGAAATCACTGTGATGACTGTACGAAATTACTCACATATGATGGAATAAAAATTCGTAGTTTCATTTCACTAGGTGTTGTCAGACTGCGTTGAATTTCGGCCTTGCATTCGAACACACGTACGATAACACGAACACACGTACGATAACACGAGCATATGTACGATAACACGAACACATGTACGATAACTCGAACACAACACGATAAAACGCGATAACACGAATATCCCGTTCGATAGCACGATATAACGTACAACAACACGATAAACGTGACACTAGAAAACAATCACCGAGCCAGGCCGGCAGCCTCTGCCTGCAGGCGACGCTGCCGAGGTGCGGTGCACGGAGGCGCTCTCCTCGCAGCTCCTCAGCTCCTCAAGTGGCCCTAAAGCTTCATCGACCTCCGTCCCTTGTCTTCGGCCTCAAATAATGGCCGAAACTGGGAAGCTTTACATCCATTTTATACTTCTATAATGAATTGTAATTAAATGTGTCGGCTTCGTTCGCTTCGTTTTTTATGAAGAATTCATGTAAATGAAGAATTGATATTTGTTACTTCTGTATTGTCTTTGGCCTGAAATAATGGCCGAAACTGGAACCTTTACATTGATATTATGCTTTTATAAAGAATTATGAATGAATGTGTGGGCTTCGATCGTTTGCTTCGTGTTTTATGAAGAATTAATATTCGTTTGTTATGTAGGTTTCGCTTCTGTGTTTTATAAAGAATTAGAAATGAATGTGTTGCTACGCGTTACTTTTTGCAGGCTTCGCTTCGTGACACTCTGTGTGTCTGATGGGTGCGAGTCTGCGAGTATGAAAAGTTGCGGTAAAGATACTTTGTGCCTCGTGCGGATGTATTAAGAAATGAGGTAACTTTATTTTAGTTGAAATACTTTCCCTTTCTCAAATCTCATGAGGAGTATTGAGTCTCATGAAATGGACGTCTTTCATAAACGGCAATTAGGGATGAGTTGAGCAAAAGCTAAACCTGCGGTGTAGAAGCTCATCACAACCGCATTTTGTACCGTTAGCTTGACCATGTAAGCAAAATTTTTAAATTTAATAACAAATTAAAACAGGTGTTAACTAGCCTTCCAACCCTATATTACCTGTCTACTGTGGTTTCAATAATTTGCGATGCGGATGTTGATGTACTGTTACCATACCAGACATATGTGAACGAATCGTTCTAAAAGCCCGTACATTTGCATCTTACGCCCCGCACATCTTTCTTGCGAGCGAATAAATCGCCGATACAACGACAAGCTCCTATTGCTTGCGTCGGGGTAAAAATAGCCCGTTATACTCAGAAATATTCCCTATTTGCTTGGACGTCAGCCGCACTCTTCGTGAGGAAGTTGAGGTTTTTATCTATGCACTCAGAGAAATTTTGACACACCTGGGTGTGTCAAACGGTTATTCAGAAACATTTTGATACACATTGAAGTATTTCTTTTGACCACATATTAAAGCGGTTGAGAAACTTGAAACACTTATTCACGCTTCAAATGGCTCAATATTTTTTGTAGAAACCGAACTGTGTTTAAATTTTGTGAATGGAGTACAATTCACCCCAAAAAATCTTTATATCTTCGCTAATTTTTCTTCTAATTCATGGACATTGTCTGTTTATCAGTGTAGTTAGTAGCTAGTCTCAGAAATTGAAATATTTATGAGAAACAAAAGTGACATACGCGAAGTGTGTCATGTTTGGCACGCTTAAGTGTGTCGTATAAGCCCATGACACACAAAAGTGGGTCAAAATACATAGGCTAATCATGTATATTGTTGACACACTTTTGTGTGCCGGTTTTGCGACAACTTGACACACAAAAGTGTGCCGCTTTTGCGACAAAATTTTTCTCAGTGTGGATCGCCGACTTATATCTGAAATGGAGTCAAATGTCACCCACTGCCTTGTCTGTGATATTTTTGTATCTCATCAAAGTTTCAGTGACTGCGACGACTGCCTTTGAAGATGCGTTCGTTGATCGGATCTTTTGAGTGTTCATTTGAAGCGTTCATCTTACGTGTTTTTCATGACAAGCTTGGAAATTTTCATGTACTAATTTTGGTGAGCAAGATTTCCCTGCACTTTCAGAAACACAAACATTGGAAATGTGTGACGGTGCGGGGTAATCTTCTCATATCGAATAATATCACATGATGAATAAGTATGTTCATTCGAGTGGAAGTGATTGGTTCACATACCTTGCACAATACGCACGTAATTTTACTCATATTAATCTAAATTGACAAAATATTTAGGGAACATCTATATGTCAGTAATTTTATTCCATTATTTAAGGACACAGTTTTCAACAAAGAAATTGTCTTTGAGCAAATTTCTGATAACTTTATGAATTGGATGGGAGTTCAGAAATCCTCTCGAGGCGCTCCAAGCCTCTAGATTTATTCTGAACACCGCGGCCGCAGCAGATTGGCCGTCCCATTTCTATAATAAATGCAAATGCAGAGGTGTTCATGCAAATCTACAGAACGCTCGATCAATTTAACAAATTCTATATAAAGTTCATGCAAATTACCGTGAGGAGTCAATGGGATTCAGCGAAATAAAAATTGAAGGGAACTGATTAAATAACTTCTTCCGTTGATGTTAAATTATTTAATCAAATATTAAATGTATAATCGATGCAGCCCTTTGCATTATTTTAATTTTTAAAACCTTCCATAGCTAAGCCCTGACGTTCATGTTTGAAGTTTTCGTTTCTTCGAACACTGGGTTGGCTCGAGGTGAATGAAGCAGGCGTCCGTTTGGTAGGAGAGCTCGAAGAATTCCTCCTCTGGCAGTTAGAAATTACTGATCCTTAAACTCGGTCGCTCCTGCTGCTTTGAAGAACCGCACCGTTTCAAATGAGAGCGAAGCCGAAGACGCGCCAAGTAATTGTTTACTCGGGACCTGACTTTCGATCGAGTCAGTCCAAAGTCTCATTGAGAGAAGCCCTCTAGTTTGAAGGAAAGCTTTCTCTAGGACTTCCGTTATTGTCTTTTGTTTCACTAACTTCGACATCCCCGTCCCTACCTCGCGAGCTTGGCATTCTTGAACTCTGCGATCATGTGTATAAAATGATCGGTCAAAGAATTCTCCTCGCTTCTACTTTATTGAAAAATCTTGGCAGTTAGAGACGAGTGTTCCGACCGAATGAAACAAGTTTGCCGATTTGCGCTATACTGCCTCCCAAACTTAGGGCCAAAAATCTGGCAAATAGTTGATGATTTTTTCATTTACATTTATTCTCGAGCCAGTTTCCAAATGTATAAATGATTTCCTAAAGATGCTTTAGTTAAATTCTAAGGAATAATATGTAATGAATTTTTAAATTGATATACATACTACAAGCCAAATTTAAAAAAATGATCTAACGAACCAAAACGGTCCAATGAGTTATTAATCATTCAGCAGATTCGCTACGAAACTCCAGACATGAAATGGCGACTGGAGAATAGCTAAAGACGCTAATTTGTGCTAAAACCAAGCATGTTGAATACTCGAGTGTCGCTTTATGACATTTGGAGCAGCAGCTGGAAGTATTCAACAAGATCTAATTTTTCCTCAACAGGGAAATTATTCGAGAGAAAACCCGCACGTAAAGCGCCGTCATACGGAGACCAAAATGTGACGGTTCGTCAAATCGTCTACAGTCAGCGGTACCACTCGGTCTGTCCAGCACCACGAAACCGTCAGATTTCAGCCTCAGTTTGGGACCAGTTTGGTCTCTGGACAGACCGAGTAGTAGCGCTCACTGTAGAAGATTAGGACAAACCGTTACCATTTGGTCGCGGCCTAGTTTGGGACCAGTTTGGTCATACCCCGATTTCAGAACCTGTCTTTTTTTCACATTATGGCCTCAGAAATAATGATCATACGACTGATGTACGCACAGTCAGCTACGCTTCTCTGCAAACTGATATCCCGAGAGAGAAACGTAATTCTTCATTGTCCTAACATTCTTTTACGCGTTGTGTGATAAAATAGATTTGTATCCTAGTATCACTGCCCGTCTGACTATAATATTTGAAGCCTCAATTATTTCAAGAAGTCACAATTTTTTTCACTGTAATATTCAAAACTCTCAAATCAATTTCTTCATTCTTCATTGGCAGAGATGCAAAGCTCTGAGCAAACGATAACCAACCTACGAAAGACACTTTCTTTCTCTTCTCAGAATATGGGACGCAATGCTGTAAAAAACTAGGCACATCATTGTCCTACCAGCTGTTCTAAGAAACACTGCCATCTAAGCGCGAAGAGATTGAGGACGATGTATTCCATTAACCTTTGTTTTCATGACTCTCGGAAATAGCAAAAACACAGTCCTATCATACAAGTATAAATCTAGAGCTGACAATTTCCCCTCTAGGTCTCTTGGTCACCACAATACGGAGGCTAGAAAAAAGTTGTGGGTGTTATTGCGTAAGTTACTGAAACACCCACAACTTTTTCCAGCCTCCGTACCGTGGTAACCAAGAGACCACAATACGGAGGCTGGAAGAAGGTTGGGAGAAAGTATTGCGTAAAATTACTGAAACAATTTACTTGCCATAAGAAACATACTTCAGACTTTAACGACAAATACGGATCGCTGAAATGAACCCGAATTTCTGGTGTCGTCATAAGCTGAAGAGCTTGAATTTATAACCATTATTTCAAGAAGTCACATTCTTTTGAATGAAAAGTAATGAATCGCGGGTATTTTTTTCTACAACTGCCACAACAATATGCACTTATATAAAATCGCAGAAATATTATAAATCACTTGTAAAACTCGTTAGCAACAGTAGATATACTGCTCCCACAAAAAAATGATAACGTTTTATGATGAAATGTCATTTTCATGCGTCAAACATTGCCTATTATAGAATTTATTATTTGACTTCTTCATCGAGCGTGCATGGTAAAACCATTATAAAAAGAAATTTGCAAGTTCTTAGAATTTGGCACAGCTCTTTCCTCTCTCCAAAAATGACAGGAAGGCAAACTGTCAGTACCAAATGAAGAAATTGAGATACAATTGCGGGACATTGCATTTATTGCGTGCACGAGCGTCCCATGCGAGTGACCTTTGCATGGCCATCAAATCTCGCTCGGACATTTCCCGATCAATGCTCCCCAGTTGCCAGTTGGCTCAAGTCCTATAATTCACGAGCAGCATCTGAAAGCAGGGGTCGCGATATACCACGTCGATATTGCGGCCGTAAATCAACCTGAGTTATTTCCGAATTCTACAGAGATTCCCGAATTGAAGCAAATCTCGATGAATTGTAGGTATTATTTTGGGATCTTGTCAGCCAGCTCGCCCAAATCTCGTCGGTTACGAGCCACCGTCGCCACCTGAAGGTCTTGGATTTTTTTGGCGGGATTTTACATCAAAATGTTCATCAGTTACCTAGAAGTATTGCACATCAACATGTTTATCAGTTACCTAGAAGTACTGCACATCTAAATGTTCATCCGTTACCTAGTAGTATTGCACATCAAAATGTTCATCACTTACCATAGAATTATTGCACATCAAAATGTTCATCAGTTACCTTAGAATTATTGCATAATCCTGAGGGCACCAAACCATTCAATTAACGTGTTGATCTTACGCTATGTCTCCTTGAATGAAATACAAATATCGTTTCTGTACTTGGATACACAAATTATAATTCTGACTTACTAAGGATTTCATTACTGCGATGTGAGCAAATACATAAATCTATCAGTGAGGTACCATAACAATACAATCAAGAACAACGCTGAGATAGAAATGAACTTTACACTAGTTGCAGAATTTCGACGATATGTATGCACTTTCCCGTATTTGAACTCGGTGTAATAATTTGAGCGAACAGCGTTCAGTCAGGATTGATAGACAAAACTTGCGGTACAACTTTTGACAATTAAGGTAACAATTTTCAGTTGAATTAGATTTTTGAGAGCTTATTTAGAATAAGATGGACACGTTGACTCCAAATCTGTGCTGAATTTTTTTTCTAGCATTTCTAGTTCTTTCTCCACAGCTCACCCACCCGATAAGCAAAAGCTTCAGCAGAATAGAATGCATGCTAAGCAAATTTTAATTTGTTAGCAGAAGTACACTCGGTGCTTCGCTGGCAGCGTGGCGGAGAAGATGCCGAAGTCACGCGATTTGAGCAGCAGTTGTTTAAGGAGCTGCCGAACCTTTACGACCTGCTCTAATGAACATTTTTGCTGGAAAACTCCCCCGAATTCCATCCACGACTCACTGGTTGTGGTTTGGAGGTTTTTGTCCGATGAGAGCCCTGCAAATATTCTCCGAATACGAGAGTTGCGGAACAGTAACGGTAGAGTATAGATACCCAGGGAGGTGTTTCAACAGTTGACGAAGGAAATATCTTATATGTATACAAGTTCTCCTGTTGAAGTGGTTCACGACGGGGCGATTTATAGCTGCTCTCGAATTTCAACTTGACTTTAATTAGAAAATAATATCATAATTAATGAAATATGTGTATCCAATGGCCGCTTAAAAAATTACAGCATCCCCTTTAACCTCGGGATGAAATTTTCAGCACACCTTCTCAAATAAGTTAAGAATTTAAGACACATACTTGCAAATGAAAGAAATATTATTAAAAACAATCGTTCTTCGACAATGTTTTACACTTGAATAGGAAAGTTGAATATGCAGGTATAATATTCAGTCATTTCTTGAGAAAAGTTAAACTAAAGAACGAAGGAACAGTGAAAACCAACAATTTTTAAAGAACGCGTAGTCACCTACATTTCAGAGCATAAAAAGCTAGAACCAACTAATAATTCTAAATACACAAATATTTCGTATACTCAAAGTATACACTGTGCTTTTATCAACATAGCTAACGTTTTCATAAAAAGATTTTACAGGTGTGCACTTTCCTCCCGCCTGCCTGTTCAGAAACTGAGAGAAGCGATGAAACTTAGAATAAATACATGCATCTGAAGTATCTTACCTGAGTGCCACCAGATTTTGATCTTAAAAATTACAGGTTTGAGGGCTTCCACACGTTACCGGGCAGGAATATACTATGGCTGAAATGAAGCGAAGGGAGAGATCGGAGGAGGCGCTTCGATTAGCGCAGACAAGGCAATGTTCGGCGAGCGACAGAAGGCGGCGATAGACAGACAGGAGGCGGCGATAGACAGACAGAGGGCGGCGATGGACAGACCCCTGGCGGACTTCACTGCTAAATTAGGTTCGACTAACTGCCAAAAAGTGTCGGGTGAGGCTTGGGCTTTAAGGAGAATTTGCTGATGGAACTTTGTTCTTGCATAGACAGGGCACTGAAATTTGTGCACAGTGCTGTGAAAATTGATGGATTCATGAACGCTTGAATAAGTCACAGGAATTCGCCTTCGTGTGAGTGAGGAATGAAATTGAAAACCCCAAGCAAAATAACGTGTGCTCAAGCGAAGAGAACTTTCACAATATATCCAATATTCAAGAGTAAATTATTAAATAAATTTCAACACGATGCCTATGTACTTCCACATACATGCACTGAGGAATGAGCCCACACACCTGCAGAAAAGAAGGCTTCAGGCTGATTGAGGAGTATCGATCTTACTGCGGAGAGATCGGTATTCTTCGTGAAGAGCTTACTTTTTTGCCAGTCTTTTTGTTCAGCCAACGACGGTTGCAATTGCGGTGTTTCAGTGTCTTTTTATTGCCAGATAATTTGACCTTTCAATGATATCATACACACTATATGGTCGCTGGAAGCTATCTAAACTACAAAGTTTTTGCTTGCTCTTTATTATTGCCACAACTAATCAATTGTTTCTTACCAAGATAATCACGGTGTTTGGTTTATGACAAATAAAAAACCTTTGAACAATTATATTAAAACGCTCAAATTCATATTTTACTTACGCTTGTTTAAGAAGAACAACATTTTTGAGGAAATTCAACTTAATGAACGTCGGTGAGATTTAACTCTGCAGGCAAAGGCCTTCGTCCAATTTTGAGCACAAATGAAAATATTGCTCAAAACATCTCTCGTCAGTGAAGAGTTTGAATCGGTTGAAAATTGTTCCAACTCTCATATTTTGCTGGTAAGTTGACTATTATTTAGCATATTATCTGATAAATGCACTGCAATAGTTGGGCTATTTCGTACGGTGTGACAAAGTCGTTGATCGTCTGCATCGTTGCTCAAGGTGAGAAAATCTACGGTTCATTGCCTTCTGCTTCAGTTCAACGAAATAAAAACCGCCGAAAAGCGCACTTGAAGAAGTCTGTTTCGAGCTTCTCGCTCATCAAGATTATCACAGACGCAAAATCAAGAGTGAAACGAATACCAAATAGATCATTGCCAAAGTTTGTTCCTGAAAATAAAATAATAAAAGGAAGAACCAGAGTAAAAACGAACATTACATTTAATGCAAACGTTTCGGAATTAAAATTCCATCATCAGTGCTGGAACAAGAGAGAAAAAAAATTAATTGTTTAATTTAAAACAAAAATCATACATATTTCACAAAATTCTCTAAATGTCTAAAAAGCCTAATTTTTTCATTCATACTCAAACAATGGCATACTCCTAATTCACACAAACACACATATATCACGGAACTCTCACAGAATATCTCACAGAACCGGTCGTGCACTAACCACCCCACCCCAATCAGCAATTAGGGATCAATGTGAACATTCAAATCATTCATTCAAAACTACAAATTTTTTAACTTTATGCCGAGCTAATAGTGAGCATGGCCTAAGAATTAGTGAGTCCCTTTTCATATTCACTCATAAGCCTAACCTCAATAAAAAAAACATTAGTGCCGTAAAGTTATCAATTGCCTTCACCTACTGACGTAATTCTGTGTGTGTATGCAATGTGTGTTTCGCTGTTGTATCTGGATTAGCGTGTACATGTCTGTTTGTGTGAATTAGGAGTATGCCATTGTGTGAGTATGAATGAAAAAATTAGGCTTTTTAGACATTTAGAGAATTTTGTGGAATATATGTGATTTTTGTTTTAAAATAGACAATTCATTTTTTTTCTCTCATGTTCCAGCGCTGATGATGGAATTTTAATTCCGAAACGTTTTCATTAAATGTAATATTCGTTTTTACTCTGGTTCTTCTTTTTATTCTACGAATAAGATTTTCGAAGAATTGCCCTATTGGAAACATGAAAATAAAAGGACTAAAATAGAATTACACATATCGTCACAAGACTTGAGCACTGCACTGTTCACGATGCAAACACGTAAGCGAAGTGACGGAACTCCAAAAATTAGAATGATTGGCGAGAGCAGAATTTGCTCTGAACAAATGTAGCGAAAGTACGTTCCAAAATAGTGAAGTGCTTTTCGATGAACGAACTCCACACTATTGAAGCACAGTTCAACTACCGTAATGATAAAGCGCTAGAGAATCCCTAGTACATAGACTCCAAACAAATCATAGAAACAGTCCCCACACATGCAATTTTGTCCCTGTCACTGTGTGTATGTGTGTGTGTGTGTGTGTGCAGCCAGTTGCGAAACAAGGACATTTTTTCTCATCTACGCAGCTGTAAACAGGGAGCAAAAGTGAACGCAAATATATACAAAAGGCTAATTTTAACTCGTGCACTTATGGAGCAAACTACCATTACGTAATTGCTCAGCCCTTTGTTCAATAAGTTAATCACTTTCGAATAGGACAGAGAAACTTCCAACGTGTAAAAAAGACGCAACAATTGTATCTGAACGATTTTGAAAGATTTCAGAGCAAGGAACTGTACCCTCGTCATAGCCCGATCTCAATCCAGCGAGTTTAATTTTAATTTTACCTTAGTTTATTCTGAAGTGTGAAAGCCGGACATCCCGCCACTCAAAAACTGGAGCTCTGAGGTGATCCTCAAAAAGACTCGGAACAGAAAAAATTCTAAAGAAATGCTGCGCAATGCGACAGAAATTTCGAGGCAGACACACAGCATTCGTATCCAGTAACAATTCATTCCTATCAATGTGGTGCATTAAACTCATATTACTAACAAGTAACAATACATTTCCATCGGCGTGGTGCAGTAAACTCATATTACTGACAAGTAACAATTCATTCCTATCAATGTGGTGCATTAAACTCTTATTACTAACAAGTCCCCATACATTCCCATCGGTGTGGTGCACTAAAAGCTGCAAACAAATACCCTCAGGGACCCTCTAGTGTTTGAGGGATTTAAAAGCCTTCCGAGGTTCACGAAATACAGAACAATAGAATGGTTTTTGAAAGATCTTCTTTATTGTTTTCCGTCTTTCTTTTATTTTTTATTTTCTGATTGGGGCGACCGCCCCTGTCCTTCACAAAATGCCCTTTACCTTCAAATTTTACCTCTGATGGGATTTTGAATTTCAATTTTCTGAAGTGATCGACGGCCACAGAAATATTTTAGCTTCCATCCCACTCGAGGAATGCCTCGAAATTAAACATTGAGATGCCGAAAATAAACGGATTTGAATTTTTTATTAGTTTTTAAAGGTTTCATTCACTTCAGTGAAGACAAGATGGATCCTTGGAAAGATTTGGTTGTTTCATATGGTCTCAGTTCCACATTTTGTGAAACTGGCACTCGACATATTTTCTGACATCAAACAGTTGGCAGGTCTAGGTTGTTTGTGAAGTTCTCTGTCTCATTGAACAGCGAGTCTTGTCTTGTAAGAATTTTCTCCGAGGCCATCTTGAGGCATCAGTTCAAAACTTCAGCTATCGTGTGGGAGGAAGCAAGAGCTTCAGACTCTAGATTAGAGCAAACGCAGAGTCTGTTACCCAGTCTAACTTTTTCGCCGGAGCATGCATGTTTTTCACCGCCTAAGCGATTAAATCGCTTAAAATTCGGCAGCGAAAAAGTTAAACTACGTAGGTCGAAATCGAGGGTGATGGGGGGCCACTGTTCCTGCTCGCATACGTTGGAAGATGGTCCCCACAGAAACATTGTGTTCTGTAAGAGAGTCCGCTGTCCCAACGGAATATGACCGGCTTGTTTTTAAGATGCTTCGCTGCTTCCAAAAAGTTAAGAACCAAAATTAATCGAATTTGTGTTTGCACTCGCAACTTGTTGAAACAAAATAAAATTTTTAATTTTGGCAGTTCCCCTTCTATCCGTGACAAGTTTTTAACTCCTAAATATTATTTTCTGAGAGCTGGAATGTTCACAGAGACTTACAAAACACTCAATCATCCTGGCAGTTGACTTTCGCCCCAGTATTGGAGTGCGTTGCACCTGCGAGTGTGGCGTCTAATTCGAGTGCGTCACCTTCAAGTTTACGAGACGTCCCTTAGCTCTGTCTTGCGCTGTTGAAATGGAAGGTAGTTTTCATTCAGTAATTCTGTGTTTTAATAGAGTATTTCATTGCCAAAGTCGAACGCATTACGGTACAGAATTGAAAAAGGAAGTTTCATCTATGATCTAAATTTTTCTTATTTCAAATTGTCCCATAGTTTCAGGTTAATGGCTTTCATATGGAACATTTCTTTGTACATTTTTCAGCAAAAAATATTTTGTAATAATACTAGAGAATTTTTATTATCTTCCCTTGTAGTTATCACCTTCCGTTCAATTGTTTTAGTGAGTGTATTGCAAGTCAGCTTGTAATGTCAATGCTAAAAAGGGAGCAGTTCATCAGGCACAGCCAATAACCAAGCTAGAATTTCCGGAGCGTGAGCTGTCATTTCCAGAGTTGCATGACTGTCCTTTCAAGAGTTGTATTGCTGTCCTTTTCAGAGTTGCATGGCTGCCTTTTTCAGAGTGGCGTGGCTGTCCTTTCCAGAGTTACATGGCTGCCCTCTCCAGAATTGCATTGCTGTCCTTTTCAGAGTTGCATGGCTGCCCTTCCCAGAGTTGCGTATCTGTGATACAACCCGAAAAGCTCGTTGGTAATTATTCGCCTCATCGCTCGCCGGAAAATCATTATTAATGTTCCATAACTCAATGATCCCTCCCACTCTCTCTCATCCCATTAGAACGGCTGACGGCCAGTTATTTGCTATCACTCTCCGGCACTAGGTTCTTTAAGGCTCTGAGCCAACACAGCATTACACACTATATGATTCTAAGGTTAGAATGTATCCATATTCTATTTCATTCTTTCTCTCTTTCTCTCACACACTCTCTCTCTTGGTAAGGAGAATATCCATGTCCTCACTAGTGTAATTTGAGTATAGCACTCCACACCCACGACACCACATCAGAGCAGCACCGCTACAGCACCCCGCGCGGAGTGAGGTGCGAGATCGCCGAGACGTGACAAAAGAGAAGCACGCGCTGAACTCCAACTAATCCTCTCATGGAGATAAATGTTCAACATAAATATTGCAGGCCCTGCAGCTAAAGGTAAAATTATGTGGAATACGGTGAACTAGCAGCCGCTCTGTAGCACAGCGGCGTGGGATGAAGAGAAACGTCGGAGGCGCTGCGTTGTGGCCGTAAGTTTATTATTTTGCCATAAATTTATTATTTTACCATAAAAGTTATTAATTTAATATAAAAATTTCATTTTACCATAATATTATTATTTTACCACATATACAATTTTTTCCTATAAATACATTATTTTGCCACGAATTTATTATTTTACCATAAATTAGTTATGTTATCATATGTTTATAATTTTACCACAAATTTATTATTTTCCCACGAATTTATAGCTTTAACACGAATTTATTATTGACCTAAGTTCGGGGCAGGAAGGCATTTCCCTTGAGTGCATAAGTTAGAAGGATGATTGCGACGTCGATTAGATTTCATTGAGCCTGAGTTAATGTCAAATTAGACCGTCAAGGTAACTAGCTGGCGCATTCGGGAAGGAAAAATACAAAGGAACAAATATGTTAACACAAGTCTAAGTGTCTCTGCTTCTTCTGCTCACTAATCAGCATGGGCCATTTTTCTTCTAGATTGATAAGCTTTGAAATTCATGACCAAATATTTGATAAACGGCTGATGGACGCTTTTGTAGGGCTGAGGGGTGTTAGGTTCGCAATTGTGGAAGACTTTACAACAAACATTTATTTAGGTTATACTAGTGTTATGCTATACTAATATTATGTTATACTAATGTTACACTATACTAATATTATGTTTTACTAATGTTATGTCATACTAATGTTATGTTATACTAATGTTATTTTATATTAGTGTTATGTTATACTAACGTTATGTTGTACTAATGTTATGTTGTACTAATGTTATGTTATACCAATGTTTGGTTATACTAGTGTCATGTATAATGATATTCTAACCGTGTGTTCAGCGCTAAATTCACAAGTACACAAATTGGAAGTAAACGCGACGAGTTCTTACTAGCACAAGCTCACTCAGTTGTAAGGTTGCCGTAGGTTCGACGGGAATGAAAAAAACGATACGCAACCATTTCGGCTCTAATTTATGCAGTATATTGCCAAAGAAAGTAGCAAAAGTGAAAACTTTTGTGACCGGTTTGGTCTCCGTCATGGCTTTTGAATTGCATTTTTTTACATATTTTCGTAGACAATTGAAACACTGTGTAGCGAGTCAAGTTAGAGTAGTGTTTAACTTTGACGTTAATTTGGACGGTCAACTATACTTAAAAATGCAAGAAATAAATAAAATTGCAAAATGCTCTCCTATAACAAACTCGTACTAAACGTTTTTGAATAACTTAGTAGACACCCAGCACTCGTAATTATCATCCGAATTCCATTCAAAAGCTTCCAGCAATTTTTTCCAGCAATTTGTTTCCCATTTCCCTGTAGTATAAGAAGAGCGGTAATTCCCCACTCCCTCATACAATACAATAGAAAGAGTGGATGAGTTGCAGTAAGAACAAAGTGAGAGACTATGTATTTTTGCAGCGCTTCATTGTATACGGCTGCCACATGCAAAGCATCATACACACTTCAGCTCGTCACGTACCGCATGTACGTATGCAGGTCTCTACAGTACGTCGCCCAAAACCCAAACCGAGTATTTATTTTCCCGTATCAGTATTACCATCATAAGAATACCATAAGCAATTAATTTCAAGCAAAATTACACGGTATTACTGATTACTACTGACACGGAAAATAATTACGAGTATTACTGATACGTAAATATAAATACTCGCCACGAATTTTTGTGGGACATACGGTATATACGCTGCCTCCCTCTGCCCTGGCTATCTATCATTCATGCCCAATGTCGTTACTCAAAGGTTGCAGAGCAGCGCGCTTTTCTAATACGTGATTTTTCATTCGAATTTTGTTAAACAACGAACTTGCTGAGTTCATTTGCACAAAAATGTTAACTCTGATGCCCTCTCAATATTCCGAAATTTATGCCAGGGTCATATATTAGCATCATTTTTCGCTCACGAGCCCATAAATTCGCAGCACGCCAGAAAATGCTAATAAATTTGAAGCCCTCTGTTCACGAGGAGTCTTGCGACTTTGTTCTGAAAATTGGCAGAGTAACAACACTTTTGTAAGCTGAAGTGAAAGTACTGCTTTTGAAGTGTCTCTCAATCGTCTTGGCTAATTCGTTTTTAATAATTTCAACGAGATATGGCTTCTTTTTATCATTTAGCGATCTCACCTTCGTAGCCTTTGCTGAGTTTTGCGAGGCACTTATCAGAAAATGACTCAATTTTAGCCCTGATGGAGGCGCTACAATACATTGTCTCCTCATATTGGCTTGTTGCCCTCAACGGATGAGGGGAATCGCGCGATTTAATCTAAGTGCAGTAGGAGTAAATGCAGGTCACTTGAAACACAGATCGATCAACCTAGTACATGAAGTATCAGTTATTATTCTTTCGCCTTTAACTCTTCAACGGCCCGCAGGACTTGTGGGTCCGCTTTCGAAAACAGCCTGAATATATTGTGTTTCTTTTTAAATTGTTCCCGAATGTGTCCTATGAAGTAATCTGTCAAATGAAAGTTAATTCCTCATCCTGATATCGGTGACCACCTGGTGCCAGTGCCAGTACCAATGCCAGTAACGGTCGTTGTAATATCAAGGCTAGTATGAGTAGAAATATGCTGGTGTTAAAGGCTTAAGACTTCTGAAACATTCAAGAGCTTCCAAACTTACCCAAGCCCAGAAAATCGTCTAATGAAGATGTTTCAAATGTACAGAAAACGTTTGTAATGCTGAATTCAAGATTAAATACTGATCTAGATTACATTTATGAAGTACAAAGGAAAAATGAGGAGAATAAGTTAACAAAAATTTGGCCAATAGAATATCCTCGGTATATTATTTTTCGTTGCTGTGCTAAATTCAATACAGATCAGTCTTTCTTATCAGTTTGGAAAGAACACGCTCATCGCGGTCACAAAAAATAGATGCAAAGGAAACAAATTTGAGCGAACAGCAACGATCGCATCATTGAGGAATTTACCATCGCAAAAAGAAGAAAGCAAACCAACTAACTGGCAGCAAAATGGTGCCAATCTTTTGCATTCGTTACGCGTGTCGGTCATAAAATTACGTGCCCTTGCTTTTGCTTTTGTTTTTGTTTTCATCGATGGTTCATAATTTCGAACTACGAGCAATTCCTACGCCTGATAGACTATCATTTTGATAATGGCAGTTGACCTAAACTTCTCTGTTTCTCTTGTCCCCCTATAGTAGTAATTACAAGTATCTTAAACTAGAGTCTTCTACCGTTCACCCCTACGGCGTAAACTAGCTTCAAGTTGCAGAAAAACAAATAAAAATGGTGTAAACAAATTAATCGTGGTCGAAGATATTCGACAAGATTGACATAATTTTAAAATTCTGTTCGTCAGATGTCAATTGTAATATTTTCTTTTCTTTACAAAATCACTTTCATTGCGATCGAAAAAAAAAATTGGCACAGCAAACAAAAATAAAAGAAGCGGATAAGCTGCATGCGATGATCGGGTTATGAAATGCACGCTAGACTGAAGGGAAATGAGTGGAAATGCAAAAAAAATCACCATGGGGAAACGAACCTGTGATAAGAAAAAATCTGAAGCAGTCCAACGATGAAGCAAAACACACGAAAAACTCCTTGGACAAACTCACTTGATTCTAGAGCACGTGGCCAGAGTTTACTAAGGAACGCCAGACTTCCTCTAGATCAGGGGTTCCCAACCTTTCAAGCATGGCGACCCATTTTAGGACAAGCAATCGGGTCGCAACCCCGAACCCTAAAATAATACACACATTCTATTCAATTCTTATAAGATTTTCATATTCCGTTCAAAATGAATTGGCGACCCCGAGATTGGGAGCTACTGCAGTCTAGATACCCAGATTGAACTAAACCAGTCACCGTCCCGCGAATGAAGCTCAGGAATCCATCTAATCCTACAAGAAGCGCCGGGTCCCAAGCTCGCCAAAAGACGGTCGGTAGCCACTCTGAGCGGGAGCTCTCACTGCAGTGTCTCCAGCACGGCAGATGTCCTATGAGGGAATTCAGGCTAGTGCACATCGGCTTTGATGTCCCGTTTCGCCCGCGGCAGCGCTTAGAGCGCATTTGTGGCAGTGAATTGCAACCAAAACAGACACGTGAAGCCATTTCTTTCACGCATATTCCTCCTGGAGACTTTGAACATTATTCTTATAATCTTGTTTTCGATTTTACAAGATTTAGGAACGAGTCCCAAGAAGGAGGTACAGGACAGGGATTTCATTGGGAAAATGTTCCCAAAAGATGAGATGCGAAAGTGACTTCCACCATCATGTCCACAGTGCTCCTGAAAGCCCAGTAATGATATTACGCAGGCACGTTGTGAATGTTGAGGACGCAACTCCCCTGCTCTAGAGATCCATTGAGGCAAACAGGCCATCCGCTGTAAATAGAATAACGAATGGGGACCGCATTCTCCTTCCAAGTGTGAGGTCTGCGCCCTGGCACTCGGGAATGGCGTCACTTAAAACGTGTACTTGGTCGTCGTTTTGTTCTGGAAGTTTTCGTTCGTATGCATTGTTGCAATCGCTTATGTGGTCTGCAATCTAAAATGAACTTGTACATGTTTAAACGAAGTGAAATTTCGTAAAATATATGTACAGTCTGACGTAGTGTTTTTACGATATGCTGTCCACATCTTTCCATTTCCCCTGGAGAGATAAGCTGCTTGCGAAAATTTACAATGGCTGCTCAATGAAGTTATGAGCAACGATAACTGAGAGAGTATGAACAAATATTGCATCTAAATCGCTTAACGGAATGGCCGAAAAAGTCACACGAGATTAAGAAAAATGTCTCCCAGACTGGCGAGTGGCCGGTCTGCTTCTTGCTTACCGAAGATGCAAGGAGTGGCACGGAGGAGCAGATGTTGCATAAAGCACTTCACTCGACTTTAATGTTATGAGATCGTAAGTTAAAAATGACTGTCAAAACGGCTTCTTGTTTATCAGAATAATTCAGGACTTTGCAGCACTTTTTCACGACTTGAGGATGCACAACACAAACGTGCAAGTAGCTGCCTAATGTGCGCATGCAGCGTGTCTTTTTGTGCACGCTGAGGAGATCGAGATGACGTTGTTGGATGGAGGGTAGCTTCAAGAACAAAACCTTGAGGAAGCGCGTTACTAAATGTGTTGAATCCTGACTGAACAAAATGTTTGTATTAACAACATGAAGTTTTCAAGTCAGTCTATGTAGTTGCGATCCATATGTAAAGCTACAAATGGTCACTTTGCTAATTCACTAAAAATTCACAAAGCGACGAGTCGTAGTGCTTCTGTTGAAATTAAGTCTCTCAAAATTATAGAGGCATTATTTTCATGTCTTGATCAATAATGTTAAATTACAGAACTTCCCATGCATAATCGTACGGTATGTTCCCCCGTGCTAAAATACATATTTTATTTTGACAACCCTTTTATAGTATAATGATACCGAACGTAACAAAAGATGTCCGCTATAATTATATATGTTGAAATCAAAGTAGACTAGAAAAAGACCACGGACATTGCTTTCGTACCTCAGTAAATTCACAGATTTTTGAGAATTCACATCTCCTAAGCTTCTCATTAGTCAAGCTCCCTACCTGACGTATGTGTAATCTTCTATACTATAATAAGAGCCGCGTCCGTCTGTCCGAAGCCAGCCGAAAGTGTGTGGTGAGCCTATCTGTGATACGGGCCGTGTGCGCCTGGCGTCAGCAACGTTCGAGAGATTGAATATCTTTATTTCACGGCCTTTCTTTCATTTTGTTTTCTTTCGTATCTCAAATGACGGGGGGAGATGGACTAGTATTAATTAAGCTTAACAGCGAATGGAACACATTGAGGTATGGCAATCATGAATGTTAGGGGTGAAAAAGTGACGATCCAGAATGCGGATCGTCGAATCATTTCAAGGATTAATCCGGGAACATGAAAATTTTTTTTAGCACCGTATAATACTGTACGTGAATTCCCTGCTAGATTTGTAATGAAGCTAATTGTTGCCGTTTTATTTTATCAGCATTGAAAATTTGAACACGATCGTTGAGTCTTATGGAAACATAAACTAAAAGCTTGCTCAGGGGCATTTAGTGTGGAATACAATGTTTGCAGTCCTGTCATCATAAAACAAATTTTTATCCTCTCAAAAATCTCATATTCGGCGACCATTCCCGCTAATTCTGCGACAATGTGCAGCGCGAATTGTACAAGCCTTAATTCTTCTTTTTTTTTGCGAGAAATGGGAGTTCCCGTTGCCATGTCGAGAGTCTATACATGTCGCGAATAATTTTGGGAATCGAATAGTGTGCCGTTTACGTTTGAAAGACCATCTTATTCAGTAAGTATGTTATTCAGAGTGAAAAAAGTATTCTAAGCCTGCATCAAGTACCTTGGAACGGATTTCTAACCAAAAGAAGTATAACCAGAACTTAACACGACTGAGATTCTTTATTTACAGGATTCGGATCCGTGTTTGATTGAATGCTAATAAATTTCCATAATTGTTGTGGTTGTCGTTCTTTTACCACATCGTCATCGTGACTTTCTCGTTTCTCCGTTGAGCATGTTTATCTCGAAACGTAGTTTATTCGTTTCCTATCGTCGTGATGCTTGATTACACCACTTTAATATATTTTAATAATAAAGACGTGACTTAATGTCCTCGCCTTGATTTTAATCATTAATAATCTATTAGCCTAGCTGCCACCACCTCTGAGAGAGGAGTATTATTTTATTATAAAGACAATGAGTTATTATTTTGGTAACGTATTTCATGCCTCGAATGTCTTGTCTCTCATTTCCTCAACGCAGGAGAATGATACACAATCGTAAACTACATGGTAAATTTACTTCCTAAGAATCAGTTAGGTGCGCAACACAAATATTAGCTAAAGAATTCACTACATAAACTTCACTTGCTTTATCAGAACATAATGATAACCGGCGTTACGGGCTAAGATTTTGATAAGGAAAGGTTTCACCAATGACCGCGATAAAGAAAGAACACTCATCTTAGAGAAAGGTGGAGATGTGCCTCGACTGGCGGTCACGGTGCCGGGCTTGGGTGTTAGCGTAACCCCGAAGAAGATGGCATCTTGGTGCCTCGCAATGTAGTAGCGTCACAGTAACGGTTTGGTAGTCGTTCACTCATGAAACAGTTCAGGATGAATAGCCCTCACAGGTCACTTTACTAATTAGGCGTTCATCGAATGCTTACTGGCTTTGTCGTATTTAGTTATTATGTGAGTTTGCGGCACTGGCGCCCACACCCGAAGGTGCGGCCGAAGATTTTAACGACACGACGCAGATGTTGCTCTTGTCGTGGGTGGTGCCTCACTGACTGCTCTCACCCCAGCCTGTCGCTTGCACCCTGAGTTCACAAATGGACGATAATGTTCTCGATTGTAAGTCGCTCGATCGAATAACAAAGTCATTCTAACATATATGGAAATATGCCGAACTGAGTCAATAACATCCCTATGAATTCCTATTATGAAATACGTAATAAACTACAAGAAATCAATTCCTAGGGAATAGAAGAATTACATATTAAAGTTGCATGTGATAGCGGTAGACGGCAGCTCCTCTCGTTCATTGGGAGACCTCGACGTACACGTACAAGACGATGAGATTGGTCTCGAACTCTCCTCGATATTTGACGCGTTGTTCCGTTGGCAATTCGCGACAAAGATGGAATATCTTCTCAAGTATGATGGTTGACGTATTTCTATTTACAGCACAAAAAATGATTTTCTTGGACGCGCAGATTGAAGAATCATTACAAAATCTCCGGGTGCCGATTGGACGAGTTTCGAACTCCCGTTCGAAATAAATTCTTTTCTTTTTTTCATCCTCTCCAGGGGCTATCGCGTGCGTGCCACTGGAATCGAGACTCGGGCGTGACTTGCTAGTTGAGGACTGACGAAACGATGCGAGGTTTGTCTTTCTGACAGACACTGATACGATAGATCCATACGAAGCACATGATGCAGTTATTCCATCGGCGGAATCTATTCCCCTACATCAGGTGCGAACCTATCCCTCGTCGTTGAGGTTACCCTAGGAATAACCTTGAGAGGTAAAAACCCCTCAGAGAGTAAAAACTCTCTTAATAGCTCCCAGCAACAGGAGATGTCAAGTTCCTTCACTGCAGCAGATGAGTAGAAACTCCACGATGCTTTTTGTTGAAGAGGTTTATTGGAACCCTTTGATGGTCCAGAATTTCATCCGTTGACTTTTGGAGAACTTGCAGACGTATTCTCTCCTCTGTGCGTCAATGTGCTGTTTTGTCGAATCATCACTGTCGTCGAAATTCATCACTCGCCAATTTAGTTCATCGTAGTTGTGCTGCTGCCTTGTCGAATAATCTACGGTCGTCAATATCCTTCTCTCGCCGATCCAGTTCATCGTAGTTTCTGCTTCGTAGTTTTCTATTTCATCCTGGTGTGCGCCACATTTTCTTCGTGCTGGGACCGTTCCGGGTAGACTGAAGAATTTTCTTTCAATCTCGGTTCTGCGTTTCTAAGCTCCAGCGCGCGTGTTTGCGTGCATAGGTACGTTAGCTGGCTCGTGAGTTCATGCGCACTGCCGGCGTCGGTGAGGCTGTGAACGTGGAGGAGTGGCTTTGTGGAGGGGAGGTGTAGGGGAAAGCGTAGCAGAGCTCTGTAGCAGCCTGAGATGGTTGGCGCCTGAGTGTATGTTCGTGTTCACGAGCATATCCGTGCACACGCCGTGTCGCGTTCACGTCAATGTGTGTGTATGCGATTATGCGTGTGCGAATGAATGCGTGCGTACTCGTGCATTTTCAGTATGTATTATGCGTAGGTGTGAGTTTGCTTCGCAGACTCCTGCTGGCCACGTCGTTGAAGTACGTCGTTGTGGGATATCCCGGATGTGTTCGTCGAACGTTCCGACGTCGTAGGCGCCATGACGAGTGTGGAGCTCGCCTCGCCCAACGTTGCGTTGCTGTTGCAAGCGACCGCAGCAGCTTTTGTCTGAAAGACCCGAATTCATGAGGATCTATTTTTGATTCCTTAATTGTTTCCCGGTGCATTTCTCTGAGCGTCTTTAGCCATCATGATCACAACTCAATCCCATCAATATCTCAGTCGTATGCAGTGCATGAACGCAATTTAACTATTAATTGATACATGATTTGAATACGATTAAAATGTTTATGAATAAAATTTACATTGCACATTTTAAAGACAATTTGACACAAAAAACTCAGGAAATCGCACGGGATAATCATTAAAATTACCTTAAAATTAACATCCTATTTGAAATGTAAATTTTCGAAGAAATTAGTTTCTTAATTCAAACAAAATTCGTAGAGTTGATTCGTGAGAGTTTGATTTTTATCAATCAATTACAGTTTACAAAACTCGATTTCTAATGAAATTTTAACGGTTCTTAAAGTTCGTCTACTAAATAACGTAATAAATCTTGAAGATTTACGTTGTGGGGAATATAAAAGTTGTGTCTAAATGTTGAAGCAAAATTTTCTTAAAGCTAAAACATATCTCGACTTGAAATGCGGGTTAGCAAAATTTTTCTAACATTTGAAAATATAGTTGAAATTACACAGTCATGAAAATTTCTAATATATCCGACGCAAATTAAATTTTCGTTGGGCAAGAATCGTAACTAATTTCTTACATAAAATCAATCTTAACCTACAGAAATTTCCTTTGTTTAAATCTATTCGCTTGTGATAGCGAAATGTGTGCCACCCTTGTGCGGTAAGCCGCCTGTGGCATAGGCGACGCCATCTTACGTAAGCCAGTCGCTGCGCGTCGGCTGCGCGTGAAATTCAAATTCTACGTGGCTGTGGCTGGCTGTAAAAGTTTACATCGCTATTTGCAGACCTATATGGTATTTATAGTTTATGAGAAAACTGCGTTTTGGAAATTTGAGACTGTTCTTCTTTTAGGCATGATTGGCTTGATAAAGCACGAGCGGGTTTTTAAGTTAGGTATAATTAAATTTACGGAGGCAGTGAAGTTCGAAAATTTGAATTTTATAAGTGCATAAAATCGAGATCCCACCGCTGCCACCATTTTGTTGTGGTTGTCGTTCTTTTACCACATCGTCATCGTGACTTTCTCGTTTCTCCGTTGAGCATGTTTATCTCGAAACGTAGTTTATTCGTTTCCTATCGTCGTGATGCTTGATTACACCACTTTAATATATTTTAATAATAAAGATGTGACTTAATGTCCTCGCCTTGATTTTAATCATTAATAATCTATTAGCCTAGCTGCCACCACCTCTGAGAGAGGAGAATTATTTTATTATAAAGACAATGAGTTATTATTTTGGTAACGTATTTCATGCCTCGAATGCCTTGTCTCTCATTTCCTCAACGCAGGAGAATGATACACAATCGAAAACTACATGGTAAATTTACTTCCTAAGGATCAGTTAGGTGCGCAACACAAATATTAGCTAAAGAATTCACTACATAAACTTCACTTGCTTTATCAGAACATAATGATAACCTGCGTTACGGGCTAAGATATTGATAAGGAAAGGTTTCACAAATGACCGCGATAAAGAAAGAACACTCATCTTAGAGAAAGGTGGAGATGTGCCTCGACTGGCGGTCACGGTGTCGGGCTTGGGTGTTAGCGTAACCCCGAAGAAGATGGCATCTTGGTGCCTCGCAATGTAGTAGCGTCACAGTAACGGTTTGGTAGTCGTTCACTCATGAAACAGTTCAGGATGAATAGCCCTCACAGGTCACTTTACTAATTAGGCGTTCATCGAATGCTTACTGGCTTTGTCGTATTTAGTTATTATGTGAGTTTGCGGCACTAGCGCCCACACCCGAAGGTGCGGCCGAAGATTTTAACGACACGACGCAGATGTTGCTCTTGTCGTGGGTGGTGCCTCAATGACTGCTCTCACCCCAGCCTGTCGCTTGCACCCTGAGTTCACAAAAGGACGATAATGTTCTCGATTGTACGTCGCTCGATCGAATAACAGTCATTCTAACATATATGGAAATATGCCTAACTGAGTCAATAACATCCCTATGAATTCCTATTATGAAATACGTAATAAACTACAAGAAATCAATACCTAGGGAATAGAAGAATTACATATTAAAGTTGCATGTGATAGCGGTAGACGGCAGCTCCTCTCGTTCATTGGGAGACCTCGACGTAACACGTACAAGACGATGAGATTGGTCTCGAACTCTCCTCGATATTTGACGCGTTGTTCCGTTGGCAATTCGCGATAAAGATGGAATATCTTCTCAAGTATGATGGTTGACGTATTTCTCTTTACAGCACAAAAAAAGATTTTCTTGGACGCGCAGATTGAAGAATCATCACATAATCATCAGAGCCATAACGTTCCTAATGTTATATAAATTGTAAAAACTTATTTCACAGAGAAAGCTACAAAACGAACTACGTCCAACAGTCTGCCAGTCCTGCATTTTAAAAATCCATGGCAACGAGCGTGTTCAATGAGGAGGTCTAACTACAATCCCTAACAAAGTACGAAGTCACACCATTTTGATAAATGCTCACCAGCCCACCAAAGGTAAACTATTTCATTTTCGTTCTCAAAGGACACCCCTCTGCGATTATTTCTAAATTTAGCGATCATATTGCAGCAGTACAAAGCCAGAGCTCCGTCCCTCGCGCTTCTCAGGCAGTAATGAACTCGTTCATCATGCCCGGGAGAGAGCGCGGCTCCTTAGCGCGGTCGCTCTGCTTTTATGAGACCCTAACTGTTTATCTGCCTGTGCTGCATTAAAAAATCGTTAAGGAAACAAAATTTCTTAGTGGATCTAATGAAAAGCTCGGGGCAACACTTAATCTACTTCAAGGGGATGCGGAGCTACCATTCGTTACGGCAAAAGATTGGAAGGCCAACGCCAGAAAATACGCAGAAGGCAGCAAAGCGTCCGTCATTTGTTCTGATGTGGAGCCAAAAGTTTCCCAAGTCTTGTTTGTCATTTATCTTCGACTACCAGTCATCAGGGGAGGCTCTTTAGTCGTGAATGGAAATGTTTTGAGGGCCTCGATTAAAACAACACTCATCGTTCTTCGTTTTGTTTGAATAGAGCAAAAAAACCGCACGCTGAGCTGCAAAACATCCAATTAAGGTGATGTTTTATAGAGTGAAATGGTCGCCAACGAGAGGAGTCCGAGATGGTAATTTACCATGGATATTTTAATTTGTTCTAACCTCATTTCGATATCATCGAACGACACGTAAAATATTTGTTATAGTTTGATGCACATATAAATTTTGAAATCTGTGGTAAACAAAAAAAATAACCTTTAAGTGACAACAGTTAAACAGTTGTTCTAACCTTCATATACTCTTACAGTTTGGTGCATAAATAAATTTCTAAATCTATGGTAAGCAAAAGAAAAAACTTTCAAGTGACAACAGTTAAACAGTTTTGAATTACACGAGCTAATTTATTTTCATTTAAACTTAGCGATTGCACTACTAGACTTTGTTTTGTCTGTGGCATCCTATAAATAAAGTGTCTAGCGCCCACTCCCTCTGAATAACACAGTGTAGAGATCGAAGTCTGAAGAACCACCTAGCGTCGCAATAACCTATTTTGTTTCACACATTGTAACCGTCCAAAAACAGCGTCCACACATCCTGAGGGAACCACAAAAAAATGAGCCCCCGCAGCGTTCATTAAATTCCCTCTGCCGCCGACCATTTAATCGAGAATTTTGGAAGACAAAGCTCGGACTCGTGAACTTTAATCAGTATATTGTGGTCGTAATGACCTGAGTTTTTGCGGACACCAGCCTTCCGGCGTGCGGTTTTGTTGCAACATCATCGAAAAGTCCGCCGCTCGGCCCGCAGGCTGTTCGTTTTTCATGCTTTACGATGACGAATCGCTCAAGAAAACGATAATCAGCGTCCGAAAGCAGATGGATTGCTGGTGCAGCCGCCACACAAAGAACGCTGAAATTAAGTTTAGTAATAATGTATAGACTGGCGACTAAGTTACCTCCCGTTGAGCGGTGATGAAGTGCTTTTCCTTAACTCAAAATGAAAACAAAATGCGAGTTTGGCCGGCAGAGGGCATAAATTATCCACGATGCTATCAGCCCATCACCAGCCTCTCAGGGCTCACGACTACACCATTAGCAGCATCATTGGAGATGAAAAAGAAAGTTTGATCGTTGTTTATTTCTTCCACAGATTTTTCCGGACCAACTTTATTAATAAAATGATTACACGAACAGCGATTTTCGCCTTGCTTTTCATTTTAAGAATCAGCCGCATTAATAATACTCATTAATAATACATTCATACGGACCAATTCATTGTGGGATGAAATGCTTGTTTGAACTTCACATTATTTCAACAAAAAATGTCTTGACAAGTAAATGCACTACCAGGTTAAAAGTTGAGCTATTCGGAAAAATTCCAAGCTATCGGTTTGTTTAAATATAGTCCACTAAATCATCAGGAAAAATTGTTTTCGTGAAAAAAATATCCCTCATACATTTCATAAATCATCATTGTTTTCAGGGGGAGGATGTGATGCAGTTCAAAATCTATTTGACAAGATGGAATCATCAACATATTTAAAAGGCACGTCTGTTGTTCAGGCATCATGGGCTGCCTAGAAGCGAGTAAAAGATTCAATCTAAAAAAAACTGAGGAACTCTGATGTTTTGAAAGCATCGATCATCACAAATGCAGCGGAGGCTGAGAGGTCATGAAAAAAATTGCACAGTACAGCGTGGAACTTGTACAGTACAGCGTGGAACTTGCACAGTACAGCGTGGAACTTGTACAGTACAGCGTGGAACTTGTACAGTACAGCGTGGAACTTGTACAGTACAGCGTGGAACTTGTACAGTACAGCGTGGAACTTGCACAGTACAGCGTGGAACTTGTACAGTACAGCGTGGAACTTGCACAGTACAGCGTGGAACTTGTACAGTACAGCGTGGAACTTGCACAGTACAGCGTGGAACTTGCACAGTATAGCGTGGAACTTGCACAGTACAGCGTGGAACTTGTACAGTACAGCGTGGAACTTGCACAGTATAGCGTGGAACTTGCACAGTGCAGCGTGGAACTTGCACAGTACAGCGTGGAACTTGCACAGTATAGCGTGGAACTTGCACAGTACAGCGTGGAACTTGTACAGTACAGCGTGGAACTTGCACAGTATAGCGTGGAACTTGCACAGTGCAGCGTGGAACTTGCACAGTACAACGTGTAACTTGCACAGTATAGCGTGTAACTTGCAGAGTACAACGTGTAACTTGCACTGTACAGCGTGTAACTTGCACAGTACAGCGTGTAACTTGCACAGTACAACGTGTAACTTGCACAGTAAAGCGTGTAACTTGCACAGTACAACGTGTAACTTGCACAGTACAGCGTGGAACTTGCACAGTACAGCGTGTAACATGCACAGTACAGCGTGTAACTTGCACAGTACAGCGTGGAGCTTGCACAGTACAACGGGGAACTTGCACAGTACAGCGTGGAACTTGCACAGTACGGCGTGGAACTTGCACAGTACAACGTGTAACTTGCACAGTACAGCGTGGAACTTGCACACTACAGCGTGTAACTTGCACAGTACAGCGTGTAACTTGCACAGTACAGCGTGGAACTTGCACAGTACAACGGGGAACTTGCACAGTACAGCGTGGAACTTGCACAGTACAGCGTGGAACTTGCACAGTACAACGGGGAACTTGCACAGTACAGCGTGGAACTTGCACAGTACAGCGTGTAACTTGCCCAGTACAGCGTGTAACTTGCACAGTACAGCGTGTAACGCACAGTACAGCGTGTACCTTGCACAGTACAACGTGTAACTTGCACAGGACAACGTGTAACTTGCACAGTACAGCGTGTAACTTGCACAGTATAACGTGTAACTTGCACAGTACAACGGGGAGCTTGCACAGTACAACGGGGAGCTAGCACAGTACAGCGTGTAAATTGCACAGTACAACGGGGAGCTTGCCAAGTAGGAGCTGAAGTAGAGATCTGATGACTGTTTAGGAGTAACGAGAAAAAATATGATGGTTAGGTTAATTCAACAGTTTTACTGTTGATGAAAATATTCTGTAATATGTCGATGAAGGTTTTGGTTATACTTTCAAGGTATTCTGCATTATCCTGCTGGAGTTATTCTGTATTATCCTGCGGGAGGTATTCTGTATTATCCTGCTGGAGTTATTCTGGATTATGTGGATGAAAGTATTCTTTGTTATGCTGCTGGAGGTATTCTGATGGTATATGATAATTTTCGTCTTAATACACTAGAGATGATAGGTTTGAAAAAACTTAGAACTGAATGAAGGTAAATGAAATTTTCCTGCAAGTGACATTTTTCAACAGAAAGTTGAAAAATTTCTCAACATGTTTGGAACCATCCTCGCAGTAGTATGGAATGTGCCCGAATTTCTTTTCCAAGTAAATGAAATATTCCGGGGCACTGTTCAGAATGGACAAAATGGTTCATTTTTTGTGAAGCAGTTTTTAGTTTGCTAATGTTCTGACGGGACCTAGCTGATTATTCAAATTAAGTAACAGTAATCATTAAAATAAGGCTACATTGATGCAAAATTCAACAAATGACGAAAATGAGTAAAAAAAACAATCACTAGTGCTCACACACGTCTTTTTTCGTCCAATCTTAACAAGCGAATGAGAGGTAGAAATCTACAGCGCATCCATTTAAGACTCCAGTAGATGAAATAGATTTTTGTGTACATCAAGTTATTGAGGATATGAGCGAGGAAGCTTCGAGCACTCCCCAAATCACGTAAAAAATCGTAGATTTGCCTTATATCGCAAAGTGAAAAAAAGTTTTCAACCTACATTTTTCCCAGAATGAATGTTCTGTTTAGGTTATTGCGCAATGTGCAGTAATGTTCACACAAGCGCTGCGTCTTGAGACGTTTAAGGTGCGGAAACTTTCATTCATGCAATAAACTGCGAAAAATTTAAGTAGGTATGAAAGCATACACAGGCGTATCAAGTCACTGTGCTGTGGGATTTTCTCAAAAAATACAGTTTTCGTGCGCAGTTATCGAATGCGGAAATGCAGTTTTCGTACGCAGTTATCGGATGGAAAAATACAGTTTTCGTACGCAGTTATCGGATGGGAAAATACAGTTTTCGTACGCAGTTATCGGATGTGAAAATACAGTTTTCGTACGCAGTTATCGGATGGGAAAATACAGTTTTCGTACGCAGTTATCGGATGGGAAAATACAGTTTTCGTACGCAGTTATCGGATATGAAAATACAGTTTTCGTTCGCAGTTATCGAATGCCAAACCAAGCACGATGATAAAGGCAGGAGAGTCGACACCCGTGAGGCAGAAGTTACATGCCCTCTGGCCTGTCGTAAACACAAGTCTTAATTCCATAATTTAGCCCGCACACTCCCAAGCACACTTGTTTACCGCGTTAAATACTACCGCGCTCTCCTGGGTGCTGCACCTCGCGAGAGCGTGGTAATGAAGCTCGCAGTGCTCCGAGTTGGCACGCTATCTCGCAGAAAGTATCCCCATCAAAACTTAGCCTAACTCTCTTAAGTCGTAGGCAGAGCAAAAGTTAAGTCACTCACTTAGTCATCGCGGGACTAGCACTTGAGATCTCTTGTACCTCGAGCTGCTCTGCAGGCCGATGGACTTATGCAAACCGTCGCGTGGAAACATCTCCAGTAGCGGACTTTTTCACATTGGCTGGCGGAATAGAGCCATAGGGAAGGCATGGAATCCAGGCTTTGATTAAATAGGCGAAGTAATTACTGCGGCTCAGAGCGAACAAGGCAAAACTTGAGAAATTATTTCATTTGACTTTGGACATCACTCTAGTTTGAATCGTTACCGATATTTACTGCTAAGTGTAAGTTGATGAAGATTTCTAATGATATTGATAGGCTACAGTCAATTCCTCTGAAATTACGTGTTGCCCAAATTAACACAGTAAAATAATAACGAGAATAATTAATCGAGGGAGTACGTTCGCAGAATTCTGTTGTGCTCTGGATAAGGCCAGCGAGTTCATTAGTTTGATACGAGGTCTTGGAGTTGAAGCAATAAAGGCAGCACGCCTCCCTCACCCGTTCCTGGTGCATTACCCTATGCATTATACATCACTTGCCGCGCACTTCTTGCATTGCTCAAATTACCTTCTAACAGCCTCAATTTGTCTACAGCGGCAACCGAATCCGGTTCCGGCTGAAACCTAATTTTGCGGGGGTCGTAGAACGTAAACAAGGGCAATATCGGTCGAGGTGTCGGGTTGCTCAGGATGCTGAAAGCTGCTCCTTTGCAGCTCACGCTGAGGGAGCGGTACCCTCAACATCAAGGGTTCTCAAAGTGGGGTCCTCGGACCCCCAGGGGTCCGTGTCATTTGGACAGGGGGTCTGCAAAATTTAACGAAGTTAATAGTGGATGAAGGTATTTATTGATACCTCTCCATGACTGTTGATATTATGAAACAGTGCGCACAATGTATATATTCATATATTCCTGAGGGGAACACATGTGAGGGGATCCTCTGCTTATTTTCTGCAATAAAAGTGGTCCTTGGTTGAAGAAGTTTGAGAGCTCCTGCTCCACACGACCTGCTGCATTTGAACACGAAATAATGCGACGTTAGTAAGTTCGGTAATTGAAGTGCAACGTGACCCACCGGTGGTCACTAAAGGGAATTTCATAATGCCAATGACTGACCAGCAGCAGTCATTCATTCAACCTCCAAAATGTTTAATGAAAACTAAATGAATGGCGCGACTATTTGATGTTCGTTATTTTCAAAATTGATCTCTAAATATAACTCTAATTTTGTTGAATGTTGAACTTCCGTTAAACCCACCGCACTTGACGTGTTAGGAAGAAGTGGGAGAGGGAGGTCTGTGATGTAAGGGTAACATTCTAGCTGAGGTGACTGCACTTTGTATTGTTATATTTATGTCCTCATCTCATAATATAAAATCATTTAAGCGTACAAGATGGAAATTAAAAATAAAATATGCTATTTTACTTTTACTTCAGATTATGGTTCGTTGAGAACAGTCTTATTCAAAACTATAATCAGTTATAAACATTAAATCTCAGTCGAATGCTTTTCAGAGATCAAGGAACGATGAGAAAGCAAGCTTTTCTTCATTTGTACCGGAATAAAGGTATTTCAAATGATTTAATACAGCCTACGTTGGATTTTAAGACCATAATCATATTGTTCATCATAGAGAAATGATTTTTTGTTCCAAATAGGAACCTACTTTCTTATATACAGTTTTGTTGAATATTTTGCTAACAAATGGTAGTACAGAGACAGGCTAACAATTTTTAAGGCAAGTTTTATGACCTTTTCTAAAATCCCTGGTTACTCTGACAATTTTGAGAGATTTGAGAACACGCCTAGGAAAAGCAACTGGTCAATGTTACTGTAATTGTACTGCGCTATTATATCAGCTATTACTAGAAGTACTTTAGCTGAGAGAGTTTTTAATCCAGTTGATTCATTTTCCAAGCTGTTTATGCATGGAGTTACATTGGAGGAATTAGTAGACGTAAAGAAGTAAAGAAAACAGATCTGTGTTCAGAGACATGGTCCATGTATTCTTAGTGGTTAGTTAGTTCACTAAAAATACCATTGGTTATTTTTTATCCTATATTTACAAAAACACACTTGCAATGTCTTTTTCTCGTGAAATTTTACATTACCTTGAACAATGGGCTTAACTGTTTCAAAGTACCATTATGCGGCTTATAGAAGGAATTAATCAGGCCATTATGTTGTTTAATATGAGATTTAAATTGATTGAATTTGAGCGTAAAGTCGCGTTTAAAGCGCTCTTATTTGAAGTGTCACGTAATTCCTAAATCTGTTGTACATTTTTTTAGATATTCTTCCTTCGTAGAGTAGAGCCAGGCACGCTTGACGTGTCTTTATGTTGGTAACGATGTGTTCAGTATTTCATGGCTTTTGTCTATTTTTCGGTGTAATTGTTCGAAGGATGATCGGACAACATTGATTTTATGTAGTTGCTATAATTTTAGTTAAGTTTAGTATTACTTCATCAATTTATTTTGCATTATTATCCTGTTGTTAGATTTTCAATGTTGGCGTTAATAATTCTTCTTGAACATTGTGCATTGTTCCCGGATTTGGTTCATTTACAAAACGATTTGAGTGAGTTTAAGCCTGTGGCTTAGCACAAGCAATAAACACGTTATTCCTAATAATAAATATGATCAGATAAGTTGGAAGTTATAATTCCTGCAAGAGAACCAGTTGAATCTATCACGAAGATGTTATCGAGCTGCGTTGCAGATTCTTACGAGACACGTGTAGGCTTCGTGATGATTGAGAGGAGAGATTTAGACTGGAACTCCACTCTCTTGAAACTTTCGCAACTGAACTGTTATGGCATTAGAGGAGTATCACATGAATGGTTTAAGTCAAACCTAACAAATCAGAAGTAATACGTAGTCATTGACGTTGCACAATCAGAACCCCTGAAAATAAGCCTTGGATTACCACAAGGATCTATCCCTGGGCCTCTCTTGCTTTTGGTCTTTTCATATGATATAATTGAATCTATTTCGTTTAGAAATTCATAATTTTTGTCGACGACAGTACGCTTTCTACAGCTCTTCGTTGTGAGAATCCCATTTTAATTGAATAGAGTATAGGTAACAACTTGAAAACAATTTCTGTGAGGCTTCATGCTAATAAAATTAGCCTCAACATCGAAAAAACAAAATATGTCTTATTTTCATATTAACTGAACGCATCTCTTTCACGCATTTAGATTTATGATGGTAAATTTGCAGAAAATAGCTTCTGTGAGTTCCTGGGCATTATAATAAATAAATATCTGACCTTTGAAAAGTAAATTGCACATGTCTGTTTTAAATTATAAAAGTCCTTAGGAATCCTAAATAACGAAGAAATATTAAGCTAAAGCAGCTTTGAGCTACGCTCGAGCGTAGTCCGCATGCAAGAGCTTATAGAGACGGTGAAAACGAAGGTTGGGGGATCTTAACTAGGTGATGAAACCTGTTTTATAGAATTTGATGAAACGATGGGTCAAAAATCCATTTGATCCCGCGAAGTTGTCATTAATACGCTCCTATGCCTCCAGAAATATTAGCGATGTATACAAAAATTAACCTTTACTGCAGCTCAAGTCCATGAAGCTTCTTACAACTTTGACTGCTACGTGCGCCACCAGTGGCCACGGAGGGAATTTCCCTAATGCTGCTGACAGACCAACAGTCGCAAACTCAATTTTCACAAATACTTCATCAAAGCTAAATGAAGGCACGATCCAGTAAATGTTCGCTATTTTCAACATTGCTTACTACAATTGAATATGGGCTGCATATTGAACTTCAGTTTTGCCAGCCGCAGTCAAAGTGTTAAGGCCTTCTACTGCGCCAAGTAATCCTTCCCTTATCGAGCGCTGCTCTCCACAGCTACATCATGTCCGACTGTGTGATCACGTCCGCTGCACGCCTGTAATTGAAGGGCTACGTCGGCCATTGTATGTACGCCAATCTTTCAGAGACAACATTCTCAGGAAGACAGGGCAGCATTTTTTATTATTGTGGTTGGACGCTCTTTGTTCATTGATTTCTGTCTCACATTAGGTTGCTTTAGGTCATACACCTGTGTCATCTTTCGGGTCATTTGAACTTAATGCTTCTAGCTACTCATTGATGCATTCTAAATTACGATGTATTCTGCTGTTGAATCTTTCATCATAAACACTCGCTTTTTGTATTATTTTGTTGCAGGTAGAACTTCCTGAAATTCTAACTTCCAATAACACAAAAACCGTGGAAAGGGGCATGTTGTTTCTGTGCTCCAGATATCGTCTATTTTATAAATTAATTAAAATGTGTTTTGTTTCATTCCCATTAATCTGCCCGCAAAAGAATTTCTCCTGAAAGTGATTAACTGCCTGCCTCGATGGAGAGTAATATTTTACCGTCGCTGTTACACTAACGACGACCACACTCGAGTTATTAATTAAATCCTCAAGAACCGAATTAAATGCGGCAGTGTTAAATATTTTCCTTGATGTATCAGAGCGCAACAATTATCAATAAATTCGCTCCTCGGGTGGATATGAACCGCTAATTTTTTGCATACACAAATCATTTGTTATATTCGGATGACCATGTTATACGCTAAAAAGTCAAAAAGTCTTGAAACCTTGAAAGTAAAATCAAAATGTTTTTCAATTGAAATACTTGAGAAAAGAGTCTGTTCCGTCGTGCGATACGACGGCTTGCGTGCGTGGTAGTAAAAAATGCATCGAGGGATCGCTTCATTTTGGCAGAACGGCAGCCGAGTTTAAAATCTACGCACGGAATTTGAAATGTTACGCGGGGCCTCCCTAATTTTTAGGCAAGAAAAATTCGAGCACCTGAGGCACTTTAAAGCGCACGCGTGATACAGAGTCCAATTTCTCACTTCATTTGCTTTGCTGCCGTAAATGGAAAGGTTACAAGACCGCAGATTTTATTTTGGCAGAATATTCCCCTAAGAAACGTTGCTTGTTTACATGCTGTTCTTGCGGCAGCGGAGCAGGAATTCTTGCGGAAACATTGAAGCCAGAGTCTTGAATAGAAAACAAAAAAGACAAAATACATTTCAAAAACATGGGAGATGTACGCACCGCAAAAAAACACAGCGCCTTTCAATAGCGGGAATTCCATCACGGGGTAATCAGAGGGAATTCTGAGGGAGAAGAGGAAGGGAAACAAAGCTGGTTTAGTTTTGTGGAGTTCGGAAACACAGTTGAAGGTTCAGGTTCTTCACACTCCTAGCAGCTCGCAATTGTGAATTTGTTCCGGCCCTTTCCGTGTACAGGTCGAAACTAACGCGAATGAGGTTCGGGAGTGACTCAAATGCAGTAACGTGGTTATCCTTTATTGGTACTTAGGAATTTGCACAGGCTTAGGTATTGGCAAAGAATCTGTTAGATCGGACGGTAGGCGCTGATACGAAGTGATGTTACTTCTATAACGCATCTGTGATCTATACAGGTGCTTCCTCGACAGTCACGCTTCCGCTACTGAACAGCGACGACTCTTTTTAATGCTACCTCTACGGCAGGCCACCGCTAATGAACGGCGATGTCTCTTGCCGGTTCTATTTATATACTCGGTGGGCGCACATAATTGTTCCCCCCATACGTAAAAATTCTTTATTACAATAAAAAAAATTTTTTTTTTTTAAACGTTATTCAATTAACTTTGATTTTACAAAATGCTTCCGAATTATGAACGGAGGTAGGCAGGTATGGCTTTTGCTGTCTTTAGCAAGGCATAAATTCAACAAAATTCAACGGTAATCCTACATCTCGTTAAACATTATTAATTTTAGTTTCAATTCAATACTTGATTTATTTAATTCAATATTGGATACACCACACAATTTTATTAAATTATCGAAATAAAAAATCAAATCACGTACGTAATAAATCATCTCCATAAGGTACACTTTTTTTAACAAACTGGACACATACCGTCAAATCGAGAAACAAAAATTTAATGAAAATGAAAAATTTAGAAGGAAAAATCCATCATAAATCTATAGTATATAAAGATATAGAATATACGTTTATATACGCAAAACAATACATTACATTACTACAAATGGCAAGGTAAAAGTTGATTTGCTTTTCCGTAGGATTCAAATCGTCCTACGATTCAAATTAACTTATTTCAATTCAACTAAATTAAATATTAAAAGTAAATTAAATAGAATAATCAATAAATGAACTAATTCAATTCAACCAATCTACAAGCGTGCAATTTGGTTTTTATTCGCAATATAAATAATTCGTCTCCTTATCTCGCGTGAAACATGAACAAAACATTTCCATAAGGCGAGTAAAACGACATCAAGGGTTATAATTAACGACACCAAGAACAAGTAATAATCCGTATAAAATAGAAATATTCTAAGACATGGAAGGTGTCTACTCCTCGGGAGATTTGAAAAACGTATATCACGCGTAATATGATATTCAGTTGTCTCCATCTTGTATGTGTAAAGATCCATCTTGTAGGGACGTGCACGTGGACTCTGTGCATGAGTGTGTTCCCATTGTTCGAAGTTTCAAGGGACACCATCGGGGAATGAGAGCACAGCGTTTGAGGCACGTGTGTTTTGTGATGTTAATGTGAATGTGGAAGTCTAGCGTTGTAGTGTTATGCGCTAACTTGAGGTGGAACTGCAAGTATTTGCCTAGGACTATTACAGATTTCCTTCCAAGCGGTTCGACGCAAAACTACGTCATCACCACTTAGTCGTCCAATAACCTTGTTGAGATCTCTTTTAATATAAATAATCATTACAGTAGTTATAATCGTGATTAACGTGTAAAGGAGCAACAGTATGTCGCTCAATTGATCAGGAATGAGGTCGACTCTCGTTTCCTCTGTATGGCGGATGAGTTCATCCGATATCTGACCATTATTGGCTTTAATTGCAGTTAAAATGGCGTCTACGTTAACATTGGATACTTTGTTACCCATGTTAGCGGGCCACAAAGCGACTAACAGAGCAGGAAGTAAAATGATTGAAGTCTTTGAGGTGCTTATTGAAATTAAGTAAGTAGTTATTATTGATTATTAATTATTATTGAGATTAGATAAGTGCGCAAACCAAGTAGTATGTGAAGGTGTAAAGTGTATGTGTATATTGTAAATCAGAATGTGTAATGTTCTGGAATTGTTCAGGAGTTGCCCAAGGAATCTGAAAGGAAACGACACAGCTGATTAGCATGGCCACAAGTTTAAAGTAAACAATTGTCGTTTCATACTAAGGCAACGCTTCCTTCTCATTAAGACACATTCACTCCAACTACAATGCCTGACATTGTTTTCAAACAAGTTGCGGCAGATGCGATGCAGTTCTCGCGGGTTTCGCACTCGCACTCTCGTGTCGACATTTCCACGATTGCACCTAAGTTTATCAACTCTAGCTTACGACTTGATGAACACAACCTTGATGTCGCAATAACAGTATGACAACATCCTAAGTTCAACATCTCGTCACAAGGTGTTTGCGCAACAAAATATTTCCTAACGCAAGACATACATAAAGTCCTAAGAAAAAAACTCATAGAACGCACATACAAGCTAAAAACTCATAGAACACACTTACAAGCTAAAAACTCATAGAACACACTTACAAGCTAAATACCATTTAAATGCATATATGGAATGGCGATTTCGGAATATATGAAAATGAACAGTTCCAAACTAGGTTGACAATTTTACCCTTTTAACTTATCTAAAGGCAGTACATGGTTTAAGTTCGATCGGATAATCTTGTTACCGATCTTAATATCTGCATAATTTTTACCTAGCCTTTCAATGATACCGGGACCTAAGAAATTTAGCTGTAGCTTGTGTTTTTTGGCATGGTTTTTCACTAGTACACGGTCCGTCACCTTTAAATTTTTATCGCGACGTTTCACGTTTCTATAGGTAGTTCTTTCGATTGTAGCGTTAATGATTGCATTTCTAATATTGTTCACTACAATAGATGACTCTTTAAATTTTTGTTTTTGAACATCTTCATATGTAGTCGCAACATTGAAGTCTTCTAAATTAGTAGAACTAATATACACACACGTATCTCTACCGAAAACCGTGTATGCGGGGGTATCGCCTAATGTTTCATTAAAGCTATTGTTAATCGAATTCTCCACAATATCCAATAATCTATCCCACTCATTATGAGTAAGAAAATTTAGATATAACTTGAGCAGGTGTCGAATTTTTCCATTACATCGCTCAACAATGCCATTAGAAAAAGGGGAAAAAGCCAGAACTTCCCTTTTCAAGATAGAAAGTCCTTTTGTGAAATTTCTCACATTAGATGATTTAAACTCTAAAGCGTTGTCAGACAACAACACGTCCGGGGTACCGAACAAACAGCAAAAATTCCATAGACAATCTGTAACAGTCTCTGTACGTCGGTCACTAGTCGAATATAATTTAACAAAACGCGAGAACAAGTCGATAATGACAAGAATAAATTTGTTCCCATTGTCTGTCATTGTTAATGGACCGTAGAAGTCTATGCTGACCGTTTGAAAGCATCGTGTTCCAATTGGAGCATTTAGAATTTTAATCGGCGTCGATATTCGTGATTTTAGAATCTTACAGATGTCACAAGATTCAACAATTTTGCGTGTAATTGTCCGTTCGTACGGATGAAAATATTTTAATTTAAACTTAAACAAGGTATGATTCAAATCTGTATGGGACAAATTATGAATAAATAAAATTGTCTTGTGTAGCAGAGTATATGGCACCACAATAGTCAGAATGGTGCTGGGTCTGTTGTCAATTCTTCGTCTTTTATACAAAATGTCATTCATAATCAGAAATTCATTCAAGTCAGTATTAGTAACTTTTGTTGCATTCTCTAGGGCATCCTTTATTTCAGAACAAAAAGGATCACTATCTTGTTCACGTTTAAATTCGTCTAACGACCAGTTGTCGTTTATACTTGAATGGTCTGTAGTCTTGTTAACGTTATCCAGTCTGCGTAAGCACGTTTTCTGTCTGCTATTAAGGTCACTGGGTTCACGTCTGGGGGCTGTCTGCTGTTCAGCAGTACTGTTGTTGTTTCTTCCATCCTCACTTCCTGGCATTGTCTCCTCGAACTCTCCCTCAGTCACCGGCTTGTTACATTTGTTACCCGCAGCAGCGGCTTGCAGCCTGGTTACAACGGGAAAAGTCTCTACATCCGGGGTTAATTCAGAACACTCTAATAGTTCTCTTTCTGTTAAAGGATTTTTGTCATGATTTAATCTACTTAATGCATCGGTGGCACTATTCGCTTTCCCAGAAAAATACTTTAATTTGGCATCAAAAGCTTGCACATAAATACTCCATCTAGCGAGCGTGTTGTCTTCAGGCAATTTCTTTGAAAATAAAGGAACCAAAGGCTTATGATCGGTGTAAATGACCAGATCATATCCTAAAACAAGATATTTAAAGTACTTCAACGCTTCAACTATAGCAAACATTTCCTTTTTTGTTGTTGAGTATCGTCGTTGGGTGGAATTCAACGTTTTAGAAAAAAATGCGACAGGTCTCATGTTTCGAACTTTATCAGTAGATGACTGGAGTAAAACAGCTCCTATGCCGACGTTTGATGCATCACAAAACAGATGAAAATTTTGATCGAAGTTTGGGTGACTCAAGATTGTATTTTCACACAGTTCATCCTTTAATTTTTCAAAAGCGTTTTGACAATCTCTAGACCAATTGAATTCAACATTTTTCTTCAGAAGATTATAGAGCGGGCTTGCGATACTCGCAAAATTTTTTATGTACCTACGAAAGAAATTTACTAGTCCTAGAAATTACTGTAACTGTTTCACATTCTTAGGAATTTCTAAATTCTTCACTTTGTCAGTACCGGTGCTTCTGGTTCCCATTCCGCTAATGGAATGTCCGAGATATTCAATCTCATCACTAAAAAATTCGCACTTTTCCGTCTTTATTGACAATCTAGCGTTTCTTAATAGTTCAAGTACAACTTTTATATCGGCAAGATGCTGCCCTTTTTCCTTTGAAAAAATGAGTATGTCGTCCATAAAGACGAAAGATAGTTTTCCTAGAACAGGAGATAGCGTTTGAGTCATTACTGACTGGAAATATGCAGATGAGGTTTTTAAACCAAAAGGTAAACGATTGAACTCGTATTTTCTGCTACCAACGGTAAATGCTGTTATTTCCTTACTCTCATCGGTCAGTGTAATATTATGATATCCCGACCTAAAATCTAATTTCGAAAAGTATTGTTGACCATTTAGACTATAGAGTATCTCATCCATCCGCGGTAGAGGGAATGATTCTTCATAAATTACCTCATTTACTTTGCGAAAGTCAACTACCGGACGTATGGTTCCATCTTTCTTATGAACTACAATTATCGGTGAATTATAAGCTGAAATCGATGGTCTAATAATTCCGTCGTCTAACATTTTTTCGTTAACGACTTTCAAGTCTTCCATGTAACGGTGGGCAATACGATAGGGAGGGACATTTACGACATCCACGTTAGGTTTCAAACGTATTTTGTATGGTTTAATCGCAGCAGCGGAGATCGATTCATTGTCTATAGTAATAACGTCTCTGAATTCATTCAACAAACTCAGCAATTCAGGCTTCATTTCGTCATCGTTACACTTGATATCATCATTATTTATTTTCCGCCGACCACGGGCTATTTCTTTGGAATCAGAAATGTACCCTTTGTCGACAACTCCTATGATCCCGACAGATTCACTATTAGTGTCTTTCTTCTCGACATCTAAATGACTGTCCTGGACAACACTAGCTGCCTGCACAAAGGTACTCAATCCTCCTTTTAATTCTCCTTGTACATCTGACAAGTAAACTTCGGATTCAACGTGATCCTTCTCCACTTTTTCTAAAGTACTTATAATTGCATTCTCTGGTAAAACAATCGCTCTGTCGGAGCTATTAATTAACAACAACGGAATCTTTCTCCTATTATTAACTCTCACAATTGCTTCTGCGACACAAATGCCTTCTTTTAAAGTTGCTTTCTTTATTATGTATTCTCCATTTTTACACTTTCCAACATGTCCAACATGTTTCAAAATTACATTGGGAGCAATCTCCACTCTTTGTGTATGAACTCTTAACGGCCTTGGCCCTGTGTGGGAACTGGTAACTGCAACTACGCCTCGAACAGGCTGAGTTTCTCTCTTACCATCCCTTTTTACTTCCTCGCCTACTCTCGCAGCATTACACGTCCTGAGAATTTCTCTCTTCTCTCTTAGCTTATTTAGGACTTTTTTCTTAGTTCTGGACGTAATCGTGTCCGCCATGAGACACTCAGTATTCTCTATTAAATACTCGAGACACTCTGTCTTTCTCTTTTTTCGTCGTTTTACCTCTGCAAAGGGAATTTTCTCGTCTTTGATAATTAAACATCTTTGTTTCAAGTCTACAACGGCGTTCTTGTCTAATAAATCACGCCCAATAATGACGTCATAATTGTAAATACCATCTTTAATTATTAAAGCATTTGTCTTTAAACTTACACCGTTTTTTAACTTTAGGACAAGCTCCACCTCGCCTTCAACATTAATCTTAGCGTTAACGCCTTTTATAGTCAGAGAACTTGGCTTCACGTCATTACTTATCTCACTAATTCTGTGGTAGCTGATTAGACATTTTTCTGATCCTGAATCAATCAATGCATTCCACAGGTCTGCATCTTTTCTAAGCACAATCATGGGCTTATGACTTTTCCGTATTACAAATAATTCATTTTGTCCTGTAACTTCAACTTCTTCATCTTCTTCGTATTTACAAACGTTCGCCGTCAAATGGCTTTCACATTCAGTGCCATGAGCATTTAAATCATTTAAATCGCTTAAATCTACCTCTCCGAGCGATTCATATCTATTTTGACACTTAATTAATGGATCGATTATCTCAACATTTTTAACGAGGGAATCTTCAGACATGTTTAACACATCAATTCTCTCGACATTTTTAACGAGGGAATCTTCAGAACCAGAATTCTCCTCGGGTTCACAGGGAGCTACTGACGTAGAGTCACACTTAGTTATTTCAATTTCATTTTTACCATTGACGTTATTTCTATCGGAAATGAAATCGTCTCTGCAGCTTACGCTAAAAAATTATCGCCACTGTTAGTTTGGTAAGTTTCTACCTGGCCTTTTTCTGGTACACGAGTTTTATGCTGTCCTCGCGCACGGACACGATCAGGTCTACCTGGTCTGTTGAAATAGTCTCGTCAGGACCTACAGTCTCTTGCGTAGTGTCCTAACTTATTACAACGAAAACAAGCTACGTCACGCAGTGAATGCTCGGTGGCTGTCTGACATGAACCTGGTTTGTACCAATCAGTCGGTTTCCTAGCCACAGTGGTTACCGACGCACCTTGTCCTAGGCAGACACACACATTACTGTTACAATTCGAGCAACGCCTAGCTTCAGTAGCTGTCTCTAATGCCTGGACTTCTAGAGTTCCTAATTCACGATCTCCAACAAAAGATTTTACGTGAGCTCTAGCACGGAAAGTTGGTCTTGGGAAATTTGGTCTCGAGTAGGGCCTACGCGTCCTACCTCTACCTTGAAATCCGCCTCTTGTCATTGTATGCACTTCGGCCTCATCATAGGCTGCATCAAAGTTGGATTCGGACGAATGGTCATCCTCTGCACAATAGATTTCCACAGATCTCTCAGTTCGAGTCGCTAACACTTGCTTATCCTCGGGAAAATTCCGAATGACAGTCACAAGTCTTTGAAGGAGCTCTTCCGACGAATTAAAGGGTTTGTTAAATAGTTTTTTGGAAAAATCTTCTGTTACTAGGGGGTTGATGATGGCCATAGCTAACGCAACAATTAAAGTATTCTCGACATACTTATCGAGAGCAACAGGATCGGGACAATTTACTACATAGGGGTGGGCTCTGTTTGAACACTCCGGGCTGTTCATTATTCTGTGGGTTAGCTTACGGATTTTGGACAGGATAGCAACAAACTGACTTGCTGAAGCATCATTACGTTTTAGGCGTACGTTATTTAGATCACAGGCAACCGCGTGCAGAGATCTTTCACCCTTTGAGACGTAGATATTCTCCAACAGGTGTACGACTTCTTCGAAACTTAAATCATAACCTTCACTAATTATGGAAGCGACAACAGTATTGAAGTCTCCTACCCGCTTGTCTGCAGTTCGCAACAATAAATTTAATTTTGCCTCTTCCGAATTATCTGACAGCATATTGAAATATGCTCGCACATTCTTTATATGCGTTTCTAGTGACTTATTTTCTATGAAGTCCGGATCATTCCTTCGTCTTCTACCCCGGAACTGCGGCAGATCCTGCCCAGCAATTACAACACTAGGTATCGGACCGACAATAGAAGTCGTCACAGTGGTAACCGTACTAGTGACAGGGATAACTGTGGTAGTGACTGCACTGGTAACAGGGGTGACTGTGGTGGTGGTCGTCATGGTGACAGGTATTGAAGTCGACTTCGCGGAAAAAACAGGAATTGATAATCTTCCAAAGCTAGTCACATACGGAATAGTTCTTATGTACTCGTATCCGTCAGAGTCACTGTCCGACATAAACGCAAAATACTCTTATATTCTTAGACCTCTAATTACCTTTAAGAGAAAAATGTTCTACACACATTTAATGAAAATATTCTACATACAATAAAATGGTAACTCACATTTTCAGTGGACTTTAAAACAGGCTATTTCAGCACCACATAGGACCCAGTCAAGCTGCTTGACTGTTACTCCACCACACTGGACAGAGGCAGGCTGCTTCAGCTTACTCTTATGTGCTAGAGAACAATGGCTACAACTTCCTTCAATTGTTCTCACTCACAATGGACTACCGCCTCACAAATGCTTCCGCGTTCAGGCTATCCCACTCACACCAAGAGTCAGCATGCTCACTGCGCTTGCAATGCCTATGCTGCTCAAAAAGTTTTACATAGAGAACTTCTTATTTATTAATTTTATAATGATTATGTATAATCATTAAATTGAGCGCATGCTTATTTAATTCGCAAGCAACATTATCGGCGTATACTCAACTTGCTATGCGAAGCTAGTTGGTGACGTTGAACAATATTTTGGCGATGCGTAGATCTCGTCGATCTTCTCGTTGCAGATGACGGTGCGTAATTGCGTAGATCTCGTCGACAGATCAGGTTGTTGATCTGGACCCCTTCACTTCATCTTCTCCTTTGAGTAGCGATGATCCAGACTGGTGAAGACTGAGTAGCGTGTAGATTTTCGATTTTTTCTCCCTCGAAGTTCTTTCCAAGAACTTCGATCTTCTGCGCTGACGTCCTTCTTCCTTTTCTCGATGCTCTGAAGTAATGTGATAACTATGCGACGTTACTCCAAACAGGGTGACACTCCTCACACTTAAAATCACGGATCAGCAGAACCGAAGATCAATTCTTGATATCTTTCTTCTTCAATGGGCAATGTGGCAATGCGGCAATGTGGATATCTTTAATGTGGCATCCCCATACGGGCCACCAGAAATGTTCCGGCCCTTTCCGTGTACAGGTCGAAACTAACGCAAATGAGGTTCGGGAGTGACTCAAATGCAGTAACGTGGTTATCCTTTATTGGTACTTAGGGATTCGCACAGGCTTAGGTATTGGCAAAGAATCTGTTAGATCGGACGGTAGGCGCTGATACGAAGTGATGTTACTTCTATAACGCATCTGTGATCTATACAGGTGCTTCCTCGACAGTCACGCTTCCGCCACTGAACAGCGACGACTCTTTTTAATGCTACCTCTACGGCAGGCCACCGCTAATGAACGGCGATGTCTCTTGCCGGTTCTATTTATATACTCGATGGGCGCACAAATTGCAAGCCCGCAGGGAAACCTCCAGAATTCAGAAAATCCAGTTCTAAAGACCCAGATTCAAGTTTCGGAACACAGTTGAAGGTTCAGGTTCTTCTCACTCCTCGGAGGGGGTTGCATTGCAAGCTCGCAAGGAAACCTCGAGTTTCCAGTTCTAAAGACCCTGATTCGCCAAGTTCCGAAACACAGTTGAAGGGTCAGGTTCTTCCCACTGAAACCTCGAGATCCCAGTTCTAAAAACCTTGATTCGTCAAGTTCCGAAACACAGTTGAACTCTCAGGTTCTCACACTCCTCGCATGAGAATTTCAAGCCCGTAAGGAAACCTCGAGATTCCAGTTCTAAAGACCCTGATTCGTCAACAAAAGGTGGCATAGCGCCTTCCGCTGTACCGCTCAGTGCTGCTCCTTTTGCCTGAAATTCTGAGCTTATGCAGGCACACCCGGTAGGAATGCTGATGTCGGTCGCTTCCTGTTCTGCATGGAACCTTTCGGGCCTACCGGCCTGCTTGCGGCAGGTGTGAGCCTCTCAATTCCGCCGGCCCTTTCCAGAAAATCTTCGGTCAGCCTTTATTTTTCTAGCACAAGTTTTCAAGTCGGACCTGTGGTTTTGAAAGCAGGTTGGGAGCCTGAACTGGTCAATTATGACTGTTGTTTGGCTTGGAACTCAAACATTTTTCCACTGTACCTATTCAAGGGACGGATACATGTATATATTTTAGTATGAAAATTCAAATTTTAACCACGTTTATGATGCCTTGAATCACGTTTACTGACGAATATTTTCATTCCTAGATTCGTAATATTTTCATTTGCAATTTTCATTAATACAATGTGTCTCTTGTAAAATTCGATGTAAAATTCGAAGTAAACATACGTTAGAAGGTCCATTCGCTTACAAACATAAGTAAGCAAAAAGCGTCGAACAGATCTGGCGGGATTTCAAATACATTTTTGGAGAAATTAATCATAACATGCTAGGCCGCAAAGCTCGAAAGCTGTAGCAACACAAATACAAAACACAAGATCCAGAGACATGTCGACCAAAATAAAAAAATACGCAAGAACATTAGATACAATGCCCAAAACAGGGCAGGTCGTCGATCAACAGGATCCGAGATTGAAATTGTTTCTATAGAGTTCCCGTCCAACAGCAGCCTCGAAGTTCTCCATCAGTTCTTCACTTCCTCTGTTTTTGCCAATCCCCGACCCTCAGTAAATGTTTAAAGTGTGTGAACAAGTTCGAATTCTAGTTGCAAGTAAACTTCAAAAGTAAACTTCAAAAATCAAAACTTTACCGGTGTCAGCGGAAATAATGTTCGTTATCGCGAAGTATTACAACTACAGAATAGCATTGATATTGATATGCTACTACAGAATATTACTAATATTGACTTTCAAGTATCTCGAGTCGACATTCACTTGCCTCGAGTAGATATTTTATATTTTTTTAAAAATGTTTTATTAAATATGAATATTTCTCTTAAAAAATACGAATATTTTATAACGGTATCGTATTTTTAACACGTTTTCATGGTTGTGCCGGTGCAATTGCTTAGTGAGGTTCTTTAATTAAGAACAAACTTCCATAATCCTAAAGAAACGTGAAGTATAGGTACGAAAAACTTCGAGTCAAATTCATCTATTTCATTTTCAAAATTAAAAAAAACATACTTCCATAATCTTAAAGGAACGTCATGTAAGTACAAAAACCTCGAGTCAAATTCATCTATTTCATATTGGAAATTCAAATTTTTCTCCGACTGTGGAGCAGGCCGTCGCTCCCGTATGGAATACGCAAATTACACGAGTTAATCTAGCGAACAAATGACCAGCAGTAACTAACATTTGAACGGTGCAGCGAAATTAATGAGCTGCTAAACCCCCACTCTTTTATCGGCCACTTCCATGTCGTCAGCAATGAAGCCTGAAATACTGCAGCAACTGTCGTTGATTGATCCTACATCGCCTCTGCTCAGCCAACCCTAATAAATTATTAGCGCTGTCAATCTCTGTGAATTAATTAATCTGATTGGCAAGTGTGATGCGTTTGGTCCCCTGTTTATTTGAATTCATTAGCAGGTGCTTCCATATGGGGCTTCTTGGATGCTAGGCGCAGGCAAGCCGATTATGATGTTATAGTTCTGGTAAGATGTTTAGCTTATTAAAAGGAAGGATTATACACCAGATGACCGATCTTTGGAGGGGTACTTTCTATTTGAGTTACGCTTATGAGACCTGTACTTATCTGTATCGAATAATTGCGTAAATGAGAGTAATGTTCGCTTATGGAGGAGCACTTTCTTTTTGAGTTATGCTTATGAGATCTACATGTACTTTTCTGTGTCAAATAATTACGTAAATAAATAATGAAAGTAATGTTTGTGTGATGAACTCAACATTAAACTAAAAATGAAATCGTCTTCTCACTGACACAAGTTCGACGGCATTTGATTTCACCCTAGCTTAATAACACATAATAATGAGAGGACCATGCGCAATAGTTATACCATAGCTTAATTACACACAATAATGAGAGGACCATGCGCAATAGTTTTACCCTAGCTTAATTACACACAATAATGAGAGGACCATGCGCAATAGTTTTACCATAGCTTAATTACACACAATAATGAGAGGACCATGCGCAATAGTTTTACCATAGCTTAATTACACACAATAATGAGAGGACCATGCGCAATAGTTTTACCCTAGCTTAATTACACACAATAATGAGAGGACCATGCGCAATAGTTTTACCCTAGCTTAATTACACACAATAATGAGAGGACCATGCGCAATAGTTTTACCCTAGCTTAATTACACACAATAATGAGAGGACCATGCGCAATAGTTTTACCATAGCTTAATTACACACAATAATGAGAGGACCATGCGCAATAGTTTTACCATAGCTTAATTACACACAATAATGAGAGGACCATGCGCAATAGTTTTACCATAGCTTAATTACACACAATAATGAGAGGACCATGCGCAATAGTTTTACCATAGCTTAATTACACACAATAATGAGAGGACCATGCGCAATAGTTTTACCATAGCTTAATTACACACAATAATGAGAGGACCATGCGCAATAGTTTTACCCTAGCTTAATTACACACAATAATGAGAGGACCATGCGCAATAGTTTTACCCTAGCTTAATTACACACAATAATGAGAGGACCATGCGCAATAGTTTTACCCTAGCTTAATTACACACAATAATGAGAGGACCATGCGCAATAGTTTTACCATAGCTTAATTACACACAATAATGAGAGGACCATGCGCAATAGTTTTACCATAGCTTAATTACACACAATAATGAGAGGACCATGCGCAATAGTTTTACCCTAGCTTAATTACACACAATAATGAGAGGACCATGCGCAATAGTTTTACCCTAGCTTAATTACACACAATAATGAGAGGACCATGCGCAATAGTTATACCATAGCTTAATTACACACAATAATGAGAGGACCATGCGCAATAGTTTTACCATAGCTTAATTACACACAATAATGAGAGGACCATGCGCAATAGTTTTACCATAGCTTAATTACACACAATAATGAGAGGACCATGCGCAATAGTTATACCATAGCTTAATTACACACAATAATGAGAGGACCATGCGCAATAGTTTTACCATAGCTTAATTACACACAATAATGAGAGGACCATGCGCAATAGTTTTACCATAGCTTAATTACACACAATAATGAGAGGACCATGCGCAATAGTTTTACCATAGCTTAATTACACACAATAATGAGAGGACCATGCGCAATAGTTTTACCATAGCTTAATTACACACAATAATGAGAGGACCATGCGCAATAGTTTTACCATAGCTTAATTACACACAATAATGAGAGGACCATGCACAATAGTTTTACCATAGCTTAATTACACACAATAATGAGAGGACCATGCGCAATAGTTTTCATTGTTTCGGACGAATTTGACATCGTGATATCTCCTCAAAGACAGAGGCTGAATTTTTTTATATTCATCATTCATCTTAACGTGGAAACCCGCGCAAAAAAACATAGAACTAATATATTCAGGAACTTCTGTCACAAACTAAATGCTGCACATCAAATACGGGTAAAGATTTTCCTCAATTTCAATACGTTTCAATCATTCGTACGTCAGAATTCGTTTCTGTAAAATTGTTATGACGGCCTCTTCATCGAGAAATAAACATTTCATTGCATCGAAACAAGCTAAGCCGATTCCAGGAGCTTATTTAAATGATTAAGTCAGACAAACAATGAGTGCATTAGCTGCTGGTATAGCGATGGTTCATAACTGATCTTTGAAAGCCGATTACAAGCATTGAATGATCGCGATGTGAGCATATTGAAACCCAACGCGCACAGTCTACGCGCACCCAGAATTATCTCTGTGAAACTAATGAAATAAATAATCAAATGATTCTGAATGAACTTTCCTGAATTTACACTTCTGGTTTTTAGCTATAGTAGACTTTCAGTATTTAAAATTGAAATATTTTAATTTTCGTTCATAGTTCAGAGCTTTTATCGAGTGATGATCGTTGCCAATCCTTGAGAATCTTATGCGATGCATAGCAATTAAAAGAATTTTAAGGAATGAGTAATTGTTTCTCGAAAGTTAACTAGGCTGGGTCAACCCAAAGTTATCCTTACACTGTACAGTATGTCCCTCAAAAACCCGACCCGAGTATTTATTTTCCCGTATCTGTAATACCATCAAAATTCGTAATAACTTTTTCATCGGTTTATTTGGAAGGATTACTCTTCTTTCTCACTTCTCATTTTTGACTCACTTCTTTTCCTGCGAGTAACGTTAGTTAACTCTAAAATTTGTAAGATTTCTTTGTGAAGCATAAATTGATGTTCCATCCTTTGATTTCATGAGAAAAATTAAAATGATGTCCACTACGATTGAGTCTTATCAGTGCATGCTTACATTATCCGCGATCTAGTGACCTGAAATTCGGTTGCAGCTAAGTTTTCAGTGATCACTAAAATTTATTTCATTCTACCGTAAAATATCCTCGAGTTGCCAAGCAATCTGAAAAGTCATTTATTTCAGTTGAACATGCTAAGATGACCATGAATTTCCTCCTGAGATAATGAAAAGTTTTATTTTAAAAGTCTTAGTGCTTCTTCACTTATTCGATTTTTCTATGAAAAGTAACAAAAAGAGCTACTTCATATGTTACCGTGCTAAAAGGAGTCGAAAATACTTGCATTAATTCACAAATACAACAAGTTCTATGCACGCTAAAAATTTCACGGCGGTTTTGTCAGACTATGTCCATGAATACCTTCGGTGCATCATTGGATATAAAAGCCAGTAACGAAACACATTCAGCTCAAACTAAACTAGTAAAAAAGCCTCCATTTACATGAACAAACGATTTTTTAAAATTTACACGCATAAAGAATATTGGGAACAATTGCGGGAGACAAAACAATAGATAACAAGGCGCTACCGGCAAATTATGAGGGAGGAATGACAAGTATGAGGCAGGACGCTCTCCGGTCCCGCATTTATCACAGGAGGAAGATTGCAGGAGTTGCTAGATGGCGCACGTTAGTGTCTTGTGAAGAGTTATTACTGCCCATGAGCTATGGATAATTCTCAAGTGTTTGTAGGAGCTGCAAGCAATAAACGCTACGACCTCCAATAGCTGTCGACGGTAGAGATGTTTAATGTACCTATCACGACGGCAATATCCGAACACGATATAGTTATGGACTTGTAATGTAGGTACGTCGTCCTTACTTCTGTGTTTGGCGTTCACGAGATCCAGGGTTTTCGGTGACCCACCCGTAATTCGAGTAAATATTTGGTCGTGGAAAACAGTTCACCTAAAATCTACGTGGCTTTGGAATCATCACAGCCTGCTGTTCCAGTCTTGGACGTATCGGACGATTTTGAGGCACGACAACTTTCGGTGAAATTTAAGCTCAAAAGTACGAATGATTTCAAGCCGCTTATGTATGTACTCTATGGAATGAATTTCAGTAACCTCATTTAAATCAAATTTTAATGGTCAAATTTATTTTCTGCGAAGAGTTGATAAACGACGAATGAGAAACAACGACAAATTAGAAAAATGCATTTTTCAAAATTTTATTGGTAAGAACCTCGAGAGAATTTCGAAAATAGAAAACAGAATACTCGTACTCACAGTAGAAAATAAGAACAACATCGGAGTTGTCTAAAGCTGGCATTAGTTCTTACCATTTGATGAAAATAGTTGTCTATATCTGGCTTTAATTCTCACCATTGGATGAAAATTTACTGTAAATTGTAGACGAAGCTAGACGCAAGCGTTCAAAGAACCATTAAATCGATGGACAGAAGCCAGCGTACACGCCAATCCTTATTGTAAGCTTTCCCTTGCCGTGTGTTGCAAGGGATGCTTGTCACTAGATGGGTCGAAAAGTGAAAACGTTCAAGAGTTTATTTAGAATGGATATTGAATTTGAAAGTTAAGACGTCCTGAAGTTCCGTTGTTAAGCGTTGTTTTAAGTTCCGATGTATTCCCATCCAATTTCCTGCTAGCTTAAAAGCGCTCAAGAGTTGAGTGTTGTTATAAGTTCCTATGTATTCACATCAATTTCCTCGTATCGGGAAAACGTTCAAGAGTTTATGTATAATGGATATTGAATTTGGCGACGTCCACTTTGGTGGCTCATGATCTGGTTGAACGCGTTGTTTTAGGTGTAAATTAAATTACAATTTTACAATTTCCTTGTGAAGTGATTTATTACAGATGAATAAACAGTGTAGTGCTGATGAGAATCTGAGGTTGCCACCAAGAGTAAAAGTTGCCATCAATAAAAGAGCTTTCATAATAATTTGAAATTATCACCATTTGTAATTGACATGATGCTGAAAAATGAGAGCGGAGAAAAATATCAGCATCCATCGAACTAAATAAAACGAAACCAAACACTGAGCACAGAAACTTAATACAAATTTAATAAGCACAAAATAGGGAAACGCAAGAGACAAACTGTTGAAAAAACGTAGCGGTGAAACTGATATGAAGTGAAAAAGCTGAACTAACATGAACTGAATCACCTGTAATAATTAATCTAAAATAATTAGCCGAATGAAAAGGTGTTCCAGCAGAAAAAAGTTGTTTCAGATGAAAAGGTTGTTTGAAATGAAAAGGTTGATCCAAATGAAAAAGTTGTTCCAAATGAAAAAGTTGTTTCAAATGAAAAAGTTGTTCCACATGAAAAAGTTGTTCCAAATGAAAAAGTTGTTTCAAATGAAAAAGTTGTTCCACGTGAAAAAGTTGTTCCACATGAAAAAGTTGTTCCAAATGAAAAAGTTGTTCCCAATGAAAAAGTTGTTTCAAATGAAAAAGTTGTTCCACACTTTTGCTACTTCTTCTTGTCAGAGAATGAAGGTCTGAAACTTGCAACGCATCAACAGTAACTTATTTTGGATACAAAGCGTAATCAAGTTGCTACATGTTCGCAGAGAACCATGGCTTCAATCTTTCATTTATGATTAGTTATTGGTTTTTGTTTCCCGATCAAAATGGTATTTCCTTGATATGTTGCTGAACTAGAGGGCTTCTGCTCGCTAATGAGCCTCTATTCTCAGAATATATGAAGCTCGAGGAAAGAAATCATGAAGGTTACAAAGTATCTTGTTTATATGCTTTAGAGAACAGCATTGTTACGTTACAAGATGAACGACCAACTCCATTAATGTTAATAGATTCTCTCGTAGGAATAACAAATGAATGGCAACGCATCGATCATCTTTTTCATACCACAACAACGAAAATCGTTGTGAAAAAGAATAGTGGCGGTCGACTAATTTGTTTTATGACGGTCTCGAGAGCATGGGAGCTGTATTTTCAGGATAAAAGATCACGCCGGGACAAATTGGACAACCCGAACAAACGAAGGTTTTATTTAGGAATACAAAGGCGGTAATAAGAGGTCGAGCTGTACGAGCTATATTGGCCCATAATTTTCTAGTCTGGAACAGCTCGACACGACCCGAGTGCGATGAGGTGATCTTCGGGGGAAAACATCGGTTGGAAAACTTGGGCACAACAGAGACCAATGGAGTTAAAGGACTGCTTGAAAATTGGCCGTCAAATCGATGGACTTAAGCAATGAGTGTGATGAATTGGTAGAGCCAACATAAAATTGTATGAGCAATGAGTGTGAGTTTTCGAACACTGAGTGAAATGACTCACTTTACTTGACCTAACAGGACAGGACTGATAACGACTTCAAAATAGATCCTCGGAAAAACCACAAAAACGAGCTCAACGCTATTTCAAAGATAAGAGACCGCGGAAGTTGTGCTGCCGAGTTGAAATTTTAAAATACTAGGGTAATCAGTTGGAAAACATAACATTGTGGCTCTACCAATTTTTTGGGGTGGTATAAATTGATGGTGTTGCAAAAGGTTTGTAGAACAAATTGTACAATCTCTTTAAAGTGTTTAATCAAAAACGTGTCTTTTACAAGTCACCGTTGATCTCAACATTTAGCGGAAAGATGTGCAGGACAGATGCATTTGTCTTTTTTTTAAGGGTTGATGTTATTTAATGTACATATGTACGTACGTAAGCAGTTGTAGGATATGTCACAACAATTACTCGCACGCTACCGGTACTTAGGTTATGCAAAGAAGAAATTTCATAATGCTGCTAACTGACCAGTAGTCACAAACTCAATTTTTGTAAACACTTAATCAAAGCTCAATGCAGGCACGATCCAGTTAATTAATATTTTCTTTTTTCGAAAAGGGCTTACTACAATTGATTTTAATTTGAGTTGAATATTGAACTTCAGTTTTGATTGCCGCAGTTAAAGTGTTAATTCGTTAATTCGGTGGGGATTAGCAACGGTATGAGGGGGACGATGCATGGAGGTAGTGGGGAAGATCTCTTTCAGATAAGCCCTGCCACTGATGCAACACATAACTTCACCCACTTGTAACTTTCGAAATGATGCGCCTATCGAAATCAAATAACTCTCAAATGAAATAATGTCTTAACCTTTTGATTGGAAGTGATTTGAAGTCGATAGGTGCATTATTTCAAAAGTTACAAGTGAGTGAAGTTATGTGTTGCATCAGTGGCAGGGCTTATCTGAAAGAGATCTTCCCCACTACCTCCATGCATCGTCCCCCTCATACCGTTGCTAATCCCCACCGAATTAACGAATTAACGCTTTAACTGCGGCAATTAAAACTGAAGTTCAATATTCAACTCAATTTCAAATCAATTGCAGTAAGCCCTTTTCGAAAATAGAAAATATTAATTAACTGGATCGTGTCTGCATTTCGCTTGGATAAAGTGTTCACAAAAATTGAGTTTGTGACTACTGGTCAGTTAGCAGCATTATGAAATTTCCTCCGTGCGCCATCGATGGCTCACGTCGCTGGCAAAGTGTTAAGCCGATGTCTGCCACATTAAGGAGCCATCGAACCAATCCTCAGAGAAAAAATGTTTCATTTTCATTACTGGGTTACATTAGAAATCCATTAGCTACTTAAAATTTAGAGACCAAAAGGCTTATAAAGAAAAAAATTAGACTGATTATAATGAGAACTCTAGTACGCACTAAAGGAAAATTTATTAATATTCCGACCCTCTTAAAGCAGATATTGCTCTTCCCGCATTTTCCCCTTCGAAAACTTTTCCGTAAACCACTATTTACGTAAGATAATTTCAAACCAAATATTGTTCGTACCGCATTTTCCCGTTTGGAAATTTACCATTGAAGCCTGTTTACCTCAGATTATTTTTATTTGAATATTATTCTCACTAAATTTTCCCATTCGGAAACTTGCCATTGAAGCCAGTTTACTTCAGATCATTTAAATCCAATATTAATCTTACTGTATTTACCACTTCGAAAACTTCCCGCGAGCCACGGCAGCCTGTTCGCTCTGAAGTACTCCTCGCACTCGCAGAACGACGCAAGCAGAGCAGCATTTCTCGAGGGACGTAACTCCAACTACATGACACACGCCACAGACACAGCCATTATTTTCAGGTGACGTAATTCTACGTACCACAGTACTGGCCGGCCGTGCCACACTCGGAGTTGGTGTAGCAGAGAGGGTCAGACTAAGGTATCTTTCCATCATTCGGCTATGCGTCAGGTGTGTCGAAAACACGTGTAAAAAGTATATCATTTCAAAAATGACTTGGCAAATGACTCCGAGTTGGTGCAACAGAGAGGGTGAGACTAGGGTACCTTTCTATCACTCGGTGCCATGCATCAGGTGTGTGGAAAACCTGCGTAAAAAATAAGTAATTTAAAAAAATGAGGCAGCACATGGTGTGAAAGTTGCAAACGATGCCAGTCGATCTGCTCATCTCTGATGTAATTGGAAGTTTGAATTCGTACCTGAATCTGTATTCTTAGATTCAAGCTATCAGTTCATTCCTTAAATCAAATATGTTTAAACTGCCTATTGAGAACATTTCATAGTTTACAAATTCATTTTATACTGCAGATTTTACCTATAAATAAATATTGGGAACAGCTTCTGATGCTCATTTTATCTTTTAACGAGAACAAAATGGGAGGTGAAGTTAAGAGGACCATGGGAGCGGCGAGTGCAGAAGCTCTTTAAAAAAAGCACCAAGTTGACACAACAGCCCTGAGATGCTAGGCTATAATACGAGTATGTTCATTTTAATACCTTTTTGAAAACATAGCACGGTAAGTAAGCACGAAGACGAGAACATTAATTGATTCAGCTAGAATCACAGCAAATGATTCATTTAGAATCATAGCAAATGATTCAGTTAGAATCACAGCTCTTTGCAAAATTCAGAAAAATGCGAAATGAATTGTGTAAATTCGGCTTTCCACATCAGTCATAATGTTCATATAAGAGGCCATATTGCCTGGAAAAGTTTTCTAGACAAATGACTCCATGGCCAGAAAATTTTGACACTGGTACCTACGTACACATATTCACGTATGCGAGCACATACATCAGTTGCACAATCGTAAATCGTTACAAACTTCAAAGCTTCTCAAGTAAAATATTCTGCAGATATTTATTGCTCAAGTTCTATTATTGATTCTCAAAATAGTCGCTATCATTGCTTCAAATCGACGAAGCGACTCAATGTTATTCTCCCGAAGTGTCATTTAACAAACAGATAGCTTTGCTTCGACTTACCGTTCTTCGTAGGACGTTCCCTCACACGACCCACGAGGCGACCCATCAAAGGCTGCATGAATGTCATCAAGCTTCCCTCAAAACAATGGTGAAAATCGTTGCATTCTGATGATGCAGCGCACAAAAATAGTGATTGAAGACACTCTGCTGTGTGCGTGCGCATGTGTGTGTGTAGTTGTGTGTGCGTTGAGGAGCTGTGTATTCCCGTGTCGAGCTAAGTTCTCATTTTTAATTTCAGGTTTTGATGTGAGCTGAGATCGTGCGAGCGTTCGTCTCACCTCAGAGGAGTGTTTTTATTTTAGTGTCGAATTAGACAAGATTTTTTGTGAGCCAAGTGCGACTATTATGCATGCATCACTAGTGTACACCCCGTCAAAAATGACGGGATTCTATATTTTATATATGAAAAGTGACTTATTATGGTGCACTTGTACAGCGAAAATGAGTGTATTAATTTACTGGTGAACTGAATCCAAGATTCAGGGTAGTAAATTTCAGTGAAAGCGAATGAATTCCCATTCAATATAAATAAAATTTGTTCTATTTTTTGGTATTCATCTAATTTAAAATTATACAGGCTTTCTTTTGAGCGAAGGGAGACTATTATTTGTACATTTTACTAAAAGTGATAGTATACCCATTCAATACAAATAAAATAGTTCTATTTTCTGGTTATGCATCTAATCTAATTAATTACTTGTACTTTTGCTGTGCTTGTTTTGTGTCTCAGCATTACCCTCCTCAGGGGGATACAACTATTGTCTCTCTGGGAATTAGCACTCCCAGGGGAGAATGTAAGGGCCAGAGCTGAGAGTTAGGTATGCCATTTTTTTGTTAAAAAGAACTTTGTTTTGTTTTGTTATAGACCATCTTTTTCGGTTGACTGCTGTCCTGTTTTTCAGCACCTACTGTTTTCTTCTTAGACTTTTACCTTGTTTCATAAACTTCCTTCTTATCTTACTCTTTCCATGCGAACGGGATCCCATGCGGGAACACTCTTTGTGCATAGATACCACGTTCCCTTAACTCCATAATAAATGGTGCCCTCATCCTTCCTCTCTTTGAACATCTTTGTTGTGGCAAAGGGGGGCTAAAACTAATTCATAATCAATCAATCTTAGCATTGTTGTCGTTTCAATGTTTGTTGTTTTTATCCCAAGCCTATGGTGAGGAATTTTACCCACGCCATTGTACACATGCTAAACCCAGGTGAACGTGTGATATGACCTAAGATATTTCACATTGAAAACAAAAATACTGAAAATAGCACAAAAGCACACGACATTGCAATGCAGAAGGAAATTTCAGCGAATTTGTCGAGCGCTGGCAACGCACGAGTGCGAATGTCAGATGAAGTTCACCTAAATTCAGAGCAATTCTGTTTCAATCTACTGCTGTATCACTTGTGGTAAAAAGTTGTTTAATTATTTGAACTCTTTGAAGCTAACTGGTAAAATTTTGCCTACAACAGCTTTGCACCCACCTCACGCCCCCCGCCTCACGCCCCCCGCCTCACGCACCCCGCCTCACGCCCCGCCTCACGCACCCACGTGCATCAGTTACACAATCAGTTACACAATCAGTTACACCCACGTACATCAGTTACACAATCAGTTACACCCACGTACATCAGTTACACAATCAGTTACACCCACGTTCATCAGTTACACAATCAGTTACACCCACGTTCATCAGTTACACAATCAGTTACACCCACGTACATCAGTTACACAATCGTAAATCGCTAAAAACTTCAAAGCTTCAAAGTTCGCCTCACGCGCCCGCCTGCAGAATGCGATGGCCTACGTTTATATCCCGTTAGAAACCAAATATTTGTATTATTTATCGCTTGATCCCGATTAGTAAGAGGGTACTTTTTTGTTTGTAAATAGCCTACCTGCACATACCAGGTCATTTCGTTGATTATCACGTGATCATGGTTAGCATGACGACACTCATTAATGCGCAGATAACCTGTCCTCTAACACTGTTATCAATAAAAGACATATATGGAATATATATACTAGAATAGAAATATAGAAAAAGAGCCTTCGTGTAACTCTGCCACTGTAGTGTCGCGTGTAAGTCTCACACGTTCCCGCGTGTAGGTCTCACACGTCCGTACATGATGCAAAAAATAACTCTTAGATGATGAATTAAAGAATTTGCTTCGTCTCCTCTCGGTCTCTTTTGTGCTTGCGTGTAATTCACGAGTGAAATGCAGGCAAATACTGAATTACTGCCATTTTCCTGTCTGGATGTCAAGTTTTTCGCATAGGAAACAAAAAACAAAATTGAATATTTTATTGACTCGCGTGAACTCTTTTCGAGCTTATCGTTATTTGATTTTAAACTTGACGCTAGGTACATAATTTGAAATTCTGAACTTCTAAGCAGATGTCTAATATTCATGAATTTTCCCTTGAGCGACGGCGTAAAGTTTATTTAATGAAATATTTTGGCAAGAATATGGAACGCAGGTTGTAATATAAATATAACTGAATTTTGGCTGCACAGCTCGCTGCTTTTGCCTGAGGCAGCCAGTGCGTACGAAGCTTTTGGTGTTGTTGTTGAGCTACGAGAGCGTTAGTTGTTCAAATTGTTATGAAAGGAGAATTTTTTCATTCACATTGAATGAAACTCGGTAAAATAATAATTATTAGCAAAGGGATCTTATAAAAATGAGCGTCTCTTACCATGTTAGGAGTAAATAAAGCTTATCGACTTCAAGTATTTCATGAAAAAATACTAATTGTGTTCAGAATATATAATGCTCATCGACTTGAGTATTTCATGAGAAGATACGCGCGAAAAAAAATCTTCGAGATGAATTTCAGTCGCTGCAAGCATTTACGTATATTTTGAGAAAATATTTTTTCTAAACATGATGAGTTTGAAGTGCGTTAGTGGGGATGTTCTGATACATTTCCAGGATTGGGTTCATAAACTTTTATGCGCATATTTTTTACATGAAAAATGAGAAAGGCTTCATATTTTTTTTGCGCATCTTTGTTACATGAAAAATGGGGAAGGGGTCATAAACTTGTATGCGCATATTTGCAACATCAAAAATTAATGAAAAAAATTTAGAGCAAAATGTTATAAATTGAAATGATGTTTGTGTAATTTCATCAATGTAAACACGGTGCAAACTGCGCTGACAAATAATGGGACCAATTCAAGGCAATTATCATACATGGACAGCTCTGTGAGCTCGTTAAATAAAACGGCCCTAACGGATACGGTGATTCAAGTGTTATCACGCTATAATTTCCCCTAAAACTTCTTACGAACCTGTTCATACTTTATTCTCCCCTGAACAACTTTCCTAATTTCGTTGGGGCGAGGTTTTTTGCTCATCGTGCATCGACAAGTTTGCTCATAAAGCGGACAAGTTTTTAGGGGACCCCAAGTCCGCTTGTCGAGCGCTGCCCAAGTTGTCATACAAGCAGGGAAATCTGGCCGTCACCGTGGCTCCTTATGAAGCAGTTCTCAGAACTTACTCCCACTCGCTGAATAACATATTCGCCAGCGCAAAAGTGCGGCCGAGCGGAAACCACACAAACAACAATATGAAATAAAACTTTCTCCAGGCTTTATTCAAATCAGGACGGCCAAGACTTCCCCGAAATATTGAAGTTCTCTAAATAGATGTGGAAGTGCGTAGTGACTTGTGTTGAAAAATGGATAATTCGCTGTGCAACGAATGGTTGAAGTATAAAATCGACGGGAATTAGCGATTGAAGTGAAAATGATTATTATTCGTAACAGGGTAAAAAAATTTTGGCTTGATTTAAAATTACTTTTTCGTAAATTATCGATGCATTATGCAGAAAAGGTTCAAATTTTTCTACGAATAGATCACTGAAAACGGAAGCATCCTCCCTCCTATGATATTATACACCAAAAGATTTGTCCAGTCACGCGATAGAGAAGCTGGAAAATGTATCGTGATCGTTTATAGACTAAAAATGTAAAGTTTATGAATAGTCGAGAGGTTTGACGATGTACTTTTAGACGCCGCCTTGTTCAGGAGCTTGTCCCTCGCAGAGCACCCACTTCAAAGCTCGTCATAGCCGTGTGGCTTTGTTAAGAATGAATAATTTTGCGAATTAAAGCTGAGAATTTAAGAAAAATCTTAATTGTGTGTGTAATAAAATTTTAATTGTGTGTAATAAATTTTGTGCTTACTTAAAAATTTGTTCGTTGAAATATCTTAGTAAATTCCAGCAGTACAGATGGGTCGCTTCAACATATATGTTACATGCCTGTACGTTTGGGCTCAACAAATGTTATGTGTAGCGATAAGCTGTGTTGGTTCGAGCGATGTCTGTTTATATTGGTTAGCAAGAATTTTGTGGTGTGAGCAATTTCGAGAGGCCTCGGGCGGACCCTTGGGACGAGAAATTTAATCAGCGACACACTTAAGACGTTCGAAAGTGCCGACGCTGTGGGAAACAACACGCCGAAGGGTTGACAGATATATATCGCTACACTTAAGCTACGAGGGTGAACATAGCAACGGTTTCGAATGTTTTAAGACTTGGATAGGGCGGGACTTGATGCAATCTCGGCAAAGGAGCTTAGCCAATAAGGAACAGTGATACCAGGAAAGGGAAATTCGGAGGGTGAAGCCACGTATAATACAGCAAAAGCAACGCACAGGCGGAGCTTCGAACATTACGTACGGACTTCGAAACAGTTAATTGGCTGTACGAAAAGCGGAAAATCACTCTCTCCCAGACACTCTGGTAGAAGCTAATGAAATAACTTCAGTTTGTAGCCGAGGATCGTCGGAGAAAGTTCGTGTTATAAATAGGAGGTGGTGGAGATAAAGTTAACCTGAAAGAAAAATACCAATCTGAAATAATGTGACAGTGTATTTCAAATAAAGGAAGTTGAACGTATCAAAATTTCTCTTCTTTTCAATAGAGTAAATATTTTCCGTTTTTTTGTGCAGAGGGAAAATAACAAACCCAACCAAATCGTAGGAGTCATTTAATGGAACATGGAGATGCCACATTAGATGGGAGGGTAAGAGAGATGTAGTTTCCTTTGGAAAAGATATTTTTGAAATAAATATTGTGAAAATTCAATGGCATTCAGTGAAGTAAAAATTGAGATACTTTGAGGAAACGTCATTGACGCGATCAAAAAAAAAAGTAACAAGTTAAATTTTTGTCTTAACAGGCGGGAAGGATTGATCTGCTCGGATGAAAAGTGGATCGACGTGTGAATACACTGAAGCGGAATGAGCAGTATAACGTCATTAATAGACATTTTCTGAACAGTGCATAAGACAGGAATTTGAACTGAAGCAAGTCGTGGACGAATGATTTTGTGGGTTGAAGTGACTATCACCTACTGTGCTGCTGGAATAGCTGAGATAGAATAGACCAGAATAGACCATGTCTCATGTGTAGCTCTCGTTGACTTAGGGGTGGCTGGCCAGCCGAATCGAATCATTCAGTATAATTCTGTGATGTAAGCAATTTGGCGTATGCAGTTTCTAGATTCCATTACTTAATTTCCATCATTCCTAATAACACTCATTGTACGTACGCTTGTTGATGTTTTGTATAACGTATGGCCGAAAATCATAAATGTTAAGCGAATTTCACCTGGTGTATTATGCCCCCCACATTAGAAGCGACAGCTCGCAACATCACGGGTGCGCTCAGAAAATGCGCTAAGTAAGTTGAGTCGTCTTTCATCGGTGAGTAACATTTTGTTTAGTATGTACTGTAATGTTGATTATTTGCTTTTGAATTTGCCCATGAGTTTTTTGTGTTTTCTGTGTATTTCATGGAGGTGAGCCAATTCCTCAAAACGAGCGTTCGGTCTCCTTGTTTCTGTAAACTAATGAGAGACAGGACTGAAGTCGTCTCGTGACAGCTTTAGGACCTGCCTCCGCGCGGGCAACGAGGGTTCGAGTCCCGGCGCTGATGGCGATTTTTCTCTGTTGGGTATAGGGGAAAAATTCCAAGCGCAATACCCCACTTTACCCAGGTGTTTGAAATAGGTACCGGTCTTGACCGGGGGAAAGCGTCATAGCGTCCTGGTATTAGTTATAAGGCACTTGAAAATCCAATGTACAAGGTGATATGTATCAGGCTTGAAATTGGAAATAAAGCATCCGTAAATGCCGATGTTTGTTTGTTTGTTTTGTTCTGGCCTCGGATCACATCTCTGAGCCCAGACTCCACCATCTCTCCTCTTAAAAGTACAGTAATACTATTTGATTCTCATGTGTTATAACACGCTAGCAACTTATTGCATTAATGATGTAATTTTTCTAGCATCATGCGATCCGATAACAGAAAACAGCTGCAAGTAAAAATCCAAAAGGTCGGAACGTGACGTCAAAGCCAATAGAACGGCGTTATTTCAAACAAACCTTATGACGTCACCATTGCGACATGTCCAAAAGTGGTACCAGATTTGGGGCTAACAGTGTTGCCAGATGCAATATGAGCGCTGCTATTGGTTCGTTGACATGGTTTCAGCATTGCCATCTGGTCGATAAAAATAACGGTTTGACCCTCCCTTGCTTCTTGTACCGTGGTGGTGCCTCATTGGTCGCTGAGCGGCCGCAGGTGACGGAGTTGTGGTGTATTGCTCTGCTCCTCGCACCTTCCTGGGACGAAATGAGGACGTTTCATGAACACAGGAATTGAGCTGCGGACAAAATAGTTAACTTTGAACTTTATTATGAATGACTCTTTGTTGCACGGTCCTTTCGTATTTCATGGGATAGATTTCTCCACACTTTTCGTGCCTGCTAAAAATTACCTGTTCAATGTAAGAGATATGCGTAACAATAGCAGGTTTGAAGCTTAAAGTTTTCATTTGTTGTCATCCTAAGTTTTACAAACTGCGCTGAGATATATTTAATTGTGTAAATAAGCTCGGAAAGTTTTTTTTACATCATGGATTAAAAATCTTAATTCGCTAACATATTTTAATTTAAATGATCCTCCGGTCATTATACAATTTAATATTATTGATAAGGTGAAAAATCATTACATCAATTGTTGATAAACTGGGCCCATGAGGAATTTTATGAAATTAAACAAACGAATTCCAGCCACTCAAGACTGAGAAGTAAGTAGTGACCAGTGATTCTTAAGAGTCTATTGCCATACTGATGAGAAAACTGGAATTTTCGACGGGCAGTTTCAAATAGCGATACAAATCTGAACGCCGTGAAGGCAGGAATATAACTTGAGAAAAAAGTTTATTGCAATACAATTTCAATAAAAAACTAGAGGTGGAAATTGGTGTCGGGTCCGAAAAACTGCCAAAATGGGTAGAGATCATTTGCTTTCCGAGTTCATATTAGAGCACCCAAGTAAAATCCCTCAGTAACTAACGACCTTCAAAAAAAAAATCATCAGAAAATATTTTGCACACATGAAGTGTTTGCAGTGAATTTAGCACACACAGGTAAAACTTGTGCGCAATTTGCTGTAATGCTACCCTAAACGCATAACAAAACAGAGTTCAGGAAGCTCCCTAAATACAATCAGTGAGCTTCCGATTGTAAAATTCGAATGCACATTCCGCGAATTGTGTCCAGAATTACCTTGCTGAAAAAGAGCGCACCACTTTTTTGTGTTTGTCTCCTCCCAAGTGTGAAATTTATTCATGGAATTTGGTCAAGATCTTTTCACAACTCTAGCGCAGTGTACGCTGCGAGCGCACTGCTACTTTGCGACGCAAAAAAACGAGACTTCGCTAAAACTTTGTAAACAAGCGATAGGCTCGAGGCAAGAAACTTCTGGATCTTTTGTTGCCAGTTTCCTTCCAGGGTGGGTTTTGCTGCCGCAATATTTCTCTCCTCTAGTTAAAAATGGTTTTAAAATTAACAGCTCCCTTGCTGCAAGTAATGTTTTACTGCCTGAAAAGTTTCTACAGATCGACAGTTTGATACTTTCGTTTGTTTTTCTAGGTCTAAATGAATTAATTTCAAGCGAAATCTGAAAAAAGACCCGAAATAGCGTTCATTGAAACGGAAAAAATCCCTCATAAATACACTGGGCCTTACGATTTCGACGGCAACATTTTTGCACAAGTATTTTGAAAACTAGCCGTGAAAGAAATGTTTTAGAGGAAATGCCATGAGCTTTTGAGCTATTCGTTGCAAATACAGTACTGAGTCGACAGAATATGTCGTGTAACTTTAGTTTGATATTACGTCTCTTCACCTCTCCATCGTATAATCCCGCTCAAAACATCGCTTTAACTTTCAGAAGGCGATGTTTTTCAAGCATATCACCAGGTATGCACTGTTTCTCTCTGCATATCTTTAGAGCAAAGCCTCTAAATTCATTTTAGTTCTCGTGAAACTGCCGCTGAAGTTTATTTTGGATCGCAGTCTCTCCATTATTCAGGGAGCATCGAGCTTCACAAGGCTAAAGTTAGCATATTTCCACGATGCCCAGGAACCGGGGAGAACGCGGCAGAGATCGGCACGCCAGCTTTCTATTCGGGAAAATGCGCATCTGAAACATGGGGAGAAATGCTGGGGTTGTTCCTTCGTAGGATGCTCTAGCGGCATTCTGTATATCTGTTCTGTTTGTGTGAGGAATGTTTCTGTATATCCTGTTTGTGGGAGGAATGTATTCTGTATATCCTGTTTGTGTGAGGAATGTATTCTGTATATCCTGTTTGTGTGAGGAATGTTTCTGTATATCCTGTTTGTGGGAGGAATGTATTCTGTATATCCTGTTTGTGGGAGGAATGTATTCTGTATATCCTGTTTGTGTGAGGAATGTATTCTGTATATCCTGTTTGTGTGAGGAATGTATTCTGTATATCCTGTTTGTGTGAGGAATGTTTCTGTATATCCTGTTTGTGGGAGGAATGTATTCTGTATATCCTGTTTGTGGGAGGAATGTATTCTGTATATCCTGTTTGTGTGAGGAATGTATTCTGTATATCCTGTTTGTGGGAGGAATGTATTCTGTATATCCTGTTTGTGGGAGGAATGTATCCTGTATATCCTGTTTGTGTGGGGAATGTATTCTGTACATCCTGTTTGTGTGAGAAATATATTCTGTATATCCTGTTTGTGTGAGGAATTTATTCTGTACATCCTGTTTGTGTGAGGAATGTATTCCGTGCATCCTGTTTGTGTGAGGAATGTATTCTGTACATCCTGTTTGTGTGAGAAATGCATTCTGTATATCCTGTTTGTGGGAGGAATGTATTCTGTACATCCTGTTTGTGTGAGGAATGTATTCTGTATATCCTGTTTGTGGGAGGAATGTTTCTGTATATCCTGTTTGTGGGAAGAATGTATTCTGTATATCCTGTTTGTGGGAGGAATGTATCCTGTATATCCTGTTTGTGTGAGGAATGTATTCTGTACATCCTGTTTGTGTGAGAAATGTATTCTGTATATCCTGTTTGTGTGAGGAATGTATTCTGTATATCCTGTTTGTGGGAGGAATGTTTCTGTATATCCTGTTTGTGGGAGGAATGTATTCTGTATATCCTGTTTGTGGGAGGAATGTATCCTGTATATCCTGTTTGTGTGAGGAATGTATTCTGTATATCCTGTTTGTGTGAGGAATTTATTCTGTACATCCTGTTTGTGTGAGGAATGTATTCTGTACATCCTGTTTGTGTGAGGAATGTATTCTGTACATCCTGTTTGTGTGATAAATGTATTCTGTATATCCTGTTTGTGTGAGGAATTTATTCTGTGTATCTTGTTTGTGTGAGGAATATATTCTGTATATCCTGTTTGTGTGAGGAATATATTCTGTATATCCTGTTTGTGTGAGGAATTTATTCTGTATATCCTGTTTGTGGGAGGTTTATATTTTGCATATCCTGTTTGTGGGAGGAATATATTCTGTATATCCTGTTTGTGGGAGGATTATATTTTGCATATCCTGTTTGTGTGAAGAATATATTCTGTATATCCTGTTTGTGTGAGGAATATATTCTGTATATCCTGTTTGTGGGAGGAATGTATTCTGTATATCCTGGGTGCACGAGGAATATCTTGGCAGCTCCGTACGCAAATATCACTTCGGTACCAGGAATACAACGCTAGAGTCTGAAGGGGTCCTAGGGGTCCCGCTAGGGGTCCAGAATATTTGGTCGATATAGCTGTCGGGAATATCCCTGAAATGTTAGGAGTTCCGCATTGATACCCCAGAATATTTTGCTGGCATGAAGGAATGGCAGAGCATGATAAAGATGCGCAAGACATTGTCGTTAGGAAGAGGATGAATGAGTCAAAGACATAGATGAATTATTTTCAAATAAAACTCGCGAAAAAGGTGAGCTAGAACAAAGTAGACATTGGTGCGTGCTGCCAAACTAAATGGAAAATGTTTACAGACAGTTCCAGTCTCGGCGTTCAGCACGGTAGAGGAAACAAGGTAGGGTCATTTCTACGGGGAAAATACGCTTCTTCTAGCTCGGCTAACCAATAGAAAGGCTTTATTTCACGTAAATTTTATGACGTCACCAAACCACCATGTCATTAGGCCAATAGTGGAGACGGATTTGGGGGTAGCAGTGCTACCAGAAGCAATATGAGCGCTGCTTTTGGTTCGTTGCCCTGATGTCAGCAAGCCCACACAGTCCAGGAAAAAAAGACTGGTTTGACCCTACCTTGTTTCCTCTACCGTGGCGTAAAGTTCCGGTCTGGACGTATCGACAACTCGCTTTTATTCATTTCATTACGGCAAGAAGTGAAAAAAGTAGCAATATAAGCTCGCTCGCTGACGAAATACTATCACTCAGCCGAAATTTTTGTTTCCACATGGGAGTTAGTATGTACTTCTTCACTGGGAGGTGTTGCCATACTGCTGGTCGTGAGGTAAAGCCGCAGCCGCACTGATCGAAAACACTAAGGTTAAAGACATGTGCAAAAATGTGGCGATAATTTTTCTTCAATAGATAATAGACATTCAATTTCACTCCCTATATGTGTTCCAATGACTGAACGGGCTTGAGCTATAGTACTATCTATATACTTAATAGCAAAACTCAAAATTTATGCGAGTCCGTTTGGAAAATTGGCTGAGTCTACATGGTCGAGTGAGGTATTAAATTGAAGCCACTGGTGTCTATATTTGCAGAAAACTATTTATTTAAATTTTTTTTAATTTTTTTTTTTATTTTGATTTTTTTTCTTCTTTATTTCTTTATTTTTTGATTATTTCCTTTTTTTTAATTTGTATTTATTTTTTATTCATTTATTTTTTTTCCATTTTATTTTTTATATTTTTTTTTATTTTTTTATTTTTTTTTATTTTTTATTTTTTTTTATTTTTCTTATTTTTTATTTTTATTTTATTTTTTTTATTTTTTCATTTTTAGGCAAGTCGGACAACCCGATACTCGGGTTGAACCGGCTTAAGCTTAGCCGGTTACCGGAGGTAACCGGCTAGTAATTAGACTCATCTTTCACACGGAACTGGAAAATTATCTGAGAAGTTAGGCCAGAATTTGAATTTTAGTGTCCTGGTCAGGACTTGAACAACATTAGACACAACATAAGGCAACAAAATGCGTGGCTGCAATGCTTGTCATCATTAGCGGCCCATGGACGATAAATTTAATTGTCAATATCATTGACTCAATATATTGATGAATTTTTTTTGCCCACTTAGTCAATTAATTGACGGTCGTCAATCCTATCCCACAGACGATATATTAAAATGTCAATATTCATCATTGTCAATTATATTGACAATAAAATTGATCGTCTATGGGCCGCTTTAGGGTGATGTCACAGCTCTTCTATGCCACTCCGTGGCGCAGCGTTATTCACTAATTTTTCGAGAGAGCCACTACGGTAAAACGCATTGATTGAGAGAGCCGCAGCTACTGCAAGTTAGCGTATGTTATATAAATAATTTATTAAATAATTAATTTTTATATTTTCCGAGAACCGTAATTTGAGTCATCGCAAGCCGCGCCATGAATTGCACTGCCGTATACTCGTACTGTTAAGTTGCTCCTTTCTAACGGTCGACCTATGCCAGAAATTTTCATTCTCTGCAGCTTTGGTTTTGACAATAGGACAGTCAAACGAGTTCATGCGGATGTCATGTAGGTGTATGAACTGAGGCCCCACTTTCGTGTGTGTGTGTTAAACGCTGTGGTTTGTTAAGCAAATTGAAAAATCTCCCTGACATACATCCTAATTTCCGTGTATTTTTTTCCCCTTAATTAAATTGTTGGCTTCAATTCAGCAATAAACACGCGACTTTAAAATGCATGCCACGATTAACGCTGGAGGAAAAACTGAGGATATAGAAATAAGTTTTGGGATGCTATTTCTCTTTTAACACACATACTCCACTTTTAAACCCGATACCTTGTTTCTTATATCCACTTCTAGCCTCAGAATTGAAAAACCTCGCAGTTTTACGCCAACGCCAAAAGACTGATCGAAAAAACGCATTACACATCGGCAAAGGTTCATTTGCAAAGGACTTTTGATGCTGCATTCAGAGTTCAGGTGTGCCGGACAACGAGAGCAGCAGCAGTTACCATGAGTCGTCCCTCGAAGTCAGTCCGTTTCAAGTTTCATCAGTGTCAATAAAAACCATTGGCTTCTTCTCTTTATGGGAGTACTTCTCCGATTCCTGACTTCCTACGTAAGTTGCAGGAGCAATACGAAACTTTCGCCGAGTTTGTTCATAATGCTTCTTTCGAAGGCGTTTTTCTCCTGTTTAAACTGTCTTCAGAAATGGCAACAAAGTATGCACAAAGACGTAAAATTTGCAGGTGTCGACCTTTTTCTCTCTGAGCAGTTCCATAAACGGCAGCTGCATTTGCAACTCCACGTCGTGAAAAAAATCTGCTAAAACGTGAGTCGAATGCACTGACGTCATTCCGATCGCTTATAACAGTGTTATTCAATAATTTTTGCGATAGAGCCATTTCGGTTACACGCAATGTTTGAGAGAATCGCCGCTACCATAAGTTAGCTTATATTATATAAATTGTGTATTAATCAATTTATTAATTTGTTTGTTTCTCGATGAGCCGCGCTTATAAACTCTTCACAACATGGGTTAAAGTCAGCACGTGGTACATTAGGTACAGATTGTGAACTTGGAATGTGCTCTTGAAGTAACTCCGAGCTGTGGCTGGAAACATCAGCTCTGAAGACCCAGAGCTAATAATTTTACGCAGAGCTCTGGATCTTGAGCTGATGTTACCCAGAGCTCTGGATCTTGAGCTGATGCTACCCAGAGATCTGGGTTTTGAGCTGATGTCATCCAGAGCTCTGGGTCTTGAGCTGATATTACCCAGAGCTCTGGGTCTTGAGCTGATGTTTACCCAGAGCTCTGGGTCTTGAGCTGATGTTTACCCAGAGCTCTGGGTCTTGAGCTGATGTCATCCAGAGCTCTGGGTCTTCAGCTTTAGCTGATGTTACCCAGAGCTCTGGGTTTTGAGCTGATGTCATCCAGAGCTCTTGGTCTTGAGCTGATGTTACCCAGAGCTCTGGGTCTTGAGCTGATGTTTACCCAGAGCTCTGGGTCTTGAGCTGATGTCATCCAGAGCTCTGGGTCTTCAGCTTCAGCTGATGTTACCCAGAGCTCTGGGTCTTCAGCTCTGTAGACCCAGAGGGCACCGGTCGCTGGCCCCGCTCCGACAGCTTAGTTATTGCAACTCTACCTTATATTTCACACACGCCACCCGACGGCCGGAGAACGACGCGTCTGCGCCCACTTGCGTAGATGTATGACTTATATAACGGGGTAATTTTCCGCACGATGACCCTCACTTTCTTGAATAGCAGAAGTTCAGTGTGAACATTCTGTTGTGAAGCCATGCGTTAACAGCAAGAGTACAAGAAAATAGGATGTATACTCGTAGAACCTCGTACGTAAGCGACTATCTCTGCTGACTATCATTTTAGGAAATTTTTGTGTGACTGTTCGTTGTAATTATGAACAAAAGTAAAATTATTCAGGTATCACAAGAAATTCGAATGTAGTTAATTCCTTTATCAAATGATAATTACGAATGTACGAAAAATTTGTGGTTCCATTTAGATATATAACAGAATTCAGTATGATGGCAAGAAAACGACGCGTAATATACTTTCAGATGTTGTGAATGAGAAGCCATAAAAAATAAATATCAATAGTTGACATGAATAAAACTTTGTTCTCTGCTTGGCTCTATTCAATCAGAAGCAAGAAGATAAGAGCAAGTAGTAGAAATTGATAGCAAGGAGGTGTGACGCAATGTACAACTAAAATTGTGGCCTAGTGCCTGCTGCAATAGCGGTCTGCTGACCACAGCTTGCGTGCACTGCAGTATAGCGACCAGTCAAGTCCCAGTCACCTAATGGCAGCATTCATATCCATTACGCTATTGTTCCCGATCTTTGCTGCAGTTCAAGAAATCGTTCGTGAATCGCAGCCTTAACCATTTACGTTGTTAGTGATCGATTCAGATCCTAAATTGGTTTAAAATGGACGGTAGAATTCAAGGGCACTCTGGCTGACAACCGTCGAGAGATATCACGCCAAAACTCGGCCATGGAGTTGTGTCATACATTTGCGGTGACGTATAATAATTACAGCTTGGATTTTCTACTTCGCATTAGAGTTTAAATGCTGCTCGAGACTTTCACAGCGTGTAAGTGCTATATTTCTTTAGAGCTCAATACAGGGCTTGCATTTTGGTGGCCGACACATTTCTTGAATAACCCTTAACGTGAGTACAGCAAAACGATACTTGGCTCTCGGAACCGCAGAGTACTGATCGAGACTTGAAATCAAAGTGAGTCTATGGTGGTTAAATAATAATAACGATAATTGAACTGAAGATTCAGCAGCAGTATAGACGACAGGACATCAATAACAGTGAAAGAATCGCCTGCATCATCAATAGCATCGGAGGCAGCGCAACAAAAGAGCCAGAAACACATCTTCTAGTACGTTTACAGCAATATAAGGCAAGTGGTCAACAGCAAAAAAGTTGTTAAAAAAAGGTCGTCTTGATGAAGAACCAAATAATAATTTGATTCGTAATCAAGACGATTGATAATTTTCTAAAGAAGATAATTATCGGAATTTTCTCATAATTATCAGAAGATAATTATTGGAACTTTCTCATCTTAAGCAGAATAAGATAATTCTTGGAATTTTCTCATAATTATCAGAAGATAATTATTGTAACTTTGTCATATAAGCAGAAGAAGATAATTCGTATAATTTTCTCATAGTTATCTGACGAAGATAATCATTGAAATTTGTTCATAATTATCAGCTGAATATAATTATTGGAATTTTCTCATAATAAGCAGCTGAATATAATTATTGGAATTTTCTCATAATAAGCAGAAGAAGATAATTACCGGAATTTCCTCATTATTATGAAATAAATATCATTTTCTGAATTTTCTCATAATTATCAGAAGAAGATCGCAGAGGAAGATATTTAGATGGGAGAATTGTAGCTAATGAATGAATTTTGCAGTAAATCCAAAGAGTGATAATCGCGAGATCAGGTGATGTAAGCAAAATATGTTCACATTACATTGTAAATTTATGTTGATTTAACACTGTGACTGCGACTTGAGCCACCGGTGGTACAAGGAGGGAATTTTCATAACGCTGCTGACCGACCAGTAGTCGCAAACTCAGTTTTCATAAATACTTAACGAAGACTAAATGAGGGCACGATCCATTTAATGTTTGTTATTTTCAACATTATTTACTATTGACTTTAAATTTGTGTTAAATATTAAACTTCAGTTTCATCTTCCGCAGTCAAAGTGTTAAGGCGAGCTGGAATGTGTGTTTCCATACCATGTAAGAAATCCCTCTTGTATTTTTTTGTATTTTTCTTGTGTCTTGTATTTTTTTGTGTTCTGATTTGATGCGCGAGGCTCCCTAACATTGCGCATCATGATGTCTTCGCCGCTGGCTTTTATTTATTTATTTATTTTTTACACAAATGGAAATAAACAAAAATAAAAGAATAAATGAATAAAATGAATGAATGAATAAACGAATTGATGGAATAAAAAGTTTTTATTTCATGTTAATCACTGCCTCCTTACGTCGGGTTCGTGTTATTGAATGCTGGGATCATAAGAATTTTTTTGATACATTCGGACTGGCTAATGCGAGGTTCTAGTTACTCCTGCGCTTCCTTTGAGTAATAAATAATTTAAATAGTTCAGCTTGTTGTTATTCCCTTCATGGTAATCAGAGGGTGTACCGTGAAAATTTCCCTCTGTTTTTTATTCCCTCCACTCCCTGTAAATAATCTTTTATAAATTATCTTCTTCACTTTCCTGCGGATTTAGAGCCACTCGTCGTCACAAAATTCTCCTCACAAAGTAAAGAAAGTTTTGAGGGGCCGTGGCAATTCCTCAGTTAGTCATATTTTCACGAGTAGCAATTATAACCGAGAGCATATTTACCCTGCAATTATTTCCAGTTTATCAAAAAATGTAAAAGCGAAGAATGAAATTCTGAACTTTTTTTGAACGTCTCGGGATAAATCCCATCATCAGCTGAAAAGACTCGTCGGGAAAGAACTAGACGTGTTATTCAATGCTGGTCTTCCCTTTAAAACTTGCAGCGATTCTAAAATGCGTACGTCAGTGAAACTTGACCCCTGCTATATGATTGAAAAATTACTGTTGGCGATAATTGAATTGCAGTTGTCTCCGGGAATACGGATTGCAAAATGGGGTGGTTTTGAATTTTTTATTAAACTTGCGTTATTATCATTGGGAAGAAATATTTACAGTTTTTAACGAAGTATGTTTATGAACTCACATATACATGTGCGCACACACTCGATTGCATTCGGTACACGAGCTTCATGCATTTAAGTAATACAGTAATTACTTTAGAAACCATGAACCGCCAAAAATTTTGAAAGGTCTTGTGGTACCACTATCCCTAAGAGCATCTTCAATATTATACAACACTAGTCACATCAATATTTTATAGCCGTGGGAACTCGATTGAACGTATGAATGCACATTTACCATTAAGAAGAAATCGTGCAAATTATCATGACAAAAAAACACGGAAATATTTTTTTCTCTTAAATCATGACCCCATCCTCCATAAAAAAATCACATTCACCATACCGAAAACGTCCAAAATATAATGACAAAGAAACAAATAACTATTTTTTCACGTAAATCACGACTCCATCCTCCATAAAGAAATCATAGCCGCTAATTGCCGTTCCAAACCACGAACTGCGGAAGCCCCTTTAAAAAAGAAAAGTATCCCTTCGTTCGTGCTTGTTTCGAGCGTAAGACCTGCACCGGGAAAACTTACCGAGGATCATTTGTTGTCTGTAAATTTTGGTGCAGAGCTTAGCTGGAGCTCCGGCAATTCCTCTTGTCCTGTCGCTCGAGCAAAAAGAAAAGAAGTGGCCACCGCCACCACCAGCGACTGCCGGAGTAGAGACCAAGAGCTTGCAGTTCTTGCTATTTTACTTAAGGTTTGCTTGGGTCGCCGCCTCAATTTGCGTGATTTGGCTGAGTTATGCCTTGTTGTGCATGTCTTCATGCAGTGCTGCGCAACTATACCAGAGAGTTAGCAGTCGCTCTCCTCGCAGGACCCTTGGGATATCCCGAGCTTGAGCGATCAGACGTCGCATAGGTAGTTTCCTCTGATTTCAGCATCGGCAGACTTACCTCTTGCAAATGCGTTTGATCCATAAAATGTTTGCTGATAATCAGTTCCGAACGAAACTTAGCTAAAAAGCTTTTTAACGAGACCAGCTCAGTTCACTTTAGAATGACTCGAAGAGAAACTTATCAAGTACCTACATCTCGCTTCACTTTAGAAACACCTAAGGCAAACCTGGCTCCATTAAAATGGAGGCAGCGAGAGCGGGCAGACAGCTGGCTCTGGCATGCCATGTTCGTCAATATGCAAGCAGAGCAACTCACTGTAGTTAGGGCCTTTCAGTTTCAATCTCACTAAGGAACATTGAAGTCTTTAACGAAAACAAATACAACGATAAATTGTTCAATGTTATTGAAATGAAGGTCTCTGCATCAATCATACTAAGGAACATTGAAGTCTTTCCAGAAAACAAATGCAACAGGAAAGTGTTCAGCGCTACTGAAATGAAGGCTTTATGTTTCAAGAATGTATTCATAGGAAACAACAGCAGAGAGAAGTAATTCAGTGCTACAAGAATGTAGTCTTTATATTACTCCAAAAAATGTTACAGAAACGTGTCACCAGGAACTCTTATTGTATTGAAAATAAAATAATACGTAAGCATATATTGACTTCTGTGAGATAAGTAATCTCGACGTTTTTAAATTGATTTCAAGAGTGTTTCCGAGCGGCTTAGATTTTGTTTACTTGTTGAGTAAGTTATGTAAACATGGTGCTCGGCAGAGTAAAATATAACGCATTTTTGGTGAAAATTATGCAAATTTTTATTGAACTACATAAAGGAACATTTAAAGCTGCTCAGAAACTTCTTTATTCTTACCACCAGTGCGTAAGAAGAACATCTCCATGTGCCCCATACGACTATCTTACCCGCTTATTTTTTGCACCATAAGCGATCCAAGGCGCAAAGAATGGGGAAATACAGCACAAGTTCCATGTTTTAGTTTAAAATGAAAAAATTCATACAGTTTTACTCGAAACTTTTATCTCGATCCTTTTCTAAATAAAATATTCAGAATTACCTCGGATTTTTTTCTTTCGACAGCGCATAAATTTATCAGGAATTTTTTTTAAGAAGTACGGTAAGCACAAAACGAAGTAATAAAAGCGATGGAGTCTGACACCATTGAAAATAAGAAAAACGAGAGGTTCCTTTACTACGATTGGAAAAATTTCAGGTCGATGAAGCACAGAGAATTGCTTAACTCTCTGCAATCATTTTTTTGTTTCGACATTTGACAAGGGTATTGCGATACCAATGTGTAATTATTAACTAAGGATGTTAATGATAAGATATTTTAAGAACCAATGCTAAGAATTTTATGTTGCAACTCTATTGGACATAAACTGTATTTCTTTTTTTTTGTGCAGTTTTTGTTATTTTTCACAGCCTCCCCTCAGTGAGCCACATTGCATCATATTTACCCTCATCGAAGAGTAAATTTACCCTCAGAGTTGTTTTTCCCTCAAATATCCCTTTCCTCTTCACAGTTCTCATAGCTCTTGCCGCAACTCTTTTACTCGGTTCATTACTGATTTTCTATTCAGCATCAGGTTCTTTCCTTAGTCCTCGCCTTTCAAAGAAAACAATTAGAGCAATTTCCTCTTCAAATTCAAGTATTTAAAGTTACGTAAATCTGTTTCCAAAATATTTTTAAAGTCAAGTGTACAACATCCAAACTTGTTTTCCTTTCCAATTGTAATTATGTAAAATTACGTACACCTGCTTCCGAAGTATTTTTAACGTCAAGTTTAATTGGCGTTCGGATGGTCTTTTCCGAACTTGGGTTCGTTTCGAAGACGAACTGTGCAAACAGAACAGTATCGCTGTGTGACGTCGGAAACCATGCACATTGGGAGAGTTCTTGATAAGCGAGGCTGTGCTAGAGACATCCGTCCTCGGATTCCTAGCTAACAAACGACAATATGAGCTTTCTCATGAAACGAATTATAAGTTCCCTCGTTTCATGACGTAAAAGTTCCCCCCGACTTGCTTTGCGAAAATTTTTAAAGGTTTGATTACTGCTGATTTGTTCTTATGTAAAGCAAATTCTTTTTTCTAATTTTCAATTTGCGCCCAATCCAAAAAAATATCCATACACGTTTGTTTTTATTTCAAAATTTCAGTGCAACCTGCTTCGATTTTTACCTCTCAATTACGCTCTCCCAATATTTATTTCACGCGGAACATTTTGCACAGAAAGTTGCCCGGTTTTTGTCGACGCAAACTCGAAGGGTGTCAAATTTTCACGCCGAAGTGAGCACCCTGGCCGAGAAGTTACTGAAAGGCTTAGCACCTTGCAAACAGTCCATAGACTTTCGCAAAAGTTAAGGGAAGCCTAAGCCAGGCAGCGCGTTTTAGCCTCGCCATGAACAAATTCCTGCTTCTGGCTTACTTGTAGAACCGAGGTTCATGCAGCGGCCTAAATTAAACTAATGGAACTTTGCAGCAGTTCCAGTTCGTGAGAACTTGCGTGTCCTGCGAGATACATTAACTTTTCAGATTAAATAACACGAGCTTGTTGACAATTTTGTACATTTATAGCGGGATTATTGATGTTATTAATCGCATTTTACACTACGAAGTTCGTATAATCTTGACGTGAACATGGTAAAAGACTTCAATTTTTTTATTCGTAACTAAAATAAAAACTTCGTATATTGGAACAAAGTAGACGGGTTCATTGTGAATATTGTAATATGAAGGTTTTTGTTGCACCCATAGTACAAAGACATGTAACCCTCGTGTAAAGCCACTTTTTCTCGAGTAGAAGCATGACTGTAACTACGATGAATCTCAAGGTAGAATAAGATCCAAGTTATACGAGTACCTTTGAAAATATTCCAAAATTACTCAGATAAACAATGAGGGGCGATAGGATACAACGAAAGAAATATTTAAAACAAAATCCTAGATCTCAATCTTTGACTGAGGAATTATTGTGGTCATGAGAAGCTGGAAAATGTTTTACTTACGCTGTCAGGAGATGTCTGGTATTTATAGTTAATTGAAGTGCCAGTATTCTTTCTTAATCTCAATTGAAGTGCCAGTATTCTTTCTTAATCTCAATTGAAGAGCCAGTATTCTTTCTTAATCTCAATTGAAGCGCCTGTATTCTTTCTTACTCCTAATCCAAGCTCCTGTATTCTTTCTTACTCTTTATTCAAGCGCCTGTATTCTTTCTTACTCTTAATTGAAGCGCCTGTATTCTTTCTTACTCTTAATTGAAGCGCCTGTATTCTTTCCAATTCTCGACTAAAGCGCCTGTATTCTTTTTTATTCTTCATTGAGGCGCCTGTATTTCTCATTGCCTGTTTACAAAGTGGGCTGCTATGGCTCACATCCCGATATTCGTGATGACACACGCTCCAGAACATGCGCAGCTCATCTGTGGACGCCTCGAGTCGTGCGCTAAAACATCAAATGAGCGATGCAATAATTGCCTGGGATGCGTGCAAATAGTCCCGTCCTGCGACATGCAATCACGACGCTGTATTTGCACTGCAATCCCAGCGCACGTCGCTAATCAAGGAGCCTATCGCAAATACATCAGTTTTGAAACATACGCAACGTCCCTAGAGCAACTGCTGCCCCATATAATGCAGAGTTGTCACCATAGAAGTGAAATCAATTGACAGCAGCAATAGAGCTACTGCTGCCCCATATAATACAGAGTTGTCACCATAGAAGTGAAATCAATTGACAGCAGCAGTAGAGCTACTGCTGCCCCATATAATGCAGAGCTGTCACCATAGAAGTGAAATCAATTGACAGCAGCAATAGAGCTACTGCTGCCCCATATAATACAGAGTTGTCACCATAGAAGTGAAATCAATTGACAGCAGCAATAGAGCTACTGCTGCCCAATATAATGCAGAGCTGTCACCATAGAAGTGAAATCAATTGACAGCAGCAGTAGAGCTACTGCTGCCCCATATAATGCAGAGCTGTCACCATAGAAGTGAAATCAATTGACAGCAGCAATAGAGCTACTGCTGCCCCATATAATACAGAGTTGTCACCATAGAAGTGAAATCAATTGACAGCAGCAATAGAGCTACTGCTGCCCCATATAATGCAGAGCTGTCACCATAGAAGTGAAATCAATTGACAGCAGCAGTAGAGCTACTGCTGCCCCATATAATGCAGAGCTGTCACCATAGAAGTGAAATCAATTGACAGCAGCAGTAGCAGCAATAAAGCTACTGCTGAAAGCAGTATCAGCAGTAGAGCTACCGCTGCCCCATACAATGCAGAGCTGTCACCATAGAAGTGAAATCAATTGACAGCAGCAGTAGCAGCAATAAAGCTACTGCTGAAAGCAGTATCAGCAGTAGAGCTACCGCTGCCCCATACAATGCAGAGCTGTCACCATAGAAGTGAAATCAATTGACAGCAGCAGTAGCAGCAATAGAGCTACTGCTGAAAGCAGTATCAGCAGTAGAGCTACCGCTGCCCCATACAATGCAGAGTTCAGTCACCACATAAGTGAGATCAATTCTCCGTTCACTAACATTTTCAACCGTTTATAAGAGCACCATCGATGGTTGTATTAATTCAATCATTTCTAAGTGTGTGTGCTATCGTTGTTTGTGTTTATTTCTCATTGTGAATTAATTGAGATTACTTTTTTTGTTCAGGTATTCACACTGTTTCAGGTCTTCGATAATAATTGCACTCTATCTAATTTTTCCTCAATTTCGCGCATGGGCATACTTAGATACCCCCCAAAAAAAACACATGGTTACTAGATTTAATATTATATTTATTTGGACTCGAAAACAGCTGCAGATGAGTAAAGATCAGATTAAGGTATCTTTATTTGAAACCGTTCTTTGAACTTTCATGATGTTTTACTAAAAATAACTTTTGAAAATAACCGTACGTATTGTGGATATGAACTATCGATGAAAAAATATATAAACAGAATGATATTCGAGAAAATCAATAAGAAGGAATCGAACTCAAAGAAAAGCATTTATAAATGTACATACAAAGATTATGAAGTATGCTATTATGATTATGATAGATGAGCAAGAACGGGTAGTTAAGCAGGCATAATAAAGGAAGCGCGATGTTTATTAACAGTTTGCAATACGTTATTCCTGGCTGCGTAGAAGTTACAATTTATCAAGTGTCTGCTACGCCCAATGAACACCATATTTTATCTCAACGAAGGATCAAGAAGCTATGATTTTTTACGGTATTATGCTATCTCTTCAATAATGATGAACTTCTTGCTGAGATGTACAATTGTACATGATATTGTACATCGTTATATATAATCTGAGTAGGCAAGTTCGGCAAAACTGAGAGAACGTCTCAGTCGTGAGTAGCTGTCGGGTACGTCCTGCTATTCATTTATAAGTGGAAGGCGCTGCTGGACCCTTCTAGTCGTCTGCACGATGTTGACCTGAAATATCTTTTGTGGAATGAAAGAGTTTTCTTGCGCCTGACCAAACAGGACACTGAAGCCCTGAACACTTTTCCCTTAGTTTCTCGTTAGCTGGGGAATTTTGGGAGCTGTGTTCTGAAAATTTTTGATTATGCTCCGTTGAGCGGCCTAACTGGAACGCCTCGTGTAATTTTAAACTTGAAAATTGCTGCATGTTATGGTGGTGCACGCAGCTCAGAGGCGCTGGCTGCGCAGCTCATCAAAATGCGGTTCAACTTGTGCCTCTCTGAAAAATTCCTTCACCGGATTATCTCGTCTTAAAACTTCATATAAATTTTTATTGCGGGTAAAATTTATTCTTTTCACCCAGACATGACTAAAAAAAGTTAGAACGAGTCTAAAATGACCTCATTTTAAATTTAGATAAATAGAGTACATTGGCTTTAATTAAGGTAAAAATACCCACGATTGAGCTAGTTCGTTTTGTGAGAAGGAAATAACTGAGTCTTTTCAGACAACATGCGCCTTTGCTTTTTTGAAACCGGCTGGACTGTTGAGAATCATTTCTCGCTACTCAAACTTTATTGAACTCAATGTGTGAGAGCGTGATCTCCATTGCACGTTGGAGAAACAGTGGCTACCCTTTAGTCATATATTTGAATACTGAATACTATTTGATTTAAAGTAAGTTTTAGTGATCATACTTCGAATAAAGATGGGAAAGTGCACTAACAATGAGTCTGTGCAGACATTAGATTGGTTAACTACAGAAACAAATACCGTCGCAAATCACAAGTGCACTTGACAACGCAACTCAACCTGCTTTCCCCTTGATGACAAATCGCATATCAGGTTCTTATAGAAACTGTTTATTGTTTCCTGGCTTGCCCGATCCTGACAAATTAGTTCTCTCCTTAGTGCTAATAGCACAACTAAGATTTGCTCGTTCAACAATGCTCTTTGAGACGTAAATGGCTCTTCCGTCTTGCGGAGACGGAGTAGTGCTCCACAACAAAGCTGGCCGAGGCCGTGTCGCTGGGCCATCCCTCATGTGTCAGACTCGCCTGACTCGGCTGCTTTGCGGAGTTTGCTCCTCTAATATCGATACAAGTGACTATCCATCACCAGTTCCATGGGGAGTCTTGGCACCCGAAAAAGCCCAGTAGCTCTTCATTGAGGCAACACTCGAAGGGCTCCTTGTGCTTCCCGTGGTCGAACGCGTACTCCAGGAAGGAGAACTCATGCCAAAAATGCCTCGAAGAAATGAATTTATGGAAGCTAACGCGGTCGCCCAGAAAGCCTTGTTGCCGGCTAGGGGTGCTGTAAAATTGAAGCTTTGAAGACGCTACAGTAGCGATTTTCAACCTTCTACCGTGAATGAAGAACGAATTTCCAGCGGGCTTTCACCTTTTAAATAAAACTGAAACTTTTAAAGTTGTCAGCCAACACAACCTGAAAGAGTTGGATGGGGGAAAATTTATTTAGATTGAGCAGGTATGTGTGTATATTTAACGAAGATTTTTTAAGACTAAATAGGGCTAGAAAAAAACAATTGCTGCAAATTTAATACACGGCTTATGAAAGAAGAAAAATACTTTTGTGCGACAAAATTTAGCCTATAAATTGTTTTCAACGGCCAACACGAAAAAAAACTTCTGTCTATCGGCTGAAGGAATTGAAAAACAGTTGAAGAAAGAATTGTTGGCTGCGATCATTGATGCATCATTAAGAAGAAATAGGTGATGAAGTTTAACTGGGAGCTTTAATCAAAGTGTTGGTATTAAAAATCTGTAACTATCACTGCAGTACCTGACGCAAGAAATGATAGTTTTGAAGCGAGCAAGACACTTTTTGCCTAATCAAAATATTTTTCAACGACATAAAATTCAGAAAATTGCCTAATCGCGCTAAAGGACGCTGGTCAAATTTGTGCTGGAAATTAAAACTTAAGCTTTGCATTTGGATGCGCGAGAGTTCAGGATATCTGACAATAATTTATTGTTTTTGGGAAACTGTTATTGGACAAGTTTGCGAAAATGTTAGTGGTTATTAAAATTAGAAAACACTGTAGTAAATACGACGTAAGAACTTTGGAAACTCTTCTACTTTTTACTTGTTCCATCCTTCTGTTGGGTCGAAAATTAGTACAGGTTGATCTCAACTATACAAATCATAGGGCTGAATTCAAAAAGGAAAAGCAATTCCTTTGATCAAATTATTTTGGTCAAACCCACATCAGCGTCGCTGGACAACTCATCGACCTCCAATGTCAGTCCTAGACGTCCTAATGCGATAGCAACATTCACCACGTGGTGACAAGAAAAAATCCTAACTAATAATTCTATAAAATGGTCATTAGCCACTCAGAATTAACATAATCTCATAAGGATTACAGTGTCATCAATTTATATAATAATTTAGTCAGTCGGTCACTAAGTTGCTTCTCTTTGCGGCGATTCAAAGCTTCGGACGTACGACGAAAATCTCGAATGTGAGCTGCAGGTTTTCAGCCGATATACGACCTCACGTTGGTGGAGAGACGCTGCAGGACCTTCAAACATTTGTGGGGCGCACGCCTTGGCTTCCAAAATTGGCCACACGCTGTGGTCGATCGGATTGAGATCCGGCGAGTAGCGCGGCCATTCCCCAAACGCGCCAAAATCCGGAAAATGTGCGTTGCGTATGTTCTAAGACATTTTCGCAGAGTGGGGCGGCTCTGAGTCGTGCTGAAACGTCTATTTTGCGTCGCCAAAATGCTGCAGAGCTCACGGAATTACTACGGCCTCGAGAATTTCGCAGCCATCGATGATCGACTGGGGATTTTAGCGGTGCTCTAGAATTGTAGAACTGACCCGAAGCTCTACAGACCACGTCATGTCGTTTTGATGGTTGTGCGCCTGCTCCACTGAGAACAGCTTTGATGTTGTGACACAGTGAAGATGATGTGCTTCCAATGCTGACCTGCGGTCCGTCACTCGAATTGACGCACCGTCGCTTGTTGCCATCCGTCGGAAGCTAAACCTTTCGTAGCTTGTAGGGCTCGAGTCTGAGTTCTTTTTCAGCCATAAGTCGAAAGATTTGTTCCGGTCTCACGAGTGATTGTTTTCATGGAGACCCTCAAATTTCGGTCAACTTGCTTTTCAATGAGCTTGAGGTTTTTGAACGTTCTGACAGCGAACTTTCTCCTCGGTACTGGGACGTTCATCATCTTGGTCGAACTCCTTAAATCGCCGAACTGCTTTCAGTACCGTCACTTTGGTAAACGAACAAGTTTAAATGGGTGCTGTGCTTTCTTTACCGAAACAGCCCTAAAATTGCAAAACCAATTTTGAAAATTTACATACTAAGAAAATTATTTATCACCATCACACTGCAGAAGTATTGGCAAGCTCAAAAAGTTCGGGAAACATTAAAAAACAAAAAATAATTCGGTTACTGCGCAATACATTCATGGCAAAATATGCCAAACTGTGTCCAAATTATTTCTCGTCGCTCTGTAATTCATCACAATTCAATTGTCCTATTCATTAAAAAATCTTTCATTCTAATAGCTCGGGTTCATGACATAGAAATTTATCCATCATCTTTACCCGACGAATTCCGCTTATAAATTGTCTCTGAAGCATGTTCTTAACTCTGGTCTAAAATGAAATGATTGTCATACTTTTTCTGAGAGACAATGCGGAACATTTACCAATCATATCTTCGATGATACATTGCCTTGAGATAATTCAAAGCGTAGGCATCGATCACCCCTTCAAAAATTGCTCACACTTACTGAACAGAAGCCATTAAGGACTACAATACAGATATTCATCAGCTGCGATATCCAGGCTTTAAATCCAGACCATTTACAAATCATATCTTCGATGATACTTTGCCTTGAGATAATTCAATGCGTAGACATCAATCGACGCTTCAAAAATTGCTCACAATTACTGAAAAGAAGCCATTAAGGAGAAGAATACAGATATTCATTAGCTGCGATATCCAGGCTTTGTATCGAGCGTCTGTTGCATGTCAGACGCCGAGGTTTTGGCAGCGTGTACACTCCCCGGACTTAGGGTGCATGTATAGGAATCCAATATCTGCCATCGAAAAGTTGGTGAGAGCGAGGGAAGAGCCGGTTTGTGTGTGGGCTCTCATGCGCTGCACAAAGCTATTTGTCTTCTCTATTATCAGGGCTTTGAGATAAACAATTATTTTGCTTTATTGAAAGCCAACAGATCCCCGAATGATGATTTAAAAAGGGTACCAATGTTAGGCTTATACGTAACAACGTCGAAACTTGGGTTACTTAGCGTAACAGCGTCGAGACTAAGGTTACTCAGCGTAACAGCGTTGAGACTAAGGTTACTCAGCGTAACAGCGTCGAGACTAAGGTTACTCAGCGTAACAGCATCGAGACTAAGGTTACTCAGCGAAACAGCGTCGAGACGAAGGTTACTCAACGTAAAAGCAAGTCAATGAATACACACAGGCGTAGTAAGGAAGCGCTTGAGCTAAATTCGTCATCAAAAGCTGGAAGTAAACCCTAATAATCACATTACGTTTTACTAATGAGGAAAGAGCTCCTGAGACGCTATAGTAAGGGGACAATAAGCAGGAAACACGGGCGAGCATTTCGCATTCAGGGAATTCAAATTCCTTGAGCTGAGTGCGGCGGAGCCTTGTGTTCTGTACGTGGAGATAATTCTCTGAACTTTTTCTTTAAGCGCACAGATGTTTATGCTGTCTATAGCACAACATTAAAGTGAATTATGTTTAATCTCGTGTTATTGTTCTTTAATTTTCAGTGATTGCACTAAGTAATCTCTAAGATTATACAGGGTAATCACTAAGATTACACTTAGTAACCACCAAGATTACACTAAGTCATCACTAATATTACACTAAGTAATCACCAAGATTACACTAAGTCATCACTAAGTTTACACTAAATAATCACTAAGTTCGAGCGTAATTTCTCATACTTAATATCATTGAGGTAACTTCCAATGTTGAACACTGAGAAATTACACTTTCTGCTGAAGGTTGAGAATATTTCTTACAGTTTTCAAGTTTCAGACGTTTTACGTATGGAACCCTTGGTAAACTTGCAGCAGTCATTACGCGCAAATGACAAGTGTGGCGACATAGATATGACCTCCGCCACCCGTATTCCAATTGCAATATAACAATCACTGTTATGTTTGTGTGTTTGTGTGTGTGTGTTCTCATTCACATTCCAAAACCACGTATAAAATTTGTTAATTATAATATTTAAAAGTTATTTATCGGACTAGATTTTGAAGTTCAGATAAATTTGTCATGAGCACTGATGTCTACTTTCTTCGTGTCCGAATAAACGAGGACCTCTGAACAATGTCGGGAACATAAATTTGAACAAACAATTGGCAATTAGAGCGTACAATTATCACGCAAAATAATTGGCGATGATATTTTTTTATCCGTTCAAACAAAACGCCATTAGAAAAGTACGTTTGTGCCTACTGAAGTAATCGGTAGTTTTTTTCAAATTACAGATTAACGAATAACGAATACTGAGACTTTTTTACCCAGTGCATTGGTTTAGGTAATCATTTCATTTGCATTATGCACAAACCGATCGATTTTCCCAACTTACATTATTTTGCTTCCTACAGAAAAACTAGAAATAGTTTTTCGAAAATTCCTCCTACAGAAAGAGAATAAACGAGAAAACAATTTGTTTTTTAGTGAATTGAAACAAGCTTCAGGAAATGGAAAATTAAACCGAATGAACAATCCATTGTAAAAACCTCGTTTCAATATTGAAATAAAATAATTCCAGAGAGATATCACCTCGCGCTGAACGGTATTCTTCAGGAAAAGTCGTAATAATATTTACAATCAAATAATTAATGGCTGCCCTTCCATCGTTCAATAAAGAAAAATTGTTTTTTTGATTCATCCCTTTATTCTCGTGCTTCTGGAATGCTTTCACTCTTTTCTCGTTCTTTTTCTTAATAAGCTAATCGATTCTCAGAGTCATTCACCTACAGAGTATTTATTACGCCAATTAGAAGTGTGAAAACACTGTTCATCGGCTCGGTCCATGTTAATCTCCGTAACTCTATTTACAGGAACTTGAGCAGTTCAAACGGCATTTTACTGCATTCATAAATACCTACCACTTTAAAGAGCGACGTGTCCCACCGGTGGTCAATGAGTGGGTTTTCATAATGCTGCTGACCGACCAACAGTCACTAAAACCATTTCGACCTATTTAACGCTCGTGGTTTTCAAAATTGATGTCTAAAGTTAACTCTAATTTGAGTTGAATGCTTAACTTCAGTATCACCCACTTCACTTAAGATACTCTGACGGGGTCAAAATTTGAGAGGAAACTCAGCAAAAAACACATCAGGGAGAAGGGAGTCGAATATTACATGAGGCTTTATCACTGCCAGCAGACCAGGATTTGGAGTCGTGCACGTAACGGCAGCAGCAGTTACGGCTCGTTTCCACTAATGTTGTTCATTTGTTGAGCGTAGCTTTGCTGGCGATATAAGCGCGCCACTTCGTCTCTTGTAATAAAGTAACGGATGCTGCTCAGACACGCACGCCGAGGTAGGGTCAAACCAGTCTTTTTTCGTCGACCGTGTGGCGATGCTGACGTCATGGCGAAGAACCAATAGCAGCGCTCATATTGCATCTGGCAACACTGCCAATCACAAATCTGGCATCGCTATTGGCCTAAAGACATGTGGCAATGGTGGCGTCTTAAAGTTTGTTCGAAATGAAGCTGTTCTATTGGCTAGACGAACATAAGGAGGTGTATTTTTCCCATAGAAATGGCACTTCCTTGTTTCCTCTACCGTGACGCACGCGGACATTCTCATAAACGAGGGTGCTCCAAAATGTCGTGAGCTCGTGACTCAAACATTCCCTTGATCATATTTTGTTATAAGAGGTGCGAGGCCAACGTATACTTGTATGACAATCGCTTTTTAGATTGGATCCATGTCCATTAGATGTAGCCAATGTTGTTAATATCTTTCTTGATTGTGTTGGTTGATTTTTTTTGCCTTTGTTCGTAAAATGCACGAATATTTTTATTTCGTAGCATTTCAGGTCTTTCAGTATATGGGACATTATGATAAATGCAATTTGTAATATAATGTTATAATATGCAATTTCCATTGTAACTTCTTCCTGACAGTGCTTTGTCTCTATATTTTTTCTGTGAAATTATTGGACATACCATTTGACATATTTCATTACATTTTAGGATTTCATTGAGTATCATTTCGGCAAGGAAACATATTCTCATAACGAGCTACCTTGTTGCTCAAGGCTTCAATTCAACTGTGGACGATGACTGAAGCATCTAACTTGGCGCAGATGCTGTCAATGTAATCTCATGTTTATTTTTCATCAAATTCATCAGTTGATAACTACCTATTTATGCTTGAATCTTTTGAGTCTGACCATCAAGATCAAAGTCATATTATGGCGGGAAACTTCAGAAAGTGACCAAAGAAACTCATCTCACTATTATTTTCCAAAACATTAAAAGTAACAGCATGAAGAAAAAGTTTACTCCAGTGAGTACGAGTTCGAAATTAATGGAGTTGAGTTGCAACTGTTGTCTCTACCATCGTCCTCCGAGTCAATAATTAGAACGTCTTATAAAGTCGACGAACATAACCAGGCTGGCGCTGGAGTACTTCATGAACTCTTGTCTACTTCTACAGAATTTTTCTTCGTTAAGTTTCGTGAAACTCTGAAGCAGTTAGAAGTTATTTATTAACTTGCTGATGTTGAGAAAGCTCTTCATTTCGATAATGAACGATGCTTGAACATTCCGCTAAGTCTGCTCTTAGATTCTAAAGAAACTTTCTCTTGCAGCTTCTAAATGAATCCTCGCAGCCTCGCTAAGTTTCTCTCAGGAGGTTGACTACTGCAATTCTCCGTCGGCGACAGGCACAGTCCCTGCTCTGAATCATTCATAGGACCTTAATGATAAATTAATTGCGCACGTAAGGGGCAGAGATGTATAGTCGCCATTATTTTTGTCACTTGCTTAAAAAGGAATACTTTTTTTTCCAACTATTGTGTGTGAATATTTTTTTTTACCAGAACAGAAAGAGAAAGTGGTAACAGTTCGAAACATACATATAGCAGATCTCGAAAGTTTCAGCGTTTTCTTAAGCACTAAGCTAATATTCCTTATCACAACACTAAGCAGAAACTCCTACATTTAACACTAAACTTAAATTCCAATATTAAAACACTAAACTAACACTCCTTCATTTTAACACTAAACCTAAACTCCAATATTACAACATTAAACTAACACTCCTTCATTTTAACACTAAGTTAATACTCCAATATTACCACACTAAACTAACACTCCTTCATTTTAACACTAAGCTAATACTCCAATATTACCACACTAAACTAACACTCCTTCATTTTAACACTAAGCTAATACTCCAATATTACCACACTAAACTAACACTCCTTCATTTTAACACTAAGCTAATACTCCAATATTACCACACTAAACTAACACTCCTTCATTTTAACACTAAGCTAATACTGCAATATTACAATACAAATCTAACGCTGCAATATTACATCACAAAGATAATGTTCCAAAGTTTCAGTACCGAGAACTGGACACAGTGTTGCTTCAAATAAAATCAATGTCAAAAGACGTTCCATGAAGCACATCTACTCTATTCGCTCGGAAATAAGGAAAATTTCTACAACCTCCGCACATCGCGTGGACGATTGGCACTTTATTCGACATCCGGACTAAATAGAAAATTTTATGAGTAATTAAAAGCTAATTTTCTTTGCTCTCACTTTCAATGACTGCACTTTCACTGGTTTCATTGACGTACAGAACTTAAAAAATTTTCAAGAAAATTAAAGCACACAACAGCACCAAAGAGCCAGTGAATGATTTTTAAACGAGCACAACAGACTGCATTTTGGCGAGGGGTGATAAGGCAGGTCACTAACTGCATTATATCTTACGTATAATTTTAAGGTCAGGTTTTGAAACACACGATCTTTCTCATTTATTTTTCTTGCTAATTGTCTCCGAATTTCATGAGAGGTAGTTTCGTGTGATGAAATTTACTTGTTAATTGCTATTTGCTTAAATATTTTGCTTCTGCAACTTCAATAAAATACAATTCGTCAGTTCTTTTATGGCTCTAAATTCTGGAAAGAGAAGACCCGCTTTAAGCAATTTCAGCATTCGGAATGTAAGCGAATGTCATGAAGTTCTTCGCCACCGTCCAGCGAATGGCTCTCAAAATTCAGCTTCCTCTTCGCTGTAATGTAATTACATTTTTGGTCGTCCTCGCTGCGGAATCTAACGGCTTCTGATTAATTATTCGTATTTTAGACTCATCTTTTACAACAACTCTGGCGCTATTGATGTTGCAGCAAAAGACTCAGAATATCAATCTCGGAACGAGAAGTAGCAAAACTCTGCCAGTTTAGTTGAATAACCAATGTTTTTCATCATAGCGAGCGATTTCTATACTTAATTTCTATGAAATACTATAACTCAAACTCGAACTTTCTCTGCTGTCTGAAGCAAATGTTTTACAGTACGAATAAGTGGGAAGATATTGTTATTATTTAGGAGTTTGAAAAACTCACAAAATGTCGAAAAAATAAAAAAACTATGTCTGGAATAAAATCATGCAAAAAGATTGCAAAGTTGTTATTGCAGTTATTTTTAGTACTACATTAACCTGAACTGAACGCGGCACCAATACGTTTTCATATCTTCTTCAAAACTTGTCACGAACTATTTCTAAAACATAAGTCTGCATACACCACATAGAACAACACATTGCTAAAACATAAGTCAGCATACACCACATAGAACAACACATTGCCACAATATAAGGTAGCATACACCACATAGAAAAACGCATTGCTACAATATAAGGTAGCGTACACTACATAGAACAACACATTGCTACAATATAAGGTATCATACACCACATAGAACAACGCATTGCTGCAATATAAGGTAGCGTACACTACATAGAACAACACATTGCTACAATATAAGGTATCATACACCACATAGAACAACGCATTGCTACAATATAAGGTATCATACACCACATAGAACAACACATTGCTACAATATAAGGTAGCATACACCACATTGAACAACACATTGCTACAATATAAGGCAGCGTACACTACATAGAACAACACATTGCTACAATATAAGGTATCATACACCACATAGAACAACGCATTGCTACAATATAAGGTAGCGTACACTACATAGAACAACGCATTTCTACAATATAAGCTAGCGTATACCACAAAAAACAAAGCACTGCTTAATAATACTATTGCGGTTAGGAAGCAATTCTGAAGCAACGTCCTGTGCCTTATTTATCTTTCCATGATAAATGAAGTCTGTGAAGCCTGCTCGATACGGAGGGTCGTAAATTTGGGCGGTGCGGTCAGAATGAGTTCTTCTGCGGCCACGGACTGTAATGCATGCAGTCTCCCATTACGGGGTCGATGCGGCCAGAAGAGACGCAAATGGGATTCGCATCCTGAAATAAAAGGGCGAGAAGCGCCGTGTTCTACCGACGGGAAACCGTGGCGGTTACTTTGGAAATGAAGTGCGATAACGTCAATATTCCGCAAACACCTAGGCATACCTCAGAGAATGATTTATTGGAGAGAGCCCAAAATGGAGCGATGTTAAAGAACCTGATGTTAAGTAATCTAGGTTTAGATTGAAACGTATTTTCTGTGGTAACAATTTTAAATACTAGTTCACCTTGCAGCATTAAGAAATTGATCTGAGCATTGGGTTCTATTCGTAAAGAAAAGACACCCAGACTTAGTTCATTGAATGGACATATAACCACAAAACATAAATTGCATTCACAAAGTAATGTATCAGACAATGTTAATCTTTTGTTCAGTAGATACATAGAATGATATCACCCAGGGCAAAAAACAACGTGTTTCTATGCGTTAACCAGAAAATAACACATGTCCTTTAGGAAAATACAGGCACTGGCAAAAAAACGCAAAACGAGTATCGTAGTGCAAGAACAACGGAAAAAATATTTCTGGTTGGGCTCTGCGAGCGACTGGATGAGACAGACGGGAACATCTCTCAATCTCTCTCGTGGACGAGACGAGCAGGAACGCAGTGTGAGGAGCGCAAACAACAAAGATAATCTAAGCAAGACGTTTTTAGGCGTGTCTGAATAAAGAAACTCGGGATCCACACCGTCAGGAAAGAATGATTGCTTTCGCAAGGGAATAATTTAGGAAAACATGGAACTGAAACCAAAAGATGGAGCCGGTATTACAGTCGGAATTAGTAGAGACATGACATGGTATGTCACAAATTGTCCGTCATCGTGATCATGTTAATATTAGTAATCATTACTCAATAGAACTGTAGCCTAAAAGTTTGAAACATACGCTCGTTCGTCCATTTCACCTGTGTCTCTGGTGCCATGAACATGCAACTGCTGTGCAATATTAGATAGCCTGCTGGTGATCGATATATCTATGGTACAAAAATTACTCCTATCTAGTTGTCGTACAATGTGATTTTCTGTGCATATACTGGGTCTGATTCTGCTTGACCAATAGAATACAACACAAAAAATTACTGTGTTGAAACTGTTGACAATCCCGCTCAACGTGTACTCTACAAAGACTCGCACTTGAGAGGGTAAGCTGAAAACACAAATGACAGAAGAAAGACTTTCAAGAATTTAAGACACTTGGTTGAGCACTCGAACACATGAAGAAGTTGACATAACATTAATCGATAAAAACGAATTTGCCATAAAAAATTGAATTACCTAGAAGCAATATTTCAATACTACCCTCATTAATAGTGCTGGAACTCACGTTACGCAATACGATCCGAAATGAATAAGTGAAGCAATGGTTATGGGATGCACTTTGACCAAAGGTTACTCGTGAACTCAATGGTGAAGAGAGAAGAAAGCAAAAGAAATGAGATTAGCGAACTACATTCAACAAAAGGGGACAGAGAGCAATTCAAACGCCGCTGACTGGGTTTGTTGCGGTACAATTTCTAAGGCAATTTGTTAAGTCTCGCTGCAAAAAATTGCTGTCCAGTTCTAACTGCAACTAGATAGTCTCACAGAAATTTCGTATCAATGTTTAATACAAAGTTGAAGTGAGACAGAGAGATTAGTAGGTCGAATTTTCAGAAAGATGAATACATCAAAATAGCAGGATTCAACATGGCTAAGAAAATAACGAAAAATTACAAAGTCAAAAAATATTTGACTTTAACGCCAATGAGGCTGTCTTTCCTGTATAAAATTGTTTATTTGAGCAATTACCATTTGTTACAATAAATCAAAAATAGAAAATCCAAACAACGGATAGTCTAAAGAACTTTGAAACCAAGTTTTCAACAGGAGCTTGCGCTCTCCATTTTTCATTGGGTTTTAATTTGTGGTGTTTAATGACTTCAGAGGTCTCGATGAGTCAGATTTTGATCGTAGAAGTAGCTTATTTGCTTGTTCCCAGCGAACTCTGTTCAGTGCCAAACCAGCTACATGGAGTGAACTCTTGCTGATGCCTCCAATACAACATTTTGTTCTACGCCAAGACTATACTTTAAACCAATATTTTTTCATGTAAGGTATACACAAACTACTTTTAAAATAAACTGCAGTCTAAAATTTTCTCACTTCCTCTGGACTTGTGTTTTAAACTTCATCTTCCACCGATTTGCCTGAGTGTAATTACAAATCAATATTCTAGTCTTTGGCAGTCCACGCTTCTCTCGTTTCACACACCACTAACGTGAGTTTGAATATATCTGAATGGGTCATTTACATGCTTGAATCAAAAATCAATGAGGAACTTAAAAAGAGGAAAATTCCAAAAATAGAAATCATACGTATTACCATATTTAATAAATTTCAACGTTTGAAGTTCTTCTAATAAATTTTTCCAGACTTTGGCAGCGTTCTCAGGCAATTGCATCAGAAAATCAATATTTCAGTCAGCCATTGCCAACTTCTTAAAGTCGCTTCCCAAACAGGCAGACCAGATCTTTGCATGCTTCTGTTTCACAATTGCACGGGCTTTATAAAATCAAATTGATGTAAACTGCTCTTACAAACGACTATTTGGTTCGGAATAGTTCCACGTGACATGAGCTAATCAGTTAATTCATTGCCGCTAAAAATATGAAACTAATTTTGCTACATCTTCTATGCATTCGCAACCGTTCTATAACTGCTACACTGTGGTAATTAACATAAAATTATTTAAATGAATCGGTATGAAGTAGACAGATATTTTAATATTTCATATACACGATTTCTGCACAAAATATTTTCTTTCAAGCTCAAAACTTTCGTGTCGGACTCAGAAAAGTTCCCATTAGCCGGAGAAGTTAGTGTGTTAAAATTTCACGGATTTGTGTCACCACAGCACGAACACACGTCACGTGATGCAGCTCTTGCTCGTATGCCGCCAATACGTGACGGCTGCGGTCTCGAGCCTGCAGTGTCTAGATTAGTCTTTAGGCTCCAGTCTCTAGCCTGTAGTTTCTAGCCTACAGTCTCTAGACTACTCTAGAAACTATAGTCTCTAGCCTGCAATTTTTAGACTACTGTGTCTAGACTAGTCTTTAGGCTGCAATCTCTTACCTACAGTGTCTAGACTATTGTGTCTAGACTAGCCTTTAGGCTGCAGCCAAACCGCTCGTGTATTCAAGCAGTAGTTGTCATTCGATTGATTGAAATCGGCAGATGTTCTCGGCCACTGTATAGAGCAAGGTAAATTTAGACAATGAAACATTTATTACTAAACTATAAAACTTATGCAATACCAAAAAAATTCTTCCTCGGATATGGTAAAATGCCGATAATTCTTTTGATTCAGTTGCTGATTTTTATTTGTTTCTTGCTTGAAAGCTGCTCTTTTACATCATGTGATCCACCAGGGCTTTCTACATCCATTGTGATGCGCTAGTGAACTTTCGAGTTCGTAGGACCTATTGTGTTACACAAAATAGGCTTTTAAAAATTCAGAGGCAAATTAATACTGAGAAAACGATTCCCTGTCACCGAAACTGAATAAAAGATCACTCAGTGCAAAACTTAAGAGAATATTTGCGAGCTGGCAGACGCACGATTGTGTGCTGTCCGTTGCTGAGGGTTGGTTATGAAAGCACTGCCTCGGTGTATTCATATTGACCGTATTGTGAATGCATAAGTATTTGTATATACCGTGATGGATCTTACAAATTTTATAGCGATGAACAATGATCAAATGGATTTTAAATTTATTAATAGTAATTAACAATTATCATATTGATTTATAATTGAATAATACTATTGAATAATGATAAAATTGATTTATAATTCAATAATCAGGAATAATGACCAATTTGATTTGATGAGTGAATAAAAGCGCAGTTTTCTCCCTTTATGTTTTTTACTTATATATTTTTGTTTAAAGCTCATGCATTCAACGTTGTAGTGGCTGTGGTAAAACTCTACAGGCTTTGTGGCTTTCAAATATTTTTCTCTGTGACATCAAGCTCCAATCTATTCATGTGCTTTACCCTGCCTTATTCATGTACTTCTATGTGATATTCATGCGCTGAACCTTTAGAAATTCTTCTATTTAGTGTCCCTGAAAGATTACAACTTAGCTCAGAAATACTTTATTGGGTAATTTATTATAAAAGCTAAGAAGATTTACACACATCTTTTGCGACCAAGTTCACACGTCATCCTGCACGTGTAAATCTCACTGTAAGATTCATGGTAGCATGCATAAGTCGGCGAGTAGAATTTGCTGCTTTGACAGCGCACGGTATCTATGTTGCATTTGCTGTAAGAAATAAATGAATTCATAAAGCTGAGTGCGTGCGACGGACGAGCTTCGTCAAATCCGGATGATGGGATTCGCAAGCTTCACTTGACTGGCGAGTGTACTTCTTTTTGCGAGATTTGCGTGCTTTATTGTTCAAAATCTATAATATTTACATAAGAGAATATGAAACTAATATTTCATGGTAATAATATTATTACCATATTATTACAAATATTACATTAGTGAATATTATAGATTTCATGCATCCATCATGAATATACAATACAGTAAAATTTGCACACAAACAACACAGAAGTTGTTTCCATTGAATTAATAAATACGATACCCCGCACAGTTTTCGCTCGTTTTGACAAGTTTGTCAAATCTGTAAGATTCACAATAGTCAATACTACAGATTTCGTGTGTTTTAATTTATTTTCATTCTATGAATTATTTTTGTTGGAAAACCTCACTCAAATTTTAGAAAACAGCAAAAGTCTATTTTATACTCCATATTACAACAGTAATCAATCGTCTATTTGTTTTGTGCTCTATTACGTGTTCTCAAACTTGAAAAGTTAACCTACGAACTTCTTGTAAACTTTGTCCTATTAAAAAGATGCAATGTTTTACATTCTACTACTTACTAAGTATGTTCTCAAACCTGCAAAAGAAATCCTAACATCCTCCTGTAACCTCTCTCTGATGATAAGCATGGAAATTATTCCGTTGTTGTTCTATGAAATCTTGAAATGTGCCTCGCATTAGCGACTCGCAAGTTATTAGACATTAGGGCGGGCCGGCGCTAATGGCCGCCCCTACAATCAGAGCTCGGGCAGTAGAGACGTCAGCACTTCCTCACGGCTCGCTTAGCGCTCTTAAATGCTAGTCCGAGCCTAGCGCACTGCTCAGGAACTTGCGAACTTGTCAAAACAAGCGAAGACTTCCCAAGGGATCGTACTTATTAATTTTAAGCAGCTGCGGTGTTGTTTGTGCCCAAGTTTTGCTGTTTGTTCATGATGGGTGCGTGAATTTAGAGATTGAAGGACTTGTAGTAAAGTTATCGGATGCTTTGGAAAGCTATTCAAATTTCCAGAAGCTCTCGAGTCATAGACTATGTAGATGTCATGCTTGGAATTAGAAGCTCAACTCAAATTTACATGGTGATGCTATTGCTTAAATTGAAACAAAGCTCATTTCAAATTTGTCATGAAAATTGAATAAAAGTTTGCAATGAAATCGATTTTAGCTTAGCTTAGCTTAGTGTTGTGTAATTTCAGTGCGAGTGGATGGAACTTGAAATAAAATAAAACGGAGAAGGCAAGTCTCACGAGACGGAGATCGTAAAAACAGTTATTCAGTGCTCGTATTTCAATGTAAGTGCACACTTGCAAATGTTTTCAAAAATGCGTCACTAGTATTATGCTCTCTTTGTTACTTGTGTTTATATGCATTATCAAAATCAAATTAACGCAACAAAGGGAATGCATTGTTCCATGCTTTTCTCTAAATCATTTGTTTCGACAATTGACATAGGTATTACGATCCCTATAAGTGATTTTCAACTAAGGATCTTAATGTGTAAGACATTTTAAAAACCAATGCTGTACAATTCATGCCTTAACGTTATTGGAAATAAACTGTTTTTCTTTTTTCACTACCATTTATTTCCTTGTTTCATCGCTTCAAGCATTTTGGGATAGGTTGTGACACATGATGTTGCCAGTAACTCATACTGGTCCCAGTACCATTTGAGGTTCTATAATAACAACTCTTGATACTCTCTTATTTGAATTTGATGATTTCAGTAACTCATTATTGTTTTAAAATTACTCAACTCTTCTTTAGGTCAGAACAACCTAAAATATTATGTTTCTAACTGACGATAATATGCATTCATCGCGACATTAAGTATTTTATTTCGTAAATATGATACTTTCATCAAGCTACAAAAGGCAGACAACCAAATAATTCCAATAATCCTTAGCTTTCAAAAGCTAAGGATTTTTATGATCAGCCCCTATAACGTATACGAAATAAGAATATAAATCAGCATCGTTAAAACTCAAATTGCGAGTTGGAAGTTAAAACTGCACTGACCTATTTGAGCCGGGGTCTAAGAGTTGAATATTGGCGAGCGTAGTCTGTATACGGGGGAGGCGCTGAAGACTATTTAAATTGAGCAACAAACACGGAACTGTTTTCGGTCAGGACGTTTCGATGCGGCATCAAATTGAAGGGATCTATGAGCTATCAGGAGAGCTAAGCAGTAATCAAGCGAAGTCGGTCTATTGATTCGACAATCGACTCGTAATCTTCATTACAAGAAATTCAGGATCTGTGATATTAGTCGGGGATGAGTAGCTTATTATAGAAGTCCTTTAGGAGGCCTCCGGACTGTGACCTCGTGAGAAATAGACGGATGTTGCAAAGGTAAGATTTGATATCAGGGAGCTGCTGGTCATCGTTTTAGAGTTTGTTATTTGCATCAAAGAAAGATTTGATAGCATGAGCATTAAGTGAGTAACATAGCGTCATTGGATAGGAATGTTTCGTGGAAATGGTCTTGCCGACCAATAGATTATTTTGTTTGAATGTTTGAAACAAAATATCTGCTTACTCATTATTTTTCTTCATTAGATTAAGGATTTGAATCAAACATTCCTCTAACACGCCACGAGTCTCAGTAACACACTTCAAAATTCTCAACAAATGAATATTCCTGTTGAATGACATGGTATACTATTCGTCAACGTGGCTTCCAAATTTCATAGAAGTTTGGTCGAAGTTAAATAGGAAAAATTACTTCTTTTCAACTGCATTTAAAACAGCATGTGTGAAAGAATACGGAAAAAAATCATGCGCACTTCTATATATAATGAAACTTGTACTTCCCAGCATTTCTGGTTCTCAAAATATGCATGGAGTGATTGACGAGGATCATTGAAGGCAGACAAACCGTCAACTTCATTTAATACTTTGACTGCGGATAAACCGAAGTTAAATATTCAATCCAAATTTGAAGTCAATTGTTATAAGCAACGTTGAAAATACCAGACATTAAGTGGATCACGTTTTCATTTAGTTTTGATTAAGTATTTTAATAATTGAGTTTGTGATACTAACTGCCTACTGACTGCCTACTGACTGGTCTGCAGCGTGACCACTGGCTGCCCACTGACTGGTCTGCAGCGAAATGAACACTCCCTCAGTGACCAAACTTGGCTCACGTCGCAGTCAGAGTGTTGGGGCGGAGTTTTAGCAAGACCACGGAGCTCACACCAGAATAAATGAACCACCTGGTATCAGCATGACGAACGATTTATTCTTCTCAGCATGACGCACGATCTGTTCTTCTCAGCATGACACACGATCTGTTCTTTTCGGCATGAGACAGGATTTATTCTTCTCAGCATGAGGTACGATTTATTCTTCTCAGCATGACGCACGATCTGTTCTTCTCAGCATGACGTACGATTTATTCTTCTCAGCATGACGCACGATCTGTTCTTCTCAGCATGACGTACGATTTATTCTTCTCAGCATGACGCACGATCTGTTCTTCCCAGCATGACGTACGATTTATTCTTCTCAGCATGACGCACGATCTGTTCTTCTCAGCATGACGTACGATTTATTCTTCTCAGCATGACGTACGATTTATTCTTCTCAGCATGACGCATGATTTATTCTTCTCAGCATGACGCACGATCTGTTCTTCTCAGCATGAGACACGATTTATTCTTCTCAGCATGACGTACGATTCATTCTTCTCAGCATGACGCACGATTTATTCTTCTCAGCATGACGCACGATCTGTTCTTCTCAGCATGAGACACGATTTATTCTTCTCAGCATGACGCACGATTTATTCTTCTCAGCATGACGCACGATTTATTCTTCTCAGCTTGACGTACGATTTATTCTTCTCAGCATGACGTACGATTTATTCTTCTCAGCATGACGTACGATTTATTCTTCTCAGCATTACGTACGATTTATTCTTCTCAGCATGACGCACGATTTATTCTTCTCAGCATGACGCACGATCTGTTCTTCTCAGCATGACGTACGATTTATTCTTCTCAGCATGACGCACGATCTGTTCTTCTCAGCATGACGTACGATTTATTCTTCTCAGCATGACGCACGATCTGTTCTTCTCAGCATGACGTACGATTTATTCTTCTCAGCATGACGCACGATCCGTTCTTCTCAGCATGACGTACGATTTATTCTTCTCAGCATGACGCACGATCTGTTCTTCTCAGCATGACGTACGATTTATTCTTCTCAGCATGACGCACGATCTGTTCTTCTCAGCATGACGTACGATTTATTCTTCTCAGCATGACGCACGATCTGTTCTTCTCAGCATGACGCACGATTTATTCTTCTTAGCATGACGTACGATTTATTCTTCTCAGCATGACGCACGATTTATTCTTCTCAGCATGACGTACGATTTATTCTTCTCAGCATGACGTACGATTTATTCTTCTCAGCATGACGCACGATCTGTTCTTCTCAGCATGACGTACGATTTATTCTTCTCAGCATGACGCACGATCTGTTCTTCTCAGCATGACGCACGATTTATTCTTATCAGCATGACGGACGATTTATTCTTCTCAGCATGACGTACGATTTATTCTTCTCAGCATGACGCACGATCTGTTCTTCTCAGCATGACGTACGATTTATTCTTCTCAGCATGACGCACGATCTGTTCTTCTCAGCATGACGTACGATTTATTCTTCTCAGCATGACGCACGATCTGTTCTTCTCAGCATGACGCACGATTTATTCTTCTCAGCATGACGTACGATTTATTCTTCTCAGCATGACGCACGATCTGTTCTTCTCAGCATGACGCACGATTTATTCTTCTCAGCATGACGTACGATTTATTCTTCTCAGCATGACGCACGATCTGTTCTTCTCAGCATGACGTACGATTTATTCTTCTCAGCATGACGCACGATCTGTTCTTCTCAGCATGACGTACGATTTATTCTTCTCAGCATGACGCACGATCTGTTCTTCTCAGCATGACGTACGATTTATTCTTCTCAGCATGACGTACGATTTATTCTTCTCAGCATGACGCACGATTTATTCTTCTCAGCATGACGCACGATCTGTTCTTCTCAGCATGAGACACGATTTATTCTTCTCAGCATGACGTACGATTTATTCTTCTCAGCATGACGCACGATCTGTTCTTCTCAGCATGACGTACGATTTATTCTTCTCAGCATGACGCACGATCTGTTCTTCTCAGCATGAGACACGATTTATTCTTCTCAGCATGACGTACGATCTGTTCTTCTTAGCATGAGACACGATTTATTCTTCTCAGCATGACGCACGATCTGTTCTTCTCAGCATGAGACACGATTTATTCTTCTCAGCATGACGCACGATCTGTTCTTCTCAGCATGACGCACGATCTGTTCTTCTCAGCATGAGACACGATTTATTCTTCTCAGCATGACGTACGATCTGTTCTTCTCAGCATGACGCACGATCTGTTCTTCTCAGCATGAGACACGATTTATTCTTCTCAGCATGACGCACGATCTGTTCTTCTCAGCATGACGCACGATCTGTTCTTCTCAGCATGAGACACGATTTATTCTTCTCAGCATTACGTACAATCTGTTCTTCTCAGCATGAGACACGATTTATTCTTCTCAGCATGACGTACGATTTATTCTTCTCAGCATGACGCACGATCTGTTCTTCTCAGCATGAGACACGATTTATTCTTCTCAGCATGACGCACGATTTATTCTTCTCAGCATGACGTACGATCTGTTCTTCTCAGCATGAGACACGATTTGTTCTTCTCAGCATGAGACACGATTTATTCTTCTCAGCATGACGCACGATCTGTTCTTCTCAGCATGACGCACGATCTGTTCTTCTCAGCATGAGACACGATTTATTCTTCTCAGCATGACGCACGATCTGTTCTTCTCAGCATGACGCACGATTTATTCTTCTCAGCATGACGCACGATCTGTTCTTCTCAGCATGACGTACGATTTATTCTTCTCAGCATGACGCACGATCTGTTCTTCTCAGCATGAGACACGATTTATTCTTCTCAGCATGATGCACGATTTATTCTTCTCAGCATGACGCACGATCTGTTCTTCTCAGCATGACGTACGATTTATTCTTCTCAGCATGACGCACGATCTGTTCTTCTCAGCATGACGCACGATCTGTTCTTCTCAGCATGACACACGATCTGTTCTTCTCAGCATGAGACAGGATTTATTCTTCTCAGCATGACACACGATTTATTCTTCTCAGCATGACGCACGATCTGTTCTTCTCAGCATGACACACGATCTGTTCTTTTCAGCATGAGATACGATTTATTCTTTTCAGCCTGACGCACGATCTGTTCTTCTCAGCATGACGCACGATCTGTTCTTCTCAGCATGACACACGATCTGTTCTTTTCAGCATGAGACACGATTTATTCTTCTCAGCATGACGCACGATCTGTTCTTCTCAGCATGACACACGATCTGTTCTTTTCAGCATGAGACACGATTTATTCTTCTCAGCATGACGCACGATCTGTTCTTCTTAGCATGACACACGATCTGTTCTTTTCAGCATGAGACACGATTTATTCTTCTCAGCATGACGTACGATCTGTTCTTCTCAGCATGACGCACGATTTGTTCATCTAAAGTAGAGGTTCTTAAGCAAGAGTAAATTTTCCCCTAGTCGAGGTAAATGTAGGCATTATGATTGTAATGAATAAAGCCGAGAGGGTCAATGATGGAAGAAAGTTAGAAAATGGCTGATCTAAAGAGTCAGAACACTTGAGTGAGAAGCGAGAAGTAAGCTTCGGATTAACACCGCCACCAATTAAGTCAAGGGGGCTGCGGTGTGTTGGTTTCAGCACTATTGACGCGTTGAAGATGACGCTATAATTAGTTCTTTAAGTCCCTGGAGGGAATTGTTCTGGTGCTCCTGTTCTGAATGCATAATCTCTGAGAGAAGCGAGAGTAATTATTTTCCTTAATTGCTTTCGTAACTATTCAATATGAGTTGAGGCCGCAACTTTGCTAGTTAGATCGTTCGTATTGCAACCAAGGTTCGTGACTTGAATTGAACAATGGAACAACCAGCTTCGTATCACTTAGTTACTCCCACACGCTTGTCATCGAATGACAGCCCTATTTGGCTCAATGGCTTTGTTTCTTAAATATTTTCGTGCCGAATACGCTACATATTGCTTTTGTTCCCAACTGTTGGCCATGACCGCGAGACAGCCAGTCTTGAATGCGGGACAGCCAGTCATGAATGTGAGACAGCCAGTCATGAATGTGAGACAGCCAGCCATGAATGTGAGACAGCCAGCCATGAATGTGAGACAGCCAGCCATGAATGCGAGACAGCAAGTCATGAATGTGAGACAGCCAGCCATGAATGCGAGACAGCCAGCCATGAATGCGAGACGACCAGTTATGAATGCGAGACAGCCAGTCATGAATGTGAGACAGCCAGCCATGAATGCGAGACAGCCAGTCATGAATGCGGGACAGCGAGTCATGAATGCGAGACAGCCAGTCATGAATGCGAGACGCTCAGGTCAAGAAACTTCTGTTCTGAATGCAATATTGATGGACATACAATCTCGCATCAAGATCTTGATGGCGACCAAGCCTAATTTAGAATTAATTACCGTCACGTAAAGGAGATTTTCTGAGTCGTATTCTGCTCTACTGGGTTCAAATTAACAAACAAGTCGATGACCGATGTATTCTAAACCAAAACTTTAGCGCAATTTTTTTTTATCTACGCTGCAAACTGCTATTTGCGGTGGAACGTTGAAATTGTGATCGGGAAAAGTTTGAAATATGTTTGATTTCCTTTGATTTCCTTTATGCAGAAGCTGGTGTCTAATTCACTAACTCGTGCATGTTTTCATTTCACTCTCTTCGAGCCTGTTGAAGTATTGCTAAAGCGCACTCTGCCATTCACTACGCAGACACTTTTGTTATTGAATTTTGTATTGCGTACACGACGCTGGGTGTCGAGCACTGTAGAGGAAACAAAGTAGGGTCATTTCTATGGGAGAAAATACACAGTCTCTTGTTCGGCTAGCCACTAGAAAAGTTTTATTTCAAGAAAACTTTATGCCGTCACCAAAACGCCATGTCGTTTGGCCAATAGTGGAGCCAGATTTGAAGGTAGCAGTGCTACCAGATGCAACATGAGCGCAGCTATTAGTGCGTTGCCGTGACGTCAGAAAAACCATGCCGTCAACGAAAAAAAGACTGGTTTTGAACCTAACTTGTTTCCTCTGCCGTGGTGTCAAATGTCCCTCCAGTCTCTCCCTGCATTGGAGGGCTCACCCAGAAATCAAAGCCCCTTCATTAGGATGATTTCATGATGTAACACACGTGCACAGGCTCGCTCTATACATTGCATGGAAGAGTTTGCCTGATTTAGGATGCTGCGTTATATTATATTTTGTTCCATTTTATTTTCCGTCATGTGTGGAAGTACTAAATAAATATACGTCATTATTCAAAATGCCCCTCATGAGAATGAAATTTTACAAGATAATCCGTCTATTGAACCTCAATATTTTAATGATACAGACGAGTTAAGATGAAAGGTGTGCAAGTTTCTGTAAAACGTGTTATTGATGAAAAAAAAAACTTTAAAAATATTAAAGTTAACAAAAAATATTTAGATTAAGTATCATTCATTCAGTGAGAGTCAATGAATTTTTCATTCATAACTTACACCCTGAGAAAAAAAAATTTGCAAATAGTTTAAGTCGGAAAGTTTCTTTTATCCGCGTGTATCTGGAAAAAATAAATTACTTCTATAATCTGCCTGACCACAGAACAGCAGAGCAAAATAACATAATAGAAACTAAGAAATAAATACTGGCTATGCTTGTGGGTTGGCTTTAACTGACAAAAAGGATCGGATCATCTTCCCCCAATGAAGAACACAAAAGTAAATTAAATGTTCGGAGTATTGACCGTGGAGTTTACCAACAGAGCTTTTACTGTACATTCAAACGCACGTACAGATTTTAAGAAGTTGCCCACCCCAGTAGCGCGTGCTTACAAGATTGATATTTATTCTTGCTGAATAATTATAAGCAATTATTTATTGTCGGAGGAAAATATCAATTAATCTGAACAGCGAAATGAATACGTTTGGGAGAATGAAGAGAGGCGTTGTGAGATGCATTTCAAGCGATACATTACGAACATATAAGTCTGAAAAAAGTTAGAAATTTTTGAGTATGGTAAAGGATTAGGAGGCTGAAATTCTGTCTGAGGGACAAGATGGTATTCGTGAGGCGTGTTTGCAAAATAAATCTGTAGCTCTGCGCAGTGTTAAAAAAAACGCTCGTATTGTTCTATGCACATAAATTTTTATTAGTAAAATGATCGCATTGTGTTGGTGTAGCTCTGGGCGACGTTCATGGTAGCTTAAATATTCACAGCCAGATTGACTGATGTATTAGAAATACGATAAAAAAGGTACACAATTCGCTTAGCGAAGTATTTTTTTGTGAAGCAAGTATGAGCGAAGGCGGTAAAACTAAAAGAAATGATAGTATAAAAAGAAAGAAGTGATATCATAAAAAGTAAGAAGAAGGCCACACCGAGCACGATTTAAGGAAGTAAGAAAATCCCAAGAAATAAAAGAGAAAAAATCGTGGGCTTTAGACCCGGATTACTAACTGAATTTTACAGGTTTTATTGCTATCAAAATGGTATAAGATCTGTGAGTAGGTGGAACTATTTGTGCTTCCTCAAGTTCTTTAGCCAATCTGACAACCCAGTAGTAAAATAATGTTGTAATTATTGATGGCATCATTAGGCTGGCATACCCATTTATCACGTACTTAAGTTTATTTTTAAATTAGGTTGGAGTACTCTTCATAGTTTCAAAATAAAAATAAAAAAAGAAAAGATTTCTTTTTTATTTTACTCTAATATTTTCCTACCGGGCTGTGAAATTACGTCGAAAATTTGGTAGGAATTTGTTTTCTATAATAGTGATGTTGTAGTCAATGTTAATTCTTTCGAAGTGAGTGCTTTTAGTTTTTCTTGATCGCTGTGGTTCCAATTTTCTTCTTTATTCGGAAGTTTGAAGAGATGTCACCTGCAGGCAGCAACGTTTAGCTAGTCGATGTTGACCTTCGTGTGGTTCTTTTTTGTTTTCGGAAATAGATTGAGGCCATAACTAGTCGAGCAATTTTCTAGGTTGGTTAAGGAAATTACAGCGATAAATTAGAAAATTAGAAAAGCGATAAATTAGAAAATCACAACGGTGACGCACAGAACGGGAAGGACAAATTTAACGATAAACGTTGCTCAAAGTACGTGACGTAACAGGCTTTTACTTCATTTTCCTCGTTGGGAAAATTCAGAAGTAACACAAAATTGCCTGGGTTGCTCACGTCAGTCAAACATGAGAGCTAACCTTTTCCGAAAGAGACAACTCCTCAGCACTTTTTCAGCTACCGTTAGATTTGAAAATACCGATGCAACAAAGACTGGGAACGGTTATCGAACGTCTGCCAAAAAAGAGAATTGCTACAGCTTGTACCCTGAGAAATTGCTATTTGAAACTTCAGTCGCATTCGACAAAAACCGATTACATAATTGGAAAGGTTTAAGATTGGAGTGAATTTGGCCTTCATTTAATACTGCAAGCACGTGCAACTCTTGACAGACTCTTACACGTAAGAAAACCTTACTTACATGGCAGCTCTGTAGCCAGGTTACGTCACCGTCTCACCTCAGCGGCAGCTCTGTAGCCAGTTTGCGTAACCGTCTCACCTCAGCGGCAGCTCTGTAGCCAGGTTACGTCACCGTCTCACCTCAGCGGCAGCTCTGTAGCCAGGTTACGTCACCGTCTCACCTCAGCGGCAGCTCTGTAGCCAGGTTACGTCACCGTCTCACCTCAGCGGCAGCTCTGTATCCAGGTTACGTCACCGTCTCACCTCAGCGGCAGCTCTGTAGCCAGGTTACGTCACCGTCTCACCTCAGCGGCAGCTCTGTAGCCAGGTTACGTCACCGTCTCACCTCAGCGGCAGCTCTGTAGCCAGGTTACGTCACCGTCTCACCTCTGCTTATCAAGCAATGCAGTGGTCGGTTCTGAGGAGCTGTGAAGTGCATTGTTTATAGTTCGAGGCTAAACTGCAATAACAAGCTCACACTTAGTGTAAACTTCTTACAATGGATAGTGAATTTGTAAATTTGGTAACAAAGTTACAATGTATTAAGTTTCAAAAAATAAATGAGATTCTTATGAATGTTCAGCTCATCATTACATTCAATAAATTTCAGTGCTTATTATAGTTATAGTATGTTAACGATTTATCTAATATAAGAGAAAATTTCCCGCTGCTTTCAATAAAAGGAATGTCTCACAGAAGTGAGCTCGTGGAAGAGTAATATTAAATTATGTACATACATACTAAGCTGTTATACCTGAACCATAATGCCGCATGTAATTACGGGGTCTAGTTTTTAAATTCTTTATTGGAATATTTCGCAAATTTTTCACTCTAAGGCTGCTAGATTGACAAACAGACTTGAGGAAGCACTGTTAGCTCCACCATCTCACAACTCCTACAACGCGTTGTTCAGAATTTTATTATTACCATTTTGGAACATAGACAGTTCCACCATCTCACAACTCCTACACCGCATTGTTCAGAATTTTATTATTAACAATGTAGAATATAGACAGTTCCACCATCTCACAACTCCTACATCCCATTGTTCATAACCAGAGAACCATGTGCATATCAGCTAGCATCATGAGCTCATTAGCTGGATATTGGCGGTGCAGAGCGACGGTTCAAAGGCCTCGCAACCTGCCTACGATTGCCAGAGCTTCAGGTGTCTGTGTGCGCTGCACAGCAGGTCCTTTTAACTAGCTCTCGTTCATGTCATTTGTGGTGCTTATGTCCTTAGAAAAATATGCTGCTCTAAGTTTGAATATTGCTAGTCAAAAATAGTTCATTGGAAATTTTATGCAAATTTATTTGGAACTCCAGGAATGTTTTCGAAAATAGAAAATCCAAAGTCACATGAACGATCTGATCATCTTCCAAAATTGATAAAAAAAGTAAACTAAATGTTCGGAGTATTCACCGTGGAGTTTGCGAAATAAGCCATTGCTGTACACTCAAACGCACGCACAGATTTTAAGAAGTTGCCCAAGCCAGTAGCGCGTGCTTGCGTGATTCAGATTTATTCTTGCTCAATAATTGTAAGCAAGAGTAATTTTACATATGATTTTTTTAATACTGCGCAGAGCTACAGACTTATTTTGTAAACACGCCTCACAAATACCATCTTGATACACAGCCAGCATTTCAGCCTCCTAATCATTTACCACACTCAACAACTTCAAAATATTTTCAGACCTACATGTTCGTAATGCATCGCTTGAAATGCCTCTCACAAAGCCTCTCTTCGTTCTCCAAAGCATATTCATTTCGCTGTTCAGATGACGCACGCAAAAATCCAGTTCACCAAAACCCGTGAGTGAACACAAACAATCCTCGGACAAAATCCCAAACGTAATATCCAGGTAGATCGTCCTCCATCCTCACCTGGCGCCTCCATAATAAAACATTTCCCCGACAGGATTTATTACGAGCATTAATACAGAAAATTACAGCTTGGCGCTGCTGGAAGTGCAGTGGAGATGTCGACGTGCCTAATAAAGTCTATGATGAATAATACTCTATTACCGTGCATTAGCGCACCCGCAGCGCAGGAATTCAAACTCAGTTTGAAGTATCTCCTCTTAGTGCAATTTTAGCCATAACTTTTGAAGTGGCCATTTCCTAGCATGTACTTAGGAAGGGTTGTTTCAAAAGACAAGTGAGAGTTCCGTGATGTATGGCGACGATCGATGTACAGAAGAACGCTAAAGATAAGATCCTCAAAAATTGACTTCCAATTCCTGCAAAGTCATCGATTTGCGATGATAATTATACTTTCTACCCAGTCTAACTTTTTCGCCACTTGCAAGCATATTTTTCGCCGCCCAAGTAGTTAAATCGCTTAGGTAGCGAAAAACATGCATGCTCCGGCGAAAAAGTTTGACTGGGTATGAGTCCTAGATATCCAGCGAAATAGGTGAGAATTTGAAAACATAATTGACATAAGGCTTTAGGTAATTCGAGTGCAAACATACTCCCGTAGAATTGATTTCAATTATATTGCGTTCCTCTATAATAAGCACATAGATTTCTACTCTCCGAAACTTTCAATTTGGCAGCAAGCGGTGAGCCTCGCTAATAACATTAGCTCATTAAAGTGCACGCTCAATTGCACACAAATTTATTTTACCGGCTCAATGTTAGTGATTCCGGCATTTCATCATTCCAAAAGAGTTTCAAAATAAAATCCTCGGATAATTTGCATTAGTACAAAAATCCAAATTTTTGAGTTTGCTACTAGTAATGTCCAACAACAATAAACATTAAAATGCCTAAACTATTAAATTATGGAAGAAATCCTACAAAAATAAGCAATAAAATGTCTAAGATATTACATTATAGAAGAACATCCTACAACAATAAACATCATACAACAATAAACATCATACAACAATAAACATTGAAATGTCTAAACTAGTAAATTATAGACGAACATCCTACAACAATAAGCCTTACAATGTCTAAGCTACAAAATAATTGACGAATCGATGCTCTTACATTTAAAAACAGTGAGACAGGAACCATTCCTTGCCGGAGAACAACACCATCAAGACGTCATGGATCCATTAAAGGCTTTTATGGCCTCCCTCGATTATAGGCTCGTGAATTCCTTCGCAAAGAACTTCTGAAAGCATCCAAATTCCGTGTCGTCTTTGGAAGCGCCGCTGAGAAGCCCCGCCTCAGCGTTTACTACTCCGGCAAACAGTCGCGTGAAGCCCTTACGGTTGTACTCAAATCGGCATCAGTTTAGGCAAAGTGCTGCTAACATTTAGCTTGTTAAAGTTAGGGCGAGCATCTCTTCGCGTTTATGGCAGACTTCAAATCTCATCACGTACTTTTCAGGACTATACTTAGAATTCAAGGTTTTCTTATTTTGCTTTAATCTGTCTGAGTTTGTCGTCATTTTTAAACTGTGTGCTGTAGGTAAGAGCCTCAGGACTTCATAGTTTCATGACTGCCTAACGCTTAAAATTTAGGACTTTGACTTCATTATCAGTTTTTCCAGACTCTTTAATCCTTAACGCGCTTGTTTACAATTCAGTTTTCTTTAAAACGATTGTATAATTTCACTATGTCGGATATCTCCAATGCATCTATTTACGCTTTATTTTCGTTTGGTTTCGGCATATTTACCCCAAATTCCACAATACACGTAACTCGCCTTTTATGAGAATAAAATTTTGCTGAAATTTTACTTTTAATCGAATAGAGACGCGCACGTATTTACACGCCGAGTTTTGCGCCCTCGTAAAAAAGATGTCCAGTATTCGAATTTCAAAAGACACAAGAGCAGACGTCCGGCGTGACTCTGATGTGAAGAGTTTGGCATGCAGCATCAGGAAGTTTTGCTTTCTGCCTGCTCAACACAGCGTGAACTTAACCACGGAGTTTTGAATCATCTTTTCGAGAAAGCGAACTTCCTTCAAGATGAAATTGGTATTCTTACTTTATCCATAATTTCAAGAAACTCATTAATCGAGTTAAAAGAGATGGAATGGGCTGATGAAATAGTTAAAAGATCTTGTTCCGTTTGAAGTAATGAATCTCCTCGTCACTTTGAACGCATGGTTGTAGAAGAAACAAATTTTTGCATTTTTTTTTAAACCCAAACATGTATGATTCGCGTTTAGCCTATTTACACTGATTTTGCTCACTTTCAAATCAATTTCAACACATGAAAAAACTCAAAATGGTTTATTGTTTAAATGACATTTTCTAGAATATCAACTAAAGTGAGTCCATAAAATTATCGAGAAAATTTTTTATTTCAATTTACAAGCACAAAATGCATCACCTTGCAGAAAGACGAAGGAAATCTTTTGCGTGTTTTGCAAATTTCTTATTTCTTTAGTAAATACCTTTGACTAATGTATATTGTGTTGAATAACAGACATAAATTTTATGTATTGTTGACTACCTTGGTTATTTTATTGGGTGTTTTATTTAGTAGGTTGATTTCTTGACTGGAAGCCATGAATTTTTCTTCAACGTAGTTCAGGCAGTTCAACAATTCACACCAACGATATCAAATTTTATAGTTCATCAACATGCAACAAAAGGAATAGAAAATAGGATGTATCACAGTATCGAAAGAGATCTGTTGACTTTACGGAACTTTTAGTAATTATGTTAGTCTACTGAAATATTCGAATCATTTACCGTAGATTTCAGCATACGCAAGTCAGTTTTCTTCCTACACTTCAGATGCTAATCAATGGAATATATTAAGCACCTTTATCGTCAAGCCCATCCCAGCATTATTTAGTACAAATTTGTTCGTTGTGAATAATTATTTCCAAACTGTCACAAGCTTTTTGCTAGTTTTTCGACAAAATTAATAGATTTTTTTAGACTGAAAATTTACCACAATGGGATGCTGGCGCCGAGCTTTAGATTAATTACTTTGATCACGCCAAGCATCGAATGAAAAATGAACTGCGTCAAGCACTAGTGAAGTGAAATTTAGGTTTTGCAAGCATGTGTTTCAAAATTAAATTGAAAAGTGCAACACTGAAGCGGAGAAGCCTTTTTATTTATTCATTCATTTATTTATTAGTTCATTTATTTATCTATAAATTAACTGTTGAAAGTCACTTGTTCGAAGCTAAAAATCCTTGGAGTATGAGTTCAAGAAATGCATGTGAAATAAAGTACTAGGATAATTTTTTTTGGATTGTGTTTCAGGGAATAAAATTTCATTAATAATACATGGTCACAACTTTCGATCTCCAAATATTATGTTTAGACGATGAATAATTAAAGAAGCATCGGTTCACGAAACACAATTTCCTTTAATTATTTACTTAGTGTTTCTTGGTTGGAAAGTGTAATAGTTTATGGTAACATTTTTCAATATAATGTAACTTCTCTCACTAGTGGCGTAATAGTTTCAGTTTCTCAACCGAATACTAAACGATCGGCTTTTGTGATGATCAGTTCATGCATATTTATGGAATAGAAGATGAAATATATAAACCGAAAAATTAGGTGATTGTACCAGATTTGAGGTAACATCACTATTTTTACTATATCATGAGAATTTTGACTTCCCAACGTGTAGATTTAGCCCTGACAAAATCCGTAATTAAATAGAAATTCCTCTACAGAGAACGCATATTTTTGTATTATTTTGGGTTTTCTGGTTTCATGACTCTCAAACTCTAGATGACTAGATAAAATAGAACATCATGTTGATGCAAAATAATTGAAAACTTACAGTACATTTTCTACTCTGCTAAAATTTTGACCACATGATGGTACACATTTTTGTTTCTGGTGCATTTTTTCTAAGGGCGATTAAGATTTTTTACTTGGAAAAACACGTGGAATAGACCACACTTCAGTATAGCGGCGGGTGCAAGAACTGCCATAGTACTTCGGAATGGAAGTAGGATGGTAACATTATTATGATGTGTCAGTTAAAGCATCGCTGGTTACAATAAATTGGGTAAGGGTAAATATGAATCATGCAAGCACGAGCTACTGGCGTGGGCAACTTCTTGAAATTTTTTGATGCGGTTTCAACGAACAGTGATAGCTGGTGTTGCAAGACTCCACGGTAAATGCCCCGAACATTTAATTTTCTTCTATGGGTGGCCATTGTTAAAAGATGAGCAGATCCTTCTTATGACTTTGGTTTCTCTAGTTTCAAAATATTTCTGGAGTACCGAAAATTTGAGATGTGACTAAAAAACACCGTTGTTATTATTTTTTTATGAATTTGTTGACTTTTATGGGTACTTGAATTTTTGGTCACGAGCGATTTGGAACTTCAAATTTGTCTTGTAACTTATCTGATCTATCATTCTCGATTAACGCTAGCGATTAATCATAAAATTTCTTGCTTTTCGTTGAAATTTTGACCATGAAAATTTCAACACGCTATCACTTAGAGTTGATTCAATGTGCTCTACGAGATCTGAACGCTTCTTTTACATCTTAAAATTGAGTGAAGCATAAATATCGATACCTTCTTGTGTATAACTTCTGCGAGCAAACATCTTCTCACACTCTTCACTAATAAAGTAAAAATCATCGGTGAAAGAATAGCTACCTAAAGAGAGGAGCAGGCATAAAATCTACTAGTCATCTCCGAGCTCAGACTTCAAAGTATGTCACATCACCAATTCTAAAAGTTGAGGTGAAATTTGAATACTTTTCTAACGATGTCCTTGACGTTTCTTTAAAGAAGAAGAAATGGGAGTGGAATAGCTCACAAACGTGCTCATTTCCTTATTCGGAATTCATTACCCTCAGCTCTGCCATCCAAGGCAGGCAAAGAAAATCCTGAGTTTTCTCTTGGTTAATCGCTACGGCCATTTGCTGGGCAGCCGCGAACGCTGTGTGGTTTGGCCGCTTTGCTTTAGAACGTCGCACTTAAAATGCCCGCCGTGACTCAGGCTTTCTAATTATTTGCTAGATTGGACTCAGCGTAGGGGAGAGAGAACTTCGTGCAGCTTCTGCACGTACTGGCACACCGGCGGCACGCTCTAGAGAGAGATGAGATAGACGATAGTGTTTTGATTATATTTCAGAAGGTTATAAGTCCCGATTTAATGTGGAGGAAACACCAAAATACGCTAATATCTGTTCCATTGTTGCAAAATGTGAAGGAAGTTTAGGAAAGTGGCTAGCAATACACACTAAAAATTGAGAAGAACGTAACTTAACCTAAAAACCGAAATACATTAACATTAATTCCATTGTTGTAAAATTCCTGTGCAAAATGAGGATGACTTCCAAAATCAAGCACTTAATAATCTCGTGATTGAAAGGAAGGTTCAGCTTTGTACAAAAATTGTTGGCCCATGTTCAAGTGTAGGTTGATTATAGTCGCAGGTCAAATAAACTTGAAGAAGGTTAGAAATTCGAACAATATCGTTGCCGAACCACCCTGCAATCGAAGTTATATAAAATTAAGAAGCTCCTAATTTTGAACCGCTCATTTTATTTTATAAAATAGTTGTTACAAAATGAAATTAGTTTCCTCAAGGATCTGTCGCTGAAACGAAGTGCAGGTAACAAATCGACGCAGCAGACGCACCTAAAGAACAGTTTCAATCCTTAAAAGAGAAGCGATAGTTTTTGGAACGAGTAGCTCATATTTCTTAAAGCAATTACGTCTGGCACACATGTATGGTGAAAACTTTCATTGAATGGCACCATCTACGCCGAAGCTAAGCACAAGTTTACTTCTACGAAAACGTATATATGTTTATGAAGCAGTCAACAGGTAATTGATGAAATGAGAGTAGAGAATCTCACGCAGGGAGAAAACATCGTCCATCAAATGAAGAAAAAACACTTTGCGTAATAGCTCATTTGAAAAGTTTATAAAATGCTAAGAATATATACCCCAATTTTTCATGAAGTGTTGGCAATTTAAAAATAATATTAAAGTGAGAGACTATAAATCTCGGACATTTAATATCCTGCGAAATTTACAACCATCACCTCATTTTGGACTATATCCCCTGTCCTCTTCCCTCTCTCTCTCTCTCTCCCTCCCCCGATTGCGATCCTTCTGCGCCCCTTTCTCTTTCTCGAATCCATCACTCCCCAACTCTTCCTTCCGTCTCTCCACTCCCCTTCTCCCCCTGAATTCATTCGCCCCTCTTCGCAAATTCTTCCATCTTTCCCTTCCTCGCAACTCCTCCTTCCTTCCACTCCTTTCTCCCTCCACATTTCCCCCAATGAATTGCCCTCTTCTTACCCCTCCTCACAACGCCCCCCTCTCCACTCCCCTTTTCCTTCTTATTCCCCCCCCAATTCTCCTTTCTCCCCCTTTCTCACAACCCCACCCTCTCCTCACAACCCATCTTCCCCCTCCCCCGGGCCCTCGTAGAAGTGCCCCCCCCTTTCGATGGCGGCGCCGATTACAGCTCCAGTCTTCTAACTGAGTCGAATAATTTCCTTCGGAAGTCATAAACTTTAGGAACCTTTCTTATAATTTTTCTCCGTCTCGTCTCTCGATCCAAGAGCGAGAGAAGTTCCCTGTAAGTTTATGGAGCAAATTAGTTCTGTAACTCGCTGCCGTCCACTCCTGAAGAGTTTCGACATCGCAACTTAGTTTTCTCAGAATTATGCCACGTATTTTCAGCAGTGGGCACCGTTCCAGAATCACATTGATGAAGCGTAAATAAATTTTCAACGTCACAAGTTCCGGAATCGGGCGTTTCTTTTCAGAAATTATTTTGCGATGCATTCGTGACCTTGAAAGTAGTAATGCATATTTTGTTCATCTTTTAGAAAGCATCAGTGCAATAAAATTACTTAGTTGAATTGCTGTTGGATATTTCTTCATTTGGAATTGGGTTCCGAAAGACATTAGGTTAAGGTTTATACTATTCCACACTCAGTCATCTTGTTTTGCATGCAACTTTCTCTAGCTATCACAACTACCACAAAACATGAAAGCTTATACAGTTTACAGATTTTACTACAACTATGTGCCATGAGTCGTGAAATCTGTTGAATATTATTCACAATAATTTTAGCAGTATTACAGTTATTTAAAATAATTGCTTCATGTTACCCAAAATATTTGCCTTCATCCTCGTTAATTCAAACAATTTAAAAAACCACCTGCTTTTGACACTTTAAAATTTGTCTGAGTTCTTTTTTTTCGACGGTGCGTAAACTTTCCTCTTATTTTTCTAGTAAATATGCAAGTTCACACAAATCAGCAATGAGCGTGCGCGATTCAATTTATTGGTCAAGACACATTTTTCCAATTGGCTGAGACATATTAACAGGAGCTGTAGTTTGAGGTAGGGGAGTCGTTTATTTCACTACAGTCACCAGTCATCAAGTAGAGCATTCAACAGTTAGACGTTTATTTGCAAGTGTCACCTACATCCCGAGTAAATTTAGGAAGTATTAAGTAAGCATTAACATCATGTCACGGTTGTAAGAAGAAACCTACAATTTTCATTTCAAACTTGATATGCAGCCACTCGATCTCAGGTTATGGATTCCTCCCTCGTAAAAGTACTAGCAATAATAATGAGGGAAGCCAAACAGAGCCTGGACTTCTTTGTTTGATGCAACACGAATTCAAATTTAGCATGGGTAATATTGATGTTTTCGTCTTGTGCTCTTGATATTCGGTTTCTAATTTTATTCAGAAAAGGTTACTTTTCACGGAATAATAAATCTGGGATTTGTAATTTAATGGCGTAGTTTTTTTGATGCGACCAAGTGAAAGTAGCGTGGTGGATGTTTAAAATTTTGATAGGACCTTCAAATTTTCATATATATATTACGAATAATTCAATTTTGATTGAAACTTCGATTGTGCTTTCTGATAGTTTTTTTCGCTTGGCAAGGTACTAGAATCATTTCATTATTGCATTCTAAACATCACAATTCAAAATAGTTAAAATTTGTCCGAACATTAGACTTAAAATGATTCCTGTCCTTTTCTTATTTATGTTCAAGTATATTTTAATTTCAGGTAACGTGAAAATGGCACCATTTGCCTTATTTTCTTGTGTATCATTTGAAAATTCCCGCCATTTAACCTCATTTTCCTCTGTATAATTTAAAAATTGCAATCATTTTACCATATTTTCATTAGAAAATTCCGGCCATTTTACCATATTTTCCTGCGGATCATTTAAAAATTGCCCCCATTTTACTTTATTTTCCTTCGCATTATTTGAAAATTGCCGTCAGTTTACTGTATTTTCCTCCGTATCGATTGGGAATTGCCACCATTTACCTATAGTGTGTGTGCACGGCCCAGTCGGTATCGCCGTAGCCTGGTCACGAGAATCGATTCCATTTTTTGTGGAAGAACACAAAGATTCGACCGATATTAGCGACAGCTGCGCTCTCCACTTATTGAACTGGCGGCCGCTGCGGCGCTGATGCTTCCACAGCGGCGGCAGGGCCAGTGGTGCGGTATTTACCTGACTCCTTGCCATAATTTGACCTGCAAACGCTTCCTGAGAATGAATATTCGTATCTTAATTTGGTGCAGTATTTTCTCAGACTCCCAGTCTTTGACCTGCAAACTCTTTTGTGAATGTTTGTATCTCAATTTTCACATATAGTATTGGAGGTGAAATGTTAGCTTAAAATGTTTGCGGATAGGATTTACATTTCGACCTGCAAGCGTTTCTTGTGATTGTTTATATCTTAATTTAACATTCAGCATTTGATGTGAAATTTTAATTTAAAACGCTTGCAAATAGGAATTTCATTTTCGGGAGTTTTCATTCTTCACATACATTCATTCCCATAAATTTTCAGTCCTTGTGTTTTTGCCTTGCCTATCCCTGTAAAAATGTAAATATTTATCAGATATATTCAGCTATACACCTGACCTCGTTAGGAAATTAAGAAACATTCAGGGCTACAAGTATGTAACATGTATACACATGCACACATAAAACCACATTCTTACTTTCTAAACTAGTTCCATCAAATTTGCTCACGCCATACTACATAGCGTTGAAAATATCCTGCACCCGCAGTAAAACGATCCGATTTTTGATGGAAATCAGATCAAGATGTGCCGCAAGATGGCTCCTCTTTCATGCCTTAGCTCCGAAAATCGCAGTAGCATCGCGCAAGTGCCCGCAGCGAAGCTGTTTTGTCGCATCCCCTCGACATGCTTCAAATTCGCCAGGAGCGCGATCCGAATCTTGATGGAGATGGTCTCGCGCCTTGAATTGTTATCGGGACCCGGCACTTTGCTGGGGGTGGCGTGAGGCCTTCCAGCGGTGGATAATATTCCTCTAGAATTGCCATAGGAACGTAGGGGGATAATATTCTTCTAGAATTGCCATAGGTACGTCAGGGGATAATATTTTCTACAATTGCCATAAGTACGTAGGGGGATAATATTCTTCTAGAATTGCCATAGGAACGTAGGGGGATAATATTCTTCTAGAATTGCCATAGGTACGTCGGGGGATAATATTTTTCCAGAATTACCATAGGTGCCTCCGTATTTTGCAATGTGGTTAGGTAGCCCTATTGAATGAGACACAAAATGTTATTCAGAAAATATGTGGGAGTCTTTACGTTTGCCTGAATGGGTTGTATTACCCGTCAACTTGGATAGAATGTATTCCTACGCCATTCGCCGCCTCGGCATTCTTTCCAGCTAGGTAGCTCGGATCCTGTTGAGTTAGGAGTATGTATATTCTAAACCAGAAAATCCTTCTGAATGGCGTTCTGAAAGCCGCTCGTTCAGTTTGATAGCTGGGAACTGTCGCAGGAAAAACTATATTGTTATTGTATTGCCAGCCTCCTCTCTCGCTACGCCTGAATTTGTCAACTGAACACTTTAAAAGTAATGAAATTTTCGTGTGAAATTCACGCTTGAATTCCCAAAAAATACACGAGTGCTTTCAAAAAATCATTTTTTACATTGGGTCTCGAAGAATTTGTGACCATCAGGAAAATATGGTCGTAAGTTGAACATCTTTAAGAGAGTTGTGAAAAATGAAAAAATTGAACTCCCACAGAAACAATGATTTAGTAAGAATGTGTACTCCGCATTATAAATAAGTTCTCTCATGTGTTTTTTTCAAACAGAAGCCTTCAACAGCAATCAAAATACAACTGATAAAAATGATCTCTAGGCGTAGATTAAGCCTCCTTTGTTTATTTTAGCAAAGAAAGCTGAAAATGTCAACTGAATGTAGATTCGCATGGAAAACGTGGTACATGAAAGGAAACGAATCCCTCGTGCAAGTAATACACTGTTCATGAGAATTTCTTCCTTACCTGAGCGCTAGATAAACTAGAAATAAAATTGCAATTATATTTATTTGCTGCGCCTATGACTGACGCCCGAATGCGAGACACCAAATGTTCGAGCGGTTGCCTCCGTCAAGCTGATCCCATTGTAAGAAAATAGAAATAATTCAAGAGTTTTATGACGATTTTCATTCCAGCAGCGAATATTATTTTCTGTCACAGCCACTATCTGCAAATTGATATTCTAAGGTCATATTTAGATTAAAAAAGAAGTTTTTTCTTATCATCAAGAGGAGTTCGTATAAAATAGGACTTTCATTTCATCTGACATTTGAGCCGTGTGGAAAATCCGGATTATTGTACCTCACTAAAGCATTCTTCCTTCCGTTAGTAATGTATTTGGTTCAGCCTGTCGTTAATTGAAGGACAGTATGAAGGACATGTCCCTATTTCAAGTTCTCGAGTACTGAGTGAGCTTAAAATGCAATTTCAATTTAGTAATTACCCGGAGAATTCCTCATTTTATATCCCGTAATTTAGTTTTCAAACAAAATTTCTAGTCTTTATTGACATTATAAGGCGATCAAGAAAGTGCGTGCCGATAGCTGAGTTGAGTTTCATATACAGCATCCTTGAGCCGCTTTTTCTTGAGAGGCTACTGCTGATTTTCTTACTTAAACGATCCGAGCCATTGTGATATTGAAACCAAGGAATTTGATCATATATATTAATAATTAGTCTGCCGTGAAAATGTACTGTTTCCAAATTAGGTATTAATATTATTCCTCTCTTCAGGACACCAATCTGCCAAAATGTACATAATTTTCGTACATTTTGACGTACACACAAAGAAACAATTTGAAGCTGCAACCTGCAGTCTCTGCGCAATGGTAAGCGTGGACGACACTCGCTGTTGAAAACCTCCATTTGTCTCCTTTCCAGCGACAACGTTCCCTTCTCCTGATCAAAACAAAGTGAGGATTGGATTCCGAATACTCGATATTAACCTGCCAGCTCAACTGAGGAATAATTTTAAAACCAATTAACCTGTTTTTTGTTCACGACCGTGCCTGATGACCCCATGAGTTGGAAGGGCGTCGTGAATACAGAGTTGGGTTAATTCCTCGTAATGGAGTTTTCGATCTGAGGGCATTCACGGCCGGTAGCTCAATGGGATGATAATCAAAGAAGCTCTTGAATATTCGAATTTCAGCTTTGGGTCTCCTATCGGACAGAAGATTCCCTTCTCTTGAGTTTCAGCGCGGAAGGCAAGAATTGGAATCCAATACCGGAGCACGTGGTGCCAAATGATCTACACGCGACGCGGGCTCGGCTCTCAAGCACCGCAGTCCCGCGACGTCTGCCAGATTTTCAGAAGATCGCAGGCACCCGCAATCAGTTTTATTTGAAGTTACTTGACACAGTATCAATATTAGCTGAACTTGTGAGGGAGGGAAAATCACTTTTTTAGAAAATCGCAGGCACCCCGTAATCATTTTTGAGCTGTGCCACTGGGCACCGTCCCTATATTAGCTGAACTTGTGAGCGAAAGGAAAAATTGAGTTTTTAGAAATTCTCCGGCACACCTCATTTATTTTTTTTTCGTTTTACATGGCACCGCATCAATATCAGCTGAACTCGTGCGTGAGAGGAAAATTGAGAGCATTTTTGTGAACTGGTGAAAACTACCTAAATAACACGCCAGGTAGGGTATCATGTGAGAGTTTTTATGTTGTCTTTCACAGAGACAGCTGTGTTAGAATGCTTGATTCAGTTCACGCTTTTCAATTCGGGGTTTTATTTGGATCCGTCAAAATTTGCTAATAAAATACTAATCGTAATAAATGACATGAAATTCATGCTTTAAAATCTCAATAACGTCAGTAGTTTAAAACTATATCATTTTTCAGACACGTGAAATACTTTAACACAAACCAATGTAACTAAGCACAGATTCATGGTACATAAATCTAAATTATATGATTGAAGGAATTTTAAAAACTTGTATAATATCCAAAGACTCTAATCCATCTAGTGAAAGTTGAAAAAAATGCGAACCTTATAAGTGTTGTATGCTATAAACTGTTGCTCAGTATGATGTCAAGCTCACACGTCGACACAGTTGAGGGGCTTACAGCACCTCGGTGAGCTGTGACTTGGTCCACGCATAAACCAGAGCTCTCTCTTTCTTTGTCTAGCTGCTCCGGCCTCATCGTAAAATATTCAGCATTTTATTGCCTGAGGCTGACACTCTCATATTTTCGTTTCATTGAAATATGACACAACAATGAATTTTCATGCACCTCGAGATGAAAAAAAAATCATGATAATTTTACCGATCAATATGAAACACACGAACAAACCTACCTACGCTGCAGAATTGGGTAAAACATACTTCGCCTACAAATACACTCATAACAAAAAACGCACATGCAGCAATTTTTGCTTATAAGCCCCACTAGAAACAGTCCCTTGTCTACAAAACACAAAAACCGCGCGGCGCCAAAAGTATCTTGTCCGTTTCGTTGTTCGTCGAGAGGAGCTCCGGTCTTAATGTTGGAGCGCAAACAATTAGAAGGCAGAGATGGGCAATAATCAGATTACTTTTAGACTACTAATGGGCTGCGCTTCACGCCGGGCATCATAATTAGAAGTTCACAACGAGATTCCAGGGTGCTGTTAAGGGGATCGTCCCTCTGAGAGCAATACACGGCGTTTTGTGTGCGGTGTTCGTGGGGCGCAATCCTCACGCAATCTGTGATGGGATCAGCGCATGTAATTGCTCTATCCAATGATCCCTCCGAGAGATTTTTGTCGCTAAATTTTCTTTAAATCACCCGTACATTTCCGAAGGTGAAATGTTCCGGCTTAGTAATATAAAGAGTTAATATGTATTTGAAATGTTGCACTTCAACGCTTGATTAACATTCTATGCTTACATCTGATGACCGTATATTATGTGTTATATCTGCTTATAGAAATAGTGCGCACCTAGTGTGTGCAAGTAGGTGTTAGAAAAAATACACAATAATAATTATTAACACGTGTACATAAAGTTTTTCTGAATTTATTTCAAGTTGCTGGGTAAAGGAGTTTCACATGACTTTTTCAGGAGTAAAATGACACCCCGTACCCAAATGACAATTTTAAATCTCAAACATAAATGAGTTAATCGTTCTTCTTGCTGAAATTGGACCAGTCGAACATTCTGGGTACATGCGAAAAAATATTTTCAAATAGTTTCGTAAATGATTACAAAATAGTCTACGGATTTACGTCTTAAGATTTCACTATCCATTCATGTGATAATGGGCGGAAGAGGGATATGCAGTTTCCTAGCATAAGCTATTTGAAAATAAACATGCAAAGACTGATTTCCTCCCTGAAAGCATTTTAATAGCACCGTATCCTTAATAGTAAAAGAGACGAAAACTATTCAACTAAACGCTTTCATTACGCAGGGTTTTTTAATGCCTTTTTGCAGGAAAAAAAATTATTGACATAGAAAGAACTTGATTGCTACAAAATTGCTAGAATTTCTGTCTGACTGAGAACGAATTACATATGCTTATAAAATAATGAGCACTCTGATGCCAAAAAATACAGATGTTATGGAAGACCTTAGGCTCAGTTCTCAGTGTGAAGGCACGTGGAGTTTAAAAGGAATTCTTTTTAAATATTTCTTCAGCAGCTCCTTGTTAATTTGCGAGACACTTTCAAGCAGAGAAGTGCGATCTGGCCGTCCGATTAGGGGACTGTTGCGAAGTTGCAGCAGCGTCTGGTATTTCCGTTCTTTCGATTGCGGAGCCTTTCTTTAATTCATGTTATAAGTCTGGTCTTGACAATGGTCTGCTATTTTTAATGAGATTAGTTTTAGTTAAAAATGTTTATTTTGGAATAAGAGTTCTTTAACAATGTAAACTCTATATTTGCTTGCACTACAGCATATTAAACGACGTCCGGCTTAAGCCTCCGATTTTGAGTAGTTGATTAAATTTATCCTGAAAGAGTCTTAAAAATATAATAAGTTAAATCCGTGATTTATGACTATTTATTTCAAGACGATAAACTTAATGAAAATCAAAGCCACATAAAAAAAAACTTGAAGACAGATAGTTCCATCTGAAAAAAGTTGCAATGATGTTACGGAGCCTTTTATTCGATAGAATTTGGCTTCAGTGTAATGGTTAGTTTGAACATCTACAAATCCTAGTTAAATCATTTTTAAGATCAATCGCTAAGCTTTTCCTCCCAAGATGCTGCATATTTTTCTTCAACTACATATAATGGTACAAATAAATTTTTGCCTCATTTAGCTGAGATTAGCTTCAAAAACCTCTTCGAAGCATTTCAATGCATTGCGTCTCCCATTGCCCGACACTATTCATGTTTACTGGTGTATTAATACACCTCCGCGCTCCAGATGTGCGAAGTTTGGGCTGAATAAATGCACTTACTGAGGCTTGCAAGAACACAATATTTCTGCACAAGTTGCACCTCAGCGAGATGTAGGAACAAACTATGAGATCGTGATGGAAAATTTGAGCAAAATCGCTACCGAAATTGTCGTCGAATAAGAATATAGAGAAGATAATCTTAGATTCAACTCTGCAATTTGAAATCATCCAATGTGCGCTGCTTCCACAGTGCGGAGCAAATCAAATACCCGCGTTTTGAAAGGCTGTTAGTGCAAATCAGATGCCCGCGTTTTGGGAGGCTATTAGGAAAAGTAAAACAATACTCACAGAATTATTTGTTGTTTTATTCAAACCAGTGTACATACATTGCCGTTTGTGAGGTCACTTTTTGAAGATGGCCTCAAGAAGACCCACATCTTACCGTCACCACCACAGCCGCTGCTCGCGCCTTTCAAAACTCGCGAATTTGATTTGCCCCGCCCTGTACCACGGTAGATTTGCCCCACCCTGTACCACGGTAGAAGAAACAAGGTAGACTCATTTCTATGAGAAAAAATTACCCCTTTTCTTATTCGGCTAGAAAATAGAACGGCTTTATTTCAAACAAAATTTATGATGTCACCATTGCGACATGTCGTTAGGCCAATAGCGGTGTCAGATTTGAGGCTAGCAGTGTTGCCGGATACAATATGATCACTGCTATTGGTCCGTTGCCATGACGTCAGCATTGCCACACGGTCCATAAAAAAGGCTTGTTTGACCCTACCTTGTTTCTTCTACCGCGGCTGTATTCATGTGGTGGCGTGCGTCACCTCCGTGACTCATCAGGTAACGAACTTCAGCTCACGTGCGTTGGAGTTCAGACGCAGCAGAGCACAAGGCTAAGCACAGCGTTGTTCACACGACAAGTCGGGACGAGAGCTCTGTTGCTGGTGTTTCTGTCTCAAATGCAAAGCTCCATCATTGAGATCTTTTCCAGATAAGTCCCTCCTCTCCTGCAACGCGTAAGTTCTTCCACTTGTAACTTTCGAAATAATGCAAATTACTCTCAAACGAAAGATTAAAACATTCTTTCGTTTCAGAGTAATTTGAAGTCGATAGGTGCATTATTTGGAAAGTGTCAAGTGGGTGAACTTATGTGTTGCATTAGTGGCGGGGCTTATCAGTATCGAATCATCGTTGTGCTCGTAAATGCTAGCGTTTTTTTTAACGTATTTACGTTCGTTTACGCTCATTTTCGTTTTTGGAAATTGGTCGCACAACTGGAGAACACAAAAACTCTGTGAAGTGACCTCTGGTGCATGTGTTCCTGTCTGAAATGCAGAACTCCATTATGGTTTTGTTCGTAAATGCTTGCCTCTGTTTTACGTGTTTACGTTCGTTTACGCTCATATTTGGGTTTGGGAAATTATTCGCACAAGTTAACAACACAAAAAAGTGCATCAGTTCTTTCCATAGGCACGTTTGCTTCAAAATCATGGAAATACTTATAGAACATCCCGAAGACAGTGCTGTGACTGAGGGCTACAGCCTTGCACGCCACCGTTTCATAGCAGCAGCAGTTGCTAGAGGTCGCCAAGGAACAATTCTGGTGAAAGCTACTTGCTAAATTTCGGACGATGTGTTCGACAGCACTTTCGATTTTTGTCATGATGAAAACATCTATCGTCGCCAAATTTTATTCATAGCTGCTTTTCTATAGAAATTAGTTCGTTTTCACTGCTGTGTAGGATAGGAATATCAGGTACTTCAACATGTAATAAATTACTGTTAAATAAACTTAAGAATGTTTCGAGACTCAAACTCAGGGATGACATGTAATTCCAGTTTCATTTGTTCTCACCTGTTTTTTGTGAATTTTTTTTCCTACCTTCGTTGCATGTTACCTTTAAGGTACTCTAGAAAAACATTATTCATAAATGGTCTTATGAGTAAAATGAAAACTACTCAAATATCTTAATTCCGATCAAAATTCCTTTTTCCACACCATGAACTACGCACGCCACAGTGTATGTGCGCTGCTTTGTTAACTGCTATAAGTTCGAGACGCTGCAATAGGATTTAAGGTACTTTAGAAAAACACTATTCGCAAATACCGTCATGGTTAAAATGAAATCTACTCAAATATCTTATTTCCGATCAAAATTCATAATTCCACACACAACCAAAAAGTACGCTAGCCGCACTGTGGGGGCGCTATTTTCTTAACTGTGTTGTTAACTGTTATAAGTTCTAGACGCTGCAATAGTTGATATAAATTTCACTGAAGAGGAGAAGAGCTCCCCGGAATGGCGTATCAGAAATCGACAAACTCAGAACAGCTCGATGACCTAAATCTGTCACGAAAGATGAATCTCTCACGCACGCTCAGTTGAATCAAAAGCTTTAGCATGTCAAAACTTCCCTCTTACCTTCGTCACCTTGGCATGTCGGACAGTTCGCCTCTCAACTTGTAGATGAAAATTGCTTTGGCGCTCGGTGTTTTCTTCTTAATGGGTCACAAGGTACGGTATTGATGCAATTACCATGGAAACATAAGCTAAATATGACATCAATATATAAGCTAAATCCTAAATGAGAAAGATGTCTGATTTTTTTTAGATGAAGTGAACTTAGCTTCAACCTCTTCATGATGAACAGAAAATGATAGCTGAAAATTACACATCAATGTCGTGAATGCAACAAGGAATTGAATAAGACTTTACAGTGTCGAATAGGAAATCAATCAATTCCTGAGAAGTGACTCAGAGTGACCACTGTTGGCCTTGACTGAAGTCACCTCATTTCGATGAACTAAAGCAAATTCTAGCGTAAGCAATATTGCACGATTGAAAGTTTGCAGTTTGTAGGCATGGAGACAGCACTTAATGAAAGATAGACACTTGCCTGCGTGGTTATTAGAGAAGAGACATTAGGTGTCAGGCTAGAGAGTGAGGGACTGAACGGTGAAGCTGTTGTGGTTTAATGCAGAACGTGGAAGGACTCAGAGTACAGCTGGAAGCTATTTAATATTTTATTCAACATACTTCAGAATGGCAAATGACCTTGGTGTTCGGCTTTCTACTTTAACAAAGAATAAAAAGTGTGATATCTTGCTTACTTACTGTATTTTCGTCGTAATTGAGCTGAAGTAACCTTTATAAATGATCGTTCAGTTCAAGATATTGTCAATGAATTGCTTAGTTTTCCACTGATGATAAGAGGCTTATAGATAAACTATAGGAGGAACTACGGAGATTCAAAAACTGAAACCTGTGTAAACAACAGAAAAGAATTTAGAACCAATTACTCTAAGTGCCCCGCAGACGAAGACGCTCAAGGATTTGAAGTGCGATAAAAAAAAATTATGGCGTTTTACTTTCAAAAGCATGATTTTAGAATATTTGCTACCGCATTGGATTGGAAGATATCGATAAGAAGACGGTTATTGGACTCGAGTAATAACCGGTTAGTGCTGCCAGACATATATGTGTAAAGGGGAACTGCTGTCGTATGTAATGGAGAACTGTTGCCATATATATAGGGGAACTTTAGCCATTTATAAAGGAGAACTGTTGCGAAAGAAAAAGAGGAACTGTTGTCATACATAAAAGAGAACTGTTGCCATACATAAAGGGGAACTTTAGCCATTTATAAAGGAGAACTGTTGCGATAGAAAAAGAAAAACTGTTGCCATACATAAAGTGGAAATTCGGCAGCCAAGTTCACGCTGACAGTGAGCAGCGTGACCTAAAGCAACAACGGCAGAGGACAGCGGGGCGGGCACGGGAGCAAACACAGACCCTGTGGTCTCACTCAACCCAAACTACTTAAAAAAATAAGCCCATGGAAGTGATCAGAACCCAAAAGTTACCCTGCCTCAAAAGGATCCTTCATTGCAAATACATACAACTATAGTTTGACTGTAAGCTCAGGAATGCACAAAATTAGTGCGAAGTTTTCTTCTTGAGGTTTAAGTCAACGGAAGCCGCCACAATGCAGCAGTAACACTGCCTCAAAAGAATCAATCATTGCCAGCATGCTAAATACATACAACTATAGTTTGAATGAACGCTCAAATAGCGGAAATTAGTGAGAAGTTATCATTTTTTGACGGTTTAATCATTCGAAGCTCGTGATTGGCCAGAGATGCCTGCATAGAGGATTGGATTCCAACGGGAGAATTGATGATTTTGTGGTGACAAATTACAATTATTTACATTCATTTTAGTGGTAGCAAATAAGTTGAGCACCAAAACGTGAGCTGAAACTTAAGAGATTAAAACTGCAGGTTCTCTTGCCATATTGTATGGAGTCATAAATATATTTTAAAATATTATGGTAAGCAATGGGCAGTAAAGGAAAGCAAGTTATGTAGCGGTAGGTATGCGCCGCTTAATTCACGCACTGTGCTTTGAATGAATTACTTTAATTAGCGTCAATATTTCCTAACTGAGAAGCGAAATAGCAGCGTCCCAATAAATTGGAGAACGCTAGGCGGCTTTAAAGCAATACGTTAGCTGTCCATTTGCTTGATTTAATACTGATTAAATTTGCCAAAAGTCCTCATCAGCGATGATCAACCTCAGGTTGTCCCTCCTCACTTCGAGAACCATCAACACAAATCTAAATCATTCGGGCATAATCGCTGAAAAAGCGCAAATAATAAGAAGCAGTCATAAATGCACAGTTCGTGTGTCAACACAAATTTAAGCTAACGATATAATATCGTTGTACGTTATTTTTTTTAAATTATACTTTTTATTATTTAGAAAGAAATTTTCAACGCCCAGATCATGATCACGTAGCTCGTTACAAGGTCCTAACATCTGCACACTAACCAACAATGATGAGGCGTTTACCAACATCTTCATGCCGATGATTGCGACGTTCTGCTGTCTACAACAATCTGTCCTGCAACAAGCCTCTTGTTGAAGCTTCACATGAGCAAAACATCTGCATCGCAGTTAGGGGACCCTGAGTTCCTCCTGACGTCTTTTTTCCATCTGCAGTTGAAGCAAACATGTTTGCTATGGCAGTCTTGACAAGATAATGAGGTCAAAGCCACCAGAGCGAGGATGGTCGAGATGATTTCTTAAAGTAAAGGTTCTTGCTCTCGTCAACATAGATATCGGAACAGCGTTTTGAATTTGATGGATTTGTAAAGGCAGTACTTATTTGCCCTGAAGAGTGAAATTGAGTTAGAGTACACTAGCATCTGTTGTGGAAACAACATATTTTCATGATTTTCGTATCGGTTTTAACAATGAAATGTGTGGCACCTTTTTGTGCTAGTATCTCGTAACGAGCAGTTGGTGTCTATGTGTGAGCGTGTAACGATAGCATCTGGCATGGCTGCCTAAAAACTTACAGAAAGACCTGGTTTCAGAGTCTTAGCCCATCGGCCGAAGCTGTGGACACTTTTAAAGCATCTGCAATGGCTGGGATTTTGAGCTCACGATCCCAAGATGAAGCTTTACTTTCTTCTACCTGGGCTCTAGTCCTGCTCCCACCGAGAAAGTAGATTCTTCTTTCAGGAATTAAAATTGCAAATTTCATTTCAGTATACGTTTATTCACTGTTAGTGAAAAATTACTTTTTACCTTCCTTTTTTTAGGTAACTGGCAGAAAAAATCAAAAGAGAGCTTTTTTCCCTAGCATCCAAGCATTTTATGCAAACCTATGTAAAGATTGTTTTTAGGTAATATATAATTCATTCCCATTTGATCTTTGTAAATAAAAATTCAAAAAAACTTGGTTTCGTATATTATTTACACGAATTGTTACGCACTATGTGAGTCTGTACCACGTAAGCTCAGACTCACACAGTTAAACAATTTAAACAATTTATTTACCACAAGCGATACAGATGTATAGTGCGTACCTATTTGTGCCTGAGTAGGTAGGCTCGACAACGCGAGCCCTTGCTGTTCGTGAGGCAAAGCATACCGGCAGGAATTTTAGGACTAACCACAATCTTTCCTTACAATCTCACTTCTCAGTCAGCACTCATATTCTTATATGAGGTAAAATGGGATTTTCCTAGTCTAATTATGAATTATAAAGTGCATTCTTTGACCTCCTGTTGCATTAATCTTCTCATCGTAGATTCGTTGGTCATTTCAGAAGACAAGCCAGTTGTGTATGAACCATAGTCAGCCTTCATGTGTAATTAGTGTAGTGCTTTGTACGCGTTTTGTGTTCTATATCACTATTCCCTAGTGTGACAGTTTCTTCTAAATTAATTGTAATTTCATTTCATTGGACTCGTTTTCCGTTCTTCCCATAGATTGAAGTTGGCCTAATCGATCGAAATTAGTTATTCGCTTATTTCGAATGAGCAATGAAAATTCAAATCACTCTTCCTTATCGTTTTTATCCCTAGTGAGTGTAAACACGACCAGATAAAATGGGTAGACCTGAATTAACATGCAACATCATGGACTGCGTGTTAACGCTGAACTTCCCACGCAAGAAAAAAATTATATCAATTTCCTATTTAGCTCATCTGCAAAATTTCCCCAATAACAAGGATTATGACTGATTGGGTCCTCTGCTCAAATACCACATGCTTTTACTCGGTTAACTCTGTACACTCTGTACACACTGTACACTCTGTGCACTTCGTTCACTCTATTCACTCCAGGACGAGTACGTAAAGTGTATGTGCACATGCAAGCGACATGTGTACGCACATGGAGTGGTGAACAGCGTACATGTGTAAAGTATTTTATTCTTGTCATGGAAGCAGTAGAGCAAAAATGCTTCTATTCATCAATAGAGTGAAACGATAGCTTTGTTCCGGTCAATTTATTTGGTAAAACTAAAAAACAAAAGCAATAAACTCGCATTTCATTTGAATGAAAGAAAACTTAGAAAAACATAAAAAGATATCATTGATACAGGCTGAAATGGAGTCCAGTGTAAAGGAAAGACAAGTAAAATAAGAATGAAGATTTAACAACTTTTGACTTGAACAACAGCAAGCGAATTTCAGGACAATTTGAAAAACTTTTCTTCAGGGCCTTTAGAGTGATCCCAGCATCCAGAAACAATTCGGCTCAAAATTTCGAAACTTTTGCTGCAGTTTATAACTGAATTGAAGCACGAAACAACTCGAAGGTTATGACATTTAGTCTCTGTTGTTCGGTTCTGTATTCAAAAAGATGAAACATGGAAGCTTAATTGGACAGAACTACAGACCTGTTCAGCGCACGACAAGATGGAAATGTCAGGCTCATTAAGGGTTCGTTCAACGAACAGAATTTCATCGGCGTTCTGGAAACCAAAAGCTTAACACGTAGACTGCGATGGGTTGCGCTGAAGTTCAATACTTAACTAAAATTTAAACTCAAAATTTGTTAGCAGTCTTATACATACCAAACATTAACTGGGTCCATTATATACCATTAATTTTAAAATATTGGTAAAATTTTCTAATAACCAACGGATGGGTCGTTTCACAGCAGGAAAAATTTAGGCTCGACCCTCCAATGGTTCGCATCACAAGCAACGTGTAAAGGTGAGATGCGAGACAGACGGAACTTCACGAGATAAAAATATACCTTATTAAAATCAACGCTTTTTTCGTGAAATTCTTCAATACATTGCATTGTTTTGGTGAGTAATGCGGCAACTCTGAGTGCAAGCAATTGTATTCACGTCAGAGGCAAGAGAATTCTTTCGACCGCAACACTTCATTCGTAGGGAGCGAAGCAGCTCGAAACGCGCCGCCTAAGATTGTGGAGTCAAAACTGGCTGCAAAGAATCGAGTTGGCATCAGTTTTATAGTCCCTGAGTCGAACGGCGTTAACCAAATGAAAACCTGTAAGCCCGACTTTGAAGCAAAGATCGGGAGATTTTTGGGCGAGTTTGAAATTGACAGTTAGAGTTGGTGAGCGAATGAAGTAGCGAATGCGCACGGATCTTCCATTTCCTTTGCACAGTCATAACGACCCAAATAGAGCACATTTTAAATAAAGTAAAACACGATGAATATAAATACAGCTCCCAGAAATGAAGTCAATGCTTTCAGAGTGGTAAAATAATGATGGCGGTGGCACATAACGGTCTAAATAGAGCAGATTTAGGTAAAGTAAAACATGTTAAAAATGAACACAACTCCCAAAAATGAAGTTAATGCTGTCAAAGTAATAAAATAATGATAGCGGTGGCAACACTGTTCACTGTAAACGTATCTCTTGCCTTTACATAAAATCGATACATCGTTATGCTCGAGCTACTTTAGGCTCAAAGCTGCTCATATTTTGCTCGCTTAAAGGGCTCAGAATGCAGCATACAAAGCAGATTCTCACACCAGAAGCCGCAAAATAGCTTCGATTCGACTTTACGACTTCCCATCGCCTTCGTCCTAGAGAATTTCCATGCAAAGATCCATTCAGAGTCTTTTCACTCCCTTAATGTTTGTTAAAACCATTTGTGGCTGAAGCTGGCAACACGATTCTTTTGACCTTCTTGTAATGCAGGAAGACATCCCTCATAAAATAAATAATTATTTGTGCCATGCTTAGTCCAGTTAGTGGAGGGACATGCATTGCTATCCTGTGATTGAGATCAGAACGTTTTTGTAACTTAAACAACCATTTCGATGTGTCAAATAAAAGTTATTTTTCCATTTATGATCACACTCCGAGTAGCCTTTTCGATTTCAAAATTCTCAAATAGTGAGGTCCGATAAATGGACATGTTAACAACGAAAATATTTATCACTGCAGGTTGTTGCTTGCAATCGGATCGCTTTGGAATTTTCGGACGTATTGCCCGATGACGTCGATTCGAATTTCGTGGAGCGCCTTTCTCAACGCCAGCCATTAAACTTGACGAGCAAAGCTTTCTTTCGCCGGGAAATGATATTTCCATTAATCTTTCACTTTTCAAACCAATGCCAAAATTTCACGCTGCTGTTTCATATCTCAATTAATGAATATTTTCAATTTCCTGCGCTCGAAAATGAAACATGAAGCACAATTACAGTTACTGTTGTCCACCCCAGTTTCAAGAACGTGTGCTTCACAAAAAAAGTCACAGATTTATGCATGGACAACAGAGCAAAACGACCAAGTCGCAATTCTATTGCCATTGTATATCGTAGCGGCAATAGTGCTGAAATGACGTGCGTCATTCGGGTATTAAAGATATTGAATAACTTCGGCGTAGTTGCAATACTATTGAATACATGCGTCATTCCGGCATTAAAGATATTGAATAACTTCCGCGTAGTTGCAATACTATTGAATACATGCGTCATTCCGGCATTAAAGATATTGAATAACTTCCGCGTAGTTGCAATACTATTGAATACATGCGTCATTCCGGCATTAAAGATATTGAATAACTTCCGCGTAGTTGCAATACTATTGAATACATGCGTCATTCGGGTATTAAAGATATTGAATAACTTCGGCATCAGTGCACCTCCTTCAACAGCTGATGCACTCATCGATCCAGTTGCACTGAACTCGAAGGTATCTCTTTTAATGGAATGCATTTCCAGCCCGACCGCCTCACTCGCAACCCAAAGCGGCGCGCCTCACAAGTCTGCCACAGGACCGAGCTTCGGGCACGTGTGGGCAGCTGAGAAAATAATAATTTATTCTTGGGTTTGTGTAGAGTTGTTTTGGCAGCTTTGAGAGAACATGAGCTGCTTTAATTATTGTTTCCCTGCTGCTCCAGTATTGAGTTTGACTAAATGCAACTTCTAATAACAGGCATAACTCTATGAATTTTATTGCCTGAATAAGTCTTGGATGCTTTTATTTTTACCGTGGAGAGCTGGGAGAATTCTTTGGTTTGTGTACAGTTGTTATAGCGGCTTTAAGAGAACATAAGCTGCTTTAATTATTGTTGCCCGTTACTCCAGTATTCAGTTTGTCTGAATGCAGCTTCTAATAACATATGCTAATTGTCTCAGGTGAGTTAGTCTTGGATGCTGGTATTTTTACAGTAACTCAGGGAATCGGAAACCTGTTTGTTTGTCATGTTTTTCTGTCAATATTGATCAATCGTAAATTTATTTGTTACGCTGTGCTATCTATATTGTCCTTAATTTATTGTACTCTGAAGAAGTTAAACTTGTCTGATTCGGTAAATAGAATTTTTTGTGATATTAGGTGCTTGGGATAAAGTTTGTAAATTCATTTGTTGAACTGCACTCATTCAACAATTCGATCACTCTGACTCTTTCAATGGATTGTGCCTCAGGTAATCTTAAAAGCAGATAGTTCTGTACAGTTACGTAGAATACCATTGTGAACATATCTTAAACCTGTGCAAAATCTAATTCTTACATCACATTTAAAAACGTAAATTTTAGTTGAATGTTGGTAAAACAGAGCGGCACATTGCAGCCAACTTTGATTGATTCTCTACCGAACAATGTTTATAAAGTTATAACAAAACAGACTCTATTTTCCACGAAAAACAGAATACAACATATTTACTTTTGTTTCTCAATTTATTTGTTAGAAAGGACTTTCAATGGATTTCATAAACATATTTGCGTATGAACGAAACTTTGTGCAATTCCGGGAATCAAAGTAGCAGAAAATTCCGCCAAAACGAGCTATGAAGACATGAGGAATCGATGTTATCCGCCAATTCCGAACTACCCACTTCTCATATCCGCTCAATATTTTTTGGCATGTAAAATAGTTTATATCGTCCAGTGGTTGAGCGCGAGAGAAATTAGCAAAGGAACAGCGGGACGTGCCTTTGCGCGCATTAAAAGTTGAGACATACTTTCTGCATGCAGGATGGAGCCATTTTTGGAGCCGACGTACAAGTTACGTTATTACATGCAATTGAGTCACGCGAGCTCTTTTTTCAGCATACAATTTTTTTACAGAATTCATTCAACCGATAATGTGGATTCTGTAGCATAGGTATATATAAGAATTATATACTAAAATTCAGTGGACGTTAATAATTAAGATTTTCCTTTGTAAAATTAGAACAGTCAAATTTTAAAACATAAATATCAAGAAGTTTCGTAACAATGAAGCCTTCTAGCTAACCAATATCGTTATTTACAAACTCTGTGGACAGCAGGTGTATGTTGGAAACAGTACTATTTACTGAATGAAAACATCAAGAATATTGCCTTAATTCATAAGCAAGCCCGAAGTGAACAAGCGCACTTAGAAAGCAGTTTCCAACGAAGAGCGCCGAGTATCGGACGAAGCAAAATGAATTGACTTTGAGCAAAGCACAACTTACGAGCACTGAAATCGTCAAATTGTTGCGTCAAATCAATGGTGTGCTCGACGGTAGGTCATGCAGACAAACGCCAAATTGAAACTTTATGAAGTATTATCATCAAAAATATTCTTCATTAAATCGTACGATCATTTTCAAAATACCCTTCAATAAATCCTCTGTTCAATTGTTATGGTATTTGATTATATTAAGATAGCATTGCCTGTATTTTGGCATCAATATCAGTATGTTATCAAGGTTAAAAGTAAATTGAAACTAAAAATCATCCTCGTGGGATGATATATTTAATTCACAGGTGGAATAATGCTGGCAAATTGTTTTACCAATAGACATCATTCTATGTCGCTTAAATGAAAAAATTTCTTGCTTTTTCGACTGAAACGAGAACCATTCATTTTGTCTATATGCATCTTCCAGCCATTATCTAATAATGATACTGTCATTTCAGTAATTTATGCATGGTGTTCGAATTAACGATGTTTCCTACAGCAACATAAGCGGCGATCCATGAATTATATATTCTTTTGGCTAAGAACAAATATCAAGGTTTATGTCTGTAGATGACATTAATTCAACACTGGGAAAGTGTCTGAAGTTCAAAATACATTGTACGATGTCAGGCTGGCGTGCGTGATGGATTGGCCACTCAATGTTGTACGCAGACCACACGGCAGCAGTTCGTTGTCATGCGCATACAGGCTCTCAAAACATGTACGGTTTATGCACATCAGTCATTTCAACCTTCATGTTAGATTCAAACCATTCTAAAGAATGGGTACAAAATGCTTTCAAAGACATTCTTTCAATAATGGCGCGACGCTTCCTTTAGCGACGCTTAGTCGGTGAACAAATTTAGTTACGTTTAATTTTGTGAGCGAACTTTTTCTCAAGGGATTCCTAGTAGAGCCTTTAATGGAACTGACTTGTATTACTATTCCTGATAAACACAAGTCGATTCTCTCACTTCTCCAAGTTTAAGCAAACTCAGGCAGTTTGTACAATATGCAGCAGACTGCGAAGATGCGGGTGCGTTGATGTCGTAGCAGCTCTGATGTCTTCGAAGCTTTCTTCTTTTGCTTTGTTCCCTCGATCGTTTTCATGTCGATCTGACCAATTGACTTGAAACATTATAAGCTTTTTTGCGTAGAATATTTCCACTGACTCCCTGAGCATTTGCAGCTCTCTTCACTTATAAATGTGGCACAAAAAATAATATCGTTCCAGTCGACGCAAAAAAAAAACAAGTTGATTTGCATAAGGCTGGTTGCTCGGAATATTAGTGACGTGGTTTTTGTAGTACAAGTTAATTCATAATCTGCACTCCTACAAAGAGTTCCAAACCCGCAAACTGTGAAGGATAGATATGCTTGGGGGTTCTAAGCGTTTTCAGACGACTGCTGTCGTATTTTATGTTTTTATAACACACAATTTATCCTGCCATTCGATAAATCTCGACCCACCCTTTGATTTATTCTCGGTTGTTCTGAATGAAATAATGGAAATTGCTACGACGGTCTAATTACAATTCTACCGTTGTCAAGTGTCAGTTGCATGTTTCGGCTAGTTTCCTTGGCACTCGCGCTAAAATCAACATGTACAACTCAAACACTCACCGTTGCTCACTTAACATAACTCTCAAAGCTCGTTCACGTACACGACAACAACAACTCTCATGATAGATCTCTGTTTAATAAATTGAATTAAATCTCTTTTTCGGTCAATTCGAAAATAATATCTCATACGCATTTGGTAGATCCATATCCTGCTACAAAAAAAATTCAACATAATGTTTTTACCCAGAAACCTAGCTTCTCTCTATCTCTCTATATTTTAGACACTTAAAATCACATTGCTTGAATAAAACTGGTGCAATTGTGTAAAGTAAACATCAAGGTATGCATGGAAAAGTCTATGTTTTTTCAAGGTAAGGGTTGACTCATCAAATATGATCTACTCCGTAACGGTAGTTGAATAACTCATGTTCGTTCTCAACACTCATTAGAATCTGCGACAAAAGCGTACAAGGAAATAATAAGAGCTTCTGTGAAGCATTTTAGCCTCTCTCAGCTCAATTTCCGAACAACTTTGCAGTAATCGTTAAAAGTCTTTTCTCCCATTGCTGAAATACACAAGGGAAAAAATTCGCCTTATCGGTCGACCTAAAAATATTGGAGCCTTGGTTTGGAATTTTCTTGTACATCTTAGCAGAACGGCGGTCGGAAATTTAGGCAGAGAGCTCGGAAAACAGGACAAACGCCGTCCGCAAAATATGAGCGAAGTTTGCCGTGTGCTGAACCTGACTCAGCATCCCACGAGCTCAAGGAAGGACACATTTCCTGCTCAGAAATAATGACCATCTTTGGCAACGGACATCGTCGCCACTCTCCTTGGAGCACGGTACAGGAAACAAGGTAGAGTCATTCCTATGAGGAGAAAATCCACCTCCTCTTCTTCAGCTAGCCAATAGAAATGCGTCATTTCTAGCTAGCTTTATGATGTCACCATTGCGACATGCCGTCAGGCCAATAGTGGTGCAATATTTGGGCTAGCAGTGTTGCCAGATCTACTATGAGCGCTGGTATTGGTGCGTTGTCATGACGTCACCATTGCCACACTGTTGACGACAAAAAAATTGGCTAGACCCTACCTTGTTTCTTCTGCCGTGCCTTGGAGAGAAAAGCGCCCTGCATGGGCAGAGAGTCGCGAGAGCTATTTAACACGTTGACTGCGATAAATTGAACTGAAATTCAGAATTCAACTCAAATTTTAATTCAAAAGTTGTTAGATATTTCATAAGTACCAAGCATTATTCAGGTTCAATAAATACCATTAATATTAAAAGAGTGTTGAACTTTTTCAAACGAACCATCGATGGGTCGTTTCGCAACAGAAATAGCTTAAGCACATCCCACCGATGGGTCGTATAGCAGTCAACGCGTTAAATCACTTAGATCCTTGACCTTGCTGGATGGTGTCAATGTAATCAGGAACTTAGAACAGGATAAACTTCATCAAAAAAATGGGCTAACTTACTTTGCCATGGAAATCAGAAGCTTTAATGCCGCTAATTAACACTTGCCGCAGCCGAGCTCTCTCTTTTCAAGGCATGATAGCTTTGGACAAAGTTTCTTTCAGAGGAAGAACGTTTTTCATGGCATTAATGCTGGGAATATAAGTTTCTTTTAAATCATGAGTTGATTATTATTCCTCTAAGTACCGGATACAGCCCACAAATGTTCTTTTATTTGATAAGCATAGTGAAGCAAAAAACATTTTACAGCGCAGCATATTTTCTGAGTGAGTTTGAGTCGCTGTGATACTGTAGTAACTTTTGAGTTCTTTATTAACACACCCCAAGCTCCTGTGAAGCGTTTGCTAAAAGTATTTGTGCCACCGATATTGAAGTCTTATGAAAATTCTCTCAAATGAATCTAAAACAGCTCTCGTATTATTTGCGATCTTTTTGGAATTTATCTTTCTTTCAAAAATAAATTTTCAATCGATTCCTAGGGTAAAAATATTACTTAACCGAACCATGTTGACAAACAAAAAATAAGTAAATAAAAAAGTGAGCGCTAGAAGACGTCTCCAAATTTACTAGTACAAAGAAATTGATTTTCAGAACCGTAAATACTACACTGATCACAAAAAATTAATGGATGCATGCACGGACTTGCTGACCACGCAACCAAATTATTTTTTCGCGTAATCAAATTTTTCACGCGCGAAACCAACGACTTGAACACTAATAGCTTTATAATAAATTCATTCAAATATAACAAGTCTTCCCGTCTTACGTATAGAATCAACAGTGCAAAGAATGATCTGCAGAAATTGGTTTTATTTTGCGTTCAGTAACATTTTCTCCGACATAGTCCGGCCAGATTCAAAGTTCACAGTCGATTTTTATGTTAAAGATTTAAATAAGTAATGAATTCATCAACTCGGCTTGCAGTTCATAAAAAATATATTACTATCAGCTCCATGGGAAGAATTTTATTTGCTCGAGCACACGCTGTATTACAACCAAAGCAAAAATTTACATTTTGGAGCGCCTTCATGAAAGGAATCAAGAAACTCCTCCAGCAGCTGTGGAGATTTCAAAACTGAAAGACATGAACCAAACAACTTTGCATGTGGCCGTGCGTAAATAAGAAGTGCGTAAAAAAGGCAAGCAATTTGCGAGAGTAATCTTATCACTCATAGCAAATACGTGAGCAACGTATAAAATGCTCGTTTGCACCAAGTCGAAAACACATTTAAACAGATCAACTTTCTCGTGGGATGAGAAAATCTTTCAAAATAACAAGCTAGAATATTCACGATGAATATACTGGAGAAAATTCGCGGACTTTTAACCACTAAATAAAGTGGTATAGGCCAGAGTAGGAATAAAACATAGATGAGTGAAAAAATTTGTCTTCAATACTTTAGTTCTGAAGCCCGACTACCCAAAAAGCATGCAGGTAAGATGGAGACTATTGTTCTACCGGGATACTGTTTCCGGAAACTCTTCGAGTCGTTCAAACATACTGGAACGAGAGTCTAAAAATTTACCATTAAGAAGAATAAGTTTTTTTTAAATTCAGTACCCAGGTGAGAATGTTACGTGTGAACTGTAATATGAAGAAAAAATTGAACCATAGAAGGAATGATAGATTTCAATGACGGCTGGAAGGCTCGTCAATCGAGAATGAGTTCCCTGATTGGACATCGGCAGCCCGTGCCGCGGTAATCGCGTTCAAGGGTGCGGAGGTCACTGAAGTATGATGGCTTTGGAGAGAAGGTAAATAGTAGAAATTCCAGTTCATGGCATTCATCTTCCAGCTACTTCAAAATGGGGTATAAAATGGAGAAAAAGGAAATAGCAAAATACTGGAAGTATCCAGTTCATGACATTTATCTTCCAGCTACTTCAAAATGGGGTATAAAATGGAGAATAAGTAAATAGCGAAATACTGGAAGTTTCCAGTTCATAAAATTCATCTTCCAGCTACTTTAAAGTGGAGTATAAAAATATTTGAATGTTCAGTTTCCAGTATTGAAAATAAATAAAATAAATTTTGCACTCCATAACTTTCCCTTTGGGTAAAAAAGTTTTATTATAGTCTTTCCCTACCCTAACAAAACGTTCAAAAAATGCGATTTAGATGTTAACCCTGAAGTGCTATTGTCTCAACCGCTTCTTGGCTTTTTGGTTAAGACCAAAGCGTAGTGACTGAAAATGTTTTATAGGGTAATATATACACGCGTAAGAAAAGAATAGAACCCCGGAAAACGTACATTTATGCTCGTTGATTCTGTATGAGTTTTAGGTTTAAAACATATCCCAACCTTATTAGAAAAACTTTTTCGCCAGATCATGCATGTTTTTCGCCGCCTAAGCGATTTAATAACTAGGGCGGCGAAAAAATGCATGCGGGCGACGAAAAAGTTTGGCTGGGTTACGAATGTAATTTTTTTGCACCGTTGATTATTTTTTTCACTTTTTAAGGGTTCTGATACGTTCACCTCACTCCTGCGTCATCAACTGGTCCAATTAAATCAACTGAAAGCTAAAAAACGGTCGATATGTAATGAAAAATCGAAACCAAGAATAATTATTGATTGTCCCTCATTTGTTCACAAGGCTGTTATCTACCCCCAAGGTTCGGCAAAAAACAATTATTATGTTTACTAAATATTTCTGATGACTTTTACGCGGCCCGAGCCTCGCTTTTGTGTCCCCATAAACAAACTACAAATTAATTTTGCCACGAATTCAAGCCGTCATGACAGTCTGGGAAGGTCTAAAATCATCAGGCTTGAGTTGAATACTTCAATAAGATTATTTATTGCGCGCAATGCAGTAGCGCTTTACGATATCGGGCATTTCTAAGAAGTTCTGCAAGTTTTCCAATATCACATTAGCGTCTCATAAAGACGCCATCTAAGGTCTCTCCTGGATTTGAATGCCACTATTTCTACCAGCAGAATACGAGACGCACTTGACAGCTGGGAACGGAGAATCCTAAAATAGAATATTCACGATACGCACAGCACTGCCGCTTACGCTCATATTAAACCGAATATGCAAGCTCTGATCGGAGCTTTCTCCGGCCTAAATCCTGGCCTTCAATACTGGGCCAGTACGACATCGGACCCATGCCCGCCGTACGAACGCGGAGCGTTCTATCATCTCCTGTGATATTCCTACGGTAGGGAAAATAACAGGAGGGATCGGGTGTGCGAACTTTTCTTAGCAGGGACTGAATACTGGTCTTATTCTGCTGTTGTGCATTGACGTGCACACCTCCGAGGCTTTCTGTAATTATATTTTTGAGAAGAATTCATTCCAAGTGAAATCAAGTAGGAATGTCGCTCGTCTGTTTTCTTTAAGTGTAACTTAAGCCTTTAGTTTTTCTCGCGTATGAAAATGGCAGACAAAAGGTAGCGTTTGAATGGCTCTAAATAATTCAATCTCTGCTCAGGACACCGTTAAGATTTATGTCGAAACTTCTCTGTTGAATAAGCTGAAACATGACACTTGTTTATGTGCTCCAAACGAAATTGGTCTACCAACATCAATCCAATTGAATTGTACTCCGAACTTATAATCATCTTTTAACTTCTACTCGTCTTTAAAATTTCTTTAATATTGAACTGATGTTAAGGTTTTTTCTTTGACATTATATTAATATTTGAATTTTAAGCCACCTTCTACATGCTGCGTTTTGATATATGTATATTCTGGGTTGACTCTGAAATGAAATTCACACGTGCATTTGCGTAGGGTATAATCTGATATGCCTGACTGTTTTTGCGTTGAAGGTTGGAGAAATACAAATTGGCTCTCAGAGCAAAGCTGAGGACATTTTGTCTCTTCTCTTCAGCAGTGGCCGCTCTTGAGACGCGCTCTTGTCGTGCTCTTGTGTGTCGCTGAGCTGTGAGCATATCGCTCACATCGCTCACCTGAGCATGTCGCTCAGCATAGCTCATCTGAGCATATGAGCATATCGCTCAGCATCGCTCATCTAAGCATGTGAGCAAATCATTCAGCATCGCTCATCTGAACATGTGAGCATATCGCTCAGCATCGCTCATCTGAACATGTGAGCATATCGCTCACCTGAGCAACGCTCCCTGCGAGTGCTGAAGGATGTCTGCAATTAATGAAGCTCACTCCAATGCTCTCGAGACATCCCTTCACTCACAGATGGGATTGCGATCACTCAACACAAAGTCTACAAGAAATATCTGTAGTGAAAATATAAGCGTGTACCTACCGGTTTATACGTACAAATATTACTGAGCGTGATGTGTTATTTTGTGTGATTCTTGGTGAGAAAACCTGCGGAGTGAACCTGGGTAGTGGGGATGATGACATTTTTTGGAACTGCGGATACCGATAAAAGAAGAGTATTTTTGCCTGGAGTTTTATTTCTACTAAAGAACTAATACTAATGTGGCGATCTGCGATGTACAGTTAGCATTTTATAAATGCTTTGTCATTTTTAGCGTATCTTGTGACCACTAATGCACGTTTGAGGTAGAGGCGATGTAAACTGTTTTCAAATTTCAAAGACTTGTGTCACTCAAAAATTTCAGAGAGCACTTCTTCACACAAAAACATGACTGACATTATTTATAACTTATCCTGATAAGGTAGTGCCTGATAATATGAGGATATTAGGAACAACATAAATCAAAATATGTATTTTAAGCTATTCATAAAAAAAATTACAAGCATCTGTGTTTTTTTAATGGTTTTAGTAGACAATGTTGCTTTAAATTTCCGTCAGCAAAGTCTGACTAATAAATCTATACACAAGCCTGAGTAATTTTCAGACAACATTCAACGTTTTGACTACATCGTGACAATCAGGTGATCGCTTAGAGATTTTCATAATGTTGCTCAATTTAATAACTCAATCTTCATGCATACTCATTCAAAGCTGAATTAAAAAATGATCCGTTCCATGATTCTTATTTTCAAAATTAACTTCTTAAAATGGGTTTGAGTTGATTTGAATATTGAACTTCAGTGTAACACACTACTGTCAAAGTGTAAGTTAAAACTCAAATTAGAACGAATTAGACTAGCTCACTTTTTCAACTTCCGTCAGGATCGACACTTCTGAAGGCATTTTGGTGTATGTAAAATTATAGCGATGCGCTTTTTCTTAAACTGCCCATCTTTTCGTGCATATAATTCATTTTCTTCAACCCTAAAAAAATATTGAAGAACGTAGAAATAATATCTTTTTAGAACTCCCCTTCCTTTCTTGGTGGAACACATCTTATTCGATCCAGAGAACTATTCAAGATCGCAATACGTTGCTTTTTGTAGAATAATTTATCGAATTTAATATTGTCGAACATGCAGACAATTCTTATCCAATCCAGAAAAAACTGCTGCCTGACGGAAAGAGGACAATAAGAGCGGGTATAAAAAAGAAACACTTTATTTAATTACATATAAAAATAGGGTTTGTGGGATGCGATGAGCAGCGTGATGAGAGGAGCGACCATCAGACGCAACAACCGCCAGTGAGGCGCGCAGGTCACTGAGGAACCGCCCTGCATCGCCGCCGGGTACTCGCCAGCTGCGCACGGGATTGGGTGAGGCACGGTAGGGGAAACGGGATAGGGCCAAATCAAAGCGTGTGGCTATGCTGACGTCACGGCAACGGACCAATAGCAGCTATCAAGTCGCATCTGGCAACACTGCTCGCCCCAAATCTGACACCACTACTGGCCTAACGACATGTCGTCACGGTAGGAGAAACAAGGTAGGGTCAAACCAGTCTTTTTTAGACGTCCGTGTGGCAATGCTCACGTTATGGCAACACGAACCAATAGCAACGCTCAAGTTTCATCTGGCAACACTGCTAGCCCCAAATCTGACACCACCATTGGCCTAACGACGAGTAGCAATGATGACGTCATAAAGTTTGTTTGAAATAAAGCCGTTCTATTTGCTAGCCGAACAAGAGGAGGTGTGTTTTCCCCCCTAGAAATGATTCTACCTTGTTTCCTCTGCCTTGACTCTTAGTAAGTTGTTTGCTGCGATTTTGTTCAACGAGAAATCTTAATCGATATTTTTAGATGCGTTCATAGCAGATAAAGTGGGTTAGTCATTCTGAAAACTTATTGCTAAGTCATTATATAGATAACTAATTTTAATTATCTTAAACGAGTTCTTCGATATGTATTATTAACTCCTTCCCTGCGTTCTGAATACTTGAAAAAAGAAGTAAGGATAAACTAACTCAGTAAGGAAGGAAGAAAACTAAAAAATGAGTTCTCAGGTATAAGTCAAAGTTATAAAATTGTATCGAAAGCAAAGATCTAGTAAAATGATTAATGCCGAGTGAGTGAAAATCCATGAAAACTGTGAATTAAAAAAATTATGCCTCAAGTGCTAACCGCCTGATCATTTTCTATGAGAACCTTACAACGATCTGAACAGAAATGATGTAACCCGCACATAGTTGTCTATGCATTAGAGAAAAAATTTTCATTTGAAGAGGTGGTTTGACATGGAAACTGAAAGCTGCTCTTTCGGAACGAAACTTTCTTTAACTCACAAACCACCCAAAAGATTAAGCTTACGCCGCGATATATTTCACAACACACACTACAGAGTTCAAAAATGGCTCCATCAACAAACATGATAAAACGCAGTTCGGAACAATTTTCAAGCGGCTCAAAAAAGTTCATTGCAGTTGCGACTCATAAACTGTCAGTTGTGACGCTCGCAATTTTGACTTCAAAACGGAGCATTGCCGCCGTAAAACTTAGGTCGTTCCGACACGGAAAATTACTCGTATTTCTGACTTACGAGGACAAGACATGCATGAGCACAGAGCTGCTTATTTGTTAGCCACGTACGTGATCACACACTCACTCTGTGAGGGATCACGTGGTCAGCTTGAGATCACCACATCTTAGGGCACGCAATGAAAATTTGCCTCAAGTATGTAGTTATCAATTACGGTCATAGCATTTCATATGAACGCGACAAATAAAAGACGGGGAATAAACTTTTTTCAGTGCTCAATTATATTCAAAACGCCAGTGCATTAAATGCGTCAATAAATTGTTAGAGTAATTGTTTCCAAGATTTAAGGTCATGAAAGAACCTTTACATATTAGAGCATGATGATGATTTTTTATTACTTTTTAAATTTAAAGCGTTATTCAATACTGAAAACTGGTGAACTGATTGAGGATCTGAAGTACTCTTCTGGTGAAGTATTGAGTACTGGATGTTTCAAATATTTTTGTGATAAAAACACTATTGGTTTCACACCATTGCATCTAACCATTCTATCTGACATTCTGTGTAACCATCGCTAAACCTGAAATGCTATTATTCAACTCCCAGCAACAATTGCTTCGAAAGAATTCTTTGTTTACAAAATTATCTTAAATCCCCCAGTTAATGGTTGTCAAACACAGATTACTTGCTCTGAAGTATAACTTTGTTTTTTCTTCCAATAGCACACGAGTTACGGGTGTAAATTCTTAGTTTCATTATGTCATAAATTCTTTAGAGCAAAAAATTACTTGAAGGAACTAATAACTTCAACCAAAAACCAACAACTTCTCATAAATATACTTTTCTCTAGAGCCTAGAATTATTAAAGTTTCAGCCCCTAATCATTAAAGTGATCACGATGAATGAAGTCGTCTGTAAACAAGAAGTGAAAATGAACATGAAGTATGAAATGCAAATTAGGCAGCTGTTTTCTTGCTCGCATCGCCATTACTGTTCAATGCCTCCAATAGTCGAGACATAATGAGGCGCAGCTAATTGTTAAAGTACGTCAGATGTGTCACACAGTATAACTCGTTACATACTGTGCGTAGCAATCATGATAATAACCATAAATTCAACAATCGTATATGAAATTATTCGACCACTTTTTTGGTCAAACCGCTATGACAATCAAGCGTTCATTAAAAAAAATAAAATGAATTTAACCAACAATCGTTAATTAACCTTTCACAATCAAATCTTAACCGCAATTACGATAAAACGTCCATAAAACAATATTTCAATACGAGCACTCGTGCCCGAGAGTCTAAAAATATCTTCCAAAGTATGACGTCTGTCTCAGGCAGGCTGCCATCCGGTCACCAGGTAAAAAATGCTGACTGATAAAGAAATGTAAGCCAGTGATCGATTTTCAAGGTCATTTATAAAATTAGCGACAGCCGTCAATGCTGCGATCAATGAAGCTGAAAGTTTTCTCTGAACCTCTCATCAAAGTTAGTTGTCCGGCCACAGAACAGAAAGAAATCTTCTGCTGATTCAGTGTCATTTGTAAAATTTCACATGACTGTTATTGTGCCTAAAGAATATTGATGGACTCTGAAATTTTTGGTGTTAATAAATTAATTTTTACAACTTGATTGTTATGTATGACATTATACTTATCCAATTATCTTTATAACGTAATGTCATAGCAGGCGCATCACTATCATCGCGGAACAGGGGAAAGTAAAGATCACTACGGAACATTAAATAAAATATTAAAGTTATTCATGACATGATTTCAGCTCTAGAACTGGAGCCAGTCTGACTCAGCAAACTCAATAACAATTGCCCTCAACTCACTTCACGTGGACGTTCGAGGCTAACTTGTAAAATTGAAGTCAGAAAACAAAAATTTCATGAAGTTAGAGAGCTATGTTGCACTCAGATTCGTTGCCCAGTTACATTTTAGTGTCGTCTCTACTAGCTCGTATTGGAAAGCATATTGACTTGTTTGAGTCAGAAAAAAATAGTTTCACACAATTACAGCGTTATATAGCATAAGTGACTCAGATTCGCTGTCCATTTACGTTTTTGTCTTGTTTCTTCTAATTCACATTGGACTGCGTATTGGCGTGCATTTATAAAATGTTTCATTCACTGTACATATCAAACTTTGCGTAACGGCCACATTAAGAAACATAGCGTTAACACGAACGTACCGTTACGTGTGCGTGAAAATAGATTATCGTAACTGCGTTCCAGTGGCGCCTATGCGTGACTGGTGTCGGAGAGCATGAGACGCGGGGACGACCCTAGAACGTCTCGTTGCTGTTGCAATTTTCTTATCAACACTTTGACAGAGGCAAGCAAAACTTAAGTTTTATATTCAACTCAAATTTAAAGTCAATCGTTTCAAACAATATTTTAAATAACAAACATTAACTGGACCGTTCAGTCATCACGTATTGATGAAAATGTAATTTGTGACTACAGGTCGATCAGTCGCATTATGAAAACTCACCGGAGGTCAACGGAGTCCATCAATATTCTTTAGGCACAATATCAGTCATGTAAAATCTTGCAAATGACACTGAATCAACTGAATATTTCTATTTTTTCCGTGGCCTGATGATTAACTTCGATGAGAGGTTCAGAGAGTACTTCTAGCCTCATTGATCGCAGCGCATTGATGGCCGTCGCTAATTTTATAAAAGATAGTGAAAACTCCCACGTCGCAGTCGAAAAATTACCTTCATAACTTTATTGCACTAGTCACCTGTTAGCACACGTCGCAGTCAAAGGGATAACTTTATTGCACTAGTCACCTGTTAGCACGTGCACAGTGATGGAGTGCTCTTTGGAGTGCGCAGGACTGCAGGTGTAGAGGCCGGAGTCGGAAGGCCTGGCATCCTTCACCACGAGCTGGCTGATAGACTTGTGGCCGAGCGTCGTCTTCATCCAAACCCTGTTGCCGTCCTCGCGAACCACCTGGGCAAGCCAGAAAGTTACATTGATGATGAATATAGCGTCCAAGTGAAGCACAACTATCATATTAGCGTTTTTGGGTTCGCCAGAAAGTACAATGAAGATGAATATAGCGTTTAAGTGAAGCCCGGCTATCATAATTTAGGATTTCATACTAGCTCAGTATTAAAAAACGTGTAAAATTGTGTCGTCAAAATGTTCATGAAGGTTCCATGTGAAGTAGTAGACAGTTTTACGGGAGATGGGATGTATAATACTAAGAACCTAACACCGATGCAAAATAACACGCCACAAGTGCAGTAAATGCACTTGATGCAGGGGCGATGTGTGAGTCAATTATATGGGATTTTAAAATATTAAAAGGTTTTTGAACACCAGCACTTAATACGGTTTTTTTAGAATATTTTCTAACTCTCTAAATTAAGAAATAAAATTGCATCCTAAAAAACAAATAATGTCATTTATGTGTATGTAGATGTAAGTACGAAGCATCTACACTAGTAATTTTGCTTAGCATTGCACATCTGCAATAAATTGAACAGCTCTATTGCCTAGCTGTAATACAAAGTGTCGTAAAATATGATGCATGATATATCATTAAGTACTGTAGCAGGAGCATTAAATGTGAAATCTTATATGTTTTTTGTGAAATCAAAGCACAAGCACCGTAATTATCTGAAGTTCACTACTCATCTCAAATTTAAAGTCAATAGTGGTGAGCAATTTTTGAAAAGCAAACATCAACTGGATCATACCTTCATTTAGCCTTCATTGAATATTTATAAAAATTGAGTCTTTGACTACTGGTCGGTCAGCAGCATTATGAAAATATCCTCCGTGGTAGCCTGTGGCGCACGTTGCGGTCAAAGTGGAAGAGAAAATCGCCTCCAAGGTATGACAGGGTTTGAGTTCGTGTCTATACTGCCTCACCTTTTCTTTGTGGTACCAGTGGAGGTAGTCGGGAGGGGCGGGAGAGTAGGGCACCACGCACGTCAGGTTGATGAGAGACCCAACACCCACGTGCATCTCGGGAGCTCGCAGCACTTCTGCCTTTGGCTCTGTGGCAAATGTCATCCCCGATACGGGGTCATCCCGTGAACAGAATGTGACTCTTTGGTGCTGAGAGAAAGTGTGGGATAAGTTAGTATTTCACTCCCGTCAAAGTTTCACTCTCTTTAATGAACGGGATATTGATATTCAGATGACCACCTCTAACAACCTATTCACAAAAATTTCAGCGCGCCCTTACTCACAGACGGCCTCTAGATGGAACGTCCTCCCTGACTAGCGAACCATTGAAAAAATGAAATACTCAAACTCATATAATAGAATATCCGGACTCAGATTATCATTTATAGCCACTTATTGACAAAAAATTTAGCGTGCATGAGCTCACCGACGACCTCTAGATGGAAATTCCTTTCGGATATTCATTTCTGTAACGGACCATTGAATAAACAGAACATTAAAACTCTAATTACCCCCTCTAACAACTTATAACGAAACTTTCAGCCTGTCCTCACCGACGACCTCCAGGTGGAAGGTCCTGCCAGAGGTCGGAGTGGAGGAGACCTGGCAGTCGTACTGGCCGGAGTCCCGGGGCCTGGCGTACATGAGTCTCAGGGCCCAGTCGCCGGTGTCTTTGTCCGGCACAACCTGGAACCGCTCGTCGCTTGTATAGGTCACGCTCCCCACTGACAGGATGTGCAGATCCCGGTGCCTGATCCACGACACCTGCGGGGTGAGTGCGTGCATTTCGAAGCATGAAGGTAGAAAGAGCGTCATTCAACAGCCCGAAAGCGTTTATCTAAAAGTCACAGGACACCTGAGAGGTAATGGTTCGCTATGGCTGAGTGAAATAATTTTGCAAGGCCCTTAACCAAAGAAAATGAATTTCATTTACCAGCGCTCGCTTACCCAAAACTGCCACGACCCCTGCAAGGTGATGGTGTGGTCTGGCTCAGTGAATACATTTTGCAGAGCGCTTAACCAAGGTAGAAAGAGTGTCATTAACCTGCGTGCAAGCGCGTATCCAAAAAATCAAATGAGTGTTCAATATAGATTGATATTGGAATTCTGAACACGAATAATGGTTTCGATTATTTTATTTGCACATGTGATATTATATTCCATACCAGGTGCATTAAGCCTTGAAGAAATTAGAATCACAGAAATAAACTAGCAACGCTTAAGCGACATTTGCACTCAGTTTTCTTTGCGTTCACTTGCACTCGTCCACGCAATAACCTCCCAGAACGGTTCTGCTCCAGACTGCAACGAATTATCAAATGGATTTAGATTAGGCAGGCTTGCAGTCCATACAGAATATTAATTCGAATATTATTGCTAGTGCTACTTCAGAACCAGACATGTTCTGTGATTCTGAGAGTTGTAAGGGAGAGGCACACCTTGTATCTCCTCATCATCTGCTTGTTGTGAAATTTAGCTTCAAATTCTTTAGCCAAATTTTTGTTAATTACTTACGATATTAAACTTTTGATGCTCAAATTAAGCTTCAAAACTCTTAATAGCTAAATTGCCCAAAGAAATTTAATTTACGAACTGAGTTAATTTCATGGCAAATTATTCCACAGGTGAGTCGAAAATTCAACCTCTTCCATTTAGACCACGAAACAAACTTGCGAGTGACATAAAAATTCACCTCCGTACATTTTAAGCAAATCAAAATTAATTTCATGTATTCAACCCATAGGCAATCTTCTCATCTATCGACCTATCGACGCATTATAGTTTCAAATGCAAAAATAGGCCATGACTTCACAATGTTCTGTATGTACATTGTGACCTCTTCGCCTGCGTTGGCTTCATTCCAAAATACAAGGAAGATCGAGCAAGACAATTATGCAGAGGAAGCCTTGCAATCAACTTCGTAGTTCCTTGCATTTTGGACAATTTGTTTGAGTAGCGACTTCAGTAGATCGCATTATTGGGGACAGGTTTGACTTATGAGTCCTATGGGTCTGTCTTGCTGCGTTTTCCTTTCGTTGCTTTCCATATTACAGAAAGCTATGCTTAATGCTTATGTATCGTTTAAACCAGAAATTGAAAATGTGGGCTATAAGTTTGCAACCGAGTTTGTTATGAAGTTCAGGGAAACAAATTTAAGCTGCTTTAATATATTGAGAAAGCGTGGTTCATCTTATAAAACTTTATGCAACGGTTTATTTCAAAGATAATTTAAACAGCACTTATTTGGCACCTAAATATTTTTTGGTCCATGTTTGGCAACATATTTTCAAAGCCTAAACTCAACCAGAAGAGAAATAAAATTTTGCATTCGTTCAAATTTTGATCTTAAATCCCGATTTTTAGCTCAGGTCTTCATTATTTATCCAAGCAAAATATGGAAGTCGTTCACGGTTCGAAGCACCAGTATTAAACTCGTCGCATTTAAGACACAACCTTGCCCTCAATATTCTCAACTCGCTTGACCCGAAGCATCTCACACACGTGCTGACGGAAGTTACTGTAGAATTACGCATAAATACGTAGCACGCCGTTAACGCAATGGTGAAAGAGGCAACTTCAACCGTAAACATTCATTGCGCATTGGGCCAAGGCGGAACAGTCGAGCTGTGCCGCTGAGCTGGTAGAGTACATTGGCTTGCCATGAGCTGGCTGGCAATTGCCAATACGCAGCATGATGCATCGTGCAATTCAACTCAATGGCTTGAGGCGAAACTCGGGCAAACGAACTTGCGTGTACAACAAACCTCACAAGGAGCGTCCCAGGCAAATGCTGACCGCATACTGGGAGCGACGATTACAATAGAGCACGGCTGATGCCTTCAATTATCGTCAAAAACACAGTCATCCGCTGATACATCATTCAACAGTGAGTAACTACTCGGCAATGACATGAACAGGGTACGCGACGATCAGCTTTGAATGGCGTGACGCTAGTGCTACATTGGCTTCATCACATCCACTCAGCGGTTGTTCTTCTTTATTGCATGTCCACAGGGAAGATCAATGCAGCGACATGCGTGTGGTCGGCCTACTACACTGGGAGTCATTTCTACATTTTACTGACATCTGTCACCCAAACTTCGCTGAAAAATAATCCTCAAATCATTTTGTTGAGCCTATAACATTCGTTCACATCGGTTATTCAGAATGAATGATGGTAGGTACGGAAGCTTCGCAAAAAAATGTTGTTTCGAAGCTTTCAACAATCGTGAAGTGTTAGGAAACAGCAACTATTGAGGAATGAACCAGAATGCCTTCTCTTAACTTTAATTTTTTTTCAGCCCTGAACTACGTTAGACAACCGTTCACTTCTTTACTAAGAAATTTTGTGGGTAAAGAACTGGGAAAACATTCTCAAATAAATTGTGAAAGGCTGCATTTTTTGGGTGAACAGGCAGGTGGATTTTCAAGCTTTACTGTAGTTAGCACAATAGCAAGCAAATGGCTGCAAGTTGAACGAAGCGATTTTCTCGGAAGACTCCATGGCTTCGCTGCAGAGGAAACTTCAGCTCCCGAGACACTCAACTTCTGCTTGACAATTTGGGACCATTGAACAAGAAGCAACATTATGGAAGACATACTGAAATATCCCGGGTGGTGCCTTCGTTATATATACATGTTTAAGTTTTAAATTCTGTGAGAGTGTGCATATATATGGACGACTCAGAAAACTTGTACCAGCAGCAAAATAGTAACTTATAAAAATGTTTACGCTTCAAGAATGAAAGATGATACTCTTGGAGTCTAAGCAGATTAAAATACAGTTGCTGCAGTCACTGTCTCGTCCTTACTCTCGCACCAAATTCCTGTTCATATAAATATGTATTTTTGCTTGCTTCAGATACGTTAGAAGGATAAAACTATTCACCAGAGTTTTTTAATGGTTGAAACTGAAAAAAGCGACTATTTTTTGCATTTACTTGTGTATGAATGAAGCTCTTCTAACAGCTATTCATTTCTCCTACATCATTCATAATGACTTAATAGTTAATAATAGGAGGGGATATATAGGGTGATACAAACTCATACAAGAATGACCAATGATAGCTACGCTTTATCCATAATAAAATAACTCATGCTAGAAGTCCCTAATGACTCTAATATTAAAAGTCCCTAATGCTATTTTCGTATTTGGGGCAGAATGGGGGCCCGATTTTGAAGTCTCGCCGATGCATAGCAGCTCGGGGCAGGCGAGAACAAGAAGCTCGTTCAGCTCCTAAATGACCATTACGTTACGCGGCCTTTGTGCGAGCTAATTGTGCCAGCGAATTGTGCCCTTGTTGCGGCCCTGCTGAGATAACGCGATGCTCCGAGCTTGCTCTTGCCTCCAGTTCACTGCATTCAAATGTTGCTTAGGCGAGTGTTGATTGTTCGGGTAAAAATTGAACAATGGCAACATTTAAAGAAAAAATTTCCTCCCTGAAAAAGAAATGATATGTGAAGCTTCAAAAATGATAGCATTCTCTTGCCTCCAGTTCACTGCATTCAAATGTTGCTTAGTCGAGTGTTGATTTTTCCGCTATAAATTAGGCAGTGGAAGGAGAGATTTCTTGATTTTGATAAGTTTCCATTCACTCCTGCTTTAAAACATTTTCAGCATAAAGTCCTTTTGAATACCTTGATTCCAATGAAATTTTTCCATTAGGATAAAAAGGTTGGTGTAGCTAAGTTTGATATAAAATCCGGAAAATGCATTTCTATTGTATTGCCTCGTTTACTTGCAGTACTGAGCAAAAAGTTGCCCCTAAAGTAAATTTGCGATTAGCAGTTCGAATCCCTCGGTCCTATCGAACAATTATAATTCCAGGTTTTTTCCACATCCAGGAAAAGTATTCTAAAAATCTTTCGCTCAACTCACCCAATAAAGTTGAGCTCAAATTGTGAAACATGGAACCTGATTTAAAAAAAATCGCGCGACCTGTTCCCAATTTGTGAGGGCGACCCAATGTTTACGAAATTTTAATCACCAAAGAAGTTCGCATCTTCTTCCCAGCGCGCGTTGTTTTTACCCTCGTAACTAATTCAAACCAGTAAAGATCGTCTAATTCAATGTAAATGCGCCCGCAGAATGTCTATCGAAGTTTGTGTTACCACGCTGAAAATTGAAGAATTTAGAGTCAGCGAATCATTATGAAATCTGCCTGGTTATGTTTAAGGGTGAGGATATGTTTGAAAAATAATAGAGTTAAATCAAGCACAAATTGATTAGTCAAATAATTTACTAGAAGTTTATAGAAACTAACTCTCAAAACAAGTCGATATTGAAAGGCTCATTTCCCAAATTAGTTTAAAAGTGATTACGAGAATTTCACCAGGAGAAAACTTTTTCCAAATTTTTCACTATAAATTAGAATTATTGCCTTCTAACACCGTTGAAGCACGTTTTGGTCCTACGTAAGATTTCTTATATTGAAAAATGAATCTTATATTGTCTAAAAAATCTTATATTGAAACAGACCAAACAAGAGAAACATTGCTACGGCTGCAGCACACCTCAACGCAATTGAGTTAACCAGCGACTCCCTTCTTTTCCTAACAAAGGCACTGGAAAAATTAGTTAAATGCTCAAACAAAAATAAATTTTGCCTTCAGTGGAAAGCAATAGACTTTTAATTCTGAAACGCACGAGTGACATTTCAAGCTACTTTTACAGCTAAAATTCATCTGAAAAAGATTTGTTTCTGATGACCGTTCATGTAGCTTGACTTGGTCTTGCATGACGCAGGCTACATATCTGGCAACTCCCGCCTCTTTTCTGAGAGGAAAGAAAAACGCCTTCATTAAAAACACGACAGAAATTCTTTTTCTTTTTCTTCGAAATTTTAAACGGGCACTCATTCTGAATTTTTCATGACTTCTTGTGCAATACGCGGTAAATAGGTGAAAGAAATGAATTTGTTTGCTTTTGGTTTTTAAAGGTGATGATAATCCTACGAAATTATTATATGAACCTAATTTATTAGAAATACATTTCCCCGAACATTTTTGGCTGCTCACGTTAGAGGATTGCACCAATAGTTTACCAAGTATTGAACCAAAACGCTTTTTTACTCTTCAATCCTTTATTGAAGGACAATTCTCATCGGAAATTATTTACTACACCATCTTTGAAAAAAACATCATTGGAAGCATGCTTAACACCATTTGAGACTGGCATGATAACAAAGGCAAATTAGGACACATCCGTACGATTTAAACCCACATAAGGCCATAAAAACTTCTCTACTTCTATCGAAAACAAAAAATACAAGGTAAATTTCACTGGGAAAAAATCTCCTTCCTTCGAAATTGTGACCTCAAATAAGAAACCTTGCAAAACATCCGTATTTAACGTGTAATCGATTGATGAAATCATTCGAGACAAGGTTCAATATGTCCTAAATGGCACAGCTGCCTCAGTTTAATGCAGACAGAAGATGGAGGAGTCAACGAAGCCTTTCATCATTGATGGCTCATGCTGTCACTGTCAGCCAGGGTGATCATCAGCCGCAATGAATATCAGAAGGAGCGCTTTTTAATCTCCAGCTTTGCCGTAAGCGACGGGTTTCCTAGTTTTAGTGTAAAATCCTCTCTTTAACTTACACTAACTCCCTGAATACCTGAGCATTATCTAGGAGAGTCTTCTCATGGATCATTTAGAAAATCTTTGCGGGATTTCGTTTCAGTTTTCCCTCACGTGCTCATATTTTCACTGTAAGTCCATAATTCGTTTGAAGTTAACTTGTCTGAACTTACACCAAAAAAGTGTTCAGAAGATGAGCCACAGCGCCGGTGAATATTACAAGCTGCTCTTCATTAATTACTGAAAACTATCGTCCTATCAGTCGGTTTCTACGCTAATCAAGCACGGTGAATTCAAATTCCTGTCCTACCCATCTATTCCACACAGTGTGTGAAATCGTGTAATTATAAATACCTAATACTCTTATCGCTAACGCCTGAATCACTTCCACGAGCGCAGGCACCGAAAACTTGCGATTAACATGTTGGTCCGTCCAAGTAACCAACGTGTTCCCGAGAGTTGATTTCGTTTCGATCCTGCACAAGAGCGTTGTGGATTTGATTGCCTTGTGATTAACAGGTTAGTACGTCCAAGTTACCAAGTGTTTCCCAGAGTTTATATCATTCTGGTTTTGCACAGAAACGCTGTAGTTTTGATTACCCTGAGAAGTGAAGACGTAACATTGCACGAGTTAAACAATTTCGCGCCCCTGCGTGAGCCTGCTGCTGCTGATGGCAGGCCGCGAACACCAAAATACTGAACGCGGCCTTCAGGGGAAGGGTCGGCAGTTTGGATCCCGGCAGTGCCGCCCTGTGATTCTCCCCGTTGGGAACTGGGAGAAATCAGCCACAATTCCCCACTCTACCCAGGTGTCGGAAATGGGTACCGGCTTGACCCGGGGTGACGTCACTGCGTCCTGGTGTTAGTTATAAGGAATTTGAACAACCAATGTACAAGATGATGTGTATTAGGCTTAATTTATTGAAAAAAAGCATCTTTAAACTTAACAGAGCGCTCTGAGAAGTACTCACGCACTGCTTCAATTCAAAAACCAGATACATCGGTACATTTACTGTCACTGTAGTCCGAAATAATACAAATTTGTTACGAGTAAACTATTCAGACTGCCACTAGAGTCTTTTGGCAATTTAATAAGAATACCCTAAAAGAATAATGGACATTTTCTTTTGGGAATTGTGAGAAAGATAAATTGGCGCTCTATTTCTAATGAAGCTTCGCTGAATTTTTTAGCTTCTACACCTGTGGAGATCACCGCTGTTTTTTTCCGGTCAATTGATGAATAACGGACTAACACGCTTTCAAATACACCGTATACTATTCTTCCGCGCTGTCGCTGCACACTTCAGCCATCATCAGGAAACGTATAGCGATCTGATAGGAATGTTCTCCTAAGTTACCTTCGTGTCGTAAAAAAATTAACGGAACTTGTGGTCAGAGAAGACCATGAGTAAAGTTAGGGGAGCTTGTGAAGACCATGAGTAAAGTTAGGGGAGCTTATGAAGACCAAGAGTAAAATTAGGGGAGCTTGTGAAGACCATGAGGAAAATTAGGGGAGCTTGTGAAGACCATGAGTAAAATTAGGGGAGCTTGTGAACAAAATGAGTAAAATTAGGGGAGCTTGTGAACACCATGAGTAAAATTAGAGAAAATAGTGATCAGAGAAGACCATGAATAAAATTAGCAAAAATAGTGACGAGAGAAGACGATGCCGAGACTCACGGAGTTTTTGGCGAGGTTGTGCACGATACAAGAGAGCACCGCCGTCTTGCCAGCGGTCACCGTGAAGTTTGTGGGGGACTTGGTGTCGAAGACGGGGGGGAGGGTGGGGCGGGGGGAGGTGGGAGGGGGCACAACGTGACGCGGGGGGCGGCTTGACCAGCTCACCGCTTCGCCTGCACAGTAAAATTAAGTTCTCTATAAAACCCAAATTAACATTTTAACGAATGCATCTTTAAACTTTGTTCCAACAAAAAAACATTGGCAACGTTGCTATAACCAATTTCCGCTCGCCGAAGTATGGATTACGAGGCTTCGCACTGCAGCCGCCGACCAAATGCGTCTCGGGATCAGTTTTACAGGACAACGAAGTTGATATTCAACAGCAATCCCTGGTGACCATTCATCTGTAATGGAGCAATGTTCCAACAAGAAAATGCTAAGTGAATTTGTGATTAATTTAACATGTGACGAACTTTCATAAGTGTTTCATAAAAATTGCAAATCAATTGTGGTTGAAATTTATCATAAGCGAGGCTTCATGCTATTAAATATTATTTATTATTAAAAATTATTATTTTACTTCCAAATATTATGCTTTTATTATTAAAAATTATTATTTATTTTTGAATATATTTATTTATTAGTAAACATTGTGCTTTAATTATGAAATATTTCCATTTTAAAATAATTATTTATAATATTTTACATTATTAAAAAGCGAATAAAGGAGAAAATTTATTCTAAAATGCACTGACACAAAACGTAATGCTATACGCACTGTAGCAGCATGTAAGACATATAGAAAGATAATGATCAATCTAAAGAAAAACTGCAATATTTGCAGGGCTGCAGGAAAACGTACGTCCATTTAAAAAGTTTTAGACAAGAACGGCGTGTGATTATGACTGAAAAAACGATTTCATGTTTGAAAAATAGTTGCCTTTTAATATAACTAGTCCAATTCTAAAAATATTTTTTAAATACGTTTAACATAAAATCATCAACTAAACGAAAAATTATATTTAAATAATAAGTTAGCGGTGTACAACCATCAGTATTAGAGAAAGATCAAATAAACTCAAATAGATAAGTCATGCTTAGAATTACCGTCACTAAATAGAGCGCTCAGCTGGAAGACGCACAGACAGTCGTGAGTCTCCAGCACCTTCCGTTTGTATTCATCAATACTAATCCATAAAACCAAAACTAATAGTTGGTTTCTTGGAAAAGTTATGTTGAGAGGTAAAAAGGGAAGACCTATGATTTGAGAAATTGCACTTAGACTGCAGCAAATACTAATAGAAATAAATGTTACAACATATGGAAAACGTTCATGGATCATGCTGACCACCTCCATCTCAAAGTAAACAATAAGAAGTGAAGTAATATCGTCCTGAAAACGTTCAAAAAGTGAAGTGATATCGTCCTGAAAACGTTCGAGAAGTGAAGTGGTATCGCCCTAAAAACGTTCAAGAAGTGTAGTAAAAACGCTCAGAAAGTGAAGTGATATCGTCCTGACAACGTTCATAAGTGCGCAATTTTTTAAGCCAACGTTTTCAAAGCCACTGTTGAGGTCGGGAAACTTGACGTGGAGATGGAACAGCTCAAAAGAACACATGAAAGGACATATTTTGACTCGAAAACCGTCCAAACAATTACTCTGAACTATTGACAGCAAACTGAGACAAATATCATCGAGTTTTCATAAACAAGTTTGCGATTCTGTCTTCGCGACATCGAATCAAAAAAATAAGCAAGTTGGTGGTGTGCAAAATGCTCGCTTCATGAAGAAGAACAGACGCATCCACCTGAAAATTAGCTTTGAAACTTCCAATCTTATTTCTTTTCCTTTCCCGTACACGTACCAGTGATGAACGCTAATTTTTCATCAAGTGAAACACGATGTTGCACAGTTTTCATTGTTGTTGAATTGAGTTATGGTGATGGCATCATATAATTGTTACAAAATTTAAGAATACTTTGGGTGATTACAGACTCTAAAAGTTTGATGATTGAGTTTGTTTCTTTAAATTTGTCTGGCCTTAAGTATTTATTTGAACCATACATCAAACCTTAAAATTGATAGCATGTTTGAGTGATCGCACATCAAGTATGCATACGGGAAAGAACTGTAGCAAATCTGATGACCATTTAAAATGAGAGAAATCGAAAATGAGGGGAAACGATCTTCTCCAATTGTGATACGGAATTTCTCCTAATAAGGTAATATGGTTCAGCACACTTATGAAATGTTCAGAATGTTTTAATATTTTCACGCACTGTTCAGTATATTCCAATATGTTCATGTAGTGTTCAGCATGTCCACAGGCACTGCAATCCCCCATGAGAAGGTTAACATGAACCGATCTCCAATGTTCGGCCACACGAAATGTTCAGTATGTTTTAGCGTGTCCAGGGAATGTTCAGTATGTTTTAACATGTCCACGCAATGTTCAGTATGTTTTAGCATGTACATGTAATGTTCAGTAAGTCCCAGTATGCACAGGCACTGCAATACCGCATGAGAAGGTTAACATGAACTGATCTCCAAATTTCGGCCCCACCGACCGACCAGTGCCCGCCCGAGCAGCACCGAGAGAGCCGCGCAGTTCACAAGCTCATCAAGTCTCCTCAATGCGGCCAATCAGCCCCGCTGCTATGGGGCGCAAATGAGACGTCTAATTCCCCGTGATTTTATCTTCCGTCAGAAGAAAAACGCTTACGCTAATGACGCACGGTTTATGGCTGAGTAATGCGATTTAACGCGGTAAATTGCAGGAAAGAAGTCGATCCTTGATATTTACATTTCTCTCATAATGAGTGAAGCAATCTTGTTAATTAATAAGCGCTGCGTATATGGCATCAAGCGAGTCCATAAAAGTGGTAATATATTGACTCAACGTAATCTTCAATCAGCTCATTTTTGCTTAAAGTGTATAATTTGGTCTAAGAGCGTTAAATATGTGGTAGTGGTACTTAATATGTTTTAATTTTAATTTTGCTCAATAGTGTGATTTCCAACGACATGAAGTTTGGGTTTATGACATAAACATAACCTTTCATGGTAATAATTTATACTAAAGGGCTTCTCCTCCAGTTGGTAGAGTGTGCTTAACTGTGTGCTTAACGCGTGAGAGTACTGTACGTTTAACGCGTGAGAGTACTGTACGTTTAACGCGTGAGAGTACTGTACGTTTAACGCGTGAGAGTACTGTACGTTTAACGCGTGAGAGTACTGTGTGCTTAACGCGTGAGAGTACTGTACGTTTAACGCGTGAGAGTACTGTACGTTTAACGCGTGAGAGTACTGTACGTTTAACGCGTGAGAGTACTGTACGTTTAACGCGTGAGAGTACTGTACGTTTAACGCGTGAGAGTACTGTACGTTTAACGCGTGAGAGTACTGTACGTTTAACGCGTGAGAGTACTGTACGTTTGACGCGTGAGAGTGCTGTACGTTTAACGCGTGAGAGTACTGTACGTTTAACGCGTGAGAGTACTGTACGTTTAACGCGTGAGAGTACTGTACGTTTAACGCGTGAGAGTACTGTACGTTTAACGCGTGAGAGTACTGTACGTTTGACGCGTGAGAGTACTGTACGTTTACCGCGTGAGAGTACTGTACGTTTAACGCGTGAGAGTACTGTACGTTTAACGCGTGAGAGTACTGTACAATTAACGCGCGAGAGTACTGTACGTTTAACGCGTGAGAGTACTGTACGTTTAACGCGTGAGAGTACTGTACGTTTAACGCGTGAGAGTACTGTGCGCCTAACGCGTGAGAGTACTGTGCGTTTAACGCGTGAGAGTACTGTACGTTTAACGCGTGAGAGTACTGTACGTTTAACGCGTGAGAGTACTGTGCGCCTAACGCGTGAGAGTACTGTGCGTTTAACGCGTGAGAGTACTGTACGTTTAACGCGTGAGAGTACTGTACGTTTAACGCGTGAGAGTACTGTACGGTTAACGCGTGAGCGTACTGTACGTCAAAGAAGTGCCATAAAGTACGAACAACTGAATATTTTTAACATATACAGAACCATGTCCAAAAAAAGCTGTTTAAAACGACCGAGAATAGCAAACCATTAAGAAGAAAAAGTCAATGGAAAATGTATTGAGAGTTTCAAATTTATGCTGTTAATTTGTTATAGGAATGATTTTTACGTTACTGTTGATTGGTTGGGCTGAAGCTAGGAGTCCCGGGGAAACTACCAACTATTTTTATTGTTGAGTTCATGCGCTGGTGTGTGAGCTTCGCACACTTGTTTTACAGCACAGCAGGAATGCTTCAGAATTGTCAAAAAGGCCATCACAAGCGACAGGAGCAGACAATCTGCCTTTGAAAGAACTTCTTTGCTACCGTGACGTAGTGCTGATGAAGGTGGGAGTATTCGCTACTGGGTGGTTTACCATGTATATGCAGCACAGTTAATCAAGGAGATAACCATAGCTTCAAAAAAAAACTCAACTGAAAGGTGTTTGAAAGAGAAAATAAGGATGCACTATTGTCTTAGAGCCAATACTCAAATAAAACGAGGTAAAATTAGATGGCAAATTATCTCTTAGTACCACCAATTTATATGCTTAAACTTGCGCACACTGCTTAAGTGCTACTTATTTATACCCTTAGTACTACCAATTCATGTGCTTAAACTTGCGCACACTGCTTAAGTGCTACTTATTTATACTCTTAGTGCTACCTATTTATATACTTAAACTTGCGCACACTGCTGAAGTGCTACTTATTTATACTCTTAGTACTAACTATTTATATGCTTAAACTTGCGCACACTGCTTAAGTGCTACTTATTTATACTCTTAGTGCTTAGTTATACTCTAATTCCCCGTGATTTTATCTTCCTTCAGATGAAAAACGCTTACGCTACTCTACTCTTACGCTACTTACGCTACTTACTTACGCTACTCTTACGCTACGAGGAAATATTTGTATGCTTAAACTTGCGCACACTGCTTAAACTGCATTTCCAGGCTACAAAGCCTGCATTCATTATACTAAAACATTTCAAACAGAAATTCGAACTAAATGATAGATAATGACCTTTTTCGGAGATCGTGAACTTCTGACGGCGTGTACCTCGAAACTTTGGCAATTTGATGCCATCACTTAAAACTCTGGGCCTTCAAAATCGTTTACCAACAATCAAAACTTCATATCGCACTCACGTCTTCTGCCTGCGCTGCGGGCGCACCTCCTCCTCTCACAGCAATCACAATTACACTCAAAGTTTCAGTCACGCTGGCAGAAATGCACTGCAATTCTTCACAAACAACATTTCATTTAAAACTATCAGTTCTCAATTGTGAGTTGGACTGAGTTCTCTCACGCCATGTTAATTCCCCGCGGCGGGGCTTGCCTACGTTCTTGTTGGCAGCATCGTTTGTTCAGGCTTTGAAGTTGTATAATTGTGTTCAGATCTTATACGTTTCTAAGAGCGCTTGCTGCTAAGCGAACGGAACTCTGCACAGGTTCTTGATTCCACTTTAGGAACTGTTAAGTAGAAAAACACCGTTGAGATTTGGTTAAAATACTACTATCTTTTAACGAGTTATTTCGAGCTCGAATTCCTAAAGGTTGTTGAGACCTTTTTAATATATACAAAAAATCTATAATTGTTTTACCTTTCTGTTTCAAGCTGGCATTCCTAAAGATTATTCAGAACATTTATTATTCATATAAATTCTGTATTTATTTTAACGCTTTTTTTTACAAGTTATCAAGAGATACATTCAGGGCAAGAGATAGATTCAGAATTTATAAATTTCCCTACAATGCCATACGAAAGCAAATCAGAAAACCAATCGCAAAATCCAACCCAGACTTTGAAATGTTTCACCTTAACTAACACTACAATAGCCAAACCTCAGTAGCTACATACAACCCTCAGTAGCTACATACAACCCTCACTAGCTACATACAACCCTCAGTAGCTACATACAACCCTCAGTAGCTACATACAACCCTCAGTAGCTACATACAACCCTCAGTAGCTACATACAACCTTCACTAGCTATATACAACCCTCAGTAGCTACATACAACCCTCAGTAGCTACATACAACCCTCAGTAGCTACATACAACCCTCAGTAGCTACATACAACCCTCACTAGCTACATACAACCCTCAGTAGCTACATACAACCCTCAGTAGCTACATACAACCCTCAGTAGCTACATACAACCCTCAGTAGCTACATTCAACCCTCAGTAGCTACATACAACCCTCACTAGCTACATACAACCCTCAGTAGCTACATACAACCCTCAGTAGCTACATACAACCCTCAGTAGCTACATACAACCCTCAGTAGCTACATACAACCCTCACTAGCTACATACAACCCTCAGTAGCTACATACAACCCTCAGTAGCTACATACAACCCTCAGTAGCTACATACAACCCTCAGTATCTACATACAACCCTAAGTAGCTACATACAACCCTCACTAGCTACATACAACCCTCAGTAGCTACATACAACCCTCAGTAGCTACATACAACCCTCACTAGCTACATACAACCCTCAGTAGCTACATACAACCCTCAGTAGCTACATACAACCCTCAGTAGCTACATACAACCCTCAGTAGCTACATACAACCCTCAGTAGCTACATACAACCCTCGGTAGCTACATACAACCCTCAGTAGCTACATACAACCCTCACTAGCTACATACAACCCTCAGTAGCTACATACAACCCTCAGTAGCTACATACAACCCTCAGTAGCTACATACAACCCTCAGTAGCTACAAACAACCCTCAGTAGTTACATGCAACCCTCAGTAGCTACATACAACCCTCAGTAGCTACATACAACCCTCAGTAGCTACATAAAACCCTCAGTAGCACATACAACCCTCAGTAGCTACATACAACCCTCAGTAGCTACATACGACCCTCAGTAGCTACATACAACCCTCAGTAGCTACATACAACCCTCAGTAGCTACATACAACCCTCAGTAGCTACATACAACCCTCAGTAGCTACATACAACCCTCAGTAGCTACATACAACCCTCGGTAGCTACATACAACCCTCAGTAGCTACATACAACCCTCACTAGCTACATACAACCCTCAGTAGCTACATACAACCCTCAGTAGCTACATACAACCCTCAGTAGCTACATACAACCCTCAGTAGCTACATACAACCCTCAGTAGCTACATACAACCCTCAGTAGCTACATACAACCCTCAGTAGCTACAAACAACCCTCAGTAGTTACATGCAACCCTCAGTAGCTACATACAACCCTCAGTAGCTACATACAACCCTCAGTAGCTACATAAAACCCTCAGTAGCACATACAACCCTCAGTAGCTACATACAACCCTCAGTAGCTACATACGACCCTCAGTAGCTACATACAACCCTCAGTAGCTACATACAACCCTCAGTAGCTACATACAACCCTCAGTAGCTACATACAACCCTCAGTAGCTACATACAACCCTCAGTAGCTACATACAACCCTCAGTAGCTACATACAACCCTCAGTAGCTACATACAACCCTCAGTAGCTACATACAACCCTCAGTAGCTACATACAACCCTCAGTAGCTACATACAACCCTCAGTAGCTACATACAACCCTCACTAGCTACATACAACCCTCAGTAGCTACATACAACCCTCAGTAGCTACATACAACCCTCAGTAGCTACATACAACCCTCACTAGCTACATACAACCCTCAGTAGCTACATACAACCCTCAGTAGCTACATACAACCCTCAGTAGCTACATACAACCCTCAGTAGCTACATACAACCCTCAGTAGCTACATACAACCCTCAGTAGCTACATACAACCCTCAGTAGCTACATACAACCCTCAGTAGCTACATACAACCCTCAGTAGCTACATACAACCCTCAGTAGCTACATACAACCCTCAGTAGCTACAAACAACCCTCAGTAGTTACATGCAACCCTCAGTAGCTACATACAACCCTCAGTAGCTACATACAACCCTCAGTAGCTACATAAAACCCTCAGTAGCACATACAACCCTCAGTAGCTACATACAACCCTCAGTAGCTACATACGACCCTCAGTAGCTACATACAACCCTCAGTAGCTACATACAACCCTCAGTAGCTACATACAACCCTCAGTAGCTACATACAACCCTCAGTAGCTACATACAACCCTCAGTAGCTACATACAACCCTCGGTAGCTACATACAACCCTCAGTAGCTACATACAACCCTCACTAGCTACATACAACCCTCAGTAGCTACATACAACCCTCAGTAGCTACATACAACCCTCAGTAGCTACATACAACCCTCGGTAGCTACATACAACCCTCAGTAGCTACATACAACCCTCACTAGCTACATACAACCCTCAGTAGCTACATACAACCCTCAGTAGCTACATACAACCCTCAGTAGCTACATACAACCCTCAGTAGCTACATACAACCCTCAGTAGCTACATACAACCCTCAGTAGCTACATACAACCCTCAGTAGCTACAAACAACCCTCAGTAGTTACATGCAACCCTCAGTAGCTACATACAACCCTCAGTAGCTACATACAACCCTCAGTAGCTACATACAACCCTCAGTAGCACATACAACCCTCAGTAGCTACATACAACCCTCAGTAGCTACATACGACCCTCAGTAGCTACATACAACCCTCAGTAGCTACATACAACCCTCAGTAGCTACATACAACCCTCAGTAGCTACATACAACCCTCAGTAGCTACATACAACCCTCAGTAGCTACATACAACCCTCAGTAGCTACATACAACCCTCAGTAGCTACATACAACCCTCAGTAGCTACATACAACCCTCAGTAGCTACATACAACCCTCAGTAGCTACATACAACCCTCACTAGCTACATACAACCCTCAGTAGCTACATACAACCCTCAGTAGCTACATACAACCCTCAGTAGCTACATACAACCCTCACTAGCTACATACAACCCTCAGTAGCTACATACAACCCTCACAAGCTACATACAACCCTCAGTAGCTACATACGACCCTCAGTAGCTACATACAACCCTCAGTAGCTACATACAACCCTCAGTAGCTACATACAACCCTCACTAGCTACATACAACCCTCAGTAGCTACATACAACCCTCAGTAGCTACATACATTCCTCAGTAGCTACATACAACCCTCACTAGCTACATACAACCCTCAGTAGCTACATACAACCCTCACTAGCTACATACAACCCTCAGTAGCTACATACAACCCTCACTAGCTACATACAACCCTCAGTAGCTACATACAACCCTCAGTAGCTACATACAACCCTCAGTAGCTACATTCAACCCTCAGTAGCTACATACAACCCTCAGTAGCTACATACAACCCTCACTAGCTACATACAACCCTCAGAAGCTACATACAACCCTCAGTAGCTACATACAACCCTCAGTAGCTACATACAACCCTCAGTAGCTACATACAACCCTCAGTAGCTACATACAACCCTCAGTAGCTACATACAACCCTCAGTAGCTACATACAACCCTCAGTAGCTACATACAACCCTCAGTAGCTACATACAACCCTCAGTAGCTACATACAACCCTCAGTAGCTACATACAACCCTCAGTAGCTACATACAACCCTCAGTAGCTACATACAACCCTCAGTAGATACATACAACCCTCAGTAGCTACATACAACCCTCAGTAGCTACATACAACCCTCAGTAGCTACATACAACCCTCAGTAGCTACATGCAACCCTCAGTAGCTACATACAACCCTCAGTAGCTACACACAACCCTCAGTAGCTACATACAACCCTCAGTAGCTACATACAACCCTCAGTAGCTACATACAACCCTCAGTAGCTACATACAACCCTCAGTAGCTACATACAACCCTCAGTAGCTACATACAACCCTCAGTAGCTACATACAACCCTCACTAGCTACATACAACCCTCAGTAGCTACATACAACCCTCAGTAGCTACATACAACCCTCAGTAGCTACATACAACCCTCAGTAGCTACATACAACCCTCACTAGCTACATACAACCCTCAGTAGCTACATACAACCCTCAGTAGCTACATACAACCCTTAGTAGCTACATACAACCCTCAGTAGCTACATACATCCCTCAGTAGCTACATACAACCCTCACTAGCTACATACAACCCTCACTAGCTACATACAACCCTCAGTAGCTACATACAACCCTCAGTAGCTACATACAACCCTCAGTAGCTACATACAACCCTCATTAGCTACATACAACCCTCAGTAGCTACATACAACCCTCAGTAGCTACATACAACCCTCAGTAGCTACATACAACCCTCAGTAGCTACATACAACCCTCAGTAGTTACATACAACCCTCAGTAGCTACATACAACCCTCAGTAGCTACATACAACCCTCAGTAGCTACATACAAACAGACCGCTTTAACTTGGCATGTCACTGCATAGCCACAGAAAGATGGCAACGATTGTGATGGTAGTGCCAATAATGGCAACGATACTGATGATATTTTCAGTGGAACCATGATGACGTTGCCAATAATGGCAGCGGTACTGATGATATTTTCAGTGGAACCATGATGATGTTGCCAGTAATGGCAGCGGTACTGGTGATATTTTCAGTGGAGCCATGATGATGTTGCCAATAATGGCAGCGGTACTGATGATATTTTCAGTGGGGCCATGATGATGTTGCCAATAATGGCAGCAGTACTGATGATATTTTCAGTGGAGCCATGATGATGTTGCCAATAATGGCAGCGGTACTGGTGATATTTTCAGTGGAGCCATGATGATGTTGCTTATAATGGCAACGATACTGATGATATTTTCAGTGGAGCCGGGATGATGTTGCCAATAATGGCAACGATACTTATGATATTTTCAGTGGAACCATGATAATGTTGCCAATAATGGCAACGATACTGATGATATTTTCAGTGGAACCATGATGATATTGCCTATAATCGCAACGATATTGATGATATTGCCTATAATGCCCTTAAGAGTACATCTGCGAGCTGCAGATGTAGCAGAGAGGCAGGGGAACAGCCGGGCGTTGAAGGTGAAGCTTCAAAAGCTTGTCATTCATGATCGATGTTTGCTGAGACGTTTTAGTCGTTCACTCTTACCTGCGAGTGACAGTCTATATGCTTCAATAATTTGTTATGCAGTGCAAATGTTGATGCTCAAGGCAGAGATGTCTCTTACACTCAGTTCTTTCGTATTGCTAACTCTGGGCATCCATTTTGATTCCAATAAAGAGATGAACTCATCGTATCTTCGCTAGGGTAGTGTTCACATTTTAGTTGCCTCAATCGAGAGCTTTTTATTCGTTTGGCTCTCTAAACAAGCAAATACATGACGTATAACAACAGTACGTATGCATGAAGTTTCATTTGAAAGCAAATAATCACCTGCAGTGAACGAAACAATAAGCCTTTCTCGTTCAAATCTACCTTTTTGAATTGTTTCATCGGTGATCTTTCTATATTTAAAAATTTGTGACTCGTTAGCAGTTAAATATCTTGCTGTGCACAGCAGTAGACTTTTTTGAAAAAATTTTCTTGAGGCAACCTTTAATTTAATTTTGATCAGCACACTTCCATAAAACCAAATACCCTGTTCAACTCTATTGAAATACAGTACAGTGAGGAAATTACTCCTTCGATACGTACATCCATGTGTTTTCTTCAAATATCTTAATGAGAAGTTTCGACCTCAGAACCCACTGCTGGAAAACACTCCAGAGTGTTTTCACATTTTCTAACGTCACTCCGTCAACACGCTTCATAGTCATTCACTTTTATCTGAGGAATGAATTATAGGCAGTTCATGACTCATGATCTAACGTATCCTACTCTGGTGTAGGTAGAAAATTTGCACGAACTTCGTAGGTCCATTTTGGAAGCAAGTATTAAGCTATTCCTCACATTAACAGCTCTTTGGCCGTCCCTGGGCTCAGAAGTCAATGTCTTGCATTAATATTCATTGGCAGTTGCCATGGACGGGGCCGACAGCCGCACCATCTAGTTGGTTTCTCATTAAAGCTTTTGATTGTAACAAAGGGTGACGGTGGCACTCCATCCTTCAAAGTTGGGCCAATTACCAAGTAATCAAGGGCCATTAGAGCATCGATTGCAGCCCTCACACACAGCTTCAAATCACGGCTCGACCTCAGCGTAGCCATAGAATAGAGAAACATTTCCGTGCAAGTGAAATCTACATTACAATTAGAGCGCAAATAGATGCAAAATTTTACTCGAGATTTGTTCAGCAATATATGCAAATTTGAATGTAATTAAACATAAGAAATTCAGCCGTATAGAACAAATTTTGCAGGCACACCATCAATAGAGGCCAAATTTATATGTAGGGCTATCAATAGATGGTGAATTTATCTGAAGGACTCTACCATAAGAGGTCAAATCGATTCGAAGGCTATCAATGGAGGTCAAATTAATCTGAAGGACTAGCAATACAGGACAAATCCATTCAAATCCACATTGCGACAGAAGTGAGATCCAGCTGAAGAAATCATACCAACAGAGTGCGTATCCATGAAATAACAATGCAGTAGTCAGACAGATGCAAATCGTTTTTAAAAACTTACCCGCAATCGTCAGCTCCATGCAATAGTCAGATCAGCGCACGGTACATTTACGAAAGAGAAATTCATGCAGGGAAATGTGCGAGTTTAATGGATGAGCAGAAAAGTGTGAATGTATTAACGAAAGCCACAAGAGTCTTTGTGACTGAACAAAAACTGTTAATTGCTCGGACGAATAATGAATAATCAATTTTGTAGTCATGAAACTAGAATGAGCTAGAACATGATTTTTCAACAAGTTGTAAACTAGCGTACCTGTTAAACAAGAGGTAAACAACTCTGTGAGAAATTGTGAACAATCAATAAATCAATGCATACATACTAAAGACAATTTCTCTTGTATAAATGATGCATAAGAAAAAATGTCGGTTTCCGAAAGGTTGAGAAAATTGCCCTCAATCGATGGAAGAGACTGACCAAAGTGGTCATCACGCCCAGGCCGTAATTTGCATGGCAGAGCAGCAGAACTTCACCTTTATTTCTGAATAAAAAATATGGTGTACAAGGTACATACATCGATGGAGTTTTCCGAGCAAGCCCACAAGCTATTCAAATTTTCAAAAAAGTTTATTTCAGACATTAAAGGCTGTTTGTTCAAGGATTGTGATGCCAAAATCGAAATTCCAAAAAAGAAGTTGAATTTATTTTCCACCATCAAACCATTACATTTGTTGCCTGCAATAATTGGCGTATTGTTCTTAGAAATAATTCTAGAGTTCTTTAAAAAGCGAGCCCGAAGCTGAGAATGCCCCTCATATCAGAATTGGTTTTACGATTTCATTTTTTGCGTGATTTTTCGTGCTGATAATGATGAAGAAACTATTACCCACACACGCGATTCATAACGCGTATGCAAGTTTCTATCGATATAATGCAGATTTGCTCGACTACTTGGAAACTTTCCTTTGATTTATGAGAAGCCACTTCACGTGCATTTGATTTCTATTGACTCTCCATCTTACAATTGCAATTATCAAGTTTCACTCTATCATTGCAAAGTACTCATTTCAAGAATCATTCCATCTTATGCATATGTTATTATTTCGTTACTTTGTTATCATATTTTTCCTAAGGCGCTACGATGAATTTAAATATTTGAAACGTTTGTCATAAGAATTTGGTTTTTGGTCTGAGCAAAAATTTTGATCTCCTCCACGTCTATAAACCTGCTTCAAAAGCTCATTTGATTTACGTTAAATAGCGAATTTTTATTTTAACAAGAAATCAATCATTTCAAATCGGAAATCACACCACAGAATCTAACAACCTAATAGAAATTGAAAATTTAGAAAGTAACTTCAAAAAGAAAGTTCCAAGCCCGAGCCAATGAAAGAAACAACTCAGTAGCAGCAAGTTGTGGTCACTAAGAAAGGCTGGAAACAGACCGTGAAAATGTCCCTCCAATTTATCCTTCATGGCAGCAAAATACAGCTAACTAACATGGAGGCTAAATTTGTACAACATTCGCTCCTTTCCTGGTGATAATTTTATGATTTGTTGATGAGCTCGTTTTTGGAATCAACTTCTGTGGCATTATATGTAGATTCGATCGTGTAGAACTATTTCGAATAGTTCTTTATAACATCATATTAAAAAATGAAGATCATCAGAGTTATTTCTTCGGAATCTCCCACTGGATCTTAGTTCGGTGTAAATTGGAATATATGACACACCTCATCAAAACATTCACAACTTCCCAGCGCGAGCAAAACTACATTTTCGTGCTTCAAGAAGAACGATTTTGAAAAAGCAAAATATAAAATAATTCTGCTCCTGAAGTCTAGTTCGGCAGTAGACTCTACAGTAAAGTGAAGCACCACACAGACAGAGATCTTTCCCGACCAAAATTAGGGCGAGGAAGTAAAGGCAAATCTGTGGGACGCACCTGGAAGCATTAATCCATAAACAAGAATGAGGCCGACGTAAGTGAGGCCTTTGATTTGGATGAAGTTCATCTTTGGCGACCTGACGACGCTTTCACTGTGGCCCTCGGAGTCAATATTGGAGTTGGGGGAGCCTTTGCCTCTCTTGAGCTTCGGGCGGCTATTGGGCGGCGCTGAGCGACGTACTGTGAGGGTGTTCACACTGCGGCAACAACTTCTTGCTTCTGAGCACGTCATTCTTTCCTCTCTAGCACCTGCAACATCAGATAAAAGCGTAAGGAAATGCACTCTCATAATTAAGCCTAAACTCTAGATGTAGAGGCTGAAATATGACAAATTATTGTGATAATTTGAACGTATTTTGAGTGTTGAAAAATATTTGCCTATCACATTGAGTATTATTTATGATAGGGGCAAAACACGATGATATCCAAAGTGCATCACCATAAAGTCCCAGGCACAACTACGTAGAGATACGCCATGTTCCTCTGAAGAATAGAACAACATGTAAGGAATACAATCACTTAATATCTCTATACAAACAAAATAAATATTATGAGGGCCACAAGCGTTCCCACAACCCTCTAAAAAGGTCGTGGTTAGTTTTCAAAGACTAAAATCTATTGAATTTAAAAACTTTGATTAATTTTTCACTGTTGAATCTAGTATAATTATGTGCGGCAATCAATGTGAACGTTCAATAGAAGTAGAATGAAAATGTTGATCGATTTTCAAGGTAGTTCATTATTCATTATACGTTATACTCGTACAGCACACGCATACACACACAGCACTCTCACACACACACACATACAGCACTCGTACAAGCAGATGAAGTATAACCCGAGCAGCGGTACTGGCGTACAAACACACGAGAGTGGTCATAATGTATACTAGTATGTTTTAATTCGAGTTGTGGAACGCACGCTCGCGTTTAAAGAATTTACTGGAAAAAATCCGATATTGCAGCCCAGACACAATCGGACTTGCTGTCAGAAATATTTCAAGTTATTGGATCCCTCGCGTTATTGCAAGCACTGAATCAATACTGGCCAGTGCCAAACTGCGGCCTATTATACTCTGAAACTTTCTACTTCTTCGGCAAGTTTGGAAAGTTCTTCACCAAATAATCAGTATCTGAGAATATAGATTCTTGCCTTCAGGTATTCAAGCGGAAAAATTATTGGATACTTCGATTTTTTGCAACGTCGAATGCCTTATACGAAGAAAAAAGCTACTCTCACCGGCAGAATCTTTGTAAATCATTTTGAAGTTTTTGAAGAAGGCAGAAGCTTCAGTGAAAAATTAAATTCGAAGTTTGCGTCAATATACCCCAAAAAACTCTAAACTACGTCATGAGTGTATAGAGATAAATTATCATACCCAAGCGGCAATTTTCTCCTGCAAACTAGCCACCACAAAATTACAGTGGGCTGTCACATTGCAGCACTTTCTTATATAGCAGCTATTCCTGCAGCTGCGTGCTTTGCATGCCAAGAAATATTGTACCGTGCATCCCCCAAAACCCGAACCGAGTATTTATTTTCCCGTATCAGTTATACCCGTAATTATTTTTCGTATAAGTAGCAATCAGGAATACCGCACAAATTTGCTTGAAATTAAATGCCTTTGTTATTCTTATGATGGTATTACTAGTACGGGAAAATAAATACTCGGTTCGGGTTTTTGTAGGACATACTGTATGGCATTATCAATTAAACTCTTCAAGTCCAGTGTTTCCAATGTGCCTGGAAACTCGTCAATGTATTGAATTTTTGATAATTTCCTGCCTCTAGGTAGGTGAAAGGCGCAGCGCAATTACGAACTCAACATATTATAGTTAGCCCGCCGAGGTGAAACACTGAAGCTAATAATCACCCGAAACCAATATTTTTGCGGATTAAATATATCAATCGTCGAGTGATCCGACGCTATTCGTGTGAATCTCAATTGTAAAAATTACTTTGAGTTATGGATAAGAAAGCTCTAATTCTAAGTTATCATAAAAAATACTCTAATTCGAAGTTATGATTAAAAAAATACTCTAATTCTAAGTTTCGGGGAAAATACTCTATGTTATATGTAGCAATAATATTGAAGACTTCAACCCAACATCAGTTGTATGAGCAGGTCTAATTTTGATTCATACATATTGAGGTTCGAACTCTACATTGTCGTATGTATAACTTAAACATAGCGTGTACAAAATTTTCTTCCTTGAGTACACGGTCTTCGCTAAAACAGTTTAACATGAAAATATCGACCGAGCATTTTACAAATTCAAGACGAGTACTTTAACTAACGAGGCTTGGATGTTTTCAAAGGAACTGCAAAATTGACAGCACCTCCGAAAGTGAAAACCTCATCTTTTTCGCTTACTTTCCGCGTGCGCAGTAAACAAATTTCTAATCTAGATGAAAGCAATTTCGGCCAAGCTTCACGGTTTTCAGCAATCATTTCCAAACTCTATTCCTCATGCGGAAAGCAACCGAGCATTGTTTTTCCACGACGACCTTTCAGGTTGCAAACTTTTGCCAAAGCGGACGTATTGGCGATTAAGTGAATACAAGAGTTAGCAAAAAAACGTTTTGAGCTGGGAGAGAGAGAGTCACTGGGCAGCGGCAGGTGAACCATTTGTGTGATTGCATGGAGGTGAGCGAACACCAAACGGAATAGCGCAACGGGGCACTAACCCAATCACTGCGCGCTGCCACCAATTGCGTCCCGGTTATGTCTCTCCGCCGAATATTGAGCCTTGCCAAACTTGGTTACAAAGTGATTCCGAAATGTCACGCGAATTTCTTTCGCACGTTAAGTGAGAAAAAAATACATCACTCACATATCTTCAACCCATTTTGGTAGTGAAAGTGAAACTAAGAGCGTTGTGACAAAACCGCTGAGATGTGGACCCACTGTGTGTGCCATATCCAGGCAGACACTCATGCAGCTCCAATGTTAATGTTGACCACTGTGGATCTGTTGCACGTGGGACTGCACATGTTCAGCTGTCAATGGCATGAACCTCAACTTTGAAGTGATTATTGTTAATTGTTCATGATTGATCAATTATTTTTAATTAATCGTAATTGATCAGTTTTTAATTATTGTTCATTGTTGATCAATATTAATCCAACATTGTTAATTGATCAATTATTATTTATTGTAAATTGTTCAAATGATGATCATTGTTAATTGATCGCGATTAATCAATTATTGATAGTTAACAAATTGTTAATTAGCTTTAATTGATCAATGTACCTCATTGCGATCTTTAAATACGAGTACCTGACTTTGGTCGGCATGCCACCAGTTTGATGACAATGGAAATACACGATTTGTCCTCCATTTGACTGATGTAAATTTCTACTGTCGTGATGTGAAAAAGATCATTAATCAAAGACTCTTGCAAAAACGTTTGTGAAAGTAAGAAATTTGTACATTAGCGTTTAAGCTCAGTAAAAGCATTTATTGCTGATTCAAAATTAGGGAGAACGACTATTACTCAGAATCACCAAAAGAAAAAGTATCGTGAAAAACAACTTATATTTATTCTCTGAGCAACGAGAAAATCAAAATGGGGAAACTCTATTCCTTCTAATATTATGTTATTTAGTGAATTAAAATAAAATAGCAAAGACATCCGGTCTCTAATGAACTTAACCTCAAAAAATATTGAAATTCTGAGCAACGATCGATGTGAAACTTAATCTGATGAACAGCTCGAACTAAAATAAGCCTCAGACCTCGAGCAGCAATCGAAAAATATAATTTGACAAGTCTCAGCAGGTATGTACTCAAAGTCTATAGAGCTCCATCTTTTCTAGTCAAAAATACCTCAAGCATCATTGCCAATAACCTGTTTGATCAGACCGTTATTGTCGTTGCCCTGAGTGCGAAGAAAAATAGAAGGCACAACGAGTCTCCGTATTATTTAAAATTAGCTCGAGGCGCCAATTTTAGCACTGAGGCGAGTCAGAGGCAGTCGATGGAAGACATTCCGACCGCACCGAGTTTGTGGCCAAACACACTCCGAAATTTGTGTCTGGTACCGACCCCTCTGACGAACTCCGCGCCAAATCTAAGGCAACGAGACTGTAATCAGATCAACATATTGATCAGAACGCTGCATGGAGTATTAATCGATGCTCTGAATGGTCTATTTGCTAATCAATGCAATGCATTCAGCATTGATCGGTGCGATGCAAGGCTGGCTTGCGAAGGTCTTTCGTACAATGGACCCTTGTAGGTGTGAGGGTTGCAATGCAAATGGTTGTCCCCGAGAAAGGCAGGGACTGCAGCAGTTTGAATCATTCCAAAAGGCTGTGTAAGGCTGTTCTGCACCATTAGGTCGTGGCGAGACAATTTATTACCTCCTGACCATTTGCAAGAAAGCATTAAAGAGGCATAGCGTTGCTCGCTGCCGACCCTTTTTGGATAGGCTGCGCAACACTCCGCGATTGGACCAGCGAGACTTTTTATAGAAAACAAGTGATCACCCGAACTTTTCAAGTACTTCTAGTGAGCGTTTGGAAACTTTTGTGGAATATTTGTGTGATTGTGTTGAGAATATTTAACAGTGGCTTGGCATATGAACATATAACAGTGGTATAACATATTTCTGAACTTAACTTCACATTTCAGGGGAAGTATTATGCAATATCAGCAATCATTTTTCAGATTATATAATCAAAACAATCAATAAGCAACCGTTACAAATTTTCATGTAAATTCAATCTGATTCAAATTACATGTGCGATGAAATGAAAAGAAAGGCACCACGAACGCTCGTCACAACTTACTGCACAAAACTCATTCCTAACAAAATATTACCAAACTCAAAAACATTTAAGCGAAGAAGCAATCAGCGCCCGCATTAGATCGACACACAGTTCTCCATAACTTTGGAAAATGACTTCGTAACGCGTTTCTGACGAGTGTTGTGAGATTATGCTTCTAAAAGCATTTCTCAAGTATCGGAATTCTGGGGAGGGAAAAGTTCAGTTCGGCTAACTTCATTTCCCTGAAGCAAGTCTCGCAGGTGCCCGAGCCGCCTCTAAAAATTCTTGCGAGGTTCCGTATTTTGGGACTCCTATTAACAATATTTATTTATTTTCTGGCTTAAAGTTAGCGTCGTTGTCTTCAATATCAGAATTATTAGCCGAACCTCATCTGTTGGACTTCTGGGATCCATTATTAGTTACAGGTAAATGAAACACAACAAGGGTACTAAATTTGTCATGATTAGTTCTCTGTTCGCTAAAATTAAGCTATTTGCTTTTATAATAACTGGATTTTAGAGAACAGAGAGCTTGACATGAAAAATTTAGTATCTTACTTGTGTTTTATTAACCTTTACTTCGGTTATTTTATTTTTATAAAAATACACAGATGTGAAAACATTAGATTCCACGGGTATTTTGAGCTAATTAAAAAAATCGGGTTTTAATAGTGAGAAAAGAACCACAAACTTAGAATTCAGAAAAAAATTAACAGTAAAGTAATTTGAGGTATTAATAGCTCATCAAATCATATAGTCGATAGAGCAATGCAGGAAACTCCTGAAGTAATGCAGCACGAGCAATGTTTTCTTAAGTTGAAGCGACCACCTTCTTGCATGGTTACAAACTTTACAAGTAAGTCTAAAAAGTTCCATCGGGCTCACCGATATCAGTTGTCATTGCAGAGTTACCAATGCAGCGAATGAGAAAGCTGATCTTTGTTTATCTCTCCTGGCAACCTATATTTTGTGGAGATGATTGTCTCACTGCTGTCCCTGCAGAATTTATTCCAGACTTTCTACATCATATCAACTCTGTTATAATAATGCATAATTGACTGTCGTAACTGAAGAAGAAGAAAAAATTATTTTCCTTAACATTTAAATTGCCAAAAAAAAATTTATATGTCACGTTTGATGCACGATAAGTCTACTTACAACCAACGACTGATGCTTTCCAATCGCATGTCATTATTTGATAAATGAATAAAATAATGCTGGAAGATCTTCTTTTAAGCCAGCTAATGCACTCTCTTCCGTCGAGATTGCGAGAAAGTAAGATTTAAAGGAAATGAAAGGTTGTTGAAAAAAAATGGATGTTCAGTAAAATTTCTAGATAGAATTTACTAGATCATCATTGAATCTCACTAATGAGAATCAGATATAAGTCAAAATGGAACTGCATAAGTTTCAATCATACTTGAAAGGAACAAAAAATCTAGTAGCAGAAATTTAAAATCTTTCAATGAAAAACAAAATATTAAATCGTAGCACAGTTTAAAGAAACAATCGTTTAATATGAAAGGCCGCAGAAGCGATGATAAAAAGAAGAACGTTTTATACACAATTTAATACCTCAACTGTCCATCATCGGTGAGACTCGCCGAGAAGTCCATTAGAGAAAATTGAACTTCAGAAAGCCTTCAGCTTACGCAAAGAAGTTAATAACGTCTACTAACACGCACAAGAAATCGGCCTCGTAATGGACATCGAGAATATCTAAATACTGGCTAGAGCACAGCGCCTACCCCAATAAATTTTGTGAAGGTTACCATTCGTGTTAGTAACCTCATGCGATCACCAGAGCCACGGTAGAGGAAACAAGGTAGAGTCTTTTCTATATGGGAAAATACATCTCCTATCTTTCGGCTAGCCAATAGAACAGTTTTATTTCGAACAAACTTTATGACGTCACCATTGCGATCTGTCGTGAGGCCAATAGCGGTGCCGGATTTTGGGCTAGCAGTGTTGTCAGATGCAATATGAGCGCTGCTATTGGGCTGCTATTGGGTCGTTGTTATGACGTCACCGTTGCCACACGGTCGACAAAAAAAAGACTGGTTTGACCCTACCTTGTTGCTTCTACCGTGACCAGAGCCTAGACACAGATTCCGAATTTTACGCAGCTCTTCTGTGCAATATTCTTCCTTGATACACATTTTTCAGTCTCCTCTCACCATTATTCCCTCACTGTTTTTGTAACTAATTTACATGTCTCATAAATTCAATATATCTCACTGAAGTTATCTTGAAAAAAGTACTCGAAGAAATTTTTTCTATTGCGTATCATACATGCATTACAACTGGATGAATTGAAAATTTCTTTGTTGCTACTTTAACTTGATCAGGGCTCGCTTTTTTGTGAACAGAGAGCTAGGCGAAAAACAATTAACAACCTGGATGTGCTCTCTAAACTTATGACCAACATCATGAACCTTTCTCTAAAGTCTTTCTTTCATTCCAATTTCTTCAATATTTCTCCATGTTCTTTTACCAGAAATTCTATTGCCTTTTTCATCTGTTTTGCCAAGTCAAATTATTCGGCAGTTGATGGCCTGAATGCGAGTTTTTATGAAGTTCCCTTCATCCCAATATCTCTTCAAAAAACCATGCCTACTCCATCCCCGAATCTCAACACAATTCAAGCATTTAGAGTAAAGAGGCCCATAGGCGATCGATTTTATTTTCAATATAATTTTCAATAATGAATATTGACAATTTAATTGATCATCTGTGGGCTTGATTGACGACCGTCAAATAATTGACTTAGCGGGCAAAAAAAATTTCATCAATATATTGAGTCAATGATATTGACAATTAAATTGATCGTCTATGAGCCGCTCAAGACATACATGACCTGTGTACGTACTGGGCATGAATGATAAAAATTATATTTTTCTTGAAGCTAGATTTCACAAATACAGCAAACCAATACGAATAATTTTCTAGACCTAGAATAAAACTTAGAAAATATTCAACACTTAACTCAAGTTGTTTCCACACAAGAATAAAACTCAATAGACTTATTTAAGAATTTCTACTATACGTGACCAGGTATTTGGCTATATGCTTTTAACGAAAAAATATCCTCTGACATACTAACAAAGTATAAAAATATAAAATACCTCTGATGAATAGAAACAAGTTCCTAAAAACAATAATAAAAGTACGTACACCACAGCAGGAAAATACACCTCTTGCACTACGTGACGCAACAGCCCTGCGCACACCACAGCAGGGCACCACAAGCTGGCGCCCATATACGTGACGGTCACGTGCTACGACATACGCATATCGCACAACATGACCTGACGTAACTCTTGGTGGCTACATGCCTTGTGACATCAAACTTGCAAAGAAATAAGACTTGACTTAAGAAATAGGACTTGGCTTAAAAAATAAAATTTAAGGCAAAGACTTAAGAAATAAGACTCTCAAATGTCGTAAAAGTGCCTGCTGACGTATACTGCAAGCCGTGAATAATTCAGTAGTACAATTTCTGGTCAATGAGATATCAGAGTTTAAAAATACGCTGCAGCCTGGAGGAAACAATTTTAAAAGACAATTTCTGAACGCTCTGGCAACTCTCATCTAGTTTAAATATTTCGTTTTCTCTCAATTTATCATCCAGTGCGGAAGTCTTTCTATAAACTCAGGACAGGAACAAATGCACTGCATTTTGGTTGTGTTGACAATTATTCCATCACTGCTCTTCAGTTTCATTTTTTCCTCAACTCACTGAGAGCATGGAGAGAGAAGCCAGGCTTCTTATTTAACCAGAGATTATAAATTAAAAAATACTTTTTAAATTTCACATATTTCTGCGTAGTTCTTCACTTATGTTTGGGTACACAAATACTCCATGACTTGCAAAACGCCATCTTTAACTCCAGATCCACGTAGCATCTTCCTTCAATTTTCCGAAATGAGTCAAAGCACACATGTGCAACATAGTGTACATAACACCTACATGAATGCAACAACACAGCAAAGCAACAATGATAGTAAAATATTGGCTTATGATAATGCCATGATGTCAGCTCAACTAAAAGCACTTTCATCATCAAAACTTTTGCATCAGAATATAGTGAATTACAGTTCCTTCGCAGCCAACTACGTATGAAAGCCAAAGAAGAACTGGAACATAAAACTTGGATTTTCAAAAGCTAAATCAGGTTCTCTTTGTTTTCTTGAGTAGATAATGCGAGGCAAATTCCAAGTTTTTGTGGTAACTTGGAGCAAAGTGCCTGCCTCGAGTCGCAGCGCGGCCGAAGCCCAACGACAACTTTAACAAAAAGGGAAACCAAAGCGAAAGCTTCGAGCTGGAAATGTGCCAAACGCCCCTTTTCTAGTAAATTAAGACTCTGAGCTGTCACCAGACTTCACATCACAAACCCCAAAGACTCTGAAGAACCTCTATGACTCATCTCTTTTTTCGTAGTAATTTCTAAATGGAACCGCAAGAATTTCACATCTTGATCTTGTTGTCTCAGTTCTGTGCGGCTCTGCAAAACGGTCCAAGAAACTCGCACATCTGTTCAAATGTTTTGAAACCAACGCATCATGCAAGTTGCTTTTAATGAAAGTTAAAAATATCAAACTAGCGCATCCTGAATAAAGCATAAGACATATTATTTCACTTCATGTATACGCTAATCAGGCATTCATAGAAACCAATTTGAATTTGGGCTAAGTAAAATGAAAAACAGGGAGCACTCATTTTCGAAATGTTGAATTTTAACCAAAAATTAACATTTGCGTGGAAAATATATATTTAATTATTATTAACGGGAAGGATTGATAATAATATCCATATATTACCAACGGGACAATTATTGGATGACTTCAGAGTGATTACATTATGAGTGGTGCATTGAATGGAAGGATGATGCCGGTATTCAGTGAGTGACATGAGGCCTGAAATTAGCCCCATTTCACATTGAGCTAGCAAAGCAGCATCTAGCAAGCTCGGATGAGCTATCTAGCAGATGGTCTGCGAGACTGGTAGGTAGGAATGGCACTATCACGAGCCGTTGCCTTCACACTGAACTCGCACGTTTTATCCAGCATCCAGCATGCGAGGTGACAATGCTATTTCTACCTACCAGTCTCGCAGACTGTCTGCTAGACAGCTCATCCGAGCTTGCCTGGTGTTGATTTGCGAGCTCAGGGTCAAATGGGCTTTAATTAAGGGAACTCTCAGCTCTGCCCTATTAGACTTGCTGAGTCCGTGGATAATTAGTGAGATACTTTCGTAAGAAACGTATTTGTAAAAATAGGTTATTTTTAAAATGCTTACATATCGCAGCGAGAGCTTGACATGTAAAATATAAACTCAAGCTCAAAATGTAAACTTGACAAGTAAACTCAAATTTGACCATTGCCCTAGACTAAAGAAAATGACGCTTTCCAGTCAAATTTTTCTAACTTGGGCTGTTCTTTGTGAGCGAAAATAACTATATTGCTCTATGTTTAAATTATTTCTGTTGGTGGTGCACTTGATTTTTTTAATATATATGGTTATATAGAATTCCACTTTGAGAACAGCTAAACAAAATAACCGGGAACTACCTGTAAACAAAAAGCAAGCGGTATTCTTTTGCAAATCTTAGATTCCTTTTGGTTAAAATGTTTTTCCTTTATGGACAATGTTGAACGTTAGATCATCACAATGCTTTCATGGGGAGTTTGTAGAATGACTTAATGACCCAAAGGAAAGCCGTATTAGCTGGGCACCATAAATAGGCTGGTAGGAAGGTAAATTCTCAGGCTGACTGCATTAAGCTGAGAAATAATTCAGTACCAAATTTATGTTTGGAACCTGCAATGTTCTAAATATGATTTAAAAGACGAAAGATCCCAATTGTGGAAAATTGCATTTTGAACAGGGAGGGGAATTCCTTGGTTCTAAGAACGAGCAGGCTGACTGCATTAAGCTGGGAAATTATTCAGCACCAAATTTACGTTTCAAAAGATCCCCGATTCTGGAAATTTACATATTGAAAATGGTTTGTTTCTAATTCAAGCCCTTCATTATGTATTTTCTGGTCGATTTTACTGACGTTTAAATGCGAAGTTTAGAATTGAAGGATGCTCGATGAATATAAAGTTTATATAGATGCAAACGATCAGCGTAATAGACCATTAGCAATAATTTGAAAAAACAATAATCTGAGCAGAAAGTACTGCTGTTAATCATTCAGTTTTTGTTTTGTGCTGAAATGTTCAACGGAATAGCAATATTAGACTAAATGAGCTCACTTTTCGATGGAAATGAATACTCTCATTTAACAAGCAATAAACAAGGGAATAAAAAGGTTATTTCATCGGCCCAGAATGCAAGTACTTCACGAGTACGAACATCGTTAGTCTGGATATTAAATATAACTGCGCCATAAAATCAAACTACATTTTGCGCAAAGTGCCTAAATTTCATTGATGCTACAGCGCATAGCGTTCTTAAACGTTACCGGATTTTATGGTCCGCATTAATTTCAAACTTCATAATTCATTCTTCTTTCAGGCGATACAACACTAATGATGTGGCATCATTTTCTTTAGCTTCACACGATTGCTATCTGTCATGCCATTTAAATGCTGCACGGCGAACTGACCGACACTATATCTGGAGAATGGCAAGCCCTGGCAATAACTCTGTAAAAAACGCTCGATATATTGAGGTACAAGGTGCGCGGTGTCGGAGTATTGCACTCGCGCATTACAAAACAATACTAGAAGACGCCTGGAGAAGTACGGAGTGAAAACCTTTGTTCTTGATGGAGACGAATGTCATGATTTTGCTCGCTGTTGCCGTCCCAAAGTGGATGTGACAAAAATAACCTTTTGCTAACGTGCCATGATGCATTTCTTATCGATTTGCCCTCGTGACTAAAAGATACAAGTCGACTGGAGTTGAGTCGTTCGGTCACGGCAGGAAGAAAATGATTGTCACTTGTACCATTCTTGAACGTTTAGCTAAACTAATAACAATTCAACTAATTTAAACAAACAATTTGAATAATTTATTTACCAAAAGCGATACAGCAATAACGGTACGAGATTGGGTAATTCATATGTGTTCCTTTGCTGCTGAGTTTGAAAAAGTAAAGATGATGGGTAAAAAAATAATTCACCCAACCTACCCACTTTATGTGAGGTAACGTGTTTAACGTGAAAATAATGTGCGTGAAATCATGGAATATTTAGTGAGTCAAAATACGAGCCTAGTTTCAGTGAAGTTCAATTGAGGAATGGGTGTGAGGCAGAAATTAACGCCATGAAATCCGGAGTGATTGATAGGAAGCCAATCGCTGACATGACAAAATCGTTAGGAAAATACTTTCTTTATCTCGAGGGAAGTGAGCGGTCTTATAATAATTTAATGTGTTATATTCTCAAGGTAAATCGTAAAATGTGTCCGTTGTTTCGTTTGATACTCGAACTGAAAAAAGTTAAATTGTGAAATTGGTAAGTGAAACTAAGTACAACATAAATGAGTTCAGAGAGAACAGTAACTCATGAATAGTGGGAGTCAGGACTGATGGTGCAACCTTCAAAATAGAAGAATTGTTGAATTTAAGTTTCAAGAGATAGATTATAAGCTAGAAAACATCTCGATATGCTGTATAGTTTTCTTCTGGTTTTTTCGTGCGGTCTGACTCTCCTTCAGTAAACCTGAAGCCCTTTGCCCCAGTGTAAAACAATATGAGTTACAGAGTACTCTCGACTATGGAAAAATATACTTTTCAACAGCTTCTACGAATTATCTAGCATGTTGTGCTAGAGATAACAGCCCTGACATTGATTAGACATCAGCTGTCAGGATTTACATTCTATACACAACTCGCACAACAGAGTGACTTTTTCTTCGCGCTGGATTTGAGGTCAAACTCTTAGTTTTTGCCGACAATTTGTGAGCTTCCGACAGAGAAGCTCTGTAAATGTTTCACGTTCTGATCCAAAGGCCCTCCAGATGATTGGAACTGATATTTCTGATAAAACAGCTCAGGGAAAGAAGTTCACTTTATAAAATGGCCGTTTTTGCTGAGCTTCGTGTCGAACTTCTATCATATCTGAGCTCCGGTCATGATTTTCTTTTGCCATCACTCAGTAAGACAAGAAATTCTCACACCATCAAACCAATATTGGCTTAAAGACGAGAAGAAATGTACTCCTCGGGGGTTTTTTTAGACCTTTAACTATAAAGCCAACGAGCTCAAAGAAAAGATCTTCGATTGTACTTCGAACTTTTTTCGTGAAATTCGATTAAATAAAACATATTTGGAGCTTCACTGTGGGTCATATAGAATGTTTAAATGGACAATTTGCAGTAAATGCAGTATTACATCCCGTAAAGTTATATTATATACCCTAAAGTATCCGATGTGAATATTTCAAAATCATTTTGTTTTCTAGCGCGAATAATGCTGGGTGGCTCAAGAAACTTGGTTTATTTAGTCCCTTTTTCTTCTACAGCCTCTTGGGCTGATCACTGTTGAAGTGCTACTTCATCTTCATTTTACACGCGCTAAAAATCATCACTGATAATTATGATCCACCTTGCAGAAATTGAGAGCACACTAACAAGAACGTACGCACGCTTATGGTTATTATTTTCTTCCTGGCAATTTTCTCTGCACTAATAAATGTTCATTAGTAAGGCAGAATGGAATAAACATACGAGGAAAAATTGCAGCGAAAGAAATATTAACGGGATGGCTCTGAACTGCACCGTTGTGCATAAAAGGTAAGGCGTCAGGAATGATATTCTTGTCGAGCTCCCGCCGTCCAAATAATGGTTCTAACGAGCTTTGAAATTTTGCTGTCGCTCCTACACACTAAATATGATGTCGTTCACCGGGTAAATATTAGGAGGACATGTTTTCTTTATTTCTAAAATTCTACAATTTTGCACAAATACATTTGAAAAATACTTAATTTTCCATTTTCTGCCAGAAAATATGTCAATTTGGTAAGCTGAACTGAAATCAGCGCTCATGTCTATCTTGCACTGATACTGCAACGAGAACTTAATATCGATAAGTTTTTACTCACAAATTTTTCACTCCACTGCAAATTTAGTTATTCTTGAACATGATGTTTATCTGACTACGAAGCTAAGGCCACATGCAGTGCAATCTAATGAGTTAGTTACGAAGAAAGTTAAAAAGATAAAAAAAACAGCTGACCGAGAAAAAACAATTTTACCTCAAATTGAACCATTGACTTTGTTGATAACCAATGAAATACCCCGTGATTCTCATCTTGATCGATTTATTGGTCTAGCGTAGCAAGACCCAAGCATTTGAGACTTCCACGATAGTAAAAATCAAGAAATCAGCTTCATACATCGTTTCACCGTCCTACACTCTAATCAAAAGTTTCAAGAAAGTGCATTTGCGACTTCAATGGCAGAAAAATAAAATCAATACGTCAGCTTCACGCATCATTTTTACCGCTCGACACTCAAATAAATACTGTAGAGTTAAAATGTGTCTGCTGCAGACACGGTAGGAGAAACAAGGTGGAGTCAAACCAGTCTTTTATTTGTTGACCGTGTCGCAATGGTGATGTCATGGCAACGACCCAATAGCAGCGCTCATATTACATCTGGGGACACTGCTAGCCCCAAATCTGGCTCCACTATTGGCCTAACGACATGTCGCAATGGTGACTTCATAAAGTTTGTTTGAAATGAAGCCGTTCTATTAGCTAGCCGAACAAGAGGAGGTGTATTTTCCCCATAGAAATGACTCTACCTAGTTTCCTTTACCGTGGCTGCTGGTTTGTACGAACACTACACGATCAGTGAGCTCAGGTCCTGCGCAGTTGATTTTCGATAGAAAAAAGGAACATGCTTCCCAGTCTCGGGCACGAGTGGAATTCGAGAAGCACTTACGTCAGCAGAAGCTGGGCGCAGTTCGCTGTGGTCTCTGTGTGGCTGAGTCAGCAGAATTTAAGACAAAATCTAATACAGGCTAAATCGGTTTTGTTGCAGAAGCGCATGTTTGCTTGGGACAATGATACTGCAGTCAACAAAATCTATTTCGAACAAAGTGGGAGAATTTAATTTTACTTTAGGACCTATAAGAGGAAATCAAAAATTTTCATACATGGAACTTGCGATTTACCGTGCTGTGCAAAACATCATTTCTCTGATACATCAATAGCGCGCCCTCAAGTAAAGTAAAAAGTAAAATAGCATTGAAATTTAAACGAAATTGACACGCCGATCTATACGTTCACATGGAAACTGCAGCTTCCAAAAGAAAAACCGATGGAATTTTTGCAATGAACACTACAATAATTTCGAACATTTTACCTCCTATGTAGGCCTCCGCATCATATCGATCAATAAAGTGCTTCATATTTTTGCTTGTTTGATGTAAAGAATTATATAAAAACTCGAGCTCGATACACTCTAATAAAGCACACAGCGTTTGGTCAACTTCATAGTAAGGAGAATTTTATTTTACCTGGAAAATGGACGAGGTGCTTATAGCCCTTGATGTAGCTCTGGCAACTGTTTCACATTCATTATTTACAGAAGAAGTCCTCGCAGATCTTCAAACGAAGGCTTTTAGGCGAAATTGTATTCAACACGTTGAGTTCAGCGAGCTAAACTGAAATTCAATATTCAACACAAATTAGAGTTATTTTTAAAGATCAATTTTGAAAATAACCAACATTAAATAGGTCGCTCTTGCATTTAGTTTTTAATAAACATTTCCGAAATGGAGTTAGAGACTGCTGGTTGGTCAGCAGCATTATGAAAATTTCTTAAGTGACCACCGGTGGGTCACGTCGCACTTGAAGTGTTGAATATAGCTAAATATGCAGTATTTCAACACTTCAACGATCATGTTATTAAAGTTAAAATTTCGTGCAGATCTCTTCAAAGCTTTAAAAGGGGAGACCATGGTGCCTGAATTGGAAAAATTATCGCGCTCAATAATCAGTTTTTCATCTTTAAACACTATTTCTACTCGAAAAAGATTTTTAACTCTTGAATCATTTAACGGCAAAACATTTTTCAACAAAAGGACCTACCCTTTCATTTCATGTTCCTCCAAAATTTTTCATTTTAATTATAAACCCAATAATTTCTTTGAATCCAGATTGTTTTGTTCCCGAAGTGAGCGACTGTGTTGAGAGAAGAAGCAGTTCAGAGTCCCTTAACCATGCCGGAATATCCTAGACTGTCTGGAGAGCTCAACAGTTTAGCGCAGCGCTCTACAAGCATGTTGTTAACCTTTCTTTATATATACGGGAACTATCTTGATCCTGTAATCTACACTTGCGTCGAAGCTGCTAAGCCTCCAAACTTGGCCGGACTCAAGTTACGAAATAGGAACATTTTGGCTCCCGCCCTCCGAAGTTAGCCAATACGTAAAAGGTAGGAGCGCCGCAAACGCCACCACCGTGTCCAATTTTACCTCACACAGCACTAGGAGAAACCTTTCGCACAACACATCAGAATGTACTTAGGCTTAGATCTTATGTGTTCATTTTCCTGAACTGATGTACAAATTTGGGAGTTGTTTGTTCACTTTCGGGCTACCTGGTCGTGCGATCGCGTCATTTTAGGCTTCAACAAATAGTGTCTAAGTGCGAGAACGTGTGTCGTGCTGGTAATATCGAGCGAAGCAAGCTGCTGACTTGGTCAACGTTATGCTTTGTTTGGAGACTGAAAAGTCGTTCCATATAAAGAATATCAACCGATTGTGGAAATGGATGATCATAACTTCCATAACCGAAGCCTTGAGCTGAAAATCTGTACGTTTTGAAAACGTCCAGATTTCGAGATGAAAATTTTTACACGAGATGAGAATTTTTACGAAAAAGGAATCGCTTAATGAATTGCTACACATTTTAGGGTAAGAATATCATTTCTGTCCTATACCACAAACAAGCGATCGGTGATTTTCTAAATAATCAGACGTAGAATAATTGTACTTTTTTGTTCCCAAAACCAGTTCTTGAACTTTCAAAATAATCCATTAAATCAAACTGATGTCATTCATTGAATATCACTAACAGTTACGTACTTTCGACTAAATACTCAAAAACTGTAACTATTGTACGAACAATGCCAAAGCCCCTAAACACAGCAGCTGGCATTCGCCCACAATAATAGAGCGAACACGACATTCGGAAGAAAGTTTCCGTGAGCCGTGGCCATATTTTTACAGCGTGCAACCTGGTACGTGAGGTGGAAGCCCAGCTAAAATAAATCGAGAATTAAGTCCCGCTGATAAATTAACGCTAAACATAAATCAGTGAATGTGGATTTTTGGACACGGACAAAGTCCATTAGGTTGACGTTAGCTCCTTGAGGCACGCTATGTCTCGGCGCCTGCAGCTGCAGTATTGAGCGGAGACGCCTAGCGTATTTTTCGCTTAATGCGTTTAATGTTCGGTTATTAGGCTGGGCGTGCAAGCGAGAGCTATGATGCCTCGGAATACCAAGAGCCCATTCCTGAGATCGTCTTCAGAATATTAGGTTATGGGCATTACGCTGCTGCCCGCTTCCAATGCCGGCCTTTGTAAGAACTGCAGCATTGGAGCCGCTGTGGGCAATGGCAAGAAAATGGAAGTAGCATTTCGGGGAGACGGTGGATGGCTCTGCCCTTGCTCTCAGGAAAATAATTTCAACGTAAAGAACACGTGATCGGGAAAACCCAGTCAGAGTCACACTAGATTGAATCCGGAAAATTTGAGCAAGTTGCGTGTCAAAGGAATGACTATATTTTAACTATGAGTAAAGGCATGTGTGCTAGATAAGTAATGTAGATGTTTATGCAAAGTTGATCGAAAATCATTACTTGGGAGTTCTCCGGTGCATATCATTCAGGATTGAGGACAGCACAAGAAGGCACAAGACTGCCTCATTTCCCTAGACTAAATAGTGTACGAAAAATTTCAATCGATTTTTCTCAATTTTCGCTGTGACTTTTCAAAACAAGTGATTTAAAAACCTTTAAGATTTACAAAAATTCAACCGATGGAAAAATAAAGATCGCTTAAGGGGACCGTACTCCCCAAAAAAAAATCCTAAACTATTTGACCGACCTTCATAAAACTTGGTGTAGGTATGTAAAATTGAACAAGGATTAAGATTGGACTCGTGTGTTTTTCCCATTTTCCCCATAGAAAACATGTTATTCAAAGAAAACGTCAAAATAAGGGGTCTGGGGAAAATCTATGGACGTAATCAGATTTTGAGATACAGAGATAATATTGGTATCAAAAGAAGCAGAAATGTATTCTCTACAACGTGACGTGGAGTTATGTTGAATTTTCGAAATACTTTTTGAAAAAAATGATAAAATACAAAAATTTGACAAATTTTCACACTTTTCCCAACAAAAGAAAATGTAGCTCATTTTCTATTCCGAAAATGAATAAAAGCCCACGTCATCTTGTAGAGGATTAAATTCCGGTTCTTTTGATACTAAAATCATAACTGTAGCTCAAAAACTGAAAACTACCCTAGGTGTAGAAGCTGTAAATTTCAATTGTTCAGGAAAGCCAATTGTTCAGGAGAGCTAGGAGAAAGAGGGGTACCGTACTCCCCAAAAAAATCCTGAACTATTCGATTGAACAAGGATTAAGTTTGGACTCGTGTGTTTTTCCTTTTTTCCCCATAGAAAACGTGTTATTCAAAGAAAACGTACATATAACATATATACGTACATTTTAACCCAACCATCTTTTTGACCCACTTCCTGTGGTCTTCAGGGTGTAAAACGTCACCAATATGTCCGCTACATATATACGTACATTTTAATGAATGAAAACGAAATTCGACAGTGTCTCGATTTTTTGGGAGTACGGTTCCCTTAAAAAACTTTTGCATCAAACGGTCAGATGACGTCAAGATTGTGTCACATGTGACGTTACTTTGTCAAAATGCGCTAAAAACAGTTTTTGTCAAACAATTAAGATTAGTTTTGTTTCGGTTCAATTAGGTCCTTTTATATTTCCATGGAATTTAGTATTAAAAACGCATAATCTGTTTCATTTTGTCATCAAATCTCTAATGAAGGGCCTTTGCTTCCTCAAGTCATCCATATTTTAATATCCGAATATTCATATATGCACATATGTATATATATATGTAGTATGTCCTAGAAAAACCCGAACCGAGTATTCATTTTCCCGTTTCAGTGATACCATCATAATCAGTAATACCTTTCTTTAGGTTAATTTTGAAGCAAAATTTTGCTAGAAATTAAATGCTTATGGTATTCTTATGATGGTATTACTGTTAGGGGAAAATAAATACTCGGTTCGGGTTTTTTGTGGGACATACTGTATGTGTGTTTTATTCTAATAAAAAAGCGAGCAACTTTTTAGAGAGCAACGCATTCAATGATGTCGAAGTCTTTCTCGATGTTGAAATGGAAACTGATCAAGAACCCAAAATTATAGCCTCTAATGCCATCGTCTGGCCAGAATAAACAGTAAAAAAATTTGAGTTTGCACAGAAAAGAAGACGAATATAAAATTCTAAGAGGATCCATTGAAATTTTTGGCATGGCTGTATCATAACTACCAGACGCAGCGTCTTAATCGTTGCTCACTGAACCTGATTCTTCAAAAACAAATAATTTCTGAAGGAGAGACCACGTTCCTACATCGAAGACAAAGAAAGGTATAAATCTGAATAAATGTTCAGAGCAACGAATGGGTCAAAAAAATACGAACGAATCATGTTTCTGCGCGGCCGACCGCCCTGAGATAAATCACCTGGCATAATCAGTCCCATTGATCACTTTCTTTTCTTTCAACAAGATTTGGCTTACATATTAGAAGCGTCGAAGTGTGCTCGTTCGCCGTAACCCAAATTTCACACACACTAATTCTAATATAGCCTCAGTTAATTAAAATCCTAATTACGTTTCCGTAATTTGTACGAGCAACACAACACGTAAACATTATTACACTTTAATGCTACCAGCAGAGCCTTTAAAGAATGTATTTATTGGACGCATATTGGATTCTGAGTGTCGTGACTTTTCATCGGGCAGCTAAATTTTGGTAGCAACAAGTGCTGCCACATAAAATTATTGGGGGAAGTTATTTCAGTTTATAAAATGAAACGAGAAATGAAATAATTATCATCTATTATCGACAATCTTCTACTCATTTCCTAATTGGCTTTATTTTTCAAACCAGGCTAAGAGATATTAGCTCTTCATCTTTACATAAAATTTGTCAAATATTTGTAATCATATTCAAATATTTGTAATCATATTCAAATATTTGTAATCATATTTAATATTCATTGCCGCCCTCCTTTCTTTTCCGTCATATACTGCAGTCAATTTTCGCGTAAACTAGCTTCCAATTTTCTGGAGGGGTTTCCCTCATTATTTTTAAATTTTTATCACTTTTTGAGTGCTTAAAAACTGATTGTACTTTGATAGTATACTGAGGTCGCCAAAACTTGCAACTCAATGCCTTCGTGTAATTTTTAAAAATATATTTCAACCCGGGGTTTTGACAGCGAAGTGGATGCCCGTCGCAAGATTCATATCCCGAAGAGAGGGTTACAATGTCCTTCTCAATGCTAACTTGATTTCAATGTTGACTGCATCCTTCGTTTTCAAGTTTCTGAAGGTCGCTAGTATAAAAAAATGACTTGCCTAATGATAAAAAATGGGGAGAAGATGGATTGAAGTGTCTGCAGAAATACTGAGATTCATCTCGCAATTTGCGATTTCAATATTAATTGCGTTTTTAGTTTTCAAGTTTCTGTAAAGAAATTGTATTACTGACTACGTGGAACATCAGAGCCCAAAATAATGGCTGTCGAATGTGCTACGACATTTTCTTCCAATAATTCGTGGTAGTGCACTGCCCGAAAGAAAACAAGAAATGCCAATGCTGTGCACAATGTGGCCATCGAAAATCTCCATCGTACCACATCGCATCCATTCCCCATCATAAGATCTCATCCATCTTTGGTAACGTTGCCCTGGACGTCACGTGACATCGCTTGGGCAGAATTTTACGAGGGAAGGGACTGCATGCGGTTTTGGGCTATCCAAGGGTGTTGTTGTGGGCTATCCAGAGGTGCTATTTAGGCTATACAGAAGTGCTGTTGTTGGCTATCAAGAGGTGCTGCTGTGGACTATCCAAGGATGCTGTTTTGGGCTACCAGAGATGCTCTTGTGGGCTATCCAGAGGTACTGATTAAGGCACTCCAGAGGACCAGAGACGCTTTTTATTGTGATCTTTCGGTGTCAAGCGCGATTTTAATTATGACTGAAAACAATGAATGAGTGAATTAGTGCACAAAGTTACTACAAAAGTTCTTGTTATACACTAAATGTGTAGTGAAGTTGATCGTTTCCTTTCGATTAACACACGTAAGCTTCTCGAATCATGAAGCTTCGCAAGAAGTTACTCTGACTCTGAGCCGAAGGTTCACTTAGCGATCGCTTGTCGCCGGCCAAAGCGATTTAAATTCATCATTTAGGGTCTCTTTTTCTGAGAAGTTCCAGCAATATGATGAACGAGGCAAAAGACGTCGTCCCAAAAACTTCATTCCAAAAGGTGTTGTCGCAATAAATTTTATAGCGACCAGAAAGGAGCTAGCTATGTATATATATATATATATATATATATAACAACGAAAAACAGACAGCATAACAATCCTTTTCGATAACGACTAAAAAGGATTCAGAGTTCATGAAAGAGATTTCTAGAAATGGGATCAGAAAATATCTAGGAGCGAGTTACACGTGGTCAGGAATTGCTTCCTCTACACCTTCAACATCGATTTTAGAATAACCTTGTAACTAGAAATGAGAAGCAAATCTTTACCCTATAGTTGAAGCGTTGGTTTGTAGACCAGTTGAGAAAAAAAACTCGTGAAGTAGGTTGAAAAATATAAACTTTAGCGCATGAAAATATATCGCTGTTTTTTTTCGCATAGACAGACAGCTTTCTCACACATACTGTATCATTGCACTTAGGAATAATGTATTCAATAATTCATGTCTCTACCACTTATAGTTGAAGGAGGTGCAATTATTTTCGTATTATATAAAACGGATGTCAAACACTGTACACTTCCATATCTTGACATTTTCTCGTTCCAAGAAAAATCAAAACTGTTAAACTGGGATATTTTAATTTCATATTTTACGTCAAGTAAAAATTGTTATGTTATAAGTGTCGTAAAAATTTCAGGGCAGCTTAGTAGTTACTCATCTTATTTTTGCTTTGAGCTATCTATGAATATAAACTTTAAAGCAAGTGCCCAAATCTAGTTTAAGTCACTCCTTCCCAATTAACTTTTGAAATAAAGTTCAAGGGAGCGTAGTAATTACTCCTCTTATTTTTTTTTAATTTGGCAATCTATGTATGAATATCAACATAAAACAAGTATCCAAATCTAGTTTGTGTCACTCTATCTCAATCGCCGTGGTATCATTTGCAGAGAGTTTCCAGACGCCGACGTTACCCTTTATCTGGTTCGCTCTGTTTGTTTTACTCTCAGCCACGTATGAATATAAGCTTGAAGCAATCATCCAAATCTAGTTTGCGTCACTCCTTATCAATTAACAATCATAGGAAAGGTGAAGACAGCTTAATTGTTTCTTCTTACTCTGACTTATGTATGAATATAAACTTAAAGCAAGCATCCAAATCTAGTCCGTGTCACTCCATCTCAATCGCCGTGGTATCATTTGCTGAGAGTTCGCAACCGCCGACGTTACCCTTTATCTGGCGGGGCGGTGGCATTCAAATCTAGCGTTCTTCTAACGCACCTCGACTAACAATGACAAATTCTGGAGGCACGACGTCGGTGCCGTGCTCAGAATGCCAACCTTGTGCCGCCGTTTATCATTCCAAATCCCTTTGTTAAGACCGCAAAGGAGGGCCGCGTGCCGAAAACCGCGGTCGACTTCATCCTTGAAAAGACGACGAGTTTTGGACGTAGCTTCTCTATTATTCACATACTCCTGCACTTCTCTCAAGAACTCAGATTGCTGCAGAACTTTTTTGAGCTTTTAAAAGCTCATGAGGACGACTTTTCTTTCCAGAGTCTTGAGTATACTTGTTCTAATTACTTTACGATTCATACTTCTTTTAAAAACTTCAAGTTAATCTCCAGGAGCAAAGCTAAGTTTTAGTTCATTACTTATTAGTAATTTTGTAAGTGTGTAGGGGAAGTTTTTGAACTTAGAAGAGTTTGTAATACATGATTAATACAATGTATTTAGTTGAACTCAAAATTAGAGCTCTTTTAGTCAGAAGGTACTAATAATTTTGTTTGGCACACGGGTGACGTAAAAATAATTTTTCTGATTAAAGTATGCTTGTATTAGTTGGTAGAAATTTTACTCGTAAAAGTTATTACCGCTGAAAGAATTTTTTTGTCAACTTAAAGCACTGACTTTTATTTGCCTGTTATAGAACGTTCATTCTTGAACACCCTTCCCTCATCAGCACAACTTCACCTAGAACATAAAATACCCAAAACCTTGTGTTTAAAAACCCTTTCCTACTTCTTATCTAACGATCACTTTCAATCTGTTAACAATGTTCCCTAAAAAATATATGGAGTTTAACTAAAAAATTAAAATGCTGGATTTTCAGAAGCCGTCTACGATCATTTTAAATTTGTTATGTGCGAATTTAAGCAAAAAATTGAAACGCCGGATTTTCAGAAGCCGTCTCGTATTCTATCAAAACAGTTCACCAGCAGGCAGTTACCAAACATGAACGCTGCCAATGAAGGCAGCCTTTATCCTTGGAAGCATCGCGTCCAGGATTGCCATTATACCCAAAACTATGAGAGACATGAGAGTCAAAAGGCCTCCCTGACTCCCATTGTTCTTCATTAATTAGAAAGTCATTTTTCAAAGGCTCGATCAATGAGGAAGATTCTGCAAGTCTTGCAGGCTTTTGTATAAAGATCCTTGGAAATTAATGCCAAACCTGGCATTCGAGAGGAGCATCGACCAAACAAAGCATTGTTGGAGACCACCCTCACCCTGCAGCACGGTGGAGGAAATAAGGTAGAGTCATTTCTATGGGGGAAATACTCCTCTTGTTCGGCTAGCCAATAGAACTGCTTTATTTCAAACAAACTTTATGACGTCACCATTGCGACATGCCGTCAGGCCAATAGTGGTGCCAGATTTGGGGCTAGCAGTGTTGTCAGGTGCAATATGAGCGCTGCTATTGGTTCGTTGTTATAACGTCACTATTGCAACATATTGTTAGGCCAATAGTGATGCCAGATTTGAGGCTAGCAGTGTTACCAGATGCAATATGAGCGCTGCTATTGGTTCGCTGCCATGACGTCAGCATTGCTACAAGGTCGACGAAAAAAAATGGTTTGACTCTACCTTTTTCCTTTACCGTGCCATGCAGCTTGTTCCCTCGCACTCGTCCGAGCTGGGGAAGATTGCTGTGTGTTTTCAGGAGGTATAAGCCATCTTGCTCAGTTGCAGTTCGTGCAGACTACCGTGTCAATTTGTACCAGGTAAATGACGATGAAATACACATTCACAAGCCAGCATTGCATTCAAAGCTTAAGCTAGAACTGAGTGGAAGCCCTTCCTGATTCACAAGATTAAAGACACTTCGGGCATTCTCACCAAAATTTACACGATGTGTGAAGCTTTTAAGTCATTCAGTTAGACTCAATCTTCATCTAAACTGGAATGCTGAAACAAACAAAGAGTCATACGATATTGAAGTATAGAGGTACCTATCTCTTTTGGTTGATGAGACCAGGCATTGTTCTGTAACATCCTCAGTTAAACCAACACCGCCATGGAAATACCTCAGTCTAGATTTTCATTAATGATGGGAGAAATGAATTAAAACGTTCCATGCCTTGAAATAAAAGGAAAATACACAGCGTTTTACTCACCTTGACAGTCGAATATATTTTAGTTTAATTTTTCCGCTTGCAAATAATGATTTAGAAATTCGCGTTCCAGAACAATGAGAAGTTTGGACACTTGCAGGCAGCGAGTACCTTTAAAAGTTACATGCTCTGACAATGAGGAGCAATTTGAGATTTTGATTTGAACTAAAACACAATAAGTACTTGAGAGCAGCGGTTCTCAAACTTTTTCAACCAAGGATCACTTTTATTACTCAAAAATAAGCTGAGGATCCCCTCACATGTGTTCCCCTCAGGAATATATGTATGTAATTGAATGAACAGTATACATTGTACGCACTTTTTCACTATACCAACAGTCATGGAAAGCTGTATATAAATACCTTAACAGCATCCACTGTTAAATTCGGTAAATTAAATCAAAATGATAGATATTACTGCTCAAAAAACACTTTTCAAATGACGCGATCTTTTCTGTTGAAACAACTTTGCTTCACGCACATGCACAAGGATTTTCACACAGCCCGGAAAAATTGTACCTCTAAAATAAAGCATTCATTTTGCTGTGTAGCTCGTTGATTTTCTACCTAATTGCAATTCCGACAGGCATTTGCTATGTGCATCAATGTGATATTCATCATGTACGAGTATGAGCGTGAAATAGAGCATCACCTACGAGAATATATAGTGGAACATATCTCAACTGGACTTCAGTTTGATTTTAAATGAACACTGGCGTCATGGCAGAATGCATAAGGCGTTTCTGTTGAGGCACTGTAAATGCATTTATGCATGGTTCGTTAACGTGTACACAGAACTGCGAGCTTGCTTGTTTTCAAGCTCGGGATCAGTTACAGAATAAATCATGAAGCTCAATGCATAACTCGAGCAAGCTTCTGTTTCGATCAGCGTTTGAATTTAAAAAAGTGTGAATGGAGGCTGGCTGAAGCCTGGATATAGAATGGTGACTGAAGCCTGGATATAGAATGGTGACTGAAGCCTGGATATAGAATGGTGACTGAAGCCTGGATATAGAATGGTGACTGAAGCCTGAATATAGAATGGTGACTAAAGCCTGGATATCGAATGGTGACTGAAGCCTGGATATAGAATGGTGAATGAACTGTGAGGAGTTAAATTCAAACCTGTTACAAGATTGGCTTAGAATGAATTCCAAAGACCAGAAAATGTAATCTCGTGGCTCTGTATCTTAATACTGTGATTTTATTAATTAAATTTAATTAAAACCAAACCTGTTACAAGGTTGGCTTAGAATGAATTCCAAAGACCAGAAAATGTAATCTGGTGGCTGTGTAACTTTACACGATAAGTGCGACGAGTTAAACTGAAGTTCAATGTTGAACTCGTATCAAAGTTAATTTTAGAGATCATTTTTGAAAATTACGAACGTTAAATAATAGATTACGACTTCATTTAGTTTTCATCGAGCATTTTTTGAAATGGAGTCAGTGACTGCTGGCTGGTCAGCAGCATTATGAAAATCCCCTCAGTGACCACCGGTGGGTCACGTCGCACGTAAATTGTTAATAATATCATCCAATATTAATGGGTGACCAAATTTAGTCACATAATAGAGAGCATCGGGGAAAGGATGTCTTAGGTGAACATTATTTCTTTAAACAATATTCAGTCTCGTGCCCAAAAACAAATTGAGGATGGAGTTCCAAGACCTTTTCTATTCCTAGATTTTCCTTGCTATACAAGAGTGAAAATCACATTTGAATGTCATCAGCCGACTAAATTTTGAGAGCAACAAGTGCTGCTACAAAAAATTTATTAGGGGAGTCATTTTGGTTTGTAATATTCTATTATGCAATTCAGTAAACACAACCACCTTCCTTTTATAAATTTCTACACCAAGTGAAAAGAAAATTCACACGTGAAGTACTTTACATTCATCTTCACATGTGTGGGAGAGAGGAAGAATGCGCAGCAGAGCAATAACAACACAGGCCTTACTCAAAGCTCACTTGCAAAGAGAGAGATCTGTTTTATGTACAATGAAAAAAATACTCGTAGTGGATATGTATTATTTAATTATATATCTGAAGTCTATAATCATAAAAACTTAAACCCGTTATCTGCAATTTCCTTTGCATTATTTAATTTTGTTTTCTAACAGCATTTTACAAACCAGGTTGACTTATTCACTGTGGTCTTTCTGTCTCCTTTGATCATACATTTCATTTTAAGTTAAGTTACACAAGATCGGGTTAGGTTATGTTAGGTTCACTGAGGTTATGTGAGCACATAAGACACCAAAAAGAACACCACAACCTCCGTAAGAGCTCTTGAAATGATGTTAAATAATATAAAATCGGTTAGAGTTTTAAAAGTAATTTACTTCTCCTATTTCCTTCGCCAATCGTTGGGAAAATGACCTCATAACTGCGGGAAACTGCTCTTTTAAAAGGTCATCAAATTTTCTGAGTAACTTTTTTCACCGTTCAAAAGAAATTATCTTGTACGATTTGCTCTTAATTTCCTTTTCCTCAGGAAACTTTTGCGACATAATTCGTTCCCAAATTCTGGATAGTTGGATAAAATTTGTGTAATTTGTTCGCAAATTGAGTTCGCAAAATTCAGACCTGTCGCTCGTGCGTTTTGGGGAAAGTTCTTAAAAAGTAAGAAAATCGTTTAATAAAGAAAAGTATTGTAGTGATTTTAGCTGCGCGATGTTAATGTTGCTCCTCATTACTGGATTTTTTCGACATTCTTCTCTGTTTTTGCTTATAGGAAATTCCTGAGGCAAACTCATTAGCGGTCCAGTTTAAGAATTTCCGTTTTAAAATCTGAAAAAATTTCTTGTACCTAAAAGAATTTCAATAATTCGTCCCTCGATTCATCCCGCACCCATTTTTTGCGCTCTGACTTTAGTTTCTCCTGCTAGCTCATTTGATGTCGGTGAATGGGCTTGTGTATTTAGAGCTGACTAACTTTATCGGCAAAATTACCCCTAACAAAACAAAAGTTCATCGACAAAAACCTCCTTACGAAGTTTGTCAGTTCTTTCATCAATCGTGAATGAAATGTTCCAAGCCACAGCCGCTCTGGAGGCATTTTAAACAAGTCTTTATAATGACGTGATTTAGTTTAGGAAAATTCAAGTAGGCAGTTCTACGAACAGACTTATCTGGAGCCACCTTTTTCGGAAGCAATAAGACTAACTCGTGTTCGATTATCTAGCTATTAAAGTTGCGCCTTGACGGGCATCGGCCGTATTATAACTTCAGAGCCACTTTTAAACTTGATCCTGTTGCCCACTCGGGATTCTGCAACTTTAGAATAGAGTCTGCCCTTGTGATTGCGCCGGGTAGCTCAGGAGGTCAAGCGAGAAGTTACGGGGCCAGCGATTGATATAGAATGGGCCTTTGAGCCAATCTACAGCAGATATTCTCGCCCCGGCCAAGATTAGGAGCAGAGCCGGACCAGTGATCTCTGCGAGTAATTCAGGTGCGTCAAATTTAGCCAAAACTTAAGAGTTTACGCAATTGAACATTTAACCATACTTTTAAAATGAATAACTTTTTTATAATTTGGTCACAATGAAATAAATCATGTGTTACTTCGAAAGTAGGTGCGCATTTAAGTGTGAGGATGACCGACACTCAAATAATTTTTCCGATGAAATTTCTCTTAACTACCTATTTTTTAACGTAAATGATTTGAATTTTTCGGTTCCATCCACTGTTTTTTGTTGTTCTACACCAAATTATGGTGAGGAAAAGTAAGGGAAAGGTTCCTGAAATATTCAGCTAATTTGTATACAGTTCAAAAATGCATAATTTTATGGCTCATATCAACAAAATATTTTATCTACTGCGAATAGTTAAATAGCCACAATGGCTGTGCGATGACAATTACTTATGTAAAATAAAACCTTTTTTCTTTTAACTCTAACAAACTGCAACACCAAATATTATTAACAGCTGACGATTGACTAATGAATTTCCCTCAAATTACTCCACAATCAAGAATGATATTTCACTATTCATTTACCAGCATCAGGTAGCCGAATGGTACTTGGTTTCTGAAGGGAAAGTATAAATTTTCGATTTGTAGTATACATTTCCACACCAAATTTCCAAAAATTCCCCGTTTGACTGAAATTTACTGCATTACATTGACCATTTCCAGAAAGAATCTTGAGCTTGATTTGTGCGCAAAAATGCGGGAGGCAATAGCTGCATCTCCTGCTGTCTAAAATGAATATCAATGAGAAATGCCGTCCAAATCTGTTTCCTCAGATTGGACCGACCCCCAGAAATCACCTCGAGTGTTTCTTTCTTTACGAGAATATCCCGAGAGCATTATTTCCCCAGCCAAATTCTGTCTTTTTGCGGGCACCGCCGCTGCACCAAAAGGAGCTTGCTTGCTGCGGCCGATCCTGAAATAAATAGAAGCACATCTGCGCTTCCACGGCCAAATGAAGTCTGTGCGGAGCTCAGAACCTAAATATATTTCAATTTCACCGCTTGGCTCATATTATATGCAATATTGGAATCAGTTTCAGCTTCAGAAGTGCAAAAGAGTTGAATTACGCTTTGCCTGAACCATGATTTTTTCAGCATAGCACAGAAAAATCAATGAAATACGGGTGAACTACTTACAAACGAACTAGTGCTCTTCCAAATCTTAAAATGAACAATGAGATAAATGAAGTATTTTACACAATTTTACTTCTTATACGCTCTCATTACATTTTAATGAGACATATTAGTTGGTTCTTTGATGCTTGAACGCTCTTTATATTGCAAATAGTGCAATTTATTTACTGAGGTTAAATGTCTTTGCTTAACGCAGTTCTTTTAAGAAAACTGTGAAGAAAAAGTTCAATATCTACGTGAACAATTAATATCTTTATTATTACTCTTTTATTTCAGCAAAGTAACTCGTCTTTGAAGGTTCTGAGTTGAATGAATGATATAATTTCCTGAATGATATAATTTCCTGAATGATATAATTTCCTGAATGATATAATTTCCTTAATGATATAATTTCCTGAATGATATAATTTCCTGAATGATATAATTTCCTGAATGATATAATTTCCTGAATGATATAATTTCCTGAATGATATAATTTCCTGAATGATATAATTTCCTGAATGATATAATTTCCTTAATGATATAATTTCCTGAATGATATAATTTCCTGAATGATATAATTTCCTTAATGATATAATTTCCTTAATGATATAATTTCCTTAATGATATAATTTCCTGAATGATATAATTTCCTATTTCCAATAGGGCGATTCTTCGAGAATCTTATTCGTAGAATGAAAAGAAGAACCAGAGTAAAAACGAATATTACATTTATTGCAAACGTTTCGGAATTAAAATTCCATGATCAGTGCTGAAACAGGAGTATGCTATTGTTTGAGTATGAATGAACAAATTAGGTTTTTTAGTCATTTAAAGAATTATGTGGAATTATATGATTTCTGTGTTTAGAATAGACAGTTTATTTTTTTTCTCTCCTGTTCCAGCACTGATGACGGAATTTTAATTCCGAAACGTTTGCAATGAATGTAATGTTCATTTTTACTCTGGTTCTTCTTTTTATTCTACTTCGTATAATTTCCTGAATGATATAATTTCTTGCATGATATAATTTCTTGCATGATATAACTTTTTGAAAGATATAATTTCTTGAATGATATAATTTCTTGAATGATATAATTTCTTGCATGATATAACTTTTAGAAAGATATAATTTCCTGAATGATATAATTTCTTGAATGATATAATTTCTTGCATGATATAAGTTTTTGAAAGATATAATTTCTTGAATGATATAATTTCTTGAATGATATAATTTCTTGCATGATATAACTTTTAGAAAGATATAATTTCCTGAATGATATAATTTCTTGAATGATATAATTTCTTGCATGATATAACTTTTTGAAAGATATAATTTCTTGAATGATATAATTTCTTGCATGATATAACTTTTTGAAAGATATAATTTCTTGAATGATATAATTTCTTGGATGATATAATTTCTTGCATGATATAACTTTTTGAAAGATATAATTTCTTGAATGATATAATTTCTTGCATGATATAACTTTTTGAAAGATATAATTTCTTGAATGATATAATTTCTTGAATGATATAATTTCTTGCATGATATAACTTTTAGAAAGATATAATTTCCTGAATGATATAATTTCTTGAATGATATAATTTCTTGCATGATATAACTTTTTGAAAGATATAATTTCTTGAATGATATAATTTCTTGCATGATATAACTTTCTGAAAGATATAATTTCTTGAATGATATAATTTCTTGGATGATATAATTTTTTGAATGATATAATTTCGACAACATAATTCTCGTCCTTTTCTGCTCTCGATGCTCTGTTCGTTAGTGATTCCATTCACTGTGTTCTCTCATTTGAGCTTATTGGAGTGTAGAAATGTAGCCAACCGTGTGAAAACGTCGAGAAAAAATCATCGGAAAAATACTACTGTAAAATTACTTTCTTGTACGAAGCATAAAAAACGAAAATTATTGAATAAACGACTTTTACAATGAGGAAAACACAGTGATAATAAATTTGAGGGCATACCCTCAACAAATTTTGATTCGAGGTGCATATGTTACCACTGTCCAAATATACATCAATTCGCGAGTGCAAGCTTAACCACAACGAATAAAATTATTATTCATGTTTCAAGTCTGTCGCAATATTTTTTTTGTAAAACTGCGCACGTTTCGGACTTTTTTGAAAATCGCATGAGATCAATGCAATGTTAGAAAACAATTCCCTTACTATTTTACCATACAACCTATAACTATTTTTACCATGTGAACTATTAAATGTTACCATTGAGTTTTACAGAGATATTCTTCAGGCGGTTTTATATTTCCTCTGTCACTTTTTTAATGGCTTGCGAGGCTACTCATCCCCTTTTGAGGACGCCTAGTCAAAGAAAGCCAGCATTTACGTCAACATGCCTTCTTTGTCGACCAGAAAAGGGATTTTCTCCTTAAACCTTTGAAAGCAACGAGGTGAGTCGGGCCAGAATTTCTTTAGCAATAGGACGTTGTCATGAAACGCTTCAGATCGAAGTCGAAATTGTTTCACCATGAGGTTAGTACTGTACTCAATATGATGATATCTAGAAAAAGCAAGACGGGTCAAAACAAAGTTATTCTAATCAAAGTTTGCCGTAAAATGTTGGAGTTATAACATAAGTTGAGAATTTGATGTTTTTTCAAACACCAAACAAAGGCTACCTTGAAAATAACTTCTTGCAAGAAAAATTTAAGATACTGGGTTGGAGAAAATGTTTATTTGCTTTTTGAATGTCTTCTTTCTGACTATTTCAAGATTGTTTTAATATTCTTAGTCTATTAATCCTGTGCTCGGTGTAGCGAGCATGATCAAGTCAGGATGTGATGAGCCTTTACGTAGCGAAGTTCTGGCATTTTTGCAGGCAGTCGAAACCTTGAAGGGGCTTTCTTTTTTCAAACTTGTTTCCGAATAATAACACCGAATAAAGCTTTTAGTGAATAATGATAATATCCAAATGATCTTAAGAAAGTCGGAAAGGTGACGTTAAAAAAAAACGAATGAACTTTGCGGCAGGGCCCAATGCCTTAAATTTCTCTCGCAAGAAGCTATTTTCAAAATAGTCTTTTTTGTTTGTTATCTGAAAAGACGTTTCAATTTCTCAACTTTTGTTTTCACTTCGACATTTTATGACAAATTCTGTTTTAAGTTTTTGTGCTACTTCATATTCTAGCTTCGTAATGAAGCCTCTTCAACCATTCAATTAATATAATGAGAAAGCTCATGATTTTTTAAAATATATCTGAAATTCTGCTCTCACCCAACTCTATTCATATTTTCCAAATTTTAGTTCCTTTTTAAGCCTTCCAGTACTGAAATTTCAGCAAACAACAGTACAAGCCGCCAACCATTATCCAGTGCCAGAGACCGAATCAGCGAAGTACGTTCGATTGAACTTCCTCTGGATTTCGGAGCCAAAGTGGGGATAGGAAGTTATTTCACGGAGTTTACATTGGCATAGCCACTCCATAATGGCCTGAACGGCCCGGTGTGGAACTGCACAGAGGTCAAACCAGCATGCAGTGCCGTGATTAGCGGCACTAGCACTGAGTTATTACTTTGCTGAATGCCACGGCAAAATTGCACGCTCAGCTCATTCTGGCGCGCTTAACTGTCCCAAAACCTAGGCCGGGTCGGAGATTTGTCTGGTGTAATGTTATCGAAGAACTGAACTCCCGATACTCTGTGAAGGAACGAAGAGCTTTCTCTCGCCATTCTATCATTCAATTCACCTCACCCGGAACCACAATCCACAAGATGTTAGAATCGTGAGTCACTAGCTTATGACTCTGCGCACATCTGCACGCGAAAGTTCAGAAGGATTAAGGTTAATGGCTTCACTATGAATAGAATGAGATAAACCATGCTCCAGACCGCCAATGATCCACTCTTGGCATTAGACAGATGTACGCACAAGGGCTTCGATAATCTTCGCATGAACAATACTGAGGTCATTTCCACATCAGCGTGTACATATTTTCCAAGAAACTTTTATAACATATTTTCGAAGAAACACACATATTGTCCCTATCATCGTGTACATATTTTCCTAGAAACACGTATGTTACAAGCCGCTGCATAATCGGAGGATTTTTAACTAGGTACACTCGTCAAAAGGAGGAATTATGACAATTCTCTATGAACCCTTGCAACGAGGGCAATCTAGATTTCTGCTGAGTAGGTAATGAGCCCAAGGATTTTAAACTTCCACGCAATGAGGACGACAGTTTCTTGGCGAGAAGGAAGTGTTGAGAGTCTCGCGACCATTTACTCCGGACTCCTCGGCCACCATTGGGGCTGGAAGCTAATTCTGACGAGCTCAATTGCTTTAAAAATGGAGTCGCAAATCCTGGTGCTAATTACACTTCAGCCTCGCCTAAATTTCTTCATTTTCTTGAGACCTGAGATTTCCAAACCAGAACACGGCTTTCTGCCGAATGTGGAGAGGGATGTGAGATGTAAAGGGGACAAAGAGAGATGCGAAAGCTTGCTCCGTGTTTTAGACGCAAACAGCCACATGTAAATGATCAGAATTAAAGTTTTGTTACGTATTTTTCAACATTTGACTGTGCAATGCATCTTTCTAGCATCACTTCAAAAGCTTGTAGCAAATTACAAGAAATGAGTTAAGCGTGCACTTACATTCGACGAGGAGATCGTTGGCAATGCTATGCGGGAGATTCAATTCCACAGCGCGTTAGCTTTGCCTGATGGCTGCAGAATTTTTCGCTTTGCTGCTAATTGATCAGAACTGGGGAAGGGTTCAGCTGAGAACCTTCTTTTATCCGTGGCTTAGATTTTTTCTGCGCTAAATGCGAGCGGACGTGCTCTGCTGAACTTCAAAAGAATTGCAATGGAGCTGCAAAGATGGGTCTTTGCATCGGGCTTCTGAGAAGAATCCTCTCTTGAGGGTTCAGGTATAGCTGGCAAGAATTCATACAGCTTGGATGTCAATGAAAAATGAAAATAAGAATACAAGATTCCACTTTGGGGGCTAAGGGATATTTCTCGGCGCAATGTCTTCTGCAGCACTGAAGTAGTTTTCTACAGTAATCCAATTTCTATGATTTTCTTCGTACAATTACTTGGGTTATTTATTTCTTTGGTATTACTGTGGTACTCCGTTCAATCAATTCACCTTCCAATTGCAATTCTCAGTCCAGATACTTGACTAATATTTTTTATTTTATAATTTTCAGACAACCTATCAAGATCAGTAGCTGGGCAGTAAAGGAGAATGATGCATTTCGTCTGGGATGTTCAATGAATGAAAATCCCTTACTAATATATTATTTGTACGATTATTTGGTTTGTGAGAATACCGTATCAAATCATCCTTCTTGCATTTCAATCATGCTGGCAAGTTTCAAGTATCAGAAACAAAGTTCTCGGGTAAAATCGCTGCTGAATCGGAGTAGGTCGTCATCATCTAGCGCATCCTTTGCTAGGTAAGCACCAGCGCTGCGCTGGGGAGGCGCTGCAGCTGCGCTGATGTTGCGCTGCGGCTGGGCTGCGGTGGCGCTGCTGCTGCACTGCGGCTGCGCAAAAATGTTATATTCATCACAGCGCTCCCTACTTCGCAAACATCCCACGAGAAGCCAGGGCTGCCATCCAATACACTGTGGTGACCTGCCCACTGCTGATTGCTACTACACTGAACTGAATGACGCTATTACAGCACATCTCTGCGCCGGTGCCGACAGCGATTTTTAAATAGGTATCGAATTGAAACTTCATTATAAATCATGGTTTTCAACAATTCGCTGGTCGTCGTTGTTCTTCTATCATATTAAAATTTTATTTCATAAGTATTTATCAGCGTGATTGGTTTCTCTCAGCTGGAAAGTTTACCTTTAACGCTTTGAGACAAATAACTTTCACTGAAAGCTTGCCCGGATTTTTAACTTCATGATAAATTCTGACTTCATAACTTCAATAAATGAACCTAGGTTTGAACTAGATACTTCACTGTAATGTAGATCACTCTGGAAGTTCCTTCAAAAACTGAGGAAGCCCTGCAACGTTCGTGAATTTCGTTCGGTGATATTGTGAGATAAGGGGATTTGGCTCGGCGGACTTAGTCCTACAAGCAAGAGGTTTGAATGCCTGTTTGTAACTAAAATGTGAGTGCTTGAGTGACTGGACTGAAATATGCATTTTTTGTGGTGAAATAGCTTATCTCAAAGAGTTCCCTGAGAGGTGCAGTTTTGTTTCGTCTCTTGCCTAAAAATTCATTGTAAAAAATCATTGCAGGTCGTATTATACAGATTGCGAAGTAATATTTGGAATTATACAAAATTTTTACAGAAATTAGCTTTGTTTCATCTATTACGCATTAGGACCATTAACTAATAATGTACACTGATGACATTATTCATTAGTATCCTCAATTTCTTTTAACGAATCTATCGCATTAGGACCATTAACTAATAATGTACACTGATGACATTATTCATTAGTATCCTCAATTTCTTTTAACGAACATTTCTTTTCAAACAAACAGTGTTCGACAAAATGAATAAATCTGATAATTAAGGATAAAGTTTCTTTCTTGTGCTAAGCCCGAACGTTTGCTCAGAATTGAGCCTCAGTTAAAAAGAAAACTGAGATACGTATACAATTCTGGTAAGCAATACGATCGTACTGTGTAGCCGCTCTGCCGTAAGCTCAAAGAAGCGCAGTATGTTCCTCGAGAGTGTGTCGCCTTTGTCATCCTCCAGATCATTTTTGCAACTAAAACAAATAAATTTCCACGTTTTTCGCTGTCTTTTGTTTTCGTTTTTGCAAAAATTCGTTTCCGAAAAAAATTCTTGTGATTAATTTCTAAATTTTTCGATTTATTTCATTTTCAATATCACAATAATTCATTTCTGAAATGAATTAATGCATATGAAACACTACTAGCTGCTATCATTTGTTTCTTGCCATTCGTCTCCTGTAATTCGTACCCTGCAGGGAATCCTCTACATACCTCCTGGGCTGGCCGTAACTTCCACAACTTTTTACTCTCAAAAATGTCGGCAGATCTTTTACGACTTTTGCTGAGACCTAATTTTATTAAGCTCTCCCCTGCAAAAAATATTAATGAGTTCATCTCATGAACATAAAAAACACGAACGAACTTATGCCAGCGGAACGTGAAAAATTTTTTCCTCGTCGAAGATTTGCTCAGCAACCAACCAACATCCGCCTTAAATCTTTTATTAACATGTTGTGTGATTTTTGAGAGTGTATGTTGCTAGGCTTTGAATATCTATGGTTATTCTAGTACTTGATACAAAGTTGCTCGTCAATAATACAGCAGCTTTCGTCCGGTATCCACTTACAATTTTTTTAATAAATTGCATGAGCTTTGAGAGTGTGTGTGGCTGGGCTGTGGCTATTCTAGTATTAGATATAAAGTTCTTCATCAATAATATAGAAGCTTGCATTATATCAATTTTGATGTTTTGGGTTGTGTTGTTAATTTGTGTACAAGCATGTTGGGCTTCTTTCATCAGATTCTAACTGTAGGTCTTACTAGTCACAAAAAACTGAAACTTACCAGGAAATTTAAAAATTGGAGTACCCAGAGGAAAACATGTTCTTTGTATATCTGTTTCTAAAAGAAAATGGAGCAAAATTTGGGAAAATTTTATTATTAAACAATTCCATCTTTCATGAAAATTGCCCGTAAGATCTTCTCAGAACTAAGATCATGAGACCAAATAGCTAAAACTGAGTAAAAATTTCTTTATACCCAGTAACGTCAGCGAAGTTCCCCACGATTGTCGCATCGTAGTTTTAGTTAAACCAAAACCTCGCGCTATACTCAGCGAGTCCCTAAAGTAACAATTTGCAGTGCGATTCAAGAGAGATGAGCAGTAAGGATCGGCTACATGAGTGTACAGTGGCGTAACAAATGGGCTTTTTAAAGCGAGCAAGCAGCCACTCTTATACACCGTCATGACAGATAAAAAAGTGTCATATTATGGAAAAAGCTTCCCCCCCCCCCTTTTCCATATCTCTTGAAGACCACAAAATTTGTTAAAATGCAAAACGAGTTAAAATGCACTCGAGAAACACAACATGATAGCATACACGATTCATAATTGCACGCTGCGGTGTGTGTGTGCGTGTACTCCTTCATATCTCATATAGAGGCACAAAACTTCATTTCTTAAGCCAAGAATCAACTGACAGCGATACTAAACGAGAATTTAAACAAGAAAATTTACAATGCTTATAGCAGTAACGCCGAAATCGCAATTATTCAGCATTGTTCTCCAAATTGAAAAAAAAAAGAATTGTAGTTTACCTAAACAGTAAATAAACGTCAACTTGATCCACCGCCGATGGACTTTCGAATCTTGATAACCATCATTCGTGTAGACCGCTGTGAGAAATTTCATGCAAATGAGACAGCGAATGAATACCACACTCCTTTAATGGATAAATGGGCTGTCAGAAGAGCGACGCGAATGGATGCACGTACCTTCGGTCGAAGTCACCAATTTTCTGTGATAGTCACAGATGCTCTTTGCAGCCCAGCGATCGATTTGCGAACGACTCGCGGTAAAGTGCGGAAGAATTAGTCCTGCTTGACGAAGTTATGGAATCGACAGCATGTGAACATCTTGACTAAAATGCATTGTATGTAATCACATTAGAAAGAGCAAAGACAAGTATTTGAAAATTCTGTGTATCGAAAGAACAACACTGTTTGCATCGATGCGCAAATAACTCTTTTTCTGTCTTTAATGTCTGTCATGAGTTCCAGTTCCACGAAGCAAATAGTTCCAAAAATTTGACTTCTGTCATTTTCGAGTTTCGGCGAAGAACTTTTTTATGCGATATTGTCGGGAATATTCTTGTGCACGACGATGAATTGTTGTCTGGCTCCCTTAACTCAGCACGCATTTTCAAAAAGAAAATTAAAGAATATTCAAACTTATTGCTCACAATCGCAGGGAGCGAACTCATTTTAGAAGCCGACTGGAATGCGGAGGGTGTCACGTTAGTGCAAAAAGTTTATTCCTTTCATTCGTAATTGTGATCTAAGTTATTCATTTGTAACTGCACTTCATAGTTCGACTTAATAAGTAAAATCTTTCAGACGTGAACAAATTTTACTGCTTAAGGTAAAATTTGAAATGAAAGAGTAAAAAGAGTAAAAGAATTAAATAGATCAAGTCACAGAGTAAAATTTTTCACGCGTGAACAAAACTTACTGCTCAAGTTAAAATTTGAAACGAAAGAGTGAAAACAGCAAAAAAAGTAAAAGCGTAAAAGAGTAGAAGAGTAAAAAAGTAAAAACAATAAAAGAGTAAAAGGGTTAAATAGGTCAACTTAAAAAGTAACCTTCTCAAGCGTGAACAAAACTTACTGCTTATTTTAATATTCGAAATGAAAGGGTAAAATGAATTTCAACTAGCCTAGAGTTTCGAATATTCCTGGCCTTGAACAAAAGACCAATGAGCTCAGTGCGTGCATTTGCTGGTGACAGAGAAATATTTCCTTGTTTTGCAGCAGAACTTTTAAGAATGACTCAGAGATGTCACTGGACGAGGACGAGGTACATTTTGATTTAATTTTTAAAAAGTTATTAATCGCAAATTAGAATATATTGCGAGGCTATTCCATTCGACAAGACATCACAGATCAAGGGGCTGTCAAAACTTTTCAAGACAAGCCTGAAGTTGCCAAAAAGGAAAGCTGTCATTTGTGATTCATCTAATAAAGACAGTTTTGCATGCGGTACTGCTTTCACTGAACCTGAAACTCTAACTTCTGCTCTAGGAAATGAACGCATGTAATGGGCTGTAATTCGGTGAATTCTCAACCTCTTTCATCAAAAACAATTATTCAGGCTGCACTGAAATGAAGCATATTATGAATTACGATTAATTTTTAATAATAATTTTTAATCATGGAGTGTGACTGTGCGCATTTTCTCTCTCAAAAGGCAGAAATTGTAAGAAACTCAATAATTCACTATTGTGATCATGAACTTGAGAGTAGTTTTTGTTAATACATCTCGTGATAAAGTGGTATTGATTATCAGGGAGAATGTCACTAATTATGTAACGTTTTCTTCACCATTAATTTCTATCATGGCATTTTAAAAATACAAGTAAATAATTCAGCCCATATCCCCCACGCAGCCCAACTCACATTCAGATGTGAGACACAGGAAACGGTGTCCTAATTGCATCCGGTAATGTGCGGTAGAATCGTTTCATTTCGTGTTAGCTCAGCGGTTCCAAACATGTGGGGAATTTCATGCATTTGTTTTTCCTCACAAAAAATCGATAGTACTTCAAAATATGATACATTACATCTAATTGTTGACTTACTTTACAAATTACAAACATTTAAGGACTGTTTCAATTACAAAAAGAATCTTAATGAGGTATCGTTTTTCATGTTCGGATGAAAGTGACAACACTGTTGGGTTGGGAATGGAGAGTTGGCTCACTAAGAAGTGGGGAATTGGTGAAAAAAAGGCAAGAGCCACTGCTCCAGCAGTTAGTGTACAAGTTCGAGAACGTGTAATTCTTAGCTCAGCTTTGTGTTACTTAGAGCAACTGAACTTAGGATAAATGTAGAGGTTTTGTCGACTGATAACTTGACGTTTGCTTTTATCGGCTAGTAACTTTGGACACTTTTGAACTTTAGATCACGAATGACCTTTGTTTCTCATTACTATATCGACCAAGTACAAAGAATTCTACATTCTTGTCATCTCGAAGTTTTCCAATGCCTAATGTCTGCTTATGTGTGTCACGATTGAGATGATAATTTTTCATTGAATTTCAGAATAAAAACCCACTGCTTAATATAATAAAACATGAAATACTGAAAATTGTAATAAATTTTGCACATAGATACATCAGCCACTTTCAGGATCGCTTCACAATTGGTACATTTCTTTGGAGTTTGCAAAATTTAAAGAGATCCCCAAATCGAACGATGTCATCGGAAATGCCAATGAAATATAAAAAATGCGTAGTCACTTCTGAAGAGAAAACTTACTGCCAATCCACCTAAAACCATCAAATTTACCCCTTCACTTATGACATACGAGGCCTGTCGAAAAAGTATCCGACCTTTGGCCAGAAAAAATACTTCAACAACCTGACGGGGTTGGGACCCTAATCCCCTTCAAAGTAGGCTCCTTGTGCTTCCACACACTTAGCCCACCGATCCTTCCACTGCCGGAAACACCTCTGGAAGTCTTCTTTTGGAATGGTGTTCAGCTCTGTCGTCGCGTTCCGCATTATCTCTTCTCTACTCTCAAAACGGGATCCTTTCAGTGGTGTCTTCAATTTTGGAAACAACCAGAAGTCGCAAGGAGCCAGGTCTGGAGAGTAGGGAGGTTGGCGAACGGTCGTAATTCCATGTTTGGCCAAGAAATTGCGGATCAAATGGGATGAATGTGCGGGCGCGTTGTCGTGATGCAAGTGCCAGTTGTTCGCAGTCCACATGTCTGGTCTTTTGCGCCGAACTGCATCACGAAGTCGCCGGAGAACATCCTGATAGTACTCCTTTGTCACTGTTTGTCCTTCCGGTGCGTATTCGTGATGCACAATTCCACGGACATCAAAGAAAACAGTCAGCATCACCTTGATTTTGCTTCGCACCTGCCGCGCTTTCTTCGGCCTTGGAGACTCGGGATGCTTCCATTGGGATGACTGTCTTTTTGTTTCTGGGTCGTACCCGTACACCCATGACTCATCTCCAGTTATCACGGTGTTCAGAAACCCAGGATCAGTGTTGGCGGTGTCCAGAAGGTCCTGTGCAACGTCACGACGGAGGTCTTTTTGTTCCGGCGACAACAACTTGGGCACGAATTTCGCAGCCACTCGGTTCATGTTCAAATCGTCACGCAAAATGGCATGTGCAGAATCTTTACTCACTCCAACCTCTTGGGCAATCTCCCGCACGGTCAAACGACGATCTGCCATCACCAAATTTCGCACCCTCTCAACAACAGCTGCACTCCGAGAAGTTTTGGGCCTGCCACAACGCTGCTCACTCTCCGCTGATGTGCGGCCATCTTTGAATCGGTTGAACCACTCCTTAATTTGTGTTACACCCATAGCATCTTCCCCAAACACCTGCTGAATCTTACGAATTGTTTCAATTTGAGAATCACCAAGCTTTTGACAAAATTTGATGCAGTGTCTTTGCTCAATTCGTTCAGTCATCTTGCAAGAAAACTAAATCCGACAAACACTTAGAACAGCACCTTACTTGGCGACCACCAGCCAGTGACTGGCCCAAGTGAATGCGGTGAAAAAAGTCGAGCATGCGCATTAAGATTCCTCCTTCCACCGTGCACAGTGGCGCCGCCTTAGAATCACTACTTTGCGCGGGAAAAATTAAGGTCGGATACTTTTTCGACAGGCCTCGTAATGATGTTAACATGCTTGAGGTGCCTTCATTTAAATAATAAACGAACTCACTCGTAAATTAAAACGTCAAATTCCCGAATGAGTTAATGATGGTGAGTAACCTTCATTTATATGATAAATGAAGTCACTCAAAAATTGAAAAGGTAAATACATATTCTGATATTTTTGTGCTAGACTGAATTATTAATTAGTCTACTGAAGCTTCCTTTGGGCTTTTAATCTACAGAGTGTAACCTTGCGCCACTGTTGCAACGAAGAAATGGGAGCGCTCTGCAGCTGCCTCGCGTCCCAGATTTACTCTAAACCAGAGGTTCTTACCCTGGGTTCAATCGAACCCCTGGGGTTCGGTGATGTCGAAATACTGGGTTCGGCATGCGACAGTTTGTGCACTAATACAGTATATAGTTATACACACATGTTTTGAATTCGAAGAAAATAAGCACATTTTCTTTTTCCACTTTCGAAGGGTTCGAAGAATGCATGTATGGAACAAATGGAGTTCAGTACTTCCAACAAGGTTAACAACGACTGCTCTGAACGATCACTAGCAGCCATTAATTTCCTAGGTGAGTGCTGAAATATCTGACTGAATGCTATTATATTGAGTGCTGTAATATCTGTGCTGTAATATCTGTGCTGTAATGTTTGTGCTGTAATATTTGTGCTGTAATATCTTATATTACTGAGGGCTGCAATATCTGGGAGTGCTGTAATATCGACGCTTACTATAGTACTGCAGTATCACTTAAGCAGCAGCAATGCCTGAAAGTGGTAAAAAGGAGAAAAACTTTAGAGTTCTAACATTCGCTCGATGTACCAAAGAACAAAAGAAATACCCAAGAACCAAAACCTCAATAACCTCAAGACAAAGTCTGTAATTCAATAACTTGCGCGTTGATCGGGTTTCACACCCCAACAACTTTGTTGCTATACGTGGAGTTCCATTGCAAAGTTCGGAAATTTTGTTGAAGTTTAAGACGAACGAAAAGTAAAAGTCAAATTACTTATGTATGCACTGCTATGAAACTTAATGTAGCCTTCACGAACATGTTCCAGTCAAATGTTTGGAGGAATTTTATCGAACACTTCTCTTTCTTATGTTTTTATAAAACAAATTCACGTTATTTTAACTTTATTCGAAGGCTAAAAATAAATCCTCATTACCTCAATAAACACCAAAATGTCTCCTGCTTTGAGGTAAGGAAGGAACAGAATTGGATAGGCAGTCTTTTTTGGTTAAGTTTTTTTCGCAAATGCGTTGGGAAAACACACCGACAACTCATAAACAGAACCAAAATAGTTTACAAAAAGGACGCAATAGTGAAAGCAATAGCCTCTGGTTACATCATGAGCTCCGTTGTCTATCAAAATTTAAATCACTTGTTCAGTCTTTGGGTTGTTTTTCAGTTCACATGGATAAAAAATTAATTGAAATAAGAATGACGTCAAGTTTTAGTCATTTTCTTCAGAATGATTTGAAACAATCCTTGTCGCTTCCAATCTCCATTTGTTAATTCAATGTCATGTAAGCGCTAATGATAAGTAACTCTATTTTGATATTCATTTTTATTCCACGCACAATACCACGTTGACTCAATTTCCCTGAATAAGCGTTTCTGCTGTGCACTTACTCTCGAATCCAAGTCAGGGGGATAATTCAAAACAACTCACGTGCAATGCAAAATTAAGTTCCCTTACATGTTTCTATCAAAATACAGTCAACCGAATATGAAAGCTAGCAGGTAAAGTTGCCTTACAATCTCGATCGCATTACATTTACCTTAATAAGAAAGCCACAAGTAGAAAACCTTAATAGTCTTTGCCATCGCCATTTCCTGCATCTAGCGCACGTTATCTGTTAATTTATCGTAAAATTTCGCAAATTATTAAAATGAAAGTCAAAATTTAGGATTGAACCTTACAAAAAACACCAAAAAAGCTTACGAAAAACACCAAATTTTCTATGAGAACTCATTCAACAGCAACACAGTAAACTATTTCAAAATGATAATCAATTTTGCACATCAGATAGAACTTCTGTAAGATTGTAATAAATTGAGCACATCAGACACAACTTCTCGTTAAAATTGTAACGAATCGTACACATGAGGCATGACTCCTGCAACTTTAAAGAAGAAAAACAAGGCAAAGCCCAATCCATTAAATCCCCCCAATGAAGAAATCAAAGTACCAGCACGATGAGCGCCTCACATGTAACTAAGGTGGAAATCCTCCAAGATTCTGCATTGCGCTGTCAGTGACCTCACAGGCCTCGTATGATTGTCTTTTATTAGCACATGACAGGAGATCCTCTTACTGAGATTGGCTCTGCATTAACTGAGCTTCCTTCCGCTAGACCTAAATCTTCAAAACTGGCAACGGCTCGACAGCGGTGGCGCCGCATTGCAGTAATTCGTCGCGAGCTCTTTCCAATACCTCAAATGAAAAGAATAACTGTCAGCAATTGACTAAGATATTTATTTTAGTTGTATGAAATGTTGTTTTCTTTTTCGTTAGGATTCTCCATAACAAATTACAAAGCAACACGCGTTCATCTAAACTATCTTAAACAATATTTGTATTATGTTTACTTTGTCATTAAGATTCTCCATAAGAAATGACAAGGTAATACACATACGTTTAACTAAAACTAGATTCAAAAATATTTTTATGCTGTTTGTAAAAAAAGGATTCTACATAAAAAATGACACGGTGACAACTTAAACTATATTGAATTGGAAATCGAGATTGGTTCTTCCCTAAGAATTTCTATACTATCGGTTTGAAGGGAGCGCCAGGGTTAGTTTCCTTAGTTAAGAGAGCGATAATTGCTTGCTAAATTTTACATGCACCTTCTCGCTTGATGTATGATTTTCATCCTCCCTCTATTTCATCGAGTGTGTTATATTCTCAACGAATCCTTAAAAACTGCAATTCAATTCGAATCGTTCATACCATCTTGACTGAAATCCCAAAGGTCTGACCCTGTAAACTAATTCTCGTCATATAAAGTGCGGAACAAATAGTGGATAAACCGTCTTTACAGCTGATATCACAGGTCTGCCGGCATCTGTCATGCAGTTTCGATCAAACTTTCTTGTTTGGGCTGCATGACTACGTCAAATTTGATGGAATGAACTCGTGCGTGACTACAAAGAATAAAGATAGACCAGGTCTAATCAAAATATCCTAGCAGAAATCACGAAGCTGGCTGGAAGTCGCAGGTATTGAATTGTTTCTTTTCGACCTTCGATTTACCTATACATCATTCACTGTAAATCTTCCGAGGTGTGAAAGACGCAACAGACGCCATTTTTTTCATTAACACTAACTGTTCAAGCGTATCAATAATTTGGTTACTCTTTGGTATTCTAACATGAGGGGCAGGTCGGTCCTCTTGTGAATGCTCGATTCGAATTTTAAAAACTAAGGAAATATTTCCAAAGGTAAGTAAAAAGACAATTATTTTCGTCTGGTAAGTAGTATGAATGGGGATGTAATATTTTTGTACAGGATGGCTTGTTCATGCGCATCAACGAAACTTGGCCACCTTGACACTCGCACGGAGAAGCTGACACGGTATTGATGAGCTTCTTCCCAAGGCAATGAGTCTTAGTTTTGAACTTCCATATTTTCAGACTTGCGTTATGATACGAAATTATTCGAAACAGCATTTCACTTTTAGGCTCAAAAGGAAAACAACGAAGCTGAAAATATCATGATAAAAACAAACGTATCGGATCATAAAAAATCCATCTTCATTGCTCTGAAAAACAACAATTAAAGTGTTAAAAATTTTTAACTCGAACTAATTCTGAATAAACCGAAAATAAAACATTTACGTCAAAAAGGAAATAAATAAACGAATAACCAAAACAAGAAAATTTCAACTAGCATTGGAAAACATCACCGCCGAGACACATGCATTTATTGGCTGACGGTTTTTAACGCTGAAAAAAATGAAATTTATTTGACGAAATTTTAAACATTTTGATTCCATGTTTTACAGAGCACTGAATTGGGTTTTTATAATCCAAAATATTTTTATCATGATATTCTTACCTACGTATATTTTCTTACTTATCTTGAAATAAATAAAAAATCCAAAAGTGCATTTCAGTCTTGTGTGTACCCTGCAGAAATGCACGAAGACTTGCGTCTTAAATAGAAATGAAGTAAAACTTATAGTAATCCATCAACGTGGCTTGCTGGTCGCAGAAATATCAGCAGTGGTAGTGAGAGTAAAACTGTCGTTTTTGTGAGCGTGTTGGCTTATGTAAAAATATCAGTCCTCCGCCAAACTACTTATCAGATGAAAATAATTGTCTCTTTATACTTGCAGTGGCAGTAAGACTGCCGGCACTTCGCTGCCATCGTTTTTGTTAGCGTGTTCATGACGTGCGTGTAGCTTTCGAATTCATGTCGTGACCTTCAGCACATCAAACAACCGAACGATGGGAGAATTTCAAAATAAAAGCCCGGAGGCGAGGCTCTGTTGCTATTCATATATTCAGTTTTATGCGGCTTGCCTCATTCAATATTGATGGCCTATATCGTGAAGCAAGGGTGCCTGGAGACCAAAGCCTTAAGTCTTGGATGCTTGCAACTTTTGCTCAAGTTTGAAGTCGAACTCGAATACATTCAAATTGAATTTTATTTCGCGAGAAACCTTAATTCACCTTATACTATCGTGGAAGAAATTCATTTTCGACTGTTCCTTCCCTCCACTGTACTATTTCATACAACGGTTTTCGCTTTCTTCAATTGTTATCGCTCGCATAACAATGCACTTTTCATGAATTTATTTTACACGCCTTCTATCGAGTTTAAGCACTTTGACTGATGCAGGTAAAACTGAAGTTTAATATTCAACTCGAATTCAAAGTCAAATGAATTAAGCAATGTTGAAAATAGAAAACATTAACTGTATCGTGCTTTCATTTAGCCTTGAAAAAGGATTCATGAAAATTGAGTTTGTGACTACTTGTCGGTCACTAGCATTATGAAAATTCCTTCCGTGCACCATCACCGGTGGCGCACGTCGCAGTCCAAGTTTTAATTCAAAGATAACCTGAGCATCACTGTGGAGTCTGCTGGTGCTCTCCAGGTGCCAATGCAAGAACTCAAATTCTCAGCTTAGAGTTTGAGTTCACTCGAGGCTGTAGAGAACTTGAGCACCATCGCAAGAAGTGCTCCCTTGCTGCCGCTCACGCCGGTCGGGCACCCGCCATCGACCTCCGGAGAAGTTCGCCACACAAGTCCACTGCTGACCACGCCAGTGTCGGGGAATGTTTTTCAGAGAACTGTTGAGGAACGCGAAGACGAGATCAAGTGACGGAACTTGGACCATAGGAATAAATTCAACGCCTCAGAATTGCCCCCACCAGATCAGTTACGGAGCACCTGAGGGAGCAGAGAGTGGCTGCTGCGAGATCGTTGTTGAAAGCACATCTTACGGAGAAAGGTTTTGCGAGATCGTTTTTGGAAGCACGTTCTAACGAAAGAAGCTTTTTGCGAACCGTCACGTGTGCGTTCAAATTATGAGTGCGTCTAATCTCTCAATTATTGTTTTAGATTTTTGATAATGAGTATTTCTTGAGAAAATTCACGGAATTTCTCTACCTAGTTGTCCGCGGCAGCCAGAATTATTGTCCAAATTCGGTTTGCAGCAAACTTAACATCAACTTTAACTTTATTCATTAACTTTATAACTCATTAAATTTATAACAGTGAACCTCTCAATATGCATCTTACTTATGAAACTGCTTTCAATAAATCAAAATTTGGAGCACCTGCTCAAAGAAAGTTTTTATCTTTTATGATTGCCAATGGACGAGAGGAAATTTAACCAAAAATATATACACTTCTTCAGTGCAAACAGCATAGATATTTTATTGTTTTGAAGATTCAAGCCCACTTAACCTAAAAATGGTAATAGTTAAAGACGCTAAATTCTCTATTCTCTTCACAGAAGTTTCGTAGTTGAAAGGAGGCTTCTCCGAAAAACTACGTCGGATCCACTCAGAACCAACTAAATATACTTTAGTAACTTTAAACTATACGACACTGAACTCTAATATCGTTCAGGGTTAGTGTCATCAGAGTGCACGTTTAGTTGGTCACGGAAGCCAAAGGCTGCACCCGGAAATACATGGATGCGATCCATATTCTTCAATTCACATTCTTTCATCGCACCAACTTAGTTCCTTAGTTCGCATGAGCTGTCACAGTTTAAGAGTTGATTGATCTTTACTGTAACTCTAATTGTGCTTCCAACTGCTAAAATCGCTGCAGTGCGCGTGGCATTCTCATTATTGACATTTTAAACAAAATTATACATTGTGAAGATCGCAATTCTAGATTTTCATTTCAATTTCATGCTTGTTCTAACGGAAATGACATAGGCGCAATGCGAACAAATTTTTAACGTTTTACATCATCAGATAAAATGATGCGTTTTTAATTGTGATTTGAAAACTTGGTTTGAAAAATATTTTATTTAAACAAATTCATAGCGTTGTTGAGCTGAACTCTGCCGACTGAAAATTTCCGTAACTTCGCACAAAGTTTAGATATTCTGAAAATAGGAATTTGATGCATGGAAATTCACAAATTCACTGTGTTTACGAGATGGAAATTCATGTGATTCAGAGTTTATGTTGATTTTTAATATCCTCCTAAACATAGAAGGCGAGAACTTTTAGTGACCATTTTACACCTGCTACCAGAGATACTAGATCATCGTGTAATAACCTGTGAAGACTTATATCAGGTTGCTTAAACTTTAAAATTTATCATTAAATACAAAATTGGTTCAATCAATAAAATACACACCTGGCAACAGAAGGAAAAGAACGCTAAAAAGTATTACATAACTTCAAAGAAAACAAATAGTGTTTCATCACTTCAAAGGCTCATACAATTGGATAGGAAAAAACTTCGATTTATTTTTGTATTCATGCACTAAATATGCATACAATTTACCTCTAATGCAAAACATATTCAAAATAAATATATAGAGTAACATTTCAATCAAATTTTACTTGACTAAAAATCATTGGCTTTTTTACTCTGATCACACCTTGACACACTAAAGAAAACGTTACTTTCAGATTTAGAGCTCGATTTGCACCTCTCAGAGCCATGAAAGAAAATTACCACACGACTAAAACACGCTCAGGGGAATTCAATTTTATTTGAGATGCCTACTTTACACCTTGAGTTACCGCAATGCTGCCAACGCCAAAGTTAACCAAAATTAGATAACATACCGTTGGTCTGTAAAACACCCACATATATTTTCAACGCAGCAGAGACTCGTCGAAATAAAAACTAAAGCGGAGAAGGAAACTTTCTCGTCGATGCTTGTAAACGGAAAATATGACATTGCTCTTCCACACGCCAAAATTAACCAAAATTGGGTAACATACCTTTGGTCTGGAGAACAACCACATATCTTTTTCAACGCAGCAGAGACTCATTGAAATAAAAAAATAAAGGGGAGAAGGAAACATTTTTTCCCGTCGATGTTAGCAAACGGAAAATATTGCAACGCCCTTTCACAAAACGTAGGAAAAACATCACGCAAAGCATATATTCTGAGAGTATCATTCTTGGAATTTACAGCCTTCTCATAGAGCCCTAAGACCCTCTAAGCTGCGGCGTATTGCGCTTCGCGCTTTCCCAATTTTCCATTATCTGCTTCCGTGATGCTAGCAAGTTACCGCCTCCAAGTTTGGAAGTTGCACAATGTGTCCGTAGCTTCCCTGATGATGAAGCCCACTATAGTTTGTAGCTTGGAAGTGAAGAAGACCAAAGTTGGAAGCTTGCAAACCATCGTTGGAACATCGTAGGAGGATTCCATGTTTGCTGGCCAGTTCTGTCTCTGGAAAGCGCCTGATATGGAATATACATTCTCACGAGACTTTGGTACGAACTTCATTATTATTCATCCCCTTTTTTTCAATTGTAACTCGAAGAACAGTTGCCCTAATTTGGCACTCATGAATTGCGTTTAGAGTTTATCTTATCGTACCAAAAAAGGAGGGAATTTTCCAAGATGTTCATTCTTGTGCTGCAGCAATTCAGTGAATTGCCCAGTTGTTAAGAAACACCTCTCAGCAGCTTGGAAAGATTTATTCACCCAGTAAAAAATAAAGTCAACAGCACTTCAAGCAATTCTCAAAACGAGAGCGAGTGCAGCTCTGCCAAACTTGTATTTACTTACCCTGGGAAAAGCTTTTCTGGCCAGAAACACTTCATACCATTTTATTGTGACTGTCGAGCTTTCTGACCAAGAAAGAGAAGCAAGGGAGGGCTCTTAATTTCTAACTTTATATGACGAGAGAGACTGTGCGCAGTTCGGGACCGTTTGGGAGAAAGCCTTTTATGGTTACGAGCAGAGTTAGGGAGCTATGGCTTTCATGTGCTCCACTCACTCAAGCTTCTTCGCCCTAAATTCTCGCTACTCATCACAAAGATATTCAGTCATGAGACGGACGTGGTTTGGCCCTCTGTCTTCTCTTTGGGGACTTGCACAAACCCTTTGTTGTCGCCCTGTGTAGTGCGCATTAAAAGCAACGAATCAGTTTTGTTCTGGGGCGGTGTTCTGAGATGTTGCGGGGCATTTCGGAGAGGAAAATGATGTACAAAGTTTTCCAGATTTCGTTGTGCAAATGTATTGTTGTATTTTAGAAGGGAGTACAGCTGCGGATAAGCTTTGTTCGCATTTGGTCTCTTTTTGCATTTACTTCTGAGGGGTCAATTTTAACAAGAAATTAAAGCAATAATTTCAAATGACGAACCTGATGAATTGCATTAGTGAGAGTGTAGCACTAGTAATTACCGCAAAACTGCGTTGACTCCATTCTTTTTCAAATTAGAACTTATTTATTTCCGGTGAAGAGTTTTACACATCTCAAAATAATAGAGAAAGCCTACGTTCAACAAAAGAGTTAAGTGTTGTTGAAACTTGTGCAAGGCTTCTATGAAAAGCAACGGAGCTGATAACAAAGGCCCTGGGAATACAATGGTTTTTGTTCATTGCAAAATGAAAATTGATAGGCGTTATACCATTGCTGTGTTTTTTTACAGTGACAGAAAATAGTTTACCTCGTGGGGATAATATTTTTTACAGACAATTGTTTGATGTTATTGTTATCACTGTTGCACCTATTGAGAGAAGAGATGGTCGTACACGTGTTCCTGTCAAAAGGGCTGGAAAGCATTAATTTCTAAGCACAAATTCATAAATAAAAGTTATAAAGTAAACGCTTGCTTTTGAAGCTATTGTGATTCGATATCGGTTGCTCTAGGACGAAAAAAAGTCTCATCCAATTTTTCTTATTTCATTGGAAAGCTTATACAAAGAAAAAAATTGATGATAGTTTTAAGCTCATGACCATCTGACAATCTATTTTTTAAGTGAAGTTTGCAAACGGAACTGAAATAAACTCTTATTTTTGCGGCTGATGCTAGTCTTCCTATATTCTAGAACGGTTTTCTCAGTGAAATATCCGCTGTATAAATATACAATCCCAGTAACTGAGGTACGGAAAGTTCAGCAAGGGTAACAATTGTTACACACTCAGCTGAGGAATAAGTGTGCAACAAATTGGACATATTTGAGGCCCAATTTACGTACCATTTAAACACGTATTCAAAGTATTTCGCAGAAATACATAATCTTTAAATGTCCTTGTAAATGAAAAAAAAGTTTAGAAATATGTAGAACCAAGTACTTCTAAGTCGGGTTTTATCAGTAAGTTTTTTCCGCTCTTTTTCTTGCAAACATTTTTTATTCCAAATAGCCAACGATGTCTGAATGAGGAAAAATACGTGTGACTAAGGCTTGTCACACCGAAATTCATCAGAAAAGCTCCACCAATTGCGATCATCAAGCTTAACTTAGTTAGGACTTACTCCAGCAGTGACTTTTATTTAATCAAGGAAAGTGGTTAGCAAAAATTAGTTTTTTTAGGATTTCTAGAAGTCCATCTACTCCATACAATTATTCTGCCGACAATATTATTCTTGGATTTCTGATAATTAATGACTTTTTTATGATATCAAGAATTCCCTCCACACGCAACATTTCTTTTACCGACAGTTCTTGGATTTCTGATAATTAATTACTTATGTTGATATCTGGACGCGTGGAGTAAAAAGGAGTATTTTTATGGCGTGCTCAGCTCTCAGGTGACTCTAAGCCAGGTCATCTATCACCATTTAGTGAATATTGATAGCAGGATCGTGACCTGAGCTTTAACTACTAAACGCTCAAGAAGTGTCTTGGTCACGTTCTACAGTAAATCATTGAAACGCAATAACGAGGTAGTCCTAGATTGCCCCTCGACGTCCTAAGCGCAACATTTCACGCTGTTTTTGCTCGTAAAATCCCTTTTATTTTCGACAGCAGCCAAGATCTTTGAAAGCATCAAAGATGCTGTTCGTGGAGACATAATAGATCTAGACTGCATGAAATAACTATCCGAAGTGCGAACGCATACTGTACACACTTTTAAAATTAGAGAGAAAAAATATCTTTCAAAAATAATATATTTGAAAATAAGCTGTCAGGCAAAAGTCATGAAGCAATCCTTAACGCCACTTGTCACGTTACTAAAATTGTAACATTTTGATTTTCACTTCCGACACCTTAAGCGGGAAAAGATGTCTTTTGAAAAGAAGCTATCAAGCAAATATTGTGCAGCATTCAAAAGCCAAGAAGCAATCCTTAACGTCACGTGTCACGTTACGAAAACTGCAACATCTGAAGTTTCACTTTTGGCACATCAAGCTCGCGATAGAAAATATGAGCTATCTTTTTCTGTTCTTAGTCAGACGACATCTGTAGGGAAGTCAAAGCTTTGAGAGTAAAGTCGGACATGATTCAAACTTGTCACTTCCCAGGTTTGGGTGTAGCCGCAAGAAAATTGCAAGTTCTCCTTTCCAAGACACATCGCGTGAGGCCTTCTTTTTCGGTAGACAGTTTCACCCTCCCGTTGCGTCAGTCTCATTTCTGCCAATTCATGCGACCGCTTGTAACACCAGTTCTGCATCGCCGAGCGATTTTTTACAAATTTTTCAGCCTGAATTTTAAGCGCCTGGCTTCCCTCTACGCAAAAAAAAACAGTTCTAACATGTTTGAAATGAAGCGTGAAAAGTGTAAACACACATTATTTCATCTCGTGCATCGATATCCTTAAAACGGCAGTGGAAATGTTAACTTACTTTAATTCTTCTCGTATCGATATCCTTAAAACGGCAAATTAAAACCTACGATATTCCCCCAAAAAACATGATAGATATTCACAGCGCACTTAATTCTTAAAAAGTACTGGAGAACGGAATTCTTGTTAAATGAAAACACGCTACACAACTTCATCAAATTTTCCACCCATCGGTTGAATGTGAAACTCGATAGAAAAAAATTAGCCTAAGAAATTAGGATTAACCATTATTTGAAGAAATAAAATTTAATGCAAAATTTATTAAACCTGACCCAAAATTCTCGTCATGGGTCAATGATAATTTTTTGATAAGTTAGCAGCTCAATGTGATAATTTACGAATGATTTTTTTTTAACGATGACAAAAATTTAAATATTTTCTTGGGAGTTTTCAGTAGGGTTTCATAATTTGCAAGAAGTAATCAACTGGAGTACACCCTGACACGTTCAATAAAGGAAATATTATGCTCGTGACAACTGATGAAATTTACCGCAATTGCATGTCGGCACTCTCAGACTCGACTTAACAATCGAGCATACTCACAGTATTTATATCGGAGTGTCTACGCTTTTATCGACACTTAGCACAGAATACTTGTACGCTGATGCACCTGATGCTAAAATAGAAGTTTTTGTTTCTGCATAAGAGAGAAGAGTTGTAAACCTAGCGCATAAAAGTGAACGTAGTGTACAAGTGAAGTTCCCCACGGACAGTTAAAGGCTTAGCCGCTGAAGCCCTGGCAGCTTTTTGATTACTACTACTTCTTTCACAGACAAACAAGACTTGAATAGCAATTTCGTATCTAACACTTTGACCGCCTCGTACTCCTCTGGTGGCCACGGAGGGGATTTTCAAAATGCTGCTGACCGACCAGTACTCAGAAACTCAATATTCATTTATACATGAATAAAAATAAATGAAGGCACGATCTAGTTGATGTTTGCTATTTTCAAAACTGTTTATTGCAATTGACATCAAATTTGAGTTGAATATGGAACCCTTGTTTAAACAATTGCGGTCAGTGTGTTAAACTCAGTAAATCAGTGAGTCGCCCGCTCTGCAGTAAATTGCGGCAGGATACAGAAGCGAGAACACGACGCAACAATGCTTCTATGCGGAGAAATTTTGTTCCCCCAGAACTTTTTCCTTGCGGTGCTACATGCATACAAGTGCGGCAAAAACAAACAGAGTGTCAACGAACAAACACAGATGTTAAATGAAAACTTTCCTTTCGCGAGAATAATTTAAATCCTCCTGTCCACATCTCGTTCGCTTGTTCGCTGCAGACCTTGAAATGTTCCAATGATGCACTTTTATTTCTAGTCCAACGCAGGCACGAACTTGCCCTTCAATTCCAAGTTTCTCCACACGAAGGTCGACCAACTCATTCAAAGATGGAAGCAGGCATTAGCTTTAAATTTATTTGGTTGTTCGCTTCCGGATACTGGGCGTCTGAAGACTGACCATAAAATCGGTGTGCCAGAAATTCAGCCTCAAAATTCAAAAATGGCTTTTTACCTTCTGGTGGACGTCAGAATAAAAAAACTGATGCTGTTCAAAGAATATTTGAAAGCTCTTAAAATGGAAGCTCCCATCTTGGGCGATCTAAAGAAGCAGCTATTAAAAAATACAAAAATAGGAATTGAACTCGCATGATGAAAAGTCACCTCCACTTACTTTTTCGTTAAAAAGCTCCACAGTTATTAACCAGAGTATGCAGAAGCGCCAAAATCAGGCTTATTTGATTTTTAGCCTATGCAACCAATTTTGTTTCTAGTTCAGAAAAATACTTTTGTTCCATGCAGAATGATAAATCCTCAAACGCAGAATATTAATTGATGAACTTATTATAAAATTTGTGTCTCGTATCGGAGCTTCTGGTTGTGCGCACCTTCACACATCAAGGTTCACTTTCATCTTCATTCCTGAAGTCGATCGTAATTGTCAGCTGACAATTAAGCAGACAGACAAGAGAGCTTCAAAAGCAGTCGCTGGAAATCCCTTCGACCTAACATCGAACTTTGATTGTTAGGATGACGTTTGGCCATACTTCGTAACCGCTTCTCTAATTAAAAAAATACCAACAGTTTCGTTCCTTTTCGTTCATTTTGTCCACTTCGGATCGTTGTTGCACTTCGGACAACGTTTTTGGTAAATAAGATTGACAGTTCGTAACCGCTTCTGAGATAAAAAAAAAATACCAACCGTTTTATTCGATGTGGCTCTTTTTTTCTACTTCAGATCGTCGTTGCACTTCGGAAAATGTATTTGGAAAATAAGATGGAGTTCAAAATGAGCGTCATGTAAGCCTGCCACTTCTGGATGGATAATTGCTCTTATATTTGTGACACGATAACATCAGTCATGTATGGCACTCACATTTCAGACATATATATATATATATATATATGGACAGATTAGCTTCAGTATACCTGTTTGATGGTTAAGCCCACTCGACTTGATAAAAATTTAACATAATGAAAAAAATGAACACTTCCCCAGAAGATAAAGCGCTTGAATATGAATGGCAGATTGGACTCCTTACACTTTAGATACTGCTAAACGAAGATACACAGAATACCTTTCTTTGATCTCATGAATTTATTTGAAATAAAAGGAAAAAATATTCGCTTGTTCAATCGAACCATTGCTGAAAGCTGATGAAATACGAAGAACGTTCACTAACTTAAGAGCATGGCACATTGTGTGCACTCAATTTGAGAGTGAACTGGAACCAACTATCCCCGTTGCATGACTGACCATATTATAGCACGAAGAGTATATTCGATCCAAAACATGTTACTGGTGTAAGCAAGTCACTGCATCTCACAATGTTTTTGACGTGCAGGGACCCTGGAGGAAAATTCCACAGTTATCATTGGTGTAGTAGAAACAACCGCTGGAAATTTAACAACCGACAGATAAGAGAACCTTCCCAGTATAACTTTTTCGCCGCCTGCATGCATATTTTTCGCAACCTAAGCAATTTAATCCCTTAAACCGCTTAGGCTGCAAAAAACATGCATGCCGGCGGCGAAAAAGTTAGACTGGGCTTTAGTCGATGTTCCTGTTCTCAATTTGTCCATTTTCCGAAATAATGAGTTGGAACGCGAGAACAACGCCATGGCACGACCAAATGAATGTCATTAGCTACTGCCCGACAATATCATAAACCTTCGAGGCAGCAATGAAAGGCTGGTAGAGAATAAAATTGCATTTATGAAATATAATGAAGTCTTGGCATGAACTAACGAGCCACATCATCGTGCACTTGTATGAATATTAAGTTTTTGCATCATAATGAAAGTTCAATAATACTTTTTTTACATCCTAAAAGTTGATGACATGCCATGAACGAAAAATGTTAAAGATAAACTTTATGAAATAGTGAACGAATTGAAACGTAGCAAAATTGATCATCATATCTAATGCAAATTCGCTTTGTGGTCTGTATTAGTATTCAATCCACATGAAACTACGTGCTTCACAAAGCTACGTGCTATTGAAAAATAATTATCATGTTCTTCAAAATATAATTTTTCTGGGAAATTTTTCATCACCACCAATTTGTAATGGGGATTCATGACCAAAATTCTGCAAGTAATTTTTCTTCTTCAATAATTACAATTCAACTGAAAACGAGGGTGAGGAGGCAAAATATTATTTAACTTGAGTATTATATTCCGATATGGCAATACCAGTAAAATAATTTTATTTCACTTCGTTAAAATTGCTACGAAAAAAGCCCAATTGTTCTTATCATATTTCTTATATAATTTGCATGCCATTTCATAACTTTAATGAAAATATTCATACAAAGAGCGGATATGCATGAAGGTCGCAGAGCGTCTTTCAATTTACACACTACAAACCTCACACACATACTTCATACCATTCCTGCATCTGTAGTTAGAACAGCGAGAAATTATTCCTCCGTGCCTCCATAATCTGAGTCAACTTACTGTTCACATCGCGCATCCTAGCCTCAGTATATTGTCTAAATATCACTAAGAAACAGAAGTCGTCGTTAAATTCAACAATCTGTCTGGTTGACTTGCAGCCACACAAACTGTCCGCCAGGCCTGAACAGATTTTGTAACATATCTTGGCAGCAAAGTAAGACTGAATTTACGTTAGGAACATAAATTAACTCTACTCACCTCGTTGGGCGATGACTGGATAAGTAGTAAGTTGAACGAACAACAGTTATTAGCAACGATTAGTAAGTACAACAACGATAGAACATTTACTAATAGTCGATCAAAGCTATTTAAATATGTACACTATCCGACTTGTGATGAAGTTTCGAGCTTGGCTTTACGCGGCTTCGAAAAATTTTCTAAAAATTGATCTCGCTTGAAATATTCTTACAAACCAGCAATGATCCTTCTTTATTTCAATGTATTTCGACGGTGATTGTAAACGCTAAGGAAGATGAAGTTCATTATCATTTTTTTTTTTTTGAGTTTGGGAGCGTTTTTGAGAATTTAAATTAACCCCTTTTGCTTCACCGGGGTGAAACCGTCACTGATTCATGATGAATAATTTTAAGGTCTTCATATTGGAGAAAACCCGTTCACCGTTTCCAGGCCAAAAGTACGCTAGGAACAATTGAAAGTTTTGTATAAACTGATGACCATCAAAAATTTAGAGACAGACTTCATTTCGTGGAGGTACAAGATTCATATTCTCACAAGTCGTTAAGTTTGAAACATTCATCAAAGTCCCAAAACATCACAAAAAGATTCCGTTTGATTATTCAAGTCGTGTAATACCGGCGCGAACGCTGCACAAACCTAAGTTTTGAAAAGTTTATTTGTTTTATTTACACCACTAGTTTGCAAAGTACGTTAAAATTTACCAAATATGCCAATGTACAACATGATCATTTCCAAATATATATATTTCAGAGTCTCATAGAACGTTAGCTATCTTTAACACTAGTACACAGAAGCAACAATGTATGTCGAATGCAGCTTCAAATTGGGCGATGACTTTGCTATTTTTTCTTCCGTTCAATCACCAGAGCAGCAAAAAATATCAGCCTCAGGTCGGGGTATAATTTACAGGAGCTCTACGCCTCACTCAAATAACTTTCTTCAACTATTCTACAAGTTTCAAAACACTAAATTCCTACGATTATTAAAGCTTCACTTTACGTTCGTGAAACAAAAATCGGTTCACGCTATTTGTGCAAGTTCGGACTCAACGTCAAAGCACTCAGGCAAAGTTCGAACACGTAGCGAAAGTATCAGTTTTATTATTGTTTTCGGTAGCGAGGTAGGAGTGGCAGAGGTCAAACGGCGAGGAGGATTGCACTGCACTCGCCTTCACTGCCACACGCCGACTGCCGGGCAGCCGAGCGTCCGGCCTGCAGCCGTGAGTAAAGCGATAGCTTAAAACGCTCTTCCAGTTCCCTGCCTTGCGCCTCCCGCAAGCTTTCGTGCAAAATTAGTACGCGCTCTGACAATATAAACTAATTCATACTACACTAATAGGACAAAGAATGATTGAATCAAAATTACATATATGCTAACAATTTATTTTAAATTACAGCTGTTGAAAAATGAAAGCCAGATTCACAATTAGCAAGCCCTCTTTCAAATCAATCCGACTAGCACAAGAAATGATTTAATTTCAGGTAAATGCCATCAATTCAATTTTTTTACAGCTGTTGCAAAATTGCAGTGTGCGAAATTCACTCTACTATAGCGAGGTATGATTAAATTGAAGGTATACGCTAAAAATTTATTTTAATTTACAAATGTTGAAAAATTTTAACTGTTTACAGCGCTCTCCAAAGTCACACAACATATTTCAACAATTTTTTTGTTGTTAACTCTTTAACTTAAGTATTCTTGAGCTCATATCACCGTCATCACAACCGCAGTCATTACACCGGTACTGTCATCAGGCCGTCACCGATACCAGGATGAGGAAGGAACTGCCACTCAGCAGTGAACGCCAAAGAACTCTTTAGAGTATAAATATAACAAGAAATACAATATGTTAAGGGGGCTAGAGAACTAATATAACAAGAAATACTACATGTTAAGGGGGTCGTTAATGAACTAATATAATAAGAAAACAATATATTAAGGGGGTTAGAGAACTAATATAACAAAAATTACAATATATTGAGGGTATTTTCGACAGATGACCGTATGTGAGGCGTTACTGTGAGGCGTTAAAGGATAAAAATATGATCTATTTCTCATCTCCGAACAGGTATCAAACGTCTGATAGTGACTTCCAAACTAACTTCACCTATCAAACAAGTTAACATGGAATTTCAAACATACACCAAAAATAGATTGTTCTTTTAAGCTGTTAAAAAATTCAACCATCTTGTTTTTAGAATAACTACAAGACACACAACAGTGGATAGAATAGGACTGAATGGCAGCTGCAGTAGGTATGGCAGCTGCAGTAGGTATGGCAGCTGCAGTAGGTATGGCAGCTGCAGTAGGTATGGCAGCTGCAGTAGGTATGGCAGCTGCAGTAGGTATGGCAGCTGCAGTAGGTATGGCAGCTGCAGTAGGTATGGCAGCTGCAGTAGGTATGGCAGCTGCAGTAGGTATGGCAGCTGCAGTAGGTATGGCAGCTGCAGTAGGTGTACGATAAGTTTCTAAAAACTGCAAAAATGTACGAGACGTTTCTTAATAGGGGCTGTTCGGGATAAATGGTGTTTATACATCTCGTGTGACTTATAATGTATGCAATTATTTTATCAGTAGTTTCAAAGTCACTGTTTATGTTTGCAGACTTACAGCTGATGATGGGTCAGGGCACAAGATTCTCTTTTTAGCGTTGACCATGCATAATTTCTACAACATGGACTGCTTTGGTTTTTGTGCTCAACCTTTTAGGGCGAGAAGCGATTTGGTCAATCACTTTGAGAGTAGACGCTATGAATTTCTAGTCATTTACCCGATGATGTTCTTGTGAAACCTGTGCATTTTTTTGTGTGTGCTGTAAAATTTTATTTCAAGAATAATTCCCACAATCTCAAACAAGAGCTAGAATATAAAATACAATCGGTTAATCTTTTTTCCCGAACGTGGCTTTTTTAATTTCTTTCGATTATTTTCAACTCGAATCATTCACATGTCCATGCTGTATTCATGCGAAATTTATCTAAATTATATCTCCATAAGACACCTAATTTGAATTATAGCATGGATTCTTTTTCTAAGTTGAGGCGTTTGCTAAAAGGAGATGATGACATTTTTTCAAAGGTTTACCGTAAGCAACATGAGCAGGTTCATATTATTATTCAAATTTATATAATATCCCAGTTGATATATAGTATTTTTTAGCTTTTTCGTAGCACTATTCTAAAAAAATTTCTGCGCAAGAAAATTCTATTGATGTTCCATGTTAAAGTAACTTAAATCTTTGGTTCATTTTCCGTAGAGTTTTGCCGAGCGATCTCCTACTTCGTATATTTAAATGTTTGTAGTTTTTTACGTAGACTTAAGAGAAATTGTAGCCACCCATGCCACCAGCTGCTGATGTAAACAGTGAGGAGACAAATTATTAATTAATGCTTTAGCCCTCACAAAGTTATCTACTTAATATGATGCAAAAGCTTATGCGCATTTTATCCATTTAAATCTCAAATTGAAAGCATGTGGAACGGGCGACAGCTATTGTTAATGTGATATACTTTTAATTGCGAATAAACACATCTCTAAATAATCTCAAAAGGCTACGTCGATTGATTTCCATTTTTTCAGCATCATCTCGTCTCCCAGTGATGATGGTTTTGATGATAAAAATTAATAAACTGCGATCAAAGTTTAGAAAAAAAATGGAATCATCAAATTCCCGATAATTTTGCCGTAACCCATCACCTAACTTGATGTTCACTATTTTGTTATATTACATATGCGATAACCTCTTCACTGTGACTCTCGAGGAAAACAATAACGGTACTCGTTGACTCTAAAGTAGAGACTGGCATGGGCTGAAATAAGGAAAAGACCTTGCGTACAAACTTGATGCTCGGTCTCGAGCTCCTGTAGCGGCATTCCAGGACGCCATTACTAGCATTCCAGGCCAGCTTTCCAGAATGAAATCGAAATGATTCTGTATACGGAGTTGCCAAAGAAATGTCGCCACAAGAAGTGCACCGAAGAGAACTTCAAAATTACTCACTGATGGCAGTCAGAGAAGTTTTTAAATGCGATTGTAGGACCCAAACGTGAAGAAACGACTGAATGAATTGTCATTCAGAGTTCTTTGCCTCAAGAGCGCAAGTTAAACGCTGAGCATTTCCGGGAGGCAATTGGAATAAGTTTTTCAACAGAGTGAAAAATTAATTTGACAGCAATTTCCGTTAGCAGGTACCATATTCATCAAAACGAATGGTGTATTTATCAGCACCAAAAGTCCAAAAATATCCTAGGTAACCACCATATTTTCGCAATCCACCAAAAAAAATCATGTATATCGCACTTTTAGAATCAAATATAATCCATTTCCCGTCTCTGACCAAGTTTCAAACATTAGGTAGAGGCTTTCTCATTAACTTTACCTAGCAAGCATTGCCATATATACTCTGACGTGTTTAGGTCCGAAATAAATCACATCGCAAAAATAGACTTTATTAGTCACTCACAAAGGTTTGCATCTATGCTTGAACATCTTTTGAAATATTGCATTTTGTGTCGCTAAATTAATGTAATTGGCAGTCACAAATTTTGCATCTATCATAGCATATCTTTCCAAATTTTCTATTTCTGCATCAAGTTAGCTGTTAATAGCACTCAAAAATAGTTGCATCTATGCGCGGATATCTTTTCCAAATTACATTTCTGTCTCAGTTAGTTAGCTGTTATTGAAATTTCAAAGATTTTGCCAGGAATGCTTTCCAACACACGGACTTGGGTTGAGTTTGAAGGTGACGGAGACAGGCTGCACACGGAGCTCAATCACCAACGCCAGAAAGCTTGCTCGCCTCCCATGTTTATTGCCTGACGCGCTTCCTAATTTCTGGAGTTTGGTAGGTGAGCACAGAACGCGTACACTCGCCTAGTAAAACCTAAATTTTGTCATATTTGGTTTTTCAATGTCACGTATAATTTTCGAAAATATGTCAATAGAGTTTTACTTCCAGCCTAATGGATATTTTCGTAATGGTAAATTGACTGTTTAAGAAATAAGTATGGTCATTTTTTAAGTCATCAAGTAAATTAAATATTTATAGGGTAAGCGTGAAATAAATTTTTATAGGATTGTGGGATGAACAAATTTTCATTTGTGATTAACTTATTGATATTTCACTTTAATTCCTGTCTCTATGCTCGTAGGTTCGTTGTAGCAGTTTAGTTAAGTTCACTAAGTCTCGAAGCTAATGTTTAAATTTCTGTAATTTACTACATCTTTTGTGTAGACCAATGAATCATACGCATCAGTAGCTGCCTTTAATAAACAAACATATCCGCTCGTATAAAAATATATTCTATGTTTGTATCATGAAATAAAAGATTTTACTTGCTGCTCCGTCAACTCGTGCGGAGTTTTCTTCATCTCAACACTCATTCATATGATCAATCTATGCCCATTTCTCAAATTAACTCATCTTCACGTGTTCTTTTTACTTTTAATTGTACTGTAGAAAGGATCCCATTTTACTGCGTGTTAGTATGGATGCCATTCACTTTGCGCTAATAAATTTTATTTTGTTTTTCATTCAGAAAATCCACTTCGTTGGTAATTAAGTTTTACCGAAAGTATGCTTAGAATTATTTATTTCAATCGGCTTCAGATATTCGCTTCCACGTGAGCATGAAGTGTCGGGTCCAACTGACCTTTAAGCAGCCGTGGGTCATCTTGCTCTGTACGGGGAGGTTCGACATTATGTTATTGTCCCTCGATTTATCAGTTTGCAAAAATATTTTTGAGGAAAGTCAACTTGAAAACAAGAGTTACAGTATTAGCCGCATGAAAGATACTTTTCGAATTTCAAATGGTAGAAAAACATATGCCATTGAAATACTCAGATGCGAATGCAAAATAAAAAATTTCGTTAAAATTTTAAAAGTAGGGTTTTTTCCCATTTAGAAAAGACAGAAAAATTCATTTGATATTCAAAAATTGTTACAGTAGGATCAAATCCCCTGGATTGAGGTTAATGAGGTACTGTTTTATCATATGCATAAATTTCCTCAATTCTAAACGCAAATGTCTTGTTAGAGAACAAATCCAAATGTAAATGATAGACACATATGTACATTGATGGTGTGGCTAGGTAGCCTTAACTACAATAAATATAGTTAACCAAAACTGGAAAATTTCTATTGAATGGAAGCGTTCAAAATTTCGATTGAACGGAATCACGCGTACAATCAATGCAATAGTTCAAAATTTAAATTGAATGGAATAGATCAGTTCACTAGAACCCAAAAATATCATAACTCATCCAAAACTAAGAGCCGCCAAAAGCAGAGGCAAGTTTTAACTGGCAACATTATGCACGTAAGAATATTTTCACGTTCCTTTCAAATGAAGCACAATGACTCACAATTCATTGCTGCAAAGAACAGTGGCAGTTCTTTGTTATTTACAGACTCAAGTGTAGACGGCCTAATGGAAGTAAATAAGGCATTTCGAGCTCGAAACAAGCCAAAATCCCTCAGCTCCACGAAACAGGTTTAGGCGTTTGCCAGGCCTATAGAGCGCCGTATTTGTCTTGCTACACTAACCATAAAGTGTAATTAAGTGCCGGACTAAGCCCAAAAAGTGTTTCTCGTTCTTCTAAGCGGCAAAAGAGGAGCGTGCTCCAAAAAAAACTAAATTAGCAGCCTACAATAAAAGACGGTGCCTCTGAGATACAGACCTGAGCAGAGCTGAGCCCTGCTCGGCAAATTTGCCGCCCTCTCAGACGACATACAGCATCTCAACTCTTCAAACAACACAGAATAAGGAAAATTTCACACATAGTGCATAAAAGTTTGACATTTGCTCCTAAAGCTTTCCTTGAATCAGCTTGCACAGCGTTGGCAAACTTTGCTTCGGGGATTCTCGGAACAAAAAGGAGAATTGTTGCTCTAGTACAGTACAGACACTTCAAAAGAACTTAGCAACAATGACTTACGTTAATGCCTACTTGGTGATATCCACTTGACTGAATTCTATAAATGTTGAAATATGTATCAGTTTAACCCGCGAGTTAAACAGGATACTTTACCCAAAATGATGACAATTTTGACTCTTTTCCACGGCCAATTTACTTTCAACTGCAAAATCAGAAGTGAATGAACATTTCATAGCTCAAAATTGAACTTTATAATTTTTACCTTCATTGATATTACAGTCAAATAATTTATTAGGGCTAACAGATCCCTCCCAGTTTCCCTTATTAAATCCCAAACTGAGTATATATTTTCACCTCTGTTGTGCGTGTTGTATATGCTCATGTTTCTAGAATGCATTCCCACCATGGCGAAATTTCCTGTTTTCGAGTCACGTTTAATGAAAAGTCAATCACCGCCAATTTTCACAGTTTATGTTCCCCAAATCGTCGAGTTTCCCGTGACTTTACTCGAGTTTATACCTGGTAAAACGCAGTATGAAATGTGCCTTTAATGGTTGTGAAGAATTTAAAAGAAAAGCGAAAAACATCAAGGGATAGATATGTGAACTTGGTGAACTGCCTTTTGCATTCAACTGCATGTGAATTGATGTTTCAATTTTGGTCTAAAAATTGGTAACTGTCTCAGTTGTGGCGTAAACAGATGAACCCAAGGCGCTAAACGGCAAAGTTTTGCGTTGCTGTTTTTGCGGGCCAGAATGTTCAAGACAACGTAAACTTTAGCTCAAGATGCGCTTAAGCGTAAACTATATTAAACAATTGACCAAATTTTGAGAGTTTTAATTTGATCATATTATTTATTACTCATGAAAATTATGCAGACCATTAGTGCAAGGTTGCGGAAATTTTATTATTTTATAATTTCCAAAACGTGCTTCAGCTGAGTTTTTTAAGATTCTATAGAGGGTCATTAGTCACACGGACAATTTATTGTGCCTGAGAGGGAAAACTAGGCCCGTGAAGCCTACACAAAACACCTGAAACAAATTGCGATACAATTTTGTATTTCTAGTGCGTGAAATCAATGTCAAAATAGGAACACAAAGACTTCACAAAATAAATAAGGCAATTGGCAGTTAAATTTTGTATTTCTCTTTCTTTGTGACGTTTGGTTCTCATTTTATAATATAACTTTTTGTACTTTGAACATTGTTTCTGTACAGTGCTTAAGATTATAAAATCCGATATACTGGCAATACTTCCAAAAAACAGCAACAATGCTACAAGCATCAGAAACACATAAAAACCAGAAGCCTTTCGCACAAGTCATTCATTTTTAAACATTTCGAGAAAAACTATTTCTTTAGTGCCAGTTGCCATCGAGAAAAGTCAGTTTAACACAATGCGCGCGCTGTGAGAAACGTAGAAGAATTTTTATTACGAAATAAGGCAGAGTTTGGACAGCTTCTGCTGGCGGGTGCAAAGTCTTACGTGAGAGAAGCTTTGTCCTCAACTGACATCGTGGTGCCGCAGTCTACCAATATTTCTTTGTCTCCTTGCAGCAACAATGTCTTGCTAAACGCACCGGCGCACACATCACGGTAGAGGAAACAGAGTAGAGTTATTTCTATGGGGAAAATACACCTCCTCATGTTCAGCTAGCCAATAGAACGGCTGCATTTCAAACAAACTCAATAACGTCACCACTGCGACATGTCATTAGGCCAATAGCGGTGTCAGGTTTGGGGTTACCAGTGTTGCCAGATGCAATATGAGCGCTGCTATTGGTCCGTTGCCGTGACGTCACCATTGCCACACGGTCGATGAAAAAAAGACTGGTTTGACCCTACCTTGTTTCTTCTACCGTGGCAGACATCAGGCGAGTTCGCAAGCAAAAAAAGAGCCTCAAATTACATTTGCTTCGTTCAAGGTCGGTGGAACGTTGCACACGAAGAAAAATGCCAAGCTGCAGAGTGACTTTTATAATGTTATTTTACGCATTTTCTAGCAAAGTACGTTGGTATCAGTTTTACGCGCATGCATAAAATACAAACGTGAATGCAACAGCGGAGGAAAATAAATGAAGAGGATATGTGTAGCACTCTGTGAATGTTTCACAGTGTATGTTATTGAACGAGAAATACAAGCGAACAAATTTTTGTACATCAGTGCAATGCTTTTGAAAAAGTTTGAACTGCGATAAGGTCAGTGAATAATTTTTGAAAAATTTTAAATTGCTATTCTTAATTTTACAGCATCTATAAAGATTAAAGATAAAACTAAAAATGTGGATAAAATTCCTTACAGTTTCTCGCGTTCAGTTCTATATCTCTGCATACACTCAGATAAAAAGTGAAACGTATTGTTTGAAATAAAACACGACAATTTTTAGTAGGTTTGCCGAAGAAGTAACACAATTTACTTTAGACCCTGAGCATAGTGCAAATCGTGTGTTACACTGCGGCTTTCAGGCTCAGCATTCCCACACTGGCAGTTCCCTCGGAGAATTTCCTGGTAGAAATGAGCTCGTGCTACAAAGCTCCGTGAAAGTAACTCCAAACTCCTCCTGCAACGGGCCGCAAGCATGGCTGTGTTAGTCCCTGCTATTTCTGCCGAGAACTCCATTTAATTTTGGGGCAGAAGCACGTTTCACTTCCAGCCTGCAGTCATGTGAACTAAAATGTTATCGCAAACATTTTTGCAGCTAAGTTGAGCATAAACTTGTATGTATATCAATCTTCATCCCTGCGAGGAAGCCAGTAAGAACAAGTCTCTGAGGTTTAGAGGCTAATGTTAAACAAACTTTACTATACAGGTCGATCATTAATGGAGAATTTACTTGTATGTAACTGTGTCTGTTTCTCTCAAGGGTTCTTGTTCACATTCTTTCCTGATAGTATTGAACAATCCTCCTCTGAATGAGTTCGTATTTTCATCCTGGTAAACTAGCTGCTGAACATTGCTATCCTTATCGTAATTTCACAAGCATGAGTGAGCGTTCCGTGAGACTCAGCTCAATAAATAAGATACTTATTAAATCTAAACATTTAGCACCCGTTAGATAGGTTTCATGCAATAATAAGAAATTTTTCCAAAGACATTCGTGATAAACAGCTTCAAACTTAATGCGCTCGTGTGCCTTCTAAGGAAATAAAGAGATAATGCCGTCCCAGCGTTGGGTAAATCTCACCGAAATGACGACTCAGAGCTCTTCAGCATGGATAAATAAAAAAATAGGTAAATTGTCACTGAAATTATTTCTTCACACTTTGAATGATTTCTAACTTAATAAAAGAACGTAACTCTCATAGGCTGAAACATTTTAAATTTTATGTTATAAATACATATTTTAAAACACGCGCACCAAAACCTGTTAAGATGTTCAATATTTATTTCTCGTAGGGTTCACATGGAAATAATCAGAGCATAATATGGCATTGTTTATCCTTTTGCCTGTAGATTACCTATTTCTTCCAGCTTTTTGTCATTCTGTCTTCCTTGCACCTGAACTCTCCCCTTGCGTTACATGAGCTTACGTGTGAATACACAGTGTGAAGTATTCAGAAAAACTTTAACCCCATAGACACATACAGTACCCACAAACATATGTACAGTACACACATACAGTAGACACACATAAAACACTCACACACACACACACACACACACCATCGCCGTGAGCATCCGAGTCTACCGCTTCTACTTAATACGCTAACCACGATGAATCGAACTGAAGTTAAGTATTCAACTCAAATTCAAAGTCAACTGTAGCAAACAATTTTGTAAATAGCAAACAATGACTAGAACGGGATTTCAATTCTCTTGTTTCAAGTAATTATGAAAATTGAGTTTGTGACTAATTGTCAGTCAGTAACACAATTCGAAAATTTTCCGTGTGCACCGGCGGCTCACACGCTGCTACTTGCCTATTGCTATTGCAGTGTTGCTATTGCATCAACACTGTAGTGAACAGAGTTGCTGTTTAACAGCGTTTTCCAGCCTTGGTGCAGACCGCAAGCTACCTCTTACCTGACTGGCACCTTTCAAGCCTTCAGGTTTCATTTAGAGTCTACCTCCACCAGACCCGACACGCCAGACACCTCCCACTAAATCTCTGAGATTAACGAGGAGCAAACCAAATTTAATGAAGAACCAAATTAAAAGAAGAGCGAACATAACTTTTAGCGGGTTCCTGCGCTCGAAGGGTTTTCTGGTGTGGTTTTATAAGCGGTTTATTTCCGGTGCAAGTCATCCAATTTTGCACAAAAGCTGATGCAAAAGCTTTTGATCAATTGCTCAAATGAAATCGTTCTGCGAAGAAAAGTAGAGAGCCAATTCAATTTCCCTAAGTGTTTTCTGATATCACGTGTGATTTCGTTCAATTTTTCATAAGACAGCAATTTTCACGGAAGCACATTTTCGTTCTGATCACCCAAATTCTCTCGAAAAGCAATTAAAAATATAAATAAATTTCGATGTATCATAACAGCCGCAGTTTAATCTTAATTGAAAAGCCTTGATTTGTCAGTTGGCTAACCCGTGAAGTCCAAATCTTATCATTTCTGTGCAGAATACGAACCCATTCAATGTCTCTGGAATAACATCGAAGATGAGAGGCGATTTAGAAAAGCTGATCGCTGTTTACGTCGATTCAATACACAGCAGACGCGAGTCCAAAAATTTAGGCCCTCACCCCGGCATCCCAATAGTCAGTGTTCGTCTGATTTGCATCAATCTCCAAGACCAAATTCTGTGAAATAATTGCCAATATAAATGCTAATAGGGGAAGGCCTTGCCTGCCTTGGAAGGTGCTACAGAATTGCCTGTCTCGACAAGAGTGAGGCGACTTTGTTACGGCGGACAGGGACTGTGACAACTGCGGCGGGCTACGTTAGACGCGCTCGCCTTAGTTGTGTGGTGGTAGGACCACTGACGCCAATTTCTGAGAGCGCTTGCCATAGTTGTGTGGTGGTGGGATCACTGACGTCAACTTCTGAGTGTGTTCGCCTTAGTTGTGTGGTGGTGGGACCACTGACGTCAATTTCTGAGAGCGCTCGCCTTAGTTGTGTGGTGGTGGGACCACTGACGTCAATTTCTGAGAGCGCTCGCCTTAGTTGTGTGGTGGTGGGACCACTGACGTCAATTTCTGAGTGTGCTCGCCTTAGTTGTGTGGTGGTGGGACCACTGACGTCAACTTCTGAGTGTGTTCGCCTTAGTTGTGTGGTGGTGGGACCACTGACGTCAATTTCTGAGTGTGCTCGCCTTAGTTGTGTGGTGGTGGGACCACTGACGCCAATTTCTGAGAGCGTTCGCCTTAGTTGTGTGGTGGTGGGACCACTGACGTCAATTTCTGAGTGCGCTCGCCTTAGTTGTGTGGTGGTAGGACCACTGACGTCAATTTCTGAGAGCACTCGCCTTAGTTGTGTGGTGGTAGGACCACTGACGTCAATTTCTGAGAGCGCTCGCCTTAGTTGTGTGGTGGTGGGACCACTGACGTCAATTTCTGAGTGCGCTCGCCTTAGTTGTGTGGTGATGGGACCACTGACGTCAATTTCTGAGAGCGCTCGCCTTAGTTGTGTGGTGGTAGGACCACTGACGTCAATTTCTGAGAGCGCTCGCCTTAGTTGTGTGGTGGTAGGACCACTGACGTCAACTTCTGAGAGCGCTCGCCTTAGTTGTGTGGTGGTGGGACCACTGACGTCAATTTCTGAGTGCGCTCGCCTTAGTTGTGTGGTGGTAGGACCACTGACGTCAATTTCTGAGAGCACTCGCCTTAGTTGTGTGGTGGTGGGACCACTGACGTCAATTTCTGAGAGCGCTCGCCTTAGTTGTGTGGTGGTGGGACCACTGACGTCAATTTCTGAGTGCGCTCGCCTTAGTTGTGTGGTGATGGGACCACTGACGTCAATTTCTGAGAGCGCTCGCCTTAGTTGTGTGGTGGTGGGACCACTGACGTCAATTTCTGAGAGCACTCGCCTTAGTTGTGTGGTGATGGGACCACTGACGTCAATTTCTGAGAGCGCTCGCCTTAGTTGTGTGGTGGTGGGACCACTGACGTCAATTTCTGAGAGCGCTTGCCTTAGTTGTGTGGTGGTAGGACCACTGACGTCAACTTCTGAGTGAGGACGAGTTGGAGTTGGAGTTAGAGTTGGAGCTCATGCGAGTTCTGGAGTCTGGATTTTACGCGTTTATGCTTCACTCGTTGGGCGCTCAATTTTGCTACTTATAGCAAAAAACGTGAAGTAAAGGCTTACTGCTGACATCCTTGCGCTTACTAAGAAGAAATGAGGGAGCACTGTAGAATAAATCGTATTATGGAGATATTTTGAGAAACTAAACACAGACTGTGCTCTGATGTTTTATCAGAAAACAGTTAACTCAATCAATTAGGCACATAATCAGTTGAATGAAATGTCGAAAAAATACTTTAACGCGGAAACGCGATAAATGAAAGAAGAAGCATTCATCAACACATGAAATGAAGTCTCATTCTGATTAATATTTGCGCATGCTGTGAGCAATTTTAATGAGTTGTATGCTAAAAGAAAAATGAAGTATTTACCTTTTCAGGATAAAAATACTAGATTTGTCCCGACAAACGAGTTCGTTTCCCTCCTGAAAATCGCAAAATGATTAGTTGTAAAAAAATAAAACGTAAATGGGATTTATTTTGTGTTAAATTTGGTGATCAGTTAATAAAATATTATGCAGTCAATATCCTCATCATGTCTCTGGTATAAAAAAATCCCCTCTAAATGTACCCAAAATCAAGGCTGTTCGAAATCAAAGCCTCCCAATTGTGAAGAAATAAATTATCCCACTAATCAACACCGTCACGAGCAAAACATAGAAAAGTTTTCGAACTTGTAATACAGTAGACGGAATTAAACACTTATCATAACCTTCAATAAAAACATTACTACTCTTGCCAAGGGACCCCATCACGAATGAAATATGAGAACACTCCGCAGGTCGTGTACGCTAAGTGCTCATAAATCGAAGTGGCAGTAATTTTAAGTCCTTTTCTATTATATTAGTCTAACCGAAGGCATCGTCGTTCGCTGGGATTTGAAAGTAGTTTTACAGCCAATTTACTCTAATTAGAGAAACAAGGCTGCTCCCATTAGGTGATCTCAAATAGTTTGTGAGCCGTTAAGAATGAAGTGTAAAATCTCTAAAGCAATCAGAAGCAAAAATATTTTCTGAAGAAATCGAACCGTGAAAATGAAAAATCAACAGGATGATCATTATCTGAAAGGCATTATAAATTTTAATGTTTATGTTGGAAGAGGAAGAAAATCGCTATTTAAAACCAAAGATTGAACAAAATGCCAGACGAGGAGAGAATGAGTATGAAGAAATTTTCCAAATCGCCTTTTTTGAACCAATCTTAAGCTAATCGCGTAACGGGAAAACGGGCAGCATCACACTTGACTGAACTTTATAAATTTGCGAGTGTCGGCTTCTGAGCAAAACGACATTCTCACGGAGGATTATATTACAATAAGAAAGCTCCATGATGGATAAAAGCACAAAACCTAAACTACGTTAAAGTTCCATTTTTATGTTTGTTATCTAAGAATTTTAAGGGTGATTATTTGGTGAATTACACTCGACTGAGACTGCTAACTCAGCCGGGCTTCCGATTATTATGTTTTTATTATGTTGGATGACTACTTAGTTTCCCAAATACATGAAGACAAGAATTTTACTAAGATTGAAGGATAAACATACTGAGTAAATGAAATTCATTCCGGATTATGGGTAAATTATGATCACTCTTCATACGAGTTCCAAAGTCGCCTTGAAGTTTGTGGTTAATATAATCCCGGTAATTTTTGTCCCGCAATTGAAAAAAGAATGACACAAACATCGCACTGCTGAGTGGAAGTTTCACACCTCCAGTTTTTGGGACCTCATCAGCATGGTCTTGCCAAAAGCTGGAGCAATAACATATCAAAATAATAACTGCCCACCGACAAGAAACAGTTTTAAATCATGTAGGGTGCCCTAGAAGTCTTTGAATTTAATCAGACCTACAAGTGCCTGTGCTCAAATTCGACCATTGTACTAGCCTCGTATCTACTTCTGTATTGCTTGGGGTTAACAAATTGTTTAAATAAAAATATGACAGAGTAACTCACTGGATGCAGCAACATCAGGAAAGACATGCTGTGTGTGTGTGAGGCGAGCAAGTCGTGCCTCATGAGGCGGCCAATCAAAAGTTTCCTGAGACGACGATGCTAGAACCTGAGAAAGTTCTTACTCTGCTTCTGGAAAGAAAAATTTTTGCTAGAGGCTTCTTAGCTTCAGAAAGAAAGATTCTCCTAGAGGCTTCCTGAGCTTCAGATCATTTCCAGAGACGTTCGAGACAGCAATAATAATTTTATTCCCCTGAAAATTGGCTGGACAAATTAAAGCAAGCAAGAGGAAGGAGTCGAACATGGCGGACTGGATTAAAACACAAAACGCCATCCGTCACGCACGGCAATTTTTGCCGTTTGGTTTTTCTTGCTGGAAATGTTTAAAGTTAAACTCGAGTAACCGTTGCAATGGGAAGGATGTCTCCTGTTTGAGTTATCTATCATTATTTCTACCAAGAAGGCTTTCAAATTTGTTGTGGACTTTAGGTATAAAAGCTGAGAAACGCTTATGGATGGAAAAGTGGTTTGCCTCCTGAGTTTTGTTTCTTTCTGTTTACTTTAACAAGTTACAATTGGGAGGGTCTCTCTCAGCTCACAATGTACTTTATTGAAGGGAAATAGGCTGTAGGCTTTTTTGCTCTATTATTTTCCGAATCAATTTTGCAGAGATGCCTTTTTTGCAAATTCACTTCGGTGCTTGTGAATTCGCCGACAATTTTTTTAAGTCTTTCTTTGAATTCCATAACATGATGGGACTTTTATGTGAAATAATTAAACTGATAAAAAACTTCTGACTTTGATTCTCGGCACATAAGCGCATAAAGTTTAATGCTAAAAATGTCTCTTGAAATTTTTTCGAATATTTTGATGGCAATATTAGAATTAATTGACGGTTTTCGATTGAAAGTATTTCTTGCTTCCCCACATCAATCTGTTTTCAAAGGACTGGATTTTGGACAGCAAAAATCTCTCGAACAAGCACCTCGAAAACAAATAGATCGAAAAAAATACAGAAAAACAATTTCAATTTCGCCCGAGCATTATTTAACGATGCCTGAACGTATTTTCAATTTGCTTAAATCGGAGATTATCTAAAAATTTATAATCAAAGAAAATGTTTGCAGAGTTATTCATTCTATTCAAAAATAAAAAGATGCCTGATTCGTTCAAACAGCGACGTGATGTCATCGATCAGTGCACGTTTACGGTGAAAGAATTCAACGTGAAGCCATTCTCAATTTATGGTTCGTGAATGACTGATGTACAAATGCATATTCAAAATCAATACGGGGTCTACAGATGACGCTGCACAGCAGTGCGCAGACGTCGGTGTGACCTAATGAGAGACTGCATTGCCTATGTCGCAGCTGCTCCTCAGCCAAAAGAGACCAACTCAATATTTTATTCAGGTGCGCTGTCTGTTGCATGTAGCTTGCCTGAAATGCGTGAAAGCGCAATTTGCAGCACAAAGCGTTCTAGCGAATTGGAGCAGCTGCGGTGCAGAAAGGCTGCTAATTGCAAACTTTACAAAGTAAGGCAGCTGTGTGAGGTTTCAAGGACGTTGTCTAAACTCGGTATCCGTTTAATCTTTCGAAAAGTTTTTTAAGCCAAGAGATGAAATTTGAATACGATGTTCGAAATAATTTATTTCCATTTTCAACCGATCGATTCATTTCATACAATAAGACCAGGTATCTCTAGTTCTACGCTCAAGCTCAGCTGAACAAAAATGAAATATATTAGCCATAATGGTATCAGTCTGCCTCGTAGCTCACTCCCAGTTCACTAAACACGTTTGCGATAACTGATGGGAGGACGAAATTTTAGGACATTTAGACAGCGAAGAATGCATTATGGTATATAGTTACCTAAAAATGCATCAATGCTTTTAGATACCAAAAATGCATTAAGGCGTTTAGATACAAACTAATACATCATGGCATTTAGATACAGAAAATACTTAAGGCCTTTATATACCTAAAAAATGCATTCTTCGGTAGGACTCATGAGTGCTTCTTCAACTTCTGCAGTGTTCTTTGCCAACTTGTTGTGCTTCGCTGTGCATCATGATTTCAAGGGTCGACCTCAAATCCTTCGAACTGTGAGGCTGAACCTCACAGGAAATCTCGTCCAAGCCGAGAATCTCCCCTTCGTGCCTCGAATTTGCGGCGGTCTTTAAAGCACAAGCCACGGCTTCGTAAGTTAGAAGTTAACATAGCCGAGTCTTTTAGGGTGCGCTTCTCTACGTCCTCTCACCCAACTTCCGAGTAAAAAAATTTGCCAGAGTGTGCCTGATAGAAACAGTCTCTAATATTTAAAGCTGTTGGATCATTCAAGCAGAACTTCCGCATGAAAAAAATTACCAGTGCGTGCCTGATAGAAACAGTCTCTAATATTAAAGGCTGTTGGATCTTTCAAGCGTCCAAGGTACTGCTGAGTTAAAGTCTTTTCTTTTTTGACTCGAAAGTTATGTGGCCGCTAACTTGCTGATCTCTTCATAGCATTTGCGCTTTAGCATAAGTGTGAAACTTCTCGGACATTTTGGTAACCGAAAAAACTTTTTCTTAGGATAATCACTGAAAAGATGTTTGCATGTGTTTGACAATGATATAGTTTACAGACATGCTAATATACTGCCGTCGCTTCGGACGTTTGGTCCAACTCAAAGTTGGTGAATTAAATCTTTTTGACCGCAATTAGTTTCCATAAAACGCTTTTTCAGCTTCGCGTTATTTGTTTTCACTATTTCTCTTTTCGACAAACCTAATATTTTTTGTACACGACATCATGAAAATGGCATTTTTTGTTAGTGAATTTCTTTGAATACTGTATATATCCTACCGGCCGCATACGTAGTTAGGGAATTTCTATGCATTCTGCAATTTTTCTTACGGCCGCGCAAAGTGTCAACCAATCAACCAAAGTTAAAGAACTATTCTAAAAAAGGCTTTGCCGTGTACTTAAGAATTCATTGCATCGCATAAGGTTGAACCATTGTGATTTTGAAATATATCAGTTGAAATGAACCTCAAGGATGGTGCAAATCTTTCCCACTAACATTTCTCATTCAATCGCACAAGGTATCTATTTAAACATATCAGCTGAAATGAATCTCATGAACGGCACAAATCTTTGCCTCCCACTACCATTTCTCGTCCACAAACTCGCTAAATCCATCGCGTCCTGCCGGCAGAGCGCAAGATTTGAGTGGAACGTTTTGAAGCCGTTCCAATGCTCGTACACAGATACCGGGGGCGTGATAAGCGCGCATGTTTTGCAGGAAGGTGTCCCTGCTTCGGTTTGGCGCAGTTCCTTCCTCGTTGCAGGAGTAAAGTTGCTCGGTGACAAGGCCACCGCGACAGATGGGTGACAATACGAGAGAAAACAGGATAAATCGGACCAGAAGCCTCCAAAAGAACGTTCCGAAGCGCGAGGTTGTGACGCATAGGCTGCTTTGAAGCCTGCTCTGCACTGCCTTGCTTCCTTTCTTTTCAATGGATCTGCTCAAAGAGCTTGTTTATGTCCGGATGAGCGTCTTTCGGTCGCATTTCAAGAAGTAGAGCCGTAAAGAACTGAAATTTACTGACGGCTTTTTGAAATAAAATAAAAAATAGTGTTGGTGATTAACGCTGCAAGAAGTAGATAAGTGAAGGTCTGAAATTTACTGATGACTCTTTGAAATAAAATAAAAATAGTGTTGGAGATTACGTTTCAAGAAGTTGAGAAGTGAAGGGCTGAAATTTACTGACGGCTATTTGAAAGAGGGAAAAAAGAGTGTTGGTGATTAACGAATTTCATTGCACCGAAGGATTCTTCGTGCTGAATATTATTTGAGAAACAAGTGGTGTGTAGTTTTAATTCTTTATTTGTTTGAGCCTTAAAGTGGAAGAAGCGCAGCAAAACCTGTGTTTGAGTAGAAAAAGAGCTCTGTGAAGCAACGCTGTATATTTTAAGGCCTTCGTGATTCACACCGATGAACTTCCAGTATGTTCGGCGCTTTTCGCGTATATAAAAGAAGTTTGTACTAACTTTTTAGAATTCGCTAAAATTTCCGTCCTCAAAATGTCCAAAATATCACCTCGCGCGCAAAAAGCTCTTAGCTTTACTACGAGGAAGAGAAAGGCTCTTCCGTCCCGAAACTGATAGCCATGAAAATATTCTCTACTTCAAAAATGAGTACTGGGGACAATATCTCTATAAAAATGTTGATGATGTAAATGCGTGATGACACATGTTTCAAGGTATTGTTTGTATGTGAAGTAATTCTCAAGTTGGATTTGTTTGTTTTCAGAGATCATTGAAACTTTAAATTTTGGTTTTTAAGAATGTGGAGATTTTTATTTATGTTTTTGCTCGTCTTTAGAGACCAGAAGAATTCCAAAATTGTTTACTGTTCATTTATAAAAAACATTGTGATTTTGAAGCTAGTTTGTTTTTGTTTTAGAGAGCATGGAGGATATCAGCGTAATCATCTATCAGAAAATTTGAACCATCAGTTTTTTATAATGAAAAGAACTGAACAAAACATCATTTGAATTACCGCTGCTACCTTAATCAAAGAATTTTGTGCTAAACCTTTCATTGATGAATCTAGCGCGCGACCAGGTAGGTGTACTACAAAGGTTAAAAATAATTTTACACTCTATAATAGCGCTAACGATAGGACGCTCTGGAAGTGGTTGCACTAGCTCGGGCCTACGAGCAGCTATACTCAAGCGTGTCTATTGTAACAGCTTCAAATGACGATCTTTTTGATGCATGACTTATTTAAACAAATTTCTTAAATTGATTAACATGTTCAAAAAAATTTTAAATTGTTTAAATTAGTCAAGTGATTTAAATCGTTTAAATTGGAGACATTGTTTAAATTATATAAATTGTTAAGATTGTATAAATTGTTTAAATCACTTATACAGTTCAATGACGTTTTTCTCGTATTATTCAGTCACAAGCAAAATTCACTTGTACATGAACAATAGTTTTTAGATCATCGATATCCCAAAGAGCGACACTAACAAATATCACTTAAACCGCTTTGAGAAAACAAAAAAAATGGAATCAATTATTGAGATGGATAGACAGTTGGTTTGTTCACTGAAGCAAACAAACATTTCTTGTTCAACATTCGAGTGAGTTGAGAGCTTTACGAAACTTTAAAGAAAAAATATTATTGGAATTGTAGGAAAAAATATCACTGCAACAGGAAGGAATAATATCACTGCAACAGGAAGGAATACTATCACTGCAAAAGGAAGGAAGAATATCACTACAACAGGATGGAAGAATATCACAGCAACAAGAACGAAGAATATCACTACAACAGGAAGGAAGAATGTCACGACAACAGGAAGGAAGAATATCACCACAACAGAAAGGAAGAATATCACCGCAACAAGAAGGAAGAATATCACTGCAACATGAAGGAAGAATATCACTGCAAAAGGAAGGAATACTATCACTGCAAAAGGAAGGAAGAATGTCACGGCAACAGGAAGGAAGAATATCACTGCAACTAGAACGAAGAATATCCCTGCAACAGGAAGGAATAATATCACTACAACAGGAAGGAAGAATGTCACGACACCAGGAAGGAGGAATATCACCACAACAGGAAGGAAGAATATCAACACAACAGGAAGGAAGAATATCACCCCAACAGGAAGGAAGAATATCACTACAACAGGAAGGAAGAATGTCACGGCAACAGGAAGGAAGAATGTCACGGCAACAGGAAGGAAGAATATCACAACAACAGGAAGGAAGAATGTCACGGCAACAGGAAGGAAGAATATCACCACAACAGGAAGGAAGAATATCACTGCAACAGGAAGGAAGAATGTCACGGCAACAGGAAGGAAGAATATCACTACAACAGGAAGGAAGAATGTCACGGCAACAGGAAAGAAGAATATCACCACAACAGGAAGGAAGAATATCACTGCAATAGGAAGGAAGAATATCACTACAACAGGAAGGAAGAATGTCACGGCAACAGGAAGGAAGAATGTCACGGCAACAGGAAGGAAGAAAATCACTGCAACAGGAAGGAAGAATATCACTGAAACTGGAAGGAAGAATATCACTGCAACATGAAGGAAGAATATAACTACAGTTGCTCACTGCCTCGCATGATACCTTTCAGATCATAGCTGAAAGAAATCGTGTCTACAGTGGGAGGCTTCTCACCAGTATCGGCACTCTTCACCTAAATAATTCTTACTAAAATAATAATGATAAAATTAAAAATAATAGTTACGTGAACTAAATGAATCATTCTTAAGGCACTCAGTTGATGCGTAAAACCAGATTAAAAGAGAGTCACGAGGGAAGTACGATTGGCAAAATACAAACCACCAGCCTCAAAAGATCGTGGTGAACAAGAAACCAAAAGCTGGCGACATATATTGGTGTGGGAGTAAACAAAAAAAATGTTCCTTGTTATCTAATACCCAGAACGATTTAAATGTAGTCATTATTTCAATAACAGCGTGCGTTGCAATTCAGCACTCTAAAAAGGCTCGAGGTAAAATTTTAAACTGAGTGTATAATGTTTCAACCACTTCCAGTTGAAGCGAATGTATACTTGAATCACTCTCATCTTGCATCGACGCCAAAACGCTTGATTTTTGTACAGGCAGTTTCAATCACTTCAAATTTATCCAAAACGTGCTGAGTGTACTCTAGTTTACTTAAAAACTAATATGCCCTTGACAGTCACATGAAAAAATTTTCAGTTTGCCCGTGAATAAAAAACAGTCATTCGGCTTCTGCGCAAGAAGTGAAAAGACTGATAAGGTTATAGCATTTACTGAGGGTAAAACTTACTGGAATTGAGAGGTTTTCTCAATTCTGGACACCGACCACTTACTTCGCTAAGTTTTGTCTTCTGCGTGACGACACCGAACGTGTGAATTGGGTACATGTGCATAGAAAAGCAAGAGAGTAATTTATAATTCGCATATACTCAGATCTAATTTTGCCTTTTGTATGAAGAAATTGAAAGTGTGAACTGAGCTCATGCGCATAGAAAATTGAGATTTAAATTTATTCTTCGCATTCTCTTCAGTAGTGCGAAGTTGGTCCCAGATAGCTTCACTAACGAATATCACAAAAACCTTAAGGAAAATAAAAAAATCCATTATTGAGATGGAGGGACAGTAAGAAGTTGGTTTGCTTACTGAAGTTAGCAAAGTGAAAGGGAAAACCGAAGGGAGTGTTGCCGTTTGTGTGACGAAATCGAAAGTATGAATTGAGTTCACGTGCATAGAAAAACGAAATATTAATTTTTCCCTCGATGTTCCTCGGCCTAAAGCGCCGCAGTCCTGGCAGCAGCGCAACAGAGCGGCGTCTCCCAGAAGAGCTCTCCCGCCGCCGCTCTCGAGGAGTGGCTCAAGAGAAGCTCTTAAGAAACTTCCCCACAACATCCAGCCAAATCAAACGTAAGGCCAAAGTTTTTCAACCTGCCTAAAGAATGGCGTCATTGGGACCAAAAAACTTAACGTTATGACTTCTTTTTAGTCAAGAGGTCCTTTTTAAAGATCTAAGGAATCGAACGAATCTCAGTTACGGAAGACCTCGCAGACAAATGAGAGCCTAAGCTCTCAAACTTTTAGCACTGTGAACGATTTAGGCCTCTCCAATATCTATTACCGTTAACAACAGGCCGCTTCCCCGGTCGTCAACACTTCAAAACACAAAATAATTCATGTCCAGGAACCATTAAATTCATCGAGTTATAGGGCTTCGCTGCACCGAGTGAAAGAATGAAGTGCGCGTCTGAAATGTACGGTGGAAGCTTCACGACTATTTCTTCGAAGATCAAATGTAACTTTTTTATTATAACCCTAGCGTAGCGCTGATATCGGAAGCTCCTTCTGATTTTTTCATAAACTATTCCATTATGAAATTATTTTATTATTACCCTAGCGTAGTGCGGATATCGGCAGCTCCTTCTGATTATTTCATAAACAAACTCACACATTGTACTTTATTGTTACATTGTACTGTACATTAAATTTCATATTTTACTCTGAACGGAGCTTCTCTTCTATTTCTTCAGAGCTCTAGGTCTTCTGAAACAAACCGGGGAACTTCATAACAAAGTCGAGCTCGATAATCCGCTCATTAAGAAACTGTGAATGTTCGAGCATAAACCGATATCAATAATTTTTATCCATGAAAAAATAACAATTTTGAACAGATGACCTTGACATTCGAACATAAAAGTCTTAGTCGTTATCAATGACGGCGTTTATCAACAAAAACGAAACAATTTTTTTGAATTAATGAGTTGGAATCTAAACATAAAATGCACAGTCGTTATCAATGGCGGCAAGGTTTACACTTTCACTGACAATGTGATGGAAAAATGTGAGGGAGATAAATTATATTTGTGTGGACGCTATAAAATTAATGCAGAAATGCTGCGTCTGCCCCAGCGATGCCTTCATGGCGCTTCAAGAGGCTGTACTAAACGTGATAGACTCCAATAACGCGTATATTTTATTCTATACTGTAATAAATGGCTTCTTTTTTCCCTTAATGTTTAGATAAGGGCTTATCATTAACCAAATGTGGGTCATCAATCAATATATCGTGCATTTATTGGTGAGTACACACATTTGCTTCTCAGTTAGTGCCAGAACACCTGAGCGTCTTCGCCAACAACACTACAAATATTACTATACCAAGACGGCAAAATATTCTGACATACAATTCTTATTTCGTCGACGGATGAAGTCTACTCTTGCATTAAATGTAACGTTCGCATGATTGAATTTTTTTAGTAATCGCTCTCTTCTGAAGCCAGACACAAGCATTGCATTGTATCGCCCGAGTGGCCACCAGCAATTCGCGTTAGCCGCAGTCATTACAGAAAACAACTGAAACGTGCAGAACCGATCGAGCGGTTACCTGCAAATCATATTTGAGCGTCAAAAACATTCTATGACATTGATAGTTTTTCAAATAAATATGCGTAGTAAATCAAGGAAACCTCAATTCCCCCAAACTATATGATAGACTGGGCCAATTTGAGTCATGTCGAACAATAAATTGCTGGCAGTGGGACGTGTGATGAACGGCAGAGTTTAGGCACCGGAGCCGCGCCATGACAGCGTTGTGTCGGTGTCTGCCTGCCGCTTCCGCTCTAATTACAACCCAAAAATTTCACTTTGGCTTGATTTTAGTCGCCGCTGAATCTGGGCAGGAAATCCATGGGTGCCCAAATCAAGGAATCCAAACGGCCTCGTGTGTATTTAGGCACGGTATGTGCAGTATATTGGTTATGTGTGCACAGTATACGGGTTTTGTATGTACAGCATAATGATTATGTGTGTACAGTGTACTGGTCATTTATGTACAGTGTACTGGTGATATATTTTAAGTATCTGAACATTTTATGCACAGCTTCTGAGCTTTTTGCGCACAGTAAATAAGTTTTATATGTGGAGTATAAGGTGACTTAAAGTTAAACGCAATTTCTATCGTTCAAATTTACCTCAAAGAGTAAAACAATGGTCATCTTTTTTGCCCTAGCCAAAGGATGGTTACCTGATTTCAGAGAAGCTGGTTTAGAACTTCAAAATGATTCAGTTACTGAGATCGACAAAGTTTTCTGTACCTGGTAGAACTCAGGTTCGTTCATAGAATGGTAATTTCAGTTGAGTTCTTCGCCCATTATCTTTATTATCATCACTGTTTTCAATCTAGGTAATCATAACTTTATTACCATCACTGTTTTCAATCTAGGTAATCATAACTTTATTACCATCACTGTTTTCAATCTAGATAGTCATAACTTTATTATTACGAAAGATTTTGGGGTAGGATTTGAATTAAAGTTATATCCAGCCGGGAATAATTTATTTGCCTGTCTTTTGCAACAAAATACATCAGTCAATGCCCAAGGAACACAATTATTCCCGGAAGGGTGGTGTTGATGCAGTTGAGGACCGATAGGGCGTAGGACCTCTAATCCTGCCACCATCTCCCGTTGCCTGGCGAGATAAAAATGAAATTGTGTAATTTTCGTATTATTAGGTAACAATACACTGTTATTAGTTTTAATTAAAGGCGCCGCAAAGGCCAAGTTATAGTTATAGTAATAGTAATGCCACAAGGGTCAAGTTATAGTTATAGTAATAGTAATGCCACCAGAGTTAAGTTATAGTTATTGTAATAGTAATGCCACCAGAGTCAAGTTATAGTTATAGTAATAGTAATGCCACACGAGTCAAGTTATAGTTATAGTAATAGTAATGCCACAAGAGTCAAGTTATAGTTATAGTAATAGTAATGCCACCAGAGTCAAGTTATAGGTATAGTAATAGTAATGCCACAAGAGTCAAGTTATAGTTATAGTTATAGTAATAGTAATGTCACAAGGGTCAAGTTATAGTTATAGTAATAGTAATAGTAATAGTAATGCCACAAGGGTCAAGTTATAGTAATAGTAATGCCAGGCAGTTGTGGGTTACGTTGATAGTTATAAAGTTAAAGCGATTCTAGCATCACCAGTTAACTCACGCCAAGCTAACTAGTAACCAACCTCTAGAACGTCGATTCAGAGGCCGCAGGTGGACGAAGACCGACGCGGTGAGACGTGACGTTCTTCATAAGCATCCATCAGGCAGGCTGGGTGTTATCCCTTGAAGGGGTGAGGTGTCACGTAGCGGACGGAAGGACGAGGACTGGACGACACAGGCACCTGGAGTGCTTAGCTCTCCATCTGGAGGGCTAGAACTTCACCGGATGAAAGAAAGTGATAGTGCATGCTGAGAGGAGCACAACCGAATTATTACGTTGTGCTGGCTGGAAGGGTCAAAATGATCTCCCCCAAGCTCTAATGGCAAGCTCCCGAAGTAAAGTTGATGATACATAAAGTTGATGATACAAGTTGAAGCCTAGGTTGCAGTCAGGTTAGCTACCGGTAAGCCTAGCGCTAGAACTGGTGATGCTCTACCTGTCTTATTTATTTTCTACAATTATCATCACTGTTTTCAATCTCGGTAATCATAACTTTATTATCATCACTGTTTTCAATCTCGGTAATCATAAGTTTATTATCATCACTGTTTTCAATCTCGGTAATCATAACTTTATTATCATCACTGTTTTCAATCTCGGAAATCAATTAGTTTTTATTGTTCTGCGAACCCCAATATTTCAGTTTCAGGCGTCGACCGTTAATGTTTGAACGAGTGCACAACAAAAATAGATGAATGCTCCATTACAAAGTGTCTTCATGGCTTGTTATTGCCGTCACTCTGCAACCTTCACGGCGAGGAATTGCTAAGTTGCGCATCGAATGAATGCGACGGTTTTCTTGCGTATCTCATGACGCATCATGCGTAGCAGCAATTCCATAACACAGAAATGCATTGCGTGCTGTTCTTCTACAGAAAGTGTTGATGCTATTGTTGAAAAATACATTCGATCATTTACAAAAAAAAAACTTTTTTTGTGGGCTACTGCTTTAAAATGAATCATTACCGTAAGAATACGACCTCAAGCATTATAACACTGACAAAATTGAAGTCGAATATCGAATTTCTAAAGTCAGGGTATTTGAAGCATCATATGCCAAGCTATTACTTCTGTTCTTCGAGGCATGCCGGCTTCTATCGCACTTACATTCATAAACCTCAACGCATTAATCATTTTTGCTCTTCAAAGGTATTTTGAAATGAAATTAATTGTTTCAGCCGAAGTTTTCAGTTAAAACAAAGTCGTAATCTTAGCAGGATCTCAATTTACTGTTGCCTCTCTTCGGGCCGAGTGAGAGGGAAGTGCTGTATTATAACTTCATTCAAATAACAATAGAAAATGATTCAATTCATTTATCAAATATTGCTGAATTCCAACAGCCTGTCTACTCTCCAAACGTTAAGTCAAAGCATGTTTGAGGCAAATATTTTTTTTCAAAATCATTCAATTCTCAGCTGAAACGTGAAAATCTCAGAACCGGCACTATGTATCCTTCATAATTTCTCGACTGTATAAAACAAAATGTTGGATCGAGTTTCATCCGCTTCAGCTAAATCAACCGTCGTAATTAATTATCGTTACTTCTACTCCTCGCTATGTCTGACAGCTGTGTAGTAATGTAACTCTTTATTTCGGCATTCCCATTGGCAGCTCCATGAATTTTTCCTCACGCTGTTCACGTCTAACTCGGTAACAACTTCACGGTGTTGATGACTATCGACAGCGCAACAATGGCTACCAATGGTGTGGACATAGAAAAGAAAGCCCTAACCTTTAAAATTAGGTTCTGAGCATATTCTTGGTTTTCAATATAAACAATTAATAGTTGGAATGCAGTGGAAATCTTTTCAAGGAATTATTCCTAGGAGAATGCGTTACAGAGTGAAAGTAAATTAATACATAACATTGTCCTCGCATTGTGGATGGCAGAAAGTCAAACACAAGTCAAGTCATCCGCCCAACAGCGACATCGCAATCGTTCCCTCATCATGTGCGACGAATTTCTGTGACTCACACTTGCATCGTGAAAATGATTCTTCCTTCCACACTTGCGCTGCAAAAACACACAGCAGGGGTGAGACTAAGCTTTGATCTTGGTTTCATGCCTCAAAGCACACCTCATACTTTGAAGTCAAAGCAGGCTTTTTTTAACTAAATGCTATAACCACTAATTTCTGTAATCATTTAACACTCGTCACATTGGGCGATTATCTAACGGAAAAACTAAAATCTGAAGGAATTGCCCTCTTCACTCATCAATAGAGCATCGCTAAAGTGAGCGACGACTGCTTTACGCACGGCTCTTTTTAAAAGTTTCTTCCTAGTTACTCTTAGCCAAAAAGTTTTCTCGCTTGCCATAAAAAATGGTTAGGCGAATTTTATCTTATACTTACTTACTTTTTGTCAGTTACGATGCGACTCCGCGTGCCTGCAAGCTACACCTCTTTAAATGCACGCTGCGACTTGAATCGCTCGTTCGCTCAGGGGTTCAATTACTAGAATTCATTTTGCTTTCAACGATGCACGACCTTGTGCGCCTAGAAAGTTTTTTTCACGCATTTTCGGTTGTGATATTTGTTACTGAAAGGCTTATAATTCTCGACTCACGACATTGTGAATTAGGAAAGGTTTTGTTACTCATTTTCAGTTGATTTGTAATGCTCGATATCGAATGTCCATTACTTCATTCATGCATTAATTCAGTATTTTGTCTAATTAAACATCGATTCAAGTCCAGTTTGTTAATGTTTACACTTTGTCAATTTACCGTCGGAGTCTGTTTCCATTGACGCATCATTCGATAAACATCATTCGATTTGAGAAAATAATCCTCATAAAATGAGCTGCACAATCTTTCACCAGAATGCAATGATAGCGAGATGATTTGCATTAACATATACTTTAACTTCCACTTTAGTACTAAAAGCTTCAGTTAGTGAATCATGCTGAAACAAAAATAATTGATTAAGTCCTTACTTGATTCAATTACTAGGGCGCATCACGGGCAATATCAGCAAATTTTCGAGAGCACGTTTAATGCTCTGATGTTCAGAACTCTGACTCTGAAATTTAATAAAGTCAAAAATTATTGGCCATCCACTGTCGCTTGCATTGGCCATTCTGGCCTCTGGAATAGTGACGAATACTCGCTTCAACGGCGATAGAATGTGCTCATTTTTATCGCGACTGCAAACATGTCGAGTAATGATTCTGGCTGCAAAGATATATATACTGATAATAATGATGGCATAAATAGATTCATAATGCCTTGATTTCTGAGAGCAGCCTTCAAATTTTCCTGTCCCTGGCGTCGATAACAACTTGCACGTGTCTGTGATAACTACATTTCAAGCTCCGTTCGCTTAAAATAGCACAATCAATAACGAGCAATCCTGTTGACAATATTATCAGCATAAATCTGCCCACACGTCAATGTCTGGAATAAAATGCGTTGAACGTCGTACACATATAATTGTATAGTTTCATTCGTAAATCGCTTACTCCTTTAATATTGCAGAAAAATGCTAAAAATATCCAGTTTTTATCTAATTTACCATTGATAGTTGCGTAGTCAAAAAAAATAATTTCAACGAAAAAAAATAAATTCAAAAGAGAAGAAACTAGAAACTAGGAACAAAATATGTTGTGTTTCGAACGTAGTCAATCGCAAATTGAAAGTAAAGATACCGAGGATATGGACACATTTTTCAGAAGAGTAATCAGCTGACGAATTTCCAAAGTTTGTCATTCGTGGGTATATATATAACGAACGTAGTCATTCGCAAATTGAAACTAAAGATAAGATCAAACTCCGGTACCGCGGATATGGACGACGTTAGAAAATAAATGTTTGAGAAGAGTAATCTGCTGACGAGTTTCGAAAGTGTGCCGTTTGTGAGTATATTTAAGGGCACACTTAATCGCACTGCCCCGGAGCTCCACGAGGTCATTCCATCAACTTGCGGTTCCGGGGTGGCGGGAATCGAGACTCGGCTTCGAGAAAAGTCTTCCCGTAATCAAGTCATTCGAATGCAATGAGTAAAATAAGTATCATTCGATTGTATTGGAAAACTTCTATAGTTAGACAGGTCGCTCCGACCCAATTTGTGAAGTTGAGTTGGGCTGCGGTGAGGCGAGCCATTCTGGTGACGCTCTAGCCCCTCACTTGCCCAAGTTTGGGTCGATCCTATTTTGTCTTTTAATTAAATTAAATGCTGCTTTTCTTAAACAGCCTCGCTCGGGATAACATTTTTATTTGAAACCAAATTGTTTAACAAGTGCGAGGGAATCGTACAAGTTTCTTGTTAAACACGGAACACAGATATTCTTTCCCGCAAGTTTTGGTATTAACAGGTAAATGGACCTAAAGCTTCAGCGTTAAATTCTTTGGCGACCATGAAGCCTGGAAGTAATACACGCTAGAGGATAATCTCACCACCTCAACTCTGCTTACTTAATTTTAACCCCAACTTATTTATCAAGATCTTGAAATGGTAAGCTGCGCAACCATGTGTTAACAACAAGCCTACCTTCATGCCTATGCCATTCATTTACAGCTTCATTCGACGATTGATCACATTCCTGCGCCCAATGTTTGTGTCATTGGAAATTTGAAAATTTCCAAGAGACCAGTATAACGTAGCAGTTTGCCTTTCACTGATAACTATTATTGAGTTTGAACGCTCACTTCATACCAAGTAGGAATTATTCTAAGAGTATAGCTATTCGATGAGCAGAGAGGCTGATGACTTACTTGATAAGTGTATTTACTCAGTGGGTGATTGAGTCGCGTGGTTTGAGCAAAGAAAGCAGACCTTGAATTTCGGCATTTCATTTCGTTCACAAGAGACAATTTCTCCTATGTCAATTCCTCAATAATATCAACAGTCAGAGGCTTGCTGCCTGTAATTCCATTAACTATTGTTAATTCGTACTCCGAACTGTCCCAAATCGTCAGAAAAAACATAATTTGCAACCGTATCATAGATAATCTTTAAGTGATTTTCAAAAAAATATAAAAAGGTGCAAACCATGTGGAGTCTAGTGGATCATTAAGTAAGGAGCTAATCATAACGAAGAGTATTTGCGTGGAGCTACAGAATGTCTTCACACGGTATGTCAAGAAAACTCTAAAACATTCATTTCAAAAATCAGCAGAGTGTAGATGTTGGCTTTTACTATCGTGAAGAAACTAATACACACTGGCTGGCATTTCCCCAAATTAAATAGCGTCAACATATACCTGCAATTTCTTTTGTCGAGAAGAACTTTACGTTTCTCCAAAGACTCCCATTTCTGTACTGCACATTACAATTCGCGATCAATTGTGCAAGCGTCAGCACTTAGCTGTAACCACGGCAGCCGGAGCTCGAAAGTTCTGGCAACTGCTCCTGAATATGTGCTTCGTGCTTCAGCTGACGACGAAATGTCCAGAGCTGCTGTGTTCTCAGCATGGTGAAGTTTTGGTGCTGCTATAGCGTGAGGTCTACCGCGCTATAGCGTGAGATCTACCTCTAGCTAGTACTATAGCGTGAGGTCTACCGCACTATAGCATGAGATCTACCTCTAGCTAGTACTATAGCGTGAGGTCTACCGCACTATAGCATGAGATCTACCTCTAGCTAGTACTATAGCGTGAGGTCTACCGCACTATAGCATGAGATCTACCTCTAGCTAGTACTATGGCGTGAGGTCTACCGCACTATAGCATGAGATCTACCTCTAGCTAGCCTACAGCGTGAGGTCTACCGCACTATAGCATGAGATCTACCTCTAGCTAGCCTATAGCGTGAGGTCTACCGCACTATAGCATGAGATCTACCTCTAGCTAGTACTATGGCGTGAGGTCTACCGCACTATAGCATAAGATCTACCTCTAGCTAGCCTATAGCGTGAGGTCTACCGCACTATAGCATGAGATCTACCTCTAGCTAGTACTACAGCGTGAGGTCTACTGCACTATAGCATGAGATCTACCTCTAGCTAGCCTATAGCGTGAGGTCTACCGCACTATAGCATGAGATCTACCTCTAGCTAGTACTATGGCGTGAGGTCTACCGCACTATAGCATGAGATCTACCTCTAGCTAGTACTATAGCGTGAGGTCTACCGCACTATAGCATGAGATCTACCTCTAGCTAGTACTATAGCGTGAGGTCTACCGCACTATAGCATGAGATCTACCTCTAGCTAGAACTATGACGTGAGGTCTACCGCACTATAGCATGAGATCTACCTCTAGCTAGTACTATAGCGTGAGGTCTACCGCGCTATAGCGTGAGATCTACCTCTAGCTAGTACTATAGCGTGAGGTCTACCGCGCTATAGCGTGAGATCTACCTCTAGCTAGTACTATAACGTGAGGTCTACCGCACTATAGCATGAGATCTACCTATAGCTAGTACTATGGCGTGAGGTCTACCGCACTATAGCATGAGATCTACCTCTAGCTAGCCTATAGCGTGAGGTCTACCGCACTATAGCATAAGATCTACCTCTAGCTAGCCTATAGCGTGAGGTCTACCGCACTATAGCGTGAGATCTACCTCTAGCGAGTACTATAGCGTGAGGTCTACCGCACTATAGCATGAGATCTACCTCTAGCTAGTACTATGGCGTGAGGTCTACCGCACTATAGCATGAGATCTACCTCTAGCTAGCCTATAGCGTGAGGTCTACCGCACTATAGCATGAGATCTAACTCTAGCTAGTACTATGGCGTGAGGTCTACCGCACTATAGCATGAGATCTACCTCTAGCTAGCCTATAGCGTGAGGTCTACCGCACTATAGCATGAGATCTACCTCTAGCTAGTACTATAGCGTGAGGTCTACTGCACTATAGCATGATATCTACCTCTTGCTAGCCTATAGCGTGAGGTCTACCGCACTATAGCATGAGATCTACCTCTAGCTAGTACTATGGCGTGAGGTCTACCGCACTATAGCATGAGATCTACCTCTAGCTAGTACTATAGCGTGAGGTCTACCGCACTATAGCATGATATCTACCTCTAGCTAGCCTATAGCGTGAGGTCTACCGCACTATAGCATGAGATCTACCTCTAGCTAGTACTATGGCGTGAGGTCTACCGCACTATAGTATGAGATCTACCTCTAGCTAGTACTATAGCGTGAGGTCTACCGCACTATAGCATGAGATCTACCTCTAGCTAGTACTATAGCGTGAGGTCTTCCGCACTATAGCATGAGATCTACCTCAAGATAGTACTATGGCGTGAGGTCTACCGCACTATAGCATGAGGTCTACCTCTAGCTAGTCTATAGCGTGAGGTCTACCGCACTATAGCATGAGGTCTACCTCTAGCTAGTCTATAGCGTGACATCTACCGCACTATAGCATGAGGTCTACCTCTAGCTAGTCTATAGCGTGAGGTCTACCACACTATAGCATGAGAAGATCTACCTCTAGCTAGTACTATAGCGTGAGGTCTACCGCACTATAGCATGAGGTCTACCTCTAGCTAGCCGATAGCGTGACGTCTACCGCACTATAGCATGAGATCTACCTCTAGCTAGTACTATAGCGTGAGGTCTACCGCACTATAGCATGAGGTCTACCTCTAGCTAGTCTATAGCGTGACGTCTATAGCATGAGATCTACCTCTAGCTAGTACTATAGCGTGAGGTCTACCGCACATTAGCATGAGATCTACTTCTAGCTAGTACTATAGCGTGAGGTCTACCGCACTATAGCATGAGGTCTACCTCTAGCTAGTCTATAGCGTGACGTCTATAGCATGAGATCTACCTCTAGCTAGTACTATAGCGTGAGGTCTACCGCACTATAGCATGAGATCTACCTCTAGCTAGTACTATAGCGTGAGGTCTACCGCACTATAGCATGAGATCTACCTCTAGCTAGTACTATAGCGTGAGGTCTACCGCACTATAGCATGATGTCTACCTATTTATAGTAGAGGAAGGATCTTGCAAATATATGATAGCCTATTTAATTTTTCCTTTCTTCCTTTAATATGCAGCAATTGAAATGTTCATATATCTATTTAAGTCATCGGGTAAGCGATATATGGCGGTTAGCCTCACGTTATAGTAGCACCGAAGTTTTTAGGTAGAGGAGGGGACGCTTTTTCGTCCACTAGCCCTCCTATGAAGATGCTCTTAGTCGAGTCAAAATCTGACGAATAAGAAAATTGTTATTACAAAATATCGTTAGTGGTCTACCGATACTTTCGGATTTAAACCCGAAAGAAATTACGAAAAACTAAGTTTAAACTATAAATAATTTCTAAATAAAAGCTTTGAGACTTCTGAAGGACAAAGTTGGTGCGGTATGTAAAATATTCACCCAAATGACACCCCCAAATGACACCTCCTTCATTACCTGCTCAAAATTACTGTTCAGGCTGCCGCACTTCCTACGTTCGACTCGAACAAAACCGCCACAGCCACGGCCAATCCGTTGTGCCTCGCACCAAATTCATTGGACGATAAAATCAAATTATTGAATTGGACCTGGCGGCAGTTCATCCCAATTTTCTTTGGATAGTTTGTACCTTCATAGAGTGTTGCTTTTGCATCGTTCGCTAATTTTACGGACATTTATCAGATATTTATATGCACTGTGATCTCCTGACCAAGAAATGGTGTTCCATAGTGTTCTCTCATGTTGTGAGGAATATGTTAATGGAAAGAGGAATTAGAAGTCTCTCAAAAACGGAACCCATGGTCAAAACTGGACTTATGATCTCTTTAATAACGTGAATTCCAAGAAATTTAATACGGGCATGACTGGTATTCTCAAATGAGCGTGCATAAGTTCATAAAATATAGATATCTCTGTATAAGTGTTTTATTTGATGAATAAAAATATTCAAATCATGTGAAGTCTCATAAGTCTGCAGATGCGCACAAAAATATAGATATCTCTGCATAAGTGCTCAATGCGATACATAGACACATTGAAGTATCTTATCATATGAAGTGTCTCGAGTTCATTTCGTCTCTAACAATACATACGTCAAAACAGGTTGTTGAATGAGAGGAAAATGAAATGAAATCTTATGTAGAAATTCTGTCCTTCTAAGTTCGTGCGCGATCTTGAATCATGCTTCTGAAAATCTGAAGTAAAAGCCCAGGGTAAAATGATTGTCCGCAGCAGTTCATCTGTATTGCGAGCTGGAACACTTCTCGAGCGACGCCAAAGTCTCGCTAAAATTCAGTTAGAGTAACGAAGTTGGCAGAGTTGCCGCGCTCACTAATTCCTTGCAGAAATCGGGTCAACTTCCTTAAAGTTTTCCTTTGCGTATTTTGAAGCTTAAACTAATTGTGCCTTCGGAGAATTTCGGCAGATGTGGAGCGTTTTGGGAAGCTTTCCATTGTTAGGCGTTCGACTGAATTCATATTCATGTTGATGCAATAAAAATTAGTGGGTGTGAAAATTTGCATACCGAATGTCCCTGAACTATTCCACCCCTAAGAATTAGAATCACGCCAAAAGAAACTAAATTTGTTAGGGTAAATAAATTCATGTTACGCGCCTTACTTGTACGATACATTTATAGTTCCCGTAACATTCCTAGAAGTTACAATAATTACCGAACAAGATCAATACAGATGCCCAAACCAGCTTTAAGAACTTTGGTTCATATAACTGGCGACCAGTGAAGCTTGTATTGACAAGATCAATACAGTTCGATGCTAATCCAGAAACTTCGTTTCTACACAACAGAGCGACATCTCACCCTTCGATCTGCAGTGATAGGAACATAAAGTTTTGTACGAGGATGGAATAATTTCTCACAGGTCTGAATCCCAGTGGTCTGATTGATCACGGGACACACTTCTCCCATTGATTATTGGTTATAGGAAAGCGCTGAAAAGAACGGCCCTGAATAAAGAACACCAACACATCATCAACACCCTGACGCAATCTGCGCGAGAAGTAATTTCATCAGCTTAAGGGAAAATTCTCAGAGCGCCGAAAAGTGAAATTCCAAGAACTCTTTATTCACTCTACCGAGAATGCGACAGTGATTTTGAACACACTTATTGTTTAAAATGAAACTGAATGCCATGGTTGTAGGACATTCTTCAGTTGAATACGTTATATGCTGGTTTCTTTTTCGCTGCCTTCTCACTTATGCAAGCCTGATAATGAACATTTTCAAGTTTTGAATTGGTTCATTCTTGGCGAAATTCAATTGCAAAATTAAATAAATCTGAGTAAAAATGTTCACTATTCGTTTTATGGATTCAGAACATAAATTCCACGTTCAGCGCTGAAAAAAGAGACAGTTAAATTTGAAGTATGATGTAGTAAGCAAAAGAAACATTTAAAAACAAGCGTATTTCATTTGATGTTATTTCTATCGTTTTTTGTATTTGTTTTTTCTCTTATCCCAGCACTGAAGATGGAACTTTGCGTTCCGAAATGTTTGCTGTAAATATTTGTATATTTTTGCACCGGTTCTTAATTTTATCTTGCCGGAGAATATTTTCCATTGCAGCGCAAAAATTAAAACATCGCTACGCATTCCAGATTCAAGAAAATCAATTGCACTTGTAGAATATTAGGAGAAACTGAAAATTGGTTTCAAAAATGAATAATTTAGTTTTAATTGTATTCAAATTAATTAAGCTCGAAATCATTCTATACTCAAAGTGAATCCTGTGTTTCTGTATTTCATTTTCCATTTAATTAAAAATTACAGGAATTTTTGGCTTTGGAATAAATTTGAAATGATAAAAAAAAACTAAACTGTGTTATTGGTTATTATTTTTATAATGCTGGAAGATGATTTTCAAGTTTCAAAATTTTGATTAAAAAGCCAACCTCAAATTGAAAAACTAATTCCCACAGAGGCTGCATTTTATTACCTGCATTCAAATGCGCCTGCTAGCTCTAACAAAGCAAAAAAGATACGAAAAAGACCGAAGATTACGATGAAAACCGCATTAAATTAACATTTTCTATACTATAATAAGAGCCGCGTCCGTCCGTCCCTCCGTCTGTCCGTCTGTCTGTCCGTGTGACCCCCCTCTTCTAATCGATAGCATTGATTGCAACTAGGATAAATCTTAAGAAATACAAGAAATCATTCGATTGCATTATTTTTCTGCGGCAATTCAATTCCCTTTCATTTTCAATATGGTATCTAGAATACACAATAGGTTATTTTTACTTATAGAAATATATTACTTATAATATATATAATACTTATGATGTTTGAATATTTTTAACTGATAATACGATAAGAAATATTTATTGTTTAAGAAATGTTTTTAAACGGGCACTGCACTATATAGTATTTAAAAAACGCAGAGCTTTGTCGCTCGTAAAATTGATACCTAAAAGCTGCGAACGAATTTCATTAAAGCCGTGTAAAAAGCAGCGAGGGAGCCTCTGCCATCCTTCAAAAGATGCAATCATGTGTTACAGTGCAAGTTCCTTCGTTCATCTTTGAGCGGCCTTGCCATTGAGAAGCCCCGTTTTCTATTGTGGGAACTTTTTTATTAGTTTCTCGCTGACCAAATACCGGCCATTGTTCCGTGGAGTCATAACTCGGCCAAATTCAATATCTGGGGGCGCTGTACCCGCCACCAAGGAAGACTCCACAGCATCGACCCCCGCCTTTAGACGAAAATAGATGTTTGTCAGTTTTATTTCTTCGGAGTCGATGTCACGAGGGAAGCCAGTCTTCAATTGAATTTTTATCATCCCAGTTATGTTTTCAGCAAATATTATGTTTTCTATCTGAGTCCCTTGAAATTCTAGCATCGCCATTTCGAAGAAATACAACATATGTTAAGTAGTTATGTACGGTTCATCTTAGTCTCGCACCCGTAGCTGTTTAGTGAACACATTGGAGAAACGAGACCGATAAGCACAACATCCACACGCAAACCAGCAGCGAGATGCGCCAGGGTTTCATGGCGAAGGTAGCAAATCTGTGAAGTCAATCTGGAATTTTATGAAATACCTCTGAAGTCAAGGTGTGCACCGTGCCTTCTCTCTCAAGGAATGAGAGCGCGATCACAGCATCCACCAGGAGATAATAATCACAGCATAGCATCAGGCTCGCAGTATGACGCTGGCAGAACTCTGACACAAACAGTAGATGGTGATGATTGCGACCAAGACGCTCGGGTAAAATTGCCTAGTATCATTGGAGGAAAATCTTCGACATGTAAAAATAATGTCACGGTATGTTTTTATTGTATTCTACACATGGAAAGCATTTTATTTCATGAAGCATACACTTATTTTTCATGAATAGATCTTCACCAAAACTTAATACTATCTATGGATATTACGACATTCGATAGGGAAAAGACCTTGATAAATTTGATCGTATATTTTGCATGTTGTAGTCTTACTTTCCGTAACTTAGTGCCCTAAATTATTTCCTGACCCAATTTTAACTTAGAGAAGTTTCTCTTTCATTGAGCTTCAGTGAGGCATTTTAGAAGGCGGCTGAAGAATTGAACACAGAAAGCATTTCACTCATCACAAAATTAACACAAAAATACATGGGAAAGAAGTTGTCGAATGAAAACCAAAAAAAAATTATGCTTGACGTTGTGTTTCTTCACAACATTTTAGTAATCACTTAGCTTTAAAATATTCAATAATTTAACTGTTGCTGACAAAATATTCCTACTCAAAGTATAAAAACAATGAAAAAGTTGGGCTTCCGTACATTTTTTCAGTCCTAAAAAGCCCTATGAACTTTAAAAACCGATATAACATTTTCTATTTCCTTTTCTGGGCGCTCAGTGCTTCTTTCGAGCGTAAAGTTCCCTTAGAAGTGCGAGTGAAGCCCACAATTGCTTCAAGTTTGGCGGAGAGTGCAGGACGAGGCAATCTTTGATCGATACACGAGATGAACATCACAAGTACTGTCATTGCCATGTGCTAATACAGACTGCTTGTGTTTGATAAGAAATTCCTTGTGCTACTGTTTTCTTTGAGACAACCAGCGCCTTGATTCCCTGATCCTTCATGATCTGCAACGCATTAGTGAAGAACTTTAATGGCGTAAAGTAACTTGTCACTTCCCTGTGCTAATACAAAATGCTCGTGCTTAATGAAAAATTTATTGTTCTATTGTATTCTTTGATGAGACAAGTAGCACTGTAATTCCCTGATCCTTCATGATCTGCGACGCTTTAGTGCAGAACTTTAATACTAAGGGTAAGAAGTAACACTTGAATTTGTTATCCGGTCGTAAAGAGGCTGTGGTTTCTATGCAGTGTTTATTGAATGAGTTAACTGCTAAAAAATATGCAGAGTACACATGCCGTTGGTTGTATCTTTTCTTGAGCAAAATATATCTGCGGGACCTCGACTAGACACAATTTGTAACTCATTTCATCGAAGGAGCCTCATCAATACGAGTATATACAGTTGGTGCTTCGAAAACGAGCTTCACATCGTCGAAAATAAGATTAGAGGCATGTCTCAAGTTTAATATATGATAATTTAAACTAGAAAATATCATTTATTGAAGCAATACTTCGCTCACCTATGAATACAGAAATTTTGTGGGGATAGTGGACCTCTTTGCTAGAACGAATAAGATCCGATCTTATCAAATATATTGAAAAATAAATTTCTCTCCCATCAGTATCAATGATTTCCGCTGTCCCAAAGAACGCCGCCAATTCTGATTGGATTTGGTAAGTTCAAAGCGAAACGAAAGCAGCCGAAGTTGCAGCCACAAAAATCTACGGAGAAACTGCGACAGATCTCAACTCAAATCAAGGCTCCTGCGTCGAACCGAAACCGATTTTTTACGGCTCGTTTTGCTGGAAATACGGAACAACGATTCGGTGGCCACACGACTTCATTCCTTATCTAGGGACAATAACATTTTTTTGCGGCTCGATTACGGTCCTAACTTTGTTCCAAAGTGATATTAGGAAACCCGACAGCTCTGAAGAGGCAAGAACTACTGCGAGAGGCACGTTCGAAATATCAGAGGCCTTTTTTTTCATGTTTTCTTATCGACGACTTTGCAATAACATTGCAATAAAATAGTACACCTATTCAGAGTTTATGCTTGTTAAACCTAGTATTTCTGGGCCATTTATTCTATTGTTACTGCGCTATTTAACTACAATTTGATGAGCAATGCCTGAACAAGCTGTGCAGTTACTCCGAATTCAAAGCATGTAGTTTGAAACGCCTAACAGAAAAAAAATCCGTGGCCAGACTGTTATCATAAATTTTTAGCTTGATTTTGAAATTAACTTTTATGAAGAATGACAAAAAGGAATTGAAAATTTTAAAAAATTGATGACCCCTTTAGATCTGCTTGAACGATCGAAGAACCAACTCATTAATTTATACAAACTCATTAATTTATCCCTTAGTCGTACGCAATATTCCTGTAGGCTAACTTTTATAACACAGTGTTTTTATGAGATGAGGAATTGAACGTACTAACTTCTTATAAAATAATTTACGCATGAAATTTTTCAATTATAAAATTGCACCAATTTATTTTCCAATCAATATTTGAAATGCACAATGCAACGAAATCATTTCCTGCGCGAAATGGGAGCGCATGTAGCGACACAAGCTTCGAGTGAGATGCCTGAAGTTTGTGCGGCAGAGGAGCAAGGTTTGATGACGCGAAATCATTAATGCAAGAGTTCAGACAAAATAATTAGAAACTAAGACTTTAGACGGTCGTGCTGGTTACACTAATATATTTTCCATTGTTCCAATTTATTGACTGAATTTTTTTAAATTTTTAGTGATTTAAAATTTTGTTCAAATTAAGGTAAGTTAACGAGGCTGGACCAGAGTTACTCTCTGGTTAACTTTTGGCTCGTTAGAGGGTCCGGAGCTCCACACCTATTGCATCCTACGGGGATGTGATGCATCAACTGATGGAGTAGAATGAAATTTAGTAACTTATATGAAATAAGTTTTCAGAAAGAAAGTTTAATTTACTGACATTTCCTAATTGAAGCTAAAAAGTGAAGTAAAATATAATAGTCGAACGGATAAAATGAAGTGTTTTTATCAGAAGTAGAAATGATTAGTAAAATTAAACAGATCAGGTCGATTGACGCTATTTTAATTATTGTGGTTAACTATAAGCCTCTTTTGAACGATTGGTAATTATGCGTTTGTACGAATCATTATTTGACACTTAGCATACATGGTCCTTAAATATAGTTATTCATGGTCGTATTCCCAAGAATAAGACACCGGATTGTGAACGTGGTGTATATTTAGACACATCACACAAAAACATTCCGTGTAACATTTAGCGTGATAGAAAAGATGTTTCATTTGCATTAAGCAGATGATTATTCTCCATCAAATTGATGTTTATTCTTTAAGTAGATGTTTAATCTTCATCAATTAGATGTTCAATCTTCACTAAATAGATATTTTATCTTTATTAAAAAGATGTTTATTCTTCATCGAATGGATGTTTAACCTTCATTTATTAGATTTGAAGTCTTCATTTGATAGATGTGAAGTCTTCATTTAATAGATGTGAAGTCTTCATTTAATAGATGTGAAGTCTTCATTCAATAGATTTGAAGTCTTCATTTAATAGATGTGAAGTCTTCATTTAATAAATGTGAAGTCTTCATTCAATAGATTTGAAGTCTTCATTTAATAGATGTGAAGTCTTCATTTAATAGATGTGAAGTCTTCATTTAATAGATTTGAAGTCTTCATTTAATAGATTTGAAGTCTTCATTTAATAGATGTGAAGTCTTCATTTAATAGATGTGAAGTCTTCATTTAATAGATTTGAAGTCTTCATTTAATAGATTTGAAGTCTTCATTTAATAGATTTGAAGTCTTCATTTAATAGATTTGAAGTCTTCATTTAATAGATGTGAAGTCTTCATTTAATAGATGTTAAATTTTCATTAAAGGTATCAACTTTTCTACAGGAAAAATGTAGGAAGCTAACCAAGAAGCGACACTTCAACAGCCCCCAGCACTGTTAAAGGTTTAAGAAACTATAAAAATACATTTAATGATTAATAATTATATATACCTATACGGTTGTATGTAAATATATATTGTACATATCAGCATATGAACTATGTTAAATGTACCCCTAGGGGTACTGCACATGTACCCCAGGTTGAGAAGCCCTGCAGTCTACGTCGTCAGCCCCCACAGTCTCGCCAGCACAGCGGTCCCATGACAGCGGTTCAGAAGCTCGAGATGTGTTGATATTGCTATTCAAAGTCAATCATAGAAGCTCACGCATGCATGCTGGAGCAACTGGAAGCCCTCAGCATCAAGTCCAACATCAACTTGCTGCGCCTTTGCTGTACCAGTACATACGTAAGGCAATATTTACTAACACAATACTTCCATTTCTCCAAATTCACGACGTTAGGAGAGGTTTTTAGCTTTCGCATCAACATTGAACTTCGAAATGAAATGGCTCAGGCAAAACTTTTGCTGCATAAACCAAGGGCCTTTGCTCTTTTTTTTTTGTCCTGTAAGACTTTAGCTATAATGAGACACAAGTCTTCCGTACGTTTATTGCAGTGTAAGAGCGATCAATAGGAGTCTATTATTCGGACTGAAGAAATGAAGGCGTATTCAAAAGGCGAAGTACAGAGGCGTTGCCTACAGGGACAAAGTTGAGCGTTTACTGCTGTGAACGAGCAACAAATATTTGCCCTCAATTATAGGGAATTGCGAGCTCTCTTTTGGGGAAATAAATGAAGTTAAGGCTCGGGATAACCACGAGTTATGAACTGGTGGGGAAAATATTAAATTCTTGAACATTTACCCCCTCTTTCTCTCTCTCTCTCTCTCACAGCTTGCAAGCCAAGTGCAATTAGAAAAGAAATAGTTTTTTTTAGTTCAGCTTAACCTGATGTTCTCAAGAACTCTACTACAAAGAGAAAGAGTGGTATGTAAGAAATAAAGTTCATGAGAATGTTTATGCGCATTGTTGTAATCCTGTCAATCCTTATATGATTCTTTGGTTCTCGTAAAATTGAGTATTTAGTAATGGATCTTTAGTTTTATGTTCAGCTGTAAACAACTTTTTGTGCAGGAATGTTGTATAAAATTATCCGTTGCGAAGATTTTTTCACGGAAGAAAAATGTTCGAGGCAAATTGTTGACTTTACTGCACTGCGCCAATCTAAATTACCTGATATCCCATTTCATCTCTAAATAATTTGTGAAATGAGAGCCGAGTTATGATTTCGTTCCTCTGATCTCTATTATAAAAGCGATGAAACACGACCTCATCGCGGTAAACGAAACTCAAGATAAAACGAAATTACTTACAAGTGATTTCGAGTCGTTCAGGAAGCTGCTCGTGCGTCGCTTTATATGAGTTTTTCGCTCCTTCACTTCGTCCATCTGCGCGATATGTGATAAACTTTAGATTTCATTCATAGCACAGGCTGCCAGGAACTTTTGTTCAATCAAAAATTTTAAATTTCTCACTTTTCTGTTACATATCAAATTTAGAAACGATAAAAGAAACCGCCAATAGCTCGTGAACGAAGCTTGAATATCTCTCAGCAATCTTTCTGATAAGACTTTTTTACTAATATATAATTATTTTCCAGGATGGTGAAAATTATGAAAATATTATTCGGATCTTATTTTAGGAGAATTATTTTTGGTACCTACTGCTAAATATTGAAAAAAATACTTCCGCTTTTTTTCCAACGCTCAAAAAACTATGAAGCCTAATAAATATTGCTACGACGAGGATTCCCGTATCGCTTTTCCAACTTCTATATTAACTCGAAGTCAAATTCAGAGATTCGGCTTCCACGGTATTGAATTTCACATCTTTCACCACTCATGTCTTAAAGAAACCAATTTCGGATGCGAGAACCTTGCTCTGAAGTAATACCAGAAATTCTCTCGGATGTTCATAGGGCATTGAACACGCCTCTTTCTTTCTTTCTTTCTTTCTTACTCACATTGCTGAAGTAGCGTTCCCATTCTATATTGAAAGTTTCTAAATAAAATGAACAACTTTCACGTCCTTTTATGGTTCTGCAGGTATTATTCACGACTTTTTCTTTCTTCCTCACTTTGTTGAACTTACGTTCCCTTTCTGTACTGAAAGTATCTAAATGAAATGCACAAGCGTCACTTTCTTCGGTGGTTCTGAGGGCATTATTCACTTTTTCTTTCTTCTTCACATCGCTACTTCAACGCTCTCTTGCTGAACTGAAAGTTTCTAAATTCAGTGAACGAGCATCACTTTCTTGTTCACATGCCCTGACGCGCGTGAGGCGCTGAGAGAAGCAAGAGCCCAGCATTTCAGGCAAACCAGTGCGCGAGGCCCGGCTCTGATAAAGAGGACACCCAGCGTACGTCCTTGCCTTTTCTTACTCGTATATTTTGGGCCGAGTTTACTGGCTATTGGACAGGTGTGAGGCTCGAACCCTGACGGTCTTAACAAACATTCTGCCGAGCAAGAAGCAGCTTCTTCTCTCCTGCGCGGGAATTGGAGAGCCAAAGAGACTGAAATATGGTCACGATGCTTGCAAAAGAAGGTGTCTGTAAATAAGACCAGTCGTCCCAAAATTTGTGACGTGGATCCCTCTCATGTGAAATACTTAATTCTACCGGGATGCGGATTTTCTTATCGGCACAGCTATTGTGCTTTTGGTTGACCGAACTTCAATTCAATTCAAGAGAGAATGAGATTTAGAATATACTTAAATATTGATGTACCCACAATTTTTTCAATAACAAATGACTGTTTGATTGAAAATACACGCATCCGTTTTCGAAAGCATTTGCTGCTCTTCTTTCGCTGCGATAGAAAAATTAAACTGAAACTTAAGGCCTTAAATCCAGGCTTCGTTCACCTACACTGCGCGAAATTGTTAGCGAGATAATACTTTATTTTTCATCAAAACCTAAGAGATGAATTTATTCAAATTTTTACTCCACGAATCAAAAATTCATTTCCAATAAAAGCAAGGCCTACCAAACCTTCACCTCGAAACCTCACGTTTTCCCCCCAGGGAGCAGCCAGTGCTAGAACGGCTCTCGGAAATATCGAAAAATAAGCAAGTGGTTTCTGGAATCCGTCTCACCATCATTGCGTTAGTGATTTCATTGAGGCAGACGTCTCTTCGTCCGACCTAGACACCTCGTTCGGGGCACAAACTCAGCGCTCGAGGAAATGCCAAGCGAAATTAAACTCGGCCAGACTAAGTCTTGGGCCTGATGTTCAGTCTCGTCATTTAAGATGTGTAGTCGTTTTGAATATTCTTCCGAATGTTTATTAGCATTTCCTGATCGGCTAGAAACTTTTTATAATGCATTGTAGTTTCGAGTTTTTCGATATGAGTTAAAACAAGCTTCAAATAAAGTAAAAAATGCAAATTTGCGTTGCTGACCCAACAGACATTTTTTATGTTGAAGCTGTAGCTAATAATCCATTCTCGTCAGCAGTTGATCATAGTACTAAAATAGTACTTATATAACCTTCTCACATATTAATTATTTCCTGAATAGGAATTTTCCATCATGAACTCACTGCCATCGTGAATTCAAACGCGCTAGTATTGTTCTACATTAAAAACAAATAAAAAATAAATGAATGACTAAATCAAGAAAAAAAATTAGTGCATCCCAATTTATTTTCGTTTGAACTCCCTACAAATGGAACAAAATCCGATAAATCAAATAAGTTATTATCCAATTGCGAGTTTCTGGCATCCATTCCATATTGTGTGCATGCACCACAAGGTTTCTGTATTTTCAAAATTCCTCCTCTTTTTAGAGAAATTTTCCACAGCCGGACACTAAGTCTGGACAGACCCAGAACTAGACTCGAGCTTCGGGCATCTCACTCACTCAAAAATTTGGTCGCCACCGTAGTGGGTGAGACGTCGGTAGGGCATATCTCTCTCGCTGCCTGTGGGGGATTGAAAAGCATTTCTGCCTCCCAGCACCCTAGGGGAGCAGGCCGGGACTGAGTAGCTCTTTTGATTCGTTGGTGGAAGCATCTCTTCTCTGCTCTGTTGGCGAGCAGACACGTCTGAAATCTTTGTCCTTTGCCACGACTTCTTCTTCAATGAAACAATGAGTCTGCGAGTGTTCTTGTGGTTCATAGTGGCAGCCAGTTTTTTGAAGGCGGAAGGCATTACTTCATTACCTATAAAAATAAAACACAACATGCAAAATTTATTAGTATTGGTAAATTTAGTCAAATAAATTGAATAAACTCTTCTGAAATGTTAAGATCTCTCATAACCTTCGCTACGATCAGGCGCACGTTCACCGGACCATCGGTATGGCTGCGCACGAGGTATCCTGTTTATATATTATCTCGACTCTTCAATTTTCTACCAAGGATTTTGCTTCGAGTTCCTTGTTGATAGCTGGCATAGCAAACCTTAATAATTCAACGAATGTAAATTGGTTTGTGATTCAAACATCATATTCAATTACCCTGCACAGCACTGTAAAATCGTGTACCCCCCTTGTGCGTTATTATTCCACTTGAAATACCTTGAAAATACTTCATGATATTAGCCCTCTAGGCGCTGTTTTTGAATCCACTCTAATGGGTTAGCTGTCTCGGCACCTTTATGAACGTGCTCTTTTTATTTGACTTAGTGAGCAATGATCAAAAATTCGTACTCAGTTCGTCGGGTGAGAAACTGCTGTAAAAAATTCATTTGAATATATTGCCCCAGAGTGAAATACATGAATTAGCCTTTCCGTAACATGGTTCGTTATGCAATCGCACAAATGAAGTGAGTGCTCCGTAGGAATTACAAAAAAAAACATACAAAGACCGCAAGCAAAAAAATTCGCTATATGTACTATAAAAACGCCTCACCCAAAGGACTTATAACACAACTGCAAACATCACTCGAACTCATGCCTTCAAAACAAAGCCACGCGGATTCCTTTTCGATTCTTCCGCATCGCGCACATCATTGCCCGCATTTCCCGCACGGCAAGCATAAAACTCCACATCCATTAGGGATCATAATAGATAATGAACCACGATGTGTTTTCGATTCGGAAGAATGATAAATGACCGCTCCGTGTATGGTGATCGCTTATCATGCAATGTATGGTGATCGTACGTCCTGCGGTGTATATTGATCGGGATCTTTTCCAGATAAGCCCCGCCATGGACTAATGTAAGCAACACATAAGTTCACCCACTTGTAACTTTTGAGATAATGCATCTATCGACTTAAAATTACTCTCAAGCGAAACATTAAAACATTCTTTTGTTTGAGAGTAACTTGAAGTCGATTGGTGCATTATTTCGAAAGTTACACGAGGGTGAATTTATGTGTTGCATTAGTGGCGGGGCTTATCTGGAAAAGATCCGGTGATCGTACGTCTTGCGGAGTGTGGTGATCGTACGTCCTGCAGTGTGTGGTGATCGTACGTCCTGCAGTGTGTGGTGATCGTACGCCCTACTGTGCGTGGCGACCGAATTTTTCATGTGGGGATACAGCGATTGTCAGTTCTTTGATATAAATGATACATTTTAAAATAATAGTTTTTAGCTATATTATGTTCAGCTGCAGATTACTTTTTTTCCCATTCACTTTAACATCTTGGGAACAAAGTGTTAATAAATATCTGACACAAAATTTCGTTCGTAGGAAAAATAGAATTAATAATTGACCTTTAATTCCTCTGGGAAAATTTATGCCTTCGGCTTTACAATTTTAATTTTAAAACTCCTCTGGCACTCACTGAGAGCTTGATACTACTTTCAATGTTTATCGAACTTGCTTTGTCTATGCCATAATTATTCAAACCTTCATGTATACGCTATGTTGCTAATCAAGTAGTTACAGAGTGCTGGTTTTATCGACTTTGAATACACATTTTCCCAATCCTCTTCTATTCCAACTTTAATATTAAATGAGTAAATCACGACCGCTAGCTAGGCCACTTTCTCACGTCCTTGCAGTACATTCCAAACTATCTCGCTATCATGGCCGCTAGCTGGGCCACTTTTTAATATTTTAGCAGTACATTTATAACTATTTTCATATCATGAACGCCAGTTGGGTCAGGCCACTTTCTCACGTTTTCGCAGTACATTCCAAACTATCTCGCTAGTTTTGCCCCACCGCACCAAGCACTTCCTCATTCTCAATTTCGCTATCCCCGAAATTACCAACGGATCCGTAATGCCCCTTCACCACTGATTGCATCACCACCGTCATGACGCATAGTTGCCGTTTGCTACAGAACCAACGCAAGGAGGCTAACATACGACCGCTTGAGACTTTGCTCCGACAAATAGAGCTCGCTAAGTCCGACCTACTCTCCGGAAGCTTAACCGTCCAACTATACATTACGGCCAGCCGTCTTCGACGGCCTGCGATGCATTACGGCCAGCCGTCTGGAAGACAGTCATGCGGCCATCAACGCCTCTGAGATATGGAGGGTCGTTGGAAGGCTTAGCGTTGGCATTGTATATTGGTGCTTGATGATCCTGGGCCAATGTTTTATGAAGATGGATTAGGAGTTTCACTTATTTTAAGATGTAGAGTTGAGTACTTGGTGGAAATTGGGCTTCAGTGATGATTTCCATAAGAAAAATGGCTGAGCATACCTCATGGTTTGCCACGGCTCAGAACTAGCCTCAAATTTACTGTTGCTGAGATGGACGGTCGAAAAAAGAGAGCGATGTCTACAGGCTCAAGTTTATTTGCTTCCGTTATTCCCTCCATTTTACAGTAGAGGTGTTTTTAATTAATTCTGTTACATCTTCACAGGTGATGTTGCGCATCACGTCGCTGATAACTTAAGCGATCGTACGAAACCTATTAGTAGAATTAATTTTACACACACTGTTGATAAATGGCAATCTACCTGTAGTGGAGAAATTGACTCCAATCAAATTTCATACCGGGTGTGAACAAATTGTTGCAGTTAATAAAATTAATGGTTGAATCGACAATTCCTCACATAATATTTGACATATTCTTTCTTTCTTACTATGCTTTTACCGCAATACCGATGAGACGAAGTTTCAACTTTTGTAAAATTTACGATTTTTTTTACCTTTTCGGTACATTTTTCGGTTTCTTCAAAACTGGCGTCTGGTGAAGAATAAAAAATATCAAACTGGAAGCTTTTTTTCCTTATTTTGTTTTTGCCGAATGGTTTTAAACTTGATGCTTTTTCTGTTATAATTGGCTAGTTCCAAATAGTAAGCAGTAAATTAATTTTGGCCTTAGATGATATAGATTTGAAGTTTACGCTGAATACGGTGCCAAAATCTTGCAAGCTTTCAGTAATAACCTGCATTCTTGAGTAAAACTCAATGATGGGTCGGAGATCGTATCACTCCGGCCACTTAGTCATTTTGATGCTCATGTGTGTTCGGTTCCAATGAAGACGAAAACATAAACTTAATTTATACTCAGCTCGATGGATTTAGCTCTCGCAAAATTCGCTGCATTTTTAATGACGTTAATACAACAAATTTCTGTCTCTAATTCAACAAATTTTTAACCCCAAAACTAATAAAATATATTCATCTCTGTGCAGATCGTAAAATTTTCCTCCAATTAGAAATATATAAGAAGTATGACATAAGCTGCAGAGATTTCATACAATACAAGCGTTGCACAAAGAACTATTGACCGATGCAAGGAAATAAACGATGTCCGGTTACGTCATCTCAATAGTGGCTGTCGTGAAATCAACAACGCTAGCAGCAGGTGTTCTCTGAGGCAGTTGTTGATATTCAAACTCGTGACGCGTATGTGTGGGCAGACTTGCTTGCCTACCGGCGAGAATGCTGCGGAGGCTGAGGGAAACGATTAGTTATGAAGGTGAATGAGAAGAACACTTGGAATTCGTTGAAGTGTCGTAAAATTTAGAGTTTATAGCGATAGAAGCAGGTAGTGTGGTCAGACAATAAGAAAGGATTGGTCAAGAAGACTTGACATTAGTTGAAGCTGCATAAAATATGGAGTTTAAAGCGATAAAGACAACGTCGTGTGGTCAGAGAATCGATATTTACAATGTTCTGGAACAGTCACCGACTTAGAGTTCGGCAGAGGTCATTCGAAGTTTAGAACCTCCTGAGAAACTCTTTCTCAAAAAAGTTACCATGCGGTGATATAATGATCTACCTACTCAGC